>CM049429.1:62098462-63348462 GCA_026929855.1 Poa annua | reverse complement strand
GCCGCTCCGATCAAAGCCGTTGGACTCGATTGCGAGTTCACCGACCCTCGACGGAAGGATACTCCGCAGTGCGCCGCCGTCCTTCAACTCTCGGTGGCGACCGAGACTCTTGTCTTCCAAATTTGCAAAGCTGATCGGGTGCCACAGGTCCTCGTGGATTTCTTAGGTGACGAGACAATCAAATTCTACGGCGTGGCAATCCATAATGACATGAAGATGCTAGCCTACTACGGAATTATTATTCGGTCCGCGGTCGACCTGCAGAGGGATCGCCGAAACCTTACCGGCAATTTTACTCCTAGTCTATATGCTCTCTCTAATGCGGTCATTGG
Organism: Poa annua; assembly: GCA_026929855.1. Taxonomy (NCBI): domain Eukaryota; kingdom Viridiplantae; phylum Streptophyta; class Magnoliopsida; order Poales; family Poaceae; genus Poa; species Poa annua. The sequence continues at coordinate 63,348,130 of CM049429.1, read as the reverse complement.
GATAAATCTTGAGAAGAAGAAGAAATACAAGAAGAGGAAGTACACGGACGACGACAAGGAAGACACGTTACAAAAAGACCTAATTTTCGGATGGGGCAACGTTCCATTGAGCTACGATCAAGTCGTATATGCTGCTTTAGACGCTCGCCTTGGCTTCGAGATTGCACGGAAGTGGGATAGTCTACGCGGCTATAATACGTACAATGATCATCTTAATATCGTTGATGAGTAGACTATCTATGTATTCCGTTACACAAATATTCTATGTGCGCGTGTTCTCTTGTATTGACCGAAATATATCTAAAGTTTGCAAAAGTGTTTTCAAATTCCAAAGTTTGCAAAAGTTATTTAAAACAGAGAACATAAAATGGTTTTGTATTAGTTAGTCAAATTCAAACATTTTTCATATTCATAGTTTTTCCAAAATTCAAAGTTTGCAAAAGTTATTTAAAACAGAAAACAAAAAAAGAAAATAAAAAAATGAAAAAACCTCCATCTGTCCCGGTTTCAGTCACAAACCGGGACAAATGGCCTCCTTGTTGTCCCGGTTTGTGACTGAAACCGGGACAAATGGGGGGGGGGGGGGGTTGCTTATATATACTGATCAGCACAGCCCCCTCCCAAAACCATTGGAGGCATTTTTTTTTAAAATGGAAGGAGGGGGTGTGTGCTAGTCTGGTTTTTTTGTATGCATGCAAGGTGTTTGATGAAATGCCCGAAAGAGTTCACGAATTGATTTGATGTACACTTAAAGAAGTTTATTCTTCTTTTCGATCAAGGTTAATTTTTCTCTCATTCATTTGTAATTAATTGATACCGTGCATGTTCAGTGTTTATTTGTCGATGTTCTGTAATGGTTATTGATGTAGTTCATTATATAATGCAGATGGACCGACAATGGATGTATGGTGACCGACGCACTGCCGAGTACATGACAGGTTTGAGGAAATTTCTAGAGAAAGCACAGGCCCACAGTACCAATGGTTTCATGTGTTGTCCATGTGTCAACTGTCAGAATAAGACAGATCACCCAAACGTGAGAACCCTTCAAAGTCATCTTATTCGGCATGGTTTCATGCCCAGCGATAATTATTGGACGAAGCACGGAGAAAAATGTGTTATGATGGAAGACAATGAAGAAGAGGAAGATGATGACAACTATCCTATGTTCCCGGAGTACGGAGATTCTGCAACGGGGGAAGCTGAAGCTGAAGAGGCACCAGATGAGCCCACTGACGATCTTGGTAGGGCCATTGCTGATGCAAAGAGAGAGTGCGGAACTGAAAAGGAGAGGTTGAAGTTCGACCAGATGTTAGAGGATCACAAGAAATTATTGTATCCAAGTTGCGAAGATGGTCAGAAAAAGCTGAGTACCACACTGGAATTACTGCAGTGGAAGGCAGAGTGTGGTGTGACTGACAAGGGATTTGGAAAGTTGCTGCAGATAATTAGGAAGATGCTTCCAAAGGTCAACGAGTTGCCCGACAGCACGTACGAAGCAAAAAGGTTGTGTGCCCTCTAGGATTAGACGTGCATAAGATACATGCCTGCCCTAATGACTGCATCCTCTACCGCGGTGAGTATGAGAATTTGGATGCATGTCCAGTATGCACTGCATTGCGGTATAAGATCAGACGAGATGACCCTGGTGAAGTTGAGGGTGAGCGTCCCCGGAAGAGGGTTCCTGCCAAGGTGATGTGGTATGCTCCTATAATACCACGGTTGAAACGCCTGTTCGCGAATAAAGAGCATGCCAAGTTGTTGCGATGGCACAAAGAGGACCGTAAGAAAGACACGATGTGTAGACACCCCGCTGATGGGTCGCAGTGGAGAAAAATTGAGAGAGAGTTCCCGGAATTTGAAGATGATGCAAGGAACTTAAGGTTTGGTCTAAGTACAGACGGTTTCAATCCGTTTGGGGAGCAGAGCAGCAGTCATAGCACATGGCATGTGACTCTATGTATTTATAACCTTCCTCCTTGGTTGTGCATGAAGCGAAAGTTCATTATGATGCCATTGCTCGTCCAAGGCCCGAAGCAACCCGGCGACGACCTTGATGTGTACCTCAGGCCATTATTTGAAGAACTTTTACAGTTGTTGCGGGAAGAAGGTGTACAGGTGTGGGATGAGCACAAACATGAGGAATTTGACCTACGAGCTCTGCTTTTTGTAACAATTAACGATTGGCCTGATCTTGCTAACCTCTCAGGGCAGTCGACCAAGGGGTACAATGCATGCACACACTGTTTGGGTGAGACTGAATGTTTATATTTGGATAAATGTAAGAAGTGTGTGTATCTGGGGCATCGTCGATTTCTTCCGATCAGGCATACCGCAAGGAAGAAAGGCAAGCATTTTAAAGGTGAGGCTGATCACAGTAGGAGGCCTGTTAACCGTACTGGTGAAGACATATTTTATATGGTCAAGGATCTAAAAGTAATCTTTGGAAAGGGTCCTGGAGGACAACAGGTTCCGAAAGACGCTAACGGGCACGCACCCATGTGGAAGAAAAAATCTATATTTTGGGAGCTACCATATTGGAAGGTCCTAGAGGTTAGATCTGCTATCGACGTGATGCACGTGACGAAGAATGTTTGCGTGAACCTGCTAGGCTACTTGGGCGTGTACGGGAAGAAAAAAGATACAGAGGAAGCACGGGAGGACCAGAAACGTGTGAAAGAACGAGACGGCCTAAGTCCCGAACACTACGAAGGTCCTGCCAGCTACGCTCTTACCAAACAAGAGAAAGTAATATTCTTTGAATGCCTGAGCAGTATCAAGGTCACGGCTGGGTTCTCGTCGAATATAAAGAGGATAGTAAATGTGAGACTCCAAAAATTTCAGAACCTAAAGTCTCATGATTGCCACGTGATTATGACGCAATTGCTTCCGATTGCACTGAGGGGGCTACTACCGGAAAATGTTCGAGTACCCATTGTGAAGCTTTGTGCATTCCTCAATGCAATATCTCAAAAGGTAATCGATCCGGCGATTCTACCAGGGTTCCAAAATGATGTGGTCCAGTGTCTTGTCAGTTTTGAGTTGGTGTTCCCTCCATCCTACTTCGATGTTATGACGCATCTCCTGGTTCACCTAGTCGAAGAGATTCAAGTTCTCGGTCCTGTATTTCTGCACAATATGTTCCCATTTGAGAGGTTCATGGCAGTCTTAAAGAAATATGTGCATAACCGTGCTATGCCAGAAGGAAGCATCTCCAACGGCTACGGTAACGAGGAGGTCATTGAGTTCTATGTTGACTTTATTCATGACCTTAAGCCGATAGGTGTTCCACAATCACGATATGAGGGTAGACTTAGTGGAAAAGGCACACTAGTAAAGAAAACAAAAATTTGTATGGATGGACATTCTTTCACTGAAGCACACTATATAGTTCTACAAAGTTCTACCTTGGTGGCCCCGTATATCGATGAACACAAGAATTTTGTACGCTCTCTACACGCGGGGAAGTCTGACAACTGGATTGTACATACACACATGGCCACGTTCGGCGGTTGGTTGCGAGCACATCTTGAAAATAAAGACAAGGTTGATGAAGAGTTACACTTGTTGGCCAGGGCACCATCTACAACTATATGTACTTTCCAAGGGTACGAGATAAATGGAAATACATTTTACACGAGTGTCCAAGATAAAAAGAGCACGAACCAAAACAGTGGTGTTCGCATTGATGCAACAAACAACAATGGGCAGAAGAACACATATTATGGTTGCATAGAGGAGATATGGGAACTTGACTATGGACCTTCTTTTAAGATCCCTTTGTTTCGGTGCAAATGGGTCAATCTGAAAGGCGGGGTTGAGGTAGACAAGATGTACGGAATGACAACAGTGGATCTAAACAATCTTGCGTACAGAGACGAACCATTCGTGCTAGCCAATGATGTGGCTCAGGTTTTCTATGTGAAAGACATGTCTAGCAGACCCAAAAAAAGAAACATCCTGGGAGTGGAGGAGCCTAGGCGTCACATAGTTCTTTCAGGAAAAAGAAACATCGTGGGAGTGGAGGACAAGACAGACATGTCAGATGATTATAATAATTTTGATGAAATTCCGCCTTTCGTAGTGAACATTGACCCAATCATCAAGTTGATTGAAGAAGATGCTCCATGGTTCCGACGCAGAAGAACTGACGGTGTTGTGTGATGGAGATGTTGGTGCGATATGTAATAATTAATATATTAAAATTTTGATATGAAGAAGATGCTCCATTTTTACCTGCATATCAAATGGATCCGTCGGCGTTGATAGAACAAAACACACGATTTCACCTGCATACAGCCCCACGGTGGCTCTTGATGAGTGCCTGCATATCGAATGCACCGTGGGGCGTATGCAGGGAATCCGAGTAATTTGTATATATTCCTCAGTAGATGAATTGAACTATTCTTATGATAGAACAAAACACACGATTTCACCTGCATACAGCCCCACGGTGGCTCCTGAGTGCCTGCATATCAAATGCACCGTGGGGCGTATGCAGGGAATCCGAGTGATTTGTATACCACACACCACCCGGCTAGGCACTAGAAGGAGGAAACACTGAGTGCTCGCCTCGTCCGAGAGGTGGCTATATATAGGGTCACGGGCTCAACCAGTGGTACTGATAGTGTTGATCCAACAGCTCTCAAGTGCTCAAAAGAAGCACACCCCTGATCCAACGGCTAACAAGTGTTTCAAAGAAACACACGATCTGTGTGCTTCTTTAGTCCCGGTTTGAAACTGAAAGCGTTAATCGAACAGCTCAGAAGCAATCAAAAGAAACACACACCTGATCAAACGGCTTACAAGTGCTTGAAAGAAACACACGATCCGTGTGCTTCTTTAGTCCCGGTTTGGAAGTTAAAGTGTTGATCGAACAGCTCAGAATTCCAAAGTTTGCAGAAGTTATACAAATTCACATTCAAAATAGTTTTAAACTAATTTAAATAATGGTAATAGAAAAGAGAAAATGTTTTTGTATTAGTTAGTCAAATTCAAACACTTTTCATATTGAAAGTTTTTTCAAATTCCAAAGTTTGCAAAAGTTATACAAATTCACATTCAAAATAGTTTTAAACTTATTAAAATAATGGTTATAGAAAAGAGAAAATGTTTTTGTATTAGTTAGTTAAATTGAAACACTTTTCATATTGAAAGTTGTTTCAAATTCCAAAGTTATTTAAAACAGAAAACAGAAAACAGAAAAAGAAAAGAAAAAGAAAAAGAAAAAACCCCATCAATCCCGGGTGGTGGCTCTGCCCGGGACAGATGGGGTGCTATCTATCCCGGGTGGTGGTTCAACCCGGGACAGATGACCCCTATTTGTCCCGGCCTGAGCCTCCACCCGGGACAGATAGCCTCTCCCCTATATAACCAACACTTAGCCACGGTTCCAGCCACCACCCGGAGCAAAACCAGATCGACGCCGTCAGGCTGCCCAATTTTCGCGCTGCCGCCTACTTCCTCGACTCCGGCCGGGCCTCGCTCCATCCTTGAGCGTCGCTGCCTTCCTCCTCGACTCCGGCGACTAGGTGAGCCCTCTCTTCACTCTCTTTGCGCCACCATGCGCGCGGTGATGTTCCTCGACTCCGGCTAGCTCCGCCCACAGCCACCCCGACGTTGCCCCCCCCCCCCCCCCCGACGACCCCGACTCCGGCTAGCTACGGCGTCACGCCGCCGCGCCTCCGACGACCAAGACCCCGACGCTGCCGCCCATCCTAGCGTCGCACCTTCCTGCTCGACCCCGACCCCGACTCCGCCGCCGCGCCTCCGATGACCAAGCAGTGGCGGCGCCGCCACTCCCAGGTAGACCGCGTCCGTGTGCATCGGACGCGCATACGCGCGCGGCTGGGCTCGTCGTAAATCGACGCCGGCGTCGTGGTCGCCGCCGTGGCTGATCTCCTCCGCCGATGACGTCACGGTGACGTTGCGGCGGGGTCTGTTGAGTTTTTTTTCCAGATTTTTTTTTCCAGAAAATGATTAAAACTGGAAAATCAATATTTTTAAATCTATTCATCCAAAAAATATGGAAAATATATCAAAATGATGACAAAAAATAAACCTAAATATTTATGGTATTATGCAAATATATTTCAAAGATTCAAATACGATGAATAGTTCGAGACAAATTTTACAACACGTAAGTCTAAAAAAGAAACGCACAACACGTAATGCACGCACGTCCCCGTCGTTTCTGTCTCCTCAACGTCGTCTCCGTATCCTCCCCGTCGTCTTCGTATCCTCCCCGTCGTCTCCACGCCGCCGTCCGCTGAGCCACCACCCCACGCCTCTGTCGATCCCCGTCGCGCGCACGGCCGAGCCTCCGTCCTCCCCGCGCCGGCCGCTTCCATCCCCGCCGCCTCCGAGGTATAGCTCGCCGCGCCTCCGGCCATCCCCATCCCCGCGCCTCCGGCCATCCCCATCCCCGTAGCCTCCATTGATGACTCCACGATGACTCCACGATGACGTCATCGTCCCATTTTCTTTTTAGTTCATTAGCAATATGATACTCAATATTGTAATGTTTTACGGATGTTGTTGTGCCATTATTTTGTGTGTTTGAATAAGTTTGAATATCGTCCCAGGTTCTCTGATTTAACACATTACTATTGCAAATGTAAATGGATTGAAATCCCTTACAGAAACTATGGACACCGGTAGAAACCTTGAACAAGAAGAGGACATGTTCGGCATCATCCGCCAAAGTGATGGATTGGACCAACAATAAGAGGAACATGTAGACGATTTCACCGGGCAATTTCTGAACGAGTCCGGTGATGGACTGGAGGGGCATTCAGACGGAATAGACGTCACCGACAGTTCAGCTCACCGACAGTTCACCGACTCTACTGTTGGAAAGTCGGCCGCCGAGGTAGATATATGCCCTCAGGTTTTTGTCTCCGTTGAAAAGATTTGTGTGTATACATATATTAACTATCACTTTTTCTTGTGTTTAGCCGTCGGCGGGCCATGAACCGGGACCAAGCAAAAAAGCAGCGGTGAAACGAGGCGGGCCACGGACCGGGACCAAAAAGCTCCAAGGGAAACAGAAGTACCACATCGAGGAGATCAATGAAAAAGGAAAACCGATTGCTCCCGCTAACCACGCAAGGAAATTTGTAGCTCAGTGCGGAGTCATCGTTCGGGACAGACTGTCCATCAGGGCTCAAGAATGGTATAAGCCAAAGGTGCCAAAAGAGGGGGTTATTTATGTCTCGAATGCAGACAAACAACTCCTTTGGGACGAGCTCATGCAGAATTTCACTTTACCGGAAGAGGAGGATGTAGAGGAGCCGGTTATAGAGAATCGATACAAGGCCTGGACTTATATTGAGATGGGTGAATTGTTCCGCAGCTGGAAGAAAAGGCTTAACAAGTTCATAAAAGAAGGTAAAACTCCAGAATTTGTCGGAGTCTATGAAAAGATAAAAGATGAGTGGCCCGAATTTAAGGCGTACAAGCAATCGGAAGCCGCTAAGGCCATGTCAGAGAGAAATAAGAAAAATGCAGACAAAAAGATATATCACCATAACATGGGGTCAGGTGGCTACCTGACGGCCCTGCCTAAGTTTCTGAAAATGGAGGAAGAGTTTTTGGCTAAAGGTATACAGATCGAGACATTTGACTGGCCAGACCGGCTTAAGGCTTGGTTCTATGGGCATGGTGGAAAGTTAGACCCTGAAACAGGTGACTGTCTTTTTACCAAGGAGCACGGACCTGACCCTATTAAAGCTCTCAGAGAGGTATGGAAGGAGGTCACGGAAGGCAGGTTCCACCCTAACAGAGAGAAGGACGAGCTATCGCGAGCCCTTAAGAATCCTGAACACAGTGGACGAACAAGAGGAACCGTCGGCTCTGTACCGTGGAAACTTGGGTTTCCCAAAGATGTTGGCACTTATAGAAGCCAATCGAGAAAGAAGAAAGAGATTGCCGACCGGGCCCAGTGGATGGAAAATAAATTACTACAGCATGAGAAGGAGATAGCAGAGCTGAAGGCAGCGCAGACTCGACGGACGCCCTGCGAATCTGAGACGCCCGAAGATCCTTCTCCTGATCCAAAATCAATGCGGAGAAGCAGCGTGGCTTCGACGGAGCTCGATCGCCACAATGATATGCCGGGTCCTTGTCACCCCGTGGATAATATCGTGCAGCGGGAACTTTGCGACCTACATGTACCATGCTTGAACATAACCGTGAAGGTGGCGCACGGCTTTGCCCTACCGCCTAGCCCAAATGGAACTTACCATTGTCGCCCTATTCCAGATGGCTATGCTGTTGTCGGGGTTGATGAGGTTATCAAGACATATGAGGGAATTAAGCTGGACTTCCCTACGGGTGAAGACGAGGTTGAGTTGAGATTTGCCCTCAAGAGTACCTGCTTATGGAAAAAAGAATACATCGTGTTCCCACACATGCAGCTAAATCGCCCTCCCAGTCCACATAACTACAACAACGACAACCAATGCGCTAGTCCAGACACCCCCCACAACGACAACCAAGGCGCTAGTCCAACTCCGCCGTCGCGTGAGCGTACTCCGCCGCGTCAACGGACTCCATCGCCTCCACAAAAGAAGCGGAAGTGCACCGCTGCGTCGACTAGTACTCAGAAAAGCGAAACGGCCGGGAAGTCTCGCTTTGTGAACTCTCGCAAAGATGTCGATACATGGGTCGAGGAGATCCAGACTTCCCAGAGAAAGAAGGCAAAAAGATGTCTTTGCCTGTTCCGGTTTGTTCTTCGGAAGCGATACGGTGGGCCATAGAATTTCTTACGCATCCGTCGCAATATGAACTAAATATGGACGATGACTACACACGCATTCTGGTGCGTACATCTAGGAGAGTGCGGGAAGAACAAAAATCTGCTGACACCCAGAAGAGAGATGTTCCACAGCTCGGAATGCAGGCGGGACAATCGGCCCCTCCACTCATATTGGCGCCTTACAACCGGAACCCGGTCGATGATGTACTTTCGCAGCAAGCTAGAGATATGGGTATAATTCTGGCAGAGCTTAAGGCATTGCAAGCTGGCGAGAGTGTCACCATACATGAGGTGGTGCGGACATATGTGAGAGGAGAAGATCTTGTCGACCCTGCAATGGTGCGCACTCTACCAGCTAGGTTGCACCAATTAAATGCATGGTACTTGCGTACCACGAAAAGTCAAGACGGAGACTGGCTCTATGGGAAAATTCCAAAGGATTTTTTTGGCCCAGGTGATGATGAGGTTCAAATCGAGTATTGCGAATTATGGCAGTTATTCAATTTTGACGCGCTCGACAAATCTATCAGCAGTGCCTTTTGCATGTAAGTAATTAAATTATGTGTATATGTCAGTAATTCTCTAGCTCTACTTATTTTTCATTGCTTGTAATTATCCTTATCACTATATTACTTGTGTACTCTATTATGCAGGCTGAAAATTATACAATCTCGAAAGTTGGGACTCAATCACAAGATTGGATTCATTGACCCTAATCGAGTTCATCATCATGGTTTGTTACATTACCCAGATGAAACGGAGGAGCTTTTGCTTACTTATTTGATGGCGCAACATTACAAAAGCACCATAATTTTCCCGTTCAACTTCGAGTGAGTTGTTTACTTTCTTATACATACTCGATGTTAATTAAGTATATGTAATTAATGATTTAGTTATTAACAAATATAAACATATGGCAGATTTCACTGGGTATTATTTGAGATTGATGTTGAAAAGGCAATCGTTGATGTCTTGGACCCATTATCGAAACCTGAAGAAAAGTTCGACGACACGAAACAGATGCTCCAGAGGTAATTTCGTTCATTATCACAATCGACCTCGTCTTTTCTAATAATATATAGTAATTAGTTAACTTCTTTACTAATTTTTCATACCGTAAACTTCAGGGTTTGGGACAAGTTCACCGGTTTCACAAGGATGTCGGTATAGCTAAGAACCTCACTTTTAAATGGCGAGAGGTAAGACGTACTAGCTAGGTTCCACATACGCATATTCTTAATTTCAGTCTCACAATACCATTTTTTCAATATTTTTTATTATTTTTTATTAATTTCTTATCTTATTCTATCATAAAGTGCGCGAAGCAGCAACAAGGCACCAATTTGTGTGGATTCTATGTCTGCGAGTTCATCCGAATTCACTTCAATGAGGGTGTAGACTGGAATAGGGTACGTTAACAATTCATTCAAACTTGTTCACTTTTCAAATTGAATTATTTTCATAATGGTTGATATATTGGTGTTGATCTCTCCTTTTTAGTTTGAGACGATCCGGAACAGGCTTGATGCAAAAGACCGCCTACTACCAATCGCGGAGGAAATTGCGGGCTTTCTGCTTGACTATGTCATACAGCCAGGCGCAGAATGCAGTATAATCCGGCCGCCAAAAAAGACCATCCCGAGGAAAAAATAGGGTCTAATGCTTCTCTGTCATGTAATGATCTCTGTTTGTAAATATTTAGACATGATCTTCCGGTTGTAAATATTTGTTTGGGAGAACTCGTGTACTAGTAGTATTCATGACTATATCCCGAGGAAAAAATCGTGTATTCATGATATATATTACATAGTAACGTATAATATGCAACTAGATCTTGTTTGAAATGAAACATAAATGAAAAAACACAAACACAAAAGAATCAGTAACATAAATAGAAAACAGAAACAAAAATAGAAAACAGGAAACAAAACAAAAGAAACAAAAAAAGAAAACAAAAAATCATATATACTGTCCCGGTTCGTATTACGAACCGGGACAAATGAGTGGGAGCCAGAGGCTGTCTGGTTTGGCCACGTGACCCCCCTACTGGTCCCGGGCCGTGGCGTGCCCGGGACAAATAGGGGAGGCTATTTGTCCCGAACACGCTGTCCCGGGCGCGTGACCGGGACAAAAAGCCCTCCCGGCCCGGGACCAGTGGCCTGTTTTGCTCTAGTGGGTGTAGCAACCGGGACTGTCAGGCCGGTACTAGAGCCCCCCACCCTTTGGTCTCGGTTCAATACGAACCGGGACCGCACCCCCCCCACACCAATTAGAGCTCCGCACGTGGAGGTGGCAGGGTGCGCGGGGGCGAACCCTTTAGTCCCGGTTCGTGTTACGAACCGGGACTAGGGTTTTGTTTTATTTTTTACATTTCAGGGTTTTGTTTTTTTTATATTTTAGGGTTTTGCTTTTTTTATTTCTGGGTAGGGGTTTCGGATGGTACCACGTCGATGCGTCGGGTAGGGGTTTCGGATGGTACCACGTCGATGCGTCGGGGTAGGGGTTTCAGATGGTACCACGTCGATGCGTCGGGGTAGGGGTTTCGGATGCTACGGATTCGATGCGCGAAAAACACGTATAAATTATTATACAAAGCTAGATGAATGCATCATGCATATATACAATTACATGAAAATCATGTGTTGATAACACATACACAATTAAGTACGCCTGGTACATGAAGATCACGTTTCCCGGTTCCAGATACTTAGAAGTATTTTGTTACATGGAGATCACTATATTTTACATGTCTGCACTAGTCAAAATAGTGGTACTCTCCGGTCTCCGGTATGACATGGACGAGGTAAAATCCCTTCAACTCCTCTGCAAGTGCCCTGAAGCGGGTCTTTATTGGTAACTCGTTGCGCTTTCTTGCCAACTGTAAAAAAATGACATCACAATGAATACATGAGATATGAAATGAATAAAACTCATCACGATTGATGGTACAAAAATAATGTTGTGACTAGAGCTTTACGTACTTCGATACTTCTTTTTCTCTTCAAACTCTCGTTGACCACAGTGTGCATTTACTCGCAAATGTAGAATCCACATAGATCAGTCCTTATTGGCTGTTTAAGGCAAGTCTATAGAAGAATAGAATTTAATCAAATAATAATAAAGTATGATAATGGCGCATGGGACTAGTTATAGTACTACTTACATCGTTACTACACCAGCGCAGTTTCTCTGGCCATCCACTGTTTGGATGTTCCGCGAGAAACATTTTCCAAACGCTGCATGAGAAGAAAATGAATGAATGAGTCATAAATTCTTTGATATTAGGAAATGAACGAAAGAGGCGATAGAAAAGAAAGTACCTTGCCACCAAATCAAAACAGGTCTTGTATTGTTTAGGGCATCTTCTTAACGAGTCAAGGACAACAATTTCTCCTTTTCGCAAGTCAATAACGATAATAATGTAGTGGTAGCTGCGCACATTTATAAATAGTCATGCATAACTCATCAATTAAACTTAACATCGGGTGAGAAAAATAGAATGTGTAATAAGCAGTAACACTCACTTGAAGTTGTAAGGCCATAATATATATTTTTTGTAAGCTTGTCGCTTGAAAAACATTAGCAAATTCCCCGGTGTATCCTTGTTAAGTATTGGATCAATTATGTTATCTTCATGCATTATAGAGGGGTCAATGAACCCAATGTGGTTGATTTTCTGCTTCTTGCATTCGAGCATCTTCATTCTGCGTAATAAAGCAAACAAAATATTATAGAGAGGATTATCACAGACAAGGAACGAGTAGAGCTAATTAAAGCATTAAATTACATGAATATATCACTTACAGACAATATGAACTCATGATAGCTTTGTCGAGTGCCCGGAGATTGTATAACTGAAAGGTTTCGGCGAAGTAAAGGACAATGGAGTATTCTTGGAAATAATGCTCTTCCTTAACTTCCATCATGAGACCGTCTTTATTCGTCTCCTTTACGGTATTCTTGTACCAGGCTTGAAATTGACGCATTCTTGTGGGTAAGTCGTCGTCGACAAAATTCTCCGCGTGAACATAAGTACGAACAACATCCGCGAAGGGGATATCATCTCCCGAATATACCAGCTCCCGCACATTGATGTTTTTGAGAACTCTGTCATCAAGCACCTTGAGCGGGGGGGGGGGGGGGGGGGGGGGGGGGACTGTGCGTCTTGTTCTCCGAGTTGGGCAACTTGTTTCCCTTTTTTCGATCGATCATCCATCTCTTCGTCATATGACTTAACAATGTTGCGATCATAGTCTGTTGGCGGCGATGGTGGGGGGTTGTATAGGGCATCGGTGCAACGGTCAATTTTCTCCTGAGGAATTCCGGCAGTAAATTTTGCAGGAGGCAATTCTTTAGCTAACGCTTTCTGTTTCACGCCAGCAAGCCAGGCATCCGTATGTTCTTTGCAGGCGATATCGTTTTCCTCGACGGTTCTCTCCCAAGGTAACTTTGGAGTAGGCGGCGGTGTTTTCTGCTTTCTAGGTTTCTTCCTAACAGGAGAACCAGACTGGCGCCTACTCGAGAGCGACTTAACATTCTGGCGGACTGGCACAGACTGCGATGGCATCGCGCTAGGAACCCTCTCGGGGGGCGGTTGGCTTTGCTGTTGAGCTGGAGATGGACTCGGGCTGGGGTCCCTATCGAGGAGGTGTGGGCTTTGCTGATGGGGTGGAGATGGACTCCGTCTTTGATCCCTCTCGAGGAAGAGTGGACTTTGCTGGTGAGCTAGACTCCTAGAACGAGGAGTGGACTTTGCTTGTTCTGAAAGGACGATGTATTTCTTGGGCCATAGGGCGAAGGCATGCTTGACGTCTGCCAACGTTTTCTCCTCATCACCTCCAGGTAACTCAAGTTCCAAGGTTTCAAATCCCGGCATAATTTCGTCCACCCCGACACGAGCGTAGCCATCTGGAATTTGACCACAATGGTAGAGTTCTCCAGGTTGAATTACTAAAGCTTGCCTCACCGCCACCTTCAAAGTTATGTTTCTCATTGCTATATGTAGCTCACAACCTGTAGGCTCTGTGATGTCATCCACTGGGTAGGCACCAACGTCGACCTGACGCGTGGAACCAACGCTGCTTCTACGCTGAGATGGGGCGGCATCTGCTTCATGGTCTAATTGGTGCCGCTCCTGAGGTTCCGTTCTTTGCTCCTTCAATGCTTTTATTCCGCCCGTTGCTCCTTCATTTCACGTTCCAATTGTAATATATGGTCGGCCTCCTTCTTCTTACCTCTGCTACGGCTTCTATAAGTGTGAGCAGATTCCGGCCACGCAGTCTTAAACGTAGCACCGCCAGGAAAGCCTCGAGCTCGTCCAACATGTTCAGGATTCCCCAGGGACCGTGTCAGCTCGTCATCCACTCTATCGGGTTTGAACACACCATTGCGAACATCATTAATTGCTTCTTCAAGCTTCTCTTTGATTATGTCAACGAGAACCTTCCATTTTCCCCTTCCAACAATCTCTCTGGTTTTAGGGTCCAACATTGCCCCATGCGCGAACAACCAGAATTTTGACCTCTCGGGCCAGTCAAGTGTCTTTGGACGGACCCCCGATCGAAGCAGTTTTTCTTCATAGGCTAACCACCTAGGAATGGCGCTCTTGTAGCCACCTGTCCCCAATGTATGGTGGTGTACCTTCAGCCCAGCATTCAATTTATTTATCTCCGATCGCGCCACAGCCATAGGTGATTTCCTATACGCCTTAAACGCCGCCCATTCAGATTCTAACTTCTTCACTTGTGCTCCACTGAAATCTGGATCTTCTTTTGTTTCTTCATATTGATTCCATAACTTTTTTTTCCAGTTCCGGAATTGTTCCGCCATCTTAATAAGAGTCCACTTCTTGAGGTTGTCCTTCTTCACTTTAGAGAGATCTGGCGGGAGGGTGAAATGTGACAACAGCGTGTTATAGACCAAATCCTTAAGAACTTGGTGGACATAACATGGGTCCTCCACATCTGCGGCCGCCGGCTTATTCCATTCGCGTATGCTGATTGGGATAATGTCCCTAACAATAACTCCAGCTTGACTTATAAATTTGATGTGGTTCTGTTTTGGTTCGAGCGGTTCGCCGGAATCAGCAATTTCCTCAATCGGTAACTTTGGATCCTCGCTCGTCATTCTTTTTGCCTTGCCTCGAGTAGCACATGGTGGCTGCTTTTTCGCAGATTTGCTTGATCCGGATGGCTAAAAGAAAAATGAGTCGTTAATAAATACAACACAAATCAATTAATGCATGTAGTTAACAACAACATATCGCCATATTTATTATAAACACATATACACCTCTCCGCCGGAGTTTGTTATCACCACATCTCGTGACTCTATTCCATCACCAAAGTCGTTCAAAGATTGTTCGAAATCATAATCATCTACATCTCCTCCAGCTCGGGCATCATTAAAAATAAGTTGTTCCATTTGGTCTTCCATCTCTTCGTCTCGTTGAAATTGTGCTTCTTCTATGAATTAAAAACAAGTATGCAATCCTATAAATTACAAGAATATGAATATTGGGTTGAATGATTGTTTAAAATATTCTATAAATTACAATGTACCTGTTTACTACTCAAGCATGTCAAACTAATGCACCCAAGTGTAACTCTCATAAATTAAACTGGGAGGAAGCAGCTGATACAACTGGGAGGAAGCAACTGGAAGGATTCAATACATATAACCAAGATATTCTTTGTTAGCTTTTCATTAAAGATGGGTGCAGTTCATAACATGTAGTATGGGCTGAAAATTTACAATGGATAGTCTAATGCTAACAGGTGTATGAAACTGCTAACATATTTCATTTTCTCCAAGTGCACCTCCCTCTAAGTGGAACCAAATTGAATCCATAATTGTAATGAACTTGTAGTAATTTAGTTGCGAACACAAGGGGACAAGTAAGAACACACGAGTTAGGTGTCGTTGTAGTTTGTGATAAGCCATTCGCTATGAATTTATATATCAGCTCCAACATGTACATGAGCTGTACTTTCGCTTTTCGCTTTGTTTGATAATTAAAGTAAACTCTGATGACAACACATGCACTCGGGGCACCCGTATCCGTAACCTCGAAAACCCTCATAAAGCTACTCCCTCAACCTGAAGTACACATTACCACTTTGTATTTTGTGCCAAACTCTAATAGTTTGGCCAAAAAATTATATTTACAATATTCGTCCATATCCAAATAACATAATCAACTCGGTTGCCTAAATGATAAAGGCAATGTTATACTTTTCAATAAAGAGCAACGGTCAAATCCAACTTTACATAACAAACTGTCAAATTTAAAGCTCAATTTCATGTAGATTTATTTCTCGACAAAGGCTGTGTCAGTTCCAGGTTGAAATATTTAAATTTGCTTGGAGGAACAAGCAGAGGCATATACATAATGAATTGATACCTATATATATCAAAATTTGAGTTCGTTCATGTAATTGAGGATCCACGGTGATACATAACCATCACAGCCAAATATCCACACATTTCATGCGTACATAGAAACGCAAATGATTGCCAACATATACTTCCTGTAGAACAACAAACTCCTACACCATATCGAGGAGGATGAGCTTCTTACCGAGGAAGAGGAGAAGGTGGGGCAGCACGGGCCGGAGTTGGGGCCGGGTAGCACGGGCTCGCGCGGGACGACGGCGTCGGGGACGGGCTCGCGCAGCAGAACGGCAGCCTCGGGCACGACAGCGGCGGCGGGGACAGCACGGAGGCGACTAGGGTTTCCGGGGAGCTAGCGGAGCGCGGCAGGGCTTCGCCGGAGCACGGAGGGGAGCACGGAGGGGGGTAGCAACGGACGGAGCAGGCTTCGCCGGAGCACGGAGGGGGCAGCAACGGACGGGCTCGCGCAGCGGCGGGGACGGTCGGAGCAGGGCGTCGCCGGAGCAGCAGTCGCGCGTGGATTTGGGGGAGACTTGTGAATTTTTCGGCCTCGACCTACCTAAACACCACGAAACAGGTCTTTAGTCCCGGTTCGTGGCTGGAACCGCGACTAAAGACCTCACTGGGCCGCCAGTGGCACCTTTAGTCTCGGTTGGTGTTACCAACCGAGACAAATACCTTTTTTCCTGTTTCTTTTTACTGATTTTGTTTTTATTTTCTTTTAAATTGTTTACTTATTTGTTTCTTTTTTTGGTTTACTTATTTTTTGAATTGTTTTGGTTTCTAATTTATTTTTCTGTTTTGTTTTATATTCTTTCATTTTAAGATGCCAAGGTGATGCACATATTTTAAAAAAAATCATAAATACCATTTTATATTTTTTAGATTTTATGTGAAGTAAGTACATAAAATATGATTCCAAATGGCACCCAACGCTTTTTCGTTCCTCAAGTCGTCCTTAACAATGCTCATGAAAATAGTCCGGATACCGCTTTGGCTCCTGAGGCGATCGGGAGGCGATTAGGGTTTCCAGTGACACGGCGGCGCACGTTGGGTTTCCCGGCGGTGCGAAGGGGCTTTGGTTGGCGAGATCGTCGCTCTCGCCGGCCTTGGCGAACCTCTCGTCTAGGCGGCTAGGTTTTCTACTACTCGGGGTGATAAAGGGGAGGCCTTTGCGCCTCCACCCACCCTTGGAGTTTTAGATCGATCTGAAGTTTCTTCACGAGGAGGTGTGACCATGGAAGATGGCAAAGGCTCTCCATCTGGAGGTGGCGAAGGAGCTGGTGATTCAGCGCGTGGCAAACCTCCCGTGGTTGAGGAGGAATCGCTCGAGGAACTGGTTGGCCGTATGAAACTCACGGCTGCCGAGTCATCAAAGCTTTTCATTGACGATCGTGCGACCATACAGGAGAATCCGATCTGGTCCTTGGCGGGAAAAATCCTTGTGCCAAGCCCAAAGATCGTTCATATTCAGACGATCGCAGATGTGCTACGTCCTGCATGGGGGAACCCGAAAGGGCTGGTGTTCCGTGATGGAGGCCCCAACCTTTTTGTGGCAGAGCTCCCGTCAGAACAAGAAAGAGATAGAATTTGGAAAAGGTCACCATGGACGGTAAACAGACATGCTGTTGTTCTTGAGAACTTTAGGCGCAGCCAACGTCCATCGGAACTGAAGTTTGATCGCTTGCCTATATGGATTAGGGTGATGAATCTACCTTTTAATTTGCATGATGACTGGGGAGCTCAGATTGCGGAGAGGATCGGTGATTTCATCTGTATGGACAACAGTAACAAAAAGCGTGTTAGTGGAAAATTCCTGCGGGCTCGAGTAGCAATCAAGGTGCACGAGCCACTGCAGCGGTGGATCCCCATTGACTCCACCCTTCGTGAATCATGCGATTGGTATGAGATCAAGTACGAAAATCTGCCTTATTTCTGCTTCTCATGCGGCATCTTGGGACACTCAGATCTTGTGTGTTTGGATCCAGCAGAGAGAGATGAGCATGGTCGGCTTCCATACTGGCCGAGCCTTCGAGCGCCAGATGAACGGAGGAAGCAAACTGCACCATATGTATGGGGTTATGGCCCGGGTGGACACAACGGGCATGGGGAAAACCAGAACACTAAGAACAACTTTCAGAACCCAAAGAATGCTACAGGAAAATCTTCAGAGGAGGAGACCTTTGAGCAAACTTCAGAAGTACCCCAAGGGGGAGGTAGGGGTCGGGGTCGTGACGGAGCCAGAGGGCGTGGCCGTTATGGAGCACGTGGTAATATGCAGGTCTACCGTAAACTGGCATTGGATGGTTCCTCTGTACCTATGGAGACTGAAACCAGG
Organism: Poa annua; assembly: GCA_026929855.1. Classification (NCBI taxonomy): domain Eukaryota; kingdom Viridiplantae; phylum Streptophyta; class Magnoliopsida; order Poales; family Poaceae; genus Poa; species Poa annua. The sequence continues at coordinate 63,329,642 of CM049429.1, read as the reverse complement.
ATGGTGGTGTTTGGTCAAACGATGTTGGGTGCAAAAAGGGAAGTAAGGCCGGGGAATGGAACTCTTTCAGCAGCTCCCTCTCCGGATGCCAAGAAAACAAAAGTGGATGAAGATGTGACAGAAAACATGGTAAACTCGGCGCCGGCTGCAGAGCAGCTGGGCCGAACGCAATGAATTGTGCAAGTCTGAACTGCCGGGGGCTTGGGAACCAATCGACAGTTCGAGAGCTTCGCGGACTGGTGAAGCAGCAAGATCATGCCCTTCTGTTCGTAATGGAGACTAAGATTGCGGCGAAGAGGGTTGAAAAGTTAGTAAGCACCTTCGGTTTCCACGGAGGATTTGCTGTTGATAGTGTTGGCCTCAGTGGAGGTATTGGACTGTTTTGGTCTGCTGCGGTTAAAGTAGACCTGAAGAGTTTTAACTCGAATCATATCGATGCGATTGTGACACACAATGACGGTGTAATTCCCCCTTGGCGTTTCACAGGTTTCTATGGGGAGCCACGTAGGGAAAACAGACACCAAAGTTGGACGCTCCTTAGGCGTCTTCATGGGCTCCGGAGGTACCCGTGGCTATGTGTAGGGGATTACAACGAGACGCTTCATGCCTCAGAACACTTCAGTGAGACAGAGAAATTGGACTGGCAGATGAGACCTTTTCGGGAAGTGGTGGAGGATTGTGAATTTGTTGATTTGGGCTATACGGGACTGCCGTACACTTGGGATAATAGGCAGTCTGGTAGCGCCAATGTGAAAGCTAGGCTGGACAGAGCCTTTGGGAACACGGCCTTAACCGTGTTATTCACAGTGATTAAGGTGCGACACATCAGCATGGTGGAGTCGGACCATTGCGTGGTTTTAACTGAACTTCATCAACAAAAAGCACAATGGAGAGCTTCCAGGAGTTTTCGTTATGAAAATGTATGGCAAACGCATGCTGACTATGACAAAATCGTTCAGAAACTTTGGACATCTGGGCAGCAAGAGGTGGGAGCTAGTGGACTGGCTCAGTCGCTCTCTACACTGCAGGTGGGCTTGTCAAAATGGGGGGCAACCACGTTTGGAAATTTCAAACGCAAGCTAGCAAAGCTACGAGAGGATCTGGAGCGTGTACGCACGTGTTCAGTAGGCAGGGGACCATCTCAAGAAGAGAAGATGCTAATGCAGAAGATTAGCGAGGTACTGTTCCAAGAAGAAATTTGGGTTAAGCAGCGAGCGCGAGTAAACTGGCTTCGCTCGGGCGACCGGAATACGGCATATTTTCATGCTCAGGTTGCTCAAAGGCATCGTATTAATAAGATCACAACGCTGCAAAGGGCTGATGGTACTGTCTGTGAGGAACCTGAAGAGGTGAAGGAAGAGATACAAGGTTTTTATACACAATTGTACACATCACAGGGTGTGCCAGTGATGGATGAATTGTTTTCATTAGTGCAGGAGAAGATAGATGATCACACCCGGGAAATACTGAATGCAGAGTTCACCGAGGCGGAGGTGAAAACAGCTTTGTTCCAGATGCACCCTTCCAAAGCTCCTGGGGTTGACGGATTCACGGCCGGTTTCTATCAGCGACACTGGGAATTGGTGAAAGGACAACTAGTTCCAACAGTTTTGAGCTTGTTAAATGACGGGGGATGGGTACAGGACATCAACGACACATCCATAGTATTAATTCCAAAGGTACGACACCCCCAGTTCATCTCTCAATTTCGACCGATATCCTTATGTATAGTGCTTTACAAAGTTTGTACCAAGACAATTGCTAATAGAATGAGGCCAATACTAGAGGATATTATCAGTGTTGAACAGAGTGCCTTCGTTCCTGGGCGCTTATTATCTGAAAATGCGTTGGTGGCCTTTGAATGTGTGCATTCGATGAAACGGAACAAGAAAGGAAAGAAAGGGCTATGTGCGGTTAAACTGGACATGATGAAAGCGCACGACCGTGTCGTGTGGCCTTTTCTTCGAGCCATGATGTTGAAAATAAGGTTTCCGGAGAAGCTGGTAACCTTGATTGGCCGTTGCATCTCCTCTGTTAAATTCTCAGTCAAGGTCAATGGAGAATTATTACCACAATTCATTCCTACCAGAGGAATTAGGCAAGGCGACCCAATGTCACCTTATTTGTTTTTGACATGCGCAGAGGGTTTTTCGACACTTCTGAACAGATATAATGGAGGGGTAATTGATCGGGGGGTCAGGGTGTGTGCGAGAGCACCTTGGATCACACACCTTTTGTTTGCATATGATAGCCTAATTCTTATTAATGCAAATGAAGCAAGTGCTAGCCGGTTGAATGAAATTCTGAGAATATATAATGAAGCATTGGGACAGATGGTTAACAGATCAAAAAGCTCAGTTTTTTTCAGTCCGTGTGTTGATGAAACTGTTAGAGTGACTGTCAAAGCAACTCTGGACATTGATGTGGAGGCTTTCAATGAGAAGTACTCAGGTCTCCCCACAGCTGCGGGCCGGATAACAGATGAAGTTTTCAGCTATATTGCGGAAGGGGCACGAGCAAGAGTCAATGGATGGGCAGAGAAAACACTTTCTTATCCTGCAAAAGAAGTGTTAATAAAATCAGTGATACAGGCTATGACCACCTTCAGTATGTGTTGCTTTAAACTCTCAAAAGGAACTTGCCAAAAGCTGACCTCGTTGATGGCTAGATTTTGGTGGAGTGGGAATATTGACAAGACATCCATGCACTGGTTGGCATGGGATCGAATTTCTATACCCAAGTGCAAAGGGGGGATGGGCTTCAGAGATATGCAAGATTTCAATTTGGCACTCTTGGGGAAGCAAGGTTGGCGGCTAATTACGTCTCCAAACTCATTATGCGCCCAGGTTCTTAAGAGCAGATACTATCCAAACTCGGAGTTTATGGATGCGACTGTCCCTAGAACGGCGTCAAGAACCTGGCGGGCTATCGTAGCAGGAAGAATGGCTTTGCAGAAGGGCCTAATTAAGAGGATTGGCTCGGGGGAAACTGTCTCGATATGGGAGGATAGCTGGATCCCAGCGGCAAAAACTCTAAGACCAATGGGACGACTACCTTCAGCAACATGTGAGATGGTGAGTGAACTAATCGACGAGAGCAGTCACCAATGGGATGTCCCAAAACTCAGGGACAATTTTCTGTCACCAGACATAGACCTGATCATGCAAATACCTCTGAGATATCATGGTGGTGAAGATTGGACAGCATGGGCACTGGAAAAGTCGGGGCAATACTCGGTCCGGTCGGCTTACAGAGCTCTTGTTGATTCCAAGGCTGAGCAAGCTTCATGTGAGGTGGATGTTGCGTCCTCCTCGAACTCTGACCAGAGCGAAGTGTGGAAAGTATGCTGGAAGCTCGACGTAGTACCCAAGGTGCAGGTATTTTGGTGGAGAGTCCTCAAAGGCATTGTGCCTGATTTCACGACTCTTTCCAGGCGCCATGTCAAAGAAAATAGCACTTGTGGGATTTGTAAAGCTACGGGCGAAACACTGCTTCATGCATTGACAGAGTGCACACATGCCAAGCTGTTTTGGATAGCAGCTAGGGAGGTGCTCAATGTGAAGCTACCCAGGCTACACCCGGCGACATGGGCTTCTGACATATTACTAGAACCATGGTTCACCAAGAGGGAGAGAGCTCTGGCAACAACAGTGATGTATTCGATCTGGATATCACGCAATAAGTGGATACATGGGGACAAGGCTTATGATCCACGAGAGGCAACGGAAAATGTTCGCCAAACTATTGATGACCTTGAACTCCCAAGACCAATAAAGCCACCGGTGGCACCTAGTCCGGCATGTTTTTGGCAGGGACCCTTAGATGGTTATGTGAAGCTGAACCTGGATGGCGCTATATGTGTGCAGGAAGGCACAGCGGGAAGTGGTGGTGTTGCTCGCGATGCTGCTGGTTTTCGTGGTGCCTGGAGCAAAGTTTATAAAGGAATCAGCGATCCTCTATGCGCGGAAGCATTGGCTTTCCGAGATGCAGTGTTTTTTGCAAAGGCAAGAAGCTTCAGTTTGGTGATCTTTGAAACAAATTGCCAGGATCTTGTAAGGTGCTGGGATACAAGACGAACAGACCGCTCGGTGATAGCAGCCTTGTTACAGGAAGTGAGTGATATGGTAGAGACCTTTCAGGCTTTCTCTTTGTTGTTTGCTCGTCGATCAGCCAACAACTCCGCCCACGAATGTGCACGCTATGCGTGTCTGAATAATGTGTCGGTGGAGTGGACTGACACGAGCCCTGTTTTTCTTCAACACAGCCTACGTGCTGATTGTAATGGTGGATGTGTGTAGCAGCAAGTTTCAGACGCGCTCTTTTCCTTACCAGGGTACCTGAGGGAACTGGAAGGTTTTTAATGAGGTGGCTTGCTAGCTTTATATATATATGTCTTAAACTTCAAAAAAAAAATGGCAACCAACTATTTTTCAGTAAGAGTGGTGCACACATGATGGATGATCCCCAAGTTTGAGTTTTTTCTTAGAATTATAGCTAATTTTTCCCTAGTTAATTGAGTTTATGTTGATTTATCGAAAGTAATTCAAATTTAAACTACAACTATTTGATAGTTTGGTCTGAAACTTTTGGAAAAATCATATTAAGATACACAACTAGTGGTTATATCACAGAAACATTGATAGTTCTAGAAAATATCACGACCGTTTTGATCGTTTTTAAGAAAAAATGTAATAAAGTGGTAAACACCTCAAAAAATCAAATCCTTTGGCATGGGATCCTTATATGTGTACTAGTTGCTATGAAAAATGATAAACTTGATTTTTTTCAACATTTGCAAAAAAAGTATTCACAAAAAGATCTATCATGTATGAACATCTAGAAGTTTCAAGCCAAATGACCAAGTTATGGTCATTTCAACGGCATAGTTTGTGATGATCTCATACTCCACACATAGGTGCATATTGGTATATTAAACAACCTTGCCAAAGGAATTATTCAAAATATTTTCATAAATATCATTTTCCTTTTTTTAAGTGCAAAAAACAAGGTTTTTTGTGAAGTAAGTACATAAAATATGATTCCAAATGGCACCCAACTATTTTTTAGTAAGTGTGGTGCACACATGATGGATGATCCGCAAGTTTGAGTTTTTTCTTAGAATTATAGCTAATTTTCCCTAGTTAATTGAGTTTATGTTGATTTATCAAAGTAATTCAAATTTAAACTACAACTATTTGATAGTTTGGTCTGAAACTTTTGGAAAAATCATTTTAAGGTACACAACTAGTGGTTATATCACAGAAACATTGATATTTCTAGAAAATATCACCTCTTCCGATAATTAGTCGTAGCGACCGTTTTGATCGTTTTTAAGAAAAAATGTAATAAAGTGATAAACACCTCAAAAAATCAAATCCTTTGGCATGGGCTCCTTATATGTGTACTAGTTGCTATGAAAAATGATAAACTTGATTTTTGCCAATATTTGCAAAAAAAAGTATTCACAAAAAGGTCTATCATGTATGAACATCTAGAAGTTTCAAGCCAAATGACCAAGTTATGGTCATTTCAACGACATAGTTTGTGATAAAGATCTCATACTCCACACATAGGTGCATATTGGTATATTAAACAACCTTGCCAAAGGGATTCTTCAAAATATTTTCATAAATATCATTTTCCTTTTTTTATGTGCAAAAAATAAGGTTTTTTGTGAAGTAAGTACATAAAATATGATTCCAAATGGCACCCAACTATTTTTCAGTAAGAGTGGTGCACACATGATGGATGATCCCAAGTTTGAGTTTTTTCTTAGAATTATAGCTAATTTTCCCTAGTTAATTGAGTTTATGTTGATTTATCAAAGTAATTCAAATTTGAACTACAACTATTTGATAGTTTGGTCTGAAACTTTTGGAAAAATCATTTTAAGGTACACAACTAGTGGTTATATCACAGAAACATTGATATTTCTAGAAAATATCACCTCTTCCGATAATTAGTCGTAGCGACCGTTTTGATCGTTTTTAAGAAAAAATGTAATAAAGTGATAAACACCTCAAAAAATCAAATCCTTTGGCATGGGCTCCTTATATGTGTACTAGTTGCTATGAAAAATGATAAACTTGATTTTTGCCAATATTTGCAAAAAAAAGTATTCACAAAAAGGTCTATCATGTATGAACATCTAGAAGTTTCAAGCCAAATGACCAAGTTATGGTCATTTCAACGACATAGTTTGTGATAAAGATCTCATACTCCACACATAGGTGCATATTGGTATATTAAACAACCTTGCCAAAGGGATTCTTCAAAATATTTTCATAAATATCATTTTCCTTTTTTTATGTGCAAAAAATAAGGTTTTTTGTGAAGTAAGTACATAAAATATGATTCCAAATGGCACCCAACTATTTTTCAGTAAGAGTGGTGCACACTTGATGGATGATCCCCAAGTTTGAGTTTTTTCTTAGAATTATAGCTAATTTTCCCTAGTTAATTGAGTTTATGTTGGTTTATCAAAGTAATTCAAATTTGAACTACAACTATTTGATAGTTTGGTCAGAAACTTTTGGAAAAATCATTTTAACGTACGCAACTAGTGGTTATATCACAGAAATATTGATAGTTATAGAAAATATCACCTCTTCCGATGATTAGTCGTAGCGACCGTTTTGATTCATTTTTAAGAAAAAATGTAATAAAGTGATAAACACCTCAAAAAATCAAATCCTTTGGTATGGGCTCCTTATATGTGTACTAGTTGCTATGAAAAATGATAAACTTGATTTTTGCCAACATTTGCAAAAAAAGTATTCACAAAAAGGTCTATCATGTATGAACATCTAGAAGTTTCAAGCCAAATGACCAAGTTATGGTCATTTCAACGACATAGTTTGTGATAAAGATCTCATACTACACACATAGGTGCATATTGGTTTATTAAACAACCTTGCCAAAGGGATTCTTCAAAATATTTTCATAAATATAATTTTCCTTTTTTTAAGTGCAAAAAATAAGGTTTTTTGTGAAGTAAGTACATAAAATATGATTCCAAATGGCACCCAACTATTTTTCACTAAGAGTGGTGCACACATGATGGATGATCCCCAAGTTTGAGTTTTTTCTTAGAATTATAGCTAATTTTCCCTAGTTAATTGAGTCTATGTTGATTTATCGAAAGTAATTCAAATTTGAACTACAACTATTTGATAGTTTGGTCTGAAACTTTTGGAAAAATCATTTTAAGGTACACAACTAGTGGTTATATCACAGAAACATTGATAGTTTTAGAAAATATCACCTCTTCCGATGATTAGTCGTAGCGACCGTTTTGATCGTTTTAAGAAAAAAATGTAATAAAGTGATAAACACCTCAAAAATCAAATCCTTTGGCATGGGCTCCTTATATGTGTACTAGTTGCTATGAAAAATGATAAACTTGATTTTTGCCAACATTTGCAAAAAAAAGTATTCACAAAAAGGTCTATCATGTATGAACATCTAGAAGTTTCAAGCCAAATGACCAAGTTATGGTCATTTCAACGACATAGTTTGTGATAAAGATGGCATACTCCACACATAGGTGCATATTGGTATATTAAACAACCTTGCCAAAGGGATTCTTCAAAATATTTTCATAAATATCATTTTCCTTTTTTTATGTGCAAAAAATAAGGTTTTTTATGAAGTAAGTACATAAAATATGATTCCAAATGGCACCCAACTATTTTTCAGTAAGAGTGGTGCACACATGATGGATGATCCCCAAATTTGAGTTTTTTCTTAGAATTATAGCTAATTTTCCCTAGTTAATTGAGTTTATGTTGATTTATGGAAAGTAATTCAAATTTGAACTACAACTATTTGATAGTTTGGTCAGAAACTTTTGGAAAAATCATTTTAACGTACGCAACTAGTGGTTATATCACATAAACATTGATAGTTATAGAAAATATCACCTCTTCCGATGATTAGTCGTAGCGACCGTTTTGATTCATTTTTAAGAAAAAATGTAATAAAGTGATAAACACCTCAAAAAATCAAATCCTTTGGCATGGGCTCCTTATATGTGTACTAGTTGCTATGAAAAATGATAAACTTGATTTTTGCCAACATTTGCAAAAAAAGTATTCACAAAAAGGTCTATCATGTATGAACATCTAGAAGTTTCAAGCCAAATGACCAAGTTATGGTCATTTCAACGACATAGTTTGTGATAAAGATCTCATACTACACACATAGGTGCATATTGGTTTATTAAACAACCTTGCCAAAGGGATTCTTCAAAATATTTTCATAAATATAATTTTCCTTTTTTTAAGTGCAAAAAATAAGGTTTTTTGTGAAGTAAGTACATAAAATATGATTCCAAATGGCACCCAACTATTTTTCACTAAGAGTGGTGCACACATGATGGATGATCCCCAAGTTTGAGTTTTTTCTTAGAATTATAGCTAATTTTCCCTAGTTAATTGAGTTTATGTTGATTTATCGAAAGTAATTCAAATTTGAACTACAACTATTTGATAGTTTGGTCTGAAACTTTTGGAAAAATCATTTTAAGGTACACAACTAGTGGTTATATCACAGAAACATTGATAGTTTTAGAAAATATCACCTCTTCCGATGATTAGTCGTAGCGACCGTTTTGATCGTTTTAAGAAAAAATGTAATAAAGTGATAAACACCTCAAAAATCAAATCCTTTGGCATGGGCTCCTTATATGTGTACTAGTTGCTATGAAAAATGATAAACTTGATTTTTGCCAACATTTGTAAAAAAAGTATTCACGAAAAGGTCTACCATGTATGAACATTTAGAAGTTTCAAGCCAAATGACCAAGTTATGGTCATTTCAGTGACATAGTTTGTGATAAAGACCTCATACTCCACACATAGGTGCATATTGGTTTATTAAACAACCTTGCCAAAGGGATTCTTCAAAATATTTTCATAAATATCATTTTCCTTTTTTTAAGTGCAAAAAATAAGGTTTTTTGTGAAGTAAATACATAAAATATGATTCCAAATGGCACCCAACTATTTTTCACTAAGAGTGGTGCACACATGATGGATGATCCCCAAGTTTGAGTTTTTTCTTAGAATTATAGCTAATTTTCCCTAGTTAATTGAGTTTACGTTGATTTATCGAAAGTAATTCAAATTTGAACTACAACTATTTGATAGTTTGGTCTGAAACTTTTGGAAAAATCATTTTAAAGTACGCAACTAGTGGTTATATCACAGAAACATTGATAGTTCTAGAAAATATCACCTCTTCCGATGATTAGTCGTAGCGACCGTTTTGATCGTTTTTAAGAAAAAATGTAATAAAGTGATAAACACCTCAAAAAATCAAATCCTTTGGCATGGGCTCCTTATATGTGTACTAGTTGCTATGAAAAATGATAAACTTGATTTTTGCCAACATTTGCAAAAAAAGTATTCACAAAAAGGTCTATCATGTATGAACATCTAGAAGTTTCAAGCCAAATGACCAAGTTATGGTCATTTCAACCCAAGCTAAATGACTTGGCAAGACATCTCTGATGATCTACAACCGTCCGACAAAACATCTCTGATGATCTGCAACCATTTGGAACGGTCGCAGATCATCAGAGACGTCTTGCCGCTGGTTGCCCAAAGATGCCTCTACCGAGGGGAGGGTTCACCTTCAGCCTTCACTGAGTGCTCTCTGCTACCCGTGTGCTGCCAAAATAAACTACAATGAGTAGACACTGAGTGTTGAACATGTCCGGGAGGGGGGCTATATATAAGGTACGTGTGCTTCTTTAGTCCCGGTTGGTAACGAAGTGGTCGTGATACTGCTGATCCAACAGCTTAGAATCTCTCAAAAGAAACACACCTCAGATCCAACGTCTCAGAAGCGCTAGAAAGAAACACACGATCCATGTGCTTCTTTAGTCTCGGTTGGGAACACCAACCGGGACTAAAGAAGCACATGGATCGTGTGTTTCTTTAAAGCACCTGTGAGCCGTTGGATGAAGATGTGTTTCTTGTGAGGGATTCTGAGCTGTTGGATGGGAACTATCATGACCAGTTCGTGAGTCACATGACCCTATATATAGCCCCCTCTTGAACATGTTCGGCAGTCATTGTCTCCTCATTCTACTTCATCGAGAGAATACAAAGCACTTGGATTCCCTGCATACGCCCAACGGTGCATTTCATATGCAGGCACTCACGAGCCACCGTTGGGCTGTATGCAGGTGAAATCATGTGTTTTGTTCCATGCATCTACAAAATACTTCAGTTCACTTGTTTTTCTGATACAAAGCATTCAGATATTACACATCAACAATAATATCCCTATCTAGTGTTTACTTGTTCTTCTGATTGCGCCGTAACCATGGACAATCTTCTTCATTTAACTTGATACTTGGATCAGTGTTGACTTTGAAGGGCGGAATGTCATGAAACTTATCGTAATCTTCTAACATGTCTGTCTTGTCCTCCACTCCCACAATGACTCTTTTCCCTGAAAGAACTATGTGGCGCTTTGGCTCACCGTATGATGTACTCGCTTGCTTATCTTTTCTTTTTTTCGGTAGGGTAGACATGTCTTTCACATAGAAAACCTGAGCAATTTCACTGGCTAGGACGAATGGTTCGTTCTCGTACGAAAGATTGTTGAGATCCACTGTAGTCATTCTGTATCGTGGGTCTACCTCTACCCCGCCTCGTAGGTTGAACCATTTGCACTTGAACAAAGGGACCTTAAAAGTAGGTCCATAGTCAAGTTCCCATATCTCCTCTATGTAACCATAATATGTGTCCTTTGTCCCGTTGCAGTTTGTTGCATCAAAGCGTACTCCACTGTTTTGGTTGGTGCTCTTTTTATCTTGGTTGGTTGTGTAAAATATATTTCCATTTATCTCGTGCCCTTGAAAAGTCAATATAGTTGAAGCTGGTGATGTGGCCAACAAGTATAGCTGTTCTTCAACATTGGTGTCATTAATGAGACGTCTTTTTAACCAACTGCTGAAAGTCTTCATGTGTTCTCCATCAATACAATCTTCATATTTCTCCGGGTATTTGGAGCGTAAAACATTCTTGTGTTCCTCGACATACGGACCCACCAAACTGGAATTATGTAGAACGGTGTCGTGTGCTTGAGTGAAAGAATCCCCGTCTTGACATATTGTTGCTTTCTTTGCTAGGGTGCCTTTTCCATGCAGTCTCCCCTCATGACGTGATTCAGGAACACCGATCGGCTTCAGATCAGGAATAAAATCTACACAAAACTCAATGACCTCCTCTGTTCCATAACCCTTGACGATGCTTCCTTCTGGCCTAGCCCGGTTATGCACATATTTTTTTAATACTCCCATGAACCTCTCAAAGGGGAACATGTTGTGTAGAAATACAGGACCGAGAACAGAAATCTCTTCGACTAGGTGGACTACAAGATGCGTCATAATATTGAAGAAGGTTGGTGGGAACACCAACTCGAAGCTGACAAGACATTGGACCACATCCTTCTCTTAATTTTTTAGAGTTAGTGGATTGATGACCTTCTGAGAAATTGCATTGAGAAATGCACATAGCTTCGCAATGGGTTCTCGAACATTTTCCGGTAGAAGCCCTCTCAAATCTCAATGCAACCGGAAGTAATTGTGTCATAATCACGTGACAGTCATGAGACTTTAGATTCTGAAATTTTTGCTCTGCCATGTTTATTATTCCTTTTATATTTGATGAGAAGCCAGATGGAACCTTCATACTGCGAAGGCACTCAAAAAATATTTTCTTCTCTTCTTTAGTAAGAGCGTAGCTTGCAGGACCTGGCTGATTCTCTGAATGAGTATCGTCTCGATGCATCTCTTCGCTCATACGTTGATGGGTCTGCCTTCCTTTCGGTGTACCTTTTTTTGACTTCCCTTTTTTTGACTTCCCATCTTTTGACTTCCCATGCACGCCCAAGAAGTTTGCAAATGTTCTTTGTCATGTGCATCACGTTGATTGCAGAGTGAATCTCTAGCATTATCCAATATGGCAGCTCCCAAAATATAGATTTCTTCTTCCACTTGGGTACGTGGTTGTTTGCGTCATTCGGAATAGTGAGTCCGCCAGGACCCTTTCCAAAGATTACATTTAAATCCTTGACCATATCATGTATAGCAGAACTAGAAGGGCGGGTAGGCCTCGGCCGATGATCTGCCTCACATTTGTAATGCTTGCCTTTCTTCCTTAACGGATGCTTGGGTACAAGAAACCGACGATGACCCAGGTACACATTCTTGTTACCTAAATGTATACTATCAGTCTCAGCTAAACAGTGCGTGCATGCATTGTATCCCTTGTTTGACTGTCCTGAAATGTTGCCTAGAGCAGGCCAATCATTGATGGTTACAAAAAGCAAAGCTCGTAGATCAAATTCCTCCAGTTTGTGCTCATCCCACACACGTACACCTTCTTCACGCCACAACTGCAAAAGTTCTTCAACTAATGGCCTGAGGTACACATCAATGTCGTTGTCAGGTTGCTTCGGGCCTTGAATGAGCACTGGCATAATAATGTACTTCCGCTTCATGCACAACCAAGGAGGAAGGTTATAGATACATAGCGTCACGGGCCAAGTGCTGTGACTGGAGCTCTGCTCTCCAAAAGGATTAAAGCCATCTGTACTTAGACCAAATCTTAAGTTCCTTGCGTCATCTGAAAATGTCGGGAACTCTCTGTCAATTTTTCTCCACTTGGACCCATCCGCGGGGTGTCTCAACATCAAGTCTTTTTTACGATCTTCTTTGTGCCAACGCAACAACTTGGCATGCTCTCTATTGCTGAACAAACGTTTCAACCGTGGTATTATAGGAGCATACCACATCACCTTTGCAGGAATCCTCTTCCTGGGGCGCGGCTCGCCCTCAACATCACCAGAGTCATCTCGCCCGATCTTATACCAAAGCACCGCATACAGGACATGCATTCAATTTTTCGTGCTCACCGCGGTAGAGGATGCAGTCATTAATGCAAGCGTGTATCTTATGCACCTCTAATCCTAGAGGGCATACCACCTTCTTTGCTTCATACGTACTAGACGGCAATTCGTTATCCTTTGGAAGCACCTTCTTAACTATTTTTAACAAATTTCAAATCCCTTGTCAGAAGTACCATTCTCTGCCTTCCATTGCAGCAATTCAAGTGTGGTACCTAGCTTTTTCTGGTCATTTTGACAAGTTGGGTACAACAATTTGGCGTGATTAGCTAACATACGCTCCAACTTCAACCTTTCGTTTTCACTTCCACAGTCCATTTGTGCATCACGAATGGCCCGACGAAGATCATCGTCGGGCTCATCAATAATGAGATCTTCTTCAGTTTCGTCTTCTCCCATTGTAGTATCACTGAACCAAGGATACTTGTCATTATCCTCCTCTTCTTCATTTTCTTCCATGATAACACCTGTTTCTCCGTGCTTGGTCCAACAATAATAACCAGGCATAAAACCATTATGCAAGAAGTGTGAGTGAATGACTTTTGAGGTAGAGTGATCACTCATATTCTTGCAGGCACTACATGGACACCGAATAAAACCGTTCTTCGGCTTGTTTGCCTCAGCCACATGGAGAAAATTATGCATGCCATCAATGAACTCAGGACAACATCGGTCACCGTACATCCATTGTCGGTTCATCTGTATTACATAAAAGTATATCGAACCCCATTATTACACTATTGTCATAAATAATATGTAAGAGCAAATTAATTAATACAATGTCATCCATTAAAATAAGAGTAGAGTAGTGACAACTGGTAATACATAGTTCTCATAAAACATACATTAACTGAAACAAATATAAAAATTATCTAAAGAATTTAAATCCAACAACAAATGCGATCAAAATCGCAACTAAGGTAAATACTGAACCCACATCATAATGATACCAAGCCTCCCGATTAATGGCATATTTTCTAATCCTTTTTATCTTCAAGCGCATTGCATCCATCTTGATCTCGTTACCATCGACCACGTCGGCAAGTTTGAGCTCTAATTTCATCTTATCTTCTAAGCATTGAAGATAAAGATCTTCACTTCTTTTCAATTTTGCTTTCAAATCATTGTTTTCTTTATCCAAAAACTCGACAATAGGGTCAGGTTCAATTTCTGGTTTAACTACCTCCTAGATAAAAATAATTCTATGTCAAGTTGGTCGCCATAATTGCCAGAAACATAGAATAAAATAAATAGTTTTAAAAATATACCACATCCGAATCATAAACCGGACGAGGACCGACGGGGACGGATATGAGAACCATGACTCTATACATATAATACAAGTTAGAAAATTATACAAGTAATAACTATGCATCTAAAACAATAAAGCTATGTTTTTAAAAATCAAATAAAATAAAAGATAGAGGCTCACCGAGGTGGTGCCGGTGACGGGACAGCGCGGGCGATCGACGTCGATAAGGCTCCTCACGACACTAAAACACATAAATCATTATTTAGTTTGATCATAAATTGCACATATGAAACAAATAAAATCCTAACTTAGGTATTTCATCAAACACTTGTTTGCACACAAAATTTGAAATGGGCAAAATGAGCTAAATAAGCAATGCCGGAAAGAGGATGAAGAGGCTAACCGTGGGGTGCCTTCAATCTTGCCAAATGGTGTAAAATATTATGGATTATTTAGTCTTGGGGAGAGAAAATGGAGAATAAATGGAGAGGAAATGGTTTTGAGCTCGGGCTCGGTGGAAAAAATGGAGTGAGCAGGGGTGGAAGAAGCTGATAAAGTCAGGACCTTTAGTCCCGGTTCGTTTCACGAACCGGGACTAAAGGGTTCTGACGCTGGGACCCGCCTCTGTTGCCGCATGCGGTGGACCTTTAGTCCCGGTTCCTAACACGAACCAGGACTAAAGGTCCCTGGCAAAATCGCAGCGCGGGGTTGCACTTCTTTAGTCTCGGTCCAAATTTAATTTGGGACTAAAGGGGTGAACCTAAGCCCCGATTTCCACTAGTGGGTGCTACCCTGTTAAATATTTTAACTCGAACGGGCAATCTGACAAATACGTATAGTTCCTGTAGAAGTCCGTACGGGTCGCGTGTATATAACATATGATGAGATGGTTCCAAACACGCCCCATATACCGATCTTACGAAGCAGACCGCTCCATTGAGCCGAACCAAGATTTTCCTTTTAAGTTTCCGTAAGGGATAGCACTGAAGCAATCATATATATACACATAGATAGTGTTCCGGTTCAGGTTCAGCGTTCAGGTATGAGTATGAGTGTCTGACGCGTTCTCGCGTCCCATATCCGACTTCGAAACTATGAATCTTATGGACGCGTGGGCGTACTGGACATCTGGATCTCTGTTACGACGCCGATCCGCTTCCATTGCCCGTCCGACCGTTGCGGCGCCGATATATGTATCCCCCCATTCCTTTCCTCCCATCCATGGTACTCGCATCCAACAGACTTGGTCTAGTCCGCCGCCTACGATACCTGCAGGCATGAGCGACGGTGGCGACTGCGCCGTGGGTTACTGCGACTCCGTCGGCGGCAAGGTGCTCTGCCGAATCGTCTGCGCCCTCCTGATCTTCGCCATCCTGGCGACCGCGGTCACCCTGGTCGTCATCGCCTTCGTCGCCCGCCCCGCCGGCGTCGCCGTCGAGGACGCGGTCCTCGGCCGCCTAGCCCTCTCCGACAAGAGCAACGCCACGGCCACGTCGCTCGCCTAGGACATCTCGATCGCCGTCGCCGTGCGCAACCGCAACTGGCTGATGCATGCCGAACACGCCACAGCGCTCGATGCGGAGCTGCTCTTCGCCGGCGCGCGCTTCGCCCGTGTCGTTCTGGCGGGCGAGGGGAGCGTGATCCGGCCGGGGCACAGTGAGGTGTACCACGCCGCCTCGGCGGCCGACAACGCGGGCGTCCTTCTGGGGAACGCCGGGGTGGCGGACTTCGTCAGGGAGAGCACGGCGGGGGTGTTCCAGCTGGAGTTGAAGGTTTTGGGGGAGATCAAGTACCCGCCGCGCCACCACGTGCACAGGCTGAGGGCGATCTGCCCACTGGAGTTGGCCATATCTACGGCCACGTCGCCAGCCACCTTCAAAAAGGTCAAGTGCGCCGTTTTTACGACATAGCTAACACGCCGATCGAGTAGAGAAGGCAAGATGATGCACCTTGAGTGATCTTCCGTTATATCAGACGTCGTCGCGCTGTGAGCAAAATCAATCTTCATCAATAGGATAATAAGTCTTTATGTAGTAGTTAGAGCAAGTCCAGCAGTTCCCTTGAAATGTCTCCCCTATATGTGTATGTAGGGGACTGTCCCTAAAAAAATCTCCTTTCAACTGCAGCTGTTCCCCTAAAACATCTTCCCTATTTAAATTTTTTATCTATTTTTTTTATATTTTAAAAATATTGTATAACTAACATGTAAAATCCAACGGCTACCTCTGTAACTTGTAGTGTCAAAAAATTATCCATCACCAAAATCTGAAAGATAAACAAAAATCTCACGAATATCGACATATTGCAGTGTCAAAAAACTCACTAATATCGGGATAGGGGAGTCTTCCACCTCCCCTACTTCTAGGGGAGACGAGCGAGTAGAACCGGGGGCGCCTATAAATCAGGGGAGCGTTGAGGGAACTGCTGGGTGGTTGTTTTTGAACTTTTTCCCCTATACGAAAACGTATAGGGGAGGGTTTGAGGGAACTGCTGGACTTGCTCTTAGCTCTATGCAAGTCCAGATCAGATGCCATTACATTTCTTAAGAACACTCAGATGGGCTAGTTTGCAAATGCCCTTTTTCTCTTTCTTTTTCTGACGTAAATGGGATGGCCTTATTTCCGTAGCTTTACATCAACATTTTTGCCAGCTTTCGGTTACTGTGGTTTTTTGCACCTACATTTGAATATTAGCACAAGGTTCAAAAAACATGTGACATTTTCTTGTTCCCATGGTTTAGATAATGTGTGGGATAATTTTCTCAAAGAATCGGAAAACTTATGAATACAAATGATAGTATTCAAAGACACATAAATACAATGGAATGTGATCACCTCTATGATTACCACTAGCGTTGACGTGGGGTTGCCTTGCGGGTAGCCCACGATAAGGCTACCTGGGCCGCGCCAAGGATAGAAAGGCCCACAGGAGGCCCACGCGGGGTACCATGTAACCTACTCCAAGTCGGTTAGGAAGCATAACCTGCCATATCTGTAGTTGCCATCGGCACCAACCACCCGAGACCTGGCTGCCTATAAAGTCAGGAGGGTTCCTCGTCCCAGAGACACGCTCATAGCTACGGCACAAACCCTAGCGAGATCGCAATCTCGCCATTGTAAGCACAACTCGCATCAATAACCAGACAAGCAGGAGTAAATCCGTGCTTGTCAGCCGTCGTGACCACCTGCACTCATCTCTCTCCCCCATCAATCAACCCGGGGTGCACAACCCTGGGACTTGTCGAGTTAACTCCTCGTCAATTGGCGCCGTCTGTGGGAAATCAAACAAGTGCTAGGATCATGGTCGCTCCGGCTCCATCCGCAATGAAGATCGGCGCGTCCGCCGTCAGGGAGTCGATCCGATTCGGCTCCTTCGAGTACGTCATCCACTCGCCAGCTCACCAGTCGGTGTATGCCGATCTGGACAAAGGTATACACATCACCTTCGGCTCCATATTCTGCTGCATCGATAGTCGTGGTATACTCAGGTCTACGACTACCGCGCTACGCGCGACGGCGTCACCAAAATCGCCAACCATCGCGTCCGCCGAACCCGCTGAGATCGCATCTGCCGCACCCGCGGAGATCACGCCTACCGGACCCGCTGAGATCGCATCTGCCGCACCCGCGGAGATCGCGACCGCCGAACCCGCGAAGATCGCATCTGCCGCACCCGTAGGGGCCGCGCCAGCTGCACCCGCGAAGAGGACATCTACATCGACAATCTCGGCAACGGCCGCGCGAATCGAGTCTACTACCCCAACCTCGGTCGTGCGGTCGATCAAGTCAAGATCCACCTCGACCGTCGCACCCGCACGGGCGACCAGGGGCCCGCGCCCGACAGCCATGTCGCGCGCGCCCTCATCTTCGTGGAAATCCCAGGTCTACCCCAAGCCAATCGCACTCGCTCCGGCGAGTGTGAGCACATGGACAATCGCGAAAAGACGCGACAGCGGGTGCGCCGCGCGCCACGTTGCAGCAATTTTCGACCCCGAGCAAGAAGCGGGCGACAGAAGCAGCAGCGGCAGCACCAACTCTCCGACTCAAGTCTACCCCAAGCAAGTCTTCATGGCCGGCACAGCACCGCATGACGACGAAGAAGAACCCGCATATCCGCTTGAGGTGGACATGCCGGACCAGACTAAACTTGTCCTCACGCGGGACATGGCGATCCAAGCCATAAAGCATGTGGACGAGGGCACGTTCCCCCCACCCAACGCACCTCGAGAAGACCACCTGACGGTCCAGTACTTGCTACGCAAGGAAGGCGAACGAATTCGCGCCGAAAAAGCCGACCTGCTCAGGCGCAAAAGGGACGCGGATGCATCGAGTGCCAGGCGAGCCGCCCTCTCCTTCACATCCTCCACAGAGATTAACCAAGGAGCACGGCGAACCAGAGCCCGTGTCCCCCACATGGCAGAAGCTGATCGAACAAGGCTCACTCGCAACCTCGACTCGTCCTTCGTCACCGAAGATGAAAACGGGATACCCGTCCCAAAGACGGCGAATGCCGCCCTGATCTCAGTCGAAACAAACCTCCGGCTCACGCAGCCACCGGAGGGGGACGCACGCTCCCTTCTCCACAAACAACAAATTGCCTCCATAAGGGCAATCGAAGAAGCTCTGGCGGCCAAGGGGCCAAGTAACCGAGCGCACGAACCAACGACATCGGGCATCCCAGCGGCGCAGCGACAGCCAGTCAAGGACCTCCGCGACGTCCTGACACAGAAGACGGTGGACCGCAACCGCAAGGAGCGCTCGGCTAGTGCGGCAAACGCGGACGACCACGCTGACCGCGACTTCGAGCCGTGTGGCGCGGCATGCTTTAGCTTCAACATCCGCGACACCCGCATGCCTAAAGGCTTCAAGTTGACGGCTGGCACACCAAAGTACGACAGGAAGCAAGACCCAAAACTGTGGCTCGAAGACTACCTCATCGCTTGCACCTGCCAAGGCGGAACGTCGACTACGGCAATGCAGTACATCCAGCTCATGCTGACAGACTCGGCACGCGGGTGGCTCACAAGCCAACCCAAAGACTCTTTCCGAACATGGGAAGAATTCCAGGATAATTTCATCAGGAGTTTCTCGGGAACATTCGCCAGGCCGACGACCTACATCGAGTTGCAGGCCTGCAAGCAAGGGAAGGACGAGTCGCTCCGCTCTTACATCCAGAGGTGGACACTCCTCCGCAATACCATGGAACCCGTATCAGAAGATCGAGTGATGGACGCCTTCATGCATGGCGTCGCTCGCCGCGACCTCCGGGAGGAATTCGGTAGGCTCCAGCCGAAGACCACAATAGAACTCATGAAGACAGCCAACCAATGGGCCGAAGGAGAGGACTACGTCCGCGAAACTTCTCCCAAAAAAGAGGGCGAAACAAGCAACTGGCGCAAGGCACGTCAAAAGAAGAAGCCACGTTACACCCACGATTCAATCGAATTAGTAGCGGCGGGCTATGAAACCCCCCGTGAGGACAAGCGTGACGGCAGCCGACAGTACGAGCAAAGTCGACAGCCCAGCTCGAGTCAGTACAACCGTGGCAGCAGCAGCATCGGCCACAATGATGGAAGTCAGAAACGCGAGTGGAAGCGCCCGTTGACCCCAGCAGAGGAGCTGATGCAACCCTGTAAGCATCACTCGTTCCGCAACCCGGAAACAGACAAATGGAGTTCCAACCACCTGTTGAAGGATTGCCGCAAAGCAAGAAAGATCTACCATGCCATGCAGCAAATAATCGCCCCGGTGCAGGCCGTACAAGCGGCACCACAGCTAGCCATCCAGGCAGCACCCGCAAACAACAACCAAGTGCAGGCGGCAGGAGCGTTCCCCCAGCCGCAGCAGCAACAACAAGGTCAGTCGGCAGCAGCCGACACGTACCCAGCCGCACGGGGACAGCTGAACATGATCCAGAAGGGACCCCCGTCGAACAGACGCCAGAAAATCATCACACGCCAAGTACTTCAAGCCATCAACAGCCCGCGCGCGGTACCAGACTACCTGCGCGGGTCGGAGACACCAATCACATTCTCCAGGGCAGATCACCCATCGGAGGTAATCCGACCCGGGCACGCCGCACTCGTGATTGAGGCCTTGATCGGCGACTACAGCCTGAAGAAGGTATTCCTGGACGGAGGCAGCGGCATCAACATCATATTCGCCGACACCCTCAGAAGAATGAACAGGTCGACAGAGAAATTGCCGGAATCGGAGACCACCTTCCACGGCATAGTACCAGGGCAAGCAATCACGCCCATGGGAACAATCACACTCGACGTCATCCTCGGTACACCCGAGCACTTCAGGAAGGAGTCGATACACTTTGAGGTCGTCGACTGGAAGTCACAATACCACGCCATCCTCGGACGCCTGACCTTTGCCAGGTTCATGGCAGTACCCCACTACGCCTACCTGATGATAAAGTTGCCCGGTCCGAAAGGAGTGATCACCATCCGCGGCGACTTCGGGCTCTCCAACAGCTGCGACCGCGAGTTCGCCAGGATCTCCGAGTTCTTCGGCGTCGAAGAGCACTTCAAGGCCATATCAGCCGACAACGACTAGACCGTCTTCCCGGCTCGCAAGAAGCCTGCCAAAGACGCAACGTTCAACACGAATGACGACACCGTCACCCATCAAGTCCATCCGACTGATAGCAGAAAGACGGTCAAGGTCTCATCGAGTCTGACCCCCGCATATGAAAGCGCGCTCGTCGAGTTCCTACGTGAGAACTGGAAAATCTTTGCATGGCAACCTTCTGACATGCCAGGGATACCCAGGGAACTTGCCGAGCACTCTCTGAAAGTCCACAAGGACGCAAGACCAGTCAAGCAATCCATGCGACGCTTCGCAGGACCCAAACGAGACGCGATCACCATGGAAGTCGACAGATTATTGCACGCCAAGTTCATCCGAGAGATCAAGGATTCAGACTGGGTCGCCAACCCGGTTCTAGTTGAGAAAAAGAAGACAAAGAAACTACGCATGTGCGTTGACTTCACCGCAGTCAACAAATGCTGCCCCAAGGACCACTTCCCGCTCCCGCGGATAGACCAGATCATCGACTCGACAGCATGTTGCGAGCGCCTGTCCTTTCTGGATGCCTACTCAGGTTACCAGCAGATCAGGCTGAAAGTCGAGGACGAAGAGAAGACAGCCTTCATCACACCCGACGGCGTTTTTTGCTACCAGACGATGCCGTTCGGGTGAAAGAACGCAGGTGCCACGTACCAGCGGACAATGCAAGCATGCCTCAAGGGGCTAATCGGGTAGATCGTCCAAGTCTACGTCGACGACATCGTTGTCACTACCCGAAAGGAGGATACCCTAGTCGACGACCTCCGCAAGGTCTTCGCCGCACTCGACGTGTATCAGATCAAGCTCAACCCAGAGAAGTGCGTGTTCGGCGTGCCAGCCGGAGAACTACTAGGGTACCTCGTATCCGCAAGAGGAATCGAAGCAAACCCCGAGAAGGTGCAGAACATACTCACAATGCCAGCACCAACCAAGCTCAGGGAGGTGCAACGATTAGCTGGCCGAGTCGCAGCTCTCAGCCGGTTCATTAGTAAGTTGGGAGAGAAAGCCTTACCTTTCTACCAACTGATGAAGAAGGCAGACAAGTTCGAGTAGACACAAGAGGCGCAGGACGCATTCGACCATCTCAAGAAAACACTGACAACCTCTCCAGTCCTCGTGGCACCACTGGAAAATGAGCCGATGTACCTATACGTCTCAGCAACGAACAGGGTGGTAAGCACGGTGCTCGTAGTCGAACGAGAAGAAGAAGGGCACAGTCACCCGGTGCAGAGGCCCGTCTACTACCTTAGCGAAGTACTCACCTTGTCCAAGCAGAACTACCCTCACTACCAGAAGCTGGCGTACGGAGTCTTCATGACCTCCAGAAAGGTCGTCCACTACTTCTCCGAGCACCCGATCACGGTGGTAAGCTCCTCTGGACTAGCAGACATTCTCACAAACCAACGCGCGACAGGACGAGTCGCCAAGTGGGTTGTCGAACTAGGACCATGGGGGCTGAAGTACGCTCACCTGAAGTCCATCAAGGCCCAAGTCCTCCCGGAATTCACCACCGAGTGGATAGAAGCCCAGCTACCAAATGTCTCCGACTTGTCCAACGCATGGACAATGTACTTTGATGGCTCCAAGAAATTCAAGTCAGCCGGGGCAGGAGTCGTGCTCATCTCCCCCAAAGGCGACAAGCTCAAGTATGTCCTGCAGATGGACTTTCCGACGCCGTCCAACAACGAAGCCGAGTACGAGGCCCTGATCCACGGCATGCGGATGGCCAAGAACTGCGGCGCCACGCACCTCATGATCTACGGCGACTCTTACCTGGTGGTACAGCAAACCCTGAAGTCCTGCAACGCCGTCGCCGACAACCTGATCGCCTACAGAGACCTCTACAATCAGTTGGAAGGCAACTTCGACGGCTGCGAGCTGCGCCACATTGGCCGTGAAAGCAACGAGGAAGCCGACGTCCTCGCTAACATGGGCTCAGACAGGGTGCCAGTCCCACCCGGCGTTTTCCTCGAGTGCATCACACAGAGATCCATCAAGACTCAGAATACAGCAAGCACTGCAACAACAAAAGGCGATGCCAACCCGCCAAGCCAAGACAAGGTCCCCATGGAGGTCATGCTAGTCGAAGCCACATGGACAGGACCGTACCTGGCATACATTCTACATCAGAAGCTGCCAGCTGACCCAGTCGAAGCAAAGCGCATCATCAGGCGCTCCAAAAGTTTCACCGTCATCAACGGAGAACTCTACAAAAGAAGCATCTCAGGAATCCTGCAAAGGTGCATAGATCCAGTCGACGGCCAAGCCATCTTACTCGACATCCACGCGGGTATCTGCGGGCATCACGCCAGCAGTCGGGCGCTGGTGGCCAAGGCGCTACGAGCCGGGTTCTACTGGCTGACAGCCATGCAGAACGCCGAGGAGCTGGTAAAGAAATGCACAGGGTGCCAAGAATTTGCCAACAAGCCACACGCGCCAGCATCGGAACTCAAAACAATACCATTAGCCTGGCCCTTCGCCCAATGGGGTCTGGACATGGTGGGCCCACTGAAGAAATCCTCACCCGGAGGTCACACTCACCTCCTGGTTGCAGTCGATAAGTTCACAAAGTGGATCGAAGCCGTGCCCATCACAAGTTCGACTGCATCCACAGCGGTCAACTTTATCAGGTCAATCATCTTCAGATTTGGAGTACCGAACGGGATCATCACCGACAACGGCTCGAACTTCACAGCCGAAGAATTCAAGGACTTCTGCTCAGAGCAGGGGATCAAGCTCAGCTACGCGTCTGTCTCGCACCCGCAATCCAATGGGCAAGTGGAGAAAGCCAATGGCCTCGTCTGCAAGGGCATCAAGAAGCGACTGCGCGTGCCCCTAAAACGCGCAGCGGGAGCATGGGTGGAAGAACTGCCATCGGTCCTTTGGAGTCTGCGAACAACGCCAAACAGATCCACCCAGTACACTCCATTCTTCATGGTGTACGGTGCAGAAGCGGTCCTCCCCTGCGACATCAAGTTCGACGCACCGAGAGTAGTCGCCTACGACGAGTCGGATGCAGAGGAGGCACTCGAAGACAGCAGAGACACCCTGGATGAAGCGCGCGACATCGCCCTGGCACGATCAGCCGTGTATCAACAGGACCTGCGCAACTATCACACTCGGAGGCTGCGACCAAGAGCGTTCGTTGCAGGCGACCTGGTTCTTCGACTCAAGCAAAAGAAGGTGCACAAGCTCGCTTCCCCATGGGAGGGCCCGTACATCGTGACAGAAGCAATCGGCAATGGAGCTTACCGCCTGAAAGACTCGAAGACGGGAGCAGACTGCAGCAACCCGTGGAACGTGGCACAACTCCGCCGGTTCTACGACTAGTTCAACCCAATCATTGTACAAGAAATTCAGCGCGGCAGGTTTCAGACGCACTCTTTCCCTTACCAGGGTACCTGAGGGGACTGGAAGGGTTTTAATGAGGCGGCCTGTTCGCAAGAATCAATAAAGTGATTTGAAGAAAATATGTCTCCTTTACCTGTCACACAGAGGAAGCTCAAAATCCTAGGCCGCCACTCGAACCACTCGGGGGCTGCGCCACACAGGTTGAAACAAAAGCTTAGGCCGCTACCCGAACCACTCGGGGGCTGCGCCATACAAGTATAAGTCCAAAATCCTAGGTCGCCACCCGAACCACTCGGGGGCTGCGCCACACAGGTTGAAATAAAAGCTTAGGCCGCTACCCAAACTACTCGGGGGCTGCGCCATACAAGCATAAGTCAAAAAATCCTAGGCCGTCACCCGACCGACTCGGGGGCTGCGCTATACAGGTCAAGTTCAAAATCCTAGGTCGCCACCCGACACACACGGGGGCTGCGCCACACAGGTAATACTTGTAACCCTAGGCTACCACTCGACCTACTCGGGGGCTACGCCAAACATGCCTTCTCAGAAAAATCCTCAGCCGCCACTCGAACCCACTCGGGGGCTGCGCTGTACAGGTCAAGTTCAAAATCCTAGGTCGCCACCCGACATACTCGGGGGCTGCGCCAAACAGGTAACACTTGTAATCCTAGGCCGCCACTCGACCTACTCGGGGGCTGCGCCACACAGGTCTTAGCCAAAATCCTAGGCCATCACTCGAGCAACTCGGGGGCTGCGCCATACAGGTCAACTTACAAAAATCCTAAGTCGCCACCTGTTAAAATCAGAGACTGCGGCATACAGGTCACACTTGAAAGAAACCTAAGGCCGTTGCCTAGCACACTAGGCGACTGCGCCACACAGGTCGCAAATCAAAACATGCATTTTTACTTTCAAGCAAGCAGATCAATTCTCATGACTCGAAAGTACTTTAAGCTATTACATTACGCTTGCACAGGCACATTTGCCCTCTATAGCTAACCCTGTACATCAGACGACAGCTACTCTAAACTGCAGGTTCGGCCTTCGGCGCATCGAGGGGACCTACAAGGCGCTCACTCAGGTCCTGAACCTGCCTGATAATTCGACGCGCAGCCGCTAAGGTCTCGTCGAAGTCGTCGTCACCAGGCAGGCCATCAAGCACCCTCTCGAGCGGAAGATGCGGCCGGTGCATCCGGACGTACGCCAACGCCGCATTCGCCCCAGCCACAAGTTGAGCGCCGACAACCTCCTTCAGCCCTTCACCATCGCGAAACCTCTCCAGCAAGGCGGACAGCCCGTTCGGCTGCGCATTGTGCGGGAAGTACACGTGATTGATGTGCCAAAGTGTCTTCCGGCAATTCTCCAGAAGAAAAGCAGCGCGCCACGTACGATCAAGCATGGAGGCAAGGACGCGCCCCCTCGACTTGTTCACCCAGAACTGCCGAGCTTCATAGGAGTCGCCGGACGCCTCTCGGGTAACTCGCTCCTCAACGCGAGCCCGCTCGGCCTCCCAATCAGGATTAACATCTGCACGCATAAAAACGCATGTCAGAACAAGAAAGAAAGCCAACAAAGACGGCAGCCGCCAAAGGGATACAAACCTTGCAACTGCCGACTGATCAGGTCGATCTCCCCAAGCAAAAAATCCTCACGTCGCGAGAACTCCGCCGTAGGATGCGACTGGGAGCGGTGCAGCAGCCGCTCCGTATTCTTCAGGGTCGCCTCAAGCTCCACCACCTTGTTCTTCAGGTATGTGATTATCCGCTGATCATTTACACTGCGTGGAGGAGCCGGCGCCGCCCGACGACGGCGAGCACCCGAAGAAGAAGCCGCGCCACTCGGCTCGGCCACAGGAGAAGGCGGAGCATCATCGCGCACAGCATTCTGCCATGGATACGCAGAGTCAATACAATCATGCGACTGAGAAGCGCAGATCAACTCAGAAGAAAGAAAGTCAGCAAAAGCAATATTGAAGGCCAAAAGACCCGACAGGGTAATATTCATTACAAAGCAAGAAGTTCAAAATACAGACCGCGGCGACTGTCGAATTCCTAAAGCTACGCCTACTCTAAGGCTGCGGACTGAGACCGGGAACGACCCTTCCGAGCGGCAGCCACCTTAGCAAGGGCCCTCTCGAAGAGTGCCACAAGCTGCACGGCCAGCTGCGAGGCACGCTCCTTCACGCCACTCAGCGACGCGGTTCGGCCATCGGGTTTGCGAGGAAACCCGCTGACGACCTTCTCGAAGTCACTTGGAACCTGATGGCCTAAGAGGAGCTGGAAGGTGAGCTCGGAGCCGCGTACCGTCTGCGACCGCGTGAAGTCGGCGATGGTGGTCGCATCCTCAAACGGCGCAGCAAGGGCGTCCACGGCTGCCGGCGGCTGGTCGCCCGGGAAGATACTCTGGTGCACCACAGTGAGGGCTCCAGTCGATTTCTGCAACGCGGCTGCGGACTTCTTCAGCGCGTCTGAGGCATAGACGCAGACCCGGTCGAGGAAGCCAACAGCGGTCGCCAGGTCAACCGTGTCACTCGACGCGTCTTCTGGAGGAGCTCCACCGCAAGTCTCTGCGCAAAAACTCAAGGTCAAGCAAAGAAAAAGATCAAAGACGCAGTAGGCATCAAGCCGAAACTTACCCCCAAGAACACCGGCAAGTGAAAGGAGACGACC
Source organism: Poa annua (assembly GCA_026929855.1). NCBI lineage: Eukaryota > Viridiplantae > Streptophyta > Magnoliopsida > Poales > Poaceae > Poa > Poa annua. The sequence goes on along the minus strand of CM049429.1, from coordinate 63,302,874 downwards.
GACTTGAGTCTTCTCCTGGGCGACCCGCACCAGTTCCCGCTCACGAGACTCATGAAGGGCCTTCTCAAGCTCATCAACCCGCCCAGTAGCCTGGTCCAGAGATGCACGCAGTTGGTCCCTCTCTTTCTCCAGGCGAACGTAAGCCGCGGCTGCGTCGAGCTGCTGACGGTAGTACGGCTGAAGCAAAAGCAAGATGTTAATAAAGTTGCGGGCGACTATACTAGTCACCCACACCTTCGGGGGCTACTCCCATCGGGAGCGCTGATCGCGCACCCGATGAAAAATCAAGAATGCAAGAACAAGCATAAAAGACTTACGTGGTCCAGGAGTTCAAGGTCCTCTGCAGCCGAAGGAGGAACGCGGCTAGACGATCCAACGCCGGCAGGCTCCGCAAGCACCTTCTCCTCTACCGCCTGAGTCCCCAGTCCAGTCAAAGGGGTGGATGTGTGCTCCACGTCCCGGAGGGGGGAGCTAACATTGCCAGAACGGTGGCTGCAGCAAAACCTAGCACACCTGTCAACCTAAACGTCGCAACTGCAAAATACAACTCGAAGGACACACATCATAAAGAAGCTCACCTGGAGGTGCCGGCGTCGTCATAGCTCTCCAGGGAGGGCGAAGGCATCCGCGCGAAAGAACGAGGAGCCGCGGAACTGACTGGAGGAACGTTCAGGGGTTCGTCCCAGCCACCCGAGGACTGCGCACTCGGCGATGTCGCGACGACCTCCTCCACAGTAACGTCGGCATCTTTGGCAGGTGACGACACAGTGGCAGAATCGCCACGACTCGGGAGCTTCCGTTTCTTCCGCGCGGGTTCCTCCACTTCATCCTCCTCCTCCACCTCATCACGGGGAGAATGTGCGGAGGGAATCTCTTCGTCTTCGTCTTCCTCCTCGACAAACTTCGACTCGTCGTCGGGTCCGTTCTCAGGAAGAGGAAGAGCGACTTCCACAACGCCCAATGGGGCGCGACACCCAAGAAGCATTTGCAGAGCACGATGAAGCCCGCGATGCTCAAGATGCCATTGGGGGTCAGATCGTGGATCTGAACCCGATAGGCATACAAGAGACCGCGCACAAAATTGTGCATGGGGAACCCGAAGCCCCGCAGAAGGAAATCCGCGAAGCAAACACGTTCCCCATCGCGGGGAGTGGGGAAGACTTCCTTGCCAGGAACGCGTACCTGGACTTGGTCTGCAGGTGGCAGCAGACCCTGCGCACGGAAAAGCTCCACCTCGGCTTTCTTCACCGACGATCTCTGCCAGTCGCCGTCGGGTTTCTTCATCACCCCGGCTTCGTCGGCGGCGGCAGAGGAGCCAGCGGCGCTCTTCGGCTTGCCCATGGTCAGATTGCAAGGTGTACGGACAGATTGCCCGGAGCTCTGGATGGTGGCGGAAATGGTAGAGCGCAGAGGAAAGGAAGCACAGAGCGATTGGAGAAGATGAAATCCCAAACGTCAAGACACAGTACTTATGCCTCGAAAATCAGCATCTCAACCGTCCACCGAACAAGGGCTCCGAGCAGGCACATCCGGCCGTCCACGTGTCGCACGAAGAAACCAACCGTCACCGCCCACTTCGTCCACTATGCACGAAAACCGAGGCGTCGTCATCGTGCCGCGCAAATTTCGCGCGCACTTCGGAGACGTGACAACTGTTGACCGCGGTCAGCTCTGACAGTGGGGACCGCCAAGTCACGTCCCATCGAGCGCAGAGACGTGCAGCAGATCGTCACCAGTGATGTCATCAAGCCAACGGCTCCAAAATCAATTGAAGCAACGCGACAGAGTAACTAGAGTAGTAAGCTTCAAAGCTGAAATCAACAAGGTAGGATCGGCGATGATCCGAGAACCCGAAGAAACCATTCGGGTGGCAACATAGTAAGCTCGAGCAGCCGAATCCATCCGCAAGTAAGCCAAACAGGCTGAGTAGAAGCAAGCTTCACAAGAAGATGAAGGCAAAGTAATTCGACTGCAAAGGTTACTCCCATCGGGAGTGGCCGGTTCGATTGAAGAAATCGAGTTCAAGCTCAAGATCAAGCAATCCAATGGCGCGTCCAGGAGGAACGAGTCCTTTGTTCGACTCTACGCTTCGACCAAGCACTAGGGGGCTACTGACGTGGGGCTGCCTTGCGGGTAGCCCACGATAAGGCTACCTGGGCCGCGCCAAGGATAGAAAGGCCCACAGGAGGCCCACCCGGGGTACCATGTAACCTAGTTCAAGTCGGTTAGGAAGCATAACCTGCCATATCTGTAGTTGCCATCGGCACCAACCACCCGAGACCTGGCTGCCTATAAAGCCAGGAGGGTTCCTCGTCCCAGAGACACGCTCATAGCTACGGCACAAACCCTAGCGAGATCGCAATCTCGCCATTGTAACCACAACTCGCATCAATAACCAGACAAGCAGGAGTAGGGTGTTATCCTCCGGGAGCTTGAACCTGGGTAAATCCGTGCTTGTCAGCCGTCGTGACCACCTGCACTCATCTCTCTCCACATCAATCAACCCGGGGTGCACAACCCTGGGACTTGTCGAGTTAACTCCTCGTCAAGCGTATATATTTACGGTTTTGCTATTTCTCAGAGAATTAAGTTAGAACTCCTTCAACTATAATTTCGTTAGATTTGCATCAAAATTCGTGTGGGGTATGAGTTGCACATGGTTGTATATGGGTAACAACTAAGATTACAAATGAGTTAAAACTAAAATTTCTTAGTTACATATGAATTACACATGAGTTCAATATCATGTGAAATCTGTGTGAGAACTAACTTAATTCTCATTCGAGTGAACCCTAATCATTCCCATTTATTTACACAAAGACATGCCACTAGTACAAATAAGCCCATCTCCAATGGATGCTCTAAAATAGAGGAACGGCTTCAAAAATTGTTTCTAGGGGTTTGACCCCAAAAAAAAAATTTGTTCAACGGATATCATGGCCCACATTTTTTGGGACAGCCCAAAAAATTGCCCCAAAGTGTTGTAAATTTCAGAGCACGTGTGCGGTTTCTAAATGAGGAGATGAAAATATTTATAATTGAGTTTGTAGTTCTAAATATCTATGTGTGCAAGTTTATTTTTCGAAGACTGTTTGGGTCGAATCTTAAGCATTGGCAAACATGGGTTTCGAGTCTCGACGTTGGTTGTGACGAGCGACCCACGGTGGTTGTTTAACATTAGGTTGACATTCGATTGCAATCTAGACGGTACATTGATGCATTTGTTGTGGTTTTTGCAAAATTGATTAACAATTAACTAGGAAATTATATATTTTTATTAACTTGATTGATTATGTGTGGTTGCAAACAGGGCATATTTGTTGTTCCCACAAGATATTTGGTATCCCATATAACTTTTTAGATATGAGAGATGAAATGAGGCAAACATTTTTGTCTCCGTGTGACAAAAACAGCCAATGCAAATAGCAAGCCTTGCACCTGAAAGTGGCACGCTCTACAATTAGGATTTCTGTTTCGATTTTGTTGAAACTTAAAAATACCGTCTTTTGAAAAAAAATCTCCAAGTACACTTTCCGACTACTTGCATTTTGCTAAAATGAGGTCATAAAATTGTGAAAGCAGTTGAAGAAGCACGATCCCATTCTTCACTGTCTCCCTGCAGCTTACTTGATTCTCAAACTAAGCAGTTGAAGTGTGTGTTGCTAGAGGGCAGGCATGAGGTCGATCGGCAGCAGATACATACACACAAAATTTTCATCTATACAATCCGGTGTACATGCCCTGGTTTCCCTTGTCAGGCTTTCCCGATCCCTCTAATACCGCTACTATACACATGGATCAGTGAAAGCCTCGACTCTCCGACCGTGGCAGCCGTAGCAGCAGCAGCGAGCCTGCCGAGTCCGGCGAGGCGCCTTCGTCGGCTCTTTCATTGGAGATGCTGCCTGCAGGTTGCCTCTGGTTCCATCCAATGGAGATCTCGGTGTGCACGCACGACAGGCTGTGGCTGGGAGGATGAGCGCGGTCGATTTGGCTACAAGTAATTGCTCCGGTTGGTCCTCTCCTGCTTGTCGACGCGCGCTTTGCGCACCGCCTGCTGGATCTGCCGCTCGTGCTCCTTGAGCATGTCGTCCATGTTGCCTCCCGGCGGCACCAGTGGGCCGGAGTAGTTCATCCTCCGAGGGTTCCGAGCGTATCCCTGGCCCTGATCAAGTTCAGAGCAAACCACATTTGCAAGCTGTGAGTCCATGTCCGAAGAAACAAACTGCTGCTGCTGCAGCAGCAAAGTTAAAGAAGGATCTGGCTGATACTCACAGCTGAAGGAGCGTCCCTCATGCCCATGTCCTTCTTGCTGGTCGGACCGGCGGGCCTGTCGAGCGCGTTGGCAGGCTCGGCGACGTCGAGGCGATTGTACTTGGAGTTGGTGTTCCTGGTCGCCGACGAGCTCGGGTGCAGGTCGGTGCCCCTGGACGGCGCGTAGGACCTCTGCGAGGTGAGCTGCGACACCCTGACGGAGCTGGTCGTGCGCGGGATCGCGCCGCGCGGGCCGTCCTTCCTGTACCACGTCGACCCGAACTGCCCGGCGCTCTGCATCGTGGACGGCAGCCCGGCGGCCGCCGGTGGCTCCATGCGGAATCCCGGCACGCTGTCCTCCAGTGTGGTGTAGTGGTGGCTGCTGCTCTTCGGGTTGTTACGCATCTGCCGCCTCTGCAAACAGAAGCAGCACGAAATCTTTGTATTCAGGCAGGGACAGGGGAAGGGGACAAGACAGAGTGCGTCGGACCATAAATAAATCTGAATTCCAATAATGGCCGTATATCGTGGCACGTCATGAGAAAAATGATACCTGGTGGTCAGCTCCCGTGGTGTCCTGCGCTGGCACGGCCTTGGCCTCGTTTCGTCCCGGTTTCACCGAGAGGGAGCCCTTGCCTCCAATGGCCGCCGCCGCGTTTTGCCTGTCAATTGCACAATCCAGGTCAGGTCAGGTGGCAAGGATGAGACGAAGAAGAACCCAGGAGTTGGACATGGTAACCAGTGCATACGTACCTCATGGCCTCCTTGCCGCGGAGCTTGGCGTCGTACTCCTTGCTGGGCGGGTACTTGGGCAAGCTCGACGGGTCGCACGCCAACGGCTTGGTTCTGAAGAACTGAAGATGAGACAGCTATGTGTCAATCAGTGATTATGCGCACCAAGATACTACTACTTACAAGATGTTGCTTAATTACCTCGCTGTCGAGAGCCGACGCTGCGGTGCCCCGGTAGGAAGGTTCGATGGCGAGCAGCGTGTCGAGGAGGTCCAACGCTGTGGGAGAAAAATCCCGGAAGGTCTCGGCGATCCGGCGCCGGTACGGCCGCTGCGGTTTGAAGAGGGTCACGTCCGGCAGCTTCGCCTTGGCCCAGTAGTCCTCGGACGGCGACCCGCAGAGCTTGAAGATCTTGTGCAGCTGCTCAATCTACACAAGCACCACCAACCGCCCGTTGATCTTAATTTCACGGTGAGCAAAATTAACTGAAGAAAATATGATCTTAATTAATCAGGGCAAGCTAGGTAGGAACCTCGGTCTGTCCGGGCATGATGGGCTTTCCGGCGAGCAGCTCCGCCAGGATACACCCGGTGCTCCACAGGTCGACGGCGACACCGTACTCTGTGGCGCCAAGCAGGAGCTCCGGCGGGCGGTACCAGAGCGTGACGACCCGGCTTGTGAGCTGCTGCGTCTTGGCCGGGTCGAAGAAGGTGGCCAGGCCGAAGTCGGCGAGCTTGAGCACGCCGTTGTCGTCGATGAGCAGGTTGGATCCCTTGATGTCCCTGTGGAGCACCCCTCGGCCGTGGCAGTGGTGTAGCCCGTCGAGGATCTGCTTCATGAAGCACTTGACCTGCGGCTCCGTGAACCGGAGGCCCGGGGTGGCGGCGAGGCCGGCGAGGTCGTGCTCCATGTACTCGAAGACGAGGTAGAGGCTGTGCGAGAGGCGCGAGGTGACGATGCCCTCCAGCTTGATCACGTTGGGGTGGTCCAGCCGGCGCAGGATGTGGATCTCCCGTGCCATGAACCGCACGCTCTCCGGGTCCATGTTCACGAACCGCACCCGCTTCAGGGCCACGATCTTGCCGCTCTGCAGGTCCCGCGCCTTGTACACGTTGCTGTACGTGCCCTGGCCGATCTTGTCCAGCCTTTCGAAGGTGTCGGCCCGGCGGGGCAGCCACCCGTGCACGACCTCCCCGGCCACCGACGTCAGCCAGGTCGGCCAGCCGGCGATCACGTGCTCCCCCGAGAACCCCTGGGGCACGCCCTGCAGGTTGGGGTCCGCCGCGGCGTCGTCGTCGTCTTCCGCGGCGGCAACGACGGGGTTCCGGGTGGCGGCGTCAACGGTCGCGCGCCGGTGGTGCGTGGGCCCGGCGGTGCTGTACGACTTGTTGAGAGACGCGATCACGACGACCGGCGCCTTCTTCTCGGCCGGCGGCGGCACGGCAGCCGGTTGCGGCCTGGCCTTGAGGGTGGACTCCGACCTGCCAATCACGGCGTGCACGACCGGCGCGACGACCGCGGACTCCTCCTTGGCGGTGAGCGTGATGAGCTGCTTCAGGGATTGGCTGGGGGCCTTCTGCAGGCGCCTGTCGGCCGGCACGACGGGCTCCTCATCGACGACCTGCTCCTTCGAGCAAAGGCTGCCCATAATCAACCGTAAGTATGGACGTCCGGCCGGCCGGAGCCGGCTCCCCGATTCTCCCCGACCGCCGGAACGCTCCTGGACAATCGAGAGGGATGCGCGCGGCGGAGAAGAGAGGCACGCGCGCGCAACAACCAGAGGCCAAGCTAGCTAGGCGGGGTACTCCAAGAAGCGGTGGTCGTGGGAGCACGAATTGTTTCCTAACGTGCATGCCACCTAGAGCTAGAGGAGTGGAATCCACCGGCCGTCTCTAGCTTCCCGTAATTTCATTTTCAAATTCAATAAGCCTTTTTATATTTCATTTCAAACTAGTAAAACACTCTCTCCGTTTTTGGCAACGAGATCAAGAAAAACAACAATCTTGACATAACTATTGTATTCCAACGAGAAGCAAGCCGTCGTGGGACCCGGTCTTTGCTACTACGTACGATGTCAATGAGTTACGAGTACATGATCAGGAGGAACAAACACGAAATAAGATATGGTGTGCGGTATACATGTTGACATGTTGTCTACCACAGTTTAGCGATTATATTATAGTGGCCCACCGATAAGTTAGTTGCATGATTATTAGCATGCAACTGTCACCAAATCTTTTAAACCGAAAACTAACGTCATGTAATGTACCACACCATAAACTAATTGGTTTGTGACTTCTTGCGCGGGTGATAATCTGGCGAGTCGACAAAATTTCTTTTTTATGGCAAAAGTCGCCGATTTGTTGTTTCTTGGGCTTGTACAAGCTCGTCCATTTTTGTAACAATACCTGAATTTGAATTTGTTGAAATTAAACGCATGTGAGGTCATAGAGTTGTGAGGAATGTAAGGATTGGTTATCAAGTAGAAAAATATGAACTATTGGTCATTAAATTGTAGTCATTTCGGCACGGTGGGCGTTAAATTGCCGACGTGACAATGTTAGAGGTCACGTGAGTTTCATATGAGGTTGAACTAGGGCCAGATTTTTGCAAAAGTAGCCGATTTGTTATTTCTTGGGCTCGTACAAACTCGTCCATTTTTGTAACAATAACCAAATTTGAGTTTGTTGAAGTTAAACACATGTGAGGTCACGAAGTTGTTCAGAATGTAAGGATTGCTTATCATGTAGGAAAACGTGAACTATTGGTCATTAAATTGTGAATTAGCACATAATTTTTGCAAAAAGAAAAATCGGGGGTGGGGGGGGGGAGAGTATTGGCTCCTCATTTTTGCATTAATATGTTATTTTAAGTCATTTTTATGAACTAATCTATTAGCAAGAGGCCCAATGTCAGTTCCTGCTTTCTGATGCAGAAAACAATAATTTTTCTAGCGTATGAAACCCTAACTAGGCAGGATCTATCTATCTAGTACATGTAATAACGGAGGCGGAACGGGTTACATTACCTCCATGTAGACCGATAGCGGGGATTACGCTCCCGCACAAGCGTTGACGATGAAGTCGTACGTAGCCGACCTCGAGGTCGCGGAGAACTTGTCGCGATGACGTAGACGATGACGCCGGGGTGTCGACGATGACCTGCGTCGACGGGCGTCAGGCAATGGATGGCGAGGCGGCGGCGGCTAGGGGGGTGCGCCGGCGGCAAGGGGGGAGCAGCGGCTGGGCTGCAGGTGGGCGAGACGACGTCCCCAGGCTCCTCAAAAGTGGTGCCTCCGAGCACTCGCAAACATACGGAGCTTAACAACAGCCCCCGGTCATTCAGATCCAGCTGAAATCGCAGGGGTAGAACTTTTCTAGAATCCCGCAGGGCAACGGCGCCCACCGGTATAGCTTAGGTGGAGAGAGGAGACAAAACGGGCGGAGAAGCAACTCGGTCGGCCTGCTATACAACTAATTGTATTTTTCTGTAATTAATCCAATTAATATGCCTTGCTATATAAAGGGGGGAGGGGGTGTGCAAACACCTTGCCTCCCCCATGTTGGACTAAAGGAAAAGGAGGGGAGGGGGGTTCGGCCGCATCACCTAGTCCGAATTGGACTAGGGGCCCAAGCCCCCTTCCTCCTTTGGTTGGTGCGCTCCCTCTTGGGCCCTCTTAGGGCCCATGTAGGTGGGTTGTCCCTTTTTTCCTTTATTATTTAATAATTAAATTAATATAAAATATAATTAATTCATAATTAATATATTTAAATACTATTTAATATCCCGTGACTCCGAAACATTTTCCGAACCACTCAAACAACTTTCAGACATCCCTGGAACCATTCCAGACCTTCCCGGAACTCCTTCCGGACCACCGGAACTCTTTCCGGATCATTTCTCTCTCTCCAACAAAATCCTATATTATTCCAGAACCTATCTCCTGGTGTCGTTAAGACCTTAAGTTTGTTACGCTACGGTTCGAGAACACTCCAGACACGGTCGAGACACTCCGCTCGCCAATGACCGTCAGGGATACCTGGATGCATATGACGGCCCCTGTGCATTCTACGAATATCGTCGTTGAACCATAAATATGATATTCATTCCCTTTGTTTCTACGATACTACCTTGTCTGAGATATGATCGTACACATCCGATGTCTTTGTTGTATCTCGTTACCGACAAAGGTTATTAACTCGTCTATGATATTACATCTCCATGACCTAGTCATAAGTTCCGCAACTATATAGATGTAATCTCACCGAGTGGGCCCAGAGTATCTTTCCATTACAAGAATGAACAAATCCCGCTCTTGATCCTTACGTCTCAATACTCTTTCGGGATACCCAAGATGGACACCGTTATTGTCATGCTAAATAAGACACAACGTTTGATGCTCTCAAAGTACCCCTATCAATAAGTACGGTCTCACGTCTAAGGAATAAGATATCATATTCTTATCTATTGGAAATGACAAACATCATAATACGATCTTATTGCAATACTTTGCGTATGTCCATCACCTTATTCAACTAATAGGATGACCCCATTGTCAACCGACGTCATTATCCTTGATCGGGAATCTCGATCAACTGTTGCCCACTGGACTAGTTCATATAGAGCCTTACTAGGGACCCTGGTTGTCTATGTATCACACGTGTATTAATAATTCCGATTAATACAGTTATAGCATAATACACAAACCTATTATAAACTTATGAGATAATGTAATAAATACTATTTATTATTTGCCTCTAGGGCATATCTCCTTCAGTCTCCCACTTGCACAAGAGTACAAATAAACTAGCTGCATTTTACTTCATCAAAATCCCTTATCAAATAAGCGTCATATGATAATGCTTGCTTGTGGAAGAGTGTTACTCTGACAATCTGTACAATATATAATTGTGCGTTCTTTTGCGATTCATTGATATCAACTTGCTTGATATCACCATGTTATCCAATAACATATATGCAAATACCGTAACTAAGTGAGACTTCTGTTTCCCAGCGCTTACTCTGATTCTGCTAACCAGATAACTACCTTGAAAACACACTCAGTCATAGAGAGCCCTTTGTAACAATTACAAACTCGCGATATCTACATACTTTCACACCTATGTAGAAAACTGGATATTCTAATGTCAATCTAATAACTAATGCACTTCTACTTCCAGTAAATTCTAAATTTACTTTTATAAATGTTCTTCTTCTAAGAACATCGGTCATATTTCATCGAGCAGATAATATGGTTTCTGTATGATGTCTAACAATAGACGAACATGTCATACAACCACTATTACCGTGTATCATTACTCTTAATGATTAATTGGATTTCCAAGGACCATCCTTTTGATTCTATTCTGACTCCTCAGATATAATCCAAAACAACTCGACTAACTATTTAAATTCCCGTTCTATTCCAAATAGACACTAACTTTCAAATAGTTTCATAACTTAATCCTTCTTATCAATTCTACTGGTACAATTTCACAGTCTGTCATTTACACAAGATGAATTCGGCTCCCACTCAAATTATATCTCCACACATTTGAGAACACGAGCTCCCAATCAAAATATGTCTCCACACATTTAAGAACACAAGCTCCCACTCAAAAATATGTCCTTTACATATTCTACCCGAGTGAACTAACTTTGACTCCCACTTAAAATCGACATTTTTGGTCAAACCAAAATCATTGACCTCTTATCAATTCGAATTCAATACAAATTACAGTATTACATTAATACAAATCCCTTAGACTTCAAGCATGTCTACATAAATGTAGTCAATAAATTTGATCTTGTCCAAGACACATTTCTTGACAAAACATGCTTCCACGTCTTTCTTATAGTCACATTTCTCATATAACACTTTATATGATGATTAAACAATCTTATTCCTCTAATAAGAATTGTAGCAACAATTACTATTTTAATCCTTTCAAATGTAACTTGGCTTTTCAGGATGAAACAGCCTTTGTTCGTATTCTGATATTTTCTCAACTTTCTTTGTATTCATAAAGTGCACCTTGATCTGTCAACAAGATCCCAAATAATATTGTGTTGTGACCTGACAACAATATTAAATATAACAACACTTTATTCAGAAGCTTATTTCATGGAAATATTATGATCTTTATGAAGAGGATTGCAAGCGGAAAACAATTTTCTAGTCTCCCTCACTCTTAATCATCAAATTTTCATTTGTAGACATATACCCTTTGGAACACCTTCCAATATTCTACTTTTATGAACATAGGTCTGACACCTTATTTCAAGCTTCTAATTCCAATCCATAAACCATAACTCGAAAAATCATATTTTCCTCGGAATTACATAGACAACAAACCAAGTTTTGTTTCTATTTGGTTTTGGAATACACTCTCATCCAATGCGAGCAATCTACAAAGAACTGTTCATGTATATTCTGAATTATCGTATAATCATATACATGACGACACTATTGTCGATCACAAGAATTCTCGTTGAGAAAAATATATATTTTCTAAAGTGGACATCGACTATAATGTTTCGAACATATTAAGAGATTCTAAGACAGATTCTGACAGACCACACTTTATTTAAAATAGAGTATGATTATAATACCTCACATATCACCATATATGATATTATAATATTGTGAAACGAATTTCCACAAGCCTTTTGTGTTGAAACCTTAATTCAAAAATATTGTCCTTTGATCGAATCTTGTGAATACAATATTCACTAATCTTTCTTCTGAAAAACCCCATTTGATCTCTTATCAAATTAATTTCAGACTCATGATTTATTAGGCAAATACACTTATTCACTAATAATCATAGAAGAATTCGGATCAAACAAAAGCACCATTAATTAATTTAATAATCATTTGAAATGACTCTTAATTAATTTCCTTTCGTATTGACACTTCAATACTACATTTCAAACCTAATCAATTCGGCACTCGAAATAATTAAATGGACCATGAAAGATCAAGATGTCTCCTAGAGGGGGGGGGGGTGAATAGGCGTTTTTAAAATCAATTATGGATTTGCCTTGAAAGAATGCGGAAATAAACTATCGTTTAGTTTTCAATCAAAAATCCTAATTATGCTAGGCTCAACTAAGTGCACCAACAACTTAAGCTAAACAAGGTAAGCACAAGAGATATATGACAAGTGATAAACAAGATATATATAAATTCAAGCACGAAGGCTATCACAAGGAAGTAAACTCGGGTATAGAAATAACCGAGGCATGCGGAGACGAAGATGTATCCCGATGTTCCCTTCCACGAAGAAAGGTAATCACCGTTGGAGAGGTGCGGGATACCACAAAGGACACCCGTACGCCACGAAGACTCACCTTCTTCTCCAAGCCCCACACGAAGCAAGGGACTTTTCCTTACGGTTAGCTTTTCCTCCACTCCGGAGATGGAAAGCTCCACAACCACTTCACAATCCCCACGAAGGAGAAGACCCGGGCCTCTTCACAATCTTCCACGAAGAGGTCACCGCGGTCACAAACACCAAACCGTCTAGGAGGTCACCCTCCAAGAGTAACAAGCACACGGGATCTCAGTCGAACGAATCGAACCAAAGAGCTCAAGACTATGCAAGAAATGCAAAACAAGAACACAAGAGGTGCTAAAATCCTTCTCTCTCAAATTCCACCAAAGCAACAAGTGCTAGGGAGGAATAGGAGATGAAGAACAACGGAGAAGGTCAAGCAATGACTCCAAGATCTAAATCCCAAGGGGTTCCCCTCACTAAGAAGGGAACTTGATTGGTGAGGATGTGGATCTAGATCTCCTCTCTCTTTTCCCTCAAAAGGATGCAAGAATCATAGGAGGGATGGAGAGGAAGCAAGCTTTCTTCAAGGTCAACAATGGAGGTGAGAGAGGTATCCTTTTTCGTGTTGGGAGCTGGTTGCTTGCCTCTTTGAGAAGAAGAGGATGACTTATATACTTGTCCCTTAAAATTCTGACCGCTGTGCAGAAAAAATGGTTCACCCGGTATGGATCCCGGTATGCACCGGACTGGGCGCTGGATGGATCCGGTATGGATTCCGGGGGGCATACCGGGCAGTCCCTGGACTCGCCCGATTTAAGCCCGGTATTAATTCCGGATGGACCCGGTATGACACCCGGTAAATTCTGGGTTTAAACCGGATTGCAAAACAAGAAAACCACTTATACGGAAACCATAATATCTTTTGCATACGGAATCCGTTTTCGATGAACTTGGGCTTGTTTTGAACGTAACAACAAGCTCTATCTCCTCATGCACATAAACACCAAATAAAACCAAATGAGGGTAGAACCAAGAGGGGAGAGATTTAACCTCTCTATAAATGAAGAACCGACAAAACCTCTGCCACCAAAAGAGTAACAAGTTTTTCATACGAAAACCGTTTTTGGTAATCTTAAACACATCATGAACATCGCAACAAGTTCTAAAGCCTCAACCAGAGAAAAGCCAAATGCGAACCAAGAAAGATGTTGTCAAATATGCAATGGTTTGAGCTCTCTACGAACGATGCGGACAAGTTACTAACCCGAGAACCCCTCTTGATAGTACGACTATCAAACCTATAACCCGGTCTCCCAACAACACCTTGAGACCGGCAAAATAGAAAACCTATCAAGGTTATACCTTTGACTTGCGCACTCCACTTGACTTCGATGAGGACGATCATGCCCGCCTCAAGATGGAGCAACTTTCTTGATTCCATTTGCTTGGTGAAGACTTACAAATTTCTCCCCCATACTCCACTATGGGAAAGCCTCGTGTAGAAATATCTTCCCATGTCCATTACACAAGAATGGACGACAAGATTCAAGCATGTGATCTTCGAGATGGTCATCTTGAACTTGCACTTCTTAACCTTGGTGACAATCAACACTTGATGTCATCCTCTCATGGGCTACACGAAATCTTGCTTTTGACGCAAGCCCATGGAAAGGTACCTAACCACATACATAAACACCAAACGCATATATCATGGGTTAGTTCACAAAGCACAATTAACAATTACTTACCATACCACGAGATCACTTGATCCCACATGGTACACCATATATATGCTTTGTAAGTTGATCAACTTGAGTCCAATATGTATACTTTGTCTTGATCAACCTCATATCTTCCCTTCTAACTTCATTATGACTGTGCCTTGAAGATAAACATGAATGCTCAAATAATCTTCATTCTTCAAGACACACTTGTGAAAGTCTCTACTCTCACATGACCATTCTTTGGAGCACACCTTGAACACCACTTTGGTCATCACTTAATATTCTTCATGCTCTATCACAAAAGCTTGAGATACATAAATAATTCTTCACTTGCTTGCATGCTCAAAGTCTTGGTCAACTAGGACTCAACACATGAGTCCATCATGACCTTGACTTAGCGTCATATGTTGAAATCATCTCTTTAAATCCAACACTCGAGACCTTGATTCTCCATGGCTTAACACATAAATTAGAGCATGGCTTATTTGAGTTCCATGCATGAACTCCGTCACCATTTCTTCTTCTTGATCATATCATATTCATCTTTTCACATCGATGATCTTGATGCCATTATCTAACCTATATATTTATCCTCATGGCATCCAACCTTGAATCCAACACATTGACTTCATAATTACCTATGGAAAATCCTTCAAATATGACTCAATGAAACCATGCATTAGTCCATATGGATTGTCATGAATTACCAAAACCACACATGGGGGCTCTATGCACTTTCAGACCAAAAATATCCATTACTTCTTTCATTGCCTTTATGACTAAATTCGATGGTGTTTGTTCTAGTAACAGAACTTTTATTCATTGGACACACCATTTTATCATTTCTACAATTATGAACGTTATCATACAATTGAAGTAATTGAAATGTGAAACCTTTATTCATTATATAAAACAACTGGCTTGTTCCATAACATAAAACAGCTGAACTTGTCTTATTACATGAATAACTTTGTCTTGTAACAATCAAGACACTGAACACACTTTCTCACTATTACAAAAGATCTTATCAAAGTCGATGGAATCAACTTTCAGAGATTTGAATTCGGACACGAACTTGTAGAAGTTCATATTGTCGGCCTTCAAAATGTACTTGCGCACATGCTTCTCATAGCTTGGAGGCAGAGATATCAGGACAGTCTGAATGGCATAGGAATCTGCCATCCAGTAATCGAAGACCATCGTCAGCTGGAAGTAGATGTCATACAATCTCTTCAAATGAGTCTCCAGACATGTATGCTCCTCCATATGAATGGTCTGGAACATTCTAAGCTGCCTGAATTGCTCACGCTTCAATTCTGAAGGGGATCGTGTGCAGAAAACAAAACAATTCCTAGCAACGATATCCTTAAACTAGCCAAGATCTACACTATGCAGATATAGAAGTACGGCGGAGATCGGAATACATACCCTCGTAGACCGAATAGCGGGGATTACGCTCCCGCACAAGCGTTGACGACGAAGACGACGTAGCCGACCTCTAGGTCGCGGAGAGCTCGGCGCGACGAAGACGATGAAGATGACCCCGAGGTCGGGTGGAGGAAGTAGGCCTCCGAGTACCGCTAGCTCAGCACCTCGCAGGGCGTCACACACATACGGTGGAGACGACGGCCTCCGAAGCTCCAGTCCAGGACGAGCAGTGGAAGACTTGGACCGGAACACCAGCAGCGCGGCAGCGGGCGATGGTGGAAGAGATCCCCTCATCCTCCTCGGTGCAACTCCGACAAAGGGAATCACGAGATCGAGGAGAAATAAGAGAATTAATTGGTGAATTAAAAGGCCAGGGGTGCCCCTTATATAGGCTCCCAGGGGGAGCCAACCTTGCCAGCCAGGCAATGTGGGACTATCCCCCATTGCCTGGTGCGGCCAAGGGGGATGCGTCGGCCCTAGGTGGGCCCCATTTGGCCCACCTAGGCCGGCCCTCCCTCAATCCGAAGCCCTGGGGGGACTTTCCCCCCTCATGGGCTTTCTTTCCACCAGAAGACCCATTTAGGGAAACCAGCCTTTAAAAATTCGAAAATAAATATATAAAATCATATTTAATCATTAATTACACTAATTAATATTAAACATAATATATATAATTTATTGTAGCTCCGAAAACTATATCGTCGCTGCCCGATCTCCATCGGACCATTCCCGGGACGTTCCCGGTGATCTCTTTCCTTTCCGGTTGTCTTGTCGAAACCCCTTAAGTGTGTTACCCTAGCGGTTCGATATAATAACAGGTACGATCAAGACTCCTCTATGATCATCGACTAACTCGTAGGCCTGGACCCCATGAATTAATCCCTGTGATATAACGAATGACTTTCATCTATCGAACCTGGACGTATAGTCTTAAACCCTTTGTCATGGCGATACTTAGCGTGTCCGAGCATCATTCTCAGATATCTCCATACCTAGCATAATCTCGTTACCGACATCGCTATCTTCTACTCGTTTATGATATTATGTCAGCTGGTGACCTAGTCACATGTTTGCAAACTCATTTGACATAATCTCACCGAGTGGGCCCTAGAGTATCTATCCGGCTATGTGGACTGACAAATCCCGCTGTTGACCCCTCGTCTCAACTACCCCCTTCCGATACCCAAAAGTATCACCTATCATTGTCACACTATATAAGATATGACGTTTGGTGCGATCAAAGTATCTTCCAGGGATAACAATAAGAGTTGATCTCACGGTCTTAAAGCGTAATGACTATGTCCTATAAATACTGGGTATGTCCATCACATCGTTACACCTAACGATATGACTTTCATTGCCGACCGGCGCCATGCCCTATGATCGGAAAACCTCGATCATCAATCGCGCAACGAAACTAGTCTTAGTAGAGACTACTAGGGACCTGGTTGTTTATCTACCACACCTGTATTAATGTTTTCGCTTAGTACAGTTATAGCATGGTATAAAACATATAATGAACGATTGGGATATTGCCAATAAACTATGTTTATTAAGTGCCTCTAGGGCATATTCCCTTCAGTCTCCCACTTGCACTAGAGTAACACTTAATCTAGTTTACAACTTGGTAAAAGCTCAACACCCATAGCATCTTGGTGCCTGCTCGCCTCGTGGAAGAGGAATACAGTCAATAGATCTCACACATTGAGACCTAAATGTGCTTTGCAACACTTCTATGTCACCTAGTTTGACATCATCCCGTATCTTACGATGACGGTGAAATATATCCTAGTGGATGGAGTGAGACTCGAGCATTCGCGTAGCTTGGGCCTTAAAAGTCTAAGAGATCTATTAAGGGGACCACCTACGCTCGGAAAACTGCTCAGTCCAATCACACTTGCTACTTCTGAAGTCGCGATATATTTTTATACCTATGTAGATTATGCGACAGCGCATTCATATGTGACAGCGCATTCATATGCGACTTCGCAGACTAACCATGTCTATCTTTAAAATAAAGGACATCTCCTATATGAGATTTCTAGTCGTATGGGTCAGTGTCATAACTTGCATCATCGTAACCGCTTTACGGCAAGTTGTCTTTCCCCTCTTACCCTTTACTAGAAAACATATCTTCAGTTCTCATAGACATTGAAGAATAAACTTGACGTTTGTTCATTGATCCACACAAGGATCACTCTAGAACCTGTTCTTCAACCAAGAACTTGGGTTACACTAAGTCGAGCTTTCAATCTGATAGCATCTATGACTGATACATAGATAATGTTGAACTCATTTGCTATAACTGAAAGTGCCAAGATAAACTTAATATTTTACCTAGTCATACAAGCAAGAACCTCTTTCTTTGCTTGTCCTATTCTGAAACACTTCAGAATCTTGACTTAGGAAATATTCCGACTTAATGTTATTAAGCCCCTTACGATCTATACAATTATAAATCGGATGCCTAATACTCCTAACTTCATTTCATAGAAAATTTAATCACTTAAATAATCCTTTACACTATACTATAGGATTTGTGTCATTCAATATGTCGTTACATACAAAATCACGAATGACACCTAGCTCCCACTGAAATATGCCTTCTGCATATAAGATCAGGGAAAAGCTACTGAGCTCCCACTCAAATATTCCTTCCACATATAAGATCAAGGAAAGCTACTTTGCTCCAACTCACTTCTTTGCAAATGTAGATTTCTTCAACTATTTTGGACAACTCCAAACTCTTTTGATCACATTTTCAAAGTGAAGATTCCAGCTTCGATATGCTTGCTTCAGCCCATGAATGGACCAATGAAGTTTGCATACATGTTTAGCATCCTCAGGATAACCAACTCTTTCTTAATGACACTATTAAGAAACATGGTTTCCTTATCCATCTATCAATTTCTCATTTGAAATTATAGATTGCTAAACGATCCAGAGTAGACTTAGGCTTCGCCACTTGAGACAAACTCTCATGTGGTCAACTTTTTGAATCTGTCGGAACTGTTTCACGACAAATCGATCCTTCTCAATGTCTATTCTCTGATAAAATTCCATATACTATTAACATCCTAGATGCCATCAAGAAGATCTCCCAAGTCATTACCTGGTAATCGTATATGGATTTTATTTTGGATCATAAATGACTCATAGCCATTTCTCGTACTTAGGTCCACCATATCTTCTTTGTAGTTTGTAGGTCTATCATATTCCATTAATATGACCTTCATAACAAGATTGTCGTAACACACAGTGTGGAACACAACCTCGTATGCCTACGCTCTTAGTATGAGCTCAGAACATCATGATCTTAAATCATCAGCTTTTTCAAGCTGTGGAGCCTGACACCGAAAACACTTTTGGTTGCGCCACTCTGATGTCTGGAGAAGAAGTTCACCAACTTCTTCTTGCTCTACTTTCTCACTTATACCCTCGGACAAGAAACTATTTCTCTCGCAAGGTATATCCCGGCAACTCTTATGCCTATGTCGTGAGACATGTACCCAACTCTTTAGGTAGGGTATACTACAAATATTAATCCATTTTAGGTTTGATCACATCGAAACACTAAATTGCTGAAATGACAATACAGGCTAAAAGCCATGCCATCACTCGTATGGTATTGTCTCCATGGATTCAAATGGTTTCCCTATTTGCTAACTTGAGTGTTTACGTTTCTACCATATGACTCTAATGATCACAATAATTCGGTAAGAGATTTATTTACCACACACTATCGGATAGAGTGTAATTACGACGTCCTAACACACCATGACACTATGGTGTTCCACGCGACGTAATTTGTGGAACTCTTCTCACAAGTCTTCTAATGATGTGACAACATTATAACTCAAATCTTCATTTCCTCGATCTACATCGTGGGAATTTGATTTTCTTGTTAAGTTTATTTCCTACTTCATTCTGAACTTTGTTTGATCGAATCAAAATTTCAGACTAACATTCCCCGGAGTTGATATCCATATATCTACTCGGAATATTCATGAAGTCTATGAAATAAAGACTTCCACTACACGTTAAACTACTTCATTGATTCACATACACCCATATGCACGATTCTCAACAAGCTATACTCAAAACGTTCAGTGAAGTTCACGAAATAAAGGTCTCCACTACCTGTCAATTACTTCATTGAACCACATACATCTCTATGTATGACTATCAATAAGTTATATGCCCGCTTTCCGAAAACGGTGTCACGGTTATTTTGCAAGTGTCAAAAGATCAAATCTTAGGACTTGTAGATCCATCCGGTATGGAGCTAATGCATTGACTATAACATTGAAATGACTAAACGGTAGTGCCACACATATGTGGTGTCTTTGTTAAGTTTGTATCCTTTGGCATTAATATTATGAATGTGGGAGCTTCTACCATCTAAATTCAAATCGGCATATGATCATTACTTCATAAATATAGGACACCAAATTTGTCACTATCATGTATGAACAAGTGTCTCGCTAGAGGAGACACACTTGTAACGATCATACTAACAGGCGATCATAAAGAATTTATTCAAATGGTAGATCTAGAGGGAGAGTGTCTATGGCGATCACAACAACTTGACTGCCATTATCAACACGCAATGTCGCCTCATCCTTTCAAACTACTCAAGCAGTAAACCTGATTTTCACAAAACATGACTAGTTCAAAACTTAGTCACTACTGCGAGTACTTGCTTAGCTAAAACATTCATAACATGTATATCATATATACACCATCATCATTGATGACTTCCGGCGATCTGTTTCATTTTCTTGATACTTCCACCGTAATCAAGAACCATGAAGGTGAACGATTCCCCTTGCATGACATAGTCTATGACAGAGGATTTGCACTTGGCAACGATGTCTGTCATCCAGTGATTGAGCTGAGCGAGACGTCTCAATGTTCATTAAGTATGAACATATGTCATTAAGTATGACCGCCACGTGCTCCCTCAATGGGTGTATTCTCTTCCATCTTGGTTGAGAAGACAATCAGTCAACGTACTGATAAACTTCATCAACCCAACGTTTGGGGTACCCCGAGTTTAGCGACCATATCATGTGTTCGCGATCTAAAAACTTGTACCCACCGTTGGTTCTCTATGGCAGAGGTCATAGCATACACCACTATGATGATATCATCCGCACAAAATCTGATAATCCAAATTATCTTTTGTCAGCGGAATCTCCGGGGTTATCTCCTAGCGGGTATTGTAACACAAAGAGCTAACGGTTTAAACAAGGAGTATCCTCAAGCTAAAGCATAAAACTATGAAGTTTGGACCCAACCTTTTAAGTTTCTCAATCGCAGGAATGCGCCTAATTTGAAAAGATGCTATCACAATGGTTAATATCTACAAAGGTTTGCAAAACAGACTCTGTTCATTATATTCTGAGTTCTAGTATTTTAGAAAATAACTATCCGAACTCCCACTCAAACGAACATCCCTCCTAGTCGTTTAAGCGATTACACGACCCCCATCCATTGCACCACCCCTCATCATCAGAGCCGGCGGCACAACTTCAACAGTAGACAAAAGTCCGCCACACCAATTTTGTGACTCGTGCTCGACCTTTCGGTCTCCCTGTTCCGAGGCCATATTTCTGAATATGCTAGGCTCGCCACCAAAAACCTCCACGCTGACGCTTGTGCAACATGGCTTACACCCACTGTATGCGAACGACGAGATGTCTGACACCCGATCATCACGGCCTGCCTCAGAACGTAGAACTTTCTTGGTGGTGTGCGTTGGAGGGAGAACACTAGTGGTATTTTGAAGGGATCATCTTATATAGCTACCGCCGCGTAATTAATATATACTATATATATAATCACACAATATAAGATGCACACAAAACATCAAATGTAATGCAATGTGATATAGTCCATTGCGCCATGGTCTTCTTGGTGCCCGCAGTTTATAAACAATTTAATAAACCTACCTTGACCATATCACATATCCCCTGCAAAATAAAGTTAGACGCTTCTACTTTATCTTTTGCATATTTTACGTGGCTTGGGGATTTCTTAAAAATTCATACCTACGAACCTTATGACCACAACAACGATCCAATAATTGCATGTTTAAGCATCCCTTTCGGGCCCTCCATTGAAAATGCGAAGACCAACTAAAGAGAGAGAAACTGACACCTGCCAGCCACAGATACGATACAAGTCGTATGTCAGTAGTGGAACCAGTCTCGCGTAAGCGTACGCGTAAAGTTGGTCCGGGCCGCTTCATCAACTCAATGCCGCTGGAAAACACAAGTGCACGCTAGAGGGTAGCAAATAACAGGAACGGTGCCCCCGTGTAGAACACGGGTTCTAACAGCGTACATCTATATCTACGATAGATCGGCTCTGATACCACTGAAGGGGATCGTGTATAGAAAACAAAAAATTTCCTAGCAACGATATCCTTAAACTAGCCAAGATGTACACTATGCAGATATAGAAGTACGGCGGAGATCAGAATACATACCCTCGTAGACCGAATAGCGGGGATTACGCTCCCGCACAAGCGTTGACGACGAAGACGACGTAGCCGACCTCTAGGTCGTGGAGAGCTCGGCGCGACGAAGACGACGAAGATGACCCCGAGGTCGGGTGGAGGAAGTAGGCCTCCGAGTACCGCTAGCGCAGCACCTCGCAGGGCATCACACACATACGGTGGAGACGACGGCCTCCGAAGCTCCAGTCCAGGACGAGTAGCGGAAGACTTGGACCGGAACACCAGCAGCGCGGCAGCGGGCTATGGTGGCAGAGATCCCCTCATCCTCCTCGACGCAACTCCGACAAAGGGAATCACGAGATCGAGGAGAAATAAGAGAATTAATTGGTGAATTAAAAGGCCAGGGGTGCCCCTTATATAGGCTCCCAGGGGGAGCCAACCTTGCCAGCCAGGCAATGTGGGACTATCCCCCATTGCCTGGTGCGGCCAAGGGGGGTGCACCGGCCCTAGGTGGGGCCCATTTGGCCCACCTAGGCCGGCCTTCCCTCAATCTGAAGCCCTTGGGGGACTTTCCCCCCTCATGGGCCTTCTTTCCACCAGAAGGCCCATTTAGGGAAACCAGCCTTTAAAAATTCGAAAATAAATATATAAAATCATATTTAATCATTAATTACACTAATAATATTAAACATAATATATATAATTTATTCTAGCTCCGAAAACTATTTCGTCGATGCCCGATCTTCATCGGACCATTCCCGGGACGTTCCTGGTGATCTCTTTCCTTTCCGGTTGTCTTGTCGAAACCCCTTAAGTGTGTTTCCCTAGCGGTTCGATATAATAACAGGTACGATCAAGACTCCTCTATGATCATCGACTAACTCGTAGGCCTAGACCCCATGAATTAATCACTGTGATATAACGAATGACTTTCATCTATCAAACCTTGACGTATAGTCTTAAACCCTTTGTCATGGCGATACTTAGCGTGTCCGAGCATCATTCTCAGATATCTCCATACCTAGCATGATCTCGTTACCGACATCGCTATCTTCTACTCGTCTATGATATTATGTCAGCTGGTGACCTAGTCACATGTTTGCAAACTCATTTGACATAATCTCACCGAGTGGGCCCTAGAGTATCTATCCGGCTATGCGGACTGACAAATCCCGCTGTTGACCCCTCGTCTCAACTACCCCCTTCCGATACCCAAAAGTATCACCTATCATTGTCACACTATATAAGATATGACGTTTGGTGCGATCAAAGTATCTTCCAGGGATAACAATAAGAGTTGATCTCACGGTCTTAAGGTGTAATGACTATGTCCTATAAATACTGGGTATGTCCAGCACATCGTTACACCTAACGATATGACTTCCATTGCCGACCGGCGCCATGCCCTATGATCGGAAAACCTCGATCATCAATCGCGCAACGAAACTAGTCTTAGTAGAGGCTACTAGGGACCTGGTTGTTTATCTACCACACATGTATTAATGTTTTCGCTTAATACAGTTATAGCATGGTATAAAACATATAATGAACGATTGGGATATTGCCAATAAACTATGTTTATTAAGTGCCTCTAGGGCATATTCCCATCAAATTCATCTCGGAAGTGTGTCTTTATCGCATCAATCATGATGCATGGCTCCTTGCGTCGAAACAACTCTTTCAACTCAGGTGCTAGGCATAAGGTCATGGTGATCTCCACTGTGATGAATATATGTCGACGCCTACGGAAATCATATTAATCCTCCTCGCTTGCAGAATCTCCTGGTTTTTCTCCTAACGCTTCATCGAGAACATACAAGATGTTGTTGTGTTCGAGGATATTTCTAAAACCCTTGTACCAGCTCATGAAGTTGGACCCGTCGGCTTCTAAGGTAGAATCCGGGCTCTTGAGGAAGTAACCGAAGTATAGTTGCGTAATCTACAGATGTGATCGCAACAGAGGTAAGGTAAAGTCTATAATATAGGTGAGTTTTAGTTTATAATCATATTACCAAACACACCCCACCAAAATTATTATCCCTAAAATAATAATGGCGATTACACGATCCTCATCCACCATACCACCCCCGATCGTCACGGTCGGTGTCGTGGTATCGACATAATCGATAGGAGACGGGGGTCCTCTAGCCTACGTATGGATTGTGGGGAAGAAGGTTGGTGTCGTCGAGGACGGGATTGAACACGGCGAGTTTACCCAGCTTCGGATCCCGCAGCGGTGGCGAGATCCTACGTGCTGCTATAATTCACTATGAGGCAATAGCCGTGAACAGGTTACAATGTGTATGATGCGTATTGAAGCGTGCCCTAAAGGCTCCCTGGTGGCCGGCTTATATAGGCGGCCAGACCCCAGGGTACAAGGAAAGTACTTGTCCGGCAAGTAATCAGATTCCTAGACCTAGCCGGCTTAGTTGCCGCCTTCCGTCTTGGGCTTGGTGGCTTGATGGGCTTCGGCCTTCCGCCTTCCTTGAACCGTCCGCCTACTTTCTTGTACGTCAGCTATCTGGGCCGCCCGGCAGGCTTCAGCCTTACCACCCTTGGGCCACCCTGGACAAGCCGGATTGATCCATGTTGGTGATACCCCTAGTTGATATATCCCCAACATTAGCCCCCAGAAAGGTTGGAGTTCTCCAGGCGCCGGCTTCTTCTTGATTCTTCATTTGCCAATGTTTGCGGCTGCAGGACTTGAACCATTATGAAAATCAACGAGGCATGCGTGTCTTGATATTGACACGCGGCCGCCTTTATCCAACATGGGAAAAGACGGCTACTTCGCAATTTCACCGAGCATTCTTCTTGACGGATTCCACTTTAGCCGGCTCACGACAGTTTGAAAACGGCCTAGGCGGGAATCTCGCCATGATCACAAATCGCGGGAAAAGAGGAGGCGTGGAGATCGTGCGATCATGCGCCGTAGCGGATGCTGAACACGTGTCCGACTAAAAACGCCGTTTGCACAGGGAGCAACGCCTGGACCTATAAATAGGGAACCGAACGGTTCATTTTTGCACCCCTGCCTTTGCTCTCCTCGACCCCTGGCTCTTCCACTTTCCCGCTTCTTGCTCGAGCGAACTCCGGCGAGCGCTCTCCTCTGGCGACCTTCGCACGCGGCGATATCCACCGGCCAAGACATCCCTTCCGCGGCGTCCAGTGGTCCGGCGACCGAAACCGTACCCGCGACAGCGATGGGCGGCGTGATATCTCGCCCCGCGACGGCGGCGACGGGCAATGTCGCCACCGTCGCCTCTCAGACTCCTACCGCGCGCGCGCTGGCGGCGCTCTCCTTGGCTCCTCCATCTTCCACCGCGGCGACGGCGGCGAGAGGCGCTCCCGTCGACGAGGAAGAGGAAGCGGCTGACCTCGGGTCCCGCTACTGGCTCCCCTCCATAGTCGATGAAGACGCCCTCCAAGACCTGGAGGCCGTCGGCTATCTCCCCACTCGGGAGGACTGCCAATGGAGATCCGCCTTAGGAGACGTCATCCCGGCTCCGAAAGCCGGGGAACGGGTAATCCTCACCTCCCATCTAATTAGGGGAATGGCGCTGCCGCCTTCCGCCTTTTTTAGCGAGGTCTTAGATCACTATGGGCTCCAGCCCCACAACATAGCGCCCAATAGCATTTTAGTCTTAGCCGGCTTCACATCTCTGTTCGAGGGCTACCTAGGTATTAGGCCTAGCTTAGACTTCTTCAGATACTGTTTTCGTTGCCGGCGTCAGACCGTGCCAGACGGCGGGCTGGCAACCTGCGGCAGTGTCACTTTTAACTGCCGCCAGGGCCGCCAATGGTATCCTAAGATACCATACCTTGAATCCGTCAAGGGCTGGACCTCCACATTCTTCTACTGCCAAGATATGGCAGCTCCGGGCCGTCAATTTGGCATCCCGGAATTTGTCAACGCGCCGCCTATGCCCAGGCCATGCTGGGACGAGGCGGTGCCCAAGTTGACGGAGGAACTCCGCCTTTTCCAAAGGCGGATTGAATTCCTCACCCGAACGATGGCTCCCCCCCTGCTGGACGGGGTGGACACCGTCATCTGCTGGCTCGGCCGGCAGATTCTCCCCCTGCGATACAGCCCGCACAAAATGTGTCAGTATTCGCCTACTGCCACGACCTCTCTCCGCGTAAGCGAAGAGAGGTTGCCGGTTGCCGACCTGGCGTTCCGGCTCCGCAGCCTCGTCAAGGCGGGGCTGGTGAAGGCGGTGGAGGGCGTGCCCATGCACACCCACGACAACCCTCCCATCGTGGTAGATATCTTGCTCCTTGCCCCTTTTTGCCAGCTTTGCCGGCTAATCTTGAGTTCCATTAATACTTGCCTTCTTTTTCAGATTTCCGACTTGGGGGAGGATGACCTGGCTCCCGACTTTTACGATTCGGAAGCCGGGAAGACTAAGAAGCGCAAAGCATCCGGCGCCGCTTCCTCCACGGCGATCGCCGAGAGGAAGAAACGGATCGCAACGGCTACCGAGCCAGCTCTCGTCAACATTGACGAGAACGCGGGGATTAACATCCCCCGAAGGTACTCAATTTTGCCTTTAACAGTCGACGAGCTCCTTTAACACTGGCACCCAACTGACTGCTTGCTGTTTTATTGACAGGGAAAGGGGTCGCAACTTCCCGGTTGACGACCAGGCTCCTTTCCAAGGGTAAGCGGCCTCAAGGCAGCTCGCCTGCTACCGGGCCGCCAACTCCCCAGCCCCGGGCCGGCAACTTTATGGGCGACGCTCGTCGCCAGCCCCCGGCTCCGGCTTCTGGCGCGCCGCCAAGGACCTCCTCCGCTGACCGCGCACCCAAGACTCCCCTCCTTTTGGCTGAGGCTACGGCCGATGAAGCCGCTCAATCACGCGCCGCCAAGGAGGAGTTGCTGGAGGCGGCTGCCGGCGGGTCCCAGAGGGCAGCCCCGACTGCAGGAGGCGGCAAAGTTAGGGACCCTTGGTCAACTTTCACGAAGGCCAAGGAGTCAGCCTTGGCTTTTGCCAACTTCACCTCCCAGGCCTTCGCCGATTTGGAGGGCGACCTGTCTGTAAGTTTTTATAACTCCGGCATATACATAGTCTTTCCCCCGAGCACTTAGATGGCAGGTCCAAATTTTTTGGCTGCCGGCTTAGTGGTTATTCGACAATATCTTTTATGCCTTTGGTTTTTCCTGCAGGGCCTCGTGTCCGCCAACGTTGAGCTTGTCTCCTCCCGATTCGAGATAAACCAGCGGTGCCGCGACCTGAAGAAGGATTGCGAGGCCAAGGACCTGCGGATTGCCGAGTTGGAGGCGGCCCGCAAAAAATATGAAGGTAGGGTTGATCCTTTTTGCCTTCAGCTATCTTTTCGACTTATGTTGCCGTCAATCATTTAGTTAGCGAATCCATATTTGTAGAACTGCTAGACCATGCCCAGGATATACTGAAGGCGTCCACTGATATGCAAGCTCTTATGAATGAAGCTTCGGATTTGGCAGCCGCCAACTTGGCGATGAAGGAGGATCACCGGAAGGAGATGGAGGCCCAGCAGCTGAAATTTGCGCAGGAATCTAGCCAGCTCACTGGTGAGCTGGAAAGCCTGCGCAAGAAGTTGGCGGAGGCGGAGAAGACGGCTACCGAGGAGATCTCCAAGCAGACTTCTCGCGCCCAAATTGCTGAGGATGCGTTGGCGGCTCATATGATTGAGCTGTCCGCTTTCCATAACTCGGCCCTTGGTAATTTCTCACTCCTTACTTTGATTTTGCCATTTTGCTTAGCCTGAGCCAAACTGATGGTTTCATTTTTGATACAGTTCCCGCCGGTTTGGGCGACGACAAGGTTGTCAGCCCCCGCCTGGATCGCCTTGCGCGTCTATGCGAGCTGATCACCGAGACTTTGGCAGCGTCCAAGCGGATTGCCGCCAAGTTCTTCATCTCCTCTGGCAGCCAGGAACCGACCGAATTCAGCGACGTGCCCAATATGTTGGCGCAGGCTACCAAGCTACACAAGAGCTCGCTGAAGTCGGCGGCGTGGGGTGGTGCCAAGACTGCGCTTGGACTATTCATGGCGCACTACCCCGAGGCGGAGATAGAAGCCGTCACCGAAGGCATGCCGTCTACATATGAAGACGGCAGCGAGGTCGAGCCGGCCGCTGTTCTGGACAGCGTTGCCGGCTACGCCACGCGTGTTGCCGACATGGTGGATACTTCAATCTTCTACCGGCGCCATCCTGTGCCTGCCGCAGGGGAAGATGGAGCTGCCGGCACGGCCGAGGCGGAGGGGAGTGACAGTTCTGGGGCTGAAGTTGTCAGCCCCCAAGCCTGATGTAGACGCTCCCCCGAGCCGTAGTTTCCTTGCCTTCTTCTAACATGATTTGCCAGCCCCTGAAACAATGCAACTTAACTTGTAATATTTGTATATACTTTTGTTGCTGCTCTGCTAGGCGAGAAACTAGCTGACAAGTTTTTATTTTGCATTATTTATATGGCCCGCCTTAATTTTACCCTGACTTAAATGTTTGACTTTTTGTATGTTGATGAACCTCAGCCGGTAACTTTAGCTGAAACAACCAGGGCTAAACCATGCGTTTAGGATCAGAAACCAAAGCCAACATGTTGGTGCCAAAGACATACTACTAGGCGAACCACACATAAGTAATCAGAGGTAAAGGAATTAGGCGGCGCAAAAAGTTTATTTTTGCTTTAGGTTGGCTCGAAAGCTGCAAGTATCTACCAGTTTGAACCTTTGCACGGAGCTAGAAAAATAGGTAACTTAGATACATAGGGGAAATATGATTGCAAGAAAAGACAAAAGATGGCATGCTTCTCAACACAGATGAGGAACCATAGACTTTTATTTCATAATCATATATAACTTATTACAATTATAAATTGCTAAGTGTAGAAAGGACGTAGCTGCTCAATATTCCAAGGCCGTCTTGTTTGTTCGAACGGATCGTCAATGCCTCTTTTGCGCTTGGTTCCCCTTTTTCCTGCCGCCTTCTTGCGCCTCTTCTTTTCTTCTTCGTCGCGGATGTCGGCTGGGTAGTAGGAACCATTGAGCAGCGCCTTAGTGACTATAAACGGTCCTTCCCATGGCGGGGATAACTTGTGCAAGCCTTTTCTGTCTTGAATTAGGTGGAGAACCAGGTCACCTGTTCTGAAGCTTCGCTTCCGCACTCTCCGGCTATGATAGCGGCGAAGTTGTTGCTGGTACAAGGCGGAGCGATGTAGAGCGATGTCTCTTTCTTCGTCTAGCAGGTCTAGGCTATCCTGTCTTGCACCTTCTACGTCTTGCTCGATGTAGGCTTGAACTCTTGGGGAATCGTATTTCATGTCGGTAGGTAGCACCGCCTCAGCGCCATATACTAAGAAGAAAGGACTGTAGCCGGTAGACCTGTTTGGCGTTGTGCGCAAACTCCATAGTACCGACTGTAACTCATCTGCCCAAGCGCCGGCTGCCCTGTGTAATGGAGCTTCGAGACAAGGCTTAAGTCCTGATAAGAATAGGCCGTTTGTACGCTCTACTTGTCCATTGGATTGAGGGTGTGACACGGATGCCAAATCAAGCCGGATACCCAGATCACTGCAGTATTCTTCTACGTCGCCTTGAGATAGGTTGCTGCCATTATCAGTGATAATGTTGTATGGAACTCCAAACCGAGAGATAATTCCCCAGAGGAAATTGGTGGTTGTTCGTGCGTCAAGTTTGCTGATCGTCTTAGCCTCGACTCATTTGGTGAACTTGTCGACAACGACCAATAGGTGGGTATACCCACCACGCGCCTTCTTGAAGGGACCCACCATGTCTAAACCCCAGACCGCGAACGGCCAGGTGATTGGAATTGTCCTTAGTTCTTGTGCCCGTAAGTGAGGTTGACGGGCGTACAACTGGCAGCCTTTGCATGTTTTTACGATGTTCTCGGCGTCTTCTTTGGCGGTAAGCCAGTAGAAACCTTGGCGGAAAGCTTTGGATACAATGGACCTGGCGGAAGCATGATGCCCGCAGGTGCCAATATGTATGTCTTTCAAAATTTCCCGGCCTTCTTCTGGCTGTATGCACCGCTGATAGATGCCGCACGTGCTTCGCTTGTATAGCTCGCCTTTAATTATCGTGAATGCCTTAGCTCGCCTTATGATTTGCCTTTTTAGCACCTCATCGTCCTCCGGCAACTTGCTGTTGATTAGGAAATCGAGATATGGGACAGTCCAATCCGGCTGTATCAAGCAGGCAGCGAGACTTGCCGCTTCTACCGGTTCTTCTGCATCGGGGTCCAACAAATCGGCGCCTTTAATGGATGGCTTGTGCAAATGTTCCAGGAAAATATCTTTTGGTACCTTTTTGCGTTCTGACCCTAGTCTGGCTAGTGTGTCTGCCGCCTCGTTCTCAGCTCTTGGAACATGCCGGACTTCGTATCCCGTGAAGTTTTTTTGCGAATTCGTCAACTTTGGCTCTGTATGTCGCCATTGTTGCGCTTTTCGCATCCCATGTTCCGCTTACTTGCTGCGCGACCAAATCTGAATCGTCGTAACAGAGGATTCTTCTGACGCTGTGAGATCCTGGCTCAGATGTGAGATCCTGGCTCAGGGCTTAATAGGATTGATAGAATACTCATATCAACAAGTTGCAACTTCTTTTCCGGAAGCTCATCTGGAAAGAAACTCCGAGGTTAAGCGTGCTTCGCCTGGAGTACTCCAAGGATGGGTGACCGACCAGGAAGTCCTTCCCGGGTGCGCACGAGTGAGGACAAAGTGCGCAGAAAAGACTAGTGTTGATCTACGGGGCCAGTCTAGAGATCCTAGAGAGCTGCCAGGCGTGATAGGCTCGGTCCAGGGGTGGGCCGGGGTGTTACAATTGGTATCAGAGCCGACCCTCGCGGTTACTCGGGCGTGTGCGGGTCAGTGGGCGGACATGTGATACGTGCCGGCACTGGACGCATGGACGGGTGCCAAGAGGGGGAGTTCCTGGACTGGGGGCGGACCGACGAGGGCGTCGGTCTTCTAAGGGGGGAAGGATGTGAGATCCTGGCTCAGATGTGAGAACCTGGCTCAGGGCTTAATAGGATTGATAGAATACTCATATCAACAAGTTGCAACTTCTTTTCCGGAAGCTCATCTGGAAAGAAACTCCGAGGTTAAGCGTGCTTGGCCTGGAGTACTCCAAGGATGGGTGACCGACCGGGAAGTCCTTCCCGGGTGCGCACGAGTGAGGACAAAGTGCGCAGAAAAGACTAGTGTTGATCTACGGGGCCAGTCTAGAGATCCTAGAGAGCTGCCAGGCGTGATAGGCTCGGTCCAGGGGTGGGCCGGGGTGTTACAGACGCCGAGGTCGTTTGCCACGTGTAACCCATGAAGCAAAGCTTCGTACTCGGCAACGT
This sequence comes from Poa annua, assembly GCA_026929855.1. NCBI lineage: Eukaryota > Viridiplantae > Streptophyta > Magnoliopsida > Poales > Poaceae > Poa > Poa annua. The sequence continues at coordinate 63,271,651 of CM049429.1, read as the reverse complement.
TGTTGGTTGCTGTGAAGTGGATTTGCAACACGTAGCTAAGCTTGTCACCTTTAGGCGTGCGGAGAACGACTCCAACCCCCGAGCCTTTGAGCATCTTTGATCCGTCAAAGTGCATGACCCAATATTCTGATTCGGGGAGTGTCGTTTCCTCCATGGCTTCTGTCCAGTCGGCGACAAAATCTGCAAGCGCTTGAGACTTAATGGCGGTCCGTGGCTTATAGACTATATCAAAGGCAGCAAGTTCGATGCCCCATTTGGCAACTCGACCGGTTGCCTCTGCATTGTTGATTATGTCTCCCAACGGTGCCTTGCTGACTACTGTCACTGTGTGCTCCTGGAAATAATGCCTAAGCTTTCTGGCGGCGAAGAATACACCATAAGCCAGCTTTTGGTAATGCGGATACCTCTGCTTGGAGGCGGAGAATACTTCACTGATGAAGTAGACCGGTCGTTGCTCATACGTCGTGGCTTCGTTCTCCTTTCTTTCCACAGCCAAGACAACGCTAACAACAGCTCATGTTGCCGCGATGTACAGCAGCATCGGTTCCTGTGATCGAGGTGCTGCCAATATCGGAGCGGATATGAGAGCCTCCTTAAGTTGTTGTAAGGCGGCATCTGCCTCTGCTGTCCACTCAAAGTTCTCGGATTTCTTCAATAGCCGGTAGAGAGGCATTGCCTTTTCCCCTAGGCGGCTTAAAAAACGACTGACGGCCGCTGCCGATCCGGCTAGACGTTGCAAGTCCTTCAGACAAGTAGGTATGGATATGTTTTGGATGTCCTTGGGATTAACCTCGATCCCTCGTTCTGAGACGATAAACCCGAGCAGTTTGCCGGCTGGAACGCCGAAAACACGCTTGGCGGGATTGAGTTTCATCTGATATCTCCGGAGATTCCGAAAAGTTTCTTCCAAATCCTCTAGGAGATCTGCCTTCTTTTTTGACATCACCGCGATGTCGTCTACGTAGACGTGAACATTGCGGCCGATCTGTTCGTGCAGGCAATTCTGCATACAGCGCTGGTATGTTGCCCCTGCATTCTTCAGGCCAAAAGGCATCGTGATGTAGCAGAAAGTCCCGTATGGAGTGGTGAAAGATGTTTTCAGCTGATCCGACTCTCTCATCTTGATTTGATGGTATCCTGAGTAGGCGTCCAAAAAACAAAGCAGCTCGGAGCCTGCTGTGGAGTCTACGACTTGGTCAATTCTAGGCAGCGCAAAGGGATCCTTTGGGCAGCACTTGTTAACACCGGTATAGTCAATACACATCCTCAGCTCTTTATTCTTCTTTGGAACAAGTACAGGATTTGCCACCCAATCGGTGTGCACAACTTCTTTTATGAAATTGGCGGCCTTCAGCCTATTTATCTCCTTTCCTATAGCCTTGCGTCTCTCATCTCCAAAGCGTCTCGTTGCTTGCTTTACCGGCTTGGATCCTTTTATGACGTTGAGTAAGTGCTCGGCAAGTTCCCCTGGTACACCAGGCATGTCGGAAGGCGACCATGCAAAGATGTCACGATTCTCAAGGAGGAACTCAACGAGCGCGCCTTCCTATTTGCTGTCAAGGTTGGAGCCGATGACAACTTGCTTAGACTTGTCGCCTGGGATGAGGTCCGCCTTTTTGGTGTCTTCTGAAGCTTCAAAGGTCTTCTTGACATCAATCTTTGGCTTGGGCATGGAGTTGTCTGAATCCACCCCAAGTAGTGCGAGTTCTTCCTTGTGGATGACGGCTTCTGCGAAGGCGGCCATACCACGTTCACACTCCTTCGCTTTCTTAAAGTTGCTGGAAATCGTGATGGTTCCATTTCCCCCGGCATTTTAAGCTTGCTGTATATGTAGCACGGCCTTGCCATAAATTTGGCGAAAGCCGGTCGTCCAAAGATTGCATGATAGGCGCTTTTGAAGGGGACAACTTCGAACCGGAGGAACTCTGAGCGATAGTTCTCTTTTGGTCCGAAAGTTACCTTCAGCCTAATGCTCCCCATCGACTTTGCTTGCCTGCCGGGCACTATGCCGTGAAAAGTGAGGTTGTTGTGGTCCAGCTGATCCTCTAACAGGTTCATGCGGCTTAGTGTGTCGTAGTACAGGATGTTGAGGCTGGTGCCGCCATCCATGAGTACCTTTGTGAGTCTGAAGTTGTCGACAATGGGATCGACAACGAGGGCGTACTTGCCTGGGTGAGGAACGTGATCAGGGTGGTCGGACCGGTCCCAAGTGATCGTTGCTTCCGACCAGTTCCAATACTGAGGGACGTCCGGCATTGTCGCGTTGAGTTCGCGCATTTCCGCCTTATCCGCCTTAGCCGAAGGCGTGCTGACAAAGCATACAAGAGATTCTTTGACCTTCGGATATGGCTTCTTTTTCTTGGCGGTCGCGTCATCCTCGCTTGAGACAGACATGTCGTCGTCATCCTCATCCTCCTTGTTGTCTTTCTTGTCGTTCTTCTTTGATTTCTTTGACTTCCAGCCGACTGTGGGGTCCTTTTTGAAGTCGTCCATGAAACGACATTCGCCAAGCATATGGTTGACCTTGCCGAGTGAGGCGTGGATAGGGCACGGCAAAAGTTTTGCCTGCTCATAAGTGATTCGCGCCGCTTTAGGCCCTGAGCCGGCGTCGCGACTATCTTTCTTATTCTTCCACTTCTTTTTGCCGGCACTCCCGTGGAAGGCGACAGCTACCTCGTTGGAAGGTCCGGCTTTGTCATCCCCCGCCTGCTTGCGCTTGTTGTTCCGTTTTGGAATGATGTTGACGTCTGGATCATCGTCCCGGGCGTCGTCATCCGCCGCCGCATATTGGGCGGCTAGGTTGAGCATCTCACCAAGGTCCGTGATTTGCTCGCGGACGAGCCGATGACGGAGCAAGGACTTCTTCTGCAGGCCCGTGTAGAAGGCGTGGATAGCCTGTGCGTCCGAAACACCATGACAGTTGGCTTTTTCAGATATCCAACGGCTGACAAAGTATGTCATTGTTTCGTCCTGCTTTTGGATACAGCGTTGCAAATCCGTGTAGGTATTTGGACGCTTGTATGTTCCTTGGAAGTGCTGGGAGAAAACCTTTTCCATGTCGTACCAGCTATGGATAGACTTTTTAGGAAGGTTGTCGATCCAAGCCCTTGCCGTGCCCTCCAACATGAGAGGTAGGTAACGGACGGCAATATAGCTGCTCCCGCCGGCAATTTCTATGGCCATGGCATAGTCGGCTAGCCATGAATCCGGCTTAACGAGGCCGTTGTACCTAGAACAATTTTTTGACACTGATGTCATGTCCTTAGGGAATGGCTCTCTGCGGATGGCGTCGCCGAAGCACTTTGGTCCAGAATATAGCGGCTCCTTTCCTCTTGCTATGTCTTGTAGGCGGTGTCGTGCGTATTTTGGATCGAGCTGCTGTGCGCCTCTGTTTGCGTCTGGCTCGTTCTGCGCTGTCCGGCTTATGCTGCGTCTGGGCCCTTCTGCCTCCTCTTTCCTCTTGCTGTCGGTGCTACGCTGCGGAGACCGACTTCGACCTCTCCTGGGAGGGTCGTTACCGGCATCTTTCCTAGGCGGCAGTCTGTTGTTCCGGCTACCGCCATTGTCGCGTCTTGGCTGGGCTGGAGGTGGCAGGTCTCCCCTGCTTCATGTGCTTGAATTCTCGTCCCGCCTTGGTTTTAGCGGTGGCGTCTTCTTTGGAGGTGGCGTTGCCTTCCTTTTGTCGCCATGGCTACTGGAGCCGTACGGGCCTTCGGGGTCATCGCCAGGTGCAGCTTTGCACTTTCCTGACTTAGACTCTAGGTCTCCCCCGCGAGCATCCGCCATGTGGCCGTAGAAGTCAGCGCGAGCTTGTTGTTCTAGGGACTTGCTCACGAAGTGTCTTGCATTGGCCAGCTTTTCCTCCGCCGTGTAAGTTTTGTCGTCGAGGGTATCTAGCGCAGCAGCCGCGTTGAGGACGGGGTGCAGAAAACAACATCTCCCCTTCTGTCCACGCGTTGTGGTGCCGTACGCCAGTCGAACCCGAGATCTTGAGCCGCTGTCGTTGCACGTGTTGGCGGCTCCTTGCCACGACGGTTTTTTGATGACCTTTTTTCCTCAAAGAGTTGCCGGCTTGTTTTGGCCGACATCTTCTCCTGTTCTTTCTCGATCTTCTTCGCAAGGCTCTCAACGTGCTCCTCTCTTTTTCGCAGGAAGTCAGAGTGCTTGAGCATGTTAATTCTAAGCTCTTCCACTTCGTCGAGTGGGGTGTCTTTATTTACCGGAGTATTCATGATCTCGTCTACTTCTTTGATGACGGAGAGCAAATCCGTGGGTTTGCTGCTGCCGCCTTTCTCGAGGCCAGTTTTCTTCTTCGCGCGCACCTTGTCGGAACTTTCAATTAGTTGACCGGCAGTGGTGTCGCCGGCGTCTTCCACCGGCTTGTTTTGCGCTTCCGAAGCAACTGGGGTTGTCTCGTGACCGACGACAACCATCATAGCCAGCTTGTCAGGCATGTCAGTATCCATTGTGCCCTCTGAAGGAGCCGGATTACCACTGGAGAAGCGGGTTTTGATCTTCTCTTCGAAGAGACTAGCATCATCATCAGAGTCAGAGTCTACGTTGACTTGAACGGTAGATCTGGATCCGGCATCTGACATCGCATCCTCCTGGAGAGCAGGGAGGATTGAGTCAGGATCATTGTTTTCCGGCTGGGAGTCTGATCCCAGTCTGACAACTCCGACGAAGTGGAAATCAGATTCGGCCGACTCCTTGGAGAAGGCGGATTCAGATCCATCTTGTCGGTCGACTGCTTGGTCGAAGGGTTGGTGGGTGGGGTTGTAGAAACGTGGTAGGCCGTACGCCTCTGGCGTATACCCGATGAAGACGTCGATCCCTCCGATCGGTACGATTACGCATCCGATAAGGTAGTCGTCCGCCGGGAGCCAGGACTCATCCGAGTTGACGTAGTTGTGGCCGCCATACCTTGTGACGCGACCGACGGCGATCTGCTTGCCCACGCCGCCAAGTGTTCCCGCCTGGAACGTGACGCCAGGAACCTTATGCCCCCCGGTGGGCGCCAACTGTCGTGGTATCGGCATAATCGATAGGAGACGGGGGTCCTCTAGCCTACGTATGGATTGTGGGGAAGAAGGTTGGTGTCGTCGAGGACGGGATTGAACACGGCGAGTTTACCCAGCTTCGGATCCCGCAGCGGTGGCGAGATCCTACGTGCTGCTATAATTCACTATGAGGCAATAGCCGTGAACAGGTTACAATGTGTATGATGCGTATTGAAGCGTGCCCTAAAGGCTCCCTGGTGGCCAACTTATATAGGCGGCCAGACCCCAGGGTACAAGGCAAGTACTTGTCCGGCAAGTAATCAGAGTCCTAGACCTAGCCGGCTTAGTTGCCGCCTTCCGTCTTGGGCTTGGTGGCTTGATGGGCTTCGGCCTTCCGCCTTCCTTGAACCGTCCACCTACTTCCTTGTACGTCAGCTATCTGGGCCGCCCGGCAGGCTTCAGCCTTACCACCCTTGGGCCACCCTGGACTAGCCGGATTGATCCATGTTGGTGATACCCCTAGTTGATATATCCCCAACAGCCGGCGGCACAGTTTCAAAGGTGGACATAAAATGTCGATCACAACAACTCTGTGACTCATGTTTGATCTTTCGATCTTCCCGTGTTCCGAGGCCATATCTGCATATGCTAGGCTCGCCAATCAAACCTCGAAGACCCTGCGTGTGCAACATGGCTTACACCCACTGTATGCGAACGACGATATGTCTGACACCCGATCGTCACGGCCTGCCTCATAACGTAGAACTTTCTTGGTGGTGCGCAACGAGGGAGAACACATTTTTGGTATTTGTTAGGGATCATCCTATTCATGATGCTACCGTTGTATATCTAGCATATAAACAATCAAAAGGATGCACACACAACAGCACACAATCAAATGATGCAATGAAGTGCGATGTGACATGGTCGATGCGCCTGGACCTCCATGACGCCATGTGCCTGGCCCCCGGCGCCCCGGCATAGCTTCGAGTCTACGGAACCCTCCATTGCCTTCGACAGTACGAGTAATATCAAACTTACCGTAACCATGTCACATAAAATAACGCCTCTGCAAAACAAAATTAGACGCCTCTAGCTTTATTTAGCTTTGCAAGTTTTACGTGACATATAGGCTTATTCGTAAGAGAATCGCTTCCCTACCTACGAAATTTGTACCACAACATCGATCGTATAATTGCATGTTTAAGCATCCCTTTCGGGCCCTCCATTGAAAATGCTTTGCCGACTAGAGAGAGAGAAACAGACACCCGCCAGCCACAGATACGATGCAAGCCCTATGTCAGTAGTGGAACCAGTCTCGCGTAAGCGTACGCGTAAAGTCGGTCCGGGTCGCTTCATCAACCCAATACCGAAGGCATTGCAAGTGCACGCTAGAGGGTAGCAAATATAAGAAAGACGTCCTCATTCAACATGAGTTCTAACCGTACCAGCAGTACTACGCATAGATCGGCTCTGATACCACTGAAGGGGTTCCGATGCAAAAAACAATAATTTTTCTAGCGTATGAAACCCTAATTAGCCAGGATCTATCTATCTAGTACATGTGATAACGGTGGCGGAACGGGTTACATTACCTCCATGTAGACCGATAGCGGGGATTACGCTCCCGCACAAGCGCTGACGATGAAGTCGTATGTAGCCGACCTCGAGGTCGCGGAGAACTTTCCGCGATGATGTAGACGATGACGTCGGGGTGTCGACGATGACCTACGTCGACGGGTGTCGGGCGGAAGATGGCGAGGCGCCGGCGGCAAGGGGGGAGCAGCGGCTGGGCTGCAGGTGGGCGAGACGACATCGCCCAGGCTCCTCAAACGTGGTGCCTCCGAGCACTCGCAAACATACGGAGCTTAACAACCACCCCCGGTCATTCAGATTCAGCTGAAATCGCAGGGGTAGAACTTTTCTAGAATCCCGCAGGGCAACGGCGCCCGACGGTATAGCTTAGGTGGAGAGAGGAGGCAAAACGGGCGGAGAAGCAACTCGGTCGGCCTGTTATACAATTAATTGTATTTTTCTGTAATTAATCCAACTAATATGTCGGGGGTGTGCAAACACCTTGCCTCCCCCATGTGGGACTAAAGGAAAAGGAGGGGAGGGGGTTCGGCCGCACCACCTAGTCCGAATTGGACTAGGGGCCCAAGCCCCCTTCCTCCTTTGGTTGGTGCGGCTCCCTCTTAGGCCCTCTTAGGGCCCATGTGAAGGGAATATGCCCTAGAGGCACTTAATAAACATAGTTTATTGGCAATATCCCAATCGTTCATTATATGTTTTATACCATGCTATAACTGTATTAAGCGGAAACATTAATACAGGTGTGGTAGATAAACAACCAGGTCCCTAGTAGCCTCTACTAAGACTAGTTTCATTGCGCGATTGATGATCGAGGTTTTCCGATCATAGGGCATGGCGCCGGTCGGCAACGGAAGTCATATCGTTAGGAGTAACGATGTGATGGACATACCCAGTATTTATAGGACATAGTCGTTACGCCTTAAGACCGTGAGATCAACTCTTATTGGTATTCCTGGAAGATACTTTGATCGCACCAAACGTCGTATCTTATTTAGTATGACAATAACGGTGATACTTTTGGGTATCGGAAAGGAGTAGTTGAGACGAGGGGTCAACAGCGGGATTTGTCAGTCCGCATAGCCGGATAGATACTCTAGGGCCCACTCAGTGAGATTATGTCAAATGAGTTTGCAAACATGTGACTAGGTCACCAGCTGACATAATATCATAGACGAGTAGAAGATAGCGATGTCGGTAACGAGATCATGCTAGGTATGGAGATATCTGAGAATGATGCTCGGACACGCTAAGTATCGCCATGACAAAGGGTTTAAGACTATACGTCCAGGTTTGATAAATGAAAGTCATTCGTTATATCTCAGGGGTTAATTCATGGGGTCCAGGCCTACGAGTTAGTCGTTGATCATTGAGGAGTCTTGATCATACCTGATATTATATCGAACCGCTAGGGTAACACACTTAAGGGGTTTTGACAAGACAACCGGAAAGGAAAGAGATCACCGGGATTGTCTCGGGAGGGGTCCGATGGAGATCGGGCGGCGCCGAAAGAGTTTTCGGAGCTAGGAAAAATTATATATATATTATGTTTGATATTAATTAGTGTAATTAATATGCAAATATGATTTTATATATTTATTTTCGAATTTATTTAGCCTGATTTCCCTAAATGGGCCTTCTGGTCGAAAGAAGGCCCATGGGGGGGAAACCCTCAAGGGAATTTTGTGGGGGAGGCTTGGCCGGCCTAGGTGGGCCAAATGGGGCCCACCTAGGGCCGGCGCACCAGCCTTGGCCGAACCAGGCATGTGGGATAGTCCCACATTGCCTGGCTGACAAGGTTGGCTCCCCCTGGGAGCCTATATAACAAGGGGCACCCCTGGCCTTTTAATTCACCAATTAATTCCCAATTTCTCTCTCGATCTCGTGGTTCCCTTGTTGGAGCCGCGCCGAGTAGAGGAGGGGGATCTCTTCCACCATAGCCCGCTGCCGCGCTGCTGGTGTTCCGGTCCAAGTCTTCCGCTGCTCGTCCTGGACTGGAGCTTCGGAGGCCGTCGTCTCCACCGTATGTGTGCGACTCCCTGCGAGGTGCTGCGCTAGCGGTACTCGGAGGCCTACTTCCTCCACCCGACCTCGGGGTCATCTTCGTCATCTTCGTCGCGCCGAGTTCTCCGCGACCTAGAGGTCGGCTACGGCGTCTTCATCGTCAACGCTTGTGCGGGAGCGTAATCCCCGCTATTCGGTCTACAAGGGTATGTATTCCGATCTCCGCCGTACTTCTATATCTGCATAGTGTAGATCTTGTCTAGTTTAAGGATATCGTTGGTAGGAAAATTTTTGTTCTCTGCACACGATCCCCTTCAGTGGTATCAGAGCCGATCTATCGTAGATATAGCTGTACGCTGTTAGAACCCGTGTTCTGCACGGGGGCACCGTTCCTGTTATTTGCTACCCTCTAGCGTGCACTTGTGATTCCAGCGGCATCGAGTTGATGAAGCGGCCCGGACCGACTTTACGCGTACGCTTACGCGAGACTGGTTCCACTACTGACATACGGCTTGTACCGTATCTGTGGCTGGCGGGTGCCTGTTTCTCTCTCTTTAGTTGGCTTTGCATTTTCAATGGAGGGCCCAAAAGGGATGCTTAAACATGCAATTATTGGATCGTTGTTGTGGTCATAAGGTTCGTAGGTATGAAGCGGTTCTATTTACGAAACTCCCAAGCCACGTAAAATATGCAAAAGATAAAGTAGAAGCGTCTAACTTTATTTTGCAGGGGCTATGTGATATGGTCAAGGTAGGTTTATTAAATTGTTTATAAACTGCGGGCGCCAAGAAGACCATGGCGCAATGGACTATATCACATTGCATTACATTTGATGTTTTGTGTGCATCTTATATTGTGTGATTGTGTGTATAGTATACATTAGTTACACGGCGGTAGCTATATAAGATAACCCCTTCAAAATACCACCAGTGTTCTCCCTCCAACGCGCACCACCAAGAAAGTTCTACGTTACGAGGCAGGCCGTGATGATCGTGTGTCAGACATATCTTCGTTCGCATACGGTGGGTGTAAGCCATGTTGCACAAGCGTCAACGTGGAGGTTTTTGGTGGCGAGCCTAGCATATTCAGAAATATGGCCTCGGAACAGGGAGACCGAAAGGTCGAGCACGAGTCACAAAATTGGTGTGGCGGACAATTGTCTACTCTTGAAGTTGTGCCGCCGGCTCTGATGATGAGGGGTGGTGCAATGGATGGGGGTCGTGTAATCGCTTAAACGACCAGGAGGGATTTTCGTTTGAGTGGGAGTTCGGATAGTTATTTTCTATAATACTAGAACTCAGAATATAATGGACAGAGTCTGTTTTGAAAACCTTTGTAGACATTAACCGTTGTGATAGCATCTTTTCAAATTAGGCGCATTCCTGCGATTTGAGAAACTTAAAAGGTTGGGTCCAAACTTCATAGTTTTATACTTTAGCTTGAGGATACTCCTTGTTTAAACCGTTAGCTGTTTGTGTTACAATACCCGCTAGGAGATAAACCCGGAGATTCCGCTAACAAAAGATAATTTTGGATTATCGGATTTTGAGCGGATAATTTCATCATAGTCCAGTGTATGCTATGATCTCTGCCATAGAGAACCAACGGTGGGTACGAGTTTTTAGATCGCGGACATATGATATGGTCGCTAAACTCGGGGTACCCCAAACGCTGGGTTGATGAAGTTCATCAGTACGTTGACTGATTGTCTTCTCAACCAACATGGAAGAGAATACACACATTGAGGGAGCACGTGGCGGTCATACTTAATGACGTATGTTCATGATTAATGAACATTGAGACGCCTCGCTCAGCTCAATCACTGGATGACAGACATCGTTGCCAAGTGCAAATCCTCTGTCATAGACTATGTCATGCAAGGGGAATCGTTCACCTTCATGGTTCTTGATTACGGTGGAAGTATCAAGAAGATGAAACAGATCGCCGGAAGTCATCAATGATGATGGTGTATATATGATATACATGTTATGAATGTTTTAGCTAAGCAAGTGCTCGCTGTAGTGACTAAGTCTTGAACTAGTCATGTTTTGTGAAAAACCAGGTTTACTGCTTGAGTAGCTTGAAAGGATGAGGCGACATTGCGTGTTGATAACGGCAGTCAAGTTGTTGTGACGGCCATAGACACTCTCCCTCTAGATCTACCATTTGAATAAATTCTTTATGATCGGGTGTTGGTATGATCGTTACGAGTGTGTCTCCTCTAGCGAGACACTTGTTCATACATGATAGTGACAAATTTGTGTCCTATATTTATGGAGTAATGATCATATGCCGATTTGAATTTAGATGGTAGAAGCTCCCACATTCATAATATTAATGCCAAAGGATACAAACTTAATAAAGACACCACATATGTGTGTGTTTAGTCATGTCAATGTTATATGCATTAGCTCCACACTGGATGGACCTACAAGTCCTAAGATTTGATCTTTTGACACTTGCAAAATAACTGTGACACCGTTTTCGGAAAACGGGCATATAACTTATTGATAGTCATACATGGAGATGTATGTGGTTCAATGAAGTAATTGACGGGTAGTGGAGATCTTTATTTCGTGAACTTCACTGAACGTTTTGAGTATAGCTTGTTGAGAATCATGCATATGGGTGTATGTGAATCAATGAAGTACTTTAACGTGTAGTGGAAGTCTTTATTTCATAGACTTCATGAATATTCCGAGTAGATATATGGATATTCACTCTGGGGAATGTTAGTCTAAATTTTTGATTCGATCAAACGAAGTTCAGAATGAAGTAGGAAATAAACTTAACAAGAAAATCAAATTCCCGCGATGCAAATCGAGGAATGAAGATTTGAGTTATAATGTTGGCACATCATTGGAAGACTTGTGAGAAGAGTTCCACAAATTACGTCGCATGGAACACCATAGTGTTATGGTGTGTTAGGACGTCGTAATTGCACCCTATCGGATAGTGTGTGGTAAATAAATCTCTTACCGAATTATTGTGATCATTAGAGTCATATGGTAGAAACGTAAACACTCACGTTAGCAAATAGGTAAACCATTTGAATCCATGGAGACAATACCATATGAGTAATGGTGTGGCTTTTAGCCTGGATTGGCGTTTCAGCAATTTAGTGTTTCGATGTAATCGAAGCTAAAATGGATTAATCTTTGTAGTATACCCTACCTAAAGAGTTAGTTGGGTACATGTCTCACGACATAGGCAAAATCATTGCCGGGATATACCTTGCGAAAGAAATAGTTTCTTGTCCGAAGGTATAAGTGAGAAAGAAAGTAGAGCAAGACGAAGTTGGAGAACTTCCTCTCCAGACATCAGAGTGGCGCAATCGAAAGTGTTTTCGGTGTCAGGCTCCACAGCTTGAAAAAGCTGATGATTCAAAATCATGATGTTCTGAGCTCATACTAAGAGCGTAGGTATACGAGGTTGTGTTCCACACTGTGTTACGCCAATCTTGCTATGAAGGTCATATTAATGGAATATGATAGACCTACGAACTACGAAGAAGAGATGGTGGACCTAAGTCCGAGAAATGGCTATGAGTCATTTATGATCCGAAATAAAATCCATATACGATTACCAGGTATTGACTTGGGAGATCTTCTTGATGGCATCTAGGATGTTGATAGTATATGGAGTTTTATGAGAGAATAGATATTGAGCAGATTCTATTTGTCGTGAAACAGTTCCGACAGACCACATGAGACTTTGTCTCAAGTGGCGAAGCCTAAATCTATTATGGGTCGTTTAGCAATTACTATAATTTCGAATGAGAAATTGATAGATGGATGAGAAAACCATGGTTCTTAATAGTGTAATTAAGAATGGTTTGTAATTCTGAGGATGCTAAACATGTATGCAAACTTCGGTGGTCCATTCATGGGCTGAAGCAAGCATATCGGAGCTGGAATCTTCACTTTGATAAATATGATCAAAGGATTTTGGAGTTGTCCAAAATAGTTGAAGAAACCTACATTTGCAAAGAAGTGAGTGGGAGCAAAGTAGCTTTCCTTGATCTTATATGCGGAAGGCATATTTGAGTGGGAGCTAAGTAGCTTTTCCTTGATCTTATATGTGGAAGGCATATTTGAGTGGGAGCTAGGTGTCATTTGTGATTCTGTATGCAGCGACATATTGAATGACACAGATCCTCTAGTAGAGTGTAAAGGATTATTTAAGTGATTAAATTTTCTATGAAATGAAGTTAGGAGTATTAGGCATCCGATTTATAATTGTATAGATCAGAGGGGGCTTAATAACATTAAGTCGGAGTATTTCCTAAGTCAGGATTCTGAAGTGTTTCAGAATAGGACAAGCAAAGAAAGAGGTTCTTGCTTGTATGACTAGGTAAAAGATTAAGTTAATCTTGACTTTTTCAGTGATAGAAAATGATGTTCGACATTCTCTATGTATCACACATAGAGTCTATCAGGCTGAAAGCTCGACTTGGTGTGACCCGAGTTCTTGGTTGAAGAACAGGTTCTAGAGTGATCCTTGTGAGGATCAATGAACAAAAGTTAAGTTTATTCTTCAGTGTCTATGAGAACTGAAGATAGGTTTTCTAGTAACGGGTAAGAGTGGAATGGCAACTTGCCGTAAAGCGGTTACGATGATGCAAGTTATTACACTGACCCATACGACTAAAATCTCATATAGGAGATGTCCTTTATTTTGAAAATAGACATGGTTAGTTTGCGAAGTCGCATATGAATGCACTGTCGCATAATCTACATAGGTATAGAAATATATCGCGACTTTAGAAGTAGCAACTGTGATTGGACTGAGCAGTTTTCCGAGCGTAGGTGGTCCCTTAATAGATCTTTCAGACTTTTAAGGCGCATGCTACGCGAATGCTCGAGTCTCACTCCATCCACTGGGATATATTTCATCGTCATCGTAAGATACGGGTTGATGTCAAACTAGGTGACATAGAAGTGTTGCAAAGCACATATAGGTCTCAATGTGTGAGGTCTATTGACTGTATTCCTCTTCCACGAGGCGAGCAGGCACCAAGATGCTATGGGTGTTGAGCTTTTACCAGGTTGTAAACTAGATTAAGTGTTACTCTAGTGCAAGTGGGAGACTGAAGGGAATATGCCCTAGAGGCACTTAATAAACATAGTTTATTGGCAATATCCCAATCGTTCATTATATGTTTTATACCATGCTATAACTGTATTAAGCGGAAACATTAATACAGGTGTGGTAGATAAACAACCAGGTCCCTAGTAGCCTCTACTAAGACTAGTTTCATTGCGCGATTGATGATCGAGGTTTTCCGATCATAGGGCATGGCGCCGGTCGGCAACGGAAGTCATATCGTTAGGAGTAACGATGTGATGGACATACCCAGTATTTATAGGACATAGTCGTTACGCCTTAAAACCGTGAGATCAACTCTTATTTGTATTCCTGGAAGATACTTTGATCGCACCAAACGTCGTATCTTATTTAGTATGACAATAACGGTGATACTTTTGGGTATCGGAAAGGAGTAGTTGAGACGAGGGGTCAACAGCGGGATTTGTGAGTCCGCATAGCCGGATAGATACTCTAGGGCCCACTCGGTGAGATTATGTCAAATGAGTTTGCAAACATGTGACCAGGTCACCAGCTGACATAATATCATAGACGAGTAGAAGATAGCGATATCGGTAACGAGATCATGCTAGGTATGGAGGTATCTGAGAATGATGCTCGGACACGCTAAGTATCGCCATGACAAAGGGTTTAAGACTATACGTCCAGGTTTGATAAATGAAAGTCATTCGTTATATCTCAGGGGTTAATTCATGGGGTCCAGGCCTACGAGTTAGTCGTTGATCATTGAGGAGTCTTGATCATACCTGATATTATATCGAACCGCTAGGGTAACACACTTAAGGGGTTTCGACAAGACAACCGGAAAGGAAAGAGATCACCGGGAATGTCCTGGGAGGGGTCCGATGGAGATCGGGCGGCGCCGAAAGAGTTTTCGGAGCTAGGAAAAATTATATATATATTATGTTTGATATTAATTAGTGTAATTAATATGCAAAAATATGATTTTATATATTTATTTTCGAATTTATTTAGGCTGATTTTCCTAAATGGGCCTTCTGGTCGAAAGAAGGCCCATGGGGGGAAACCCTCAAGGGAATTTTGTGGGGGAGGCTTGGCCGGCCTAGGTGGGCCAAATGGGGCCCACCTAGGGCCGGCGCACCAGCCTTGGCCGAACCAGGCATGTGGGATAGTCCCACATTGCCTGGCTGGCAAGGTTGGCTCCCCCTGGGAGCCTATATAAGAAGGGGCACCCCTGGCCTTTTAATTCACCAATTAATTCCCAATTTCTCTCTCGATCTCGTGGTTCCCTTGTTGGAGCCGCGCCGAGTAGAGGAGGGGGATCTCTTCCACCATAGCCCGCTGTCGTGCTGCTGGTGTTCCGGTCCAAGTCTTCCGCTGCTCGTCCTGGACTGGAGCTTCGGAGGCCGTCGTCTCCACCGTATGTGTGCGACTCCCTGCGAGGTGCTGCGCTAGCGGTACTCGGAGGCCTACTTCCTCCACCCGACCTCGGGGTCATCTTCGTCATCTTCGTCGCGCCGAGTTCTCCGCGACCTAGAGGTCGGCTACGGCGTCTTCATCGTCAACGCTTGTGCGGGAGCGTAATCCCCGCTATTCGGTCTACAAGGGTATGTATTCCGATCTCCCTCGTACTTATATATCTGCATAGTGTAGATCTTGGCTAGTTTAAGGATATCGTTGGTAGGAATTTTTTTGTTTTCTGCACACGATCCCCTTCACCATGTAGGTGGGCTGACCCCTTTTTCCTTTATTATTTAATAATTAAATTAATATAAAATATAATTAATTTATTTTAAAACTATTTAATATCCCGTGACTCCGAAACATTTTCCGAACCACCCGAACAACTTTCGGACATCCCTGGAACCATTCCAGACCTTCCCGGAACTCCTTCCGGACCACCGGAACTCTTTCCGGATCATTTCTCTCTCTCCAACAAAATTCTATATTATTCCATAACCTATCTCCTGGTGTCGTTAAGACCTTAAGTTTGTTACGCTACGGTTCGAGAACACTCCAGACATGGTCGATTCACTCCGCTCGCCAATGACCGTCAGGGATACCTGGATGCATATGACGGCGCCTATGCATTCTACGAATATCGTCGTTGAACCATAAATATGATATTCATTCCCTTTGTTTCTGCGATACTACCTTGTCCGAGATATGATCGTACACATCCGATGCCTTTGTTGTATCTCGCTACCGACAAAGGTTATTAACTCGTCTATGATATTACATCTCAATGACCTAGTCATAAGCTGCGCAGCTATATAGATGTAATCTCACCGAGTGAGCTCAGAGTATCTTTCCATTAAAAGAATGAACAAATCCCGCTCTTGATCCTTACGTCTCAATACTCTTTCGGGATACCCAAGATGGACACCGTTATTGTCATGCTAAATAAGACACAACGTTTGATGCTCTCAAAGTACCCCTACGAAGCATCAATAAGTACGGTCTCACGGTTTAAGGAATAAGCTATCATATTCTTATCTATGGCAAATGACAAACATCGCAATACGATCTTATTGCAATACTTTGCGTATGTCCATCACCTTATTCAACTAATAAGATGACCCCATTCTCAACCGACGTCATTGTCCTTGATCGGGAATCTCAATCAACTGTTGCTCAATGGACTAGTTCATATAGAGGCTTACTAGGGACCCTGGTTGTCTATATATCACACATGTATTAATAATTCCATTTAATACAGTTATAGCATAACTAGCAAAATGCCCGTGCGTTGCTACGGACGATTAAATAACTTAACTATTTATTTTCACATACAATAACTCTCTAAGTTCATCCAAATATGATAAGAGTAAGGTCATTGTCTTGTATATGTGTATGCATACATCATTATGTCTAAACTTTCCCCTTTATAGTTAAAATTGTACATGTGTAAATGACGTAGACCTCAATCACACATAAACAAAACCAGATCCCTAAATTTCATGAAAAAATCACATGGATTCAGTTTAACTTTTTAAAAAATAATGTTATAACATGTACATTATTTAAAAATCACATTGCGGAACTGCATAACTGCAAAATCAACATAACATCAAACATGTCGAGGGCATCAATTTTTACCGCAAAATATACATACTGAGAATTGTCATAACATGCATATTGCCTTTTTTTGTCTTCCTAAAGGGTCATAACTGAATCTCCTGCCGTTGCTCATCTGAAATTAACCAATCGTTTGTGCCGCCCTTTAGAACAAGATGAAAATAGATTGTACCGCCGTGCTAGCCCGACTATACTTTCATGTAACACACAATTGTGCCGCCCGTACAGAGAAACAATACAGTACATGTTGTGTGGGATGTAGTACACAAGGGCGTGTGTACTACTCTGACAAACCACCAGTTAGCTAGCTTTGCAAAATAATTAGCTACCACTTGCAATCAATTTAGGAACAATTACGCTCTTTTGAGCCGTGCTGCTGGTACTCTCGCAAAACAACAACGAGCCCCGCTCCGGATGAGGGCACCTGCGCACGCGTGCTGAGGGCAGGTTACTGGGTGTCGCCATGGGGAAGACCTTCTCGCCGGCAGACGCGCGGGGAACCAGGATATGGCGGCGCTAGGAGCGCCTATTCGGGCGGCTCGTTGGGGCCTCAATCTGGCGGAAGGTCATGGGGTGCGCGGCGACGTAAGGTCTTTGGGGTGGCGGGAGCTCCAAGCCGGCCGTGGGCAGCCATGGTGGTCGAGGCGGTGGGGAACAGAGGGCGCCATCCGGCACCGAGGCGACGACCAGCCGGCCGGCGGCGGGGCGGAGCTTACCTCTCACGGGTCCCTGGCGGAGGCCGGTGAAGAGGCGGCGGGGGGAGATGGGAACCTCGCGGCGCCCGGAGACTGGCGAGCTGACAAACAGCCGAACCGGTAGGTGACTAAATAAATGACTGCCGGTTGATTCCCATATTTTCCAGGAGGCTTTTTGTAAAAAGACAGAACGTACGACCGGTGACCCCAGACAATATTATATAGAAGAGATACATAAACCTATTATAAACTTATGAGATAATGCAATAAATACACTTATTTATTTGCCTCTAGAGGATATCTCCTTCACTCATACCTCGACTTCGCCTACCAGCTCCAACTTGCGGAGGCCATCCAAACATCTCTCTACCTCAGTGTTGGCTCCGGTAACCCCACCTCCTCCAAGGGCAAAGCCCCCATCGTCGCCACCTCGTAACCTCAGCCAGCTCCTACACCGTGCCCAATAGCCCTGTTGGTCCACACCGCCGACCTCGTGCGTCGACGAAGACCACCCCTTAGCCTAGGCCTTTTCCGCCTACCACGCCGAGGCCGCCGCCTCCGCCTTCGTCGCCGCCCACGACGCCCTCTTCGTGTGTGAGCTCGCCCAGGTCCCGGAGGACTAGTGGGCCCATGACGGCGACAATATCGAGGGCGACTCGACCAAACCTCTCTTCGAGGGCAAGAGAAAGAAGCTTGTGGCGTCGTGAGACATGGATCCTGGTGTCGCGGTGCTCATAGTGGCGATGTGTGTTGTTGTCCTAAGGATCAGCGTTTTGGGGTAGAAGTCGTCGCTATTAATTAAATTGTTGAACCAATCTGAATCTTTAGAAAAAAACCTGCAACATATGTATACCAAACGACATCCACCACTCCAATGGAGTAGCGTAGCGACCAGATTTTTTTTTTTTTTGAACAAGGGGTCGGCCCAACGAGCCGGAGCTGCATTCATTAACACTGGCAGGTTACAATGACAGAGAGATCCCTCCATAGCATCTTTTGTGCAGAAAGATCTAAATTCGGAAACAGGACCTCTAAATTTGCAAAGAGGACCCTAGGACTAAAAGATAAAAAGCAATCAAGTCCTCGTCGTCCTCCTCTGCCACACGCCGGAGAGCTCGAGGCAACACCGCCGGCGTCGCCGAGCCTGGAGGCAGTTCTGCTCGCGTGGGCCTCCACTCCGACGAAAATCCACTGCCACCAGCCGCCAGAGCATCTCCGGGGACGAAACCACTTGGAGATAGAACGGCGTCGAGCACCTGCAGCATGCGGATCATAACGGGCCTCCGCCATGGAGGTTGAAGAAAGGCCACCATTCTGGCCAAAGATCGCGATGGCAAACTTGTCCACCGCGTGAGAAGCTCGAGGATGCAGCAAAGGCCTCCTCCCAAAAACAAAAACCGAGCAGCAACTATCTCTCCGCCCCTCGCCTCCACGGCCGGCCAGCGAAGAGAGCAACCACCACTCACCATGCTTGAAGAGGAGGCTGCAGCGCTTGATGAAGGAGTTGATATCGAGGCTCTCGTGCTTCTGCTTCCACCACGGAAGCCTGCCGGAGACGCCTCTCCATCGGTGTCCCCCGCCGCGCTTGAACGGAAGAACACACCAGCTCCCCACCAACTCCATCGATCTAGAAGCAAAGCAGCAACCAAGCTTCTTCTCCTCGCCTATACGGCCGACCAGAAGAAGCCAAAACCACTCCATCTTTCGATCCACAGAGCCGCAGATAACACGGGCGGATTTATTGAACTGGCGGCGACCAACCTCCTCCCCGTGAGCGACCATCCATGAATCAATCACGCAGAGCCGGAGAAGTCCAGCGCCGGCGTCGCCGCGGGCCGCCGGCCACACACCAGAGAGAAAAAGGGGAAGAACGCCATAAAGGCAAATCACGCCATACAGGCGAAGAGGGACGCGCCCAAACCCTAATCTACAGCTATACAAGGAGGCCCAGCATTCGAGCGCACTGCTGCGCCAGCCGGCTCTGAGGCCGACGGCGAGAGCGGCTGCATCTGGCCGAGGATGGCAGCGGACTCTCAACTGGGGAGGGGAAGGGGAGGGGGAGGGGAGGGTCCGCTTGTAGCGACCAGATAATTCTCCACCATCCTTAATGCCCGCCAAGGTGGCGTACAATGTTATCATAACCACCGTAACGCCATAGAGTTTCCCACATCTGAAAGCATCCCAATTTGTTTTTCGATACAGTCTCGTGAGGTACATTCAAAAATATTTGTAACTTCATCTCTCACAACATTTGAAAGGCCTTGCCAATTTGTTTTCGGTGATTTTGATAAATTATTAGTCCAAACCCCGACGACACAGGCTCGAGACCCAAGACCAAACCAACAAAGCTGGGCCTCCCAGAGAAGCCCAAGAAATACTTCTAATTTTCGTTTTGTGGAGCGGCCAGAGGCAAAAGCCCACGCGTCCTACAACGGTGTGCGAGCGAGCTCCATTCGAACGTTACTCGTCTCCATCTCTTTCACATTTACTTCTCCCCTCCCAGCCGTTAGCGCTCCTCCTCCGATTCACGAGCGCCGCCGCCCCCCAAATATTTCCTCCCCGTCTCTCCGCGAGCGCGAGGGATAAGCGCGGATCTTCCAGTAGGTGAGTCCTCAGCGTCCGATTGCTCGGGTTCCTGCCGTTGGAGGGTGGCTGTTCTAGCCGGTGGGTTCTTGATTTCTTTGTCCACTTTTCTAGTACGGTTCTTGAATCTTGATGGCTTCGTCTGGTGTGGCGGCCGTACCGCGGTTAGATTTGGGGATTTTTTTTTGTTTTCTGTTTGCCTAGCTTCTTTGCCGCTTGTTTCCTCTACATCGGGACATTTCTTGGTTTCCTGCTGACGGTTCTGCGAGCACCGCGAGTTCTTGCTTTTAAGCGATAATTTGCTGTTCGCCTCCAAGGATTACCGTACGCATCTCGTATGTTTCGTGAAGGCATTGTTTTCGTGTTTCTAGATCGGTTTCCTGCGTGGTTGTCCACTTCATTGGTAGAGTTGCTGTTTCCAGTTTCCATCCAAGAATCGCCATTTTTCTGGTTATTTTGGTTCCCAGGTTGTTTCAAAGTATTCTACTAGAGAAACAGCCTGGGGCTCAAGTCGCGGGTTCCAGGTGAGTTCAACTGAGCCAAAATCCCCAGGTTTAGTTGCTGACTTCTGAACCTTCCTCTTCCAGGCAAAGCAGATTGGCTATTTGGGTGTTCTTTCAGTTTGTTTTTGTTCCTCCAAACTTTCCAAGAGCTCTTTATGCCGGTTTATGTCTGTTTCTAAGAAGAAAAGACGCACAATTATTATTCTCGTTTTCATGAAATTCCCGTAGATCGGAACCATTATCTGGTGGTGCACGTAGATCGGAAATGTCAAAATTTCCGGCAAATTTTGACAGTGTGAATGTTGCTATATCCTGTGCTGCAGGTAGATCGAAGCATCGTTGTCGAGGATTTTATCTGCTGAAAAGCTGATTACAAACATACGGGCACAATGGCTGCTCAAGTTGGGCAGCCGTTCAGTGGATGGTCGCACTCAGATTTGCCCTACGACGCCCACTGCACACAGGTAGTGTCCCTGCTTCGAAATCATCCACTGCTCACCTTTGGTTGCTACTCGAATTATCAACTGAAATCTCGAGGTTAAATAGTTTCTTGATATCGTAATGTTCGTGGAACGTATTTGAGATGTCAACATGATGTGACACAGTTGATGCTGCCTGAATCTTGTTTCTGTATTTCTTGTTGTGTTTTGAGAAGGTTAGATGATGGTTAGTTTTTTTTTTTGTTTATATGCACTGTGTACTGTGATGTGAAATTCGAATAGTTCCTGAGTACTGTAATCTAGCTGGCAATTATTTGAGATGAGAGCGCAATGTGATTCAGCTGATGCTGCATGGGCCTTATAATTATATCTTTATAGTTTTTAGATTACTAGATATTGCTTTGTAACGGTTAGTTAGTTATTGCTGTCTGTTATTATAATATCTCAGATTCCTTGAGTCTCTAATTTTGCTTAATCTCTGCTGTCCAGAACGATTCAGTTGAGCAAATGGTACTTGATCATGGTTCAGTATCATTTGGTAGATTCGCTACAGAGTCTTTGTCGTGGGAAAACAGATCAGTATTTGAACACAACAGACGTCAGGAGGAGATAAGCAAAATCACGCTGCCCGGTTTAGTTGCACAAAAGAAAGCATTTTTTGAAGAATATTACAAGAAGAAGGCTCAGAAAGCTATGGATCTCACTGAAGCCACATTGGAAGAAAGGAGTGATAACAACACACTAGACCATAGCAGTCAGGACGACAAATCACATGCAGTTGTTCCTGAAGAACCTGTGGCTACTGCTCTAAGCTCTAGTTCTCAACCATCTACTGGAGTGAGCTCAATAGATGACAAGAAATGCCATGAACCTCATGGGCTAGGATACGTGACATTCAATCCTCTGTTTTCACAAATAGCAGCGTCACAAGGTATTCAACATGAGGAGGCATCTAGTACTGGTCAAAAGCAGTTTGTCGATGGAGAGTTTCAGTGTGCAACACGCACAAGTAAAAATGGGCTGGAGAGGAAGGTTCTTGCACCAAAGCATGTGGTTTCAACTGATTATGGTGAAAGTAATGTTGCTGCGTCAATAATTGTCTTGCCAATAGCAAGTTTGCAATCAAAAAATCTGAAAGTTGGTCTTGACAAAGAGGAGACAAGAAAGAACATAGCGCCAATGTTCATTAAGAGATTGACAAAGGTGTCCAAGGTAATTAATAGTTGGATTGACATTTACTGTTTATGTAGTGAAAGATCAGTGACCAGATATAACAGAACAAAAGCTAGTATTTACAGTATTTCCAACTCTGGAGGCACGTAAAATCTAGATGATCAAACTATATGTTCTAGAAAGTTCATCCCAAGAGTACAAATGGTATATTTTGGACATCGATATACTCAACTTTGCATATACCAAGAATTAATAACATAGAAAATCATCCACCGATAGATCATCTATTTACTCCAGTTACATGGCTAGTACGATTTGTTTTACTTGTATGAGTTTCAGGCAGTTTGGAAGGGGGTAAGTTCAACTATACAAACATATCATGTACTCCATATGACTTGCATGTGTGAATGAGCTATATAACTTTCCTGGAGAATCTGAAGAAATCTTTCACATTGTCGGTTTCTTCCT
This sequence comes from Poa annua, assembly GCA_026929855.1. NCBI lineage: Eukaryota > Viridiplantae > Streptophyta > Magnoliopsida > Poales > Poaceae > Poa > Poa annua. The sequence continues at coordinate 63,249,050 of CM049429.1, read as the reverse complement.
GTCTTGGTTGATTAGTATATACTATGCAAAAGTTACTTGTTATTAATCTCACATGTATATGCTTATTATTATTTCAGGACTCATCAAGTTCTCCTATCCAAATCCCGAGGGTTGATTTAAGAAGAAATTCAGAAAACAGGAACTCTGAAGGCCTGAAGGATCCTTTCTACAAGAGGGTTGAGATGAAATTGCGTGCTTTATCTGATAGGATGAGTGCTGATAGAGCTGCTGCCTCTTCTAAATCAGCTTCATATCAGCCTGCCACAAGATCTTCATATCGAAATGCCGACAGAGCCGTGCCTTCTTCCAGATCTGCCTTGTGCCAGAACACTGAAAGAGTTCTTGCATTATCTAAATCAGCTGTACAAGCTTGTCACAACTCTTATAAAGAAGTACAACATGCAGTTACTCTTCCTCAAACAGATTTTTGCAACAAAAGGTCCCGTGTTTCTCATGTTGCTTCTAGTAACAGCACCACCACCGGGAGGTTAGCTGCTAAAAGCTCTGTTATGTCCAGGTCATCTCAAAATAATACAAAACCCGTCCAGACTTCTCAGGTAATTTTGCCCTTATAATTTTTTTGATTTGGCCTTTGAAATCATTACAGTACAATTTCAGTAACTTGGTTCTGTAAATGGACCATAATTTTCCTTTGCTAATTGTTAGAAAGTATTTCTGTGCGTTTAATATAAACAGTAAGAGTATTAGAAGAGTTTACTGAAAGTCAAATCACATAGTCGTCTGATAAGCTTAATTAATTTTGGCAGGTCGTGCCGAAAAGAGCAGCAGGCCTTACAAATAGAAGCAATGGATCACAGAACAAAAGGTCTTCAAATTTATTATTTTATTTATGTTCAACGTATACTTTGAAAGTTCTAAAGAATATTATTGACACCTGTACTTGTTTGAGCTGATGGTCAGGAAGCAGCTGAGCACACCTGTAGCATCGGATGAAAGTAACCTGAATACTAGACTAATGCCCATATCTGCACCGACAAGTGGAAGGTTTGTCTCTATTTGTTTCTGAAGTTTGGAATGATTTGGTGACTCATTTATAAATTGTTCTGTTCTTTTGTGCAGAAGTAGCTACGACAACATTCGTCCTTACAAAGCTGCAAAGGCACCAAGGATTTCAAATGCTAAAAACATGATCAAGGTAAAATGAACTCGCAGATTTTGGAAGGATTAGTTTATCATTTGCAAATCCTAGTTAGGCGACGGTTCATAGCCTTTTCTGTTTCATGATGTTTTCAGTTCCTAATTTGATTTTGGTTGTAGACTGAAAATGTGAAGACAGCATATGGAAGTCATCCTGTTGAAGGAAGGACTGTTTTGCCAAAGCGTACTACTGTAAACTGCAATGAACAAAACAGGAAGGTCAGTCCTTTTGGGTGTTTTGGTTTTCTCGCTCTAACTTCACATTTACTATTTCGTGGTAATCACAATCTGAGCGTCGTCATGCCTATATCAAAATGCATTATCAGTAACTAAAGGTTTCTGCACACATCTTATGCAGGTAATCTCATCTCGCGTCAGCACACCATCATCTAGCATGAGGAATAAGCTATCGTGTAAAAGCAAGGCAAGGTATTCCCATTTTGCGCTTTCCAGACTTATGACGCCATAGGAATTCTTGGTGGAACATCTTTGTTTCTTAACTGCGCAGACTTGCGACACCATAGGAGTTCTTGATGGAACATCTTTGTTTCTTAACTGTGCAGACAGGAGAGGCCACGATGGCGGTGACACACATTTCTCGGCGACCCCTCCCTGAACAGTTTCTGAAATGCAAAAATTCAGTGACCTTGGTCCAAGGGCTTTCCTGAAGCTCGGTATTAGACAAGGCACATGGTACTCCCTGTATGCTACTCTTGATGGAACATCTTTGTTCTTAACTGTGCAGACAGGAGAGGCCACGATGGCAGTGACACGCCATTTCTCGGCGACCCATCCCTGAACAGTTTCAGACTCGCGAGTTTCTGAAATGCAAAAATTCAGTGACCTTGGTCCAAGGGCTTTCCTGAAGCTCGGTATAGACAAGGCACATGGTACTACTACCTGTATGTTAGCCGAGAGATCTTTTGCTGGGCTGGGCATATATATATAGCGTGTGAATCCTCTCTTGTACCATGATGTTTTGTTGGTCAGTTTCTGTACAAACTCTTCCATTATTGATCAGAGAGCAAAGAAAGAGCTGTTTCCCCACGATTGTTTGCTTGTTGTTGTGTGACTAGTGAGTGAAAGCGAGAGGCGGGAAACATTTAATTGTGCTTCTTCTGAATGGACTTCATGGCCTGCTGCTGTTGGAAGTGTTCGCTTCGCTTGGACCTAGGGAATTTTCCACGGAGACGGTTTGATTTTGTCTGCCGACAAGTTTGTTCTTGCTCATGTTGGTTTTGAAGAGAATCCATGCGGCCTGTTTGGTTGGCAATTTTAGCATGTAAATTATTTGGCTTGAATATCAAAACTGTAGCTCGCACGCTTCCTTTTTAAAAGGTCAGTCTGAAAGTTCAAAATTTCCTATTGGCAAGCCTCATTGTCTTTGAAATATGTATATATACTTGTGCCCACATTAAATTCTGTACAATTTTCGTTCTAAATGTGAAAAAAAAAAACAATTCATGAAGGAGTAAGCGCATCCAGCCCAACGCTGGGATCAAAATCCCGGCTGATCCAGCAGTTACAGCTTCGATCCTAGACGGTGGTCTCCAAAGTAGTCGTCTGACGCTTGTTCCCTTGCTGCATAGAAAACGGAAGCATTATGCATGGGACTGTATGTTTGGATGTTCGTATTGGAGGGGTCGGAATTGAATTGAATTCTTGTTTGGTTGTGCGAGATAGTGTTAGATGGAAAAAAAAGAACACCCAATTCCAATTCTCTGTTTGGATGTTTATACATTGAATTTGGTCACCCCATGAGAAAATGTCAATTCCATCCAATTTAGAGGTACGAGTCTCTGAATTGGAGAAGGAATCTTTTAGTTTGTAGTTCAATTCTATGGGATCCGGCTGTCAATTCCAGTTTTCAATTTCAAACCCAACCAAACAATAGAATTTGAGAAACACAATTTTCATTTCTAATTCTATGCTCAGATCGTCATAGAATTACGAAATAGAGGCTAAGCTGGTAACATTTTTTTGGTATTTTTATTTAAATGTCAGGCGCCGTCCATTGTGTATGCTCTTAGAAGGTCACACTACTCCCGCACAGTAGACACGATGAAACAGTATGAACTATGAAGGTATCTTGACCGTTAAAGTGATTCGATGAGTGTTGTTGGATCACTGAAGAGAAATGATACTTGTTGATTCCAAGAGATACTCCCACTACTTTAGAGAGTAGTGACCTGACAATGAGTGGAGATTTCCGACTCTCGAGTACGAGCGATCATGTTACTTAAAAAAAAATCATATATATATTTTTTGAAATTTTGAAACAAATCAGAATGTATCCAATAACGTCTCAGAAATATGCAAAATATTAATTTTAAGTACTTGAACTTAGTTACACAAAAAAAATGTGAATCTGAGTATGCATATTTTTAAATATGTACTTTTATGTTCTTTGTGGCCTATAATATAAATAATTTTGAATTACGCTTTTTATGCTTATACGGTATTTGAAATTCATATTTTGTGTAGAAATTTTTCCTTGCTTTCAAATTATCAATGTCTATTACTTTTTTGTAATTTTTTTGATACCTGTAAATATTAATTTTGAATATCTTAACTGAAGAGCCAAAGAGACTTTCCGTCTGACAATTCCCATTCACGGTACACTATCTAGTGGTTTGCCCACATGGATGGAGTACAATTAGGGTGTAAAACTGATCCGATGATTTTCACACCGAATTTAATTTTAGAACCCCTTAAAAAAGTTCATATCCGATTTTTTGGGAATCCTATGGTTAAGGATACCGCATAAGGTATATGATTGATGTGTAAAAGAGCCCTAAATGTAATTATCCATAAATTTAATAGGATTATATGATGATTTAAAACCGAATAATTCGATATTGCCTAACATAATAAAACACAAATGGTACTCCCTCCATTCATATATGTATGGCCTATAGGTTTTTAAGAAAAATCAAAATATAGGATTTATTATGATTTATAGATAATTTTACCTGTATGGAAGAATATTTTTAGATATTACAGATTGTTGTCATTTTGTAAGAAATGAGTCTGTTCATGCATGAATTGTTTTATTAGGATATTACAAGTTCCATTTGGTTAGAATTACCAAAAAAAGAAGTTTGTTCAAATACGTGCAATCGGCTCATGTGCTTCTACTAGTGTACTTATTGTAAACTTTTGTTATTTTATGTTATATATTTATGTATATACTCCCTCATTTTTAAATATAAAATGGTTTAATATTTTTTCACATTCATATGTGAAAAAATATTAAACACCTTTAATATGTTTACCCACTTATGTGAAAAAATATTAAACACCTTTAATATGTTTACCCACTTATTCATATGTGAAAAAATATTAACGGTTTTGCTAATTCTCAGGCGCCTGAGAATTGCTTAAGTCTCAGTCACCCACAAAAATATGCATCAGTTGCACTTTTCTGATAAAAAAATGCAATTGCACTTTTCTATCAGAAAAGTGCAACTCGTTCCAGTTGCACTTTTTTTTGAACTGCAGTTGCACTTTTCTGAGGTGATTGAGACTTAAGAAAAAATCAGTCACCTGAGACATAGGCACTCCCAAATATTAAACACCTTTAATATGTTTCCACACATATAGGACACATATATATATATATATATATATATCATTAATACCTAAACACCTTTAATATGTTTACCCACTTATTTCAGTCTAAGCCAATTAACATGTATAAATATGACCTAAACAGTCTTTTTTTTAAGAAACACAGAAACCTAAACAGTCTTATATATTGGAGTAGTATTTATCGTATGTTAGTGCACCGCAAAATGTAGTGCCAACCCTGGTCGTGCGCTAGTTTTGTGTAAGGGAAGCGCTGAGCTCAGCCTCCGGCGGCTGGAAAGATTCCAGCCCCCGCATCCACCTGCTGACACGTGTCCAATTCGATCCCCCAATCCCGTTTTTCTCCCATGAAGCAAAAATGCTTCGTTGTTATAAAATTTTAGTGTTATTGAAGCAATTTTTTAGTTTCACCCAAATCCCGCAATTGCTTCCGGGAAGCAAAAACGATTCGTTTAAAACAAAAAATTGCGCTATCGTAGCAATTTTCACCCATTTGCCCCCTTGCTCCACTGAAGTAAAAAATGCTTCATTCATAATAAAATTTTGTTCAACTGGAGCAAAAAAAATCTCACCTGAAATCTGATAATTGGTATGGTGGTGCAAAAATGATTTGTTTGTAGCAAAATAAATTATACTAATGGAACATCATTGTACAACTTTTCCTCTAGTGGTATCAAAAAAAGTTCATCCCATGTAGCAAAAGTAGCACGACGGCGAACTAACAGGAGCACTGTATTTTTATTAATATAGCATATCTCGTAACAAAATTGTACCACCAAAGCAAACATCCACTACATTGTGATTGTGGCAAAAATAAATCGTGCTATAGTAGAGAGATAACAGAAATTGTGTAGCAAAAATTAATGAAGTTCATGTTATTGTAGCAAAATAGTTTTGTAGCAATGCTATTGGAGTAAATCATGCTACATGCTAGAGACCATGTGAAAAAAAATCATCTTGTGGTGCAAAACAAAATACTAATGGTAGCAATTTTTTCCTTAATATAATGCAAATCAAAAGGACAAGAAAAATTGCACTCCATAAAAAAAATGCTACAATAAATTTGTATATTTGCATCAAAGGGACAAATGCTATCCTGACGAAATGCTCCGACAAAATGCTACAATGCATCATGAAGAAAGAAATTTGCTACAATAATTTGAGAGGATTTGCATCAAGAAAGGAATAAAATGCTACAACAATTGTGTTGATTTGCATTTAGAGAGGAACTTATTTGGTACAAATCTTTCAAAATTTGCATCATCAGATATCAAAAAGGAGAAAATCAAGTGCAGGAGGCGGAGGACGGGAGCGCTGGAACCGTCGGGTTGTTAATCAGCGTTTTCCTTTGTGTAACGACCTTATCGGGCTATGGGCGTGAACCGACCGACGGCCACCACGTGCCAGGTCGCCGCCACCTGTGTCTCCATCCTTTGACCTCTACCGTTCAGATATTTCTAGTAACTGGAGCTCTCTCTCCACCTCATTCTCACCGACAAGTGGGACCCTTTGCCCAGAAGGGAACCTTCCGGGGCCACTACACAGAGATAGGAACCACCCATAGTAGCTCAGCAAACGGGCGACCTCGCCCGTTATCCCCTGCCGCAAGCCACGTGTCCTTCCCGGCCTCCGCCTTTTCTTCTTCTACACCCACGCATGTCTTCCCCTCTGCTTTCGTTAGCCTCCTCTCGAGTCGCGTCGCGTCTCGCCCGAACCCTTCTTCCCTTCCCGTAGGGCTAGGCAGAGCCACCGCCACCGCCACCGCGCCATGGAGGACGCCTCCTCGGATTTCAGCGACTGGGAGGTGCTCTCCGCCGCATCGGCGCCCGACGACGACGTCGTCCTCGTGTCCGGCGGCCACGTCCTCCACGACCACTTCGGACTCCACGACCCCTCTTCCCCCGCCGCCAACGCCTCCTTCTGGTCGGAGGACGAGGAGGTCGAATCGGGGTTAGGATCAGTCCACGGGATCGATTCGATCTCGCCAGAGCCGGTGGATCTTACTATTCTTACAGCGCCTCTGGTGGATTCGACCGCGCAGTTGCGGTTAGGCGGGGCTGATGTGACAGTTGCACAGGGCTCGCTTCTCCCGGCCTCCTCCTCCTCGGCATCAACCGGTGGCGCGACATGGACCGCGCAGGTGGACGAGCAAATTCCCGCGCAGGCGTTGATAGAGGCCGCGCGCAGTTGCGGCGAGTCGGATTCGATTCCCATGCATCAAGGGGTGCAGGGAATTTTGTGTTCCGATGCAACTGCTGCCGTGGACGGCGTCACAGAGGATTCTGGTGTGGAATTGGAACATGGAGGGGCAGATAATTCTGCTGTGCAAGTGCAATTGGAAGATGGAGGGGCTGATGATGCCACCGCAGAAAGCTCTGTTCTGGAAGATGCCGCAACAAGAGATGAATTGCAGACTGCACCGGCCGATGAGCCGGAGCAAGTGAAGGGTGCTAGTGCCGGTTCCGGTTACGGTGAATCGGATGGTGGTGGGAAGGATGGTTCTGCCCCTCTGGTTGCAGCTGCAGCTGCATCCCCGGCCACCGGTGAGGGGGAGAGGCAAGTGGTCGTGTGGTGGCGGCTGCCGTTCAGGCTCATCCATTACTGCGCTTGGAAGGTAAAGCCGGTCTGGTCGGTTTCCATCGCCGCGGCGTTCCTTGGGATAGTTGTGCTGGGAAGGAGGATGTATAGGATGAGGCGGAAGGCTCAGGGCCTTCCCCAGATTAAGATTGCACTTGATGACAAGGTGAGCTCTTCACCGACTCTTATCATTCCTATATATGCCGCATAATTTTACTTCACAAACTTTACATGAGGAAAAAAATTGTGACGTGAATCCCTGCCTGGGATCATTCCCCCCATTGAAAAACACATGTTATCTGGTAAATCATCTCCTCTCCCTAAAAAGGATACTAACACATGTTGTCTGGTAAATGGATCAGTGTTTTGTGATTGTTGCTTTTTGCCATGTATTTATTTTGGAGATGTTCGGAATATAGGTTAGATTATCTTGGTGTATTTGCTCACTTGTTTACTCTAGACAGAACTTGCATGCTTATTGGGCTTAATGATAAGAGTATTAACAACAAGAAGTAAATATTGTTGTTGAACTTCAACCTTGAATCATTTTAAATTCATCTGAATTAGTGAATGAATATGCTTTTTCTTATATTTTAATCCTTGAAATGAATGCTCACAAACTTATTCTTGTACTATTATTTAGTGTGCTTTATCACTTGTTTACCATAAATACAACTTGTGTGCTGATTCTGTTTAAGGTCATCAGAGGTTGTTAGACAGGAGAAGTAAAACTTTTTTGTTGAACTCAAATCTTGAAAATACCTAATTCCGCTAAACTAATGATAGAATATGCTCTCTCAATCCTATGCTATAATATTTTCTTCCTTATGTTGAAATTACTTACAAAGTTCTGCTTAGAGAGGTCCTTTTTCCCATTTTAGACATCTCTCAACATTGGAGTAGAGTAGTGGGACTTTGCAATATCATCGTTCTCGAATTATTCGTGAACATAAACTTGTGCATGAAGCCATGCCCAGTAATTCATCACAGTTCTCATTAGCAGCCTTTAGATAATTCAGCTGGATATTTTTAGGCGCACTAAACATTAAATTATTCAAATGAAACAGAGTATTTTCCAGGTTCTCATATTAACACCATTTTGAATAATGCATATCAATTATTACTGCAAGCACATGATGGTTCTGTTTCTTGTGTGCTGATGTATTGAAAGACACGTAATTGTGTGAAAACTAGCAATTGTTGGCCATAATTAGCTATGTAGTTACAGGAGATTAAATTAGGAGTGGGTTTAGTTATATGGGTTTCATGCCAAGTCAGGACTGGAGAGATCAGACATATCTGTTGTACTTAATCTGAATGCCATGGTTTATCAAAAAATCAAGTTAGGTAAGTGTCAAAATCGGCCATTAAAATAGTAGAATGACTTGTCTTGGCTATGCTTGTTCAGCCACATCTGCCCCTTTTGGATCACATGCTAGTGTGGGGTAATAATCTCTCACTTTCCAGCAAGTGATGCCTATTATTTTTGATAATGTCTATTATTTTATATTACAATAAGAAATATCTTTACTTTTGTATTACAATCTGCGTCTTCTAATCCTGCCTATGTTTTTATTTGGTGTGAACAATTCAGAGGGCCTCCCAGTTTGCCGACCGCACAGCACGTCTGAACGAGGCCTTCTTGATTGCGAAACGTATACCTGCGCTGAGAACTTCGTCGGGTGCTGCACTCCCCTGGTCAATGATGCAAGAGAGATGAGCCAGCTTGCTCGAAGCAACTCCCTGTTGCCATAGCAAGCTACAGGAATGCAAGATAAAACCAAATTTTAGTAAGAGCATCACTCCGTTGATAGTGTTTCTCATGATGACGCTTCAAGGATGTCCGACATCGATGGAGCTCCGATATCTACTCATAGCCTACTAGTCTAGTGCAGTACCACGAGTCCTTGTCTTCTGTTTATTTTTTTATTTTTTGTGTGTGTCTGTGTGTTTGATAGGTTTTTAAAGTCTCTTGGTCATTTGTTGAGCGGAGTCCTGAACGTTCCATTTCTCCAGACATATGTTTATCTATGTGAATGCTGAAATCCATGTGCTTGTCATAGTTCCTGGAATGTGTTTCTTATGCTTGTTCTCCCCTGTTGTCGACGATATTGTGCTTGACAAGAAGAAACCGTAATATTTTCTCTTGTGGTCATGTGCGTTGATACAACTGGTGCATCACAAGGATCCAATGAAGCTTGGCGCGAAGAAGCTCCTTTCTTACCAGGTTGTTTATGTCCTTGATTTGTGCCGATGAAGATTGGGGAGAAAAGCTTGGTTCGTGTAGTGGGAATATTCATGCCAGTGAAAGATACCTTAGCCTACGGTGTTTCTCGTGTGGCCTGTCACAAGCCTAATATGTGATATATCTCATTTTTTGGGTTAAGACACTTGTTGGCCACTTGTAATTAACTGGTAATAGAAAATTCACATTGAAGCCCGGGCTACGTGTAGCCCGGTTATTAAATCTTTAAATCAACATTTTAAAGTTTTCGAAAATTTGAAAAATCTTAGATGTTGAAAATGATATATTCTATGTATATGTAAATTTTCAACTCAAAATAATTTGTATCCTGTCTTACCTGAAATTGAAAATTTCTGACAATTTTGAGAAATTTTGAATAAATTGTCTAATTACATGGCATAAATACAGAATGGTTTGTATTTATCTTTTGTGCGTGTATAGAAATCATCATTATCTACGTCTAGAATTAGTTTCAAAAAATTTGAACACTTAAAACTGTAGATTTAGAATTTTCAAAATATCGGGCGACATGTAGCCAGGGAGACAAAACACCACACTTGTAATAATTAACACTATTCACGTCAATGATGTAGAGGATATGTAAGAAAGCTTCTATTTAATACAGAAAAATCAAGTTGAAGAGTCCATGCAAGATTCTGTCCAATACTGCGCTGACGCCACAAAGAACGGTACCCTCTGTTCTGTAAAATAAGGTGCATAATTTTATGAAAAGTCAAAACGCAGGAAATTTAACCAATTTTTTTTGAAAAAAACTATCAACATTTTAATGCCAAATCGATCTTATTAGATATTTCCTCCGATCCAAAATAAGTGTTGCAGTTTTAAACCGGGGCTAGATAAACTGTGGCATTTATTATGGATCGGAGGCGGTACATAATTAAAGATATTTTCATAGCATATCAATAGAATATTTATACTTTTTGGTAGTTTTTTTGTGTAAACTTGGTTAAACTTTACATTGTTTGACTGTAGAAATAAATTACACCCTTATTTTCATGAAGGGAGTTAGTAGATGTTGGAGAGGATAAAACATGTTTTTCTTCAAAATTGATGTGCAAAGAATGTATGCACTACTGTATTCAATTTCTCAGCTCCTATTTACTCCTATGCGCCCTTCAGCAGGGAACCCTAAAAGGATTTATGTAACTATTACTATTTCTACTACCGCAACGTCGGATACACATTCATGCATTCTTACCCATTATATCAGTTTAAACACAAGGCTTTCCCCGAACACAATTCAGTCTCTATTGAACTGCAGCAATCAGTTTCTTGTGGGAGGTCCTACAATAAGGATCTCCAAATTTCACAGATGTACTAAACAGATGAAAAGGTTTCTTCTGTTCCGAACATCAGTAGCGGTGACACATCGGACACCCATGTTGATGCCTGTGGGTCAACTCTGATGCAATGGATCTTATGAGAACAATGGACTTGACAAGATATTGCTTCACTGTCTACTAGGTCGAGGATATTGATGTTGTACCCTGCTTCCTCTAAAACTTTGTCCATGTTCAGTGCAAAAAAATCCTATACATTGTCACAACAACACATATATCCTATGAAAGGTACAATCCTCTGGAAAAAATATATTGAAGATGTTCTAACAAATCAGTAATGTCCGGTTCATTCATTCCAAAACAAGGGGTGCTTGTCTAGTCTAGAGTCTTGGAACAGCCTTAGCATTTTCTCACTGTTCCTTTATCTGCGCTTTACTTGCCAATAATGGATTGTAAGCACAAAATAATAGCTAGTGGCGTAACCACATTCAAAAAAGTTTCTCAGTGACCCATTTAGTTGGCTTGGCAATCTATCCTCGGAACCAAGAATCGTTTAAAATGACAGCCTCCTAGACGTGACTCTATAAAGAGGTATAGGATAATAGATGCAACAATAAGTAATGCACATAGTGATCTACCCATTCAGTAGACAGTAAGTTTGGCTGGCAGACCCTCACCCCTTCTACTGACAGCTCCATCCAAGAGTGGTGGGATTCAGCTACCTCCACACTGCCAAGGGCTAAACAAAAGTTTTAGACACTCTGATCACAGTAGGGATGTGCTAGATTTGGCTAGAACGCACCAGCAGAACATTCGAGAAAGAGGCTCATATGGTGCGAATGGTACTGCAGAGGATCATTGAGGAGTACAGGACATTCAATCAAGCAAGCGGAGGCAGGCAAGGGAGAGGAGTCACTTAGAGGGGTAGGTTGGTATCCGGCACCGGTGCTTTGAAAGCACGTGTAATCTCTATGTACATAACAAGCCCTCTATTCCAGTCTTAATGAAAATGACATTATGGACAATCACAAACAGTTTGTTATGCTAATATTGCCAAAACTAAGTATGGTCATGAGAGGAGCTAATGATGGTAGACTGTATAATTAAGGAGGAAACAATGGGGTCATTATATCTGTTGTACACAGAAATGAGAGATGTAGCACTAAGACAAAAAAACAGCACGACAATCAACCAAATAAAGGGGAATAATTTCGAGTTTTTAAAGCCACATAAGAGACCTGGTTGTAAATCAGGATTTTTTTAGTTATTTCTGGTTAGTATCAAAAATTTGAGTTTAAGAAGTGAAAATGCATTGTGAATTTGCAGGGCTCCTGCATTAGCTATCAACAAAATATCCTATATTGGCCAAAATTTTCAGGGCATACGGTGAACTCCTTTTACACCTTTCATTGCCACCCAATTTTATGTCCTGGTTGCTTTAGTATTCAATAGTCAACAGATAAATATATAAATGCACATGACCCCATGTGCCAACTCAGATGACTATGCATTCTGTTTTGAACTAAGCACATAAGATGAGAATCTAGACTTATTCTTAGTGCTTTCATCCAATATAACATTTAGTTCCAGTAAACGAGTTCAGATAATACACCTTTGCAAAACTAGGCTATTTTTAGACTTCATTAATGAATTTGCACATCCTGATATCAAGCTCATCCTGAAAATGAAGCTTGCTAAGATCAAATATACAGGCTTGTCAGAGACAGATGCAACCACACTCAAATATCTACTGAATATCATGGTACACATGTTTAATAGGTTGTCTGACCAACCTTTCAGTTGTTGTACTCTCTGCTGATCACATTAGGAGGTCATTCTATGACCCATTAGTGCCTACAATCTCAGGTACAGGCAAGTGACTTCCATGGTCACTCTGCTAGGCTCGGAGACAGTATATTTCACCTTGTACCTCTACTGCAGCACACTTGGACATTTTGGCTGTTTGGTGATGAGCCCTTGATTTAGATCACATCACTTACCAATTTGACAGAAGAAGCTTGAGCAGCCATGAAGACCGGTCCTTTATGCCTTGGGACAGTTCCAAGCACCCAGCACTTCACATGTTCATCCCTTAACTTGCAGCATCTTCTTGAGAAAAATGTGCATTTTTTCAAGCTCAGTCTTCACGAACAAAACATCTTGCTTCACTACTTTGAGCATCGTGTATTCATCAATCATGGCAATCTTGTCATATTGAACATGGCATGCTCAGATAGCCGAGGAAATTTTGGAATGGTGGTAAAGAAAATACTTGCCAAGGTTATCCCCTTGCACACTTAACAGAACTGCTGCCTTTTTTTCCTTCATATTGTCAATAACACGTAAGCTCTGCCTTTGGCACTAGGAATAATAGTTGCCCAGTTAATTAGGGAAAACCGTGTTCTATTTTTGTTCTACCATCTATTGATGTAGAAACAGGTAAGGGAAACTGTACCCTCCATCCGACACAGTATGGATACTCTACCACCCTTCATCATACAATAAAGAGCAAGAAACATTATCTATTTGGCGTACTTTTGAGTTGCTTACAGTTGTTTGACGATTATATTCAATTCTAGTTCGACTAGCTATTGATCAATATTTTGGTGCACTTTGAGACCATTATTTTGATCAACCATGGCCACTCACGGATAAAGGGATATAGTACTACAACAAATCAACATGAATTGAGAAAAGAAATGGTAATGAACGCAATTTTTATTTTTTATTGATTCAACTTGTACAATGATCGCAAAGCAAATACAAGTAAGCAAAAGAAGACCTTTCTTCTTCTTTTTGTTTATTGTCAGTCTCGGTCAGCCGCCGCTGATGGGCGGGATGATGGCGATCTCGTCACCGTCGGCAACGGCGGCGGACTCGGGCGCGTACTCCTCGTTGAGCGCGAGCACCATGGAGTGGCGGATCTCCTCCAGCTTGGGAAACGAGGCCAGCACCCGGCCCAGGCACTCTCCCGCGGTGCTCCCGGATGGCAGCTCGACGGAGGACTCCGCGACGCCTGTCAGGTCCCGCGCGCGGGCGAAGAACAGCACCTTCACCCTGACGATCGCTGCAGCCACCGCCGCCGCTGATCCGGCGGCGGGGTCCTCTGTCTTCGCGGGAGCAGCGTCTGGAAGCATGATTACAGGAGGAGGAAGCTACTGTATCTGGAGTCTGGACTCCTGGGTACGGGATATGTGGAGTGGAACAGTGAAAGAGGCAGGTAAGTGCTAGGATTGACCAAATTACCCCTCGTCCTGACTGCCGCTCGCCGGAGCAGCTCCCCCGCCCACGCATCCACCTACCGCCGCCCGTAGGAAACCCGCCGGAGAAACTCGACTATCCGCCCCCGCGTGTTAAACGACGCCGCAACCTCGTCGCACGCACGCGCGCCAGTTCGTTGCTCGTCAAATCGCCGTCTCCTTCAGTGGGCATCCGTCGCCCTCACGGCCCGGACCTCCGTGCCCATCCCCGTGCTCGCAGACTCCACTGCACTGCTTCCATTCCGACGATAAAGCCGCCGCGCTCCGAATTCCGTAGCTCGTCGCTTCTACCTTGATCGGCAGGCAACCGGCGTTGTAGCTGCGACGAGGACAAGCTGTTCGATGAAATGCCACCTGCGGGGCATTTTGTTCGGCGAGTCATATCCGGGAGAGATGAACCGCTGGTGAGGTCTGTGCGTCATCTCAGTGCATGGACGAGATGGATGCACTGTGGCAGGGAGCCACATGAGGAAGAGATCATCCCGTATGCCGATGTTCCCCGGCCTGGGAGGAGATGGGAGAGGAAGCCGTACGTGACACCGATGAAGATCCTCATCCGGAGGGCCAAGGAGGAGAGACGCGCCCGGCAAGAGAGCCCGTGTCGCGTGCTGGAGCACCCACCTGGCAACGGCCTCCTTGTGCCGCACCTCGTCAAGGTCGCGCACCAGGTTCATGGCGCAAGGGAGAGGCTCCTTGACGGCCTCACCAAGCTTGTCAAAGGTGAAGCTGCCATCCTGGTGAAGCGATGCAGGTAGAGGAAAAACACGCACACACCATAATTACATGGTGATTCTCTTTGCGCAGACATTGTTATGGTTCATCATGGTGGTGTGAGTAACGGTGTCAAGTGTTTGAGCAGGTTCTGCTCGGAGGTGCACATTGGTGGCGTCGGTCACGAGATCAGGACGTGCGAGGGCCCCAACAGCGGGTCGAGGAATTCCTTGCATGTGTGGCGGCCAGGGACCATTAAGGACGTCGTCGGCTTCCCGTACTGCTACCACCTGTTTGATCGCGTGGGAAAGCCCAGGGTGGTGCACAAGGAGAAGTATGTAGTCCCGAGGCTCCCGGCGATCCTGGAGCTCTGCATCCAGGCAGGCGTCGACGTGGAGCGCTACCCGAGCAAACGGAGGACCAGGCCGGTCTACTCCATCGACGGCAGGATTGCAGACTTCGAGCTGGAGGAAGAGGATGACTCCCAAGCAGAAACTTCACCTGAACCTTGGTCTTCTTGTATCGCTGGTGGAATGGATGAAGAGATGAGCGTGAGCGAGCTGAGCTCCAGGACGCTGCAGTCCTGGCTGGACATGCGGTCTGGCGCGGCGAGGCTGATGAGGAAGTACGGCGTGGTCACCTGCGGGTACTGCCCGGACGTGCAGGTCGGACCCAAGGGCCACAAGGTGAGGATGTGCAAGGCGAGCAAGCACCAGCAGCGGCACGGGCAGCACGCGTGGCAGGAGGCCTCGGTGGACGACCTCGTCCCGCCGAACCACGTCTGGCACGTCCGAGACCCTGCCGGCGCGCCGCTCGCGAACGAGCTCAAGAGGTACTACGGCAAGGCCCCGGCCGTGGTGGAGCTCTGCGTGCGCGGGGGCGCCCCGGTACCAGCGCAGTACAGGAGCATGATGCGGCTGGATGTCGTGCCGCCCGCCCGCGACGAGTACGACCTCGTTGCCTGATAACCCCCGGCCGGTGGTGCTCGATGCAGTGTATGGGTGTTGGAACCATCCACGGTTCGCCTGAGCAAATTCAATTGCATTAGACGTTTCGCCTGAATGTTGGTTGAAATTGTTAAGATGCAGATGCCGTTTCTTATGGGCATTTGGTTTTATTTATTCGTTCTTCTGTTGCGTTGTAAAACCCGCATGAATATAGGATGTACTTGCTCCTTCAAATCAGGCAGAGTATAGAAAATTGCTCAGGCACTAGGAGAATCATCTCGAGGAACCGTGGATGACAAAACAATGGGAAAAGCTAACGAAACAGGGATGCAACAAAATTATAAAAAACAATATGCGCCGTCTGTGGGAATCGAACCCACGACCACGTGGTTAAAAGCCACGCGCTCTACCAGCTGAGCTAAGACGGCTTGCATGTCAATTTGTGTGATTACACTTAATTATACTATCGTGTTGAGAAAAGGGCATTGCTAGAATGGTTTGATCGAGGATCACGTCCTGACTAGACCCACACATCGATCCTACCAACGTGGACTATCTAATGAAATAAAAATGACACGAAGATCGACATGGATGTACTTGTGAGAAGATTTTGTGGAGTTCTGCAAAAAGGGAAAATGGGGTGTGAAAGCGGGAACGTTTTTTATTTTTGGAATCACAAGGGAAATCATGTGCCACAGATCGATTGGCAGCTTTTCATTTCAAAGTGGTATAGAGAATTGATCCAATATGGATGGAATCATGAATAGTCATTGGTTTTGTTTTGTGTATACTAATTCAAACTTGCTGTCTATGGAGCAATATGGATAAAAGTAAAGTAAGTATTTATCAGGAAAGTCCCCGCCAAGATCCGATTTATTTAAACACATATTCTATCATATGAATGAAACATATTTCGAAAAAGACGACTAAACGGGTTTGCTTAAGACTTATTTATTCTTAAATTCTCATTCTCAACGGATGGCTCGAGATTATCAATTTTGAAGTGAGAAGAGAAGGATCCACTCTTCCCCAATAAATAAACTATCAACCTTAAAAAAAAGTTTAATTAATTTAATTAATATATTATAATTAGATTAGCAAAAAAAATCCGTAACAATAAAAAAATGAACTATGTAACTAAATAAACTATTCCAATGAATAGATTGAAATTTTTTGGTAGTTATAGAATTCTCGTACTTCCGTACTTCTTTGACTCGAATACAAAAATAAAAAAATATAATTAAGTAAATTATAGTCGGAGCATATCCTGAATGTGCATGATAGACACAATTTTTTCATGATAATAAAGATATTGAATTTGACTGGACTTAAGACTTTATTAAGTTTTCTGAGAAAAAAGTGAATGCTTAGAAATGCATCTGATCTAAGAGTTCATAAGATACCATTATTCTCTTTAATATTTAGTAAATTAATATTAATAAACTTTTGTCTCGTGCGGATTACTATCAGAAACAATCTGGGACGGAAGGATTCGAACCTCCGAGTAACGGGACCAAAACCCGCTGCCTTACCACTTGGCCACGCCCCATTTCATTTTATGCTACACTAATAAACACTATTATGTTTATTTGTTATTCGTCAATCCGATTTCAATTACATAAAAATGAGGAATATTCTCTTGCTAGTATTCTAGACACGCAGATAATAGAGAATCAAAAAAATGCATTGATCATTACAAGGAATTCTATTAAGATATTATATGAAAGTCGAATTTATTCCACACTCATTTGAGTGTGCGAATACAAGGAGGTATTTTGTATTTGGGAAAGTCCTAAGAAAAAAGATTTGGAATCTGCCTTTTCCTTTTTCCCTTAGAAAAATAACTCAATTAAAATCCAATTATTTACTCTCCAAGAATGAAATGCTTGTTATGCCTAATATACTTAGTTTAACCTGTATCTGTAGCAGAAGTCCCCTTTTTTTATCCATTTCTTTATTACCCCAGAGGGGCCCGCCCTGGTTAATTCTGTTCTTTATCCGACTAGTTTTTTCTTTACCAAATTGCCCGAAGCTAGTTTTCGATGAAATGTTTAGTACTCTGTCTGCCAAATTGAATGATGTATTCATTCCAAAAAAATAGAAAAATGGGTAAAAGATCGAGAACTTTTATATTTTTATATTATGAACCTTTGATTCTAAAATGCAAATTCTTCTACATTGAATGGATAGCTGCAGCAATAAATTTGGATCAACATTTCTACACTTCTGCACCTACGTTGAGCAGGTACCTTTAGGTACCTAACACAATACCTAACCCTATTTTTTATATTGATTAAGAGTGCTTGTTATAAATGAATTCTTCCCATTTATTTTCAAGAATTCTTTTTTGCATTTTTAACTATCAAAATAAAAATCCATCCTAGTGGATCCGTGTGGTAAGGAAAAACCGGTAATCTATTCGTTAAAAAAAATCTTGGAGATTATGTAATGCTTACTCTCAAACTTTTTGTTTATACAGTAGTAATATTCTTTGTTTCACTCTTTATCTTTGGATTCTTATCTAATGACCCAGGATGGAATCCTGGGCGCGAGGAGTAAAAATTCCATTTTTTTTTGAATTTTATCTTACAAATGGGATTTGTTTCGTACATTTATCTATGAGAAAATCCGAAGGTCAGAATTCCTTCCGATTCAAAAGTCCCAAATGATCCGAGGGAGCGGAAAGAGAGGGATTCGAACCCTCGGTACAAAAAAAATGTATAACGGATTAGCAATCCGCCGCTTTAGTCCACTCGGCCATCTCTCTCCGTTCCAAATCAAAAAGTTTATGTGATATGATAGAAACAAGAAATAATGATTGCAAAAAACCCTTTTTTCTTTCAAAAGTCTATAAAAATTATATTGCCAATTCCATTTTAGTTATATTCTTTTTTCTTAATGTTAATTAAAAAAGAGGAAAATTCTTGTTTTTTATTTCTCAAAATCGAGATTGTCCGAGAGACAATCAGATAGATTTTCTCTTTAGCGGGCATTTCCCTCTAAGACTTGTTATAATAAAACAAGCAAGTTATATAAAAAAGAAAAAAAACGCTTTTTTGTCGATTATTTATCAAGAAAGCAAAAAGGGGTTCTTATCAAACCCAACATAAAATTGGAAAGAACCGTAAAGTAAGTAGACCCGACTCCTTAAATAATGCCTCTATCCGCTATTCTGATATATAAATTCGAGGTAGATGAAATTGATCTCCTTTGGGGCACAAGACAAGAATAAGCGAATTTATTTTATTTCCTTAGACTTAGACCGCACAAGACAAGTTATTTTTATTATTTACGATTTTAGATTCTTGTTACTAGATGTTCTATAGGAATAAGAAGAAATCGCAACTCCTTTCCGCTACACATAAGAATAGATTTCGAAAGTCTTTTTTTTATTTTAGAATCCTCCTTTTCTGTTC
Source organism: Poa annua (assembly GCA_026929855.1). Lineage (NCBI taxonomy): Eukaryota > Viridiplantae > Streptophyta > Magnoliopsida > Poales > Poaceae > Poa > Poa annua. The sequence continues at coordinate 63,229,847 of CM049429.1, read as the reverse complement.
TTCCACCCATGAAATAGATAGGGAATGGGGATATAAGGATTACTTTTATTTTCATTTTTCTCTTAAAAGTAAAAGATAGGCTTTGAAATAGGAGGCATGAAATAATGATGAATTGAAATATTTATTCCTATAGTATAAGAAAAACAAATCGAATCAAATTCATGGATTTACCACGACCTCGGTTGTTACTCCATAGATAAAAATAAAAATATTATATCTTCGAGACCATTGAAAAAGGGCATTGAATGAGAAACATATCGTCCACAGATAATAAAACTATCATATGCCTTGGAAGTGACATGAGGTGCTCGGAAATGGTTGAAGTAATTGAATAGGAGGATCCATATGACTATAGCCCTTGGTAGAGTTCCTAAAGAAGAAACTGATCTATTTGATACTATGGATGACTGGTTACGAAGGGATCGTTTCGTTTTTCTAGGATGGCCCTGAACGGATAGACGTCGCCTAGAGGGGGGTGAATAGGCGATTTAAAACTTTTCGAGAAGCCATATTATCCGGTTCAAAAATGACCTGAATATTCCGGTATGCTTGATAAAGGTGGAATAAAACTAGAGGTTTACTTTAACAAGCATACAAACTTGATAAATAAACTAGGCTCACCTATGTGCACCAACAACTTATGCTAAGCAATACAAGTAACAAGGTGATAGCAAGATAGATGACTTCAAGCACGAAGGCTATCACAATGTAAAGTGCATAAGTAAAAAGCTCGGGTATAGAAATAACCGAGGCACGCGGAGACGAGGATGTATTCCCGAGTTCCACCCAAAGGGTGTACGTCTCGTTTGGAGAGGTGTGCGCAACCACAACAGGTTAGCCGCAACGCCACAAAGGCTCACCTTCTTCTCCTGATGAACTCAACCACAAAAGGTTACGAGTTCACCTTCCACTATTGATCTCCTTTGGGGCGGAGATCGAATCCCGTACAACACTCTTGAGGCACACACCCACAACTTAATTGGGGGCTCCCAAGTCTTGAGGCACACACCCACAACTCAACTTAATTGAGGGCTCTCAAGTGACCACAAAAGGTCTTGGCCACAAAAGGCGTCTAGGATCCAATGACCCAAGAGTAACAAGCTCACAAGTATCACCACCACGAATCCTCGTGGAGGGCTCAAACCGATGCAAATGCAATGGCAAGAGCACACAAAGTGCCCAAGTCCTTCACTCTAAATTCCAACAAAGCAACAAATCCTTATGGGGGGAGGGGGGAGAAGAGAGGAAGAACAAAAAAGAAGAACCACAAAGGAACTCCAAGATCTAGACCCACCAGGTTCCCCTCAGTTAGAGGAGAGATGGATTGGTGGAAATGTCGATCTAGATCTCCTCTCTCTTTTCTCTCAAGAAATAGCAAGAATCATTGGAGGGATTGTAACGCCCCGGGATTTTATCCCCTTTAAGTTTTGTGTGTTTTTCATTTTGCATCGACATGGCATCGCATCGCATCGCATTAATTTAATTTGTTGCATTTAAATTAAATTTCCATAATTAAATTCAAATGCATTTCAATTTAATTAAAAATGTGTTATTTTCAAATCTTTTAAAAATGTTAAAAATTAGTTTATTAAATTGTCATTTTAAAACTAAAAATATTTTGTATAAGATTCGTGTTCAAATTCATTTTTGATTTCGTTCTAAAAATATAAAACGAAAAAGAATAACGGTGACAAATAAAGCCCAAGCCCATCAAACCCCAAACCCTAGGTTTTGTCCCCTGAAAACTTTTCCCACCCCCTGGAATTTTTGCAGCCACCCCCTGCCCTTTCTCTCCTTTTCTTTTTCCCTTTTTCCTTTTTCTCCTTTTTCTTTTCTCTTCTTTCCTTTTCTTTCTTCTCTTCTTTCCTTCCTTTCCTTTCCTTTTTCTCTTTCTTCTTCCTTTTCCCATCCCGCACGGGAGAAGCAGACCAGCTCCCCGCGCCCGGCCCCGCCTCCGGCCGCGCCGCCGCGCTCCCGGCCGCCTCCGTGCCGCCGTCCCCGCCGCCCGGCGTCCCGAGCCCGTGCTCCCCAGCTCGCCCCCGTGCGCCCCATCGCCGCCTCGCCCCGACGCCCGTCGCCCCGGCCGGCCGCCCGAGCCGCGCCGCCGCTCCCGCCGGCCAGCCCGAGCCCCTGCGCCTCCGGCCTGCTCCTCCCCCACGCGCCTCCAGCCGGCCACGCCCCACCGCCTCCCGCGCCGCCGCTCCCCAGCGTCCTGCCGCCGGTGCCATGGCCGCCGCTACCGCCTCCCCGAGCTCCCGCGCCCTGCGCCCCTGCCCCGGCGCCGCCACCTCCGCCTCGCCCCGGCCGAGCTCCCCAGGGTCGTCGTCGCTCCCGAGCCCCGCGCGCTCTGGCAGCGCTGCCACGCCGCCTTCCCCATCGACCCCGCACACTCCGCCCCGGCCTGCTCCGGCCCTGCCTCCGGCCGAGCGCCGCGCCGCCGCCCCCTGCTCCTCCCGGCGCCGCCGCCGCATGCCGCGTCTCCGCCGCCCGTGCGCGCCGCCCCCGCGCGCTCCCGCATGCTCCCTGCCGCCCGCTCCCCGCGCCTCCCGCAGCACGCCGTCGCCTCCGGCCGCCCCGCGCGCCTCCACTCGCTTACCTCCACCCGACGCCCCGCGGCCCCGGCCGCCGCCGCCGCCGCCGTGCGTTTCGCCCGCGCCGCGTCGCCGACCCCGCTGCTTCTTCCGGCGTTGTGCACGTCATCTCCGTCCGGTGTCCGCCGCGTCCGCCGCGCGCCAGGTGTTCGACAAAATGTCGGCAAAAACTTCGTCGCCACTTTTGTCCGAGTTGTCCACCCTTCGTGGTGTTGCTACGTGCGAGTGCTCCTTTCGGTGCCGCGTTGCCACGACTGCCCATGTTCGTGTTTCGGTGCCCGCCCGTGCGTGTTTTCTTTCCGGTGTCCGATTGCCGCGCTCCTACGTGCCACGACTACCCGACCACTTCCACGACACCGACAAACGACGATGCCCCGGTTCCGCGACGACTACTTCCCCGACGACGACTACTTCCTCTACGGACCGAAGACGTCGGTTTCGAACCCTAGTTCACCCGATCCGACGTACGAACTCAAACCCTAACACTAAAACCTATTTTTTTATGAAATGTCATCTATCTTGTGCATATCGCATCATAATTGCATTTGTTGCATCTCTTGGGTTTGCGGGTGTAGCAAATCACCTAAATAATAAATATGGGATGTGTGGGGCAAATCACTATATGTATTGCCCCATTCCATTTAATTTGACTAGATCATCTTTGCCATGTCTTGCCATGTTAATTAACATTTAATTTGTGGAGTAGATAAATAACTTGCACCTAAGTATTAATTGTCGGAACCCCGGTTCCGCTTAATTTGAGTTAAGTGCATCTCAAATTGCATCTCGCCATGCCATGCATCATTCTCATATGATCATGCTGGATCTTTTGCCGTAGTTGTAAAATGCATCTTTTACTCTTTCCAGTGTTTGTTGCTTCTTCGCGGATACGACGTTGAGATGTGTGAGCAACGACAAGATCTGCTTGAAGGAGATATGCCCTAGAGGCAAATAAATAAGTAGTATTTATTACATTATCTCATAAGTTTATAATAGGTTTGTGTATTATGCTATAACTGTATTAATCGGAATTATTAATACACGTGTGATACATAGACAACCAGGTCTCTAGCAAGCCTCTATATGAGCTAGTCCATTGGGCAACAGTTGATCGAGATTCCCGATCAAGGACAATGACGTCGGTTGACAATGGGGTCATCTTGTTAGTAGAATAAGGTGATGGACATACGCAAAGTATTGCAATAAGATCGTATTACGATGTTTGTCATTTGCAATAGATAAGAGTATGATAGCTTATTCCTTAGACCGTGAGACCGTACTTATTGTTGCTTCGTAGGAGTGCTTTGAGAGCATCAAACGTTGTGTCTTATATAGCATGACAATAACGGTGTCCATCTTGGGTATTCCGAAAGAGAATCGAGACGTAAGGATCAAGAGCAGGATTTGTTCATTCTTGTAATGGAAAGATACTCTGGGCCCACTCGGTGATATTGCATCTATATAGCTGCGCAGCTTGTGACTAGGTCATGGAGATGGTAATATCACAGACGACTTAATAACCTTCATCGGTAACGAGATACAGCAAAGGCATCGGTGTGTCTACGATCATATCTCGGACAAGGTAGTGTCGCAGAGACAAAGGGAATGAATATCATATTTATGGTTCAACGACGATATTCGTGGAATGCACAGGGTCGTCATATATTTCCAGGTATCCCTGACGATCAATGGTGAGCAGAGTGTCTCGACCATGTCTGGAGTGTTCCCGAACCGTAGCGTAACAAACTTAAGGTCTTAGCGACGCTAGGAGATAGGTTCTGGAATTTTATAGGTTTTTATTGGAGAGAGAGAAATGACCCGGAAAGAGTTCCGGTGGTCCGGAAGGAGTTTCGGGGAGATATGGAATGGTTCCGGGAATGTCCGAAAGTTGTTCGGGTGGTTCCGAAATAGTTTCGGAGTCATGGGATATTGAATTATATATAAATATATTAATTATGAATTAATGGGATTTTTATATTAATTTAATATTAATTAAATAAAGAAAAAAGGGGGCTCCCACCTATATGGGCCCTAAGAGGGCCCAAGAGGGGGAGCCGCACCACCAAAGGGGGTGGGCCCCATAGGCTGGTTCGGCCAGCCCATGTGGGGGCCGAACCCCCCTCCCTTGTCCTTTGTTTAGTCCCACATGGGGGAGCCAAGGGGTTTGCACACCCCCTTCCCCCTTTATATAGCAAGGCATATTAATTGATTTAATTCATAGGAAAATCCAATTAATTCCCGATTTCTCTCTCGATCTCGTGGTTCCCAAGTCGGAGCCGCGCCGAGCTGAGGAAGGGGGTCTCTCTCCACCTAAGCCATACCGCAGAGCGCCGTTGCTCTGCGGGATTCCAGATAAGTTCTACTCCTGCGATTTCAGCTGGATCTGAATGACCGGGAGTTGTCGCTAGGCTCCGTATGTTTGCGAGTGCTCGGAGGCTACTCTATTGAGGAGCTTGGGCGATGTCGTCTCGCCCCCTGCAGCCGCCGCGCCTCCCCCCTCTGCTGCCGGCGCGCCAGCCCCGGTGCTGGCGCTCTGCCTTCTTCCGCCCGACGCCCGTCGACGCAGATCATCGTCGACACCCCGGCGTCATCGACTCCGACATCGCGGCAAGTTCTCCGCGACCTCGAGGTCGGCTACGTACGACTTCATCGTCAACGCTTGTGCGGGAGCGTAATCCCCGCTATCGGTCTACGTGGAGGTAATGTAACCCGTTCCGCCACCGTTATCGCATGTACTAGATAGATAGATCCTGGCTAGTTAGGGTTTCGCTCGCTAGAAAATTATTGTTTTCTGCACCGTAACCCCTTCAGTGGTATCAGAGCCGATCTATGCGTAGTACTGCTGGTACGGTTAGAACTCATGTTGAATGAGGGCGTCTTTCTTATATTTGCTACCCTCTAGCGTGCACTTGCGATGCCTTCGGTATTGAGTTGATGAAGCGGCCCGGACCGACTTTACGCGTACGCTTACGCGAGACTGGTTCCACTACTGACATACGGCTTGCACCGTATCTGTGGCTGGCGGGTGTCTGTTTCTCTCTCTCTAGTCGGCAAAGAATTTTCAATGGAGGGCCCAAAAGGGATGCTTAAACATGCAATTATACGATTGACGTTGTGGTACAAAGTTCGTAGGTAAGGAAGCGATTCTCTCACGAATAAGCCTATATGCCACGTAAAACTTGCAAAACTAAATAAAGCTAGAGGCGTCTAACTTTGTTTTGCAGAGGCGTTATTTTATGTGACATGGTTACGGTAAGTTTTGATATTACTCGTACTGTCGGAGGCAATGGAGGGCTCTGTAGACTCGGAGCCATGCCGGGGCGCCGGGGGCCAGGCACATGGCGCCATGAAGGTCCAGGCGCATCGACCATGTCACATCGCACTTCATTGCATCATTATTGTGTGCTGTTGTGTGTGCATCCTATTGATTGCTTATATGCTAGATATACAACGGTAGCATCATAAATAGGATGATCCCTAACAAAATACCAAAAATTGTGTTCTCCCTCGTTGCGCACCACCAAGAAAGTTCTACGTTATGAGGCAGGCCGTGATGATCGGGTGTCACACATCTCGTCGTTCGCATACAGTGGGTGTAAGCCATGTTGCACGCGCAGGTCTTCGAGGTTTGATTGGCGAGCCTAGCATACTCAGAGGTATGGCCTCGGAACACGGGAAGATCGAAAGATCGAGCACGAGTCATAGAGTTGTTATGATCGACATTTTATGTCCACCTTTGAAGCTGTGCTGCCGGCCGTGATGATCGGGGGTAGTATGGTGGATGAGGGTCGTGTCATCGCCATTATTATTTTAGGGATAATAATCTTGGTGAGGTGTGTTTTTGATAATGAGATTATAGAACTAAAACTCACCTATATATTATAAACTTATCTTACCTCTTTTGCGATCACATCTGGAGATTACGGAACTACACTTCGGTTACTTCCTCAAGAGCTCGGATTCTACCTTAGAAGCCGACGGGTCCAACTTCATCAGCTGGTACATTGGTTTTAGAAACATTCTCCAAACACAACAAACATCCTATATGTGCTAGAACATTAGTTAGGAGTTAGACCAGATGATTCTGATAGCAAGGAGCAAGATGATGAGTTCCGTAAGCATCATGATATTTTCATGGAAGTGACGGTCGTCATGAGCGTATGCCTAGCACCAGAGTTGAAAGTTGTATTCAACACCTGGAGCCATATGTTGTGATTGATGCGATCAAAGGTCACTTCAAAGATGAATTGAGTCTTGAGCAGTTCAGACAGCTTAGAAAGTTCCGGACCATTCACATGGGGAGCATACCTGTCTGGAGACTCAGTTGAAGAAGTTGTGTGACATCTACTTCAGGATTACGAATATCTATGATTTCTAGATAGCGAACTCCAGTGCAATAGAGTTGTGCTTTACCTCCTAGCTGTGAATAGCATGTGCGTGAATATGCTATAGAGACATGGTGAGCTTCTTCACGTTCGTGAACAAGTTCGAATCTCTAAAAGTTGATTCATCGAAGAAGAGTTCTTCGATGCTATGGGTATACTTGATATACGAAGATATAAATGTATTCTTCTCATACTTGATGAAAAGTGTTTGATAATTGTTCTGTTTGTGAAACAGTCCCTGATTATCACAAGTATGTGGCGAAGGGTGACGTGATAGTGCACGAGTGATGGCAAGTTCATGGCCAGTAGTGCTCACGCCCTCGAGGTATCATATTAGTTATCATCAATAGTTTTTGATAAGACATTTTGTAATAGTGAGAATGTGATCTAGTTTGGGGTCTTGAATGTTACAAGACATAATTATTCATATAGAACACATCAGTTGTTTTATGTTATGGAACAAAGCAGTTGTTTCATGTTATGAGTAATTTGCATCACATCTCAATTACATTATGCGTATGATATACATTTATAATAGCGGGAATGATAAAATTATGTGTCCAAAGAGCAAACGCCATCGAATTTAGTCATAAAAGCAATGAAAGAAGTAATGGATAACTTTGGTCCATTTAAGTATTTCGAGTGCCAAAATTGATTAAGTTTGAAATGCAGTATTGAAGTTGCAATACTAGAGGAATTGATTGAGAGTCATTTTTTAAATGATAAATCAATGGTGTTATTGCATGATCCGAATTGTTCCATGATTTTGGTAAATAGGAGTATTTGCCCGACAAATTATGGAGTCTGAAATTAATTTGATAATAGATCAAATGGGGTTTTTCAGAAGAAAGATTAGTGAATATTGTATTCACAAGATTCGATCAAAGGACAATATTTTTGAATTATGGTTTCAACACAAAAGACTTGTAGAAATTAGTTTCACAAAATTATAATGTCATATATAGTTATATGTGGGGAATTATAATCATGCTCTATTTTAAATAAAGTGTGGTCTGTCAGAATCAGTCTTAGAATCTCCTAATATGTTCGAAACATTATAGTCGATGTCCACTTTAGAAAATAGATATTTTTCTCAACAAGAATTCATAGGATCGACAGTAATGTCGACGTGTATATGATTATGCGATAATTCGGAATATACATGAGTAGTTCTTTGTAGATTGCTCGCATTGGACGAGAGTGTATTCCAGAATCAATTAGAAACAAAGTTCAGTTTCTTGTCTATGTAATTCCGAGAAAAGATGACTTTTCGAATTATGGTTTATGGATTGAAATTAGAAGTTTGGAATAAAGTGTCAGACTTATGTTGGAAGATGTTCCAAAGAGTATATGTCTGCTAATGAAAGTTTAGTGATTAAGAGTGAGGGAGACTAGAAAATTGTTTTCTGCTTGCAATCCTCTTCATAAAGATCATAATATTTTCATGAAAGAAACTTCTAAATAAAGTGTTGTTGTATTTAATATTGCTGTCAGGTCACAGCACCGTATTAAGTATTGTTGACAGATCAAAGTGCACTTTATGAATACAAAGAAAGTTGAGAAAATATCGGAATACGAACAAAGGCTTTTGAGCCTGGAAATCCAAAGTTGCATTTGAAAGGATTAAGAGAGTAATTTTTGCTGCAATTCTTATTAGAGGAATAAGATTGTTTAATCGTCATATAAGGTGTTATATGAGAAATGTGACTATAAGAAAGACGCGGTAGCATGTCTTGTCAAGAAATGTGTCTTGGACAAGATCAAATTTGTTGACTACATTTATGTAGACATGCTTGAAGTCTGAGGGATTTGTATTAATGTAATACTATAGTTTGTATTAAATTCGAATTGATGATAGATCAATAATTTTGGTTTGACCTAAATGTCGAATTAAGTGGGAGTCGTAGTTAGTTTACTCAGGTGGAATATGTATGGAACATATTTTTGAGTGGGAGCTCAGGAACTCAAATATGTGGATAACACGTTTTTGAGTGGGAGCATGTGTTGTCAAATATGTGGAGACAAAGTTTGAGTGGGAGTCGAATTCATTTTGTGTAGTTAACACATTGTGAAACTGTACCAATAGAATAAGATGAAGTTGTGAAACTATTTGAAAGTCAGTGTCTATTTTGAAATAGAACGGGAATTTTAAATAGTTGGTCGAGTTGCTTTGGATTATATCTGAGGAGTCAGATTAGAATCAATAGGATGGTCCTATGAAATCCAATTGATCATTAAGAGTAATGATGCATGAAAGTAATGGTTGTATGACATGTGGGTCTATTATGTAATATTAGACATCGTACAGAAACCATATTATCTGCTCGATGAAATATAACCGATGTTCTTGGAATAAAGAACAGTTATGAAAGTAAATTTGGAATTTACTGGAAGTAGAAGTGCGTTAGTTCAGGGATTGACATTTGAATGACAAGTTTTCTACTTTGATGTGAAAGTATGTAGATATCGCGAGTTTGTAATTGTTACAAGGGGCTCTGCATGGCTGAGTGTGTTTTTCAGGGCAGTTATCTGGTTAGTATAATCAGAGTAAGCGCTGGGAAGCAGAAGTCTCACTTAGTTACGGTATTTGCATATATGTTGTTAGACAACATGGTGATATCAAGCAAGTTGATGCCAGTGAACCGCAAAAGCATGTACAATCATGGATTGTGCAGTAACACTTTTCCACGAGTAAGCATTATCAAATGATTCTTATTTGATAAGGGATTCTGATAAAGTAAAATGCGGCTAGTTTATTTGTACTCTAGTGCAAGTGGGAGACTGAAGGAGATATGCCCTAGAGGCAAATAAATAAGTAGTATTTATTGCATTATCTCATAAGTTTATAATAGGTTTGTGTATTATGCTATAACTGTATTAATCGGAATTATTAATACACGTGTGATACATAGACAACCAGGTCCCTAGCAAGCCTCTATATGAGCTAGTCCATTGGGCAACAGTTGATCGAGATTCCCGATCAAGGACAATGACGTCGGTTGACAATGGGGTCATCTTGTTAGTAGAATAAGGTGATGGACATACGCAAAGTATTGCAATAAGATCGTATTACGATGTTTGTCATTTGCAATAGATAAGAGTATGATAGCTTATTCCTTATACCGTGAGACCGTACTTATTGTTGCTTCGTAGGAGTGCTTTGAGAGCATCAAACGTTGTGTCTTATATAGCATGACAATAACGGTGTCCATCTTGGGTATTCCGAAAGAGCATCGAGACGTAAGGATCAAGAGCGGGATTTGTTCATTCTTGTAATGGAAAGATACTCTGGGCCCACTCGGTGATATTGCATCTATATAGCTGCGCAGCTTGTGACTAGGTCATGGAGATGGTAATATCACAGACGAGTTAATAACCTTCATCGGTAACGAGATACAGCAAAGGCATCGGTGTGTCTACGATCATATCTCGGACAAGGTAGTATCGCAGAGACAAAGGGAATGAATATCATATTTATGGTTCAACGACGATATTCATGGAATGCACAGGGGTCGTCATATATTTCCAGGTATCCCTGACGATCATTGGTGAGCGGAGTGTCTCGACCATGTCTGGAGTGTTCCCGAATCGTAGCGTAACAAACTTAAGGTCTTAGCGACGCTAGGAGATAGGTTCTGGAATTTTATAGGTTTTTATTGGAGAGAGAGAAATGATCCGGAAAGAGTTCCGGTGGTCCGGAAGGAGTTTCGGGGAGATATGGAATGGTTCCGGGAATGTCCGAAAGTTGTTCGGGTGGTTCCGAAATAGTTTCGGAGTCATGGGATATTGAATTATATATAAATATATTAATTATGAATTAAGGGGATTTTTATATTAATTTAATATTAATTAAATAAAGAAAAAAGGGGGCTCCCACCTATATGGGCCCTAAGAGGGCCCAAGAGGGGGAGCCGCACCACCAAAGGGGGTGGGCCCCATAGGCTGGTTCGGCCAGCCCATGTGGGGGCCGAACCCCCCTCCCTTGTCCTTTGTTTAGTCCCACATGAGGGAGCCAAGGGGTTTGCACACCCCCTTCCCCCTTTATATAGCAAGGCATATTAATTGATTTAATTCATAGGAAAATCCAATTAATTCCCGATTTCTCTCTCGATCTCGTGGTTCCCAAGTCGGAGCCGCGCCGAGCTGAGGAAGGGGGTCTCTCTCCACCTAAGCCATACCGCAGAGCGCCGTTGCTCTGTGGGATTCCAGATAAGTTCTACTCCTGCGATTTCAGCTGGATCTGAATGACCGGGAGTTGTCGCTAGGCTCCGTATGTTTGCGAGTGCTCGGAGGCTACTCTATTGAGGAGCTTGGGCGATGTCGTCTCGCCCCCTGCAGCCGCCGCGCCTCCCCCCTCTGCTGCCGGCGCGCCAGCCCCGGTGCTGGCGCTCTGCCTTCTTCCGCCCGACGCCCGTCGACGCAGATCATCGTCGACACCCCGGCGTCATCGACTCCGACATCGCGGCAAGTTCTCCGCGACCTCGAGGTCGGCTACGTACGACTTCATCGTCAACGCTTGTGCGGGAGCGTAATCCCCGCTATCGGTCTACATGGAGGTAATGTAACCCGTTCCGCCACCGTTATCGCATGTACTAGATAGATAGATCCTGACTAGTTAGGGTTTCGCTCGCTAGAAAATTATTGTTTTCTGCACCGTAACCCCTTCACTGCTTCCATGCGGGATTCCAGGCAAGCAAAATTTGCTTGTTTACCTATACATTGTCTTTCATTCCCGCCGTTGATCTCTGCTACCCTAGTTATCGATTCTTGAACTGCGATCCCATCACATGTTTATCCGGCAGCCCATACAGCTTTATTCCCACAACCTAATACCCGTTGCATGTTTATCTGTTGGCCTTGCGAGTCGTAGCGCATGCTTAGAGTTGATTGTGCGAGTCACCTGTTGGTCTTATGTTTCATCTGCTTAGTAGATTGTTCTACTTTAATAAAATGATATCTTGTATTGGGGTTCTATAATTAAAAGATAAGGCACCAGGCGGAAGGCCTTGCGAGGTGCTTTGTTCTGCTCAGTGTCGACCTAGGAACTGAGATTTTGTCCTCGGATCCAATTTTGAGCGCACTAACCACTTGTGGGAGGCCCTATGGAGCCCCCCTCGATTTTGAACGGATCTTCAGCTTGTCCATGTGCCGCAACTAGTTCGGGTTTCCATTTGCGCATATGCATGTGCACGATGATGATGATTGATGAGAGGTTACTTGATACGGGGGGTCATATAGGGGTGGTGCGCGCGAAGCGGACAGTTCCTACTGTGGTTTGAGCCGCATGGCGGGCAGACACAAACTAATGAGTCCGCAATTGAGATTCGGCCGGACTCTTGACGCGGGTAACAACTCATATGGGTGGCACTTGGACTTGATGTAGTGAAGGAATAAGTCGTGTTGAGAGGCCATGATGCTTGGTTGGGTTGATCATGCGAGTATGGGTACAGTAGTGCACCCCTGCAGGGTATAATCTTATCGATGAGCCGTGTCCACGGTTATGGACGACTTTGGTGATGATGCTGGCTAACAAGATCTAGACAACTTACACTTAATTAATGTTAATTAAATTGACTAGTAATATAGAATTATTTTCACTATAAATTATAACTAAAACTGTTCAATGTGTGAGTTTCCCGAATTGCTTCCTCATATTTGGTTGAGGGGGTTAATTCGAGAATGGGTTATGATTGGAGTTAGTTGTAGATGTTTACTTTATGCGCTCTCTTATCCCTCTCTAACTAGACGGAAGTTGTAGCGTGTCTCTCTAGGTTGCTAGTGCTGCTGCCGCTAAGTCCATCTCCCCTATATTTTGGGAGATGGTGTAGAAAGTAGGCAAGTCGGTTTTGTTTGTCAGGGAGTGCCCTGACCCTCTTTTGGGATGTGCTTTATGTGCAGTCAACAGGTTTGAAGTCTGACGACGTTAGCTTGGGAATCCCTCCGGCTTGGCTGGGCAGGGATATGGCACCATCGCTTATCTTCAGAACTCTTAGTCCAATTTGCATCTTATCCTTAGATGGATACTGTCTTGCTTCCGCTGTCATTTGTATCTTTGTATTATATCTTTTGTATCTTGACTCTTTCGAGTCGTTATTGTATATTATATCTTTTGTTGTATTTGTGGATGTATCGAAATTGTTGTAATGTTATCACAATTCCACCCACATAATGCGCATGTTTCGGCGTGCACATTATGTCTGGTGGGCGACCTAAAATCGTTATTATGCGGATTTCGGCGGAATCGCTTAAATCTACATAGTACCGATTTTAGGGTGTCACAGGGATTAAGAGATCTCAAAACTTTGGAGGTCAACAATGGAGGAGGAGAGAGAGCACCAAAACTTGGGAACCATTAGGGAAGATGACCCCTTAAATAGGTTCCCAACAAATCTGCCCGTTGGGGACAGTTTTTCTCACTCGGGCCGGAAGTTCCAGGCTTACCCCGGAACTTCCGGACCCCCCAGACACCCCAAAACGCGCCCGGGAAGTGCACTCTGGACAAACCGGAAGTTTGGGCGGATCTTTCCGGCCGGCCGGAATTTCCGCCACTGGTAGAAACAACAACACGAAAACGATGATATTTTGACCATCCGAACTCCGTTTTCAATGATTTTTTGCTCGTTGGAATCACCACGAAGAGCTCTATAAGATAATGCAGAGAAACATCATAGTCCAACAAGTGAGGTTAAAACCAAATGGGAAGATATAAGATCTCTAAATAGGAGAATAACCGGTAAAACCTCCAACATAAAAAACGCAACAAGTTTTCCAAAGTAAAACTTTTTTCGATGAACTAGAGCTTGACATGGAAATGAACAAAGCTCTAATTCATCACCAGTATAAAAGCCAAATAAGAACCAAGAAATATGATATGCCAAGTATGCAAAGGTTTGACCTCTTCACGACGATGCGATCAAGTTACTCACTTGAGAGCACCTCTTGATAGTACGCCTATCTATCCTATAGCCCTATCAAGATCATACCTTTGCCTTGAGCATTCCACCTGAGTTAGATAATGACTATCTTGATCTCTTCAAGTGTATCATATTTCTTGATTGCGCGTCCAAGCACATGCTTGATTAAAACTTCTCCAAATACTCCCCCATACCCATAATGGGAGAGTCTCGCTAGGCTCCGTTTTCATGTATCCATAGCAAGCGCCAAGCATAGGATCTCTTCAAGAAGCTTCTCTTGGTGTTGCACATCTCAACCTTGATGACGATCACCACATGGCGTCATCCTCCATTAGCTATAAGAAATCTTCATTTGTTGCAAGGCCATGGGAAGATACCTAACCTCATATAAAGATACGAACCACACATATATCATGGGTTAGTTCACAAAGTTATACGGACAAGTGTTTACCATCCCAAGAGATACAAGATTCCTCTTGGTACATCTTGTAGCTTTGTGTGTTGATCAACATCTTGATCAACCTTATATCTTCCAACATTTCTTCACTAATATGATGTCTTGAATACTTCAAGACATACTTGCAATATGATCCACTCAACACATGAGCTTAAAGATTCCAACACATGAACTCCACAATTCCATGCACAAGATCTATAAGGATATCTCAATGCAAACATTAGTACATAGAGATTGTCATATAATTACCAAAACCACACATGAGGGAAAATGCTCTTTCAGTCCGGCCTATTACTCTTTCCTTGTGCTTATTTCGCTTTAGGGGGTTGGTTTACAGGGACAACTTTTGTAACTTCTTGGTGTACCCATGGATTGGTTAGTTCCTATTTGGAAGGTTGTAATTTCTTAACCGCAGCAGTTTCTACCCCTGCCAATAGTTTAGCAACTCTTTGTTGCTACTATGGGGACAAGAAGCCCAAGGAGATTTTACTCGTTGGTGTCAATTAGGCGGTTTATGGACTTTTGTAGCTCTGCACGGGGCTTTTGCACAAATAGGTTTCATGTTACACCAATTTGAACTTGCTCGTTGTTCAGTTGCGGCCTTATAATGCAATCTCATTCTCTGGTCCAATTGCGGTTTTTGTTTCTGTATTCCTTATTTATCCACTGGGGCAATCTGGTTGGTTCTTTGCGCCAAGTTTTGGCGTAGCAGCGATATTTTGATTCATCCTTTTCTTCGAAGGATTTCATAATTGGATGTTGAACCCATTTCATATGATGGGAGTTGCCGGAGTATTAGACGCGGCTCTGTTATGCGCTATTCATGGAGCGACCGTAGAAAACACTCTATTTGAGGACGGTGATGGTGCAAATACCTTCCGTGCTTTTAACCCAACTCAAGCTGAAGAAACTTATTCGATGGTCACTGCTAATCGCTTTTGGTCCCAAATCTTTGGTGTTGCTTTTTCCAATAAACGTTGGTTACATTTCTTTATGCTATTTGTACCCGTCACCAGTTTATGGATGCGTGCTATTGGCGTAGTTGGCCTGGCTCTAAACTTACGTGCTTATGACTTTGTTTCCTAGGAAATCCGTGCAACGGAAGATCCTGAATTTGAGACTTTCTACACCAAAAATAGTCTTTTAAACGAGGGTATTCGTGCGTGGATGGCAGCTCAGGATCAGCCTCATGAAAATCTTATATTCCTTGAGGAGGTTCTACCACGTGGAAACGCTCTTTAATGGAACTTTCATTTTAGCTGGTCGTGACCAAGAAACCACCGGCTTTGCTTGGTGGGCTGGGAATACCAGACTTATCAATTTGTCCAGTAAGCTACTTGGAGCTCACGTAGCCCATGCCAGATTAATCGTATTCTGGGCCGGAGCAATGAATCTATTTGAAGTGGCTCATTCGTATCAGAAAAGCCCATGTATGAACAAGGCTTAATTTTACTTCCACACTTAGCTACTCTAGGTTGGGGAGTAGGACCAGGCGGAGAAGTTCTAGATACTTTCCCATAGTTAGTATCTGGAGTACTTCTCCTAATTTCCTCCACAGTCTTAGGCTTCGGTGGCATTTATCGCGCGCTTCTGGGCCCTAGACTCTTGAGGAATCTTTTCCTTTTTTGGTTATGTATGGAAAGATCAAAATAAAATGACTACAATTTTGGGTATTCACTTAATTTTGTTAGGTCTAGGTGCTTTTCTTCTAGTACTCAAGGCTCTTTATTTTGGCGGTGTATATGATACCTGGGCCCCTGGGGGGGGGGGGGGATATGTAAGAAAGATTACCAATTTGACCCTTAGCCCGAGTGTTATATTTGGTTGTTTACTAAAATCTCCTTTTGGAGGAGAAGGGTGGATTGTTAGTGTGGATGATTTAGAAGATTTAATTGGTGGACATGTATGGTTGGGTTTCATTTGTGTATTTGACGGAATTTGGCATATCTTAACCAAACCATTTGCATGGGCTAGCCGTGCATTTGTATGGTCTGGAGAAGCTTACTTGTCTTATAGTTTAGCTGCTTTATCTGTCTTTGGTTTTATCGCTTGTTGTTTTGTATGGTTCAATAATATGGCTTATCCGAGTGAGTTTTATGGACCCACTGGGCCAGAAGCTTCTCAAGCTCAGGCATTCCAACGTCTTCGAGCTAATGTGGGATCCGCTCAAGGACCCACAGGTTTAGGTAAATATCTAATGCGTTCCCCAACTGGGGAGGTTATCTTTGGAGGGGAAACTATGCGTTTTTGGGACCTTCGTGCTCCATGGTTAGAACCTCTAAGGGGCCCCAACGGTTTGGACTTGAGTAGGTTGAAAAAAGACATACAACCTTGGCAAGAACGACGTTCAACAGAATATATGACCCATGCCCCTTTAGGCTCTTTAAATTCTGTGGGTGGCGTAGCTACCGAGATAAATGCAGTTAATTATGTCTCTCCTAGAAGTTGGTTATCGACTTCTCATTTTGTTCTAGGATTCTTCTTTTTTGTGGGCCATTTGTGGCATGCAGGAAGAGCCCGAGCAGCTGCAGCAGGTTTTGAAAAGGGAATCGATCGTGATTTGGAACCTGTTCTTTACATGAACCCTCTTAACTAAAATTTTCTTATTTATACATGTTCTAATGTATTTTTTTCTGTTCTGGCTCGGTTATTCCATCTAGCCGAGCCATTCATTCCTTTTTATTAAAGAAAGGTAAGGGACAGAATAAAGATACAAAATTAAAGAAACAAGCATATTCAATAAGCAAAAGGAGAGAGAGGGATTCAAACCCTCGATAGTTCCTAGAACTATACCGGTTTTCAAGACCGGAGCTATCAACCACTCAGCCATCTCTCCACAGCCTAATCCCTATTTTAGTCGTACAAGTAGAACATAGCCATATAAAAAGATCTACTAATCCCCTAGAAAGATCTCAGATGCAAGCCCTTTTCGACATATCTCTGTATGCTGTATACACGGATACATGATCCGCTATACCCGCTGACTAAATCCCCTCTCCTCACCCCCATATCCAAATAAAAAAAGTATAGTGGTAAGTAAAAAAAAGTTTTCATTAAAGAGAAGAATCAATGGATTCATGATTAAACCCCTCCTACTTCTTGTATTTTTTTACAACTTTGGTTAAGTGAGGGATCAAATATGTAGTCAACTTTATTTGATGGTAGCTTGGAGGATTAGAAATATGACTATTGCTTTCCAATTAGTTGTTTTTGCATTAATTGCGACTTCCTCAGTCTTAGTAATTAGTGTACCCCTTGTATTTGCTTCTCCTGATGGTTGGTCAAATAATAAAAACGTTGTATTTTTCGGTACATCATTATAGATTGGACTAGTCTTTCTCGTAGCTATTTCAAAATTCTCTCATTTCTTAATTTTTTTTAGTATTTAGTAGAGTAGCCTAATAGCAAACAAAATAAATAATAAAGACCATTTCTTCGAAAAAATGCCAATAGTGAGACGCATTAAAATTAAAACACAATTTGCATTCCGAATTGCTACCTCTTCTCTTTTAGTATTATGAAATTTCAGTCCCATTAGAATAGAAAATAAAACGAAACGGTCGACCCAGACATAGACGGTTGACCCAAGCGGATATACGCTATAAAATATATAGCGTAGCGAGCGTAGTTCAATGGTAAAATATCTCCTTGCCAAGGAGAAGATATGGGTTCGATTCCCGCCGCTCGCCCACAGTAGGATGACCTTCCATTCCATGCTAACGACGCAACAAACAGCCTATGGATTCGATGATATGTTTCTGTTGGTACCCAACGATTCAAAGCACGTGCGCCAACGAACCCCTCCTGCAGAAGGCAAGGGTGATCAGGTGGGGAGGTCGATTCGGACAGGGCCATATTCATTTAAGTTGCCTCGCACACACGACGACATGTAGGTAACATGTTTCTATGCTCGGTCGACAGCCATATATGATCGTGGGTAGTGTTGATTCCTCCACGTCGTCCTAGCGTTTATCGCCGTCTCCTTTATATTAACCTATATTGTGAACACACAAAGACATGTACAAAATAAATTATCCACTTGTGACCTACTTGTGAGCTTAATGTGAAAATGAGTTGTACGATCTTGGAGTGAGATGGCTCTGGACGCATCGATCACACGAATAGAAAAGAACCACGGCCCATGCCATTTTACTAAATTAATCGATCGTCGATGATTAAACATTCAAATTACACGATGATGTGCTCGTATTATGAGTGTAAGTCACGCACGCTCCTCCAAGAAAGCACGCGACTTACGGCACATGGTATACCACTTACATACGGTAGACCAATGTGTAAACATTACACATATTTACCACCCTGTATATATATAGTACTCATGGGTCATGGCCAATGATTATGGAGCAAACGACAAGTCGAATGCAATGGAGTGAAGCTACTTCGTACAAACAGTCGACGGCTTTTCCATAATCGAACAACCGTCCGTTCCCTCGATCTCTCGTCCACAACTTGCAATATATACCCATATTGCTCTGTTTGTCAAGTGACAGCTCTATATATAAGCTGAGCTGGGAGATAGATAGAGGGGAAGCCAGAGAGGAAGTGAGGAACATAAGGCGGGATAGATCGAGTAGCCGGCCGGTCAGCTCTTGATGATCTTGAGATCGAAGTCCCTTGGTCTTGGGGTGTGGTCAGCCCGAATCCTCTAGCTAGGTACGTAAGCCATCAATCCAACCTTGCATCCAATGATCCAAGCTCGAAATGGTTGGAACGTATATGCAGGCATGTTTCTTTCTTGTCTCGGGCGCTCTCAGCCCAAGGTATTAATTCGATTTTTCTTTGCATTTCGTCTCTATTATGATGCCCATTTGATTTACTACCTGTTTTTCCTAGCCGAAATTCCATAATCCTCCGCTTTGTATGTGAGTTCGGATTTGTGTTCCGCGACGAAAGACCGAAGAAGCAGTACATAACTAGCTGCTGATCTCACATCATTCGGCACTCACACATCCATATATAGTCCATAGAGCTAGAATGGATGGCACGAATTCCAGTTGAACGTTGAGCTCCGTTTTATTAAGTATGATCCCTTCATCTTGATCTAGATAGTTGAAGTGGCTAGCGAGTAGCCTACCGGGGGAGGGAGAGAGAAACCAGAAAGCCAAGCTGGATCCGATGTGTCTATATGTTATAGGGTAATTGTAATCAATCTGTGGACACAGTGCTTGTCTTGATCCAGAAGAACAATACCATGGGACACCCTATACTGCCTAATTCTACACGTACCAAACGCCCTTACCAAAACCGCTCACTCGTGCATAAAATTAAGGGTCAACAATCTTGGTCTGTTTGGTTTCCAACCCACATCTACTAATCAATGAGCATATGTTGCTTGCAAAGCAAAATAAATAAATATCGAAATGGGGTGGAAGCCTGATATTTTTGCCAATTCTTTGGTAGTACAATGGTATGGTCCAAATGACTCAAAATTAGTAAAGTTTTGCTCGTGCCTAGTTTTATTTTAGATCATCATGCCAAAATTTCGGTAGGGCTAGTTGGAGCTTTGATCCAATATCCAATGTATGCTATTTTCAGTTATGCTAGCTATTTATTATGTAACTAAATCTTTGCTGACTAGATGTACCTTTGGACCGTTGGAATCAACTGATATTTGAGTAACCATGTCATCTCTATAAGTCGTTTATAATATTCGGACTATTAAGAAAAGTAACATTTGAAAACATGATTAATTAACTTGGTTCATGCCAAACATATATTCATACTTTGGTAGACGTCACTTAGGAGAGGCAAAATTCATTGAGTGAACAACCTATTATCTCCCTATACCTCAACAACCTCAATGCACCATGTAAGCAAGGTAATGTGTGACATGTGTACCATAGTATTGGGAGAGCGTAAGTTTGTCTCGTCGAAACACGAAAAAATATATAAGACAAAGTGATTGTGGGCGAATACGCAAGATATCATGTAGTGCCCTTGGGTATCCATGTTACATTTGTTTTTCTGTTATGTGTTTCACAAAAATTCATGAAACAACCCGACATGGATTAATATTTTTCCGAGAACATAAAACTTTAAATTAATATTATGACATAGCAGATTAGATGTATGCTTTGAATGTTCTAGTTCTTCTTTTCTTCCGAGAGAAACGAGAACGTTAATACAAGTTCAGCAAATTGTTAATGCATTGGATAAAGTTTGGTGGCACACCTGGTTCAGTGAGAGGAAATATCCCATGTGCATGTAGCATTTTCGGGGACAAAAACTTGTTGCCAACACTGCATTTATTTTTTGAAAGCATGTTACCACGTGGCTGTGGAAATCCATTGCGAGATGCATCTTGTCTGGTCCCAGCTCCAGGCCCTACTCCCCTTCACGTCCATCAGTTGCCAGGTCACCTGTGGCCCGTTCAACGATTTTTTTTTCCTTCTTCTTTCTGAAGTGGCTGAAAATTGACCACGGCAAATGGATGAAAGCAAAGATCTTTTGTGTTGCTTGTCGAGCTTGTCTTTCAGTTGCATTTTTCTTCTTCTGTAATATATGAGAGTGCCTATCTGAATATGATGGATTTTCCTCTTATACAAAAGCTGGTAAGCTTGAACCGAAATGATTCGTTTCTTCTTCTTTTGTTGCTAATAAAAATAAATAAACGTCTCGACCGACATTATTTCTCCATTGACTTTGAGAGATCCCGGTGAATGATTCTTTTTGTTTGTTAAATCAAATGAAATGAACGATCGATGCAACAACCATAATAATAAGTTAATAACCAAGAGTTCATACTTGTATAGCTGCTCTACATTGCAGAGAAGCACAGCTCATTAGACCAAGAGTCGGTGGCGGCGAATGGACGGCGGCCAGTCGCCGCGGCCTCAGCAGCCCCGCCGCACGCCGGAGCGGGAGGGGAGTCACAACTACGACATCGAGCGCATGGACGGCACCGGAGAAGGGGAGTGGTGGCTCAACGCCTCGTCGGAGGCGCTGCTCCGCTACGACGACCGCCAAGGGAGCGCGATCGAGCCCCCGTTGCTGCGGAAGCGCGCCGTCAACAACACCTCCCAGATCGCCGTCGTCGGCGCCAACATCTGCCCCATCGAGAGCCTCGACTACGAGTACGCCGCCCGCATATCCTTTCTTGATTTGGTGTTGCTGGTGCACCACCATAATTTTATTTTGGTTCTTAGATAGGCTGATCTTTAGATCCAAGTAAAATGCTATTTTTGAGCAGTTCTCCGCACAGAGTAGCAGCAGTCTGATCTATTTGGAGAGCAAACCCAGTTTTGGAGGAAGAAACATAGAAAGGGGGAGTAGGAAACATAAATGTCTTTCCTGTAACATTGTAGATTTCCTGTAATTATTTTTGTTGATTTGACGACCGTGTGCATTAATCGATGTAGAGTCCGGGGGAGCTCTCTTTTTTGTGGGAAAAATAACAATGTTGGTTTATTATCTAGAAAAATAACATATGGCAGTAAAAATGCACTAGCAAACAAACAAGAAGCGAAAGCTGTCAAAGGCATTATGGCAGTTTACCCTGTGGCATGCAGGAGTTGTTAGCCGAGTGTTGAGTTCTAGAGATTGAATTCATACATGCAAAAAATTCACAACTTCCATACATCCACACTGGACATTATGCTCAGTTTTGTTAAATCGCTGAATATTTGCATGTTTCAGAGTTGTAGAGAATGACTTTTTCAAGCAAGACTGGCGATCGAGAAAGAAGAAGCAGATATTTCAATACATTGTTATGAAGTGGACTTTGGTGCTTCTTATTGGTCTGATGACTGGACTTGTCGGCTTCTTTAATAACCTTGCGGTTGAAAACATTGCTGGATTAAAATTGCTTTTCACTGGAGAACTTATGCTTAAGGAAAGGTAAAGTTTCACTTTATAGCGTTTGCTATTTTCATTCATTGCTTCAGCTCCTACAAATGACCCATAACTTCCAGAGATGGATATTTACGTTTATTATTAGACTATGAGACATTTTCATGTCCTAATTCTTGGATTGTTTCCGAGTTCATGAAAGCGACCATTAAGTTTCTTTCTTACAATCTGTAAGATGCGATTCAATTTGAAAGAAACGTTTCTACAACTGTCTTAGACTTGTGGAATTATTTGAAGTAATCAATAGTGTCATGCTTCCAGCGCAGGTATTTTATTGCATTTTTGGCATATGGAGGTTCCAATCTAGTCTTGGCGGCAGCTGCTGCAGCATTATGTGCTTACGTTGCACCTGCAGCTGCTGGATCTGGAATCCCTGAAGTGAAGGCATATCTTAACGGAGTTGATGCTTATTCTATATTGGCTCCTAGTACACTATTTGTGAAGGTGAGTCCTAACTTACAGACAGATTGATACAAAAGTATTAAGTATTACTCTCTTACTCTTCAAGCATTCTTCCGTCAACTATTGTCGACATCATACCATGATTCATGACCTAAATTGTGTAGAGTTTCCTGTAATAGTAAGGGCTTCTTTTGTAAACTATCTAAATACTTGTGAATAAAATTGAAGATTCCGTTACTGCAGGGCAATCTTAATTATTTTATGTTTGAGTTAAAGTGGTAAAATACTCTACGAAGTTTACTTCTTAAGAAATCCGTCAGCTGTGTGTGAAGAGCAATCATTGAGACACCCTGTGACATTTTATTAGTGGGCAAACTTTACAGTGGTGGTAAGACTGACCTCTAGCAATAACCACGGCTAACTGTCAGAGCATAGCATTAGTGCATTACACCTTCACTTGTTTGATAGCAACCTAGTACCTTGCAAACAATACCCCACAAAAAAAGTTATGCACAAGGTGCTGTGTTAGAGATCTAATGGATATGGTTCTTGCATACACTGAAAATGTGGGATGATCTTATCAGCATTTGTCAAATCATTCTGCACTGATAGAGGAAATATGTTCTACCAGTGCCACAGTGTGCATTCTAGTCTTCTACATTATCACATTACCTTTCTTTCTGAAGTCTTCTACTGGTTTGTAGATATTTGGTTCAATACTTGGAGTTTCAGCTGGATTTGTACTTGGCAAGGAAGGTCCGATGGTACATACAGGGGCGTGCATTGCCAACTTACTTGGTCAGGGAGGTTCTCGCAAGTACCATCTTACATGCAATTGGCTAAGATATTTCAAGAACGACAGGGATAGGCGTGATTTGATTACATGTGGGTGCGCCGCTGGAGTGGCAGCTGCCTTCCGTGCACCTGTAGGCGGTGTCCTGTTTGCTCTTGAGGAAGCAGCATCATGGTAGCATCTCTTTCCTGACAAATTATATATGTTTTATTTGGGCATTAATTTCTCTATCCAGTTTCTGCAAATCATAAATGGAGTAGCATCGAGCTTTCAGCATCTATATTTTATCATTTGATATATATATGTTAAGTGTGTGTCTAATGTTTGATAAGAATCATCAGTTGTAGATGCAGTTTACAGTGGTTGGACCAATGGACAAATATGGTGAAATAATACTGTTCTTAACTACTGTTAACCTTCATGTTATCTTCAAAATGCTATATTTATTTACAAAAATGTTAGATTGCTAGCCATGATAATACAAGTTAACGTTTTTTTTCTCAATTTCGTTTTACAGGTGGCGCAGCGCTCTTTTATGGAGAGCATTCTTTACAACTGCTGTTGTTGCTGTGGTGTTGAAGGCCTTGATCGAGTTCTGTCGCAGTGGAAAATGTGGTCTCTTTGGCCAAGGTGGATTGATTATGTTTGATCTCAGTTCAACTGTTGCGACTTACAATGGTTCGGATCTAATTGCAATAATTATCCTTGGAATAATTGGTGGCATCTTTGGAGGCATCTTTAACTTTCTCTTGGATAAAATTCTCCGTGCTTACAGTTTTATCAATGAGTGAGTGTTGAGTATGAACTGTTAATGAATATGCTTGCAACACTTTTCTGTTTGCTTTGCCTATTTTGAGATGTGATATCATCTGCATTTTTTTTGTTCCTGCAGGAGAGGTGCTCCATCCAAGATCCTTCTCACTGTAATCATATCAGTTATCACATCAACGTGCTCCTATGGCCTCCCTTGGCTTGCTGCATGCACTCAGTGCCCTGTGGATGCCGTGGAGCAGTGTCCCACCATTGGCCGCTCTGGCAACTTCAAGAACTTTCAGTGCCCACCAGGGTATTACAATGGTCTTGCATCACTATTCTTCAACACGAACGATGATGCCATACGCAACCTTTTCAGCAATGGAACCGAGGCTGAGTTCCACATGTCTAGTCTTTTCATCTTCTTCATCGCCATTTATTGCCTTGGACTTTTGACTTACGGAATTGCCGTCCCATCTGGTCTCTTTATCCCTGTTATTCTTGCTGGAGCCACATACGGGCGAATAGTGGGTACACTTTTGGGATCCATATCCAATCTTGATCCTGGCCTTTTTGCACTTCTTGGTGCAGCTTCATTTCTCGGTGGAACAATGAGAATGACTGTGTCAGTCTGTGTGATCCTCCTAGAGCTCACCAATGATCTGCAAATGCTCCCTTTGGTCATGCTTGTTCTTCTCATATCCAAGACCATAGCAGATACCTTTAACAAAGGGGTTTATGATCAGATAGTGGTAATGAAAGGTTTGCCGTTCATGGAGGCTCATGCTGAACCATACATGAGGCACTTGGTGGCTGGTGATGTTGTGTCTGGCCCACTGATAACCTTTTCAGGCGTCGAGAAGGTGGGGGACATTGTTACTGCGTTGAGGGTCACAGGTCATAATGGATTTCCAGTGGTTGATGAGCCACCTCTAACAGAAGCGCCTGAGTTGGTTGGTCTTGTCATCAGGTCACACCTATTGGTTTTGCTGAAAGGCAAGATGTTCATGAAGGAACCGGTGAAAACCAGTGACAGCTTTGTTCTGGGTGGATTTGGTGCCTTCGATTTTGCCAAGGCAGGGTCAGGGAAGGGTTTGAAAATTGAAGAGTTATATTTCACAGATGAGGAGATGCAAATGTATGTGGACCTCCATTCGATTGCAAACACCTCACCGTATACGGTGGTTGAGACTATGTCACTAGCAAAAGCTGCTATCCTATTCCGAGAACTAGGATTGAGGCATCTACTGGTTGTGCCAAAGAAACCAAACGTAAGCCTCTCCCCCCTTGCATTCTCAAGACGTTTTGAGATGCATGCTGAATCGTCCATTGGACTTATGAATAAAAAACATAAATTCATTTCTCTGCTTGGAGCCACTAATCATCCTACATGAAATGCACTGTAGAATCTAGCTGTATACAGTACTGTAAGTTGTAGGCATCGCGCATACTTATTCCACCCATCGCATGTCTTATGCACAGAAGTTTAATATGATTCCGTACCAACTATTTTCACTGATCTCACGAACCGTAACTCGTAGGCGTAGCATGCTTTATGGCCTAATTCCCTTTTTATGTGTAAAAGTTGTCCACTGACGACACATTCCTTTTCTTTTGAATGCAGAGACCTCCCATTGTCGGAATTCTCACAAGGCATGATTTTGTGGAGGAACATATCCACGGGCTGTTCCCAAATCTCAATCCTCGCAATTTCCACTCCGCCTCAATGGGAGGTTGACTGAAAAGTTTTGTGTTGCTTAATTTTTACAGAAATCCTATGAGTGTTAGTGGTATGTAAATTACCAAACTGTACCCGGTTTTTTTTGGGAGTGAGCTTTATCTTCTGTACATCAATCGCATATGCTCTTTTGCAACAATAATCTGGCTGCATGGTTAGTCCAGTTGTCTATTGTGAGCCTATGAAAGGAATCGCTCTGCGAACTGTATAGAGTAAACATTCAAAACTCTTGAATTTGAAATATAAGCATACAATGTAAATTTATATATGACATGTTTGAGAAATGAACTGAGTCAGAGTACTTCTTTGAATAAAGGGTTCTCATCTGCAAGTATTTTCCTGGCCAATTTACAGTCTTTGCCTTTCCATAGTTCTCTGCCATTCACATTTCGAGCTCATTGTTTTTTTTGTTGACAATTCTAGCTCATTGTAGTAGACTGTGATTTGTTGTGAGTAGCGCACTGACTTTTCATCAGACCCAAGTGTCATCTGTCAACACTGAAGATATATTGACATGGTGATGGTGGTGATATCTGTGTCTATGTTTGTGTGTCCATATTCAGCATGCTGATATCTACCACAAAGGATGTCTATGGTTGCAGGCTTGCAGTCACATATCCCCTGCAAACAATGCTTATGGATGATTGTACGTTTATTTTCCAATCAAACAACCAACTGCGGTTGTCACAATGCAATGATGCTGCCCCTGCAAATTCCAGCATGTGGTCTCTTACTCTTTCCTTGTACTAGTATTTCTTTTGGTGTAGCATCATGCGTGCCAAGAACAGCACTTGTGCAGCGCATGCTCAGACATATGATGGCCCTGCAAAATACCATGCTTATCTTCATCTTGGGTTTGACGAAGCCTTTTGGGTTGGTCTGTTTTCTTTTTTGCCTGTGTTCTGTGTTGAGTTTGCAGCAGAAATTGGTGCTGCTGTACACGTAAACAGTACTAGTCTGAGCTGAGTTTACATTGCTGTATGATTGGTTTCTAGAACACGTAATCTATTTATGAACATACACGTATGTAGCACTGACAGTGAGAGACACGGCACGGCTTCGTGTTGTTCTTTAACTGAGGCACAAAAACAATTGACTAACATGTTTTGTTGGACTCTAAACAAAGAAAAGTGTTCTTTAGCTCAACTAATTAAGGTTCCTCTTTTCTTTGGATTTCACAACGCAGTGAAATTTTATTTGGATTTGATTTTGTAGTATTCTTAAGTTTTCAAGTACTCCTTCCCTCTCTCAATCCACTATATATGTCGCAAATAAAATAAAATAAAATAAATCCAAATCATGACTGTAGTGGAAAAAATAGGTTATCTATTTTTTTACCTAAATGAGAAACTGTCCACGGAAGGCGAATAAATAATCTTTTTGTGCCATCTTTTCTCGCCTTTTAATGTGGTTATGCGTGCAGAATCTATGGGCAGGAGTACTCTGCTTCTGAAAACCATGTGAGGCGAGACCTTGATAGAAACGTAAGTGCTGAAAAACAGCTAGTCCATTTCTTATTCAGACGGCCTTCAGACGTTGCTTTTAAACGCATGAGCGTGCATTTCTTAATCAGTAGAGACAAATAATGCTACTTAACAGGGCATTCAACCAGAAATTTTGGTTTTATCAAACCTAATAGCATTGTAAATAATTAGTATCCAGCTAGCGTGACTTGTCGTATCTTATGCTTGTTTTTATTATCTGAATCGGCTATAAGGCATATCCTTGGAAATAATCTGAAGCGGCTATTTCTTTTTGAGAATCAATATCAGCTATCTAGGTATGATCTGGGAAAGAAGATTTTGTGTGTTATTGGGTAGGGCCTTTATCCCATTTCCGAATCGAAAGTGGTATTTCTTTTTTCTAAAGACACAAGATATAGTTTGATTTAGAAGCAACATTTTTAAAATGAATTGACTAGTTTGCAAGTTTTGATGCTACACTTTCACAATATGGAAGACTATATCTCTCCTAAGGAATACCTAAACTTCATCTTCCTTCTCTTACCACGCTTTGGCAGAAACCAGAATTGGGTGTGCACAGGGGCCTGTGGTCTCGCACTTCTTCTCCCCTAGTTAGGTTGTTGGGCGTATGGTGTGGGGTGCCCTATACAAAGTCTTGTAATTTTTATTTTTAGAACCATGCAGAAGCGCTACATGTATATATAGAGATAGAAGAAGAAAAGCCAAAGTCGTGTAAATAACTCTTGTTTTTATCAATACATCAAAACACAAAGCTTTTGCATTTTTTTCACAAAAATCTTTCGTCTCTTCGACATCAGCAAAAAGCTATCATCTGTCAAGCTGTTCACTAACATGTGTATCCTGACTTGAACGTACGGTTCTTGCACTCGTTAGTATTCTTCTTTTCAATTTATATATATTTCTTTGATTCCTATTTTTTGGGTAAGCCATATGCTTGCATCTCTAATGTTAATATGATTCTGGAGAATAAAATGTGAGGATATGCACTTACATTTATAAAACAAGGGTCAACTGGAAATCTGAAAAGAGTGCTTAGGTCAAATGGTGAGATCTAAAGCAAGTTCCTACACAGTACCCCACTTTTGTTCCTTTTTAATGGAGCAACTTTAGCTCCGCTCATCCAGTATTCTTCTTTGGTGCAGGCTTGTCATGGTGGCCATACTGTGCACCCTTTTAAGATCATACTGGAAAGTTTAAAAGGTTGATTCTCCCTCTTTGGATGATGTCTCTGGCTGCTCGCTAGAAAATAAACAACCCATATCAAGTGGGAAAATGCACACATCAACCTGATCACCTAGACATCAACCGAATCTAATCCGACTATTCCTGGTCTTATCAAAAGGGAAGGCCTGCACAAGATATAGTGTTGAAGGTTAATCAAAAGAAAATGAACTATAGATGAAAGTGCGAACTGAAATGGCGTCCCTACCATCCGTAGAAACTGCAACAACTCTTGATTGAACGTGAGATAACTTGATCGAAACAATTATGTGTGATGGCTAGCTATACATAAGACACCTTCTTGTTTTCCTTTTGACGAGATGTCTCACAACTCAACTTTTTTTTAAAGAATACACACTCCTAGTCGTATTAATCATATGTAGTTGAAGAAAGGCCTAGAGGATTGGTAAATCGTCAAGGATGGCTACAACACCTCGCACAACCAACCACGAAAACTCGGCTTGCACCTTCACACACCATAAATGGGGAGGAAGCGGACATACAACCCTAAGACGACGTCATGTCTAAAAATGGATACCTCTGTAGAATGAGCCAGACATCCGAATGACACGTACATCATAGTCTTAAGTGCGTAGACGAGTCATTGAATGGACGACAGGACCCTACCAGACTAGAGGAGGGTGTCATCTATGAAGTGCCAACGACTCCATTCGCCATTTCAAGGACTCCACAACGATCAAAACATGCCGGCTTTCAAGGAGGGATCGACATCCTAGGACTGTCGCTGCCTAATCCGAGGAGCCAGATCTAGGGTTTCCTCTGGTGTTTGAGGTGAGGTAGCCCAACAAGGGCATGATGAAGGAGGGAGACGACACACCATGGGCGTTGCTGTTGTGAGCAAAAGCAGACATTTCTCCCTAACCTTAGTGGTGAACCCGAAGTCCACCGGAACAGAGCGAAACACCTTCACTACCATGACCGACAACGATAAAAACTGTGAGTGGTGATGACCTTTCTGGTAAGCATGTATATGTACTTCTTTGTGTTGAAACAAATATTTGATCCATCCCTAGATATGTCTAATGTATCCCTTCTCCCTTGAGCAAAAAAAAGTTAAACTTACTCCCACATAGCTCCATTCTAATTAAACCGGTGTCATGTGAGCAGGGATTTGGTTACCAGTCAAAATACCGCGGTAATCGGCCGGTAACTGGATTTCCCAGTCCCCTCGATAAATGCGTTTACCGGATAAAAAATCTCGGAGCTTTTGAATTTGGACCGATTTTGTCCTTTAAAATTATTTTTGATGTTCAAGTTCAATTTTCAAATTTTGTTTGAAAATTTTGACCGGTAACCACGGTAACCAGAAATCCCAGCCCCCTCCGAGATTTTTTTGGAACCGGTATCCAAAACCTTGCATGTGAGACAATCTCCACGAGTCACACTGTCATAGGGCCAAGAGATTGACCATAGCCGATCTACAAAAAGAGAGAGATTTCTTCCTCTTTTTGATATTGATATGGATGCATCATGCATATCCATCCGATCTTCGGCGCAGAACGACGCGGAAGAAAAGAGAAGAAAATCATGACATCATCTTGAAAAAATAATGGAAAGCAATCACGCGAGAGGGATCGGGATTCGCCCCCGACAAGCAAATCCGGAGGAAAGCATTTCCCCGACCCCAAATCCGGCCCCACCGCACGCGCACGGGCCCCACCCGTCCGGCCACCTTCTTCTACCTCCGACCACACCGGGACCTCTTCGCACGTCTCGAGCTCTCCTTTCTTTTTCGTCATCGTCGTCGAGTAGCTTATTAGAGAGCGCCCGCCATTGTTTATCGACCAACGTCGTCTCTTAGCGAGGATGGGTGCCACGGCAGGAGGAAAAGGGGAGGCGGTGACGGTGAGGGTGCTGGTGGTGGACGACTCCCCCGTCGACCGGAAGGTGGTGGAGCTGCTCCTCAGGAACCACAGGGGCGGCGCCGCAGCATTCCACGGTCAGCCTAGCTACTTCATTCATCAGTAATCTTTTGTTGTTTTGCTGGGAGTTGTGACATGATCAGCGTTCCTTTCTCCATCCATGCATTCATCAGTTACCGCGGTGGATAGCGGCAAGAAGGCGATGGAGCTCCTCGGGCTGAACAACGCGCAGAGGAGCATCGACATGGTGATCACTGACTACTGCATGCCGGAGATGACCGGCTACGACCTTCTAAAAGCAATCAAGGTAAGAGCGTCATGATTTCAGCTTCAGCTTCACTGACTACTGCAATCCTCTGTTCTCTGAGAGATGACGACAAATGTTTGAACACCGTCAGGCGTTGGGCTCTCCCAAGTCCATCCCGGTGGTCGTCATGTCGTCGGAGAACGAGCCCCAGCGGATCAGCAGGTTCAACTTCTTCTCCTATTTTTCTGTTGGCCCACCTATCATTTTGTGCAAAGAAGACGCCGCCATGAAAAGCTGTTTTGTTTTCAGAAGAGAAAAAAGGCAATTTTACGCACACTAATTAATTAAGCTCGCCTCTTTGACAAAACAAAACAAAAACAGATGCTTAACGGCGGGTGCTGAAGATTTCATCGTGAAGCCTCTGAGGATCAAGGACGTGCAGCGCCTGCGGAACTGCTCCACCGTCAGGCCCGGCACCGAGGACGCCGTCGCCGATGATAGACGCCGCAGAAAGATGAGGAACGACGCTCCGCCACCGCGTCCGGACACGGCCGCCAAGAAGGCCACCTCGGAGCAGAGGCCAAAGAAGCAGCTGGCAGGACTCGCCATGGCATCCAACATCGACCTGTCGCACTACCTGCAGTTCCTCTTCAAGTTCATCCTGCTCGCTTACGCGGTGCTCTGCCTCGCCGAGCTCCTCCACAGATGGTCAAATGGCTGCTTCCACTCCCTATGGTTATGGTAGATACATTTTCACGGTGATCGAGTGTGTACTGTAAAACAAGGTTGCAGATGGCTCACGCATCAGGAGCTTAGCTCAATGTCTCAACATCCATGGTGCTCTTCTAGCCGCTAGGTACTTAGGTTAATTTGATTATTAGTTCGTGGCCGGCCGGCCTGTTGCCAGGGTTCGAGTTGAGTAGCAGGCAGGCACCGTTTGTTCCTGGCTGGCTCATCCTGGGTGGGCAGCCAATTGTCGATTCGCTCATGCATGGAAGAACCACCGGAGATATCCTGTCTAGTCTAGTACTGGAGTAGTGGTTTGCGTGATGTGAGTGGGTATCTGATGTCGCTTTTAATCAAGATCTGGATATGATACGGTGATGCATGCATGCCACTACTGCATGTGTTCACAAGCGAAGCTTCTCCCCCTGCCTCTTTGTTTGTTTGTTTCTTTCTTCGTTCGTTCAGGTGGGTAGACAAATAAAGTCATAGGTGAGCACGGCTGCAACCGAGCAGAGACACTAACAAACTTCTGATATTTTTTCATTACTAAATTAGAATTAAAAAAATCTAATAGAAATCATGAGTGCAGTACAAGTGTACACCAGTATACTATAATAAAAATATAGGAAGAACGTATAGTATGTGACCAGTACAAAATAACAAGTGGTAGCAAATATACTCCATCCTTTTTTTTAATATAAGTACACATAAAAATGAGTGAATATGAACACTAAAACATGTCTAGATATAATTTTAGACAGGTGAACATGGAGAAAAGGTAAAACGTCTTATATTAAAAAAACTGAGGTAGTATATGTGAATATAAATTATATAATTTGCACAACATGTTTATCTCACACTCCACATACCATTATATTTTACGGTCGATAGATAGTCTGGAACACATCGTAATCCTCTCAATTATATCGATTGGAAAGGTAAACAATTCGGGCGAACATTTGTCTCATCCATCGACCACGACGAACACCTACCATGTGTCTCTCGTGTGGTGGAAAGACATGGACACACGCGCATGACCCCACCCTTGTTTCTTTATTATCCTCTTTTCTTCTCAGTGCAGCTCTCAGTATCCATCGTCTTCTTCCTATAAAAAGCATACTATCATGGAGATCTCATGAACGCGCCTTGCTCATCATCCCAACAATGTGCCAATGTTACCACCGCCACGTGTCACCGGCCAAATCCGGCTCCTCCCCTCACTGGACGACATCGAAAATCATCTCTCTTTGTGTGCGTGCATGTGTGTGTGAAAGAAATAGTGATGTGTAGCAGCGAATTGAGGTTCCTCCTAGCGACAGGCTGTCAACTACTACAACATACGGGGTAGAATATCCTCACTCCGTCTAGTCGGCGGGGTTGAGAGGGGACAATAAGTCAAAGGCCCTACCAAGAGACAATTAACTTGCTACTGCAAGGCGGTCCTCACCGCCCTGAAGGACTGCTACAAGCTCATGTAGGATGGCCACAGATTCTAGAAAACCACAAGCACTACCCATTTTTTCGTTGCAAGCCTGTGACGATGTTGCTAGAAGCACACAACAGTGGTACTGCAAACGCTTTAGTCAGTCGCTACTCGCTAGTGCTGCAGGCCAAAATGTCCCCTGCTGCCAGCCGCCATGGGCCGAAGTTGCAAGCGATGATGGTGTTGTTGCAACCAGGTATGTTGTCTTAGGGGGAGGAGTGTTGCTACTGTGAGTACGGAGAATGAACTTGAGTCTTGACTGTGTTCAACATTGACGCTCTAGTTTCTACGGTAAATCCTAGGCAGTTTGATTAGGCAATTTTTGGAAACATGCATATTGCTCTTGAAGTGTGAGGCGATCCTACACGGTTGAGTTTAAAAAAAAGGTTGGAGTGAATGTTTAAATTCCTTTGAAATTGAGTCATGTGAATCCAATCCATAGGATGTTTATAGCACCATTCACTAAACCAAAGGCAATTCATAGAAAAAATTGATAAAGATTAGAATACTATAAAAATCCTTTAAAATTTTTACAATCCAAATAGGCTCTGAATGGTCAGAAGATTATTGAAACCACCTAGCAAAAAAAGTAGAATTATTAAAATCGGATGGGGGACTATGATGCTAGACTTTTTTTGTTGGCTTTTGACTTTGTCTTATAGGCCGGTGCTTTTGGCTTTTATCTTTTGGCTTATACAATAGTGTAACATAAGCCAAAAGTCAAAACTCAAAAACACTGCTTTTATGGTTTATAAGCCAAAAGCAAAAGTCAACTATTACGGTGCACCCTGAACTCTCGAACACCCTCCGGCTTAACGGTGCACCCTGAACTCTCACACTTATACGTGATCTCTGAACCCAATTTCTCTGAATTCCAGCAGCTAGGCGCTCAGCTCGAGTAATCTGGACGTCTGGTTTCCTGTCCAACGGACGCGATCTCGCTCTTCGGCGCCGCCCAGATTCAGCCCATCGCCTCCGCTCGTCCTGCGCGGGCAGCGCCGCCTCTCCGCCGCATCCTCGCAGCTCGCCGACCCGCTTGTCGCCCCAGGTTACCCCCTATGTTAACGCGTCCCCTGTGACTGTGACTGCCGCAACCGTGTACTGGCGGGATTCGTTGCAGGGGCAGAGGTGGAGGAGGCGGTGGCAGGCTTCGTCACCGGCAAGCGCAAGGACACCGAGGTAGCCCACACCTAGGTACTACCAGTCCCCCGATTGGCATCGCCTACTGCGTAAAGAGAATTTACAATTTGGTACGGACTGTCAACGCTTAGTGGTATGATGTACAGTAACTGTTTACAACATCCGAACTGGGAAGTAAAATGATTCATGTGGATTACTTTCTAGTACTCCCTCCGTTCTGAATTAATTGACTCAGATTTAGTACAACTTCAACTAAATTGAGTCAATTAATTCAGGACTATTACAAGCAATTTTTCTTGTTTACTGTTCGGAAAGGGGACACGTCGGTGGATGTCATGGCGGGAATGGAAACGTCACGTTCCCTTTGCTTTAGATGGTGGCCGATATTGGGCGTGGGCGTGTCTGTGGGGTGTGGACATCCAAGATGCCGTGATAGAGGGCACATCCCCTTTTTGGAAAATGACTATTAATCGGCATGAGGTATGCATTTGATGCAATGTAGGAAGCATGATTTTTTTTGCTGGTCGGATTGTGGACTACCAAATGTGGCTTTTTTTTCCTGTAGAATTGAGAGAAATAAATTGAAACGTCAAACACACAATGTTGTAGCAAATGCTTAGATAAGTCCACCCTGATTCTTGGTCCAACTGTATCTACTGGGAGTCTTGTGACATTACATTCTGACATTAGCATTTAGAGCAAGAAAAGAGGGACATTTCTACATTCTCATGAAATCTTATTATGTGTTCTGGGCTTGTTGCGACGGTAACTCATTCTGTCGCAGATAAAGTTAATCAAGTCGTTTTCCTCATAGTGCGTATTGTTCCTAAAGAAATTATCCTGACATTTTACATCTTATGCATTCCAAGTTTTGCAGCTTGTCCAGTGATGTGATTCAGATAACCATTATCCTGAAATCAGCAGACCAGTGAATCATGATCATGTGCAAGTGTTCATAATGTTTAACTACTGGCTATCTATGTGTAGGCTTGTACCATTTAGCTTGGGCTACCTTCCAGATGGCGATAAAAGCAATTACTGTACCCAGGTCAACTGAGCTGGCACTGCAAGCTAGCAGCATAGGAGAATGAATGGTTGGTGCCAACAAGGTACATAATGTCCAAACAATCAAGTGACCAACTCGCAGCCTTGATGGGGTTTCTCTGAACCCTTGTCACCTAGACAGCCCCAACGTTGACCAAAAGAGTTTGCAACAGGAAAGGAATGGAACTTCACGGTACGCAAATATGTACAGACTATCGAATTGGGCGCTAAGTCTATCTGGGAATGTGCAGCACCAAAAAATAGGAAATTCTTCGGTTGGCTCTTGATTGAAAAAACAATCAAGGGGAGAGATGTTCTACATGAACAACATCATCGAAAAAGATCTCTGTCCTTTTGGCTGCGCGAGCAGTGAATCGGCATTACACTTTGCGGCCACACTAAGGATTCTCTATCAACTGGGATACACTGGTCAGGTTCTATCAGAATTGACCGACATTTTTGCTGTTTGCAAAGGGCAGACTGCACATCACAAGCATCAAGGTTGGGGCTAATTATAATGCCTACGATCTGGAGTATTTCACAACTGGAAAGTTTCTGAATTCTGGTGATGTTATCAACTCCACCAAAACGACCACAAATAAACGCAGCAAAACAATCAAACCATGGGATCACGGAGGGAAACGTGAAGAGAAGCATTAGTTGGAAAATGGGTTGACTGAGTTCTGTCGAGTTCCTGTGCTAGGTCATTTTGTTGCATTCAGGTTGCTCTTTCTTTGGGTCTCTTTTTTTTCACCTTTGTATCATGTGTGAACCATGGCTGTAAAAAAAGTTCCGAGTTCTCTTGGCTTTCAATAAAATGATCCTAGTTGCCATGAAGCTCTACAATTCTGGGACTCCATGTTTCTGGTCCTGCATTACATTATACGAATCCTGTGATGCTGAATTACTACTGATTGCAATTTTGAGTTACTATAATGGAATTTGTAAGGCTATAGTTAGCTGAAGCGAATCATATTATCGTCAATTGTAAGTTTTTCTCAACTTGACACATGTTGCCAGTTTGAGCGAGTCTGGTTTGGTATTTTCTCACCAAACTGTCTGAAGCATTGGTCTAATTGGCAGTGAAAGGATACCGATTGGCCATTGAATGTGTTTATTCAGCTACCAATCAAAATTTTAAATGAAACCCTATATCTTATAGTCATACTTACAGAGAGACTTGAATAGTGTGTAACAGGGGCACATAGATAGTAACTAAACATTTTGTATAAAAGAAGATAGTAAGTAAACAAACCACAATAATTATAACTAGTAATTATCATATAGAGTGGTACAAAAGACCCAAGAAGCAATTGTAGAAGTTTGAATATTTGTGAATATTACAGCACATTGGCTGAAAATGAAAGAATAAGATCTAATAAACTCCTAAACTTTCAGATGCTAACTACTGGATCCAAATTCTGGATCATCTTCTGAGTATCCTCTTCTGTGTGTCGTCAGAGATATGATCAGGGAGCAGCGATGGAATTGCAAAAGTCCATTCCGCTGCAAAAGGGAACGGGTGCCGCCGTCATCGAGCAAAGCCAGGGAGCCATCCATTCGTCTGGTGCTGGAGGGGATGGAACCCGGAGCAGGTGCATCATGGAATTGGAGTTGTCACCGAAGAAGTCTTGCTTGACTGGTGAATTTGGTGCGGGAGGGGATGGAACCCGGAGCAGGTGCATCATGGAATTGGAGTTGTCACCGAAGAAATCTTCCTTGACAGGTGAATTTGGCGCGGGAAGGGAATGATCTGGTGTCGGAGCAGGGAGAGTGCTGCAGGACTGGTCACCGCCAAGAACAGCGAGCGGATTTGGTAACCGGAGCTGCTGCCTCAAGGGATCAGAGTTCTCGCCAAGAAATACTTCATGGGTCAGCGGATTCACTGCTGGAGCGGAAGGAAACAGTAGTTGCCGTCTTACAGGAGAAGAATCGCCCGAGGTGTTCATGATCTTGCGCGCAGACGCGGACAGGGACACCGGGGAGAAATCAAGGCGGTCGAGATCTGCCGCCTTCCTCTTGCGCGCCGCGGACGTGTTGCTCTTGCACGCGGATGCTGATGACGAAGCCTTGGCGGCCGAGTTGAGGAACCGAGGGCTGCGGTAGATCTTGCAAAGAACGATTCTTGGTTCGCCGCCGTCGACTTCTTGATCCAGACTGAACTCCACCATCAGCCACTCCGGCTTCTTGCCTTTCTCCTTGGGCTTGGGCGTGTAGGTGAACCTGTCCAGGCGGCCGACGGGGAGGCCATCCACGGGGTCGAGGACCATCTCCCCCCTCTCTGATCTCCAGGTGCCCTTGCCGCCGCCGACGATCCGTGGCTTGCGGCCGTCGCGGGCAATCCTGGGCTTCTCGGTGCAGAAAAAGTACCAGTTCGGGCTCTCGCCGAAGGTCCTCGCCGGTCCGGGCTGGTAGCCCGAGGTGAGCTTCTCTGGATCGTCGCCGTACACGTCCGCATCGAAGAAGAAATGCTGGGTGGCGGCAGGGAGCGGCAAGCCGGCGATCCTGGGGATGAGGTACTGCATCACGAGGTCGTGGTTCTGTGGGTAGAAGGAGCTTCCGGGCATGGGCTGCTGGGGAGAAGCTGGCGACGCCATGGAGAAGGGTTGGGAGCGCGCGGGAGAAGCTAGGGTTTGGAACTCAGATTTGGGGCGCGGCAACGCGCGGGTGAAGAGAAAGCAGACCGGCCCCCTGCTTATTTCAAACGCAAGGGGTGAAGGGAGGGGAATTACGTGTTGGAATTCTTGGATTTCCTTTTTTTTGAGGAATTACATGTCGTGATCTGCAAGTTTCCGTTAAATTTCGCGCATGCCCTTTAATCTACGTCTTGCGCTTGCGCATCCGAGAGATATTTTTATAGCGTGAAACTGTCAGCTCGGTTCACTCAGTGCCGTACTTGTTGAGATCGCTCATTTTTGTGTGGGTCAAGATATCGTAACAGCACCATAAGGAACTAGACACATGATACTACCATTTATTGTCCCAATGATCTCTCTCTCTTCGACGCGCCAAAGCAAACTTATCATCAAGAGTCGATTTTCCAAGCATTGTTTGGGACTTTGCCACGGGAGCAGACCAAGGCCCGGGCGTCGTTATCCTGCCTACGGCGATCATTGTCATTGTGTTTCACCTTCTTCTGATTCTCGAGGTTGTAGACGATAACAATGGGGAAGCTATCGTTGAGCAGCTTGTGTTGGTCCCTTGAGACGGGCTTCCGGTGCAGAACGGTTCCGCCAACCATGACCAGAAGGTTTTGTGAGAAGCCTATGTAGGACTTGGTGTAGTCTCCGTGGAGGTGGAACGAAATTCCATCGAACAAATTTGCTGCAGAGTAAATGAACATTTCATGCATGATGCAGCATATACCCATATCCACCCATGTCAATACCCCAAGCTGATGTGCAAAGTTATTTAGCTCTTTTATGCTATGATCATATCGAATTCCAATTTCATATAACAAGTCATTCTACTCATGCATAATGGTGGTTATTATAAGGGTTGATACCTTTCCCGTATTTTCTAGAGATGCTCTAAACTAGTGAGATATGCGCAGACTGGCTGACACAAGGGCCCTGTTAAGAAAAGATAGCGGCAAGCCAGGTGAAGTTTATCACGTTGATTACGTCATCATGTTCCTTTTTTGAGAGTACACGTCATCATGTTCCTCAAAGACTGAAGTTGACTTGGCTGATAAAAATCCCCCTATTGAACCGTGTTCACGAACTGATAGATGATGTGGCAATCTCAACGTAGCCGATATATGACATGGCAAGCTCAACAACATGGCATGTTGTTGAGTTAGCTAGACCAACACCGAACCCACGAGTTGGTTTTGACTATTTTTTTTTTCTTTTGGGAAACTAATAAAAAGAAAAAATGCCCAATTATTATTTAGACTTTACCTGTTCATAATATTGACACATCGTACCATTTTGAGATGATGGTGAGATTCGAGCTCAAGACCAGTGAGTAACAATGTGCCACCGCCAGTCACCAAAATTGAGTATCAAGAAATATTTGTGTGACCATCATGGCGTTGACCAAAATGGTCAGATCGTGTTAGTTTTTTGTTGAAGTTCTTGACGTAAGCCATATTTATGTTTTATGACAGTACATAAAGTTCTTGCATGTCTGCCGCATCAGAGTTTAAGTCTGAAAAGAAAGCAACGAGATCTGTAGAAAGCAAAGGCCCGGGGAGTTTCGTGTTGGAAGTTGGCCAGGGAGATTAATGCAGTGACTAATTACTCAATCCATAGGAGTGTACTCACGTACACTGAATAACCAGAGATAATGTGCGTTCGAGCAGGCACATAAGCCATAGCACATAACAGCAATGTCGAGAAATACAATGTGCTCGGTGTCAGAATCTATTCTAGGAGGGCATGGTCACAGATGAGTCGTGCACTCCATCATGAGCATGTTGGCAAGCTCATCGAACTCCAAACTTGCAAGAGATGACTAATGACTCAGTAGACCAAAGCATAATATATGCCAGCAGGTATGTAACAGGCAAAAGATCAAATGAAATTGGAGATAAATGGCTTCCTTAGGTAGACATGGGGCTTTGGCTACTTCAGAAAAGCAAGCCATCTTGTTCCGACTGAGAAGCCAGAAGATGAGGTGTTCCAAGCAGGATACGCAGTCATTTTCTGACAACGAGGCAAACTAGAGAGCATAATCAGATTACCACTTCTACCTTACTTAAAAACATAGTGTTGCAAGAGCTACAAGTTAAAACAAGTGCACCCATCTGTGATTAATATAGCAGACATCTGCTACAGCATCTCATACTGTGAGTGAGGCACCATTATCGTCCAGTGAAAGGCTTAGAATCATTGTAGCTGCCTTGGGTGCCCTGAAAAGGAACAGCAATCCTCCGGTTAATATGACTAGTACTCCCTCCCAGATCATGAGCTCCAACTGAAGCATGATAGTCTGAATACAAAACACACACAAGATGATGATCTGACATCGCAGGAAAGACCACACGTGGATATATAATAGCTCTAATCTAGCAAATGATAGCTGTCTACTCAAGATTCAAGGCTCTCTGTTAATAGAAGCCCTCAGGGTATATTTATTAAAATGATTTTTTGGAGGATTGGAATTCTTAGGATTTACTTCCTAAGTGGGTTGTTTGATTTGTAGGATTGAAGCGCATAAGCAAATCTAAGGCCTGCGCATGTTACTGGATGGTAATCCAGGGCCATTTTCTTGCACCTGACCATCTCATCACATGCAGTTTCGCAATAGATTCCCAATGTTACATTTATAGTTGCTATGAACTTCGGCACCTGCCACCTGTCGGAGCTTTAAAAGCTGGTGGATTACTGTAACTACAGGGTAATGAAAAAATGCCACAAGGTAAAAGGTGGTTGATGGTCTGACCTTGCCTAAATGGCTTATTCAGTAGTTGAATATGTGTACGTTCTCAGATGCAATATGTGTACCTTTTGAAATATTAGTATTAGTATTACTACTTTTATGTAGGACGTGCTGCTACGATAAAAGAAGATTGCATGAGTGTTGACAGGTGTCATGGATCAGAGAATATAGCACATGAGAATGATCAAGCAGAATATCCATCGGACACTAATGTGTTGCTAGTATATGTAATTTTCCTTGCCTACTGGAGATTAAAACCCTAGCAAGCTTCTCCCATGAACTCCCTTTTCTACTGTAGCCTTCTCTAGTTTGTCCAGATTCTATTGTTTCCATCAAATATGCTCATTTGCATAATTAAGGAGGAGGGAGGGGCAAACACAAATCCAAACAGAATTACCATTGTTCAGTCGTTTGGTATAGCGCAGCTGAAGTTCCAAAGCATGAAGCAAGCATTTCAGTATTCACAACACCAGGGCTAAGAGCAATGGCTGCCAATCCAGGAGGCAACTCCTTTGCTAACGAACGGGTTAAACCTTCAATAGCCCACTTTGAGGCACAATAAGGAGCCACCTGAAATGACACACAATTTGGTATGAAATGAAGACTCCATAGTTACCAAATATAACCACTGTTACTCTGTTAGACAGTCTTTGACTTTACCCTACCTCTGCAGCAGAAGACCTCCCCCAACCAGAGGATAAATTGATTATCATTCCATGTTTCTTCTGTAACATAAGTGGTACAAAATGGCGAAGTACATTCGCCGTTCCTTTAATATTTGTATCAACCACTGTGTCAAATTCTTCTGCTGGGACATTCCACGTCTTGTTATTCTTGTTTATTGTACCAGCATTGTTGACTGCAACAACCACTCAATCATTAGACCACCTTTGGAGAGATCCCCTTCGTGTATATCAGAAGGCATAAAATCTCTGGTTCACAATCAACTTTACGAAAGAAAAATATTTCTGTCCATAAACTTCAAGATGGCTTAGAATGCACCTTTGTGGAGCAGAAGGATTACAAAC
This sequence comes from Poa annua, assembly GCA_026929855.1. Taxonomy (NCBI): domain Eukaryota; kingdom Viridiplantae; phylum Streptophyta; class Magnoliopsida; order Poales; family Poaceae; genus Poa; species Poa annua. The sequence continues at coordinate 63,188,304 of CM049429.1, read as the reverse complement.
CTATGATATCGGGAATTTGCTTCTTTTCAACGACAGATTTTGCCAGCTCAGCCATGCTGCTGTCAGACCTCTACAACAGAAAAACCAAGTAGAATAATTGTGAATGGAAAATCATTTCAATATAGTAAGCTCATAAAAAAAATAGGCAACTTACATTATACATTGTTTATAACAAACAAATAATGAAGCATACCGCTCATATATTAACAACTGTTGTTCTACTGACATTCACATCACATCGCATTACTCAAACTATATAATATTTCGCATCATCACAATTCAGAAGTTCCATATCCCCCCTAATTTTCCAACTACTCATAACTAAAACATTCAACAAAAGCGAGAAGACTGCTCACATGACATGTGAATTCTTGTTAATAATGAAATGGTTGATTTCACTTAACTGACCAGCAACTATCATATTGTCTAACAATAAAAGGTAGAAAATTAGAAACCATGACTAGATTAAAACACTTTCTCAACTCATGACCACCACGGTTTGACTTCCTTTATGCATCTTTATTCTCCACCACCAAACCAACAGAAGTTATCGAACTACTAGCAAATCACAAGACAAAATCACCTAATCAGCGGTCATTAGTTTCAAGCCATGTTCCAGGATATGCACATGCTGCAAGCTAAAATAGATCCTATAGCACATAAAGCATTACTGTTACACGAGCACAATTCATGAAATCAAGACAAACCCCCCAAATTCACCTATACGTATAACATTTAGCTAGTATAGAGACAAAATGCCTTAAAATCCCAATTGGTTGGCAGAAGTACTACACGGCAGGAAGACCCTAACCCTAGAAATCGAGGCTCGTCTCAACAGTCTGCCACTGCAGTAGTGTAAGGTTAGTGTAGGGGTCGGGGGATTTTGGTGCAAAATTTATAAGAAGTACATAAAAAAATCACCGCCAGCGAACCCAACAGCTGGCTAGGTATCCCGTTCATCGGCGCCCTAGTACAGTAGTACAAGCAGGCGTGAGGAGAGGGAGGAGGATCAGGGTTCATTACGACGTCGGCGACGGTGAGGAAGTGACGTGACGGGAAGGCGATCTCGGCCTCGAGGGAGCGGATGGGTTCGGCGGAGCGGCTGCAGCCGACGACGGCGTGCCCCCGGCGCGCGAGCTCCAGCGCGAGCGCGCGGCCCAGACCCCGGCTGACCCCCGTGATGAGCACCGTCCTCGGCCCCGCCGCCGCCGCCCGCGCGGCCGCCGCTCCACCCACCCCGCTCTTGGGCCCTGACGTCATCCCTCCTTGGCCTCTCCTCTCGCCGCCTCCGGTTCCAGTGCAGCCGCCGTGACCTCGTCCTCTCTTCCCGATAGTTCGCTCTTCTAATGGGCCAAGGGGTGAACGTGGGCCCAGGCCCGGCCCGGCCCATCTACCGTCTGAGCTACGTACGGCTGCGGCTACTCTCAGCCTACTCTAGACGCCCAGCCTCCGCCGCGGCTCTCTTGGACCTTCCTGATCCCTCCTCCGCTCCTCTCGCCGCCTCCGCTGCTCCTCTCGCCCGATCGCCTCGCCGCCGGTAACTAAGCCTCTCCCCCCATCTGTCTATGTCCCCGCGTGTCGGCTCCGTCACTTTTAATCTCTCGATTCGTCGGCCTTCGCCCTGGGCGGATGATAAAAAGCTTACCCTTCTATATCTTATTTTTTTACTCGCTTGTTACAATCTGCGTCCGTCTCCCGAATTATGAACTTGGGCTCTAGTGTGGTATGGTGTCGTGTCTCTGCCGTGGTTACTTGTAGTATTGGAAGAACCAAGTTTTGGGATGAGGATTGGATGATGCATTGCTGGGAACTATATATATTATCTTTATTATTCGTGTGGTGAGCCTGCCAATTGGCCCTCCAGCCAAGTAGATGATGTAGGTGGTGAGGTGTACCATTTTGCGGCTGGTTGAAAGGAAAAGCTAGGATTTTTCACTAGTGGCGACTTGTTCTAGTCCCAAGAGGGAGATACAATGCTCCCCTATGTGTTACTAACTCCTCCCTCCAAAAGTTCAAATACAGCAGCACTTTTTTTTATGTACGTCTTTATTGGTCTAGCAGTCTTCAGTACATTTGGATGACCTGCTTGATGCGTTTATTTGCAGCTTGGAATCGTGTTTGATAATCGATAAACCATGTTCAAGAAGAATGTTGATGCAAAAGCTCTACAGCGCTTGTCAGGCGCTGACAAAAAGAAGCTGAGAAGAACTGCCAAGCTAAGGTTTCCGCAAGCATCTGATGATGATCTTGATGCCATCCTTCCTCCCAAGGTAATGATTTGTTTTCTTATCATTATGCGGAGTAATACCAGTATTACCCAGTAGCATGGTATTAGCCCTTGAAATTATGCTAAATGGGTTTGACTCCCCCAATGGTACAAGTTATATTACATACTATAGTCAGTGTAATATTCTTTTCCACATCCATAACTGTGAATTTTCAGCATTAGCATCCCCCACCCCACCCCCTGTTCTAAGTTCTAACTGATATGTGTTGTGTATTAGGCCAACTATCAACTGTATTCTTATCTACCTCATTTCTAATAGTGTTGTCAGTTCACAAAATACAACAAAGTGGGCTGATATACCTCTTTTTTGTAAAAACTCAAGTATTTTTTCTCGTGTTTATAGCTTTGTGGTAATATTTTTCTTCTTTATATTGTATATATGTGTAGGTTGAGATAACAGTCGCTAAGTACCCAAGCCGGACTCTTGTTTACGGAATAGAAGGGGAACTCCCGATGATATTCGACATTGATGGAAGAGGCCATGAACTGTTTCCAACAGGTTATATATTTTCATTTCCAGACTCCAAGTAATATATGTATTTTAATCTAGTTATCCAAAGTTTTCTAATTTGCATTGTGGTATGTCCTTTTTACTGTAGTACAATTTTGTAAAGTGTTGATTTCTCATACCTAATGGAATTTTTTGTTTGACTTGTTAGTTTTTGAGATATTCCTAATTTATGCGCCATTAACTATTGTTAGCTTGCATGAAAGGGTAAATTCTATACTCTACACCTAATAATAAAGGCAGGAAGGCTTCTGCCCAAAATTTCGTCGACCTATTTTTGTGGACGGTTTTACCCCTGTGAGTTTGGTGGTATTACCCACCATTGCCATCGGTAAGTGAAAACAACGATTCGACATGTTTTCCTCCGTCCGACCTCCAGCGCGGCCGCGCAGGTCAGAGAGCAGTTTTACAGGCGGCGTGAGCACGACCTTGCGGCCTCCAGCGCCGACCGCGTCGGCCAGAGAGCAGTCAAGCGGAGACGGCGGAACTCGGTAGCACCGCTCGCGTCGGTCAGAGAGCAGTCAAGCGGCGGCGGCGACGACTCGGGAGCACCACTCATCTGCTAATTCACGATTTGTCGATCTGCTCTCCCAGCCTCTCCCCCGTCGCATCTGGTGACTGGCGGCGCTGAACCTGCGCGGACACGGGGTCACACGGGTTCCCCTGCTTCGCGTCGGCGGCCACCTCCGTGAGTTCATGGAAGAACACGGGCTGCGATTTGGGGATTTTTCCTCCATGCGAGGAGAGCCGGCGGATGAGCGGTTGGGATATCCAAGTCGTCTCCATCTCTATTTTCTTTCTTTTATCTCGATTTGTAGTTCGGTTTGGGGAACCAATTTGGTTTCCACTGACAGTTCAAGTTCGTCTCGCTGGTTCAAACTAGCAACCAAGAATAGCTGAGAGCAGCAACATCAATCAAATGCGACAGGGCAGAAGCCAACCGCAGCGACCAAGTTACCGACGCCCTGAGCTGCGTTTCAGATTCAGAAGGCGAGTTCCACCACAACATCTCAGCATATAGACGGTGGCTAGGCTACTTGCTGGAAGACAATCAAAGAGAGGTCCCAAGCGGTCCAGGGATAGCTTATAATTGGAGGACATGTTGCCATTAGTTGTACTAATTTTCAGATCCAAAGCTGGTTATATTCTCAGAGTTGAGTCAGACATCGAAATGTGCATTTGGCTGAATGACGGCAACGGTAAAAGCCCCATCAACTGGGTACAGTTATGAATACAGATGTCACGCAGACGAGGAAATACCTGTTGGATGCAATATCTGACCATCCTTTCCAGTTTCCACTGACCCATTCCTTCAAATAAAAGCACTTGCAGTAATGGAAACCAGTGCAGCATCGTCATAGAATCCAGGATCGATAGTTTCCAGCGTTGTTAAATGCCTATCTTTAATATCCTCAATAACGGTAGCGCCCGTAGGCTCCCAAAAGGAGGAAGAGACTTCAAACGATGGCATAAGATGAAAAATTCAAGAGGGACGAGAGAAAGAACAAAAATACCCATAGTTTTATATCAGACCATGTGGTCATTATTAGACTGACATATATTTTAATATTTTCCAAAATAGTTAATTATAAATACAAATGAACAATTAGGTGGAGAAGAGTAGAGTAGATTATATAAATATTAAAAAATAAGACTAAGGCTGGGTTACATGGGGTCGGATGACTTTGGACTAAAATTGTAGAAATCATATGTTTTCAGAAGAAACAAAATACCAATAATAGTTTTTTAATGAACTATGTTTTCCGTGATACCAAGTTTAAATGAGTCACTATGTTTTCTCGCGTCGATGTCAAGCATGATAGGGATTTGTCGATGAAGGCTTAGATGTCCCCAGTATTGGAGCAAATGAAAACACTTTACAAAGATGAAGTTTTAATCTATCTCGTTATAACTACACCTTAAGTAATATTGAAATGTAGCTATCATTTTTTTATTAAGGAAAATCCAAGTGCTTGGTTGGGATTGCTAATTTATCATATGACAAACAGTGAGGGAATGAACAAAAAAATTACCGAACCACTTTTTATCACTTTGCCTATTACCTATAGATTTGATGGGAAAAGATAGTTGTATTGTTGACGTTCACTTTCCTAAATTAATGATTTTATTTTGTAAATTTAAGAGACCATATATTATTTAACTATATTAGTTTAAATTTATTCGCCCGTTGCAACGCACGGGCACTTTTACTAGTAGTAATATTATTTTGCTATCCGTTTGGCCAATGTCTTGTTTTGGGAGTTTTAGGATGCCATGGTAGGGATTTAAGGAGGCAAATGTGAGCTGATGTTGTAGCTCATGGCGAATTATGTAGCAAACAGAATAGACGAGTCACAGCCAAAGATAATATGAGTAGCTCGTCTATCTTATGAGTGTATGACTAAGTTGAAGATAATATGGTACTATAAGAGTAGGACTGTAATACTCGAGCAAGAGGAATGGGTGATATATTCATTTATATGTTCTAATGCTTAATTTCTTTTTCTACTAAATAGCCAAGAACATTTTGCTTCTGTTTGGGCTTTGGGGTTATCTGGGCTACCAAGTGGGGGCCATTGAAAAATGAGAGAGAACACGAGAGATTTAGTTGCGCTCAGCACAGTACCTGGTCGGAGTCTTGCCTTCCATATATATAGATATCCGTGCTGTACAAGATTACAGCAACCAAATTAATCTAATCAATACCGAATCAATCTAAACCAAAATTGATCAATTTTGACATGTTATTTTTATCAGTACCAGACCTCATGTTTTTTATTCTTATGGCGGTTTTGAGCTGTTAGCTGAATGATTGACAACTGTTGTGCATCTTAGATATTCAAAGATAAGTGCATGCAGCAATGCAGCATCCTGTACTTTGCTTCATGATTTAATTGGTGAAAATATTGCAGTTTATGCACTCTGGAAGGTTCCTGATCTGTTGCCAGCTTTTACACTTAAGGGAGGTGAGGTTTCACACTTCATTCTTGGTGGCGCCGATCTGATGTTTCCTGGTATCCGCATACCCCCAGAAGGTTTACCTTCGTTTCAGGCTGGCCAACCATGGTCAGTTAAAGTCCCTGGTAACCCAGCTCCAATTGCTGTAAGTTTCTCATATTTCTTTTCTTTAACTGTGCTCAAAGTTTTGTTAAGTGGATACTGTCAATTATGTACGAGTCCAACTTTGGTTCTGTCACATGCTCTACACAGGTTGGGACCACAACCATGAGTGATACTGAAGCTTTGAAGGCAGGATTACGTGGCAAGGCTTTACGGATTGCTCATTACTACAAGGATTTGTTATGGCAAGTTGAAAGCTCTTGATACACATCTGAGTTTACATGTCCATTTTAAAATTAATTGTTAAATATTTTTACAGGGCTTCAGCTGATGGTCTTTATGTTCCAAATGAAGGATTTTATGATGACATGGTTGTTGAAGATCCAAATTTTGCTTCTGCTTCTCAACATGACCCTTCAGAAGATCCTGCAGATGGGAAGCAAGAGACAGCAGCTGTCGATGCTTCAGACAGTCATGTCGGAGATCCCTCCATTCACAGTGGAACCATAGAAGATGTAACAGCTGGCGTGAGTGATCTAAATTTGCTTGAAGAGAAGCCCACTGAAGAACCAACCGAGGAGAAGGAACATCAACATTTGTCTACTGAAGAAATGGACTCTCTCTTGGACAAATGCCTTCTGCAAGCAATACACACTAGTGTGAAAGATAAAGACCTCCCTATGCCAGGAAGTACACTGTGGTATGCATACAGATTAATTCGACTTTCCCTTACAATTTGTTATTCTGTCACATATGAGTATTTCATGCATGTAACGGCAATTGTTTTCGTTCCAATTCATATGATAGAGATGAGTTCTGCACAGCTTTATACCGAGTCAGGGTGTGTTTGTTTGGATTTTTAGATGCTTTCCACAAAAATAAGCTGGGCAAACGAAACAAACAGGTTAGTTGTGCGTTGGGATTTTACCGAAGCCGCTCCATTTCCTTCGTACTGAAAAAAGCACATTGTGACGTGCTTCCGCCGGCTTTCCCGCAGCTTTGGCACTTAAAGTCGAACCAGTATACACCCTTGTCTGTTTTTTGTAGGATCCCTTGCCCGCTTTGTTGCTCCTAATTACTGGAGAATGCCACTCTAGTTCGTGCACGAATGCCATTTGCAGTGGTAGCTCCCAGCACCGCCGTACCAACCACATGCATCCAGCAGCCCTGCCTCCACCACTCCTCTCTTAACCACTCTTGGGTCACGTGGCCACGTCTTATTTCCTAGCTTGTGTATACATACGTGATGGTATTGAGCTGTGTGGCTGCGTGCTTAGCTAATGTGTTTATTATTCAAAATTGTCAAATATGATTGTCTACTTTATTATATTATAAAAAACTCAATGGACCACGCACCTACTATTTTAAATTCTTGACCTATCTTTTCTTTTTTTTATAAGTATTTCAAAACTTTGGGGATATTTTGGACAATTAATCAGTTTACAGCTAGACAACCAACTATGTTGCCAAACACTAAAACTCTGAACAGCAGCTTTCTCTGGGCAGCTACTTACCCTGCACAGCAGCACAGCCAGCCATAGCCAGCCCAAACAAACACACCCTCAAGCTTGTTCTTTAAACCATGTTTTACTCTACAATTCACGGAATTAATTATTGCGCTATTATTTTTGAAAACTATGTTCTCATTAGTGCTATGACTTCCTTCCATCAACTAAATGGTAACTAGCCAAGATAACTTTGCCAAGCTATCCTACTCTGGTGTAACCTGTGTGCTCTGTTCTCTCTTATGATTAATAAATATAACAACTATTTTGTTCATCTTATGTGTACTGTTCTATGCAGGTCTAGTCACATACTGCCCTGCAGACCTCCAGGTGTTACTCTGGATATTAAAAAGTCATCGCACAAAAAACTAACCAAGTGGTTGCAGTCAAAATCTTCCTCTGGGCTTGTAAGATAGTGTGCAAAGCTTTTCTTGTTTGCATTATTTATGGTAAATTAATAAAAGCCTATTAAGTCGGGAAAAACATATTCCACTCTGGATTGTTGCCTGTTTTAAAACAAATAACTATTTAAGCCTTTTTAGTAGGAAATGCCAGGGTCCCTAAGGATTTCTAAGAATTTAACTTACTGTAGGGTTTTATTTATTCATCTTTCATGTCCTTCAGCAATTGGAGTAGAGCTGATATACTGGAAGTGATGTATCCTGGGAATGTAGATGTCTTGCATTGTTGGAACTTGTGAAAGGTTTGCTGACATACATGGTTTTTGTATGACTGTACACACTTGGTGTTTGATTGAACGTTGTACAGATAGGCTACTGTTGTCCAACATCTAGAGGATTGCATATAGTGCATGATTTTTCGAGAACCTCGAATGGGAAGGGTGTTCCTGCATTTTATAATGAGTAGAATGGCCCTGTTTATAAGGAACACTGGGCTAAACACCTTTTATTCTCTAGTTGAAGCAATGATTTTGTGCTGGTTAAGGTTTGGAAAGAGTGATGGTGCCATGATGTGTGATTGTATCAGAATGGAGTTACTTTACAAAATATTGATGTATTACTGCCCATATTTGGAACTAATCCAGTTTTTACATTGCTCAGCATTATTTAATGTCCTTTAAATTGTTCACAGATCACCGCAAAAGAGGATAAGCATAAAAAGGAAGTCGTTTTGACGGGTATCAACCGCAAACATTCTGACTACATGGCCTTTAAACCTGAAAAGAGGGTACATGAGCCTGTTGAGCATCAGGATAGTGCTGTAGCTGAAGGTAGCGGCTCAAACCAACTGGAAGTGGAAGAAACCTATAAGCCAAGTTCTCATGTCAACCCCATATTTTTGGCTGTTGGAGCTGACACAGGGAAGTATTACAGTGCATCAGAGGCATCTGATGTTGTTTTCAGGTTTACCTCCAGAACAATAATAATTATATGATTTTTAAGTTTGAATATTGTAAATTTCACACATCTCGGCTATTTTCATTTTCTCCTATGAATGAAGGTATGTTGAAAAGGAAAATTTGGTTAAGCCAGCAGACAGGGCCAAAGTAATTCTGGATGTTACGCTATGCGACGCTCTGTACAAAGGAGCTGTCAAAAAGGGTTCATCGTACCCAAGTGAGATCCACAAGAAGGATTTGGGGTCAACATTTATAAACCGTATGCAAATCCACCATAGAGTGGCTAGAGGAAATGAGGTGGTCGTTCGCAAGGGTGCCATACGGACTGTGCAAATCATGACAGAAAGAAGGCAGGGGAACAAAAAGATGACCCGAGTCTCTGGATTGGAATGTTTTTTGCTCGATGCCGACTCGTTAGCTTCTGAACTACAGAAGAAATTTGCTTGCAGCACCACCACAGCTGAGCTTCCAGGTATTACCAGCGTGTGCTCAACCCTTGTGAGCAAACTAGCGGTAGTGTGCATGCAGTACTTATTTACATTTTACCTTATACATTTTCAGGTAAAAAGGGGCAACACGAGGTGCTGGTTCAAGGCAGAGTCATCGAAAACCTCGCTAAGCACCTTGTAGATCATTACGGTGTTCCAAAGAGATATATTGAGGTTTATGACAAAACAAAGAAGTAGGAATGGAGCTGAGCTCAGCTGACACCTGGGAGTGCCGACATCGTTGGCATCTTGTTCAGGATTGTTGCGTCTCTGATTGTATCCTGAGGCTATATGTTTGCAGATGTTGGATGGTGTCTGCGTGTGAAGTTTGTGACCTGTGTACTTATTTAATCTATCGTGTTCGTTGTAAACATCCAGTAAAGAATATGGCGTTTGTAGTTGGGAGTTCACTCTAGCTTCGTTAACAGATGTTCGATCTTGATCTCGTTCATTCTTGTAGAAACGTAGGGTTTGTGTGAATTAGGCCACAATTGTGACCTTCCTCTTATATCGTAATACATGCGAATACTCAAGATATACATGGTAACAACCCTAAGCAATCCTAATAATAGTGGCCTGAATCATTTAGTCAAGGCAAGCTGCAGGCTGGCGAGGCCAACGGTTCAACCGGTGGTGTGTGCAGTGATTGTGATACCAGTAAGGTGGTGTGATACCAGTACTTGGTACTCATCGTATTTATCGCAGGCTATATTTAATAAAGATAAATTTTCTTAACGTACTCCAGATTCTACTAGTACGAAGATGTTTTTACTCTCGACCTTCTACCCGAGGGGAACTATGGTTACAGTCTTTACAAAACCTCAATGGGGTTAAACAAGAATTACACGTAGAGATTTCTCCTATAGGATCTCTAACATAAAATACGCATCGTACGACTAGACTGGAAATTCAAAGTAACTAAACTAGACTGAAAATTACACGTAGTTTTTTTTTAACAGGGATAGGGCGAGGAGGGCCTGGATACTGCATTATACTTTCAGCGGTGCTTTACATTTTACAAAGAGGACCTTGGAAGAAACCAAAATAAGAAAAAGATCCTCCGAGACCCAAACCTTTGATTTCCATGCACAGCCTTGGAGGTTTGTCCTCTTGGGTATACTCACAAGTTTGACCTTCTTCTTTCATGCATACCGGAATGGCATGCATTCATGAGTATGATATTTACACATGTTTATTAAATTCTAAAACATATTTTTTGTTGAAATTATTTTTAGGGTCTTCCCCGCCCTTTTATAACAACTTATCAATATTATGGGTATGGCAAGATCCTCCTTGCCTGAATATACAGGAGGAGTATTATGGGAAAAAAATATACAGGCATAGAAGAAGCCCAAAACCATGCAAGAAAGTGTGCGGGGGTAAATTATTACATTAAGAAAGCGGAGAAAGAATATGTTCAAAACTTGTGGCCTTTACTCTTGGCCTTTACACAAGAATAGCATGCATTCACAAGCATGATATTTGCACCTGTCTGGTTGTATGTTAAAAACACAAGATGGCCTTTACATTAGAGTTTTTCAGGCTGAAGCAAAAGCTTTACTCTTGGCGGCAAAACTTGCACAGGTCTTCAGCATCTAGGAGTCGGTCTTTATTACAGACAACCAGCCACTTGCCAAGGTAGTGGCATCAAGGAAAATAGATCAGCCTCTTCTCCAATGGAATGCTAGAGCAATTCTGGCAGATTTCTACCACATCACTTCTAGCTTGAATTCTCTAACATTCCATGTCTCTAGGGATTGCAACCAATCAGCACACAACACACAACTGCGCAGCACAGGTGCTTAGGGTGGAGTCTAATCTTTCGCGAGGCAATCAAATCAACGGCCAACACCATCAGTGATATCACCATCACTATAACATCACTCCCAGATATCAATAACTACTTTTTTTTTTACAAAAGGAGGGTGCGAATCTCCGACCTCTGCATCAAGTGATGCACACAGCCATTCGCACTTATTAATCAAACCAGATTTGCAAAGTACAATATTGAAAACAAACTGAAGACAAATTATGATAAGCCTTCTACTGGTAAGAAAGCCTCTCCTGGTAAGAATCTCTAATCAGCAAAGAGGGAAGAAAACAACAGCAGCAGAAAAACATGGCTGACAAATGACTACCACTACAACATTGATATCATGACTACTGCTTTATACCACATTTGATCGCCCAAAAAATTGCGGTTGCCAGTGACCAGATATTCAGCTGTGTTCCAGTCATGAATCACGACTACTGCGGCTTCTCTTCCTCGATCTGTGCAATGAAACATCCTCCTCGTTGCTTCTTGATCGACTCCTCCTTGCATCAGAGCCCAAACCCTTGGCGCCTTTCGACTCTGAAGGATCATCGTTGATATCGTTGTCCTTCCTGATTTTGCTGTGATGCTTCATTTTCCTTCTGCTCTTGTCATCTTCCATGCTCCACTTAGTAGGCCTACTGCTGGACCATTGATAACGATCATCCTCATCCAGACGAGCATCATCCGTCCTTCCATGCTTACCAGCTCCACTGCTTGACCTCCGGACTCGAGTTTCTGCATCAGAATCAACATCACTATTCGTCGCTAGCCATCTATCATCAGGGTCATCAAAATGATCACTGCGCTTTCTAGAGTTGTCTCTTCCACTATCTTTCTCATCATGAGAATCGTCTTCTATGTGACACCTCGAGCTCCTTTTACTGCTGTGCCTTTTTCCAGGTGATTTGTGTGCAGTGGGATAGTGCTCTTCAAGATAGGGATCATCCGAGGATTGCCTCATGCTCCTTTTGTGATTATTGTACCTGTCAGTAGACTTACTGCCTAAAGGACTCTTCCTGGTGCCTGCATTAGCATATTCTGAAAGGCAATTAGAATATTCAGGCTCCACACTTCCACGCCGTTCAGATCTGTGCTTTCTAGACTTAATTTCATCATTTTCTCCTCGTCCTCCATCCTCATGGTCATTTCTTCTTTCTTCGCGTATGTGCTTTTTAGACACTCTTTCAGTTTCCATGGCAGAACAGTATCTACCAGTATTATCTTCAATCTCTTGGCCCTGTTGCTTATTCCCTGCAGATGGTTCTCTTCTATGTCGACTGTGCTCATACTTCATGGTATGGCTGCTCCGTTTCTGTTTCGAATGTGAATAATCTCTTGACGAGTGTCTTTTATGTGCACCTCCATCCCTATCCCTGCTTGACTCGTACCTACTGAATTAAAATTAGATGAGCACCTTTCATTTTAGATTTCAGTATAAAAACTGTACAGAGTAAATGACCAACACAATTGAGCATGTACCTGTCATTAGAACTTCTCAGCCTCTTCCTATCTGAACTGCGTGACCATTCAAAATCTGGGGTACCACTCGCTGTGTCAAAAACAGTATCATCTGAGGGACCAAAAAGCGCAGCCATCTTCCGAGTCCAGTATTTAGGAGGAGGATTGTCCCAATCAGCCCATTCATAATCTCCCCCAGGGTTGCGAAAGCAATGAATGAAATTACAAGCAACTCCACGTGAACATGTCTGTTAAACAGGAGAGATGAAGCAGAGCACATGGATTGTGTTAATCATCCTTAGAATCTCTCAACCTCAGAGGTTGCTCCTCTAGCAAATATGAATGTTGCGAATATGCTTTATATGTCATATAAAACAAAGGACTGGAGAAGGCAAAGTAGTGCGGTTTTAATACCTTGAATCTTGACCTCATGTACTCACCACAGATTGCTGCCTTCCATTTTGTCACAGCAACAAACTCGCATGTTATCTGAAGAATAGGAAAAAGTTCCAAGGTAAGCTTATGAAAGAGCATCATATGGAAACAAATTTATTACTTCACCTGACCAGGAACAAATGTAAGGGTGAAGGATTCTCTGAGATGTAACAAAGCTTTGAGCTTTCAAAAGGATGCTTTAGGAATTGTACTCATAGACGAACAGTCCTTGAGAAATGAAATGAAGTTTTCACCTGCTTTCCAGCAAAATATCGCCCATTCATGCTGTTGTAGGCAAGAAGAGCTGAATCCAAGGATTTGTAATGCACATAAACATTTCCTCGAAGATGAAATGATCCATTTCTACATGCCTGAAATAATATCTGGAATTACTTATATGGGAAAACATTACACAGAAGACAAATTTCAGCAATATATAGACCATTGGTATATCTGAAATAACGAAAATTCCGATTTGGTTTGCATGCAGATTAAATCCTTAGGCCAAGTTGCACGACCCTGAGCAAATTTAAGCTGCATGGTCAACTCATATCAGGATAGAGAAAACTAGCATGTTTTTATCTAGTTTAGATGTAAAGTTGCAATCCAAATAGATATCTGATTCCCAGAGTTGTGTGCAAAGTAACCACTGGTAACAGATGAAAACATTTCAGTAAACTAGGTCTAAGGTTTCTTTTCCTTGACTGTGTTTTACAACCTTGGTGTTTAGTTCTTGTGGAACCTGATTCACAGCAGGAAAACTAGCGTGCTGAGGATAGCCAGATGGCATGGCTGCGAGGGATTGGGTACAATAGGTTGAGACTTGTGACGAGAGAATAATTAGGAGAATTCACGCACCAATTGTACATCTTGACGGCTGGCTGGCTGCAATGCCTTAAATGCTGTTTTGTTGCAACATGCTAATGCCAACAATAGTAGTCCTGTCTTGAAAAAGACATTTGACTGTGAACTGCTAAGTGAGATTAGAATGCTTATGTATGTTTGGCTTGGCAATATCCCTAAGACACAAGACAGATAACAAAGCGAAGTGCCAATGAACAACTGCAGTGAGCCACTCTTACTAGATACTTACAAAAAAAACGCCTTGCATTGAATATAATAGAGGCCAGTATGCTAACACTATTATTGTATGTTCTACTATAAGCTAAAAAGATAGGATCAGACATAATCAATAGATCTATATCTACTCTCATATAAAGTACAAGAGGAATGTGCGGAATTGGATACGACCTGACCACGTACCAGCATTAGAGAGTGAGGTGAAGGCATCTGAGATGTGGGACCGACATAAATTAAGGTGAAACTATTCTCCACATTGAATTAAGGTGTGGGATACTTCCACTCTTAAACTGTGCACAAACAGCTAATCGACAGCTGGCATAATTAATCTTCTAATTCCCCTACCAATTGACTATTAATTTCATGCTCATGGCTAATGTATGGTTAATCTTCTGTATTGTTTCCTTTGAGTGTTTTATGGAAGAAGAAAATAAAATGCACGAGCAACAGATATGGTTTTCTACAATCTTAGTACTCCCTTCAATCCACTAAACGTGACGTGGGACATGAACTGGCCTAGTAAATATCCTTAGCTATACTTGAGTCAGTTTTTCTGGATCAGAGAGAGTATATTTTAAATACAGATTGTCAGGTCTAGCAAATTAAAGTCAAAATGGTTAGCAACAAATGAAGAAAAAAAAACCTTGAAGTTGACAAGTTCACCAAATTTCAGAAATTCTGTGTGCACGTCTTCATAAAATTCTTCATAACTCTGTTCAACCTCTTCGTCTGTAAACTGGAGGATTTCATACGAAAACTTATCAGTCCAAACGATATAAGCTGTAACTTTCATGGCCTTATGATGTAACACAACAGAAAATGCGAAAGGAAAAAAGCAGACAATTAAAAGAAGAAAATATGTAGGTAATACCTACTTAAGCACTAGCTCACCATCAATAATTATTTCCTCTACTAAAGGGTTAAAAGTAGATTCACCTGTCACCTAATGATCGTCAACACGCCCAATAAAAGAATAGGTCCTTGATAGTCAACATATTATAAATGCACAAATACTATTGAACTGTCAAGGAGCTGCTTCATCAATAATTTCCAACATATGTTTCAATTTTAAATATTTGAGATGTTTCCACCTTTCCAAAAGTTAGAATATAGCAAAGCTTAGAAACACCAACATGAAAATTTAGGATACAGCAGCAGATCAAAGTTCTGGGTGTCTTCAATGAAGTGAAACCAACTGATGGATCATCACTTCTTGCAGCGAGACAGAATTCTGGGGCAATTGCATCAAAGAACATGCATTGTTTCGCAGGTCCCAGAGTAGCCAGCATCTCAACTTTGTCAAGTAAAACTTTTAAAGAGAAGCATGAATCTTTTAAACACTTTGGAAGAAACTTACAAAAGAATGAAAGCCGTCAGTTATTTCTACACATGGTTGTTCATTGTACAGCACAAAGTTGTGAGCTTAATCATTAGTTCCATTTGAGCATCAAGCTATTAGAACTTATAAGCGCACAAACGAGGAGTAGGTGGGGAATAGGTCTTGTAATGTGAATAAACAGTCCATGAAATACGGGTGAATAATAATAAAATGGTGTATCAAAACAAGCAATAGTTCAGGATACCAATATATTTGCAAGGGATTGTCCTCTAACAAACCTCAAGCCCTTCATCTTGCTCCAAAGCAAGGCCTGGACCATTATACATGTTTTTCATGAGCAATGTGCATGACTTATCAGGGTAGAAATGAACTCTGCTGCAGCGCACCCCAAAGCGACAAGCTGCTGTTTTCAGGTAAAATGGGCAATGGGCCTTATCCTACAGATAAAATAAACAGGAGTACATTGGTGCAGATAAATGGAAAATGCCAATCAGATCATGGGATTTATTTACTTCTACGCTCTTTGCAATAGAAGTAGTTCTCGAGCATACCTGTTCTGTTCCAAAATTTGGAGTCTCTTGAGCAACTTTCTCAAGTAATTCTCGAGCAGACAAGGAAGGTTCTCTGCTCTGAGAAGCAACAGCTACAGACTGAGGTGGCAGTGGATTTGATGTAGGTCTCTCTTCCTGCAAGAAATTAAAGATGCCCTTTTCAGACAGTAATATAGAGCCTCGAGCAACAGTGAAGATCCAACAGAACAGAAGCTTGACCTCTTCACTTAGCAGTTTATCCTTGACCTTCTTTGGTACTTTGACCATTTTCTTCTTCACGGTGATCTCATTTCCTTGCCATATGATTTCTGCCGGTCCATCTTCAACATAATCCCATTCCTCGTCCTCTGACTTATCTCTGTGTTCATCTTTATACTGCAATAGGCAAGAACAAAATCATAATTAGGGCCCATCACAATGTATATGCAAGGTAGTTCTCTAAACATTACACCAGCTAGTAGACCAAAATTTTGTTTAAAAAAGAATACATGGATTGAGTTACCAAACAATATGCATAGTGTATCAAGAGGGTGGAAATAAGGAGATCTTGCGAAGTGTGTATCAACTGCAGATTATTGCTATTAAGCAGTTCTCTACTCTAGTTCCGTAGAAGTAGAATAGAATCTAATGAATTGGGGGTTAGTTAGTAGCAGGAGACCTTATCGCGTGCAGAAGCTTGGGTAGCTCTCGCCTCTTCTTCCGCGGCTGCCTTCTCCGCGGCACGCGAGGCGGCGGCCTCGAGCCAGCAGCGCTCGGCGTCCTCGAAGGCTATGCGCGCGCGCTCGGACGCGTCGGCCTCGGCCTCTTCGAGCTCGCGGAGGCGGCGCTCCTCCTCGGGGTCGGCGGCGAGGGCCTCCGCGGCAGCCCGGGCGACAGCTGCCGCCTCCCTGCGCGCGCGGCGGCGGCGCTGCTTCTTCCGCTCCCTCCGCCTATCCCTCCTCGTAGATACCGCCGGGAGATCGGCGGCCGGCGTGGACATGGACGCCGCCCTCGTCTCGGCTCTGGGTGGAGCTGCTGTCGCACGGAAGAGGAAGACGGTGGCGAGATCGCCGTGGCGCAGTGATAGATACCGGTGGGCTTTCTACTCCGGCCGTCAAACAAATGGGCCCAATCACTGATGTCGTCGCAGTCTTGACCTAACGCCGGCCCAGCGCTATCTTCTTCAATTCAACCAAAAAAGAAAAACGTGCGGACGTCAAGTTTTGGCTTGCCGATTCAAACGGTGAGCTGTCTGAGCGTCACCCGCGTAAACGCAACGCGCACGCTATCTCTGTCCAAGTCGAACTCGGAGACGCGCTGCCACAGTGCCACTGCCAGCCCAACAAGTGCTGACGTCTCTCTGTCTAGGGCAAGCCCACCATCCGCACCAATTCTTCTCCATCCCTTCGCCGCCGATCCCACTGCTCTGCTCCGCTCTTCTGCTCTGCTCTGCTCTCGGCCCGCGTTATGATCGAGATCAAGTCGACGGCGGCAGCGATCCGTAAGCGCCCGGCGGCGGATCAAGATCCGCACGTGGATGGTGGCAAGAAGCCTCGCTACACGTTCGGGAACATCTGTGACTACGAGCAGCTGGGGGAGCTCGGACATGGCGCCTGCGGCCAGGTGCTCAGGGCGCGCGACCGCCGGACCGGCAGAAAAGTCGCCCTCAAGTGGCTCCGCAGCCCTGACTTCCGCGCCATCGCCCTCGAGGCCGGCTTGCTCGGCGCCTGCCGCGGCCACCCGTCCATCATCCAGATCCTGGACGTGGCAGCCGATGCCGAGACAGGGGACATGGCCCTCGTCATGGAGCTCGTCGGCAGCGGCCGCACCCTTCGCGAGGAGATCTATAGGCCGTTATCGGAGGATGTGGCCCGCGTGATGATGCGTCAGCCTGCTCCTGGATGCGGCAAAGAAGATACATGGAGCCGGTATCGTCCATCGGGACTTCAAGTCGGAGAACGTCCTGGTCAGCATGTTCGGAGGCCTCAAAGTTTGCGATTTCGGGTCGGCGACGCGGGAGAAGCTGGCCGGAGTGCCATACGAGGAGTGTCTTGTCGGCACGATGATCTACACCTCGCCGGAGCAGCTGGCGGGCGACCGGTGCTACGGCCAAGCCGTGGACATGTGGGCGCTTGGGTGCATCATGGCGGAGCTCCTGGCGGGCGAGACCTTGTTCGTGGCGAAGACAGAGGAAGACATGGTCACCGAGATATCCAAGCTGCAAGATCAGATCAGCCCTAGTGGGAAGCTTGACTTGGAGTTCTTGGAGGAGCTACCCGAAGCCGGGCGCGAGGTCCTCATGGGCCTGCTTGCCTTCAACCCCGACGAAAGGCTCACGGCGGCCGAAGCGCTCCAGCATCGGTGGTTCAGCAAGTCCTCTGCTTCAGCCGGAGCGCAGCACCCTGGCTATGTGCCTCTGTTGTTCGGTTAATTAGCTTGAACAAATCGTTGATACAGTACTTGATAGGTGTAGGGGAATCGGTGACTGCTATAGCTGGCAGTGTGCCTGAGTTAGCTTAACTGCTATTCTGATCTTATTCTTTATTTTAGTGTCATGTAAGCTTTGATTCATTGAGAGGAAACTTAATTAGGGGTTCCTCCTTATGTAATTCTTTGAGCAAACAATGTGGCTTTGAGATTTTTTAATGGAAAGACAGTTTTATTGGATACAGTATAATCTCCAGTGTTGTTGTATTGTATGAAATCTACTTTTATCCTTGCAATCTTGAACGAGAGTTTGGTTATATGACAGGTGACTGGAATTTTTCTAAATCCCAGTAACTGTTTTCTGGGCCAGGAAGCTTAATTGTGGTATCTTTACTATTAAATGGGAGTACGTACGTATGGTTGGACGAAAAGTGAAAAATTATGCCTTCGCTTTGACCATCGCAACATGGGCCCAGGCCCAACAAATCTAGCAGAACGTCGCTCTCCTTTATAGGTGGCCAAATGGGCCGTGCTAATCGGGCCAGCCCGAGGCACGCATTATTTGGCACAGCCCGGCACGCGACGAAACGTGCCGTGCCGGCACGAGGCCCGACCGTGCTCGTGCCCAGCTCCGATCTGGGGCACGTGGGCCGGCCCGGCACGGCACGCCACAGCCGTGCGGCACGCTAGGCACGCCCATGGCCCGCGAAGCACGCCCTATCGCCAGATTCGTGCTCGTCTTCCTCCTCCTCGTGTGGCAGTTTTGCACGCGTCGCCCATCGCGCCGCCTCATCTCCTCCCCTGCCCCGCCCTCCTACTCCTGCAGTCCTGCAACGCGCCGCCGACCGTGCTCGCCGTCCTGCGCCGCGCCGCCCACTGTGCTCACCGGAGGTGGAGGAGAAGCCGTGTTGGCCGTGCCGTGCCGTGCCGCCGTGCCGCATCCGTGCTCCTCGTGCCGTGCCCCGACCGGAGTTGAAGCCCACGTGCCGGCACGGCACGATTAGAGTCGTGCCGCAAGCGTGCCGTGTCGCATTCGTGCCGTGCCGGCGGCGGAGCGTGCCGTGTCGTGCCGTGCCGGCCCGTTTGGCCACCTATACTCTCCTTCCATGTTTCTCGTCTCTCCCCTAGCGCCCCCAACTCCCGTTGTTCTTCCTAGCGAGCCTCCCGCCTCCGAGCTAGGGTTCCATCAGCTCACTATAGCTCGCCGGCGCCGCACTTCATCTCCTCCACCGAAGAACAACGACACCGGCCCTCATATCCACACCGCACGGAACCTTGCTGAGATATCCAACTCGAGATGGCCTCCCGCAACCCGCACGTTTGATCCTCCCCCGCATCCGTGTCACGACCCGATCTCCTGAGATCCAGATCGACCCAGGGTAGTAAGTAGAGAGGGGAATCGGGATGAGGGAGAGCAAGTACGAGATGAGAAAACGAGACAGAAGGTGAGCAACGTTTCTGTGATTACTTCAGGCATGCCGAATCGGTCTCCAGTTCTGAGCTTATAACAACGCTCGACACAAACAGGCCACAAGCGGCCCAAAAGGCTAACGGCCCACGGCCAGCCCAACTACACTTGACACACTGATGAATACAACGATCATGCATCAGGTGTGACAATTGCTCCCCCTTGCGATGAGGCCTCGTCCCAGACGCTTGCCGATGGATAACGTGCACGCAGAATGTCGTAGTCCTCCCAGGTTGCAGCTTCAGGGTCTTGTTGTGTCCACTGCACCAACACTTGCACCACTGGCCCATTGCCTTTCTTCCTCATTCGGCGTTCTAGGATCGCCATCGGTTGTGTATCCTTGACTGACAAATCCGGTGGATTGGGCAGCTCACTGAACACTGGTGTGTAGTTTGGTGTGAAGGGTTTCAGCTGTGAAACGTGAAACACTGGGTGAATGCGAGCCTCTGCTGGCAGAAGTAGTTTGTATGCTGCCACCCCAATTTTCTGCTCCACTGGAAAGGGTCCAAAGAATTTGTACTAAAACTTCTTGCATGGTCTGTTGGCCACAGATGTCTGAGCGTAAGGCTGTAGCTTCAACAGTACCTGGTCACCCACCTCAAACTTGCGCTCGGTGCGATGACGGTCAGCCTTCTTTTTGAATCTTTCCTGTGCTTTCAGCAACTGAGCTCGCAGGCGACTGGTGTGTGCTAGCCAGTCAACCTCCAACGCACCCTCCTCTGACTGATCCCATTCCAGCATTGCTCCCAGGTTGGGTTCCCTGCCATATAGAGCCTGAAACGGTGAGCATCTCAGAGATGAGTGAAAACTCGAGTTGTACCAGAATTCTGCAGCCGGCAGCCAACGACGCCATTGCTTGGGTGAATCATGAATTGTTGTGCGCAAATACATTTCCAAGCATTGGTTAACTCGTTCCGTTTGTCCATCGGTTTGTGGATGATACGCCGTAGAATACAGCAACTTAGTACCAGCTGTGGACAGTAGCTCCCGCCAAATAGCACTCGTGAAGATGCGATCACGGTCTGAAACGATTGTCAGTGGCACCCCATGCAGCTTGATCACATGATCCCAGAGTGCATGTGCCACTTGTCGTGCTGGAAACGGATGCTTGAGTGGAACGAAATGAGCAAACTTTGTTAATCTGTCCACCACCACCATGATCACCTCGAAACCGTCAGACTTGGGCAACCCTTCAATAAAATCCATGGATATATCCTGCCACGGAGCCAAAGGAATAGGTAGAGGTTGAAGCTTGCCCGCCGGGCTGGTGTTCTCGTGCTTCGATTGTTGACATATCTGACACTGCTTGACGTAGTCTTCCACTGCGGATTTCAGACCACGCCACATGAACAGCTTCTTCACGCGTTGGTAAGTAGTTGTTGCGCCGGAATGTCCCCCTACTGCGCTGTGGTGTAACGCGCTGATCAATCGCGTCTGCAATGCCGAATTGGCACCAATCCACAGCCTCCCCTTGTAACGGATCAACCCCTGATTCAGAGCATAGCCTTGTTCGTCCGGACTACAGATAGCCAACCGAGCCAGAATCTCCTGAGTTGTACTGTCCGTCTCATACGAATTGACCACTTCCTGAGTCCACCTTGGCTGACAGAGCGACAATGCGTTTGCTGTCAGTAAGTGTCCCACGCGCGACAGTGCGTCGGCGGCTCCATTATCCGCACCACATTTATACTGAAATCTGAATTGCAAGCCCACCAGTTTCGACATTGCTTTGCGTTGCAGTTCTGTATCAAGTTGTTGGTCATCAAGGTTGCACAAGCTCTTGTGATATGTGATGATAGTAAACGGACCCCGCTGCAAGTATGATCGCCAACGGTCTACGGCCATCATCACGGCCAAGAACTCCTTCTCATACGTCGAGAGTTTCTGGTTACGCACACCCAACGCTTTACTGAAATACGCCAGTGGATGGTTTTCCTGTATCAGTACAGCGCCGATACCCGTGTCACATGCGTCTGTTTCAATTGCAAATGGTTTGTCGAACTGGGTAATGCTAGTACTGGGGTGTTCACCATTGCTTGTTTCAGGTTTTCAAATGCTGCTTGTGCTTGCTCATTCCACTGAAACACCTTCTTTGTTAGCAGTTGTGTCAGTGGTTTGGCGATGATCCCATAAGATGGTACAAACTTCCTGTAATATCCTGTGAACCCCAAGATTCCTCTCAACTCTGTGAATGATGTTGGAACCGGACATGCTTGCATTGCTTTTGTCTTTTCAGGATCAGTTGCCACGCCTGCCCGAGAAATCACATGCCCGAGGTACTCTATCTTGTCTTTGGTAAAAGAGCACTTTGAAGCCTTAGCATACAGCTGATGTTTGCGCAGCAACTCGAGCACCACCCTGAGATGTTCTTGATGTGCCTGCTCAGTGGGACTATACACCAAAATGTCATCCAAAAAAACAATGACGAACTTATGAGTGTATTGTGTGAATATATCATTCATCAAGCATTGGAAAGTCGCCGGTGCGTTCGTTAATCCAAACGGCATCACTCTGAACTGAAAATGTCCTTGATGTGTTTTGAAAGCCGTCATCTCTTCATCACTTTCCCTCATGCGTATCTGATGGTAACCAGCTCGCAGGTCTAGTTTGGAAAAATAAGCAGCACCAGCCAACTCATCCAGCAGTTCGTCGACGATTGGCAGAGGAAATTTGTTCTTTATAGTTATCTGATTCAACCTTCTGAAATCAATACAGAACCTCCAACTGCCATCTTTCTTCTTGACTAACAGCACAGGTGCAGCGTAGGGACTCATGCTGTGAGCAATGACGCCCGTTCGCAACATTTCTTGAACTTGGCGCTCAATTTCATCCTTCTGTGCTGGCGAGTAACGGTAAGGTTTGCTGTTCGGAGGCTGAGCTCCTGGTTCCAAGGATATTGCGTGGTCGTACTGTCGATGTGGGGGTAGCCCTTGAGGTTCAGCAAACACATCTGCAAATTCCGTTAACAGCTTGGTGATGCCCTCTGCTAACTCCCCTTCTTTGTTCACTGTTGCTGTGTTCTCAATTACTGCCATGGTCCAGATGTCATTTGTAGCTTCCAACTGCAGTAATTCCTGAAAATCCAGTTCAGTGAGTGGTGTTTTGTCGTTGTTTCTCACCCCTTGCAGCACCACTTTGTTTCCCAAATGACTGAATGAGATTGATTTTTTAAGCCAGTCACATTGCATTGGGCTAAAAGATGCCAACCAGTCATTCCCAGGACACCATCAAAAGCTCCCAAATCCAACACGCGCAAGTCAGTATGAAATGTGTTGTTCTGACATTCCCATTTCAACCCTGGCACCAACTTATCGCATTTCAATAACTGTCCATTGGCCACCTTCACCGGAACTGCAGGGATTGGAATTGTCTTGGCGCCAATGCTATCTGCAAAATTTGTGTTGATGAAACTGTGAGTGCTTCCTGAATCGAGCAGTGGCATCACTTGATTTCCAACTGTTGCTGTCAAGCGGATGGTCGAAGGAGACTCTGTTCCCACCAAGGCCTGAGTTGACAGCAAACAACACACTGGTTGATCTCCCGGCTCGTCCAACAGTTCCATAGCGCGCACGGCATCATCAGACAACACCTCGCCGTACTCGCCCACCTGAATGGTCAGCAGTTGGCCTTGTCGTTTGCACTGATGCTCACGACTGTACTTGTCGCCGCACTTGAAACAGAGGCCATTCGCACGCCGAAAATCCCTCAACTGACGCTCTCGGCCAAAATCGTCGTTGCCCACACGCGTTGCTCCACCCGGTCGCGGTGCTGCCAATACCAGGGCAGAAGCTGGAGGAGGTCGACCTGACGGTAACATACGTTGCCGCAGGCGCAGTGTCCATCTCCTCCTCCTGTATCTTGGCAAACACTGTTGCCCGCGTAATGCTGGTCGGCGTCTGAAGGCGAACCGCGACTCGAAGTTCATCCTTCAAACCAATCAGAAACTGAGTGACAAAAAACTTGGTGTTCAATGACGGGTCCAATGACAGCAGATGATACATGAGCTTCTCGAACTGGATTCTGTATTCTGCAACTGAACCTGACTGTTTGAGGTGTAATAACTTGTGCATTTGAGCCTCAAACTCATCCGGGACAAACTCCTCCACAACGGCCTGACAAAACACCTCCTAATTTAGCACTCTCCTTGTCTGACGGAATGCCTGCAACCAGAGTGCAGCGTGACCCTCCATGTACATGGACGCAGTGGTGAACCAATTCCTCGCCGGCACGCTGTACAACTCAAAATATGACTGACATCGATCTAACCAGAGGGTTGGTAATTCGCCGGAAAATCGAGGGAAATCGTGCTTCGGTGGCCTGACAGTTCCTCCTTCCTCCTGGTGTCCCGCCAGACGCTGGTTCGGTCCGGGCTGCAGATGCAGCCGATGTGGCTGGGGAAGCATCTGCGCCGCTGGTGGGTCGGGCATCAGGGGCGCGCCATCGTTCGCCAGACGTGCGGTCTGCGCTGCTGCGCTGGTCCCCGCCGATCTCGGGTCAGCGAGTACGGTGACTGGCGGCGGCGCTGATGTGCTTGCGGCTGTCCGGCGCGTCTCATCCACCTCCTTCTGGGTCTGGTCAATCTCCTTCCTGAAGCTGTGAAGCTCCTTGGTGATTGCCGTGTTGAACTCGGTCTGCTCCTCGTGACGCTTGTTCGCCATGACCGTCTGACCATCGAGACGACTGAGGATATCCTCAAACATCCGTTGGAATTTCGCCGCGTTCTCCTCCATCGCCTCTAGCACGTGCTTCGTCTGCCCAGTAGCTTTCGACGGCGCCGTTGTGCTCGCCCCAAACAGATCTAACCGAGCTAAGGATTTTGCGCAAATTTGCCGAAGCAATTTCGCACCTGTCGCCCGGATTTATGGATCGATGTCGAGCGATTGAGAGCGCTACACAGCCCGGAATTTGTGGTGGAAAAAGATTGGCTCTAGATACCAAATTGTCACGACCCGATCTCCTGAGATCCAGATCGACCCAGGGTAGTAAGTAGAGAGGGGAATCGGGATGAGGGAGAGCAAGCACGAGATGAGAAAACGAGACAGAAGGTGAGCAACGTTTCTGTGATTACTTCAGGCATGCCGAATCGGTCTCCAGTTCTGAGCTTATAACAACGCTCGACACAAACAGGCCACAAGCGGCCCAACAGGCTAACGGCCCACGGCCAGCCCAACTACACTTGACACACTGATGAATACAACGATCATGCATCAGGTGTGACAATCCGGCGCCTTTCACAACTTTTCCTCCGACGCCGCCTCACACCTAGCCCTCAGATGCGGCGGTCAGCTGGTCACCGCATCCACCGCGGTTGAGTCGGCCGTCACCGCCCCCACCCTATGTTGTCCGATTACTCCACCTCACGTCTCGGGCCATGGAGGACCTACGCCATCCTCAGGTCGTGAGGAAGAGCAGCCGCAGGTTGAGGCATGGAGGCCCTGGCTCTGGCAGGAGCCTGATATCTGCGCATGGAGGCCCGAATCCGAGCTCCCTGCTTGATCTTCCTTTTTCTGTGATTCTTTTTTTTTGTCCTGGATCAAATTTTGAATCTTACATGAACCTGTGAAATAGTAAGCATATGCTCTTATATGATTGCTGTTTAGTGGATACTCATATGGCTGAGTGTTAGCACATATGTATTTAAATAGTCAGATCTTGCACTCAGAAATTTTTTCGCACACAAGATTTCTGGAGAGACTATAATTACTTGCAGTTCAAAATAGTCAAATATGGTTACTATCATGTGTCTCTATAGTTTCTTTTTCCAGCGTGAGGAACCTATGTTTGACATCCATAGCAATGTATATTTCATTTAGATGCATCCCTTTCCCAACTGATCTCTATGAGGGGTAGCATCATAAGTTCATAACTACATTGATTTGAGAACGTCATGATTGTTTCATTCATCATGGTTTCTTGCAGCTTAAAATTAGAGTTGAGATAGACAACCAATAGCTCGTCTAAACTATGATGAGAGGTGAAGGACACATGTATCTTTGTCAGGTTTGATGAAATGACAAGAATTATCAATTCCACACATACTTGTTTTTTTCTTATCACTTTGAACGCTTTGTTTGTTATCCTTGGTAAGGAACCACGGAATTTAAGACCAATGCTTGGTACTGAACCGAACCGCATAGTAAACTTAAATTTGATATCAGGTCAACTGAATAACTAGACACTTTCTCACTCATGTAATAGTCAAGGTGTAAGTATCACAAAAAAAACCAATTCATGTCATGTCAGTCAAGTAACCATTTACTACAATCAACTGAAGATATACCAACTTTTCCCCTCTAGAACAACACACTAGCACATGCATATGTGAGCTTAGCCGTCATCAGGTTCTGACCATCATTTCAATAAGCATGGCTCAGTAGTGCAGATGTGTATTGTACAGGTAGAAATAATGGTCCTGACATGAAGGCTACCTCTAAGCAATTCACTTTTAGGGTTTTGTGCATACTTCAGTTTTCACTTTGCTTAATGCATGCAAGCCCCTATCACGTAGGATCCTTCTCTAGGTGATTTATTTGGCTGATCAGATGATTAGGAATTATCATCATATATGAGCGGAGAAGTATTTGCTTCATTCAGTAGAATACTTTGCTCCTTGGCATATTCAGGAAGAGTGGAGGACAGCAGACACACTTTTCCAATTGCTGGCATAGAATGGATATTAGGATAAGCAAGAACAGTATCTAATCAGGTGAGTGGGTGGATGTAGCGGAATTTAAATTTTGGGGTTTCTTTGCGAGGAAATTATTTAATTGATTGATCTTTCTGTAGGGCAGGTTACTTAAATTGGCAGTGCAGTGCAGGACTTGGTGTGGGCTGCTCATATACTGTCCACCTGACATTCTTCAAAATTGCTTCTAGGAGAGTTCACCACTACTGACATTTTCTCATGTGCATGATACTGCACTGTCAATTTGATCTTTATTAAAGTTGTCTTTGATGTTTATATAAACCAAGCTGTGCATGTATTATGCCTCAATCTAATTCAGTAAGCCTACAGGTCATCCGTGAAGTAATGAGAATGGCGAGGTCCCAGATAAATAACTTGATATTGAAGTGGTGAACAAGCTAAGAAGGTTCCCACGAAGGTATTCATGATATGAGCTGAAGATATGTATTTATTTTGTTGGCGGTCCAGTCTGTATTAAATAGTAAATCTATGTACATCTATTATATGCAAACTTTTGCAGAGATCTTGTCTGATTATGTTATCGTGGTTTAGGGAAACGTTTAAATCATTGGACAATGAGAAGCGTGGGATAAATAATATTTATGAACTAAAAGCTGTTTTACAAAAGGTTGGTACCAAATTATATGAAAACAAATAATGGTTGATGGAGCTTGCTCATACCTCAAAATGAACAAATTTCTAGCCTTAACTTAATATGGTAAAGGAGTTTTGCGTGGGAGGAGAACGCCATTTGGACTCGGTTTTCGTCCACTGTGTTTGGAATACAAGGAGCAAACCACATATGATCTCCACCAAGCACTACTATGGCTGATGTGAATTGCATACCAATAAAGAATGTTATATTTATGTTTTGTTTCATCAAGACTAACATAGAATGTGTGTTTTGTATTTGTATTTACTATTAAGTGGGAGTACGGTGGTATGGTTCAACCAACCGGTGGAAAATTTCTGCCTTCCACGGTCGCATCGCTAGACATGGGCCTTTGATTCCTTTAGACCGGATAATACATTACCATGCTATACTACTCTAAAACATCTCAGTTAATTGATCAGTGATTCCAAGATATTATTTTTTCTTGAACATTTTTTAATCCTTGCTGGAATGCTACCTTGTATTGCTCAAAATAACACACACATTCACGATCCCATAATTTTGTGATGTCTCATTAGGCCTTTCAATGCATTATCGATGGAGTAGTCAATATGGACCACCCAGCTAATTTTTTGTATTCTCCTGCCGCTCCATTGTCCATGCATTTATCTGTTCTTATCGATGTTTTGAAAAAAAGAGAGTAGGAGATTGATGCACCTCTTTATGCCCTAATCTAATGTGAGTAAGTACCAAAAACAACAGGGAATTGAGGTACTGATTGTAGCTGCTCTAAGAAGTTGCTTACTCCACATCTTTGATTTGGCAAAGGAAAGTTCAAAATTCTGTCTGGCTATAGCTGTTGTTTTTCTTTTGTGGTGGATGTGGAATCTTATTGTTCAGCTTTCAGTGACAATTAATGTAAACATTCGTTGTGAATTACCATATAGATGAATGTACATTTTTTCTTTGACCAGTGTAGGAGTCACAAAATAAACTTGGTGGGCAAAGATCCGTTGTACTCATATTGACGGTCACTGCTGACAGTGTGCTCACTCATATTGGTTGTCTGTCACTGTCTCTAGAGCAGACTTTGGATGCCCAATTGCCCACCAGGAGCTTGAGCAAGAGATGGCCAATCTCACGTACTTTATCGTTGGCAGCCGTGGGGTGTGACAGAAGTTCTCCTTGCATTGGATGTCCCTGAGTAGTCTTCTTATATAAACCTGCTCTTTATTTTCGTTGTACATGTATATTGGTGACACAAGAATTTCTTATGACATACTAAAACATAATACACATATTTTTATTGATTCACTTACTCTAAAAAAATATGGTCAATATTTCTCTCTCTATATTTTTTCATTATCAACCCGTAGCAACGCACGAGCATTTAACTAGTAAATAATCACTGTGGGATGGAAATTAATTAATGGAATGTGCCATTACTCAAGATGGTGCGCTACCTAATTTCTACAGATACAAGTGGAGTGCTAAAGCATATCCATTTTAGCTGTAAAAAATAGTTCCATGTTTCTGCTGAAAGATGTAATGATGGTTGTTGCGAAGCTTCTGAATCTGGTTAATCTTTTTATAATTTGCAGCGTGTCTGAGTTAGTTTAACTGCTCTTCTAATCTTATTCTCTGTATTTTATTGTCATACAAGCTTGATTCATTGGCAGGAAACTTAATTGTGGGTTCATCGTTAGGTAACAATCAATGTGGCATGGAGATTAATTAATGGAAAGATAGTTTTGTTGAATACTATGTAGTTCTTTGATCTCCAGTTTTATTGTACTGTGTGAAATCTTCTTTTATGCTTGTAATCTTTTTTTTTTCATGTCAGTCTGGCTATATCAGATGTGACTCGATCTGAATTAGCTTGAATTTGTCGTTGATAGAATGATAGGTGTAGCGGAATGGGTGACTGCAGTGTGCCTGAGTTAGCTTAACTGCTCTTCCAATCTTATTCTCTATTGTAAATCTTGATTCATTGGCAGGAAACTTATTGCATGCTTGATCCATCTCCCAGTTACCAATTTTCTGTATTGAAATTCTCTTTTTATATATTACGTCCCCAGTATCATTCTGATGCTGAACAATTTTTCCTCTTACTTGTGTATCTTCTTTTAGCTACTAGTCTGCAGGTGTGATGGTGTATTTTTTTAGCAGTCTGAATGAATAGCTGCATTGTGCATGCTGTTTTTTCCATAGTTGCCTTCGAGATTACCTAATGATCCTCCGGTTATGCCGATTAAATACACACAATCTGATTTGTGTATTTCCAGACTCCTGTGGAACAATATGTCACTATTCATTAAATGCAGCATTGAACAAGAATGGGCATAGATCTGGAGTTCGCTTTAGAAACTCTCAGGTTCGAAAAAACTTCAAACTATATGCATACATCAGCAACATAAACTTGAGACTATCGATGTATTTTATGGCATTATTAGCAGGAGCAGGTATCCATTGCCTCCTGACCTTTAGTGCTCCCATACATAGCCATGTAAGCCACTGGTTCTGAATCCCATGCAAACTGAACTGGGTGTTACTAGTAGTAGGCCTCAAATGGGAGCAAGACAAGCACCGCTGCTGACCACGTCATATACCTACTAGCAAAGTGCCCGTGCGTTGCAACGGGTCCAAATTTCAAAGTTCACGGTGACATGTCAAACTTATCCTTCAAAATATAGAGAAATGATGCAATTATCACATATACTTTTGATTTGTCAACAAAGTCACCATGAAAAAAATCCCAAATTATATGGAAGGTCAGTGATAAGATAAATATCATTAGATCATAAAAGAATTTGGCTGTGATTCCATTTGAATAAGCAAAATATCGAAGGAGGTCCACAATGCACGATTATTAGATGTTGTAGTGCTAAAGTAGTTTTCCAACACGGGGAAAGAAAATTGTAAGTATTTAATACACATATATTCCAATGTACTCAG
This sequence comes from Poa annua, assembly GCA_026929855.1. NCBI lineage: Eukaryota > Viridiplantae > Streptophyta > Magnoliopsida > Poales > Poaceae > Poa > Poa annua. Next base: position 63,158,290 of record CM049429.1, on the reverse strand, counting down.
GCCTCTCGTATAGCAACATCAAGATCAGCTATGAAGCACAAACAATTACAACATACGGTTTTCCTTATTCTCAGGTGACTGAAATTTTCTTAAGCCTTAGTCTCCCAAAAAAATATGACGAGTTGCACTTTCTAATAAAAATGTGCAATTGCACTTTTCTTTTGGTTGCATTTTTTTAAGCTGCAGTTACACTTTTTTAAGTCGACTGAGACTTAATAAAAAATAGTCAACCGAGACACAAGCACTCCCTACAACACAACAAAATAGTCGAACAGTTCTTTTGTTTTTTGCGGAAAAGGTCTAAGCCCATATATTATTATGTGATTATATAACGATCTGTCTGATGGCGAATTGTCAAATCAGATAGCTGAGAATTAGAAAGAGTGATTATCTAACGATGCAAAAATCTAGAGATGAAAGAAATGATGGTGCTCTGAAAGTGAGTACCTTCCCAGCTGCAAATTTAAACATGTGAACCAGCAACCGTGATAGTGTGAAGGAGTAGCTCAAAAAAGTGGCGATCGTTTATTATTTAGACTTAGAGAGACCACCAATAAATGTCATGATCCTGGCAGGCAAGGACACAAACGTCCCAGGAGACTTGTCGCCATATCTTATTGCACGTTGATCAGCTGGAATCTGGCTCTGTTTAGATTTTGATATTCAGCTCATGGAACTGAAATGGTCTCCAATACAAATTAGCCAAGGAACTGAAATGAGTTTTAATCCACTGTATTGGTGGTTGGAGTACAAGAAGAGGAGTCGATTCCAGTTCATGTTTAGATGGACAAGTTGTTGAATTGCACTTGTGCTCAGGTTGTAAAACTGCATCTTGCCATGTACAAATACTGAAGCGCTTCAAAAAAATAATGTACAAATACTGAAAATACTGACGACTTGTGGACACAAACGTTGAGTAAAGAACGACAGGCACATTACGTGCCTATGGCAAATTTTGTTCCGTGTACGCAGTAGTAGAATGATCTAACACCTGAAGCTAGCTTCCTATTACATTTTGAAGGCAGAACCGGTCAGCTACCTATGAGTGAAAGGCAGCAAATCAATCAGGCCAGCTTGATACGAAGAAATCAATTCAGTTAGCTTACTTAGCAAGTTAGCATAATCGATTTTAGTCGAAAATTTGGGGGCATGCGCCAACAGCGGCTGCGACCACCAGGTGTCCATGAGCACCACCGCGCACCACATTGTCACTGCCGGCACTGCTCTCTTCCTCTTTCTATCCGACTGAAACACAACAGAAGATGAGGATCAGAGCAAAGCTCACCAGAAAAAGAGCGCGTCCATCCTTTCTTGAAGAACAGTTTGGCAGAGTCGAGGCGGCTCCATACCTCGCAGAATGCTCGGCCGGCGCAGGCGACAACGATCTGCTGCAGCTCTTGGCGACGTGCACCATCCGCCACGCCGGCGCGAGCAGCAGCCGGAAGGGCGGGATCAGAGGCCCAGCTCTAGCCTCCAGGCGACGTGCGGGGACAGGAGATGGCCGGCAGGATCGGGTCGATCCAGTCGGCCCAGCTCCAGGCGACGTGCTGGGCAGGAGATGGCGGGCAGCATCTGGTTGATCGAGTCGGTGGAATCGAGCGAGGGGAACAGATGTGGGACTGCGGATTAATACATAGAACACCCCATCGAGCCTGGCCACGGCCTCCTCCCTCTCAGCGATCGCCCATGCCGCCATCTCCGCTCGCCGCTCAGCGCGCCGGCGGCTCCTCTCCTCCTCCCTCCGCCTCTCCTCCTCCCAATCGTCGTCGCTCCCACCGGTCCCGCTGTCGGACAGGCCATGTCCCTTCTCGTCCTCCTCGGCACCGCAATCCCTCCGATCCTCCTCCTCCGCCTTGGCCTCGGCCGGCCCCGCAGGCACGCCGCCCGGTCGATCATGCGGCGGCGGAGGCGGAGCGTCGGTGCGCCGTAGAGGGGGGAGGCTGGGAGTGGCGCTTGGCGACAAGGCGGAGGCCGAGGGAGGGCGGCTACGGGATGCGCGGCGCAGGGGCGTTGAGGAGCGCGGGTGAAAGGGGAGGGTGGTGGAGGGTGGTGAGGTCGCAGGCGGAGGTGGACTTGTCGAGCGTGTCCGCCACCTGCTGCTAGGGATGTAAACGGATAGGATAATTTCCGCACCATACCCGATTCCGAAACCGTTTTAAGCAATCCATATCCGGTTTTAAGGAATTCGACGGATACGGATATCCGATTCCGAACTTGACACCCGGATATGGTATAGGATATGGTATGGAAAATATCCTAAAATATGGATTATCCGAAATTTAAATAGGATTATCCGATGGTTTGAATCCGAATAATCCGATTTTGTACCGAAATGTCTAGTCTAATATAACATAATTTGTAGCTAGTAAGTTGTCGAGTTCGTTAGTCGAACAATATCTCACTTAAATAGTCATTGTAAGGACTATGAATTACAAGCTTGTTAGTTATTAGGTTATCAAACAACTATTTTTGTATTTATGGTTTTATAATTTACTTGTACATGTACCGATCCGATTAATTTTGTTACCGCTCTAAATCCGCCCCGTTTCCGTCTCCGAATCCGCCATCATGGATATCCACATCCGAATCCGCATCCGACACTTATCCGATCCGCTCCGAATCTGATGAAAAATTATGGTAAAGGATATGGTAAAGGCAAAATCCGATCCGATCCGTTTACACCCCTACCTGCTGGTCGATCTGTTGGAGGAGAAGAGTGAGCTGGGACGGGGAAAAAAACGTTTCGACCCTTTACACATGGACGGCGGGTTAATTTCTGAAAAAAGCAAGGACTAAATTATAAAAAGGCACGACGTACCAGACACCTTAAGCCATATTATATAGTAGAGATAGAGATAGAGACAACTATGCTGCATGATTTTTGAGAAACAAATGCATGTATTTTTAAAGCGTGATCAGGCGCAATGGGACTACTCAATGAAGCATCCTCATGTAGTACATGTTGCCAACATTGCCTACGATCATACCTGTTTACTACGGAAACTTGCATCTTCAGTTCTTTTGTACAGGAGATATCACATGATGTATACTGAAGATCTGAATGCATAATGCACTTTAATACTAAACACTGCAACTATTTTGGAGAAAAAAGTACCATTATATATTTGAAGAAAATGCGTCCATTATACATTTTTTCTTCATATTGGGACTGAAGTTCCTAGTCCTGCATTACTTTGAAGAAGTACATAAATGAACGCCAGGGCTGTCTTGAGATCTATGGATGATTCAACCATGTACTACAATATGAATGTTATGTTTCCATTTTCTCAGTTTTTGCTCATTCTCATTTTCTCATCCTTCATTATTCCGTGTCAGTTTCTTCTCTCGGCCTCTTAGTCATTCATTGACTTCTTCTCAGTTATGTTTGCTACATTCCTTTAGTCTCTCATTATTTGATTTCTTCTTTGGCATGAGAACTGGGCAGAGCAAAAAAAAACTGGGCAGAGCAAGATTTTCTGCTCACATATCCACACTTGTTATCAAGTTCTGCTTCACTATACATACCTTGTGCCTCTCAATTAGCAAGAAAGCTCCCGCTAGATTTTTTTTTGAAGCAAGCAACGGGGGGCGATTGCCCACCTGAACATATATTAGCATAAAAAAACGGAGCATGACAGGGAGGCAGTGCAGTGCAAGGCTTGCACGCAGAGGGTGGCACTCCACCCCAGGGAAGAAGTTACAAAATTGGGGAGGGGGAGGGGATTTCTAGCGTAGGCTTTCACGCCAGGAGACGAAGCGAGAGGTGTCCTCTCGTCGGGGTGCCCGCACCACCCAAAGCCTAAGATGCTCGACGACCAGGGCGACGATACCAGCTCGGTTTAGCCGGACGCCAGCGAAGACCATGCTGTTGCGACTCTTCCATACGCACCACAGGGCAGCGAGCACGGCGGTGTTGCGAGCCGCAGCGGGCATAGGGGGGAGCGCATCCGGCACCTTCTGCAGCAGCTCATCCAGATCTGAACCGGGGGAGATATTCATGCCCGGGGCCAGAGTCCTCCAAACGGAACGCAGGCGGGGGCATGTCACGAAGAGGTGGGGGATATCCTCCGGTTGCCCTGGACATAAAGGGCAATGGGGACTGGGGGCGCAGCCAAGGCGGTGCAGGTGCGCACGGGTCCGGGTCTTCTTCATCCGGAGGATCCAAAAAAAAACTCGGACCTTCGGGGGCGCAAAGTTTGACCAGTTGACGCCGTTGCCGGGGACCACACACCCACAGGCGTGCAACGCGCGGTAGACATCACTCGTGCGGAAGCTCCCGCTAGATTTATTTCAATTTTTTTTTAGAAAATAGGGTGCGGATCCCCGGCCTCTGCATCAAAATGATGCACACAGCCACCGCAATTATTAAAAAGTATCAAGCACAAATTCCAACCAATATCAGTATTACAGATCACGGATCACTCAACGTTTCTACAAAAATCAGCCACTTAAAACTGGTACTGTCCATCAAGCCTCTTATGATGTAGCCACTCACCCGGCAGAAGATAGCCCGTACGACCATCGTCATTCGAATACATCCGGAATCCATGAGTCCATGATGTCCCGCAGGCAGTAGATAGGACCACGTATGGATCCAAGAGGTGGCTTTGTTGATAACCTGCAAGTAATGAGAACACGTTGTTTTGTTAAATATGAAATCATTTCTACAATTCCATATAGCCCAGAGAGTGGCCGCAACACCAATCCGAATAAGTCCCTTAGACTTCTTATCAATCCCATTTAACCATGATCCAAAAAGGTTCGCTACACTAGTCGGAGGCTTAATGCTAAACGTGAAATGAATCAACCGCCAAATATCCCTTGTAAACGGACACGAAATAAAAAGGTGCTCTACAGACTCATATGTGTCACAGAACACACACTTCTTACATCCGATCCAATTCCGCTTCGCTAAATTATCTTTTGTAAGTAGTTCTTTACGAAGCATGAACCACAAAAAGATCTTTATTTTTAGAGGGATCTTTAGCTTCCACAAATACTTTTTAAGATAGTGAGTATGTCCATTAATCAACTCGGCATACATGGATTTAACCGAGAACACGCCATTATCTGTTAAATCCCAAACAAATCGGTCCTCCTCCTCAGTGATCTCAACTCGCATTAGCCTCTCAACAAGGTGGAACCAAATATCTCGATTAAATCCAACCAAATTCCTCCTAAAGTGAATATTTAAAGGAGTACCATCGTAAACATTCGCCACAGTCATATTTTTATTGGTAGCAAGATTGTACAGAGTCGGGTACTCACTTGCTAACGATTCAGCCCCTAACCAAGAGTCCTCCCAGAAACGAATATTATGGCCATTTCCAACGGTGAAGGATCCATGTTTAAAAAACTCTTCCTTGACCCCCATTAATCCTTTCCAGAGGGGTGAGTCATTTGGTTTGACCTCAATTTGTGATAACGTTCATACAACAATTTATATAGCCATTTACTCAATAGGCAAATATTTTTAGTTTCTAAAACCTCAATGTCGAGCCCTCCTTGATCCTTAGGTCTACAAATTATGTTCCATTTAGTGAGGCGATATTTCTTCTTAAATTGGTTGCTTTGCCAAAAGAACCTGGAGCTAGATTTATTTCATGAGTCTCTCTCTTTCGAAGAGATTACTAGGAATACCAACAGTTCGACGATGCAGCAAGCTCTGCTGGACAGAATGAAGATTCTGATTGCTGGACCTATCCTTAGGGGATGTCTTCTCTGTTTTCAAGGCTTGCTGTCATTTTACGGATCTTAAGTATCCTTATGCAGTTTCTCAAGCTTTCTCATGGCTCTGAAAAGTCTGATGTCGGCATAAACATAAGGTGTTCTTTTGGTTCCTTCTGCAAGGCAGACTTAACCCTAGGGATTTCTTATAAAGGAAAACTATGATTTTCCCCAATTATTCTTGCGTAATTTGCAATGGACAGATTCTTGAAATGAGAACTCACTTCTTTTTTTAGTGTGCTTTCTCTAGGTCCTATTGGTAGTATACCTGTCCTGCTCCTGAGTTACATGATGCATTCTCTCTTCTTGAAGCTATTGACCTGAGCAAAAAGAATCTGTAGAAGCCTTTATGTATGGAGATAGTTATTCTTTGTGCTTGGTCGATTTGGAAAACAGGGAATGCAATGATATTTCAAGAAGAAAAACATAATCTATACACGTGTAGGGCAATTTTCAAGGAGGAGGTTAGGTGCCTTCGCTTCAGAGCAACAAGGAAATAAATATCCTACTATTATTCTTTACTCTCATTTTATGGATCTTAAGCAACTTGCTGCAATTTCTCAATCTTTCTCCTGGCTCTGAAAATCTTGCTGTCAGTAGACACATAGTTTGTTCTTTTGGCTTCTTCTGCGATGCATGCTTAACTCTAGGGTTTTATTACAAAGGAAAGATATGCTTCTCCATGACTACTTCTGGGTACATTGCAATGGGTAGATTCTTGAAACAAAAACTCACTTGGTTTTTGTGTGTCCTTTCACTAGATCCCGTTGGCAGTATACCTCTCCTACTCTTGAGTTATTTGATGTATTCTTTCACATTGAAGCTATTGACTTGATAAGAAGATTTTGCAGAAGTCATTCTTTATGAAGATTATTATTTGTCCGTGCTTGGTCGATCTGGAAGGCAAGGAATGCAATGATTTTTCAAGGAATAAACCTAACCTTTTCATGTATAGGGCAATTGGCTTCATCTCAGAGTTTATTTATTTATTTATTTAGAAAAGGGTGTGGATCGCGGCCTCTGCATCGAGTGATGCACACAGACTTCCGCAATTATTAAACAACACCTTACAGGAGGAATACAAAGATCAACCGGAAACTAACCACCAAAACTAGCGACAACTCGCTACCCTACAACACGGATGAAGGGGGTGGACACGAATAGGGTCGAATATCCTGACAACATACCAACGCACACCATCAAAAAACTGAAGTGCACACCAAGCCGCCTGATAGCAACAAAGGGGCACAACCAGTCCAGAAGACTCTCAACGGCACCGATGCACCTGCTACAAAAATCACCGCCCCCGTCTTTCTCAAACCCATCATCTTCAGGAAAGGACCAAAATATTAACCTTGTCAGGTATGTCGTCGGTGTCGCCACGATGCCAGACAACATATCCGATCTACGCGCTACCATCTTCACACGTCGAGCACCGAGACTCCGCTGCGCCACCCCGCTGATAATCGCCGTTGTCGACGTGTTAGATGCCTCGCAACGCCACCTCCTGGCCCTCCCAACCAGCCTGGTCCAAAAACGATGCCCTCAAGAGGGAGAACGACGTAGAACATCGTCATCATTCGATCCGGTTGATCCGAATCTAGGGTTTCCCCGGATCAGTATTAGCAAGGGCGAGAGTTGCACTGACGATGCATTCAAACAAGGGAGCGACGTTTACACGTCACTATCATCCGCCATGACCGTTGTCGGCTCGGTTTTCACCGGCAGTCCCACCGAACCAAGCTCGAAGCTGACTGGATCCAAGCAGCGTCGCGCCATGGAGACGCATGTAGCCGTCGGAACACCAGAAGAGGGCCTCCAGGAGCCCCTCACCGGCCCTCTTCGCGCCACCAGGCGGCCGAAAGCCACGCTGGCAACGGATCTGATTGGGGCTCACCGGAGGAACGGTCACCGAAGACCAGCTGAACGGATAGACGGCGCCTAGAAGGGGGGGGGGGGGGGGGGGTGAATAGGCGGTTTAAAACTTTTTCGAGGAGCCGGAATATCCGGTCCAAGAGTGACCCGGAAATTCCGGTATGCTTGATAAAGGCGGAATAAAACTAGAAGTTTACTTTAACAAGCATACAACCTAGATATTAATACTAGGCTCACCTATGTGCACCAACAACTTATGCTAAGCAATACAAGTAACAAGGTGATAGCAAGATATATGACTTCAAGCACGAAGGCTATCACAATGTAAAGTGCATAAGTAAAGAGCTCGGGTATAGAAATAACCGAGGCACGCAGAGACGAGGATGTATTCCCGAGTTCCACCCAAAGGGTGTACGTCTCGTTTGGAGAGGTGTGCGCAACCACAACAGGTTAGCCGCAACGCCACAAAGGCTCACCTTCTTCTCCTGATGAACTCAACCACAAAAGGTTGCGTTCACCTTCCACTATTGATCTCCTTTGGGGCGGAGATCGAATCCCGTACAACTCTTGAGGCACACACCCACAACTTAATTGGGGGCTCTCAAGTGACCACAAAAGGTCTTGACCACAAAAGGTCTTGGCCACAAAAGGCCGGCCACAAAAGGCGTCTAGGGTACAAAGACCCAAGAGTAACAAGCTCACAAGTAACACCACCACGAATCCACGTGGAGGGCTCAAACCGATGCAAATGCAATGGAAAGAGCACACGAATTGCTCAAGTCCTTCACTCTCAAAATCCAACACAACAACAAATGTTTATGGGGGAATAAGAGAGGAAGAACAAAGGAAACCACAAAGGAGTCAAATCCTTCACTCCCAAATCCCACCAAAAGCAACTAATGCTTATGGGGGGGGGGGAAGAGAGGAAGAACAAAGAAGAAGAACCACAAAGGAACTCCAAGAACTAGATCCACTAAGTTCCCCTCACTTAGAGGAGAGATGGATTGGTAGGATTATAGATCTAGATCTCCTCTCAACTTTCCCTATTGAATATGGAAGATTCAATGGAGGGATTGAGAGGGAAGTGAGCTTTCCAAGGTCAACAATGAAGTAGGAGAGAAGGGAAAAACGTGCTGCCTTGGATTAGCTGGGGAAGAAGAAGTGGAGGGGTATACCCCTCCAGGAAATATAGCCGTTGGCTGTTTCGACACTCGGAAATTCCGGTATAAGTGAGACTCAGAAATTCCGGTCAACCGGAAATTCCGAGTCCATGAAATTTCCGAGCTGAAATTCCGGCTGGAGTCAGAACCAAAACCAAACTTTTCCTTAGCCATTTCTGGAAGGCTTTTCTGGGTGCACTCGGAAATTCCGGTATATGGAAATTTCCGAGCACAATTTCCGGTTCGAGTCAGAACCAAAAGTCCTTCTTTCCTTAGCCGTTTTCTTGGATGAGCTGGGGAACCGGAAATTCCGGTAGAGCGGAATATCCGACCCCAATAATCCGAATCAGCAAAACATCGAAACGAAAACTGCTATAACTTTTGCAAATGAACTCCAAATGAGGTGAGACCATTTTTGTTGGAAAGATAGCGACGAAGAGCACCCAACAATGAATATCCGACCCCAATAATCCGATATGCCAAGTATGCAAAGGTTTGAGCTCTCCACAATGATGCGATCAAATTACCAACTTGAGAACCCCTCTTGATAGTACGCCTATCTATCCTATAGCCCTATCAAGATAATACCTTTGCCTTGAGCATTCCACTTGAGTTGGATGATGACTATCTTGATCTCTTCAAGTGGTTCATCTTTCTTGATTGCGCGTCCAAGCACATGCTTGATGAAGACTTCTCCAAATACTCCCCCATGCCCACAATGGGAGAGTCTCGCTTAGCTCCATCTTCATGTATCCATTGCAAGCACCAAGCATAGGATCTCTTCAAGAAGCTTCTCTTGGTCTTGGTCTTGCACATCTCACCTTGATGACGATCACCACATGACGTCATCCTCCATGAGCTATATGAGATCTTCATTTGATGCAAGCCCATGGGAAGATACCTAACCTCATATAATGATACCACACACACATATATCATGGGTTAGTTCACAAAGCTATGCGGACAAGTGTTTACCATCCCAAGAGATACATGATCGCTCTTGGTACATCTTGTAGCTTTGTGTGTTGATCAACATCTTGATCAACCTTGTATCTTCCAACATTTCTTCACTAATATGATGTCTTGAATCCTTCAAGACATACTTGCAATATGCTCCACTCAACACATAAGCTTCAAGAGTCCAACACATGAACTCCACAATTCCATGGACATGATCTATAATGATATCTCAATGCAAACATTAGTCCATAGAGATTGTCATTCAATTACCAAAACCACACATGAGGGAAAATGCTCTTTCACCAGCCCCTGCATGCCTTCATCCCCGAAAGAGATGGCCGCCGGCGCCCAGCCGAGAAACGCTGCCCCGACTGCCGCTCGCTCGATCTCCACGGACACAACTCCAGCCGCACCCGAGGGTTGCTGCCGCGACCCTGCGCCCAGGTACCTTGGGCACCGGGCCCGTCGCCATCGGCAGTGTCGGAAGAAGCCGCCGTCTTGATGGCCTCTGGCGGCGCTAGGGTTTGGCCCCTTGTGTCGTCGTGGAGAGCGACACAAAGGTGTATGCGAGCGAGAGTGCTCGGTGATTCTCGAGGCCGTTGAAAGAGCATTTTCCCTCATGTGTGGTTTTGGTAATTGAACGACAATCTCTATGGACTAATGTTTGCATTGAGATATCATTATAGATCATGTCCATGGAATTGTGGAGTTCATGTGTTGAACTCTTGAAGCTCATGTGTTGAGTGAAGCTTATTGCAAGAATGTCTTGAAGATTCAAGACATCATCTTAGTGAAGAAATGATGAGTTGTGCAAGACCAAGAGAAGCTTTCTCGAAAAGATCCTATGCTTGGTTCTTGCAATGGATACATGAAGACGACGCTTAGCGAGACTCTCCCATTGTGAGCATGGGGGAGTATTTGGAGAAGTCTTCATCAAGCATGTGCTTGGACGCGCAATCAAGGAAAGATGACCCACTTGAAGAGATCAAGATAGTCATCATCCAACTCAAGTGGAATGCTCAAGGCAAAGGTATGATCTTGATAGGGCTATAGGATAGATAGGCGTACTATCAAGAGGGGCTCTCAAGTTAGTAACTTGATCGCATCGTTGTGGAGAGCTCAAACCTTTGCATACTTGGCATATCATGTTTCTTGGTTCTTATTTGGCTTTTATGTTGGTGAGGAATTAGAGCTTGGTTCATCTCCATGTCAAGCTCTTGTTCATCGAAATCGGTTTTACTTTGGACAACTTGTTGCGTTTTCGGTGGCGGAAATATTGCCGGTTCTACCTTGAGGAAAGTCCCACACCTTGCCATGTGTGGAGATTTTACTCTATTTATGGGATGCAATATTTCCAACAAAATTGGTCTCACCTCATTTGGAGTTCATTTGCAAAAGTTACAGCAGTTTTCGTTTCGGTGTTCTGCTGATTCGGATTATTGGGGCCGGATATTCCGCCCTACCGGAATTTTCGGGTTCCCAGCTCATCCAAGAAAATGGCTAAGGAAAGGAGGAAAAGGGTTCTGACTCCAGTCGGAAATTGTGCTCGGAAATTTCCGTCTACCGGAATTTCCGAGTGCCCACAGAAAAGTCCTCCAGAAATGGCTAAGGAAAAGTTTGGTTTTGCTTCTGACTCCAGCCGGAATTTCCGAGCTCTCTTAGACCGGAATTTCCGGGTCTCTCTAGACCGGAATTTCCGGATGACCGGAATTTCCGAGTCGAATTTCCGAGTGTCGAAACAGCCAACGGCTATATTTCCTGGAGGGGTATAAATACCCCTCCCCTTCTTCTTCCCCAGTCAATCCAAGGCAGCACGACTTTCCCTCTCTCCTACTCCATTGTTGACCTTGGAAAGCTCACTTCCCTCTCAATCCCTCCATTGAATCTTCCATATTCTTTAGGGAAAGTTGAGAGGAGATCTAGATCTACAATCCTACCAATCCATCTCTCCTCTAAGTGAGGGGAACTTAGTGGATCTAGTTCTTGGAGTTCCTTTGTGGTTCTTCTTCTTTGTTCTTCCTCTCTTCCCCCCCCCCCCCCCCATAAGCATTAGTTGCTTTTGGTGGGATTTGGGAGTGAAGGATTTGACTCCTTTGTGGTTTCCTTTGTTCTTCCTCTCTTATTCCCCCATAAACATTTGTTGTTGTGTTGGAATTTGAGAGTGAAGGACTTGAGCACTTCGTGTGCTCTTGCCTTTGCATTTGCATCGGTTTGAGCCCTCCACGAGGATTCGTGGTGGTGATACTTGTGAGCTTGTTACTCTTGGGTCTTTGGACCCTAGACGCCTTTTGTGGCCGGCCTTTTGTGGCCAAGACCTTTTGTGGTCACTTGAGAGCCCCCAATTAAGTTGTGGGTGTGTGCCTCAAGACTTGGGAGCCCCCAATTAAGTTGTGGGTGTGTGCCTCAAGAGTTGTACGGGATTCGATCTCCGCCCCAAAAGAGATCAATAGTGGAAGGTGAACTCGAACCTTTTGTGGTTGAGTTCATCAGGAGAAGAAGGTGAGCCTTTGTGGCGTTGCGGCTAACCTGTTGTGGTTGCGCACACCTCTCCAAACGAGACGTACACCTTTGGGTGGAACTCGGGAATACATCCTCGTCTCCGCGTGCCTCGGTTATTTCTATAACCGAGCTCTTTACTTATGCACTTTACATTGTGATAGCCTTCGTGCTTGAAGTCATATATCTTGCTATCATCTTGTTACTTGTATTGCTTAGCTTAAGTTGTTGGTGCACATAGGTGAGCCTAGTTTATATATCTAGGTTGTATGCTTGTTAAAGTAAACCTCTAGTTTTATTCCGCCTTTATCAAGCATACCAGAATTTCCGGGTCATTGTGGACCGGATATTCCGGCTACTCGGAATTTCCGGGTCACTATTGGACCGGATATTCCGGCTCCTCGAAAAAGTTTTAAATCGCTTATTCACCCCCCCCCTAGGCGACGTCTATCCGTTCAGCCGTGGCCTCGTATGATCTATGGATCTGTCATTCATTCTTTGGTATGCCTGGAACTCACAACGACATCAATGTGTTGCAATACTCGGATGTCTTTGCCGAGCTTGTCGAATGCCATGCTCCCCCAGTGAACTATGAGATCAACATACACAAGTACACAAAGGGCTACTATCTTGCATATGGCATCTACCCCAAGTGGGCAACATTTGTGAAGACCATCTCCAAGCCTGTGCCAGGAGACGCGAAAGCTTGGTTTTCGAAGTGCCAGGAGGCTTGTAGGAAGGATGTCGAGCGAGCATTTGGTGCGCTGCAGTCTTGATTTGCCGTTGTCCGGTACCCAGCTATGACTTGGTCGAAGTCCAACATGTGGGAGGTGATGCAGTGTTGTGTGATCTTACACAACATGATCATTGAGAGTGAGCGGGATGACCCGATGCCTGATAGTGAGGCAAGGATACCATACTACGGTCAGGGTCCTCTTGCCGATGTTGATCACCAAGTGCCGGCATTATGTACAGACTTCCTCGCCACGCGTCAGGAGATTCGAGACGTTGCAACACATCAAGCTCTATAAGATGATCTGGTGCAACACTTGTGGACGCTCAAGGGAAATGGCAATGCCGCCGATGTTTAGTACTATTTGTTTTATTTTTTTAAACAATGTTGAACTATTTATTTGTGTGCGAATTTGTATGATTAAACGCGTGAATTTGTATATCAAAATATTTAAACGTGTAAATTTGTATATCAAAATGCCAAAATATAGCCAAAAACGCGCCATCGGGGCGGCGGCCTGGTTTCGCGGCTGGTAAACGCGTCTGCCTAGTTCCGGATTTGCGCCGTTTCACATCGCGACGGGCGCAAATCTTCGGCGATTTCATTCCTGAGTGGCGCATTGACCGGAGATGCCCTTAGAGCTATAAGGAAAAAGTATCTGATGTTTGCAGCTTGAGTAGATAGCTTCATTTCAACATTAGCAGCAGTTTTTTTCCCTTTTGCCTGTGCAAAACGCGTGTACTTTAATACCCAAAAAATCAACAAAATACATGCAGCAAGTCCTGTTGTTTTTTTTTGTCAAAAATTAAAATAATAATACACACACTACTACACCAGAGATGACGGAACGGAGAAACGACTGAACTGAAAAGTCACCGATATCTCGCATGCAAAGGTTCCCCGCTCGGAGGCGCGCCGGCGCCACGCACGCACTCTTTGCGTCCCCCTTCCGCTACGCCAGGAAACGTACGCCGCCTCGGAGCCGAGGGCCTACGCTACGCCGCCCTCGCCCCCCTGTAACACCCCCTTGCCTCTGATGAGATCGAGACGTGAGGTCGGATACTGGCTGCTTGTGGTAGCGGCCGGACCTGAAGAAGACGATGATCTGGACGAGATCACCAGAGGAAGACAGACGGGGAAGAGAGGAACGGGAGCACCCGATTTCTATTCAGTTCATCGATGCCCTCCTTCCAGGCGTGGCTGCTCCTTTTATTGGCATCCCGGTACTGCCGGCCCATGAAGCCCAGGCCCATCACGCCAAGGTACCGGGTGTGACAATACCGCCCCCAAGAAACATTGCTTGTCCCCAAGCAATGCATGAATGTCGATTCCATGAACGCCTCAATCTCCTGCTTGTACTGAACATAGTATCCAGAGCGCTGAAAGAGCCATAATGCCTGCACTTGTATGAGGTCGACACGGTAGGTAGCAGTGCAGCACATATATATTCTGAGCAACCCTGAAACTTGGCAGCGAGTATTTGTTGATATTGCTTCACGAAGCATTCTAAGTCCTGCTGGCCAATACCAGGATCCCATTGCTTGTACTCGAGGTATTTTGACACACCAAAGAATGAACATAAATTTCTGCAGTTGCATGGTTCTTCTTGTACTTGTAAATGCCAGTACATGTTGTTCGTCTCATTGCTACCGCTTCCAAGAGGCCAGCAATGATAGACAGTGGAAGACCCCATTTGATTCCAAGTTTGGCGTGTGTCCATGTTTAGAGTAGCATGCATCTCCAGCTTCAAACAGAGAGGAAGTTGAGCTGCACTGCTCAAGTATGTAACTCCATTGTTTGTAATTTTCCATACACCTCCTAATTCTGCTACCAGCCCATGACCTCCAAGCCATACAATTGAATCCATTAGCAGGTTGTGCATGGAGTAACCTGTGTTGTTTCCAGCAATGGTGTAGTCACATTGTTCTTTGATCACTGGAATGTAAAGCACAGGCAGATCAACCGATTTCTGGGCCAACTGAACATAGAGCTCAATTGTATGAAGTGCTGACTTGCCAATCTCCCAAACATATAAATGAAGCAGCTGGTTCATGAAAGACACAACGATATATGTAGCAAAATGCTTTGTATCCAGTAGCCAACATGCAAACCTTGAACCCCCAGGATCCCAAGGGATACTTAACCTGTCCATCTCCTCTGTAGACTGCACCACCTGCTCTAGGAATAGCGATAAGCCTCCAATAATGGTGAACACGTCATCCTCACACTCCATTTGATGCGGTTCAGAGAACACCAGCTGAACTTCAGTTGCTACATGACCCAAGAATATGCTAGTGTCAGCCGCATCCTTAGGCTCCTCAAGAGAATTCATAGGCTGTTCCAGGAAAAGTGACAGGCCTCCAACATTAGTGAGCACACTATCGCCAATATCAACAGCAGGATGCAAACAAACCTCCAGGAAAAGTGAGATGTCACCAACATGAGTCGACACACCATGGTAATCCTCAGTGAAAAATTGATCGACATCAGGTTTGAGATCACCATCCAGCACAACAGCAGTCAGGGATGCACATGGCGTTGCTTCCTGAGTGAATTCTGACAGCTGTACGTCGGCGTCAATGCTCAAGTCAATTGTCGAACACCTAGTAGGCATGATGGCCGCAAGGTTGTTTTCCACTTGAATGGCATCAACCACCACGACTTGGTCCCAATCAATCACGACCGCTTCAGAGTTGGGCAGCCTGTGAATGCCGATGGATGGTGGGGCATGTTGGATGTCAAGAAAGCAGCAACCATCATAGATGCACCGACCATGCAGCCTACCTCGAGCTTTGCTTGCCTCACGCCATGACTGAAACTCCACAAAGGCCTTGACATGAGCGCTTTCCTGCAATACACATACTTCATTGACACCATAGGGATCAAAGACCTGATGGATCACCTCCTCTGTCAGTGGGTACAACACACAGGTGATGGTGACATAGAGGACGTGGCTGCTTGTCTCCTCTTGGCGCTCAGACTTTCCATCGAACACCTTATGGGCACCCACGGTGGAAGTTGCTTCTCGCCCAAGTGAGAGGTTGAGGCTGGCCACAGCGGGTGTCATAGGAGGGAGATGCCTCATGCCACTCGAGAACGCGACCACGGCCTGGTTGTTGCCGATGGTGACAGTCGAGCCAGGTTGTTGCCGATGGTGACAGTCGAGCCAAGTCTCGAACACCTTGTGGGCGTGGCGGGAACGAGGGCGGCGCCTGCATGCAGAGCACGAGGCACGAGCAGTCCCAACCCGATGCGTGAAGATGAGTGACGAAGACGCCTCGATGGTGGGGAAGGAGATGAGTTCGCCGGCGAGTCGGCGACTGGGCGTAGATTGAGGCGGCCGCAGCGGGAAAAGTTGGGGAATTTTTTTGGATTTTTTGGAGGAATCGCTGGCTCTGATACCACTGTAACACCCCCTTGCCTCTGATGAGATCGAGACGTGAGGTCGGATACTGGCTGCTTGTGGTAGCGGCCGGACCTGAAGAAGACGATGATCTGGACGAGATCACCAGAGGAAGACAGACGGGGAAGAGAGGAACGGGAGCACCCGATTTCTATTCAGTTCATCGATGCCCTCCTTCCAGGCGTGGCTGCTCCTTTTATTGGCATCCCGGTACTGCCGGCCCATGAAGCCCAGGCCCATCACGCCAAGGTACCGGGTGTGACACCCCCATCATTTTGCTCTTTTCCCTTCCCCCTCTCCGCCTCTTCTCCCAGCCCGACCGATCTGTGACGCCGCCGCCGCTCGCATTCGCCGGAACCTTGCCGCCCCTGAAATCATCCTCCCCGTTCTCGCTCTTCCTAGCTAAGCCTCACTTCGCAGCGGCTCGGTCCCCGGTATCCGCCCCGAATCTCGATCTGCCCAGACCCATCTCCTGCCAATTAGGTGTCAAATTCAACTGTGATAGCTCTAGAGGTGTCTACCTCTGCTTTGCCTCTCGCGGTCTTAGGTTACGCTGCGGGACTCTGGAGGTTAGATCCTCGCCGGCAAATTTTGTATATTTATTATTGTCGCCGGCGTTGCGGTTTGGACCAGTAGAAAGGCTAGTTCTTGTGGGCAGGCATAGCTCGCTAGGTGGCTGGGGACAAGTGCCTGTTCTAAGTCCCTTCGCTGACCGTTAAGCTCATTTGCTTTAGCTTACTATCATTGTGTGGTATGTGCTAATTCATAGGACATGTTCATCAATTGCGTTCGCTACCTTCTGTATGTTTCACTTTCACACATAGGAGTCCTAGACGCATGAGGATAGGGATCTAGAGATGTTAAGAGTTCACTTTGTAAACTAGTTAAGGGTTGTGTGAGCCGGTTGCTTTTTTATTTGGCCCCTGCCGGTACGGCATTTTAGTTCGGCCATGTCTTGTTCGTCCCCAGATCCGCCGGACTACTGCTCGGCTGTGTCGTCAGAGCTTAAACTATACCAGGCATTCATCTTCTCCGTGCCGGTTTTCTTCACATTCGTCTTGCTTCTCTTCTTCTACTTGGTCTACCTGCGGCGCCGCAGAGCGAATTGGCAGTCCTTGCGTATGAGGGCTAATAGTTTGATAAGGGGAGATAACCCTAGGGTAAGTGGCTCTTTATGTTTTTCTGTTGAACAGGTTTTTTAGGTGACCAGTGTGTTGGGAATCTTATTGTTTAATTTGTCTTTGTTGGACACATCTGCATTTATAGTTGGAGTGTGGCATCAAGAAGGAGGTGCGCGAAATGTTGCCGGTTGTGGTCTTCAAGGAGAGCTTCTTGATCCGCGAAACACAGTCAGTGATCCGTTTCCGTTCTCCTAAATGCAGTTAATATAGTGTTATGCTAGACTATATATGTTAATGTCATCAATTGAGAGTCACTGTCTATTTTTGTGTTCAAATATGTGTTTGTCCTCTCTTATATGAAGGCCATGAACAAATATTTTTCTAAAAAATATTGTGGTGTATACTGTCCATACATGGTGTAATAATTCTTTGGTGTAAATCTTCTATTGATTTTGTCCTTTCAGTAGCTTGGGAATGATCTCCTTAATGGAAGCATGTGTTCTTAAGTAAGGCAGCTAGAGCCAGCAACTCAATGCCACTGACCCATATATGCCCTTAACTACGAGGTGGCCAGTTGTTTAAATGCTAGCAGTACGAGTTAGCCAGTTGTTTAACCGCTAGCAAGAACTCGTTGGCGGCATGTGCAAATTTGGAATTTTGTTGAATGTAAGAAACCAACGAAGATACGGCAATAAATTGAGATCTTTCAGTTGGCACAAGACTGACAGACCTAATTAATGGTTTAGTTGTAGCACTACCAAGCCGGCTTTCAGTAACAAGTAGTGGGGTGGTATTGGTATAGCTTACTGATATAGCACTAATGAAGTGTTCACAAGTTAACTTCTTTCGGAATTTATCATGTGGACATCTCTACATGTGAAATTAGGGTAATAAATGTGCATGATATCAAATGCCGCCAAGGAGGTTATGTTGGAAAGTCAGTTTTTCTCTTATCAAGAGAAATATATTTACACGTGTGCATAAACAGTGTTCTGGCAAGGGTGACAGGATGCACGTGACATTTCTATTGCAATCCGTTAAAATTAATTACAGATACCTACAGATAAGAGTGCATGGAAATCCGCAGTCTATGTTTGGGAGTAGTTGTTTACTCGTGCTTTATTATTATTACTATTAGTAGTAGTAGTAGTAGTATTTCTCTCTCTTTCACGTTTTGGTTTCTTATGCTTGTGTTGGGTTTCATATCTAGCCTACCCTAACTGTCTTGTGACGAAAGGTTTAGTTGTTGTTCTAGATACCTATGAGCTCAAAGGCTCGCTATTGCTAACATGCACACAATAGTACAACTTATTTGAACAGAATAAGAGTGCAAGCTTTCCAACTTTAGTTCCAAAACCCTAAAAGAAGGTCCTGCTTGAATCATAAGAAGGTATGCAGGCCCAAGTCTTATTGTTTTTCATCCAATATGGATAGTTCCAGCTGGCTAAGGGCGTGTGTGGATTAAGCTCAAGCGTGCATTGCCAAAAAATTGTGCTAGCCAATTTTTTTGTTAAGGTTTTGCTTGCCAATAAGTTGGCCAACATTGGCAACAAAAACTAGTGTGGGGCTGTGGGCAAAGGAGCATTAGCATGCCAAACTATTGGCCGTCATCCAAACAAGAACCAAATGGCCATGACCACAATATTAGTAGGGTAGCTTTTGGCCACAATCCAAACAACCCTAAACCTCAGGAAACCACATTCAGGTTTCTTCTGGAGGGGATGGCAGGAAGACGAGAACACTGAAGTACTGAACACAAAATCACCTACACGTTTCATATCAGATATTTCTGCATATAAACTATGTATAAACGAGTTCCCTTCCAGGTTAATGTGTGCAGATGATTTTAGGTAGGTGTGCACCTGTATCATAATCTCCTTGTGTGTCTCTCGCCACTACACTTTTAGCTTGTTGATCACTTAGTATTCTAAAGCTAATTTTATCTGCTTGAACTTACATGAGATATTAAAATATATATGCGGTAAGGTGTAGCATGAAGGCCTTCCCTGACACTTCCTTACTTGATATGTGATTTGCATATGGATTCTCCATTGCTAGCTCTTGCTACAACTATGTGTTTGCCAACCATAGTTATCCTCTCCTTCCTCTGCCATTTTACACTGCATTGTTTCTTGATGTTGTTTACATTTCACTGAATTCATCCTTCTTGCCAGATGCTCAGTCTGCTTAGCAGACTATCAAGCGGAAGAGCGGCTTCAGAGGATACCTCCATGTGGCCATACCTTCCACATTGATTGCATCGATCACTGGCTCTCTAAGAACACTACCTGCCCCCTTTGCCGAGTATCTCTCCTTCCAGCCCCCAAAACTGGTAGCGTCGACCCAACTGATCTGGAAGCACAGATCATCGAAGAGGATGGCTCCTTGAATGTACAGCATCAGGCTGGCCTTGGCAATGATGACAGGCCACAGGACGATCAGGCGGTGGAACAGGATAACGAGGGCTCGACACAACAGGGAGAAGAACAGCGGAGTAATGTGGAGGCATCAGTCATTGTAGTCACCGAGCCTCGGATGGCCGATACTGAAGGGTCTCCAAGTGTCACCTGCCTGCCCTGTAAGCCGAAGAAATAAGGCTTTTTCTCTATGTGCTATTTCGTGTAATGTTATATTTTTAGCTGATTTTAGGAAGCTTGATAAGAAGCGCATGAAGATATCCACCAATGGTACGCTGATATACAGTGATTCTACAGGGGTGGGGAGGTCTACTCCTGTACTTGGAATTTCTGCCGGAAACTGAGAAAATGACTAATGTTCTGATGTAGAACCACATATGATATTTGAAAATAGAACAGACAAATTTTGTTTTGTGCACATTGTACATAATATCTGTAGTACACATCCACAGATGTGTCGTCTAATCTTGTTCTTGAATTGCCATGACCCCAAATATAGTGATGTACTCTCTCAGTTCTGAATTAATTGACTCTATAGTACAATTTGAACTAAATCTGAGTCAATTAATTCAGAATGACCCCAAATATAGTGATATACTCTCCCAGTTCTGAATTAATTGACTCTATAGTACAACTTGAATTAAATCCGAGTCAATTAATTTAGAACGGAGGGAGTAGAAGACTGAAGCGGACTTTATGCTTTCGGATAACATATACCTTGATATATGGGACTTTTAAAACAATAAAAAAGGTGAAAACAAATAATGAATTATTGTATCGTTAAAGATGACCTAGTATTCTACTCGTGTAAACATTGGCCATGAAATGATTCTTATGGACTTCTGGGCGAAAAAAGAGAAATTTCTGACAAATAGTGTGCATATAGCGCCACTTAGCTGGTGCAATGAAAATATTATTTTTTGAGGATTTTTTTGGACGGTTACAATACTTGATGATGTTTGCCCCCCGAATGCCAGTTTTGAAACCTTTTGAACTTTTTAAATTTTCCAAATTATCCTTAAATATCGGTTTATATGGTGTTCAGGTTCTCCTATGTATTTTCGTGCAGAAAATCCGCTAAACACACAGCCAACGGCACCGCAGCGACCAACCAGCACAACAGCAACATCTTACCAACCACCCGCTCGTACCACCGTTCTTTTGATTCCGTCCGGAGCAGCTCTAGCCTCTAGCACGGTCGGAACAATCATTCCGACAGATAAAACCCCCTTCGGATTAGAGATCAGTAGAATCATCATCAAAGCACATGGCTGCTCCATGTAGCTAAAGCACAAAAAGGTCTCCACCACATGGCTACAGCCTACAGGCCACTCCACTAGCACAAGAAAGAAGAAAGACTGGGCAATCACGATGATGAGAAAGGGCATCAGCAAAAAACACAGCATTAGTCTAGTTCACAGGTTCAGTCATATGTACACGAATACACAATGAGTCAATGACAAGGAATACAGCGGGAAGAAAGCACACGCACTAACAGCAAATATGTTCCAGCTTCCAAAAGCACAACACAAACCACCACCCAACCCAAGCATGGCAGCACACCGGACAGGAAAAAAGAAGAAGAGGGTGTTGCTGGAATAAACACAACACTTTGCACGGCAAGGAACATGATGATGATGATGTTGATATGTACTACTGCTCGATAATCATGGTAGATACTCCTATTTACTGGCGAAGAGACTAGGGCTTGCATATCTTTTTACCAGTCCTCTTCACCCAACCAAAACGAGTACTGGGCACAAATGCCACGGCTAACACCACATGTGCAGCAAACGGAAACATGCATGGAAGATGTCACATGGAATGCCATGCGGTGCACTGCTGACTCCCAGCCAATCCTGGCTGGCAAGGACCCTCATTGATCCAGCAACCGGCATGATCCACAGACCAAGGGTAGATGTGGATGGTGTCTTCTGGGTCCGCGAAGCAACCAACCGATAACTCTTAGCAGTCTCATGGCCCCCCATGATCGACATCCCAAAACAAGAGAGGAAAAGATAGGGCTGTGTTAGCATTCAGCAGTCGTTATCGGCAACCTGGGCATTGTTCTCCAAGTCACTTTGTGGCAAGTCAGATTCGGTCGATGGTTTGCTCGGGCTTGGCTTGATGGTGTCACCAATGACCGGCAGCTTAGCCTTGGGAGTCAGATGCTTGGCCTCCTCATAGGAGTAAATGTATACCCTTTTTACCATGCTGCAGAACTCACTGCAATACAACATGCAAAAAATTCAGCAGTCAGAACGAAACTTCAAAACATAACGGATAGCAAATCAATGCAGGGGTACATACTTCCAAGGGTCGTCCCCAACCAGCATCATATCATCCTCATCGTCTGTGTAAACAAGCTTCCATTTCTTGAGGCTGGCAGAGAGCTCTCCGTGGATATCAAACATCTCTTCTAATTTGAGGTGAAGGTCGTCATATCCCCGCAGCCTTGTCAAGTCCACTGCCCTTCCAACTGCCATTCCTTCCATAATTACCTGAAGGATGAACAGTTTTTAGTTACACTGCCATCCACCATAGGGCTTTGAACATCACCCAAATATGATAATATAGCTAGCCATTCTCACCTTGGTGCAGCTCCTCACTTGCCTACTCTGGGTCTCATAAGGTGAACGGTCACTGCTTGCAGCTGGAGCATCGGATTTGTTGACTTGGGATGGTTGTGAAAGCTGGTCAGACTCGACGTCTACTGATGCAGCTGTCTGTTCTTGACAAACACCAGAAACAGCTACCGCTGGTGATGTTGCTTCCACAGCAGAGCTTATCTCAATTCCAAATAATCTACATCCAGCAATAGTAGATTCTTGCTTCCTGCCAGGTGGAGCTTTGTTGATGCTACCAGAGTAGGAGTCGACTCTTGTGTCTCGCATTGGCCAATAAAAATGGCTATTTGCTAGATTAGACGGCTCATTCTTTGTACTGAATCCAACATTCAGTGAGGATGAGAAGATTGAATTAGGGCTCGACGGATATAATTCTTGAGTTCGCTGTAGTCCAGAAAATGAGAATGGTTGCGCAGACTCGGACTGGGATTTCCACAAACCTAACATAAAAAAGGAAGAGGTTGGATATGCAAGGCAACCAATATCTCAAACTGTGGAATGTAACTGATGAGGTTTGTCGTTCTACAGAGACTTAATGCCATTACGCAGAACATAACCGTTAGCAACAGCTTAGAAGATACTAAGACGCCTAAAATGGCCTACCAAAACGCCTTACATTACGGAACAGAGGTAGTACATACCAAAAACTGGAGGGTGTCCTGGAGCAATTGAAGGTGAAGCAGGAGGTCGTGCACGCTTATTTCTTGCAGGAGGCTGAGGTGGTTGTAGATTGGTTGCAACAAGTGGTTCCAGTTCCCATGGTGAAACTCTATCTGGGCGAGGAATAGCCGAAGGCTCGTCCCACTGGACCTGTCAGAGGTGGGCATATGATTGAGATCTTCTAAAATAGATGAGAACATGACAATACACTTTAGCTCTGTTGCGACATATTTAAAAAATAATCAGTGTGGGGTGCAAACGGAATAAATTCTGCCTACAAAATCCAAGAATCTTGAGCACCTGCAGTGATCTCCACTCAGAATCTGCCCATGGAGAGGTTGACATGCTCCCCACACCGATAATTGTTCCACTGAACCTGAAACCCATGAACAAGACATTTATCACATGTGCCCCCTCCATCTAGTCAAAACATCCGTGTATGGAGAATAAATATGGAATAACCTTCTTTCAGGAGCTTCATCACCCTCAAATCTCATCTTAAATCTCATTCCGACAGACATTTTGTTATTCTTAGCTTCAAGGTACTTGTTAACACTGACGACAAACTCAGACCGACTTGTCCTGAAAACCAAATTAGACGAGTAACATAAACTTTGCTGCAAAATTTACAATGAACGCATATTTGACAAACTAACAACGAACCAGTGCGTTGCCGTGGATTAAAAAACCATACTACATACTCTACAAGATCAAGCACTTTATTGAATTGAGGTGCTGTTCACTGCGTCTGTAAAATTCATGTTTGTCTTGGAAAACAGAGTTAACCGGCTGGTGAGCAGTCCGATCACACTATCAGGCGACAGTTAGTAGAGCCCAAGGAAAATAAACAATCGTCACCAACTGGTTTGTTTATAGGAGTAAAGATAGCAGGACATAATTTTTAGCAATAGAGTGCAATCACAACAAATTCATAACAAGGAAAAAATGAGTGTGGAGCGGTTACATACAGTTCTATATGAACAATCAGGTGAAAAAGGAAAAGACACCCAACTGGGTGAGGAAATGAATAGGAATCATAGCATTAGTAAATGCCAAGGTACAAGAAGTGCTATAAAACAGATGATATGAACTGAAAGGGACCGAACCTGGGTTTGTAGAAAACAGAAAAGAGAGTTCCAGTGGAGATGGCATGGGATGCAGTTGCCAGGACTCCAAGGTGCATGCTGTGGCTTGATATTACTGATGATGGCATGTTGTTTAGTTGCCTCATCAGCCTCCTTACTCCGACTCGTAGATCTCCATTCTCACCTCTGTTAGATGAACAACAGTTAGCAGAAGTAGTCAAAATAAAAACTTCATCCAGACCTCAGCAGATACAGGATAAAAATAAAAACTTATTTGACTTCAAAATGCAAATCTACTGCAAGCATACCTCAAAAAGATAAACGCATCACCGGCAACCAGTCGTTTCGAGCTAACAAAAACACTCCAGCCAGTTGTAAGCAGATGCCTTCGAGGTTGTCCTGGGGGAAACGATATAAATAAACTCTTATATCGCAGCAAGCAGTATCACTACATGCAAATATGCCATCTTAACATCATGGAAACTTTTCTGCACACTCTAGGAACTAAATTAAATTGAAAAGAAACACTGCGCCAAAGCTGCAGGAATTATATAGTAGCACTAAAAAACTATTAACAGTTTTAAGCAGCATGAAAGATTAACTCACCTCGGAAGATGTGACGGAAATGCCATTCATTTGCATGGAGATCTTTTGCCACCAGTTCTTGCCATGGCGGATTCTGAGTCATATCCTACAGAACATACCCCGTACAACAGATGTATTAACAATCTTTATGAATATGGATAAGTGGATGCCGTTATAGAATGCTCTTTGTGCTAACCAGTGGGGGCAAACATTCTTCAGCATGTCTCCTAAGAACTGAGAATCCACCATGAGTACTTGTATCTGATGCAGTCAAAGTCTTGCAGAAAGAATGGGCATTGCACTTTTCAGGTTCATGTGGCAGAGGATCAGCACTGGTGGGTTCACTTTGCTAATCAAGTAAATTTAAAACAAAAAGCAAATCAGCTCATAAATATTTTTAATGATAATGTTAAAGATTTAGAGAAGTCAGAAAGGAGCTAAATAAGAAGGCATACTCACATCTGCTTCTGGTTGCAGCATAATTTGAGCATAAACTTCATCTGAATCAGTTTCAGCCTGCATTCCATAGAAAAACCGGTGAGCAAACTACGGGATCCCAGCAACATACATGATGCCATTACAAGACATTTCCAATAAAGGGAGACTACACCATACCAAACAATAAAAAAATGCTTACCCTAAGTTCTACATTGACCACCTTGCACAGGATCTTAGAAGGTAGATTAAACAAAGGCAGGTGCTGGTCAAGTTGTTGATCTGTAGATGCCTCGAGCTATAGAAGAAAACATTACGATCAGTTCAAAAACACTTCAGATAGACTGTTTCTCTGCAGAAACAAATACTGTGCGGCCATTTTAACCTAGGAGCAAGCTACAATCCATTCTGAGGTACGGTTTGTGCTGAGCAGCAAACTCATTAGTTGCAGGGAGTCAAGAAGAGCAAAACACCCATGTGGCGAGATATACCTGTTCCATGTGACCCTGAGGAAAGTAGTACACCCGCTCGCCTTGTCGAGGCACCGTGACCAACGGACCAGCGCAAGCATGCCATAGCTCCCTGTATAATGCATCGCGAGAGCTCCCTACACAAAGGCATTGGGTTTCATTAAAGGAAAATTCATCATGAAAGCAATCAAGGCATACGATTCAAGGGGCCTTTCACCTTATTCTTATGATGCAAATCCTAACCTGCTTATCATGATATATTTAAACAAATGTTACTACCTAAACTGGAGCTTCATGCATATGAATCCACCAATTACATGACGTGTAGCACCGATTTGCAAACTAACTAACCATGAGATATTTAGAACAAAACAGACTGTAATTCGACAATTTGTTGTTTCTCCCATTTCACAAGCATCCAAAACGAAGTAGATAATGTATCGGCCGGACACAGCAAACATGCAGATTCTCTGTCAGCCCCGACAAAACCACCAATCCATCTACCTACAGCGATACTATTAGTAAAAGATACTGTTTTTTTACTAGAAGAAGGCGGAGTGGCCTCGAATTGTAAGAAATCAGACCACTTCTCGTCCTCAAAGCACAGACGAGTCAACTGTCCAAGTCCACGTCTCTACTCCCTGGGCGTCCACCCAGGAAGTCGTTACTCTCGGCCCAGGAGGAACGCAGGGACTCATTACCCGACAGAGAAGCTGAATTCACGGAGAACAAGCCGAGGAAACGCACCTGGGGCACCCGCAGCGCCGGAATTGGCCATCTCCGCCGGCCCGGCCAGAACTGAGGCGTAGAAGACCGATCCGCTGGGCTCACCCCATGCCCAGCACCGCAGATCTAGCGCCGCGGCAAAACGAGGACGTCAGTGAGGCTCCGAGAGACGTACTATATAATTCAGGGAAGGGAACGAGGCGGGGAGCCGCGAGATCTCACCAGCGGCGAGACGGCAGTGCGCCGGCGACGACGCTTGTTAATTTGGCGAGGGAGAGACGGAGAGCGGCGTCGCGGTGGCGAGGAGGGAGGCAGCACAGAGAGGCGGCCGTGGAAGTGGGCGGTGGTTGTTCCGCGGTGAGCTTGAGCTTGAGCACGGCAGCGGGAGCAGTGCGGCGGTGTGTGGTGCAGCAGGGAGGGAGGCGAGCTGGTGGTGGGTGGGTTGGTGCTCTTTGCTTCTTTATTACAGTAAGTATAAGTATTTCAGTTTTTTGCTCCGTTTTCGAAGAAAGCAAAGAAAATGTGCGGGATTTCGGGGGGAAAGACGATGACTCCACAGTAACGGCTCTTACGTGGCTCCGGGTACACGACCCTGTGTACACAGCCTCGTACAGTAGTTTTAGCATGGAGATACTCATACTCTGCATCACATTTTCAGACTAGGATATATACAGTCCACACAAAAAAAACAATTTTCAGGCTAACGTAGAATGTTGGATGTACGCCCAAGTGCATCTAGGGTGTCTGAGCCTCATCCTCCATAATCTCTCTGTGTTATTTTCTTCTACACACGCGCGTGTGTGACTTTGTCTAGGTTTAGTTGTAACTTTTCACTCACAGAGGCGGAGCTCCGGCAGCCCTGACTTGATTTTTGGCAAACATATTCATGGGCATGTGTCTTTTCTAAGCGATTTAAGTGGTTGTACCTACCGTATGAGAAAGTGGTGCTTATTTTAGTGAACATTTCGTAAAACCAATTCCAAAATCAAAACTAGCACTAGATCGAGTCTGATCGAACCGATTCTCTCTCTTTACAATAGCTAATTCTCAATCTTCCAATTCAAAAAAAACTAATTCTCTATCTAAGAAATACGGCTCTAAGTAATATGTTGAGTGTGGTATTTAAGACTAGCCATAGGGGTAACTGCCACGTTGGCAAAAAACATGATGTGACAGCATCTAATGATGAAAGAGATGAGACTCAATTTCGTAATGGATATCCATTATCCGATAACTGGTGGTTAATTCACCTATTAAGGACGGATGAGGGCAGGATATAAGAGGGAGTTAGACACATCACACATGTATATATGCCCCCAAAAAAAACCTAAATCCCTAGCATTTCCCGTCTTCCCGCCCCCCGCAGCTCGCACGCCCTAACCCTAACCCGCATTCCCCACTCGGACACCACTCCCCAGCCGATGGACGCGGCTAACCAAAAATTTGTGGCATGTGTGCCTTTTATGTATTGCAAACATGTTGTTGAACATTTTAAGTATTTGCGAGCATTTCTGAATTGCCTATTTTGTTGTTCATGGTTTTCTACTGCAATAGAATTTACTATTTGTCATTTTTTTGCCCTTTTATAGGTAGGTATAGGGGAAGTTCTACCCTTTTTCTGACTCAGAGTTGTTGGGTATCCGCTGGGTATTTGATACCGGGTGGGGATCGGGGATAGTACAGAAACACTACATGTGACATGTAACAAGGACGAGGATGGTATTGTTTTTGCTGAACAGGGACGGATATGGTTGAGCGATAACCAGCGCTTACCTTCCCCGTTTCCATAAGGATGAGTCTATAATCTAATTAATATAATACCATATGATACCACAATATGCCTACCCATAGTGGAATTAGTAACATAGATTAGTATCATATCCATGATACTAGTATATGATACATCCACTATGACTAGTCTAAGAAGGGAAAACATCATGTCACCATTAATTATTTTCACGGTGTTGTATTGCAAGGAATTTTGACCATCGTTTAGATGAGTTATCTTAAGGAGACTTCTCAAAGAAAAAAATCATGAAGGTCGAGTGGGATGGATTATTGATGACTTGATGATGTGGCTAAATGGAGCAAGAGATATTCGAAGTCCAGGTTTTAAAAATAAGAAAATTTTCAAAAAAGCGTACAGCCTTGCCTATGTTTAGTTTTCAATTATTTATGATATTTTATATGTATATTTTAATAAATGACTACAAAACATAAACGGGATTAAATTTTCCATATTATTTCTGTCTTGACATTTTTTTAGAGTTCGCCTTACCTTTTAAAATTTTCGTCCTCCACCACTGCTCGCACAGTTCCTCTTCAAAATCATAACCAAACCAGATGCGCTGGAAACAGGAATGACCTGAGAAGACCAACCTCAGCTTAACGCCTTAACCTATTCTTGCTCGTGCCTCCTGGGTGTGCAGGTAGCAACGTTGTTAATTTATTACTAAATGACGTGATATGATTAGGTGCTGATTAGACTAACCACGAACGGCCATGACGAGGAGTCAGAAAGTCGAGCTCAGATCAAGACATGCTAATCAAACGTGCATCGACGTATCGAGACAAAGAAAAAAAAAGGCATGTCGCGTGAGCTGGAGCACTGGTTTATAATAAATTAAGGCCCTCTCCTTTGCGAGGCAACTAGACTAGATTAATTAGATTAATTAATTCCGAGTGGATAAGGGTGATTATTCACTAGAGCAAAATAAGCCACTGGTCCCGGGCCGGGAGAGCTTTTTGTCCCGCACGCGTCCGGAACAGCGTGTTCGGGACAAATAGCCTCGCCTATTTGTCCCAGGTACGCCACGGTCCGGAACCAATAGGGGGGTCACGTGGCCAAACCAGACAGCCTCTGGCTGCCACTCATTTGTCCCGGTTCGTAATACGAACCGAGACAGTATATAATTTTCTTTTGTTTCTTTTGTTTTGTTTCCTGTTTTCTATTTTTATTTCTGTTTTCTATTTATGTTACTGATTCTTTTGTGTTTGTGTTTTTTCATTTATGTTTCATTTCAAACAAGATCTAGTTGCATATTATACGTTACTATGTAATATATATCATGAATACACGATTTTTTCCTCGGGATATAGTCATGAATACTACTAGTATATGAGTTCTCCCAAACAAATATTTACAACCGGAAGATCATGTCTAAATATTTACAAACAGAGATCATTACATGACAGAGAAGCATTAGACCCTATTTTTTCCTCGGATGGTCTTTTTTGGCGGCCGGATTATACTGCATTCTGCGCCTGGCTTTATGACACAGTCAAGCAGAAAGCCCGCAATTTCCTCCGCAATTGGTAGTAGGCGGTCTTTTGCATCAAGCCTGTTCCGGATCGTCTCAAACTAAAAAGGAGAGATCAACACCAATATATCAATCATTATGAAAATAATTCAATTTGAAAAGTGAACAAGTTTGAATGAATTGTTAACGTACCCTATTCCAGTCTGCACCCTCATTGAAGTGAATTCGGATGAACTCGTAGACATAGAATCCACACAAATTGGTGCCTTGTTGCTGCTTCGCGCACTTTATGATAGAATAAGATAAGAAATCAATAAAAAATAATCAAAAATATTGAAAAAATGGTATTGTGAGACTGAAATTAAGAATATGCATACGTGGAACCTAGCTAGTACGTCTTATCTCTCGCCATTTAAAAGTGAGGTTCTTAGCTATACCGACTTCCTTGTGGAAACCGGTGAACTTGTCCCAAACCCTGAAGTTTACGGTATGGAAAATTAGTAAAGAAGTTAACTAATTACTATATATATTAGAAAAGATGAGGTCGATTGTGATAATGAACGAAATTACCTCTGGAGCATCTGTTTCGTGTCGTCGAACTTTTCTTCAGGTTTCGATAATGGGTCGAAGACATCAACGATTGCCTTTTCAACATCAATCTCAAATAATACCCAGTGAAATCTGCCATATATTTATATTTGTTAATAACTAAATCATCAATTACATATACTTAATTAACATCGAGTATGTATAACAAAGTAAACAACTCACTCGAAGTTGAACGGGAAAATTATGGTGCTTTTGTAATGTTGCGCCATCAAATAAGTAAGCAAAATCTCCTCCGTTTGATCTGGGTAATGTAACAAATCATGATAATGAACTCGATTAGGGTCAATGAATCCAATCTTGTGATTGAGTCCCAGCTTTCGAGATTGTATAATTTTCAGCCTGCATAATAGAGTACAAAAGTAATAAAGTGATAAGGATAATTACAAGTAATGAAAAATAAGTTGAGCTAGAGAATTACTGACATATATACATAATTTAATTACTTACATGCAAAAGGCACTGATGATAGATTTGTCGAGCGCGTCAAAATTGAATAACTGCCATAATTCGCAATACTCAATTTAAATATCATCATCACCTGGGCCAAAAAAATCCGGTGGAATTTTCCCATAGAGCCAGTCTCCTTCTTGACTTTTCGTAGTACGCATGTACCATGCATTTAGTTGGTGCAACCTAGCTGGTAGAGTGCGCACCATTGCAGGGTCGACAAGATCTTCTCCTCTCACATATGTCCGCACCACCTCATGTATGGTGACACTCTCGCCAGATTGCAATGTCTTAAGCTCTGCCAGAGTTATACCCATATCTCTAGCTTGCTGCGAAAGTACATCATCGACCGGGTTCCGGTTGTAAGGCGCCAATATGAGTGGAGGGGCCGATTGTCCCGCCTGCATTCCGAGCTGTGGAACATCTCTCTTCTGGGTGGCAGCAGATTTTTGTTCTTCCCGCACTCTCCTAGATGTACGCACCAGAACGCGTGTGTAGTCATCGTCCATATTTAGTTCATATTACGACAGATGCGTAAGAAATTCTATGGCCCACCGTATCGCATCCGAAGAATAAACCGGAACAGACAAAGACATCTTTTTTGCCTTCTTTCTCTGGGAAGGCTGGATCTCCTCGACCCATGTATCGACATCTTCGCGAGAGTTCACAAAGCGAGACTTCCCCGTTTCGCTTTTATGAGTACTAGTCGACGCAGCGGTGCACTTCTGCTTGTTTTGCGGAGGCGATGGAGTCCGTTGACGCGGCGGAGTACGCTCACGCGACGGCGGAGATGGACTAGCACCTTGGTTGTCGTTGTGGGGGGTGTCTGGACTAGCGCATTGGTTGTAGTTGTTGTAGTTATGTGGACTGGCATGTGGACTGGGAGGGCGATTTTGCTGCATGTGTGGGAACACGATGTATTCTTTTTTCCATAAGCAGGTACTCTTGAGGGCAAATCTCAACTCAACCTCGTCTTCACCCGTAGGGAAGTCCAGCTTAATTCACTCATATGTCTTGATAACCTCATCAACCCCGACAACAGCATAGCCATCTGGAATAGGGCGACAATGGTAAGTTCCATTTGGTCTAGGCGGTAGGGCAAAGCCGTGCGCCACCTTCACGGTTATGTTCAAGCATGGCACATGTAGGTCGCAAAGTTCCCGCTGCACGATATTATCCACGGGGTGACGAGGACCCGGCATATCATTGTGGCGATCGAGCTCCGTCGAAGCCACGCTGCTTCTCCTCATTGATTTTGGATCAGGAGAAGGATCTTCGGGCGTCTCAGATTCGCAGGGCATCCGTCGAGTCTGCGCTGCCTTCAGCTCTGCTATCTCCTTCTCATGCTGTAGTAATTTATTTTCCATCCACTGGGCCCGGTCGGCAATCTCTTTCTTCTTTCTCGATCGGCTTCTGTAAGTGCCAACATCTTTGGGAAACCCAATTATCCACGGTACGGAGCCGACGGTTCCTCGTGTTCGTCCACTGTGTTCAGGATTCCCAAGGGCTCGCGATAGCTCGTCCTTCTCTCTGTTAGGGTGGAACCTGCCTTCTGTGACCTCCTTCCATACCTCTCTGAGAGCTTTAATAGGGTCAGCTCCGTGCTCCGTGGTAAAAAGACAGTCACCTGTTTCAGGGTCTAACTTTCCACCATGCCCATAGAACCAAGCCTTAAGCCGGTCTGGCCAGCCAAATGTCTCGATGTCTATACCTTTAGCCAAAAACTCATCCTCCATTTTCGTCCACTTAGGCATGGCCGTCAGGTAGCCACCTGACCCCATGTTATGGTGATATATCTTTTTCTCTGCATTTTTCTTATTTCTCGCTGAGATTTTCTTAGCGGCTTCCGATTGCTTGTACGCCTTAAATTCGGGCCACTCATCTTTTATCTTTTCATAGACTCCGACAAATTCTGGAGTCTTACCTTCAGTTATGAACCTGTTTAGCCTTTTCTTCCAGCTGCGGAACAATTCACCCATCTCAATATAAGTCCAGGCCTTGCATCGATTCTCTATAACCGGCTTCTCTACATCCTCCTCTTCCGGTAAAGTGAAATTCTGCATGCACCTTTGGCTTATACCATTCTTGAGCCCTGATGGAGAGTCTGTCCCGAACGATGACTCCGCACTGAGCTACAAATTTCCTTGCGTGGTTAGCGGGAGCAATCGGTTTTCCTTTTTCATTGATCTCCTCGATGTGGTACTTCTGTTTCCCTTGGAGCTTTTTGGTCCCGGTTCGTGGCCCGCCTCGTTTCACCGCTGCTTTTTTGCTTGGTCCCGGTTCATGGCCCGCCGACGGCTAAACACAAGAAAAAGTGATAGTTAATATATGTATACACACAAATCTATTCAACGGAGACAAAAACCTGAGGGCATATATCTACCTCGGTGGCCGACTTTCCAACAGTAGAGTCGGTGAACTGTCGGTGAGTTGAACTGTCGGTGACGTCTATTCCGTCTGAATGCCCCTCTATTCCATCACCGGACTCGTTCAGAAATTGCCCGGTGAAATCGTCTAAGTGTTCCTCTTCTTGTTCATGGTTTCTACAGGGGTCCAATTCATCACCTTCGCGAATGATGCCGAACATGTCCTCTTCTTGTTGAAGGTTTCTACAGGTGTCCATAGTTTCTGCAAGAGATTTCAATGCATTTAAATAATTTTAATAACTCAACATCTAAATAACTTTACCGATATGTCATACAACTAAATCTAACTTAACATCTTTTATCATTTATTTGTACAAACACATTTCAATTTCAACCTGAAGCAAAGTTATTTGAATAGTACAAATACATTAAGACATTTCAATTTTACAAACACATTTCAATCATATCGAGTATCTCATTTCTATTTACATTTCTCTTTTGAAGTCTCTCGAACTTTACTAGGGCTCCGAGAGGGCGGCGGCTACGACGCGGTGACAAATCCGAGTACCTGCACGCAAAATCCAAGTAAGAAAAAATAGATATGAATCCAGTTGATATGAATTAATATGAACATTTTTATGATACAACATTATAGATTATATTTTTCTGATCATTTTGGTATAAAGATTATATTTTTTTTCTGATTTAATATGAATTTGCAATGTTGACCGAACTTATATAATTAAGTGTTTGAAACCGAGAGTATCGGATTTTCTTCTAGTGCCGGTTTGGTGGTTTGTTGAGATTTTATGCGCGTTGGAGCGACACATGTCACAAGAGGATCGGCTACAAAGATCGCCTTTGATACAAAGCTCGCTTTTTTTGCATGCATACATAGAAACCAGTGATAACCGAAATGATTTACAAATACTAATTCGCATACACATGCATACACATGCTACAGATACTAATTTCACGTACACACATTTTTATTTGCATACACAAGTTTTCAAATACTAATTCGCATACTAATTCCCAATGTGTTGGATGGAAAGATATATTTTTCTGAAATTTTTGGTAGTTTATTTGCATTTTTATGAACTGGACATGAGCTGAGAGGTGGGACCCATGCGTCAGCCAGACACCGCTGACGTCAGCCCGCGACGTCAGCGGGCGACGACGGCGCTGGCGAGCACGCGGCGACCGTCGGCGTACGCAGCATGCACACCTGGTAGAGGAGCCTGCGGGGAATCGAACTGGCGGCGCGAGGGACCAAAAGGTCGTCGGAGTCACCGGCGACGACCGATCCCGCGGAGCCGAAGATGGCGATAGGAGGCTAGGGTTCGTGGCACGCGCGCGCAGAGAGAGAAAGGGAGCACGAGCTAGGGTTCAGGGCACGCGCGAGGCTCACCTAGTCTCCGGAGTCGAGGAGGAAGGTGGCGGCGAGGCCCAGCCGGAGTCGAAGAAGGAGGCGACGGCGGCTAGGGTTCACGGAAAATTTCGGCAGCGCTTCGCGAGGAGAGGGGAATGGCTCCGGGTTGTGGCTCGACCCGGGAACGCTAAGTGTTGCTTATATAGCAACACTCAACTGTCCCGGGTGGTGGCTCAGCCCGGGACAGATAGCACTCAACTGTCCCGGGCCGTGGCTGCACCCGGGACAGATAGCACCCCATCTGTCCCGGGTGGTGGCTCAGCCCGGGATAGATAGCACCCCATCTGTCCCGGGCTGAGCCACCACCCGGGATAGATGGGGTTTTTTCTTTTCTTTTTCTGTTTTCTGTTTTAAATAACTTTGGAATTTGAAAAAACTTTCAATATGAAAAGTGTTTGAATTTAACTAACTAATACAAAAACATTTTCTCTTTTCTATAACCATTATTTAAATTAGTTTAAAACTATTTTGAATGTGAATTTGTATAACTTTTGCATACTTTGGAATTTGAAAACACTTTCAATATGAAAAGTGTTTGAATTTAACTAACTAATACAAAAACATTTTCTCTTTTCTATAACCATTATTTAAATTAGTTTAAAACTATTTTGAATGTGAATTTGTATAACTTTTGCAAACTTTGGAATTTGAAAAAACTTTCAATATGAAAAGTGTTTGAATTTGACTAACTAATACAAAAACATTTTCTGTTTTCTATAACCATTATTTAAATTAGTTTAAAACTATTTTGAATGTGAATTTGTATAACTTTTGCAAACTTTGGAATTCTGAGCTGTTCGATCAACACTTTAACTTCCAAACCGGGACTAAAGAAGCACACGGATCGTGTGTTTCTTTCAAGCACTTGTAAGCCGTTTGATCAGGTGTGTGTTTCTTTTGATTGCTTCTGAGTTGTTCGATTAACGCTTTCAGTTTCAAACTGGGACTAAAGAAGCACACAGATCGTGTGTTTCTTTGAAACACTTGTTAGCCGTTGGATCATGGGTGTGCTTCTTTTGAGCACTTGAGAGCTGTTGGATCAACACTATCAGTACCACTGGTTGAGCCCATGACCCTATATATAGCCCCCTCTCGGACGAGGCGAGCACTCAGTGTTTCCTCCTTCTAGTGCCTAGTCGGGTGGTGTGTGGTATACAAATCACTCGGATTCCCTGCATACGCCCCACGGTGCATTTGATATGCAGGCACTCAGGAGCCACCGTGGGGCTGTATGCAGGTGAAATCGTGTGTTTTGTTCTATCAAAAGAATAGTTCAATTCATCTACTGAGGAATATATACAAATTACTCGGATTCCCTGCATACGCCCCACGGTGCATTTGATATGCATGCACTCATCCAGAGCCACTGTGGGGCTGTATGCAAGTGAAATCGTGTGTTTTGTTCTATCAACGCCGACGGATCCATTTGATATGCAGGTAAAAATGGAGCATCTTCTTCATATAAAAAGTTTAATATATTAATTATTACATATCGCACCAACATCTCCATCACACAACACCGCCAGTTCTTCTGCGTCGGAACCATGGAGCATCTTCTTCAATCAACTTGATGATTGGGTCAATGTTCACTACGAAAGGCGGAATTTCATCAAAATTATTATAATCATCTGACATGTCTGTCTTGTCCTCCACTCCCACGATGTTTCTTTTTCCTGAAAGAACTATGTGACGCCTCGGCTCCTCCACTCCCAGGATGTTTCTTTTTTTGGGTCTGCTAGACATGTCTTTCACATAGAAAACCTGAGCCACATCATTGGCTAGCACGAATGGTTCGTCTCTGTACGCAATATTGTTTAGATCCACTGTTGTCATTCCGTACATCTTGTCTACCTCAACCCCGCCTTTCAGATTGACCCATTTGCACCGAAACAAAGGGATCTTAAAAGAAGGTCCATAGTCAAGTTCCCATATCTCCTCTATGCAACCATAATATGTGTTCTTCTGCCCATTGTTGTTTGTTGCATCAATGCGAACACCACTGTTTTGGTTCGTGCTCTTTTTATCTTGGACACTCGTGTAAAATGTATTTCCATTTATCTCGTACCCTTGGAAAGTACATATAGTTGTAGATGGTGCCCTGGCCAAAAGGTGTAACTGTTCATCAACCTTGTCTTTATTTTCAAGATGTGCTCGCAACCAACCGCCGAACGTGGCCATGTGTGTACGTATAATCCAGTTGTCAGACTTCCCCGCGTGTAGAGAGCGTACAAAATTCTTGTGTTCATCGATATACGGGGCCACCAAGGTAGAACTTTGTAGAACTGTATAGTGTGCTTCAGTGAAAGAATGTCCATCCATACATTTTTTTGTTTTCTTTCCTAGTGTGCCTTTTCCACTAAGTCTACCCTCATGTCGTGATTGTGGAACACCTATCGGCTTAAGGTCATGAATAAAGTCAACACAGAACTCAATGACCTCCTCGTTACCGTAGCCGTTGGAGATGCTTCCTTCTGGCCTAGCACGGTTATGCACATATTTCTTTAAGACTGCCATGAACCTCTCAAATGGGAACATATTGTGCATAAATACAGGACCGAGAACTTGAATCTCTTCGACTAGGTGGACCAGGAGATGAGTCATAACATCGAAGAAGGATGAAGGGAACACCAACTCAAAACTGACAAGACACTGGACCACATCATTTTGCAACCCTGGTAGAATCGCCGGATCGATTACCTTTTGAGATATTGCATTGAGGAATGCACAAAGCTTCACAATGGGTACTCGAACATTTTCCGGTAGTAGCCCCCTCAGTGCAATCGGAAGCAATTGCGTCATAATCACGTGGCAATCATGAGACTTTAGGTTCTGAAATTTTTGGAGTCTCACATTTACTATCCTCTTTATATTCGACGAGAACCAAGTCGTGACCTTGACTGCTCAGGCATTCAAAGAATATTACTTTCTCTTGTTTGGTAAGAGCGTAGCTGGCAGGACCTTCGTAGTGTTCGGGACTTAGGCCGTCTCGTTCTTTCACACGTTTCTGGTCCTCCCGTGCTTCCTCTGTATCTTTTTTCTTCCCGTACACGCCCAAGTAGCCTAGCAGGTTCACGCAAACATTCTTCGTCACGTGCATCACATCGATAGCAGATCTAATCTCTAGGACCTTCCAATATGGTAGCTCCCAAAATATAGATTTTTTCTTCCACATGGGTGCGTGCCCGTTAGCGTCTTTCGGAACCTGTTGTCCTACAGGACCCTTTCCAAAGATTACTTTTAGATCCTTGACCATATCAAATATTTCTTCACCAGTACGGTTGACAGGCCTCCTACTGTGATCAGCCTCACCTTTAAAATGCTTGCCTTTCTTCCTTGCGGTATGCCTGATCGGAAGAAATCGACGATGCCCCAGATACACACACTTCTTACATTTATCCAAATATAAACATTCAGTCTCACCCAAACAGTGTGTGCATGCATTGTACCCCTTGGTCGACTGCCCTGAGAGGTTAGCAAGAGCAGGCCAATCGTTAATTGTTACAAAAAGCAGAGCTCGTAGGTCAAATTCCTCATGTTTGTGCTCATCTCACACCCGTACACCTTCTTCTCGCCACAACTGTAAAAGTTCTTCAAATAATGGCCTGAGGTACACATCAAGGACGTCGCCTGGTTGCTTCGGGCCTTGGATGAGCAATGGCATCATAATGAACTTTCGCTTCATGCACAACCAAGGAGGAAGGTTATAAATACATAGAGTCAGAGGCCATGTGCTATGACTGCTGCTCTGCTCCCCAAACGGATTGAAACCGTCTGTACTTAGACCAAACCTTAAGTTCCTTGCGTCATCTTCAAATTCCTGGAACTCTCTCTCAATTTTTCTCCACTGCGACCCATCAGCGGGGTGTCTACACATCGCGTCTTTCTTACGGTCCTCTTTGTGCCATCGCAACAACTTGGCATGCTCTTTATTCGCGAACAGGCGTTTCAACCGTGGTATTATAGGAGCATACCACATTACCTTGGCAGGAACCCTCTTCCGGGGACGCTCACCCTCAACTTCACCAGGGTCATCTCGTCTGATCTTATACCGCAATGCAGTGCATACTGGACATGCATCCAAATTCTCATACTCACCGCGGTAGAGGATGCAGTCATTAGGGCAGGCATGTATCTTATGCACGTCTAATCCTAGAGGGCACACAACCTTCTTTGCTTCGTACGTGCTGTCGGGAAACTCGTTGACCTTTGGAAGCATCTTCCTAATTATCTGCAACAACTTTCCAAATCCCTTGTCAGTCACACCACACTCTGCCTTCCACTGCAGTAATTCCAGTGTGGTATCCAGCTTTTTCTGACCATCTTCGCAACTTGGATACAACAATTTCTTGTGATCCTCTAACATCTGGTCGAACTTCAACCTCTCCTTTTCAGTTCCGCACTCTCTCTTTGCATCAGCAATGGCCCTACCAAGATCGTCAGTGGGCTCATCTGGTTCCTCTTCAGCTTCAGCTTCCCCCGTTGCAGAATCTCCGTACTCCGGGAACATAGGATAGTTGTCATCATCTTCCTCTTCTTCATTGTCTTCCATCATAACACCTTTTTCTCCGTGCTTCGTCCAACAATTATAGCTGGGCATGAAACCATGCCGAATAAGATGACTTTGAAGGGTTCTCACGTTTGGGTGATCTGTCTTATTCTGATAGTTGACACATGGACAACACATGAAACCATTGGTACTGTGGGCCTGGGCTTTCTCTAGAAATTTCCTCAAACCTGTCATGTACTCGGCAGTGCGTCGGTCACCATACATCCATTGTCGGTTCATCTGCATTATATAAGGAACTACATCAATAACCATTACAGAACATCGACAAATAAACACTGAACATGCACGGTATCAATTAATTACAAATGAAATGAG
The DNA here is from genome assembly GCA_026929855.1 of Poa annua. Taxonomy (NCBI): domain Eukaryota; kingdom Viridiplantae; phylum Streptophyta; class Magnoliopsida; order Poales; family Poaceae; genus Poa; species Poa annua. Next base: position 63,118,814 of record CM049429.1, on the reverse strand, counting down.
AGAAAAATTAACCTTGATCGAAAAGAAGAATAAACTTCTTTAAGTGTACATCAAATATTTCGTGAACTCTCTCGGGCATTTCATCAAACACCTTGCATGCATACAAAAAAAAAAGACTAGCACACACCCCCTCCTTCCATTTCAAAAAAAATGCCTCCAATGGTTTTGGGAGGGGGCTGCTGATCAGTATATATAGGCACCCCCCATTTGTCCCGGTTTCAGTCACAAACCAGGACAACAAGGAGGCCCATTTGTCCCGGTTTGTGACTGAAACCGGGACAGATGGAGGTTTTTTCATTTTTTTTCTTCTGTTTTCTGTTTTAAATAACTTTTGCAAACTTTGGATTTTGGAAAAACTATGAATATGAAAAATGTTTGAATTTGACTAACTAATATAAAACTATTTTCTGTTCTCTGTTTTAAATAACTTTTGCAAACTTTGGAATTTGAAAACACTTTTGCAAACTTTAGATATATTTTGGTCAATAAAAGAGAACACGCACACATAATTTTTGCGTAACGGAATACATAGATAGTCTACTCATCAACGACATTAAGATGATCATACTCCATATTATAGCCGCGTAGACTATCCCACTTCCGTGCAATCTCGAAGCCAAGGCGAGCGTCTAAAGCAGCATATACGACTTGATCGTAGCTCAATGGAACGTTGCCCCATCCGAAAATTAGGTCTTCTTCTAACGTGTCTTCCTCGTCGTCGTCTGTGTTCTTCTTCTTCTTGTATTTCTTCTTCTTCTCAAGATTTGTCCCAATGACCGCATTAGAGAGAGCATATAGACTAGGAGTAAAATTGCCGGTAGGGTTTCGGCGATCCCTCTGCAGGTCGACCGCGGACCGAATAATAATTCCGTAGTAGGCTAGCATATTCATGTCATTATGGATTGCCACGCCGTAGAATTTGATTGTCTCGTCACCTAAGAAATCCACGAGGACCTGTGGCACCCGATCAACTTTGCAAATTTGGAAGACAAGAGTCTCGGTCGCCACCGAGAGTTGAAGGACGGCGGCGCACTGCGGAGTATCCTTCCGTCGAGGGTCGTTGAACTCGCAAACGAGTCCAATGGCTTTGATCGGAGCGGCGTCGAGGAAGTAGTTCTTCACGTCGCGGATCCACTTCTCCACGCGCCATGCACGAAGGGTGACCCACACCTTGAACAGCATGCCTTCCTTCTTGTAGTAGTACAACTCGGACCGAGGTGGACGCGCAAGTGGCTCCATAGGACCGGAGAAAAGAGAGGAGAGATGGTGTGTGAAGGAGCCGGAGAGATGGTGTGTGGAGGAGTCGTACTGTGCAGTGCATTTTATAGCGCCGGAGAGGAAGAAGAATCGCCGGCGGAGAGCAGAGGAATTAATCGTCGGAGGGCAGAGGAATCGCCGGCGGCGCCGTATTTCCGCTCGTCTTCCGTGCGCGTCGAAAAAATGCGGCGATGGCTCGGCTTCCGTGACATTTGTCCCGTTTCATGACTGGAACCGGGACAAATGGGTGTCGTCTGAAGCGCTTGGCGGGTGCTACCTCATTTGTCCCGGTTCGTGGCTGGAACCGGGACAAATGGGTGTCGCCTGCAGCGCTCGGCGGGTTTTATGCCCCATCTGTCCCGGTTTGCAGTAAGACCGGGACAAATGGGGTTTTGGACTTTGGTCCTTTAGCCTGTTTTCTACCGGTGATTGTGTTTATTGCTGGTTAGTTTATGACCAATGATGCATGGTTTTCTCTCTCTGAAAAGATAATGACGAGGTGTGTATTGGGCCGTCTAATTTAATTGACGACGGATGGCGGATGAGGAATTTGCCCCTCCCTCTCCTAATGTGTTTATAAATTTTAAACTTTTATTTTGAGATGAATCTAGTGATACCAAATTTGGGTCATAAATATTGATATGTTTTCTTATAAAATTGGTCAAATTTTAATATTTTTGACTTGCATATAAGGTAGAAGTACACTTATTCGCGGAGGGAGGCAACAAGTAATATAGATACTATTTTTGTTTATAAATGTACTCCCTCTGATCCGTCTTACCTGTCGCGGATAGACAACTAGCCCAACACAAATCTTATATACAACTCACGACACTTAATTCGGACCAAAGGTAGTAAATCTTTTTAGTATTGGCTCATCAAAAAGACTTACATCATGCAAAGAAGGGATTAATACCGACTAGTATCATACGTATACTATTGTATGTACGTCTTCAGCATGGTCTAACATACCCACTCTTCCCAGAATTGACAGATTTGATAAGGGTCAAACTATTTAAATCTTGACCAAACATATAAATAAAAATATCAACATATATTATGCAACATTATTTAAATATTAAGTGGTGTACGTCCATATAAAATATTTGTCAAAACAAGCTTGGAACCAATAATATGCTAGTGCGTGCGTGTCAAAAAAGGAGAACTAATTTTCCCACCCTCAAGGCCTTTCTATCCTTCTAATCGAATTTTAGGATTTGCATCATAGGATGACTGAGAGTTCACGATAAAACTAATGGGATACTACCAACGGATGAAACAGTCTAGGCCCGCTTGGAAAGGGGTGCAAAATTAGTAAATTTTGAAACCGTAGTATAGTACTCCATCCGTTTCAAATTAGATGACTTCTATTTGGACAAAAGTGAATGTATCTAGATATGTTATAAGTCTAGATACATCCATTTTTTAACAAAAGTGAGTCATCATGAAACAGAGGGAGTAGTATGGAGGTTCTTCGTATTTTCTACCGCAAGCCTGCTGCTCCGTGATTCCACCCTATTGTTTTATCTAAAAATGAAGGCATAATACGTTGGTTAATGACGAGTCATTGATGACTTGACGAGTTGTTGTCTTGGAAATGAATAGGTGATAGTCGAGGCGGATTGCTGCTGCATGTAGGCAATTAGGGTTTATTATTAATGGGCTAACTAGTATACGCCAGGGAGGCCACATTGCATGCAGGCCCTGGTCTTACATAGTTACATCTTGTATGCGGTTTCCATATTCGTTTTTTCGGAAATTCCATTTCGTTTCGTTTTCATTCTAAAATATTTCTTCTCCGCTTTGTTTCCATAAATTTGTGTTCTTTTTTTGCTCTTCATTTTCTTTTTCTACGAAAACAATCAGAAGTAATCTTGCCAGTTCGACCCTAATTAGCAACTGCGTTCTGCATCCTCACCACATGGCACATGTAGTGAGCAACCAAAAAAATCCAGTTTAAGGGAGGAGTTAAGTGAGATCCAGCGTGCGCATACACACCGGGGATAGCACCCCGTTTAAAAGTCAGTCCAGTGCGCGCATGGGACTCGAACCCTGGTGGCCAGGCTGCACACATGCGCGCCATGCCACTGAGCAAACTCAAACGAGGAACTGGAGACCGCAATCCACGCATGGACTACATTTGCCTTGCTATCTCCTTCAAGCTTCAGGCAACTTGCTTTGGCTATAGTGCAAGTACAAAACCACAGGGCGTTTTCACAGAGCACTAAAGATGCAGCATTCTCCCCATAACACAGCAAACAAAAAAAACGTGGTTCTCAGAAGTATACACACCGCGGCTATCATAGTAGCCCGAAAACTACCCCCTTGGCATTTCAGTATACTACTATTAATATAGAAGTATGATGACACACTATTTTTTCGAGACCAGCTTAAGATACTAACGCCTTCTATTAACAAAGCACTAAGCATCCGCAGACATCCTTGTCTCACAGAATCTTGCATTTGCTGGTAGCCATCCTCCGGAATTCCTCATTTTCGAGTTGGGCCTTCTCAAGGCGCTCTCTTAGCTGGCGGATCTCCTCCTGAGATTTGAGCCTGGCCTCTGCTGCCACCCTCTCCGCTTCTAATCTTGCATTCTGTTCTTCCATGAGCTGACCTTGCAGCTTCTCCACCGTGCAGTTCAGCTTGTCCTCCACCTATTACAAATATATATATATATATATATGTCAAGTCAGATTCAATGCAATTGCAAAAGATTCATACGATTCATACGATTGGCATTGTAAATGATTCTGGACATGTTATAACGGGAATATATTTCTTTGACACGTCTAGAAACTTCCAAATTTTGTATCAGGGCTGGGATCCTCATGTGTCAAAGATCCAATTTTACATTCATTGCTTACAACCTATTAAAACATCTGAAATAAAGCCAAACGTGTAAAAAGAACTTCAGGTGACAATTTCTAGTGCTATTTTAACGAAAAAAACTAGGTTTCTCATAAAATATTGATATTTTGAACCTACAGTTTATGTAAGAAAGTACCAGTGATATGTTTTATCAATATACCTTGAGTGTCTCGGTAACTCCATATATGTTTCAGATTAACTTAATATAGAATGTTGAATGCCATCATAAAGAAGGGACGAATTTTTGGAACATGGTTTTTAATCAAAAGTACATAACTAAATTTTAACTATTTTTTTACAGACAAATAGGTCTGTCTAGAATACAGTAAATACTGCAAGTTGTTTATCTTGATAGAATAGTATCTCTTACCATGGCAGTGATGTTTGCAAGTTGTTCATCCCGAGTTCTGTGGATCTCCTTCTTCAATTCAGATATCTGGTCCTCTGAATATCCCATGGCATCATGAGCCTCTTTTTCTCTATCATGCACCTCCTAAAAGATGAGATAAGCATATAATTACAAAATATATAGGATAGGGTGATAATCTCAAACTCTGTTTCAACATCATTATTACCTTAATGCGAGTGAGCATTTGATCTGTAAATGGTTTCCCCCCATTATTTGCACTAACAGAATCAACCACATCAAGTAACGTTTCCAGCTGCCTAGCTTGAATCATTCGGTCCTTTGTCTTGTTGTCAAAAAGGACGACTCTATTTTTGCATAGCTCAACAACTTTCTGTTGACAGAATATGCAAATGTAAGTATTTACACACAAGCTCACATGATTCAAGAACCATACACATTGCAAATTGCGAGTTCAATAGTTAAAAGACCCTATATACCTGCAGATACTCAGGGGCATTACTTAGCATGTTCTTCAATTTAGTTTCACCAACTAAATCTCCATAAGTGAAGACCAAGATCAAGTGATCAACAATTTGCTCTCCAAAAAACACTTTAATAGTCTCAATAGTACTAGAATCTTCTCGAGAAAATCGAGTTGTAGCAGAAAAAACCATCAACACCGCATGTATCCCATCTTTAGCCATGTTCATACACTTGACGATTTCTTTACCAGCATCCTCAGGTGTTACAGTCATGTCAAATAGTCCTATCCAAGTAGTTGAAACGGGTGATTAGCAAAACATAATAAGATATTAGCGGCCGACAACCAATGCTGTAGTACAATGCGGAGGATCAGCAGTTTGTAGCAAATAAGATGAATTTACTGGTTTCCTAGTTTTCACATTGGTCTATGCCCATTAAATACATAGTTCTATTAAAATACAATTCATATTTCATTCGTTATCTGTTTTTAGGAAAACATTGATTTCCTTCATGAAGCCATGCAAATAAGAAATGACGGTAGATAGACAAATATGGAAAGACGTGAGAAGAATAAGTGACAACTGCAAAATCAACACCATGCAGGTTCAATTACATATCCTGCACTCCTAATTTCTGAGCAACATTTCCAATTTATCCTCTAACACACTTGTTGCATTAACCTTAGTCAAAACAAGGAGCAAGAAAAGTGTGATTCACAGCATCAATCTGACTAAATGTCTCTTTAAAAAACTTTGAATCTTAATAGTTTTGTAGGATCAACAAGTTGAATGCCCACAGGTTGCTATAATCTGATAAAATAAATATAATTATGCGAGACATGAGTCAAACGTACAAATTCATGGCCAGAAAAACTCTCTTGGGGTTAGAAAGAACAAAGCAACAGTAAAATACAAGATATTTTGCAAACCCTGAAACACAATGGTGGATATCACGGATCGTTAGTCAGGAAATTACGTTTGGTGGACAGTAGGAGTGATGGCAAACTGACCGTTCCCACAACCTCCAATATTTATAGGAGCAAGGATGAACAATATCAACTAGGCCCACCGTACACTACATACTACAGTATTTTTAATGACGAAAAAGTGAAGCAGATGGCTTCTACTACATTAACTGTTACTTTAATAAAGGAATAGTGGACAGTGTCCAGACTCCAAGCACCCTAAAATACTACATCAAACGTCTTAGAATACTCATACAAGAAATGTGGGGGTTGTGGTCACAAATTAAAAACATGGAAGATAGATAAATATAGAGATACAGCAATCACAATTAACATGTGTGCTCTTACCTGGTGTATCAATAACATTGATGGTGCGGCCATCTTTCAGCGTGGTGCTTCCCATCTGACAAGTATTTGTCACACTAGCATGGGAGTATTCAGACACAAAAGCTTCCCGCCCAAGGATACTATTGCCAGTTGCACTCTTGCCATAGCCAAGCTTTCCAACAAGAACGAGGGTGATGTCAGCACTAGGCAACACCCAGTCGTCATCATAGTTACTTCCACCCATTGCGAAAAATCTGTTCACAAAATCAGGAATCAGCAACTATGAATCATACCTATTATCTTCCTAAAACTACATGCAATCTTTAAACAAAATTAGCATCTGAGAAATGGAAAATACACCCACCAACCCTTCACCAATTCATAAGCTAAGCATTCCCAACACCGTCAAACTTTAGTAAATACATCAAACTGAAATGACTTTTAACATACGGTGAATTGAATGATTATGAGTACTTGCATTATTCTCAAGGAAAGAGAAGTTGTATATCATTCAAAATGAATTGCATTTTTAACATAGGTCGAATTTAATTGTTACGAATACTTGCAACATCGTCAAAGATGAAGTTAACTCAAAGGAATGGCAACAACAGAAAAGAACATGAAAGTATAGAACTCAAGATCTACTAGATTAATTTTATAGTTTCGCTTCATCAGACTTCCAGGTGTGACTCTCTAAACAGCTAGAAACAAAATACAGTGTGGCAGATCTTAGAGATGCAAAGGTCATTATGAGTTGGCATGTAAAGAACGATCGCCATTTTAAATAGTGATGAAATGAAAAAAAAATCCTTTAAACATTCATACACAGTACAGAAGTAAACTATATGTACTCCCCTATCCCCTAGAAGGCTATCACATTGTACCACTCACTCAGGGGCCTTCAACTAGATTTCTTGGGATACTATTAAGGGAGTGCCTATGTCTCAGGTGCCTGATTTTTTCTTAAGTCTCAATCACCTCAGAAAAGTGCAACTGCAGTTCAAAAAAAAGTGCAACTGGAACGAGTTGCACTTTTCTGTCAGAAAAGTGCAATTGCACTTTTTTATCAGAAAAGTGCAACTGATGCATATTTTTGTGGGTGACTGAGACTTAAGGAATTCTCAGGTGCCTGAGAATTAGCAAAACCATACTATTAATCAAAAACACAAAGATGGAAAATAAGAAGTCTTGTATTGCACACAAAACAACGCAAACCATCCAGTATGGAAAAAAGTAACAATTTGACCAAATTAGATCCAGACATTTAATGGCTATAAGAAAACTGTATATGAAATATTGCTCTGGAGGACCAAAGTTACGATAAATTAGCAATAAGGAACAACCTAGCGTTGTAGTAAAGTTCTACCCATATAACACTACACAAAACAAACAGGAAAGAGGGAATGAAAAGCCTTCAACACGGCGGTCGCTTAGTTAAAGCACAACCAGACTTGCAGAAAAGGGAACTTTTGATGTCTGAACTACTAGATTGCACCCAAGACTTACCATTACGGACTGTGAAACTACAAGATAGGATTGAGTCACAATCTCCTAAACAAATTTCCTAATTCGTCTTCTTATCCACTAGCACGGAAGATTAATCAGCTTGAAAGATCGCAAATGAGGCAAGTTACCATATAAACTTGGGAGGAATCAATTACCTACTACGAGTAAACAGACAATCGGTCAGCAACAACGCAAAGAATCTGTACTGCTAACTCTTTAGCTGTTGAGCAGATCAGATGTATAGCGGCACAAGAACCTACACTCCTAACACAAAAAACTATCAACTACATATACAGATAAACAAATCTGTGCACTCTAGATGCCTAATTACTGCAACCCCACCCCAGCGCACACACAAATTACCCAACAAATCCACCCAGGGAATCAATGAATCTAACAAAACGAAACTCAAACCTACAATCCTCTACGCAGTGGGCGAGAACGAAACGAGAGATTGCTGCTAGACGGGACAAAGCAGGAAAAAAATCCATCTACGCACCGACGAAATTTGCACCGAAACTGTAAACCTGTAGATCGGATGATGAGCTTACAACGGAGGGGAACTAGCCAAGGGAGGAGCGAAGTCGGGGAAGATTGATTGATTGCTTGCTTGGTCGCGAAGAAGAACCTTTGTTTGCGGAAAGAGGAAGTAGAAACAAGAAAATCTGCGAGTCGACTTGCAGGGGGTTGGGGTCTCCTATCTGCCGACGTATGTATTTGTGGGGGCGCGTATCGTGACGACGTAACGCGTGCCACCCGCCGCCGTTTTGTATTCGGGTTTAATCGGCCGCCGTGGCGTCCGTGGATCCTGCGCCAGCCGTCGGATTTTGCGTCTGGTCTTCAGGTGTCGTACGAGGATAGGAGACCGGTTGGTAGTTTGTTAGGGTAAAACGCTATGTTTTAACTTTTAACCCTCGATCTACAAATGCAAAAGATAATTAGGATGTCAAGTTTGAACGGATTTCTTTTCTTAGGTTTGCAAAACGAATCCCATTATACGAGATATTTAGCTTCAAAACTGGAGTTTGCAACTTCAAGTTTAGCCTCCTGTTAGGTGGGTGGGCGCTTCATTCGCCTATCGTATGTCTTGCTGGCTTCGTCCCGAACCAAGGAGGCATGACTGTAGTACAAGCCGATGCCGAAAGTGAGTCATTTTTATTCTCGATTAGATATAGATGAGTGATCTCTATAGATCGTTTGTATATATGGGATTCTTAGATGAAGGGTTTGGTCACCGATGTTGAGTATGCATTTGTCCGTGATGTTGGTAGCTTGACAAGGTAAAACATTCTACATGTAGCCTTGACTTTGGAGGATGGGAAGTCGCTGCAGTAATCATTTGTCAAAATGAGATTTGGATGTTTAAACTAGACTCTACATAAAAAAATCTAAGTTAATCAGAAAGCCTGCAAAAATCCTTCTCGAGACTTCTTCATTAACCCTTCCTCTGGTTTGGTTGAGTTATGTTGTTCTCTCCTAGACTTTTAGGCACTTTATGAGCGGGTTGTGTGTTGGCCTGTGCCAATTTTGAGTTGGAGTCGGTATCATAAAGTTCCCTTATTGGTCATGACATGTCCTAGAAGTTTTGCGTACCCCCCGACCCACACACATACACATTCTTTGCAGAATACGGTGCAAGTGATTCCTTGTCGCTTGGTTGGTGTCGGTGTGGGTTGTAGTGCAACATGAGGTGTCATGTGTGTATAACGTAATCATTTGGGTTGTACTGGTCGTCTTGGTCGCTTTTTTATGAACTATGATGCAATTCTCTGAGTTTCCAACTCATGTTGATAAGTTTGTACGTTAACAAGAGCTTAGGATAGAAAAGGCCTTGGTCTCACAGGTGATCATTTTAGTCTAATATAGTATATAATATTATACATGCATCGTGTTAGTCATTCATCACTCTTTTAAGTGTGTTCATTATTTGATCATGTTGCAGTATTTTTATATTATCTGTATATTGCCATCTACACTTCTTAACTAGACATGTGTCTACCGCCTATGATTGTGGATATTGATGACATATGTTTCCCTTATGGGTTCTTTTAGTTGTCCATTACAATTGTCTACTCCATGTTCGTGTACTAGACTTTTTAGCTGTAGTTTATTTATTGGTTGATTTGTATAGTATTATTTTAGGATGTTGTTTGCCGTGTTCGAGCTTGAGTTGCTTGCTCTTTATATATCTTTTTTTTACAAAACACATACAACAAAATGAAATGGAACAAGCTCATCCCAACAAATTTATGCTCTTCAACAGCTAAACTCCACACATGCACGTAGGCACGCACCTCATCATTTTTTAGGTGGGACACCTCTTTGCTCATTTCGTAGTGTTTGCTATGGTGCTAGCTATTAGGTTTTGTCTATAGATGGAAATTGGTGGGAGCTAGAGAAAAGGATCGATGAGATCCACTAGAGAGGGGGTGAACAGAAAATACAAATTTTAATATTTTCTTATCAAACAAGAATGTATGTTCTATAGATTATGGAGCTATATGAGAACAACCTACTCCCTCCATTTTTTAATATAAGATGTTTTAGTTATTACACGTGTTGTCTAGATACACACTAAAATGAGTGAATATGAACACTAAAACATGTCTAGATATAAGTTTGTACATATGCATGTGGCAAAAGGCTAAAACGTCTTATATTGAAAAACGGAGGGAGTATATGGTAAGATACAACTGCAACACAAGATAGACGTCAAATAAAGAAAAGTTTTAGAGATGACCACACAAATGATGACGGTAATGTATCCCAAGGTTACATTTGGGGTGATAGTCTCGGTTGAAGCGGTGTGTGGCATAATGCCCACCAATGCCCAGATATTCTCCTCGAATCTTCACACAACGTGAAGTACCTAAGTGGTGCCCTTGGAGGCGGAAACCAAACGTTCACAAACTTTGCTGGGGTGATCTCCACAACTCAATTGAAGACTCCAAAACTTGTAACAAAGAACTACACCATCGAGTCTAAATCTCGGCGACAATTTTGGAGGTCGACATGGGTACTCTTTATTTTTACCAATGCGGTTGCAGAAAATTTTGGAATAAATCATGCACATACCTACTAAGTTGAAATTTACTTGTGCAATTTTTCGAGGAAAAACTAAAATCTTATGTAGCCTCCTAGATAAAGAGACAACAAAAGTCCTAAGGTAAGCTTGTATGGTTCCTCGGGCATTTTGTTATTTTCCCAAGTTACATACTTAGAGTTTAAGTTTTTGGTCCAGTGGTGGCAGGTTGGCGGTGTCGTGGGGTCTCTCCCCGTCTTGGACCGGCTGCGCGGGGCTGAGAGGTTCGGGGGCTCCAGGAGAAAGCTCGATGACGCAACGTATGTGGACGTGGACGCCAGTCTCCTTCTTGAGGGGTCATCATGGAGCTTCTTGGTCTTCTCAGCCTCGAATCCCATCTTCGAGTGAAGACCTAGATCTTGCGGTGCAGGGTCAGACGGCGGCGTCGACCCCTCATGAGGGTGTCGTCTTGAAGATGGTGGTTTATGCGTGCTTTGTCCGTGGGCTGGACTTACACAACATTGTGGTTGGTAGCGGCCAACCGACGGTGTGGAGGTGTCATGTGTTGTTAGTTTGGCAACAATGAGGGTGATGGTCGCATCCAGTTAGTGCTCCGGCATGTCCGAGTGTGTTTGTGTTGATCTCTAGTCGAAGCAGTTATGTTTCTCAAGCCTACATTTTGAGCGGAGTACGATGACCTGTAGGGCGCTCCGGTCATGAAGATCTTCTTCGCTGCGCTAGCTCTTCAACAGAATCAGAGTTGTATGACATCTATTTGGCATAGACCGACGTTGGCTTGTCGATGCGACTTTGGTGACGGTCTCCTTGGTGGTCTTCCGGTGAAGTCGGAGTCGTTACATGGCATGTAGCTTGATGACGATGACACTAGGGGAAACCTCGATGACATCACGACGGTCATGTTTTATGATGGTCGTCCAGAGTGTGTTTTTTTCGCTAATAAACCGACCAGTTCCCATTTCTTTTTAATTAAGGAAAATAGTAAGTCTTTTGCATGCATCAGTTCAAAAAGATGTTCAAATTATTGCCTACATCCATTTTCTACACACACCAAATACTTTTTGACTTTGCCTAATATTTTTCCCAAACTTATTATTCATTCAAGGAGTACATATCATCTGAAAATTTGCTCCAGTTGAGTAGCACGCTAGCACTACTTAAGAAAGTGATGATGTGTACCCCCTTCGTTCATAGTTTAACTATAAGATGTTTTAGATATTTTAATGTAAACTATATATGTACCACAATGAGAGAATCTACACGATGTACCGTGTCTAGATGCACGTGTTTGATGTACCGCGTCTACATGCACATGTTTCATAAAAAATATTAAAACAAACTTATAATTATGAACGGATGGACAAGTAAATACCTGTCTTGCCGGGGCAAATGATGCACAGCAAAATCAGGTGGAGCACTACAGCCACGTGATGTTTAAGATTTACTGCAACATTGGGCGGCTGCTGCGGCAGTATTCCCAATGAATCTGAAGATAGAACTGTTTATTTTCCAATAAACCTTCGTGACTTCTTTTTCTCGACGTGACATGACACGACAATCCGTGGCCATCAACTACTAACAAAATTCGAAAGTACTACCTCCGTTCCAAACTAAGTCGTGTGATTTTTGTTCAAGTGAATACCATATTCGAATTGAAGTCCAACGCTGTCAAATGTCACATCTCTTTGGAACTATATAAAGTTTGGTGTTTCGACTAGTAAAAGAGCAGATAAACCATGTGCAGTCTTCCTCCTAATAATGGAAACAAAGGGAATAATACCATGAGCATTAACTAGGGTCTAGGGCTATCAAAGTTACCAAAGAGAAGAAAAGCAGTATATATACCCAGCAATCCTGGCAGGAAAATCCACTCAGAATTCAGGCAGCAACGCTGATAACTCGAGCTGAAGCCTGAAGCTATGATTTGGCTGGCTGCGCTGGCTCTTCCACATACAGAGGACGAAGCTGCTTCATACTCCCTCCGTTCCGATGAATAAGGCCTATATTTTTTTACAAAAGTCAAGCCAAGTAAAGTTTGACCAAACTTTTAGAGAAATCTATCAATAAATATGATATTGTATAGATATCATATGAAAATATACTTGATGATGTTTCTAATGACATCAGTTTTATATTTTGCATATTAATATTTTTTCATAAAAAGTTGGTCAAACTTTACATGTGTTGACTTTTTCAAAATAATATAAGACTTATTCATTGGAACGGAGGTAGTACTGATTGTCAGGTGCGGGGATCTTTGATTAAAAACATACTAGGAGTCATCACACATTCACACTAGGGTCGCTCATTTCAGCAAATTAGGCACATGTGCCGCTGTTCAGTTGCATGTGGCTCCGGAGTGTACCACACTATCCCTAATCCTGAGTAATGAAGATTCCGTGCAATGCAAAAACAAATGCAGATGCTGGCAGCGCCACCAGCGTGGCTTTGCCATTGCAGGGTGAGGAGACATCCTGGCAAAATACATGCAAATAAGCAGACCGTAGCATGAGGAGCAATGGAGCCTACAAGTTACTCCAGTCCAAATGCACAGCCCCATGTGGCAACAGTTAGCTTATTGGCTACCGACACAAGCTCCATTTAGAAAATGGACAAAAATTAGTATCATTTTGCTGGAAGATAAGCAGCCGTAAAACTGTCATGTAAGGCAATTACTATCATGATGCATACCTGATGATTAGGAGTAGATAGCAGAACTAACGGCTATTCCTTCTCAAATTATCTGACTAAAAAACATTGAGCAGAAAAGTGTGCATATAGGCAGGTAATAAAATAAGTCTGACCCTATTCTCAAACACATGCAAATTTGTAGAAATCAACTGACATGATGTTTAAAAGAGGAGGGTTGCTGATGTCAAACATTTCAAGGTGACATACCATTCACCCAGCCAATCAAAAAATGAAATGGTTTGAACTTTGCCAGCAGCAGAGACACTATTTCTATGAGCAGAATCAGATGGACAGAATGGAAGAGATCTAAAATAGAACGAACTATGTCAAAAGTAGAGACATTTTCCCCCCAAATTGCTGAAAAATGCACAAACTTCTGCGTATGTTTTTGTAACAATTTCAAGTCGCCCGAATTATACAACGACAAAGCAACAAGTTAATGATGTCATACCATAAAAGGCAACCAAAGATAGCTGTTACAAAAGGAAACACATGTCAGATCAATAAACTTCTTCTGACTAGTCCAGCATAGTGGATTCTGGCTATTATTAAGCAATTTATATGCAAAAAAACTTCTGCACCTAAGGTGACACCAAGAAGTTGTAGACAATAACCTTTAACCTGCAGTTCATCACTTCGTCAAATGCCAATCTGGAGCAGTAAGGTCAACTTTGCAAACATTATAACGGTAGAATGACACCGTGTCGATCTAATGAAAACCAAGTGAACATGATACAGATGGGTTTCCAGTGCTTGATTCTGAAATCTGCAGAAGTGATGCATATATATAGCTTGAGCAAATTAAATGATAGAAATTACTTAAAACAGTCCAGCTTTGCAGAATCTTGCTTCTTCTGAAAGCAAACTATTCAAACATTGATATTTGCCTCTTACGAAGAAATACCTATATCCGCCAAGCTTTGCTAGAGATTTTCATTCTTTCAAATATGACTTGTTACAGATAATGTACTTGTATTGGTGGGATGAAGACTGAAGCTGGAAACAACTATGCTCGAACCTAATGAGCCATAATGTTAAATCAAATCCTACATATATGATATATCTAATTCATACTCAAATATTGTCTTCACAATATAGTCAACTTCCGATATGACGAAATAGATCAATCTCGCTTCATTATATTCTGATCATCATGCAGATAATTTGGGTCAATTATAATTTTATAAAAACCAGGACAAGATGTAAGACAATAACTACAAACAAAAGAATATTCCAGATAGTACTGTGCTTTTTAACCAAAACCTGTATAGAATTTCACGGTAACAGCTAAGACTTGATGTTTTCAGCTTTTGGGTAACACCATGTGCATGGTGTCTCTTTCTTACAATACAGTTGTACTTCCGGAGGTCCTGCATATCATGCAGCAAAGGTCTCGATGAAGATTCACAACTATGAGTCGGCTAAAAAAAAATTCACGCATAGGAAAACTTTATACCACAAAATTATGAATTCCCCAGCCTCCATAGCAATGAAGGACGCAGCAATACAAAAAGCAATATATTTTGCACGACTCAATAAATATTTCTTGATTCTGATGCCAGCAACCAAAATTCATACATGCTTCTTGCTCAGAAGACCACATGACCTTACTAGGTATGTGTAACTACGACATTTCTGAACACACATTTAATCCTGCATGCTTCCAATCTTGAGTTTAGCGAGCTCTAAGTGCAATGAAGTAAAAAAAAATGTAAACAAATAGAAATAGGTAATGACCGTAACCGTAAGCATCACAATTCCACCACTCCATAACGATAATCCAAAACTGGAACGGACAGCAAACCTACCAAGCAATTCAGTTACAATCCTCCTGTTCCTGAACTTCTGAAATGTCGACAGTCGGCAGACGCTCTCCCTCCGGAACCAAACACCAATTTGGTGACTGCACTGCCCTGAGCCATTTGAAGTCGTCCACATTGGCCCAATTACCAGTATCCTCTTGAAGGCCAGAATCCCTCAGATCTTCTTCAATCCCTACATACTTCAAAGCATGTGGTGCAAATCTCACACCACTGCAATCTTCAATGATCGGCCTGCTCCTCACCCGCAGGTAGAAATCTGTTGCTCTCGCTTCGTGAATCCTGATCTGGTGCGCCGCCATTACAAACGTACAGCGCTCAACATCCTCAATGAACACAGAGCCGAAAACAGGCCCAATAAACACACGGCAATCTCTTAACTTATGAATGTACAGCGCCCGGCATTTGCCCTTGAGGTAAACCTCGCATGAAACCAAATCAGCAAGCGTGAAATCCCCATCCTTCTCGTTGGCAACTCTCAGATCCTTCACCAAGGTAGCGCCATTCCTGCCCCTGAACCCAAACCCTGGCAGAATGGCATCGAAAGTAGGCTTTGGCTGCTCCGGAGGTGGCTGCAGCGGGGAAGGGGGATCTTGCGGAGAGTTCTTGGTGGCTTTGCTCTTGTTCCTGAAGGAGAATGACTTCTTGGGTCGGATTTCGGAGGCAGCGAGCTTGTGGGCGGCGCGGAGGTCGGAGACGGCGGCGAGGGCGGAGCGGAGCTCGTAAGGGGGGAGGGAGTGGGAGGCCTCGGCGACGAGGCGTTCGAGGTCATCGACGGATGCGGAGGCGGCGGCGAGGGAGGCAGGGGCGTCTTCGGGGGAGGAGCGGCAGGCGGATAGGGCGGACTCCGCGGCGATCTTGGCGGAGAGGAAGCGGGAGAGGAAGGCGGCGACAGGGGACGCCTCCTCGGGACAGTCCGCGGACGAGGTGGCGCTGCGCTTCGAGAGACGCTCGAGCATGGCCAGGTGCTTGCGGTTGCTGGTGGCGGCTTTGGTGCTGTCGAGCTCCGGCTCCATTCCGGCAGTAGCGGTGGCGGCGCAGTTTTTTTTTTGAACACGGTGCTGCTCTGGGTAGATTGGGGAGTCTTTTGGACGATCGGATCCACGGCGCTGCATTGGCTTGCTGCGCTCGCCTGCGCCTCGGGAAGTCGGGCATGATAATTAGTGTTAAAAAAATCATGTTTAAAAGTCTTAAGATTCACCAAAAAATAAATTGCGTTGAGAATGTAGAATTCTATAGACATGTACGTTTTCAAGTTCAGATATAAAAGTATTTAACACTATGAAAATGACAAACTCAACAATAATGAATAGTCCTAAATGTATAAACTCTAGCCTTTTTTACACATGTATCTTTTTTTCTTAGATAAAGAGAATTTATATTGATATATACCAACCCACTCAGCCTATGCACGTATTATCCTAACGGCTTTACGGATGTACAAAGTCAAAAAAAGAAAGAAGAATTATATAAAAAAAAGTCAAGTCCCGCTATAACGATCTATTTCTTATAGAAGCAGCCCTAACACCACCGAGACAGCAACAGAAATCCAGAAGTACTCGCTTACAAAACAATGTCTTCAACAAGGTTATTGTCAGCACAACCAATTAAGGCCAGACCTTGGATTTTCATCCTGCAAGGCAATACTTTGAACTTCTCCTGTGATGTCACCTCCACTTACGATGCCACTACTCCAAGTCACAAATCACCAAGGTAACTCCTCATCGCCACCAAGACTCAAATCACCATTGCTCGATCTCATATCTTGGCTTCCATGGTTCTCCTCCGCCAGCACCACGGAAGGAGAACACGGTCCATGATATTAACACCGGCTGACGTTGGGCTACTCTTCGACTATCCCACGGTGAGGATACCTGGGCCACGCCGAGGTTACAAAGGCCCACAGAAGGCCCACTAGGGGTATTGTGTGACCTAATCCTAGTCGGTTAGGTTGCATAACATGTCATATCTGTAATTGCCATACATCATCGTTCGCTCGAGACCTGGCCTACCTATAAAGGCCAGGAGGGTTGCTCGTCTCAGGGACACGCTCATAGCCGCCACCACAAACCCTAGCGAGATCGCAATCTCGCCATTGTAATCGCTACTCGCCATCAATATCAGACAAGCAGGAAGTATGGTGTTATCCTCCGAAAGCCTGAACCTGGGTAAATCGCCCCGCTTGTCAGCCGTCGTGATCACCTACGCTTCTCTCTCTCCCCCTCAATCAACCCGGGGTGGACAACCCAGGGATTTGTCGAGTTACACCCTCGTCAATTGGCGTCGTCTGTGGGAAAGAACATGCGTTGGAATCATGTGAACGGGAATCCGGCACCTAGAGGGGGGGGGGGTGAATAGGTGCTATTACAAATTTTAGGTCTTTTCAAATTTAGGCTCAACACAAAGGTAAATTCTCTAGATATGCAACTACTGTGAATTTACCTAAATGATAATCTAAGCAATAACAAGATAAGCAAGTAAGGGAGCAAAGGTAAAGGGAACCGAGTGAAGCACGCGGAGACGAAGATGTAATCCCGAGTTCCACCCAAGGGTGTACGTCTCGTTTGGAGAGGTGTGCGCTACCACAACAGGTTAGCCGCAACGCCACAAAGGCTCACCTTCTTCTCCGATGAACTCAACCACAAAGGTTTCGAGCCCACCTTCCACTATTGATCCCCTTTTAGGGCGGAGATCGAATCCCTTACAAATGCTTGAGGCACACACCCACAACTGAATTGGGGGCTCCCAAGAAGACCACAAAAGGTCAAGGTAACACCAAGAGTACAACAATGGTGAACTAGGTTTTCCCACCGGAAACCCTAGCCAAGAAATCCCCAAGTGAATGGGGGAGAAATGCAAATCCCTTCGGTGAAGATGTAGATCCGGGCCTTCTCCTCCAATCCTCCAAAGATCAATGAATTTGGGTGGGGGGATTGGAAGATCTTGATGATTTGAGCTTTCAAGAATAGTAGGAGAGAGAAAATCTGAGAGCTAGCTGTTCTTGAGTGAGTGAGGGGGTATTTATACTCCCCCTCAAAATCTGGCCGTTGGCTGTCTTGGGCACCCGGAAATTCCGGTTTAAGTAACACCGGAAATTCCGGTCACCCGGAATATCCGGGTCTTTGAAAATATCCGAGCTGAATTTCCGGTTGAGATCAGAACCAATTCTGAACTTGACTTAGCCGATTTTCTGAGGGTGACTCGGAATATCCGAGTCCTTGAAATTTCCGAGCTGAATTTCCGATTGGAGTCAGTACCACTTCTGAATCTTGACTTAGCCAATTTTCTGAGGTTGACTCGGAATATCCGGGTTGGGGAACCGGAATATCCGAGTCCTTGAAATTTCCGAGCTGAATTTCCGATTGGAGTCAGTACCACTTCTGAATCTTGACTTAGCCAATTTTCTGGGGTTGATTCGGAATATCCGGGTTGGTGAACTGGAATATCCGAGTCCTTGAAATTTCCGAGCTGAATTTCTGATTGGAGTCAGTACCACTTCTGAACTTGACTTAGCCAATTTTCTGGGGTTGACTCGGAATATCCGAGTTGGGGAACCGGAATATCCGAGTCTGGGAAGAATTTCAGAAACTCTTTTTCTCTACAATTTGGCTTTAGGATTTGTGATATGAGTTTCACCCAAACTGAAATACTTAGCAATAGGATTATTATATCATTGGTATTGTTAACTAACACATAAAACACTAGGGATTAAGAAATGTTCTTTCAATCTCCCCCTTTTTGGTGTTAGATGACAATACCAAGATTTGCATAGAAACAAAAAGCAATATCATGTTTTTGGCAGAAAATGGCCCCCCCTAAATAAATGCAAGTAAGCAACACAAAAAGACAAAGGATAAGAGCAATTTTATAACAACAACCACAAGATATCACAAAGGAGAAACGAGACAAAAAGTAAGATTATGGTAGCAATTGAGACTAGATAGATTTTCATACCTTGTGTATATAGAATATGAAGAGAATACCAACACAAACAATTCGAAGTCTCAACCATAAGATAATGATAGCATCAAACCATTGTCTCAATACATAGTTATCACATAATGAAATAAAAAGAGTTCACGAATAACTTAAAACACGATAAATGGACACAAGCGCAAATAAATGATAAACGCATAAGCTTGTGCCCGACCCTTTGCAAATCCCCGAAGAAGTCCTAGTAGAGCAACTTCTCCCCCTTTGGCATCGAAACGCCAAAAAGGAAGAAGAGCGATGCTACGTCCCATGGAAGTCTTCAGTCCGAGGGGTCCTCCTCCTCATCATCATCACCAGCATCCTCATCATCATCATCATCATCATCATCATCATCCTCTTCATACTCCTCAGACTCTGCCTCCTCATCATCATCTTCCTCCTCCTCATCATAGTCATAGCTAGTGGTGTAAGAGCTGCCGCCAAGGTCCTGGTCAATCAGTGTCCACGGAGCCAAGGAACCCTGGTTCCACTGAGCAAAGGTCAGGGGATCAGACAGAGCAGCAGGAGCAGGAAAGCCAGAAGCATGGTGAAGGATCAAGTCTTGCTTGTATTCCAGCTGACGGCGATCCTTGTAGGCATTGTATTGCTCTTTGCGGATGTCCACATTCATGCAAAGGATGTTGCGATGGAACCAGTTCAGCTTCTTGACATGCGCATGAGTTGTAGGAACATGAGTAGGGGCAGCAGCAGCCCTCCTAGCATCACCCATGAAAGATCCACCTGGAGCTGAGGTAGTAGAAGGCCTAGGAGGGGGCTTGACCACAGTCTTCTTCACATAAAGCTTCTTGAAGTCATGTGGCACCAAATCACTACTGCTGAAGTTGTAGTCAAGGAACTTAAACTTGAGGAGCTTCATTATGTAAGGAGCATAAGGAATAGAGACCCTGGTGGTCATAGCTTCATACATCTCATTGTAGATGTAATCCATCACATCTACACTCCAGTCAGTATCAGAACCCGAGTCCTCCACAATGCGGTTGGCGTGAAGGAGCAGGTTGCAGAGAGGGGTAACCACGTTGTCGTTGTTGCCACCACTCGGTGCAATGTTCTCACGCAGGATGCGCACAAGAACATCATACAATGGAAGCAAGTCACGAGAGAATCCAGGGGTGGCTCCCACACCATATAAGTGAGCCGTTTCCTTCTTGTAAGGGGTATGCATGCGAGTGCCTTGGGGATTGTCACCATCAAACCTGTAGCCCAGTACCTTGGCAAACTCCTCGAAGTTGGACTCACAGTAAGATTCCCCAGTCATCCACTTCATGGTATTCTTCGAGTCACCCTTGATCACTAGGGTGGCGGAGAACTGCATCACAAGCTGCGCGTTGTAGGGACAACAGATGAGCACCAACCTCTCCAAACCCATGGTCTTGACAATGTGGATGGCCTCAGCAAATGCGTTTTTTTTTCTGCAGAGATGCAAAGTCAAACGGGTGCATGGGTTGAATGGGCTTCGACAGTGAGAGATAGAGGTCCACGAATATGTGCTCTTGCACTTGGCACCAAAAGATGCGATCAGCGAGAGAGTTGTCTCTTGCGCTGAGGTACCAGTCCCCCTGTCTCAGCTGAGAGTAATCCATAGAATTCATCTTGGAGTAGTCCTGACGTTGGGGACTAGGGCTTTCTCTTCTTGGATGAGGGCTTGCTGGCAACAGCTTTCTTCTGCCTCTGAGTTGCAGGGCCTTTTCCCTTGTTGACTGGTTGCTTGTGGACAGGTGCTCTACCTGTGTTCCTTGATGCCCCTGCGGACGGACTTCCACCTGAACCTGTGAATTTGAGCATAGAGGGTAGCATAAGGTAAGTGCACACAAGTCAGGAGATAATACACATATTAGATAGGCATTTGATGAATCATATGTAGTTAAACATGAGTTAATCTTAAAACTGCAGTGTTTGACTCGGAAATTCCGGTTCAGACATGACCGGAAATTCCGGGGGACCGGAAATTCCGAGTCAGTCTGAGCCGGATATTCCGAGTCAGACAGAAACTGCAGATCTGAGATTGACTCGGTCTAAAACTAGATCGATCCAACATAATGCAAAACTAATGTATGTAGATGGCAGGGAATAGTCCTAGGAACACTCTCTACCAAGCAACATTGAAACAAATAACTCCACATCAAGATCCAAGTGCAAGCACATAAGGAAGAAGAAAAGTGAAGTTACCCTCATCCATTGAGGCCATTGCTTGGAGGAGTGAGTTCCCGGGGCGGAGGAGGAGCAGATCCGGCCGAGAAAGAGGTTCCCCGACGGTCAGAGTGCTCCGGAGGGACCTTGGAGAAGCAGGGGCGGCGGCTGGAGGAGAGGGAGGTCGGGGGTGGAAGAAGGGCACTAATGAGCCCTTCACCCCGAGCCTGCCCTTATATTTCTGGACAAACCGCCAGACCGGATATTCCGGGTGTGACTTACACCGGATATTCCGAGTCACCGGATATTCCGGTTCAAAATGAACCGGATATTCCGACCTGCTGAACCAAAATCCCAGTTTTCAAATGGATGACTTGTGTGCAATAGAGAAAAATGTTTTCAGGGGAAAGTAGGCTTGGGATAGATTTCCAAACTGATATTGGTACACCATACTCAACTCACAACAACCAAATCTAAACAAAAGAGCCAAGTTGAGTAGGTTTCCCACATGCATGAATAGGAGGGCAAATAGCAACAATAAGCTCCAAATAAAATCAACTCTTCAAGGAGAGGAGGTCGGTGGCCGAGGCCACCATGTAGGAGTGTATGGCATGTTACCACGAAGATGTATCTTGGGTACATAACCAATACTCGTCGTTTTAGCTCATTAGTCATAAGAATGAATATAGAGATAAAAGAACACTTGCTATCGGCATAATGGGGGGAGGGATGGTCCAATGTATTAGGACCGCACTCCCCCTGTTTACATGCCTACATCTAAACTAGATAAGATGCGATTACGCCCTAGGTGAGTGTGCAAGCGATCAAGCTAAGGACCTCGAATCAATGATATTAAGCTCATTCCTCAAAAAGCAAAACCTTCCTTCCTCAAGGGGCTTCGTGAAGATATCCGCCAATTGATCCCTTGTGCCCACATTTGATAAGTCAATGTCTCCACGGGCCACATGATCTCTTAGGAAATGATGGCGGATCTCAATATGCTTGGTTCTTGAATGTTGCACCGGGTTGTAGGCAATCTTGATGGCACTTTCGTTGTCACATAAAAGAGGCACTTTGTCGCAATCGACTCCGTACTCCTTTAAAGTTTGCCTCATCCATAGCAACTGAGTGCAACAACTTGCGGCGGCAACATACTCGGCTTCGGCGGTGGAGAGAGATATACAATTTTGCTTCTTAGAAGACCAACTCACCAAGGACCTCCCAATAAATTGACAAGCGCCGAAGGTTGACTTCCTATCACCATGATCTCCCACCCAATCGGAATCCGTGTACCCACATAATGAGAAATTTGCATCCTTGGGGTACCACAATCCATAAGTTGGGGTATAAGCCAAATATCTAAAGATTCTCTTGACCGCCACATCATGGCTTTCTTTAGGAGCCGCTTGATATCTTGCACACACTCCTACGGCTAGCACTATATCCGGTCTAGATGCACAAAGGTAGAGGAGAGATCCAATCATGGAGCGGTATACCTTTTGATCCACATCCTTACCCTTCGGGTTGAGCTCAAGGTGGCATTTGGTTTGCATTGGAGTAGAGGCACCCTTGAGATCAAGCAACTCGTACTTCTTGGGCATGTCTTGAATGTACTTTGCTTGGTTGATGAACGTTCCTTCCCTCAATTGTTTGATCTCAAATCCGAGGAAGAACTTCATCTCGCCCATCATAGACATCTCAAACCTGTCAGTCATAAGCTTAGAGAATTCTTCGTTAAATGCTTTGTTAGTCGATCCAAATATAATGTCATCCACATATAATTGACAAATGAAAAGCTCTCCATTAACTTTCTTAGTGAAAAGTGTGGGGTCGATTTCCCTAACTTGGAATCCACGGTCTACAAGTAGTTCTCTAAGGTGCTCGTACCACGCTCGTGGGGCTTGTTTAAGGCCATATAGTGCCTTATCCAACTTGTAGACATGGTTCGGGTACTTGAGGTCCTCGAACCCTGGTGGTTGCTTAACATAAACAAGTTCATTTAGTGGACCATTTAGAAAAGCGGATTTAACATCCATTTGTTGCAACTTAAAGTTATGGTGAGAGGCATAGGCAAGAAGAATACGGATTGACTCAAGTCGAGCCACGGGCGCGTAGGTTTCTCCAAAGTCAATGCCTTCAATTTGAGAGTAACCTTGACCCACCTTGCCTTGTTCCTCACCACCATGCCATGTTCATCTTGCTTGTTCTTGAATATCCACTTGGTGCCGATAACATTGCGGCAATCTTTGGGTCTTTCCACCAACTTCCACAATTTGTTGCGCTCGAAGTTGTTGAGCTCTTCATGCATAGCATCAAGCCAATCTTTATCTTCAAGAGCTTCAAAGACCTTCTTAGGTTCCACCATGGAGATGTGAGCTTGATGTTCACTAAATCTCGCGAGTTGTCTTCGGGTAGATACCTTGCTTCTCACATCACCAAGCACCTTGTCAAGAGATAGAGCTCTTAATTCTTGTTAGGTGCCAACCCTATTCAAGCGGCGGATCTCGATTTCCCTCCGAGTGGTGGGAGGAATCGCTTGATCATCTTGATCATTCATGTCTCCGCCTTGACTGAATTGATGGCCTTGGCCATTGGAGTGGTGTCCATTGGTGAGGGAGAGGGTTTATCTTGGCCTTGCGAACTGCCACCGGGAATGTCAGCAGGATCGGATATTCCGGGTTCATGGACCGGAAATTCCGAACCACCGGAATTTCCGAGTCCATCTTGAACCGGATTTTCCGGTCCTCCGGAAATTCCAGGAGCAGTTGTAGAATCTTGTGCTTCTTCTTGGCTAGGTGCATTGGGCACGGTGTTGTCGATGGGTGTTTCTTGTGTTGGGGTGGTCACCACTTGTGAAGAACTTGATCCTTGTTGATCAACCTCATAATAGAGTTCAACGGGGCGGTGGACTCCCAACCCCATTCTTCGGATAGCATCTTGAGGTTCATCATCACCTACACCGGAAACACCACTTTGCTCCACGAGGGAGCCGTCATTCTCCTCGAACACCACACTACAAGTTTCTATGATTATGCGCGAGGCCTTATCATAGACTCTATAAGTGTGGGATTCGGATCCGTAGCCCACAAATGTCCCTTCAAGAGACTTAGAATCAAACTTGCCCAAACGAACACCTTTGATGAGATAAAAACACTTACAACCAAATACTCGGAAGTAGGAGATATTGGGCTTGTTCCCGGTAAGCACTTCATAAGGTGTCTTCATGAGTCCTTTGCGAAAGAAGAGCCGGTTGGATGAATGGCAAGCGGTGTTTGACGAGGTGTTAACTCGAAAAGTCCCAGGGTTGTGCACCCCGGGTTGATTGATGGGGAGAGAGATGAGTGCAAGGTGGTCACGACGGCTGACAAGCAAGGATTTACCCAGGTTCAGGCTCCCGGAGGATAACACCCTACTCCTGCTTGTCTGATTATTGACGCGAGTTGTGGTTACAATGGCGAGATTGCGATTCTCGCTAGGGTTTGTGCTGTAGCTATGAGCGTGTCCTCTGGGACGGGCAACCCTCCTGGCTTTATAGGCAGCCAGGTCTCGGGTGGTTGGTGCCGATGGCAACTACAGATATGGCAGGTTATGCTTCCTAACCGACTTGGACTAGGTTACATGGTACCCCGCGTGGGCCTCCTGTGGGCCTTTCCATCCTTGGCGCGGCCCAGGTAGCCTTATCGTGGGCTACCCGCAAGGCAGCCCCACGTCAGTAGCCCCCGAGTGCCTTGTCGAAGCGTAGAATCGAACAAAGGACTCCTTCCTCCTGGACGCGCCATTGGATTGCTTGATCTTGAGCTTGAACTCGATTTCTTCAGTCGAACCGGCCACTCCCGATGGGAGCAACCTTTGCAGTCGAATTACTTTGCCTTCATCTTCTTGTGAAGCTTGCTTCTACTCAGCCTGTTTGGCTTACTTGTGGATAGATTCGGCTGCTCAAACTTACTATGTTGCCACCCGAATGGTTTCTTCGGGTTCTCAGATCATTGGCTGATCCTACCTTGTTGGTTTCAGCTTTGAAGCTTACTACTCGAATCACTCTATCGAGTTGCTTCAGTTGATTTTGGAGCCGTTGGCTTGATGACGTCACTGGTGACGATCTGTTGCACGCCTCTGCGCCCGATGGGACGTGATGTGGCGGGCCCCGCTGTCAGAGCTGACCGCGGTCAACAGTTGTCACGTCTCCGAAGTGGGCGCGAAATTTGCGCGGCACGATGACGACGCCTCGGTTTTCGTGCATAGTGGACGAAGTGGGCGGTGACGGTTGGTTTCTCCGTGCGACACGTGGACGGCCGGATGTGCCTGCTCGGAGCCCTTGTTCGGTGGACGGTTGAGATGCTGATTTTCGAGGCATAAGTACTGTGTCTTGACGTTTGGGATTTCATCTTCTCCAATCGCTATGTGCTTCCTTTCCTGTCGGGGGGCTACCCCCCGGGTAGGGGCAGATCCCGGTATAATCCGGTAAATATCAACATTGCTTGACCTTTGGCGACAGCAAGGGACACCTCCTGGTGTGCCGAAAGGGCAACCTGACCCTTAGGCACTGGAAGAGGGCAAAGTGCCTCCTGGCAACCGCAAGGGTCAGCTCTGGCAGCTATAAATAGACACCCCCAGTCCTCACAGTCGCAGCACAAGCATGAGCGGGTGGTTCCTCTAAGAACTAGCTTCTCGAAGATGTCTTTGCGGGTAGGCTAAGACATCTTCGGGAGGCTAGGCCTAGAGATACTCATCCTGAGACGAGCTCGGACGTCTCCGGGAAGGATCCCGGATCTAGGACTCCGGGGAGACTTCCGGGTGGAGGTGTACTCGGCTTTACCGGATAGGTATTCCGGGTAAGTATTAACCGGAATGTGTGTCTCGGTCTTGATCTTGTACAGGAGGCTGAGTGGCAAGCAAGGAGGTATCCGGAGTAAGGGCTCCCGGTAGACCGTCAACGGTCCGTAGCAGGCTTTCCCGTTTATAGCGGGGGGAAGTACCATTCCGCCGGACACGGAAGCATGGTCACCTCCCGCCTGACACGGGAGCGCGTCAGCCGGTACGAGCGTGGTACGACAAGACCTGACATGCCTAGCCCGGCAATCCAGAAAAGGCTATCCGGAATGGGCAAGGACATGTCTTGTCTCTGACAAGGGGACAATGATGATGCAGGACGGCGCCTGCCGTCCTTAACGAGATGATGACGAAGGGGCTACACCGGATAGTCCGGCGACTAGGTCGCACTAGCCGGTGACGACATCCCGGCTAGGCCTGTCCGGTGGGGCCAAGCCAAATTAGGGTTTCCGGCCCTCCTGGCCGGACCTCTATAAAAGGCGCCATAACTGCTCCTGAGAGGGAGAGACCAACTTCAGAGCCAAAGCTATAGTCACATTTACTCTTAGAGCAGTTACTCCTCTTCACCTTGAGTTCATCTAGTTCTTCGTACTTCATCCTTTGGCAGATCTTGTAGCAAGTTGTAGTCCTTATATCACAAATATATAGAGAGGAAAGGCAGGAGTAGGGGTATTACCTCCTCACGAGGGCCCTGAACCTGGGTATATCGTGTGTGTGTTGTGTGCCTCCGTGCATTTGTTCGTGTTTGTTAGATCTTCCCCTTTGCACTTTGATCTTGTTTCTTGTTCCTGGGAGATCTCGGTCATACCGAGATCTTCCTCGCGTGGGCTAATCAGCTCGCTATCCCTCCCCGGATCCACCAACGTCCATCGGCCCCACACATTAGCCATCCTATGGCATCTGCCGTGACACCACCACGACAGTTGGCGCCCACCGTGGGGCAGACAGAGGCGTTGGCTGGTGTACACATCTGGAAGGGGTCCCCCGTTCACTTCGACGTTCGGGTTCTCTCTGGCCTAGTCGTAAGACTGGGAGAGATGGACTTCGTCTGCGACAATGCAGGATGTTTCCGGAACAGACCGTTCCCGGTAAACGGGTGTCTCATCGATTTCGGTGGTTTCACCACCTACGTGGCCACCGAGGTCGTCCGTAGCTATCCGGATGTAGTCCTGGAAGCTGAGGATCCTCCCATGCTCTGCGCAGCTCGGGGTCTGCGTGCCGATCGCCCCCCGAGTTCCGTCGCAGTGTTGATGGTCGCGGCAACCGAGGAGGAATATCAAGATGCTGATGGCGATACTGACGGCCACCCCCGTTTAGCCAAACCCCCGCAGGAGAGGCCTGCGGCCCGGGATGGAGATCCGCAGTCATCCCATCCGCGACGTCGTCCGGATCCCCTCTCGGGACTCGTGGCAAAGTTGACTGTACCGGTAACTACCGGAGCAGATGCGCAGGCCACGTCGGCTGAGTTAGAGGAGCAGCGGAAGTTGCTACTCGCTGAGGCGCAGGAGATCGCCGAGATCCGCCGCGAGCTCAGCGCTAGCGTCCGGGAGTACAATGCAGCACACGGATTCCCTAAGATCGACTCCCGGGAGAAGCGCATTGCAGATCTGCGCAAGAAAGGAAGAATGGTGAATGAGGAGCTGGCTGGTGGAGCCACCACCAGTAACACAGGGAGTCGAGTTTCTGCGGGAAAGCCGGTGTACAGCTCACCAGCAAAGACCCTTAGGGCCGCCGAAGCCGCCATGGCCGAGTTGGCGGGGCTATCCGGTGAAGCCCTGCGCAAGCAGCAGGAAAGGGTGAACGAGTTGGTGATAGAAGCCAATCGTCAGAATCTGGCCTTCAAGAAGAAGCACCCCGGGGCAGGATCCCAGGTGTACTCGGCCAGACCCGACAGCCAGAGGTCAGATGGGGAGGCCTCTTCCCCGCATCCAAGCAGAAGCAAGAGCAAAAGCAAGAGCCAGAGCCGGAACCGAGGTTCCGGGAAGAACAAACAGCTACAGACGTATGACCCAGCTTTCGCCGGTATCCAGCAAGCCGGGCAGGCCGGACAGCGCAACTCGGGACAGGCGGGAAGTACCCGTGGGGATGGTAACCTGGGTGTAGGAAATAATAACCCGGCTAGCCGTGGTAATCCACCCCGGAATCCTCCGCACGTTCAGGGAAACCCGCAGAGGGAGGTCGTCTCCGTTCCCCAGCAGGCCCTGGTCCCTGCACAGGACAGGCTCAATGATGGCAACTCAAGGTTGCAGCAGCTCGGATATCAACCGGACGAGAACCCTTTGGGATCTCGGATAGGAACCAGGCAGTTGAACCCGGCAGACGCCAGATTCCGGCTCGACCGGATTCACCAGTCCGAGTTGGTGGAAGAGCAAGGGCCTCCGGGACCTGCCTGCTTTGGACCTCGGATCATGCGAGAACCTCCTGTTCGGAACTTTCAGCTCAACCGAGGTGCCAAGACCTATGACGGTAGCAAGAAGCCGGAGGATTGGCTGACCGACTATGTAACTGCAGTAAGCATAGCAGGTGGAAACAGACGGTGGGCGGTACGTTATGTACCGCAGATGTTGGAAGGACCAGCCCGAATCTGGTTGAACAATCTGAGAACTGGCAGTATAGACTGCTGGTTAGATTTTGAAGAGGCATTCATCAGTAACTTTACCAGCACGTACAAGAGGCCCAACCGGCCTCAACAGCTCGCCATCTGTAGGCAAAGGAGCAATGAGACTGACCGGGAGTACCTTACCCGGTGGAGCAATATTCGCAACTCTTGCGAAGGAGTGGTGGAGGCACAGGCCATCTCCTGGTTCGCGCAAGGATGCCGGCATGGCTCTATGCTGTGGCAGAAGTTGCAGAGAAAGATGCCAACAACCTTGGCAGAAACCATGCGCATCGCCGACACCTATACGCTTGGAGATCCCATGCAACCCTTGGTGGATGTCGGAGACTCCAACAGGAGGAATGCGGGACCTCAGCGTTCGGGACCGAGCAGGAGCCCATGATCGCCAGGAGTTCGGCCACAAGAGGAATCAGCCCGAATACCACCATGCCGCGCAGCATGTCGCAGCAGTGACCCGGGAGCAGGAGGATGCCGGCAACAGCCAGCGTCAAAAGACAAGTGGCCCGGCTTGGGGTCAGAGTCAGGAGGTGCAGAAGACTTGGGTAGAGCAGAAGAAGCCCTTGACGTATGAAGAAATGCTGAACAAGCCATGCTGCTACCACACTCTGGAGGCCAACAAGCCCGCAAACCATTCTACTCGGCAGTGCAGCTGGTATCAGCGTACGTTGCAGGAGGGCAGCTCGGGAGCTGTTCGGCAGAATGCTCCGGCATCTCGGCCCAATATCCCGAGACCCCCTCCTCCGACATCGGGGGCCAACGCTGTGCGACTTCCTCCTCCTCCGAGAGGACCCCCACCTCGCCCAGTGAATGTGGTGCATACCCGGAATGAGAACGGTAACCAAGCCGGACACCAGCAGAGCAACTATCGGGAGGCAAATCAGAGCTACGTGATCTTTGTGACCGAGCCCACTGACCGGAAAAGTGTGCGGCAGCGTGCCTTGGAGGTGAATGCTGTGATCCCGGCAGTGCCCAAATTCTTGCACTGGTCCGAGATGGAGATTACCTGGAGTCGGAAGGATCACCCCCGGGTTATGCCCAAGCCGGGAGCATACGCCTTGGTGGTAGACCCAACTTTTGTCGGACCCAACCTCAACGTCCGTTTCAGCCGGGTTCTAATTGACAATGGCAGTGCCATTAACATCATGTACAAGGACACGATGCTGAAGTTGGGAGTATCCATGAACACCCTGCTGCCCACCGAGACAACCTTCCATGGCATTGTGCCCGGAGTATCTTGCTCGCCCATGGGAAAGATCTGGGTTGAGGTGCTATTCGGAACCCGGGAAAACTGCCGAACCGAGAGCTTGGAGTTCGAGGTCGTGGACCTCGAGAGCCCATATCATGCACTGATCGGCAGACCGGCCCTTGCCAAATTCATGATCTCAACTCATGTGGGCTACCTCAAGATGAAGATGCCGGGACCTAACGGTGTAATCACCATCTCGGGAGACCACAAGCGCTCCATGGAATGTGCCTCGGCGGGATCGTGCTTGGCAGAATCTCTGGTGATCGCGGAGGAGAAGAAGAGGATCCAGCAGGTGGTGGCGATGGCCAAGACCTCCCAACTCGGAATGCCCGGGATGGTGAACCCGGAGCAGGGGGCGTCATTTCAGCCCCCCAAGGAGACCAAGAAGGTGTGCGTGGACCCCAGCAACCAGGAGCGCCAAGTCATCATTGGCAGCAACCTGGACAGCAAATAGGAAGGCGAGCTCGTCGACTTCCTCCGTGAGAATCGGGATGCCTTTGCGTGGTCGAGTGACGATCTGCAAGGCGTCCCGAGGGAGTTGGCTGAGCACTCTCTATTTGTTCGACCGGATGCGAAGCCGGTGAAGCAACCAACTAGGCGCCTCTCGGATGAGAGAAGAGCTGCTGTCATGGAGCATCTGGCGACACTGCTGGCCGCCGGATTCATCATGGAGGTGCTGCACCCGGATTGGATTTCAAATCCGGTCCTGGTGGAAAAGAAGAAAGACGATCCCCTCCTGCTTAAAGTGTGGCGCATGTGCATCGACTTCACCAACCTCAACAAGGCATGCCCGAAAGACCCCTTTCCGCTACCCCGGATAGATCAAGTGATAGATTCCACTGCCGGGAGCGAGCTTTTAACTTTCCTAGATGCTTACTCTGGTTTTCACCAGATACCTTTGAGTCCGGATGATCAATTAAAAACTGTTTTCATTACCCCTTATGGGGCTTATTGCTATCGTGTTATGACTTTCGGGTTAAGAAATGCTGGTGCTACATACCAGAGATGCATGCAGAAATGCTTGCATGACCAGATAGGCCGAAATGCCGAGGTCTATGTCGATGACATAGTCATAAAAACTAAAGAAAAAGCCTCGTTAATAGATGATCTGAGGGAAACGTTTAAGAACCTGAGAAGATTCCGGATGAGGTTGAACCCGGATAAGTGTACATTTGGTGTGCCAGCAGGAAAGTTACTCGGTTTCCTCATCTCCAGCCGAGGAATTGAGGTCAACCCGGGTAAAATTCGTGCTATTGAGAGCATGAAGTTGCCCGTGCGTCTCAAGGATGTGCAGAAGTTTACCGGGTGTCTGGCATCCCTAAGTCGGTTTGTGAGCCGACTTGGGGAGAAGGCCTTGCCTCTGTATCAACTGATGAAGAAGAGCAAAACATTCGTTTGGACCCCGCAGGCTGATGCGGCGTTCAATGATCTGAAGAGAATGCTCTCAACAGCACCTGTGTTGGCATCCCCATTACCCAAGGAACCTATGTTGCTGTATATTGCCGCAACCAACCGAGTAGTCAGTGTGGCGATGGTAGTAGAAAGGGAAGAGGGGGGTAAGCTGATACAGAGGCCGGTGTATTACCTCAGTGAGGTGATCTCGGAATCAAAGCAGAACTACCCGCACTACCAGAAGATGGCATATGGAGTATACATGGCAGTGACCAAGCTCAAGCACTACTTTCAGGAACATCCGGTCACGGTGGTGTGCGAAGCTCCTCTCGCCGAGATCATCGGTTGCAAGGACGCTAGCGGCCGGGTAGCCAAATGGGCCATCCAGTTATCTCCGTATGCTCCGGCATACGAGAGACGAGATGCCATCAAGTCGCAGGCGCTGCCGGACTTTTTGGTAGACTGGGCCGAGATGCAGTATGAACCTCCGATACCGGATTACAATTTCTGGAGGATGCATTTCGATGGCTCTAAGGCTAAGATCGGATTGGGTGCCGGAGTGGTTCTCACTTCCCCAAAGCAAGACGTACTGAAGTATGTGCTGCAGATTCATTTTCGGGCATCCAACAATGTCGCAGAATATGAGGCCTTGGTTCATGGACTCAACGTCGCCAAGGAAATCGGCATCCGCCGGATAGAGTGCTTTGGTGACTCGGATCTCGTAGTACAACAGGTGTCGGGGAATTGGGATGCCCTTGATGCAAACATGGCCTTGTACAGGTTTCATGTGCAGAAAATTTCCGGATTTTTTGACGGGTGCGAGTTCAAGCATGTGCCCAGAGGAGAAAACGAAGCAGCGGATGTCTTGTCCAAGCTAGGGTCGTCCCGGGATGCCATCCCACCCGGGATAGCCCTAGAGCATCTGAGGAAGCCATCTATTCAACCATCACCCGAGTCAGAATCTATCTTCATCCCCAAGGAGCCTGGTTCAGATGCCGTACCCATGGAAGTAGATGTCGGGAGCATAACATCGAACCCGGGGACTGCGTCCCAGTGCTCGGAGAGGCAAAGAAAGATGATGATAGAGGTGATGTCGGCAGAACCAATGGACATAGACACTCCCGTGTTCCCGGTTAGACCAGTCCCGGGATGGGCACAGCCCATTATGGCTTACATCTTGGAGGGGACTCTCCCGGAGAATGAGGTGGAAGCCCGGCAAATACTGCGGAGATCAAAAGCATACACTGTCATCAATCAAGAGCTGAACAAGAGAAGTGTCACCGAAGTACTCCAGAGATGTGTGGAACCAGCAGAAGGACAAGAGATGCTGGTGGAAATACATCAAGGGGAGTGCGGACATCATGCATCATCCCGGGCCCTGGTGGCAAAGGCGTTCCGGCATGGGTTCTACTGGCCCACTGCATTGCAGCAAGCAGAAGATATTGTCCGGAAGTGTGGGGGATGTCAGAGATTTGCTCACCGGATACACATGCCGGCGTCAGCACTGAAAACAATCCCCATCACTTGGCCATTCGCAGTATGGTGTCTGGACATGGTCGGACAATTCAAGCCGGCAAGGGGCAATATGACACACATACTTGTCATGGTGGACAAATTCACAAAGTGGATAGAGGTCAAGCCAATCCGGAAGTGCGATGGACACACCGCTGTGCAATTCCTGAAAGACATCATCTTGAGATACGGATACCCACACAGCATTATCACAGATAATGGAACAAACTTTGCTGTGGGGGAGTTCGCTCGATTTTGTGCTGAAAAGGGAATCCGGCTGGATGTAGCATCAGTCGCACACCCGGAAGCAAATGGGCAAGTCAAAAGAGCAAATGCCTTAGTCTTAGCGGGCATCAAGGCTCGCTTGATCGAACCACTATTGAGAACTCCGGGATGCTGGATAGAGGAATTACCGGCAGTATTATGGGGTCTCCGGACTACACCGAATAGATCTACCGGGTACACCCCATTCTTCATGGTATATGGAGCTGAGGCAGTACTCCCAACCGACATACAATATGATTCTCCGAGAGTAACAATGTTCACCGAAACTGAGGCAAAGGAGGCCCGAGAAGATGATGTTGACCTACTCGAAGAGGCCGGAGAATTGGCACTATCTCGGTCTGCAATTTATCAGCAAAACCTCCGTCGCTATCATAGCCGGAAAGTACACCCGAGGGTGTTCCGAGAGGGGGATCTGGTGCTGAGGCTCATCCAACGCACGGCAGGAATGCATAAGTTGTCACCTCCATGGGAGGGACCTTTCGTGATAAGCAGGGCATTGCACAATGATTCCTATTACCTTGTAGATGCACAGGAAGCTAGGAAAGGTGTAATGGACAAATCCGGTGAGGAAACCAAACGTCCATGTAATGTAGCTCTACTTCGCCCCTTTTTCGCTTAAAGGACTCAGTGTATGTGTATCTCAATTTTCAATATTTATGGAAGTAAGGCACCCCGGGAGAAACCCGGGGACTGCCTGGTGTTGTGCTCCTTATTACTTCTATTTTGTTAAGCTTGTTTATTATTCTTTACCGGCATCCCGGGAAGGAACCCGGGGACTGCCGGATAGTTATTTTTTGAGCGCATGCCGGGAAAGTTCCGAGTTCGATTCTCAAGGAGAAAGTAATGTATGTCATGTGAAATCATCTTGTGACTCGACTGACGAATGCCGAAATGGTAGTCAAGAGCAAAGAGAGGGAAGGTGGGAAACACGAAAATGGTCTCGGGGACTTGGAGCAGGAACTTATCCGGCATGCTTGTTTTTACTAACTTAGTTGTTTTTTATGTCGGGAATTCGGTTAGTAGGAACTCGGATTGTTTTAAGTAATGTATGCCGTATGTGGAGTTTTGTGACTCCACTGTCGAACGCCGAAATGGTAGACAAGAGCAGAAATTACCTAACTATGGTAAACATGAAAGGCAATTCGGGAACTAAAAGCTGTGTGCATTGACATAAGTTGTTCGAATAAATAGTTCACAGTGAAACAGAAATAACATAAGTGTACGATACATCTTGCACCCGGCATCCCGGGGATTTAACGAATTTGCTACTTAAGTGTTTTAAACAGTAGGGGAAGTCGGCTTCTCGACGGAGACCTCGGGAGCAGCGGCCTCGGGAGCAACGACCTCGGGAGCAGGGGCAGCAGCAGCAGCGGGAGCAGCGACGGGGGCGACTTCAGATTCGGTGACGGCAGCGATACTCGGGGCCTCGGGAAGCACCTCGGTCTCGGGGACCTCCGGTCTTGGCGAAGTCGCCGCATCCTGGGAGACCACCTTCTCGGGCGCGGCACCGGAAGCAGCGTCATCTCCTTCCGGGGATTCGTCTTCCACATCGCCGGAAACGGCATCGTCTTCGTCGTCCTCGTAATCTGATTCCGAGTCGGAAGGGATGACGCTAGGGATGAACGTACGGAAGCTTGACCACGCAGCGGTGCGATGCGCCACCTCTTGTCGGCGCCGGACCTTCTCCGGATCGGTGACCCACGAAGAGACCGTCCGCAGGTGCAGGATCGCCTCCAGATCGAGACCCTCGTACCAGCTGAGTACTTGGGTCAAGACCTGGTCGGCGCCAGCTCGTGCACCGGAAAGCTTCCAGGCGTGGATGCGCCTCCCGGCACCCCGAAGTGCGCTTGAGAGCTCGGGCAGCGAGAGCGTCCCCCGGATACTTGGCCACAATGCGCCGTGGACGTGGACCGCAGCGCTGAGCAGATCCGTCCCGATAGACCGGAGGGGTACTATCCGGGCCTTCAGGGCGACGAGGTGATCCTCGATGTCCCAGTCATCCGAGATGGGACCCTTCCCGGCGCGCTTCTCGCGGAAGACGGCAACAGCTTTGGCGGCAGCTTCCCGGGAGTGCTCAAACTCTCCTTTAAAAAGAAGAGCTGTCAAACGGCTAAGTCATAAGAAAAGCAACAACAAATAAAGACAGTAACAGGAGAAGAGGGATGTCGGATAACTCACTGTTGAGATCCCGGTTCAACACGGTGAGTTCGTTGAGCCAAGAATCGGAGCGCGACCGGAGAAGACCCAGCTCAGTCTCGGCGTTATCCGCATGCGCCACCGATTGGTCCAGGGTCTCTTTCTGCTTCTTGGTCGCCTCGATGAAGCGCGTCTTCATCTCGGACATAGCAGCCTGGACCTTTCCGAGCTCGCCGTTCAGCCGCGCGATCTCGGATTGCGCGGTGGAAAGAGCAGTCTTCTGGTCCACCGAGATCTGGCGCGCTGCGTCTCGCTCTTCCCGGAAGCGCTCCTCGGATTTCTTGGATTGGCCGAGTTCAGAGAGAACCCGGTTGAAGATGTTGCGGCGTTTTTGGCTGCACTCCTGGAAGCAAGACAAAGAAGGCAAAGTGAGTATGGAAAAAGTGTAAAAAACACAGGTGAGAGGATCTCGGGGACTCGGTGTCCGAGTCGTGATTTTTTCTCTAAGATTGGAACCTAGTGATCTGCTATTCGGTGGAATCTAGAGCACTAGGCACCAATCTCGGGGACTAGTGGTGGAGAAAATTTTGAAGCAACCTATCCGGTTGGGAGGATCTCGGGGACTCGGTGTCCAAGTCCTGGATTTTTCTCTAAGATTGGAACTTAGTGATCCGCTATTCGGTGGAATCTAGAGCACTAAGCACCAATCTCGGGGACTAGTGGTGGTGGAAGGAACAAATGCGTTTTTCGAAAGAGCGAAAGCTTACCTCGCTTACTCGGGTGACATCCAGCGCGGCCACCTGGAGAGCATGCAGGGCTTGAGCGCTGCGGCTCGGGCCTGCAGCGTGCAAGTCCCCTGCAGTCTCGGAAGCGTCGGCGGCAAGCCAGGCCTTGTTGAAGTCATCAACAACCCGAATGCCGGAGCTGCCGGCAGCGCGGGTGGTAGCAACATCCCGGGATCCTGAAGATACAAAGGAGCTAACCGTTGCTCGCAACATCCGCAAGGCAGCAGTAGGGATCTCGGCGGGAGGCTGTGGTAACGAGGAAAACGTACCCGGGCGCAGCACCAAGTCCTGAGACGACGGTGTCGGGGCAGCTGCGGGTGGGGCAGAAGGCGTTTTATGCCCAGCAGCCTTGCCGCGAGACTTGGGAGCTTGCTCTGCTGGCCGGGAGGAGGCTGTACGCTGCTTCTCCGGGATGATCTTAGTCGCGGCTGGCCGAGAGGCGCCACTTGCCACAGGTTCCCGGCGGGGGCTGAGGATCTCTGCCTCCAGCCCAGGAACCCGGCGCGGGCTCTTTGGAAGAAGCACTTCTCCCGAGATGGTCGTGGCCTGCACCGCGATCTCGTCGATCACCGGAGGTGCATCTGAGGTCGCGACGCTTGCCGGTGCGGCACCGGAGGCGGCGGCTTCACTTCCCCGAGCAGAAGGGCGAAGAGGTGAAGGAGAGGCCCGAGCCGGGCTAGGAGTCCGGGTTCCCGGAGGAGGAGGAACAGCAGGTGTCGGGAGCTCGAGCGCATCACTGAAAGGAAATGTCTTAGTAAGAGTTGTGGAGAAAATGAAGTCAAATAACATGAGGCAAGAAAGACGTACCCGGAATCCACAAGGGGAGGACCCCTCTGACGACGCCGAGCAGGCTTCTCGGTGGTCTGTTTAGTCGGTTTGCTCTTCTTGGGGGGGGTTGCCGGAATTATCGGCCCCCTCGGTGTCGGAAGCCGCGCGCTTCCGGCTCTCGGCACGTTTGGTCCCGGTTGTCGGTTTTGGAACCACTGCTGGGGCCCAATTCAGAGGAAGAGCGTCAATAACGTCAAGGATCTCGCAGTCAATCTCATCCTCATCATCCGAAGAAATGAAAACTGCCTCTGAAGTTGAAGGATTACCCGGGGCCTTGACGAAAGGGATGGCGAGGTGGTCCTCGCCGTCGGGATCCTCTCTCGGCATCGCGTCCGGTTTCGGGAAGTCTGTCGTGTAATTCCCGTTGACGTGGACGGCGTCTTCTTCGTGTTGACGCTCGAACAACTGCGCAAACAAGTTAGGCCGTGTCGGTGTCCAGGTCAGCGCATGCACGAAGGCGAAGGCACGAAAGACTGATATAAGCACCTGATCGCATGGTCTTCTCCGACATCCCCCAAGGAGCCCCCAAGTATAGTCCTCCGTCATCTCCGTCCGGGCAATAGCTCGGACACGACGGACGACCCCCCCGTGGTTTAGCCCAAGGATACTGGTCCTAGTGGGATCGAAGTTCCCGGACATGTGGCACATCTTATGCACTCGGTTTTGAAGGGGGCAGACCCGGCGGACAATAAAGCAGCGCAAGAGATCATCCCCAGTCATCTGCCGAGTTAGCACATGCAGAACATCTTGCATGTAGTTGATCTCGTCGTTGTCGGGAAGATGCTTCCAGCGACGGAATTCGCGCGGAGGACCCATGACGAAGTCCGGCAGATTGATGAAATCCGGGTTCGAGGACCCCGGACCATCTCCCGAGGGCTCCCGGTTCTTCACGTAGAAGAAGCTACGCTGCCATTTCCGGCAGGACTCTAGTCCCTTGACTATGGGGAATCCGGAATCCGCGCGGGGGATGACGGTGGCCGCTCCGCAATCGACTAAATCCTTTATCTTCTGATCCGGATAGGGGATGGCTTGGCGGCGAAGGATGAAATACTTGGCCCAGAGATCCACAAATGGCCAGATGCCGAGATACGCCTCCGCGTAGGTGGTGAAGACCGAGAGCATCATGATGGCGTTGGCGGGAAGATGATGAGGTTGGACGTCGTACGTGTCGAGGAAGTCGCGGAAGAAGGGGCTAGCCGGAAGCCCAAACCCGCGCTCGAAATGCGATAGGAATACCACGAATTCCCCGGGTTGGGGTTCCGGTGCAACCTCCTCTCCCGGTAGACGGCTCTCGACTTCCGGGGGAATCCGGTGAGTCCGATACAGCCAGTCCAGATCGGACTGCTTCGTCTCGGACCCATCCCAGCAACCCCGAGCGCGTTCTTCACCCATGTCGGAGAAGTACGCAGGGGTATCCGGGCTACTCTGCAGACGCAGCGGCGGTTAGTCGGAGTTAGTCTATCGGAAACGAGGATGTCGGGGCACAAACTGCTAAACGCTACCGGGTTCATAAGAAACAAGATCTACCGTGTGCGGAAAATTCGAGATAAAAGGGAGGAAAAAAGACTCGCGCTTGACTCAAGCAAGGCACAAATGCGGGTGACCGATGTACTTTCTAACGCCACGGTGATTCATCACCGTGCGCCTCGTGCGCGCCGCTCGAATGTGGTCACCGGCGGCGGCGCAACCGTGCTTGTGCTAGGGCACGGCCGAAGTCGGGCAGTTACTCTACCGAAGAAACGCATCGGAGAGGAGAGAAAAAACTCACCGGTGGAGGAGATCGACGGCGTGCGAGAGGAACGGCGGGATGCGAGCTCCGGCGAACGGCGAGCGGGACGTCGTGCGGGCAACAAACGCAGCGGCGGCGACGAGCTCGAGACGGTGAAGGAGAGGAGAAACGAAGAAGAAGAAGTGAAAGAGACCGTTCCGACCCCCTATTTATGGGGGGGATTCCGGAACGGTTTCCGATTTTCCCGCCCACGATCTCCACGATCGTGGGTGGGATCTGTTTTGTGCCGCAGGACACGTGGCACTATCCGGAGCGCCCGATCCGGCCACACCGAGGGCCACACGGCCCCAATGGTTGGATTCCGGATCGGATGCGGCTCCTCGGCGCGGGAACCCAAGCGACGCCGTGCGTGCGCAGAGGCACTCGAGTGCGTCTCTGCGCAGACGGGACGTCGGGTGGGCCCTGACTTAGTGTCTCGAATTCATCGGGAGATCAACGGTCGAGATTCACTGGCATGGTACTACCCGGTCGCAGGCTTCGCCCCCCGGTTAAGGCAATCTCGGTGGGAAGATCTCGGTAAAAAGATCTCGGGAAGAAGCGATCTCGACATGG
Source organism: Poa annua (assembly GCA_026929855.1). Taxonomy (NCBI): domain Eukaryota; kingdom Viridiplantae; phylum Streptophyta; class Magnoliopsida; order Poales; family Poaceae; genus Poa; species Poa annua. The sequence continues at coordinate 63,079,414 of CM049429.1, read as the reverse complement.
AATAAAAGGATGGTATAATTGGTTCTCAGAAAATGGTTGTTGTTTAAAGCTGATCCCGCACATCATCCGAGGTCGCTGTGCAGCACCAGCTTCGGGGACTAGTGTCGGGGGGCTACCCCCCGGGTAGGGGCAGATCCCGGTATAATCCGGTAAATATCAACAGTGCTTGACCTTTGGCGACAGCAAGGGACACCTCCTGGTGTGCCGAAAGGGAAACCTGACCCTTAGGCACTGGAAGAGGGCAAAGTGCCTCCTGGCAACCGCAAGGGTCAGCTCTGGCAGCTATAAATAGACACCCCCAGTCCTCACAGTCGCAGCACAAGCATGAGCGGGTGGTTCCTCTAAGAACTAGCTTCTCGAAGATGTCTTTGCGGGTAGGCTAAGACATCTTCGGGAGGCTAGGCCTAGAGATACTCATCCTGAGACGAGCTCGGACGTCTCCGGGAAGGATCCCGGATCTAGGACTCCGGGGAGACTTCCGGGTGGAGGTGTACTCGGCTTTACCGGATAGGTATTCCGGGTAAGTATTAACCGGAATGTGTGTCTCGGTCTTGATCTTGTACAGGAGGCTGAGTGGCAAGCAAGGAGGTATCCGGAGTAAGGGCTCCCGGTAGACCGTCAACGGTCCGTAGCAGGCTTTCCCGTTTATAGCGGGGGGAAGTACCATTCCGCCGGACACGGAAGCATGGTCACCTCCCGCCTGACACGGAAGCATGGTCACCTCCCGCCTGACACGGGAGCGCGTCAGCCGGTACGAGCGTGGTACGACAAGACCTGACATGCCTAGCCCGGCAATCCGGAAAAGGCTATCCGGAATGGGCAAGGACATGTCTTGTCTCTGACAAGGGGACAATGATGATGCAGGACGGCGCCTGCCGTCCTTAACGAGATGATGACGAAGGGGCTACACCGGATAGTCCGGCGACTAGGTCGCACTAGCCGGTGACGACATCCCGGCTAGGCCTGTCCGGTGGGGCCAAGCCAAATTAGGGTTTCCGTCCCTCCTGGCCGGACCTCTATAAAAGGCGCCATAACTGCTCCTGAGAGGGAGAGACCAACTTCAGAGCCAAAGCTATAGTCACATTTACTCTTAGAGCAGTTACTCCTCTTCACCTTGAGTTCATCTAGTTCTTCGTACTTCATCCTTTGGCAGATCTTGTAGCAAGTTGTAGTCCTTATATCACAAATATATAGAGAGGAAAGGCAGGAGTAGGGGTATTACCTCCTCACGAGGGCCCTGAACCTGGGTATATCGTGTGTGTGTTGTGTGCCTCCGTGCATTTGTTCGTGTTTGTTAGATCTTCCCCTTTGCACTTTGATCTTGTTTCTTGTTCCTCGGAGATCTCGGTCATACCGGGATCTTCCTCGCGTGGGCTAATCAGCTCGCTATCCCTCCCCGGATCCACCAACGTCCATCGGCCCCACACATTAGCCATCCTATGGCATCTGCCGTGACACCACCACGACATTTCCTCTGCGCTCTACCATTTCCGCCGCCATCCAGAGCTCCGGGCAATCTGTCTGTACACCTTGCAAACTGACCATGGGCAAGCCGAAGAGCGCCGCTGGCTCCTCTGCCGCCGCCGATGACGCCGGGGTGATGAAGAAACCCGACGGCGACTGGCAGAGATCATCGGTGAAGAAGGCCGAGGTGGAGCTTTTCCGCGCGCAAGGTCTGCTGCCACCTGCCGACCAAGTCCAGGTACGCGTTCCTGGCAAGGAGGTCTTCCCCACTCCCCGCGATGGGGAACGTGTTTGCTTCGCGGATTTCCTTCCGCGGGGCTTCGGGTTCCCCATGGACGATTTCGTGCGCGGTCTCTTGTATGCCTATGGGGTTCAGATCCACGATCTGACCCCCAATGGCGTCTTGAGCATCGCGGGCTTCATCATGCTCTGCGAATGCTTCTTGGGTGTCGCGCCCCATTGGGCGTTGTGGAAGTCGCTCTTCCTCGTTCGCAAGAACGTGGGGAAGAGCGGGTTGACCTTCCCCGTGGGCGGCTTCGGAATCCAGGTGCGCGGTGACACCGCGTACTTCCAGATGAAGAAGTCTGACTCCGTCCAAGGATGGCGCCGGAGGTGGTTCTACGTCCAGTCGAACCAGGACGGCCTGGACGCGTTCGACAACAGACGTGGATTGCGGAAGACCGGCGCCTGGGCGCACCCGCTGTCCGCCGTGGAGAAGGAGGCCGTGCGGCCCTTGCTGGGCCTGCTGCGCGGTCTGACCAAGACCCTTGGGCGCGAGGCGGGTGGCGCCTTCCTGATGGCCACCTTCTTCCGTCTTCGGGTGCAGCCGCTCAGCGCCCGGCCTCACCCGATGTGGGCCTCCGAAGGCGTCAGCGCCGAGCCGCTTGATGATGAGGAGGTGGAAGCCAACGTCAGATCCATCACCAACCTCCGAGCCGCGGACACGTGCAACGTCAAGTGCCCGATTTCTCCTTACGGGGCCTCGAACAACGTTCCTGAGGTAAGTCTTGTCTTGTTTTCTTTTTGTCCTTGTTCGACTTGAGTCTACCTTTCTTTTTGGTTCGACTTTGTGTCTACTTGCTTCAGGGTCGAGCTCTGCTCGTCAGCCTTCCTCCTCTTCCTGAGAACGGACCCGACGACGAGTCGAATTTTGTCGAGGAGGAAGACGAAGACAAAGAGATTCCCTCCGCACACTCTCCCCGTGACGATGTGGAGGAGGAGGAGGATGAAGTGGAGGAACCCGCGCGGAAGAAACGGAAGCTTCCGAGTCGTGGCGATTCTGCCACTGCGTCGTCACCTGCCAAGGATGTCGACGTTACTGTGGAGGAAGTCGTCGCGACATCGCCGGGTGCGCAGTCCTCGGGTGGCTGGGACGAACCCCTGAACGTTCCTCCCGTCAGCTCCGCGGCTCCTCGTTCTTTCGCGCGGATGCCTTCGCCCTCCCTGGAAAGCTATGACGACGCCGGCACCCCCAGGTGAGCTTCTTTATGATGTGTGTCCTTCGAGTTGCATTTTGCGGTTGCGACGTGTAGGTTGACAGGTGTGCTTGGTTTTGATGCAGCCACCGTTCTGGCAATGTTAGCTCCCCCCTTCGGGACGTGGAGCATACATCTGCCCCTTCGACTGGACTGGGGACCCAGGCGGTAGTGGAGAAGGTGCTTGTTGAGCCTGCCGGCGTTGCATCGTCTAGCCGCGTTCCTCTTTCGACCGCAGAGGATCTTGAACTCCTGGACCACGTAAGTCTTTTATGCTTGTTCTTGCATTCTTGATTTTTCAGTGGTGCGCGATCAGCGCTCCCGATGGGAGTAGCCCCCGAAGGTGTGGGTGACTAGTATAGTCGCCCGCAACTTTATTAACATCTTGCTTTTGCTTCAGCCGTACTACCGTCAACAGCTCGATGCAGCCGCGGCTTACGTTCGCCTGGAGAAAGAGAGGGACCAATTGCGTGCCTCTCTGGACCAGGCTACTGGGCGGGTTGATGAGCTTGAGAAGGCTCTTCACGAGTCTCGAGAGCGGGAGCTGGCGCGGGTCGCCCAGGAGAAGACTCAAGTCGGTCGTCTCCTTTCGCTCGCCGGTGTTCTTGGGGTTAAGTTTCGGCTTGATGCCTACTGCGTCTTTGATCTTTTTCTTTGCTTAACCTTGAATTTTTGCGCAGAGACTTGCGGTGGAGCTCCTACAGAAGATGCGTCGAGTGACACGGTTGACCTGGCGACCGCTGTCGGCTTCCTCGACCGGGTCTGTGCCTATGCCTCAGACGCGCTGAAGAAGTCCGCAGCCGCGTTGCAGAAATCGACTGGAGCCCTCACTGTGGTGCATCAGAGTATCTTCCCGGGCGACCAGCCGCCGGCAGCCGTGGACGCCCTAGCTACGCCGTTTGAGGACGCGACCACCATCACTGACTTCACGCGGTCGCAGATGGTACGCGGCTCCGAGCTCACCTTCCAGCTCCTATTAGGCCATCAGGTTCCAGGTGACTTCGAGAAGGTCGTCAGCGGTTTTCCTCGCAAACCCGATGACCGAACCGCGTCGCTGAGTGGCGTGAAGGAGCGTGCCTCGCAGCTGGCCGTGCAGCTTGTGGCACTCTTCGAGAGGGCCCTTGCTAAGGCGACCGAGGCGGCTGCCGCTCGGAAGGGCCGTTCCCGGTCGCAGTCCGCAGCCTTAGAGTAGGCGTAGCTTTAGGAGTTCGGCAGTCGCCGCGGTCTGTATTTTGAACTTCTTGCTTTGTAATGAATATTACCCTGTCGGGTCTTTTGGTCTTCAATATTGATTTTGCTGACTTTCTTTCTTCTGAGTTGATCTGCGCTTCGCAGTCGCGTGATTGTATTGACTCTGCGTATCCCTGGCAGAATGCTGTGCGCGATGATGCTCCACCTTCTCCTGTGGCCGAGCCGAGTGGCGCGGCTTCTTCTTCGGGTGCTCGCCGTCATCGGGCGGCGCCGGCTCCTCCACGCAGTGTAAATGATCAGCGGATAATCACATATCTGAAGAACAAGGTGGTGGAGCTTGAGGCGACCCTGAAGAATACGGAGCGGCTGCTGCACCGTTCCCAGTCGCATCCTACGGCGGAGTTCTCGCGACGTGACGATTTTTTGCTTGGGGAGATCGACCTGATCAGTCGGCAGTTGCAAGGTTTGTATCCCTTTGGCGGCTGCCGTCTTTGTTGGCTTTCCTTCTTGTTCTGACTTGCATTTTATGCGTGCAGATGTTAATCCTGACTGGGAGGCCGAGCGGGCTCGCGTTGAGGAGCGAGTCACCCGAGAGGCGTCCGGCGACTCCGACGAAGCTCGACAGTTCTGGGTGAACCAGTCGAGGGGGCGCGTCCTTGCCACCATGCTTGATCGTACGTGGCGCGCTGCTTTTCTTCTGGAGAACTTCCGTAAGACACTCTGGCACATCAATCGTGTGTACTTCCCGCATAACGCGCAGCCGAACGGGCTGTCCGCCTTGCTGGAGAGGTTTTGCGTTGGTGAAGGGCTGAAGGAGGTTGTCGACGCCCAACTTGTGGCTGGTGCGAACGCGGCACATGCATACGTCCGGATGCACCGGCCACATCTTCCGCTTGAGAGGGTGCTTGAAGGCCTGCCGGGTGACGATGACTTTGACGAGACCTTAGCGGCTGCGCGCCGGATTATCCGGCAGGTTCAGGACCTGAGCGAGCGCCTTGTAGGTCCCCTTGATGTGCCGAAGGCCGAACCTGCAGTTTAGAGTAGCTCTCGTCTGATGTACAGGGTTAGCTATAGAGGGCAAATGTGCCTGTGTAAGCATGATGTAACAGATTGAAGTATTTTCGAGTTATGAGAATTGATCTGCTTGCTCGAAAGTGACAGTGCCTGTATTGATTTGCAACCTGTTTGGCGCAGTCGCCTAGTACGATGGGCAACGGCCTAGGTTTTTTCAAGTGTGACCTGTATGCCGCAGTCTCTGATTTTAACAGGCGGCGACTTAGGATTTTTGTAACTTGACCTGTATGGCGCAGCCCCCGAGTTGCTCGAGTGGTGGCCTAGGATTTTGGTTAAGACCTGTGTGGCGCAGCCCCCGAGTAGGTCGAGTGGCGGCCTAGGATTACAAGTGTTACCTGTTTGGCGCAGCCCCCGAGTATGTCGGGTGGCGACCTAGGATTTTGAACTTGACCTATACAGCAGCCCCCGAGTGGGTTCGAGTGGCGGCTGAGGATTTTTCTGAGAAGGCCTGTTTGGCGTAGCCCCCGAGTAAGTCGAGTGGTAGCCTAGGGTTACAAGTGTTACCTGTGTGGCGCAGCCCCCGTGTGTGCCGGGTGGCGACCTAGAATTTTGAACTTGATCTGTATGGCGCAGCCCCCGAGTCGGTCGGGTGACGGCCTAGGATTTTTTGACTTTATACTTGTATGGCGCAGCCCCCGAGTAAGTTGGGTAGCGGCCTAAGCTTTTATTGCAACATGTATGGCGCAGCCCCCGAGTGGTTCGGGTAGCGGCCTAAGCTTTTATTTCAACCTGTGTGGCGCAGCCCCCGAGTGGTTCGAGTGGCGGCCTAGGATTTTGAGCTTCCTCTGAGTGACAGGTAAAGGAGACAGATTTTCTTCAAATCACTTTATTGATTCTTGCGAACAGGCCGCCTCATTAAAACCCTTCCAGTCCCCTCAGGTACCCTGGTAAGGGAAAGAGTGCGTCTGAAACCTGCCGCGCTGATTTTCTTGTACAATGATTGTTTTGAACTAGGCGTAGAACCGGCGGAGTTGTGCTACGTTCCACGGGTTGCTGCAGTCCGCTCCTGTCTTCGAGTCCTTTAGGCGGTAAGCTCCGTTGCCTATTGCTTCTGTTACGATGTACGGGCCCTCCCATGGGGAAGCGAGCTTGTGCACCTTCTTTTGCTTGAGTCGAAGAACCAGGTCGCCTGCAACGAACGCTCTTGGTCGCAGCCTCCGTGTGTGATAGTTGCGCAGGTCCTGCTGATACACGGCTGATCGTGCCTGGGCGATGTCGCGCGCTTCATCCAGGGTGTCTCTGCTGTCTTCGAGTGCCTCCTCTGCATCCGACTCGTCGTAGGCGACTACTCTCGGTGCGTCGAACTTGATGTCGCAGGGGAGGACCGCTTCTGCACCGTACACCATGAAGAATGGAGTGTACTGGGTGGATCTGTTTGGCGTTGTCCGCAGACTCCAGAGGACGGATGGTAGTTCTTCCACCCATGCGCCCGCTGCGCGTTTTAGGGGCACGCGCAGTCGTTTCTTGATGCCGTTGCAGACGAGTCCGTTGGCTTTCTCCACTTGGCCATTGGATTGCGGGTGCGAGACGGACGCGTAGCTGAGCTTGATCCCCTGCTCTGAGCAGAAGTCCTTGAATTCTTCAGCTGTGAAGTTCGAGCCATTGTCGGTGATGATCCCGTTCGGTACTCCAAATCTGAAGATGATTGACCTGATGAAGTTGACCGTTGTGGATGCAGTCGAACTTGTGATGGGCACGGCTTCGATCCACTTTGTGAACTTATCAACTGCAACCAGGAGGTGAGTGTGACCTCCGGGTGAGGATTTCTTCAGCGGGCCCACCATGTCCAGACCCCATTGGGCGAAGGGCCAGGCTAATGGTATTGTTTTGAGTTCTGATGCTGGCGCGTGTGGCTTGTTGGCAAATTCCTGGCACCCTGTACATTTCTTCACCATCTCCTCGGCGTCCTGCATGGCTGTCAGCCAGTAGAATCCGGCTCGTAGCGCCTTGGCCACCAGTGCCCGACTGCTGGCGTGATGCCCGCAGATACCCGCGTGGATGTCGAGTAAGATGGCTTGGCCGTCGACTGGATTATGCACCTTTGCAGTATTCCTGAGATGCTTCTTTTGTAGAGTTCTCCGTTGATGACGGTGAAACTTTTGGAGCGTCTGATGATGCGCTTTGCTTCGACTGGGTCGGCTGGCAGCTTCTGATGTAGTATGTATGCCAGGTACGGTCCTGTCCATGTGGCTTCCACTAGCATGACCTCCATGGGGACCTAGTCTTGGCTTGGCGGGTTGGCATTGCCTTTTGTTGTTGCAGTGCTTGCTGTACTCTGAGTCTTGATGGATCTCTGCGTGATGCACTCGAGGAAGACGCCGGGTGGGACTGGCACCCTGTCTGAGCCCATGTTAGCGAGGACGTCGGCTTCCTCGTTGCTTTCACGGCCAATGTGGCGCAGCTCGCAGCCGTCGAAGTTGCCTTCCAACTGATTGTAGAGGTCTCTGTAGGCGATCATGTTGTCAGCGATGGCGTCGCAGGACCTCATGGTTTGCTGTACCACCAGGTAGGAGTCGCCGTAGATCATGAGGTGCGTGGCGCCGCAGTTCTTGGCCATCCGCATGCCGTGGATCAGGGCCTCGTACTCGGCTTCGTTGTTGGACGGCGTCGGAAAGTCCATCTGTAGGACATACTTGAGCTTGTCGCCTTTGGGGGAGATGAGCACGACTCCTGCCCCGGCTGACGTGAATTTCTTGGAGCCATCAAAGTACATTGTCCATGCGTTGGACAAGTCGGGGACATTTGGTAGCTGGGCTTCTATCCACTCGGTGGTGAATTCCGGGAGGACTTGGGCTTTGATGGACTTCGGGTGAGCATACTTCAGCCCCCCATGGTCCTAGTTCGACAACCCACTTGGCGACTCGCCCTGTCGCGCGTTGGTTTGTGAGAATGTCTGCTAGTCCAGAGGAGCTTACCACCGTGATCGGGTGCTCGGAGAAGTAGTGGACGACCTTTCTGGAGGTCATGAAGACTTCGTACGCCAGCTTCTGGTAATGAGGATAGTTCTGCTTGGACAAGGTGAGTACCTCGCTAAGGTAGTAGACGGGCCTCTGCACCGGGTGACTGTGCCCTTCTTCTTCTCGTTCGACTACGAGCACCGTGCTTACCACCCTGTTCGTTGCTGAGACGTATAGGTACAGCGGCTCATTTTCCAGCGGTGCCACGAGGACTGGAGAGGTTGTCAGTGTTTTCTTGAGATGGTCGAATGCGTCCTGCGCCTCTTGTGTCCACTCGAACTTGTCTGCCTTCTTCATCAGATGGTAGAAAGGTAAGGCTTTCTCTCCCAACTTACTAATGAACCGGCTGAGAGCTGCGACTCGGCCAGCTAATCGTTGCACCTCCCTGAGCTTGGTTGGTGCTGGCATTGTGAGTATGTTCTGCACCTTCTCGGGGTTTGCTTCGATTCCTCTTGCGGATACAAGGTACCCTAGTAGTTCTCCGGCTGGTACGCTGAACACGCACTTCTCTGGGTTGAGCTTGATCTGATACACGTCGAGTGCAGCGAAGACCTTGCGGAGGTCGTCGACTAGGGTATCCTCATTTCGGGTAGTGACGACGATGTCGTCGACGTAGACTTGGACGATCTGCCCGATTAGCCCCTTGAGGCATGCTTGCATTGTCCGCTGGTACGTGGCACCTGCGTTCTTTAACCCGAACGACATCGTCTGGTAGCAAAAAACGCCGTCGGGTGTGATGAAGGCTGTCTTCTCTTCGTCCTCGACTTTCAGCCTGATCTGCTGGTAACCTGAGTAGGCATCCAGAAAGGACAGGCGTTCGCAACCTGCCGTCGAGTCGATAATCTGGTCTATCCGCGGGAGCGGGAAGTGGTCCTTGGGGCAGCATTTGTTGACTGCGGTGAAGTCAACGCACATGCGTAGTTTCTTCGTCTTCTTTTTCTCAACTAGAACCGGGTTGGCGACCCAGTCCGAATCCTTGATCTCTCGGATGAACTTGGCGTGCAGTAATCTGTCGACTTCCATGGTGATCGCGTCTCGTTTGGGTCCTGAGAAGCGTCGCATGGATTGCTTGACCGGTCTTGCGTCCTTGTGGACTTTCAGAGAGTGCTCGGCGAGTTTCCTGGGTATCCCTGGCATGTCAGAAGGTTGCCATGCAAAGATTTTCTAGTTCTCACGTAGGAACTCGATGAGCGCGCCTTCCTATGCGGGGGTCAGACTCGATGAGACCTTGACCGTCTTTCTGCTGTCAGTCGGATGGACTTGATGGGTGACGGTGTCGTCATTCGTGTTGAACGCTGCGTCTTTGGCAGGCTTCTTGCGAGCCGGGAAGATGGTCTTGTCGTTGTTGGCTGATATGGCATTGAAGTGCTCTTCGACGCCGAAGAACTCAGAGATCTTGGCGAACTCGCGGTCGCAGCTGTTGGAGAGCCCGAAGTCGCCGCGGATGGTGATCACTCCTTTCGGCCTGGCCAACTTCATCATCAGGTAGGCGTAGTGGGGTACTGCCATGAACCTGGCAAAGGTCGGGCGTCCGAGGATGGCGTGGTATTGTGACTTCCTGAAGTGCTCGGGTGTACCGAGGATGACGTCAAGTGTGATTGTTCCCATGGGCGTGATTGCTTGCCCTGGTACTATGCCGTGGAAGGTGGTCTCCGATTCCGGCAATTTCTCTGTCGACCTGTTCATTCGTCTGAGGGTGTCGGCGAATATGATGTTGATGCCGCTGCCTCCGTCCAGGAATACCTTCTTCAGGCTGTAGTCGCCGATCAAGGCCTCAATCACGAGTGCGGCGTGCCCGGGTCGGATTACCTCCGATGGGTGATCTGCCCTGGAGAATGTGATTGGTGTCTCCGACCCGCGCAGGTAGTCTGGTACCGCGTGCGGGTTGTTGATGGCTTGAAGTACTTGGCGTGTGATGATTTTTTGCCGCCTGTTCGACGGGGGTCCCTTTTGGATCATGTTCAGCTGTCCCCGTGCGGCTGGGTACGTGTCGGCTGCTGCCGACTGACCTTGTTGCTGCTGCTGCGGCTGGGGAACGCTCTTGCCGCCTGCACTTGGTTGTTGTTTGCGGGTGCCGCCTGGATGGCTAGCTGCGGTGCCGCTTGTACGGCCTGCACCGGGGCGATGATTTGCTGCATGACATGGTAGATCTTTCTTGCTTTGCGGCAATCCTTCAACAGGTGGTTGGAACTCCATTTGCCTGTTTCCGGGTTGCGGAACGAGTGATGCTTACAGGGTTGCATCAGCTCCTCTGCTGGGGTCAACGGGCGCTTCCACTCGCGTTTCTGACTTCCATCACTGTGGCCGACGCTGCTGCTGCCATGGTTGTACTGACTCGAGCTGGGCTGCCGACTTTGCTCGTACTGTCGGCTGCCGTCACGCTTGTCCTCAAGGGGGGTTTCATAACCCGCCGCTACTAATTCGATTGAATCGTGGGTGTAACGCGGCTTCTTCTTTTGACGTGCCTCGCGCCAGTTGCTTGTTTCGCCCTCTTTTTTGGGAGAAGTTTCGCGGACGTAGTCCTCTCCTTCGGCCCATTGGTTGGCTGTCTTCATGAGTTCTATTGTGGTTTTCGGCTGGAGCCTACCGAATTCCTCCCGGAGGTCGCGGCCAGCAACGCCATGCATGAAGGCGTCCATCACTCGATCTTCTGATACGGGTTCAATGGTATTGCGGAGGAGTGTCCACCTCTGGATGATACGGGTTCAATGATACGGGACTCATCCTTCCCTTGCTTGCAGGCCCGCAACTCGATGTAGGTCGTCGGCCTGGCGAATGTTCCCGAGAAACTCTTGATGAAATTATCCTGGAATTCTTCCCATGTTCGGAAAGAGTCTTTGGGTTGGCTTGTGAGCCACCCGCGTGCCGAGTCTGTCAGCATGAGCTGGATGTACTGCATTGCCGTAGTCAACGTTCCGCCTTGGCAGGTGCAAGCGATGAGGTAGTCTTCGAGCCACAGCTTTGGGTCTTGCTTCCCGTCGTACTTTGGTGTGCTAGCCGTCAACTTGAAGCCTTTAGGCATGCGGGTGTCGCGGATGTTGAAGCTAAAGCATGCCGCGCCACACGGCTCGAAGTCGCGGTCAGCGTGGTCGTCCGCGTTTGCCGCACTAGCCGATCGCTCCTTGCGGTTACGGTCCACCTTATCCGCCTTAGCCGAAGGCGTGCCGACAAAGCACACCAGAGATTCTTTGACCTTCGGATATGGCTTCTTTTTCTTGGCAGCTGCGTCATCTTCGCTTGAGATAGACACATCGTCGTCGTCTTCATCCTCCTTGCCGTCTTTCTTGTCGTTTTTCTTTGACTTCTTTGACTTCCAGCCGACTGTGGGATCCTTTTTGAAGTCGTCCATGAAACGACATTCGCCAAGCATATGGTTGACCTTGCCCAATGAGGCGTGGATGGGACATGGCAAAAGTTTTGCCTGTTCATAAGTGATTCGCGCCGCCTTAGGCCCTGAGCCGGCTTCGCGACTATCTTTCTTATTCTTCCACTTCTTTTTGCCGGCGTTCACTTGGAACGCTGCGGCAACCTCATTGGAAGGCCCGGCTTTGTCATCCGCCGCCTGCTTGCGCTTGTTGTTCCGCTTTGGTATGATGTTGACGTCTGGGTCATCGTCCCTGGCATCGTCATCCGCCGCCGCGTATTGGGCGGCTAGGTTGAGCATCTCACCAAGGTCCGTGATTTGCTCGCGGACGAGCCTATGACGGAGCAAGGACTTCTTCTGCAGGCCCGTGTAGAAGGCATGGATAGCCTGCGCGTCCGAAACACCATGACAGTTGGCCTTTTCGGATATCCAACGGCTGACAAAATCTGTCATGGTTTCGTCCGGTTTTTGGACACAGCGCTGCAAATCCGTGTAGGTATTTGGACGCTTGTACGTTCCTTGGAAGTGCTGGGAGAAAACCTTTTCCATGTCGTACCAGCTATGGATGGACTTTTCAGGAAGGTTGTCGATCCAAGCTCTTGCCGTGCCTTCCAACATGAGAGGTAAGTAGCGGACGGCAATGTGGTTGCTCCCGCCGGCAATCTCTATGGCAATGGCGTAGTCGGATAGCCACGAGTCCGGCTTAACGAGGCCGTTGTACCGAGAACAGTTTTTTGACACTGATGTCATGTCCTTGGGAAACGGCTCTCTGCGGATGGCGTCACCGAAACACTTTGGTCCAGAGTATAGCGGCTCCTTTCCTCTTGCTATGTCTTGTAGGCGGTGTCGTGCGTCTTTTGGATCGAGCTGCCGTGCGCCTCTGTTTGCGTCCGGCTCGTCCTGCGCTGCCCGGCTTATGCTGCGCCTGGGCCCTTCTACCTCGTCTCTCCTCTTGCTGCCAGTGCTATGCTGCGGAGACCGGCTGCGGCCTCTCCTTGGAGGGTCGTTGCCGGCATCTTTTCTAGGCGGCTGCCTGTTGTTCCGGCTGCCGCCATTGTCGCGTCTTGGCTGAGGCGGAGGTGGTAGGTCTTCTCTGCTTCCCGACCTTGAATTCTCGTCCCGCCTTTGTTTTGGCGGTGGTGCCTTCTTTGGAGGTGGCGTTGCCTTCCTTTTGTCGCCATGGCTACTGGAGCCGGACGGGCCTTCGGGGTCGGCATCTGGTGCAGCTTTGCACTTGCCTGACTTAGACTCTAGGTCTCCCCCGCGGGCATCCGCCATGTGGCCGTAGGAATCAGCGCGAGCTTGTTGTTCTAGGGCCTTGCTTACGAAGTGTCTTGCGTTGGCCAACTTCTCTTCCGCCGTGTAAGTGTTGTCATCCGGGGTATCTAGCGCGGCAGCCGCATTGAGGATAGGGGTGCAGAAGACAACATCCCCCCTTCTATCCACTCGTTGTGGTGCCGTACGCCAGTCGAACCCTAGGTCTTGAGCCGCTGTCGTCGCTTGCGTAGGCGGCTCTTTTCCACGGCGGTTTTTTGATGACCTTTTTTCCTCGAAGAGTTGCCGGTTTGTTTTGGCCGACATCCTCTCCTGTTCTTTCTTGATCTTCTTCGCAAGGCTCTCAACGTGCTCCTCTCTTTTTCGTAGGAAGTCAGAGTGCTTAAGCATGTTAAGCCTAAGTTCTTCCACTTCGTCGAGTGGGGTATCTTTGCTCACCGGAGTGTTCATGATCTCGTCTACTTCTTTGATGACGGAGAGCAAATCCGTGGGTTTGCTGCTGCCGCCTTTCTCGAGACCAGCTTTCTTCTTCGCGCGCACCTTGTCGGAACTTTCGATGAGTTGGCCGGCAGTGGTGTCGCCGGCTTCTTCCGCCGGCTTGTTTTGCGCCTCCGAAGTAACTGGGGTTGTTTCGTGACCGACAACAATCATCATAGCCAGCTTGTCAGGCATGTCTGTATCCGCTGTACCCTCTGAGGGAGTCGGATTACCATTGGAAAAGCGGGTTTTGATCTTCTCTTCGAAGAGACTAGCATCATCATCGGAGTCAGAGTCTACGTTGACTTGAACGGTAGATCTGGATCCGGCATCTGACATCGCATCCTCCTGTAGAGCAGGGAGGATTGATTCAGGATCGTTGTTTTCCGGCTGGGAGTCGGATCCCAGTCCGACAACTCCGACAAAGTGGCAGTCAGATTCCGCCGACTCCTGGGAGAAGGCGGATTCAGATCCATCTTGCCGGTCGACTGCTTGGTCGAAGGGTTGGTGGGTGGGGTTGTAGAAACGCGGTAGGCCGTACGCCTCTGGCGTGTATCCGATGAAGACGTCGATCCCTCCGATCGGCACGATTTCGCATCCGATAAGGTAGTCGTCCGCCGGGAGCCAGGATTCATCTCAGTTGACGTAGCTATGGCCGCCATACCTTGTGACGCGGCCGACGGCGATCTGCTTGCCCACGCCGCCAAGTGTTCCCGCCTGGAACGTGACGCCAGGAACCTTATGCCCCACGGTGGGCGCCAACTGTCGTGGTATCGGCATAATTGACAGAAGACGGGGGTCCTCTAGCCTACGTATGGATTGTGGGGAAGAAGGTTGGAGTCGTCGAGGTCGAGATTGAACACGGCGAGTTTACCCAGCTTTGGATCCCACTGCGGTGGCGGGATCCTACGTGCTGCTATAATTCACTATGAGGCAATAGCCGTGAACAGGTTACAATGAGTATGATGCCTATGAGATTGTCCCTTGCCCTAAAGGCTCCCTGGTGGCCGGCTTATATAGGCGGCCAGACCCCAGGGTACAAGGTAAGTACTTGTCCGGCAAGTAAACAGAGTCCTAGACCTAGCCGGCTTAGTTACCGCCTTCCGTCTTGGGCTCGGCGGCTTGGTGGGCTTAGGCCTTCCGTCTTCCTTGGACCGTCCGCCTACTTCCTTGCACGTCAGCTATCTGGGCCGCCCGGCAGGCCTTGGCCTTACCACCCTTGGGCCACCCTGGACTAGCCGGATTGATCCATGCTGGTTATACCCCTAGGTTATATATCCCCAACATTAGCCCCCAGAAAGGTTGAAGTTCTCCAGGCGCCGGCTTCTTCTTGATTCTTCATCTGCCAAAGTTGGCGGCTGCAGGACTTGAACCATTCTGAAAATCAACGAGGCACGCGTGCCTTGATGTTGACACGTGGCCGCCTTTATCCATCATGGGAAAAGACGGCTACTCGGCAATCTTTGCCGAGCATTCTTCTTGACGGTTACCGCCTAGCCGGCTTCACGACAGTTTGAAAACAGACTAAGCGGGAATCTCGCCACGATCACAAATTGCGGGAAAAGAGGAGGCGTGGAGATCGTGCAATCATGGGCTGCAACGGATGTTGGACACGTGTCCGACCAAAAACGCCGTTGCACAGGGAGCAACGCCTGGCCCTATAAATAGGTAGCCAAACGGTCCATTTCTTGACCCTGCCTTTTGCTCTCCTCGCGCCCTTGCCTCTTCCGCTTCTTCGCTCCCAGCCTCCGAACGAGCTCCGGCGAACTTCTCTCCTCCGGCGACCTTTTCTGACGGCGATGTCCACCGGTCCAGCTCACTCGACGGCGTCGAGCGGTCCGGCGACCGAAGCCGCGCTCGCAGCGTCGATGGGCGGCGCCATTACTCGCCTCGCCCCGGCGGCGACGGCGGGCAATGTCTCCGTCGTCCCCCCTCGCGCTTCTGCCACGCGCGTCCCGGCGGCGGGCCCTTTCTCTCCTCCACCAAATACCGCGGCGACGGCGGCGACGAGCGCCCCCGGCGACGAGGAAGAAGAAGCGCCGGACCTCGGGTCCCGCTATTGGCTGCCTTCCATCGTCGACGAGGACGCCCTCCAAGATTTGGAGGCAGTCGGCTACCTCCCCACTCGGGAGGATTGCCGGTGGAGGGCCGCCTTGGGAGACATCATTCCCGCCCCGGAAGCCGGAGAACGGGTAATCCTTACCTCCCATCTGGTCAGGGGAATGGCTCTTCCGCCTTCCGCCTTCTTTAGTGAGGTCTTAGATCACTACGGGCTCCAGCCCCATAATATCGCACCCAATAGTATATTAGTCTTAGCCGGCTTCACAGCTCTTGTCGAAGGCTATCTAGGTATTAGGCCTAGTTTAGACTTCTTTAGATACTGTTTCCGTTGCCGGCGACAGACGGTGCCGGACGGTGGGCTGGCAACCTGCGGCAGTGTCACCTTCAACTGCCGCCAGGGCCGCCAATGGTATCCTAAGATACCATACCTCGAGTCCGTCAAGGGCTGGACCTCCACTTTCTTCTACTGCCAAGACATGGCAGCGCCGGGCCGTCAAGTCGGCATCCCGGCATTCGTCAACGCGCCACCCATGCCTCGCCCATGCTGGGACGAGGCGGTGCCCAAGTTGACGGAGGAACTCCGCCTTATTCAAAGGCGGATCGAGCTCCTCACGAGGACGATGGCTCCCCCCCAGCTGGATGGGGTCGACACCGTCATTTGCTGGCTCGGCCGGCAAATCCTCCCCCTGCGGTACAGCCCGCACAAGATGTGTTAGTATTCGCCTACTGACACAGCCTCTCTTCGCGTGAGCGAAGAGATATTGCCGGTCGCCGACCTGGCATTCCGGCTCCGCAGCCTCGTCAAGGCGGGGTCGGTGAAGGCGGCCGAGGGCGTGCCCATGCACACCCACGACAATCCTCCCCTCGAGGTAAATATTTTCTTGCCTTGCCCCTTGTTCGACAGCTTTGCCGGCTAAGGTTGAGTTCCTTTAACATATCTTCTTTTTCAGCTCTCCGAGTTGACGGAGGATGACCTGGCTCCCGACTTCTACGAGTCGGAAGCCGGGAAGACGAAGAAGCGCAAGGCATCCGGCGCCGCTTCCTCCACGGCGAACGCCGAGAGGAAGAAACGGATTGCATCGGCTACCGAGCCGACTCTCGCCAACATTGGCGAGAATGCGGGGATTAACATCCCCCGAAGGTACTCAACTTTGCCTTTTCCAGATGGCGAACTTCTTGAATATTGGCTGACTTATTGTGCTTGCTTTGTATTTTGACAGGGAAAGGGTCGCAACCTCCCGGTTGCCAACCAGGCTCCTTGGCAAGGGAAAGCGGCCGCAAGGCGGCTCGCCGGCCACCGTGCCGCCAACTCCCCCGCCCCACGCCGGCAGCTTCATGGCTGACGCTCGGCGCCAACCTCCAGCCCCGGCTTCGGGTGCTCCGCCAAAGATCCCCTCCACCGATCGCGCGCCGACAACTCCTCTATTACTAGCTGAGGCTACGGCCGATGATGCCGCTCAATCGCGCGCCGCCAATGAAGGGTTGCTGGAGACGACTGCCGGCGGGTCTCGGAGGGCAGCTCCGACTGCGGGAGGCGGCAAAGTCAGAGACCCTTGGTCTACCTTTAAGGAGGCCAAGGAGTCAACCTTGGCTTTTGCCGCCTTTGCCTCGCAGGCCTTCGACGACTTGGAGGGCGACCTATCTGTAAGTCTCTCCGGCATATACATAGTCTTTCCCCCCGAGCACTTGGATGGCTTAGTCAAAAGAAACTTTGACTGCCGGCTTAGTGGTTTTTCGACAATATGTCATATGCTTTTGGTTTTTGTTACAGGGCCTTGTGTCCGCCAACGTCGAGCTTGTCTCCTCGCGAGTCGAGATAAACCGGCGCCATCGCGACCTGAAGATAGAATGCGAGGCCAAGGACAAGCGGATCGCCGAGCTGGAGGCGGCCCGCAAAAAAGATGAAGGTAGAGTTGATCCCTTTCTCCAACTATGCTTTTGACTTATGTTTCCGTCAATCATTTAGCTTAGCGAATCCATATTTGTAGAACTGCTAGACCACGCCCAGGATATCCTGAAGGCGTCCACTGATATGCAAGCTCTTATGAATGAAGCTTCAGACTTGGCGGCCGCCAACTTGGAGTTGAAGGCGGCTCATCAGAAGGAGATGGAGGCCCAGCAACTCAGGTTTGCGCAGGAATCCAGCCAGCTCACTGGTGAGCTGGAAAACATGCGCAACAAGTTGGCGGAGGCAGAGAAGATGGCTGCGGAAGAGATATCCAAGCAGACTTCTCGCGCCCAAACTGCAGAAGACGCGCTGGCAACTCAATGATTGAGTTGTCGGCTTTCCATAACTCGGTCCTTGGTAATTTCTCGCTTCTTTTTTGATACTGCCATGTTGTTTTTAGCCTGAGCCAAACTTATGGCTTTATTTTTGATGTAGTTCCCGCCGGTTTAGGCGATGACAAGGTTGTCAGCCCCCGCCAGGATCGCATTGCGTGTCTGGGCGAGCTGATCGCCGAGACTTTGGCGGCGTCCAAGCGGTTTGCCGCCAAGTTCTTCACTTCCTCTGGCAGCCAGGAGCCGACCGAGTTCAGCGGTGTGCCCGCCATCCTGGAGCAGGCGACTAAACTTCACAAGAGCTCGCTGAAGTCGGCGGCGTGGGGTGGAGCCAAGACTGCCTTGGGTTGTTCATGGCGCACTACCCCGAGGCGGAGATTGAAGCCGTCACCGAAGGCATGCCGTCAACGTACGAAGACGGTAGCGAGGTCGAGCCGGCCGCTATTCTGGACAGCGTTGCTGGCTACGCCACGCGAGTTGCCGACATGGTGGACACTTCCATCTTCTACCGGCGTCATCCTGTGCCTGGCGGAGAAGGAGCTGGAGCTGCCGGCGCGGCTGAGGCGGAGGGGAGCGATAGTTCTCGGGCTGAAGTTGTCAGACCCCAAGTCTGATGTAGACGCTCCCCCGAGCCATATCTTTTTCTTGTCCTTGCCTGCCACCAGCCTCATTTTGTCGGCCCCTGAAACAATGCAACATTTTTAATATTTTGTATATACTTTTGCTGTTGCCTTGTTAGGCGGAAACTAGCTGACAAGTTTTTACTTTGTCTTTATTTATATGGCCCGCCTTAATTTTACCCTGACTTATATGCTTGACTTTTTGTATGTTGACGAAACCTCAGCCGGTAACTTTAGCTGAAACAACCAGGGCTAGACCATTTGTTTAGAATCAGAGACCAAAGCCAACATGTTGGTGTCAAAGACATACTACTAGGCGAACCACATATAAGTAATCAGAGGTAAAGGAATTAGGCGGCGCAAAAAGTTTGTTTTTGCTTTAGGTTGGCTCGAAAGCTGCAAGTATCTACCAGTTTGAACCTTTGCACGGAGCTAAGAAATAGGTAACTTAGATACATAGGGGAAATATGATTGCAAGAAAAGACAAAAGATGGCATGCATCTCAACACAGATGAGGAACCATAGACTTTTATTTCATAATCATATTTAACTTATTACAATTAAAAATTGCTAAGTGTAGAAAGGACATAGCTGCTCAATATTCCAAGGCCGTTTTGTTTGCTCGAACGGGTCGTCAATGCCTCTCTTGCGCTTGGTTCCCATTTTTCCTGCCGCCTTCTTGCGCATCTTCTTTTCGTCTTCGTCGCGGATGTCGGCTAGGTAGTAGGAACCATTGAGCAGTGCCTTTGTGACTATAAACGGTCCTTCCCATGGCAGGGATAACTTGTGCAAGCCTTTTCTGTCTTGAATTAGGCGGAGAACCAGGTCACCTGTTTTGAAGCTTCGCTTCCGCACTCTCCGGCTATGATAGCGGCGAAGTTGTTGCTGGTACAAGGCGGAGCGATGGAGAGCTATGTCTCTTTCTTCGTCTAGCAGGTCTAGGCTATCCTGTCTTGCACCTTCTACGTCTTGCTCGATGTAGGCTTGAACTCTTGGGGAGTCGTATTTCATGTCGGTAGGTAGCACTGCCTCTGCGCCATATACTAAGAAGAAAGGAGTGTAGCCGGTAGATCTGTTTGGCGTTGTGCGCAAACTCCACAATACCGACTGCAACTCATCTGCCCAGGCGCTGGCTGCCCTGTGTAATGGAGCTTCGAGACGAGGCTTAAGTCCTGATAAGACTAGGCCGTTTGTACGCTCTACTTGTCCATTGGATTGAGGGTGTGACACGGATGCCAAATCAAGCCGGATGCCCAGATCGCTGCAGTATTCTTCTATGTCGCCTTGGGACAGATTGCTGCCATTATCGGTGATAATGCTGTGTGGAACTCCAAACCGAGAGATAATTCCCCAGAGAAAATTGGTGGCTGTTCGTGCGTCAAGTTTGCTGATCGGTTTGGCCTCGACCCATTTGGTGAACTTGTCGACAGCGACCAATAGGTGAGTGTACCCACCGCGCGCCTTTTTGAAGGGACCCACCATATCCAAGCCCCAGACCGCGAACGGCCAGGTGATTGGGATCGTCCTTAGCTCCTGTGCCGGCAAGTGAGGTTGACGGGCGTACAACTGGCAACCTTTGCATGTTTTGACGATGTTCTCGGCATCTTCTTTGGCGGTGAGCCAGTAGAAACCTTGGCGGAAAGCTTTGGATACAATGGACCTAGCGGAAGCATGATGCCCGCAGGTGCCAATATGTATGTCTTTTAGGATTTCCCGGCCTTCTTCCGGCTGTATACACCGCTGATAGATGCCGCAAGTGCTTCGCTTGTACAGCTCGCCTTTTATTATCGTGAATGCCTTGGCTCGCCTTATGATCTGCCTTTTTAGTACCTCATCGTCCTCCGGCAACTTTTGGTCGATTAGAAAATTGAGGTACGGGACTGTCCAATCCGGCTGTGTTAAGTAGACAGCGAGACTTGCCGCTTCTACCGGTTCTTCTGAGTCGGGGTCCATCAAATCGGCGCCTTTAATGGATGGCTTGTGCAATTGCTTCAGGAAGATATCTTTTGGTACCTTTTTGCGTTCCGATCCCAGTCTTGCAAGTGTGTCTGCCGCCTCATTCTCAGCTCTTGGAACATGTCGGACTTCGTATCCTACGAAGTTTTTTGCAAGTTCGTCAACTTTGGCTCTGTAAGCCGCCATTGTTGCGCTTTTCGCATCCCATGTTCCGGTTACTTGCTGTGCGACCAAATCTGAGTCGCCGTAACAGAGGATTCTTTTGACGCCTAGGTCGTTTGCCACGTGCAACCCATGAAGCAAAGCTTCGTACTCGGCAACATTGTTGGTTGCTGTGAAGTGGATTTGTAACATGTAGCTTAGCTTGTCACCTTTAGGTGTACGCAGAACGACTCCAGCCCCCGAGCCTTTGAGCATCTTTGATCCGTCAAAGTGCATGACCCAATATTCTGACTCGGGGAGTGCTGTTTCCTCCATAGCCTCTGTCCAGTTGGCGACAAAGTCTGCAAGTGCTTGAGATTTGATGGCGGTCCGTGGTTTATAGACTATATCAAAAGCGGCAAGTTCGATGCCCCATTTGGCGACTCGACCTGTTGCCTCTGCATTATTGATTATGTCTCCCAACGGAGCCTTGCTGACTACTGTCACTGTGTGTTCCTGGAAGTAATGCCTAAGCTTTCTGGCGGCGAAGAATACACCATAAGCCAGCTTTTGGTAATGCGGATACCTCTGCTTGGAGGCGGAGAACACTTCACTGATGAAGTAGACCGGTCGCTGCTCACACGCCGCGGCTTCGCTCTCCTTTCTTTCCACAGCCAAGACAACGCTGACAACAGCCCCTGTTGCCGCGATGTACAGCAGCATTGGTTCCTGTGATCGAGGTGCTGCCAATATCGGAGCGGATGAGAGGGCCTCCTTAAGTTGCTGTAAGGCGGCGTCTGCCTCTGCTGTCCACTCGAAGTTGTCGGATTTCTTCAGTAGCCGGTAGAGGGGCATTACCTTTTCCCCTAGGCGGCTTATGAAACGACTGACGGCCGCCGCCGATCCGGCTAGGCGCTGCACGTCCTTCAGACAAGTAGGTCTGGATATATTTTGGATGGCCTTGATCTTCTCCGGGTTAACCTCAATCCCTCGTTCTGAGACGATGAATCCGAGGAGTTTGCCGGCTGGGACGCCGAAAACGCACTTGGCGGGATTGAGTTTCATTTGATACCTCCGGAGATTCTGAAAAGTTTCTTCCAAGTCCTCTAGGAGATCTGCCTTCTTTTTTGACATTACCGCGATGTCGTCTACATAGACGTGAACATTGCGGCCGATCTGTTCGTGCAGGCAATTTTGCATACAGCGCTGGTATGTTGCCCCTGCATTCTTTAGACCGAAAGGCATTGTAATGTAGCAGAAAGTCCCATACGGAGTTGTGAAGGATGTTTTCAGCTGATCTGACTCTCTCATCTTGATTTGGTGGTATCCTGAGTAGGCGTCCAGAAAACAAAGCAGCTCGGAGCCTGCTGTGGAGTCTATGACTTGGTCAATTCTAGGCAGCGCAAAGGGATCCTTTGGGCAACACTTGTTAACACCGGTATAGTCAATACACATCCTCAGCTCTTTATTCTTCTTTGGGACAAGTACAGGATTTGCCACCCAATCGGTGTGTACAACTTCTTTTATGAAATTGGCGGCCTTTAGCCTATTTATCTCCTTCCCTATAGCCTTGCGTCTCTCATCTCCAAAGCGTCTTGTTGCTTGTTTCACCGGCTTGGATCCTTTTATGACGTTGAGCGAGTGCTCGGCCAGTTCCCTCGGTACACCAGGCATGTCGGAAGGCGACCATGCAAAGATGTCACGATTCTCACGGAGGAACTCGACGAGCGCGCCTTCCTATTTGCTGTCAAGGTTGGAGCCGATGACAACTTGCTTAGACTTGTCACCTGGGATGAGGTCCGCCTTTTTGGTGTCTTCTGAAGCTTCGAAAGTCTTTTTGACATCCATCTTTGGCTTTGGCATGGAGTTGTCTGAATCCGCCCCGAGCAGCGCGAGTTCTTCCTTGTGGATGACGGCTTCTGCGAAGGCGGCCATGCCACGCTCGCACTCCTTGGCTTTCTTGAAGTTGCCGGAAACCGTGATGGTTCCGTTTTCTCCCGGCATTTTAAGCTTGCTGTATATGTAGCACGGCCTTGCCATGAACTTGGCGAAAGCCGGTCGTCCGAAGATTGCATGATAGGCGCTTTTGAAGGGGACAACCTCAAACCTAAGGAACTCTGAGCGGTAGTTCTCTTTTGGTCCGAAAGTTACCTTCAGCCTGATGCTCCCCATTGACTTTGCTTGCCTGCCGGGCACTATGCCATGAAATGTGAGGTTGCTGTGATCCAGCTGATCCTCTGACAGGTTCATGCGGCTTAGCGTGTCGTAGTACA
Source organism: Poa annua (assembly GCA_026929855.1). NCBI lineage: Eukaryota > Viridiplantae > Streptophyta > Magnoliopsida > Poales > Poaceae > Poa > Poa annua. Next base: position 63,056,806 of record CM049429.1, on the reverse strand, counting down.
GGATGTTGAGGCTGCTGCCGCCATCCATGAGTACCTTTGTGAGTCTGAAGTTGTCGACAATGGGGTCGACGACAAGGGCGTACTTGCCTGGGTGAGGGACGTGATCAGGGTGGTCGGACCGGTCCCAAGTGATTGTTGCCTCCGACCAGTTCAAGTACTGAGGGACGTCCGGCATTGTCGCGTTGAGTTCGCGCATCTCCGCCTTATCCGCCTTAGCCGAAGGCGTGCCGACAAAGCACACCAGAGATTCTTTGACCTTCGGATATGGCTTCTTTTTCTTGGCGTCTGCGTCATCTTCGCTTGAGATAGACATGTCGTCGTCGTCCTTATCCTCCTTGCCGTCTTTCTTGTCGTTTTTCTTTGACTTCTTTGACTTCCAGCCGACTGTGGGATCCTTTTTGAAGTCGTCCATGAAACGACATTCGCCAAGCATATGGTTGACCTTGCCCAATGAGGCGTGGATGGGACATGGCAAAAGTTTTGCCTGTTCATAAGTGTTTCGCGCCGCCTTAGGCCCTGAGCCGGCTTCACGACTATCTTTCTTATTCGTCCACATCTTTTTGTCGGCGTTCCCTTGGAACGCTGCGGCAACCTCATTGGAAGGCCCGGCTTTGTCATCCGCCGCCTGCTTGCGCTTGTTGTTCCGCTTTGGTATGATGTTGACGTCTGGGTCATCGTCCCTGGCATCGTCATCCGCCGCCGCGTATTGGACGGCTAGGTTGAGCATCTCACCAAGGTCCGTGATTTGCTCGCGGACGAGCCTATGACGGAGCAAGGACTTCTTCTGCAGGCCCGTGTAGAAGGCATGGATAGCCTGCGCGTCCGAAACACCATGACAGTTGGCCTTTTCGGATATCCAACGGCTGACAAAATCTGTCATGGTTTCGTCCGGCTTTTGGACACAGCGCTGCAAATCCGTGTAGGTATTTGGACGCTTGTACGTTCCTTGGAAGTGCTGGGAGAAAACCTTTTCCATGTCGTACCAGCTATGGATGGACTTTTCAGGAAGGTTGTCGATCCAAGCTCTTGCCGTGCCTTCCAACATGAGAGGTAAGTAGCGGACGGCAATGTGGTTGCTCCCGCCGGCAATCTCTATGGCAATGGCGTAGTCGGATAGCCACGAGTCCGGCTTAACGAGGCCGTTGTACCGAGAACAGTTTTTTGACACTGATGTCATGTCCTTGGGAAACGGCTCTCTGCGGATGGCGTCACCGAAACACTTTGGTCCAGAGTATAGCGGCTCCTTTCCTCTTGCTATGTCTTGTAGGCGGTGTCGTGCGTCTTTTGGATCGAGCTGCCGTGCGCCTCTGTTTGCGTCCGGCTCGTCCTGCGCTGCCCGGCTTATGCTGCGCCTGGGCCCTTCTACCTCGTCTCTCCTCTTGCTGCCAGTGCTATGCTGCGGAGACCGGCTGCGGCCTCTCCTTGGAGGGTCGTTGCCGGCATCTTTTCTAGGCGGCTGCCTGTTGTTCCGGCTGTCGCCATTGTCGCGTCTTGGCTGAGGCGGAGGTGGTAGGTCTTCTCTGCTTCCCGACCTTGAATTCTCGTCCCGCCTTTGTTTTGGCGGTGGTGCCTTCTTTGGAGGTGGCGTTGCCTTCCTTTTGTCGCCATGGCTACTGGAGCCGGACGGGCCTTCGGGGTCGGCATCTGGTGCAGCTTTGCACTTGCCTGACTTAGACTCTAGGTCTCCCCCGCGGGCATCCGCCATGTGGCCGTAGGAATCAGCGCGAGCTTGTTGTTCTAGGGCCTTGCTTACGAAGTGTCTTGCGTTGGCCAACTTCTCTTCCGCCGTGTAAGTGTTGTCATCCAGGGTATCTAGCGCGGCAGCCGCATTGAGGATAGGGGTGCAGAAGACAACATCCCCCCTTCTATCCACTCGTTGTGGTGACGTACGCCAGTCGAACCCTAGGTCTTGAGCCGCTGTCGTCGCTTGCGTAGGCGGCTCTTTTCCACGGCGGTTTTTTGATGACCTTTTTTCCTCGAAGAGTTGCCGGTTTGTTTTGGCCGACATCCTCTCCTGTTCTTTCTTGATCTTCTTCGCAAGGCTCTCAACGTGCTCCTCTCTTTTTCGTAGGAAGTCAGAGTGCTTAAGCATGTTAAGCCTAAGTTCTTCCACTTCGTCGAGTGGGGTATCTTTGCTCACCGGAGTGTTCATGATCTCGTCTACTTCTTTGATGACGGAGAGCAAATCCGTGGGTTTGCTGCTGCCGCCTTTCTCGAGACCAGCTTTCTTCTTCGCGCGCACCTTGTCGGAACTTTCGATGAGTTGGCCGGCAGTGGTGTCGCCGGCTTCTTCCGCCGGCTTGTTTTGCGCCTACGAAGTAACTGGGGTTGTTTCGTGACCGACAACAACCATCATAGCCAGCTTGTCAGGCATGTCTGTATCCGCTGTACCCTCTGAGGGAGTCGGATTACCATTGGAAAAGCGGGTTTTGATCTTCTCTTCGAAGAGACTAGCATCATCATCGGAGTCAGAGTCTACGTTGACTTGAACGGTAGATCTGGATCCGGCATCTGACATCGCATCCTCCTGTAGAGCAGGGAGGATTGATTCAGGATCGTTGTTTTCCGGCTGGGAGTCGGATCCCAGTCCGACAACTCCGACAAAGTGGCAGTCAGATTCCGCCGACTCCTGGGAGAAGGCGGATTCAGATCCATCTTGCCGGTCGACTGCTTGGTCGAAGGGTTGGTGGGTGGGGTTGTAGAAACGCGGTAGGCCGTACGCCTCTGGCGTGTATCCGATGAAGACGTCGATCCCTCCGATCGGCACAATTTCGCATCCGATAAGGTAGTCGTCCGCCGGGAGCCAGGATTCATCTCAGTTGACGTAGCTATGGCCGCCATACCTTGTGACGCGACCGACGGCGATCTGCTTGCCCACGCCGCCAAGTGTTCCCGCCTGGAACGTGACGCCAGGAACCTTATGCCCCACGGTGGGCGCCAACTGTCGTGGTATCGGCATAATTGACAGAAGACGGGGGTCCTCTAGCCTACGTATGGATTGTGGGGAAGAAGGTTGGAGTCGTCGAGGTCGAGATTGAACACGGCGAGTTTACCCAGCTTCGGATCCCACTGCGGTGGCGGGATCCTACGTGCTGCTATAATTCACTATGAGGCAATAGCCGTGAACAGGTTACAATGAGTATGATGCCTATGAGATTGTCCCTTGCCCTAAAGGCTCCCTGGTGGCCGGCTTATATAGGCGGCCAGACCCCAGGGTACAAGGTAAGTACTTGTCCGGCAAGTAAACAGAGTCCTAGACCTAGCCGGCTTAGTTACCGCCTTCCGTCTTGGGCTCGGCGGCTTGGTGGGCTTAGGCCTTCCGCCTTCCTTGGACCGTCCGCCTACTTCCTTGCACGTCAGCTATCTGGGCCGCCCGGCAGGCCTTGGCCTTACCACCCTTGGGCCACCCTGGACTAGCCGGATTGATCCATGCTGGTTATACCCCTAGTTGATATATCCCCAACATTAGCCCCCAAAAAGGTTGAAGTTCTCCAGGCGCCGGCTTCTTCTTGATTCTTCATCTGCCAAAGTTGGCGGCTGCAGGACTTGAACCATTCTTAAAATCAACGAGGCACGCGTGCCTTGATGTTGACACGTGGCCGCCTTTATCCATCATGGGAAAAGACGGCTACTCGGCAATCTTTGCCGAGCATTCTTCTTGACGGTTACCGCCTAGCCGGCTTCACGACAGTTTGAAAACAGACTAAGCGGGAATCTCGCCACGATCACAAATTGCGGGAAAAGAGGAGGCGTGGAGATCGTGCAATCATGGGCTGCAACGGATGTTGGACACGTGTCCGACCAAAAACGCCGTTGCACAGGGAGCAACGCCTGGCCCTATAAATAGGTAGCCAAACGGTCCATTTCTTGACCCTGCCTTTTGCTCTCCTCGCGCCCTTGCCTCTTCCGCTTCTTCGCTCCCAGCCTCCGAACGAGCTCCGGCGAACTTCTCTCCTCCGGCGACCTTTTCTGACGGCGATGTCCACCGGTCCAGCTCACTCGACGGCGTCGAGCGGTCCGGCGACCGAAGCCGCGCTCGCAGCGTCGATGGGCGGCGCCATTACTCGCCTCGCCCCGGCGGCGACGGCGGGCAATGTCTCCGTCGTCCCCCCTCGCGCTTCTGCCACGCGCGTCCCGGCGGCGGGCCCTTTCTCTCCTCCACCAAATACCGCGGCGACGGCGGCGACGAGCGCCCCCGGCGACGAGGAAGAAGAAGCGCCGGACCTCGGGTCCCGCTATTGGCTGCCTTCCATCGTCGACGAGGACGCCCTCCAAGATTTGGAGGCAGTCGGCTACCTCCCCACTCGGGAGGATTGCCGGTGGAGGGCCGCCTTGGGAGACATCATTCCCGCCCCGGAAGCCGGAGAACGGGTAATCCTTACCTCCCATCTGGTCAGGGGAATGGCTCTTCCGCCTTCCGCCTTCTTTAGTGAGGTCTTAGATCACTACGGGCTCCAGCCCCATAATATCGCACCCAATAGTATATTAGTCTTAGCCGGCTTCACAGCTCTTGTCGAAGGCTATCTAGGTATTAGGCCTAGTTTAGACTTCTTTAGATACTGTTTCCGTTGCCGGCGACAGACGGTGCCGGACGGTGGGCTGGCAACCTGCGTCAGTGTCACCTTCAACTGCCGCCAGGGCCGCCAATGGTATCCTAAGATACCATACCTCGAGTCCGTCAAGGGCTGGACCTCCACTTTCTTCTACTGCCAAGACATGGCAGCGCCGGGCCGTCAAGTCGGCATCCCGGCATTCGTCAACGCGCCACCCATGCCTCGCCCATGCTGGGACGAGGCGGTGCCCAAGTTGACGGAGGAACTCCGCCTTATTCAAAGGCGGATCGAGCTCCTCACGAGGACGATGGCTCCCCCCCAGCTGGATGGGGTCGACACCGTCATTTGCTGGCTCGGCCGGCAAATCCTCCCCCTGCGGTACAGCCCGCACAAGATGTGTCAGTATTCGCCTACTGACACAGCCTCTCTTCGCGTGAGCGAAGAGATATTGCCGGTCGCCGACCTGGCATTCCGGCTCCGCAGCCTCGTCAAGGCGGGGTCGGTGAAGGCGGCCGAGGGCGTGCCCATGCACACCCACGACAATCCTCCCCTCGAGGTAAATATTTTCTTGCCTTGCCCCTTGTTCGACAGCTTTGCCGGCTAAGGTTGAGTTCCTTTAACATATCTTCTTTTTCAGCTCTCCGAGTTGACGGAGGATGACCTGGCTCCCGACTTCTACGAGTCGGAAGCCGGGAAGACGAAGAAGCGCAAGGCATCCGGCGCCGCTTCCTCCACGGCGAACGCCGAGAGGAAGAAACGGATTGCATCGGCTACCGAGCCGACTCTCGCCAACATTGGCGAGAATGCGGGGATTAACATCCCCCGAAGGTACTCAACTTTGCCTTTTCCAGATGGCGAACTTCTTGAATATTGGCTGACTTATTGTGCTTGCTTTGTATTTTGACAGGGAAAGGGTCGCAACCTCCCGGTTGCCAACCAGGCTCCTTGGCAAGGGAAAGCGGCCGCAAGGCGGCTCGCCGGCCACCGTGCCGCCAACTCCCCCGCCCCACGCCGGCAGCTTCATGGCTGACGCTCGGCGCCAACCTCCAGCCCCGGCTTCGGGTGCTCCGCCAAAGATCCCCTCCACCGATCGCGCGCCGACAACTCCTCTATTACTAGCTGAGGCTACGGCCGATGATGCCGCTCAATCGCGCGCCGCCAATGAAGGGTTGCTGGAGACGACTGCCGGCGGGTCTCGGAGGGCAGCTCCGACTGCGGGAGGCGGCAAAGTCAGAGACCCTTGGTCTACCTTTAAGGAGGCCAAGGAGTCAACCTTGGCTTTTGCCGCCTTTGCCTCGCAGGCCTTCGACGACTTGGAGGGCGACCTATCTGTAAGTCTCTCCGGCATATACATAGTCTTTCCTCCCGAGCACTTGGATGGCTTAGTCAAAAGAAACTTTGACTGCCGGCTTAGTGGTTTTTCGACAATATGTCATATGCTTTTGGTTTTTGTTACAGGGCCTTGTGTCCGCCAACGTCGAGCTTGTCTCCTCGCGAGTCGAGATAAACCGGCGCCATCGCGACCTGAAGATAGAATGCGAGGCCAAGGACAAGCGGATCGCCGAGCTGGAGGCGGCCCGCAAAAAAGATGAAGGTAGAGTTGATCCCTTTCTCCAACTATGCTTTTGACTTATGTTTCCGTCAATCATTTAGCTTAGCGAATCCATATTTGTAGAACTGCTAGACCACGCCCAGGATATCCTGAAGGCGTCCACTGATATGCAAGCTCTTATGAATGAAGCTTCAGACTTGGCGGCCGCCAACTTGGAGTTGAAGGCGGCTCATCAGAAGGAGATGGAGGCCCAGCAACTCAGGTTTGCGCAGGAATCCAGCCAGCTCACTGGTGAGCTGGAAAACATGCGCAACAAGTTGGCGGAGGCAGAGAAGATGGCTGCGGAAGAGATATCCAAGCAGACTTCTCGCGCCCAAACTGCAGAAGACGCGCTGGCAACTCAATGATTGAGTTGTCGGCTTTCCATAACTCGGTCCTTGGTAATTTCTCGCTTCTTTTTTGATACTGCCATGTTGTTTTTAGCCTGAGCCAAACTTATGGCTTTATTTTTGATGTAGTTCCCGCCGGTTTAGGCGATGACAAGGTTGTCAGCCCCCGCCAGGATCGCATTGCGTGTCTGGGCGAGCTGATCGCCGAGACTTTGGCGGCGTCCAAGCGGTTTGCCGCCAAGTTCTTCACTTCCTCTGGCAGCCAGGAGCCGACCGAGTTCAGCGGTGTGCCCGCCATCCTGGAGCAGGCGACTAAACTTCACAAGAGCTCGCTGAAGTCGGCGGCGTGGGGTGGAGCCAAGACTGCCTTGGGTTGTTCATGGCGCACTACCCCGAGGCGGAGATTGAAGCCGTCACCGAAGGCATGCCGTCAACGTACGAAGACGGTAGCGAGGTCGAGCCGGCCGCTATTCTGGACAGCGTTGCCGGCTACGCCACGCGAGTTGCCGACATGGTGGACACTTCCATCTTCTACCGGCGTCATCCTGTGCCTGGCGGAGAAGGAGCTGGAGCTGCCGGCGCGGCTGAGGCGGAGGGGAGCGATAGTTCTCGGGCTGAAGTTGTCAGCCCCCAAGTCTGATGTAGACGCTCCCCCGAGCCATATCTTTTTCTTGTCCTTGCCTGCCACCAGCCTCATTTTGTCGGCCCCTGAAACAATGCAACATTTGTAATATTTTGTATATACTTTTGCTGTTGCCTTGTTAGGCGGAAACTAGCTGACAAGTTTTTACTTTGTCTTTATTTATATGGCCCGCCTTAATTTTACCCTGACTTATATGCTTGACTTTTTGTATGTTGACGAAACCTCAGCCGGTAACTTTAGCTGAAACAACCAGGGCTAGACTCCCTGACGGCGGACGCGCCGATCTTCATTGCGGATGGAGCCGGAGCGACCATGATCCTAGCACTTGTTTGCCTTCCCACAGACGGCGCCAATTGACGAGGTGTTAACTCGACAAGTCCCAGGGTTGTGCACCCCAGGTTGATTGATGGGGAGAGAGATGAGTGCAAGGTGGTCACGACGGCTGACAAGCAAGGATTTACCCAGGTTCAGGCTCCCGGAGGATAACACCCTACTCCTGCCTGTCTGATTATTGATGCGAGTTGTGGTTACAAGGGCGAGATTGCGATCTCGCTAGGGTTTGTGTCGTAGCTATGAGCGTGTCCTCTGGGACGGGCAACCCTCCTGGCTTTATAGGCAGCCAGGTCTCGGGTGGTTGGTGCTGATGGCAACTACAGATATGGCAGGTTATGCTTCCTAACCGACTTGGACTAGGTTACATGGTACCCCGCGTGGGCCTCCTGTGGGCCTTTCCATCCTTGGCGCGGCCCAGGTAGCCTTATCGTGGGCTACCCGCAAGGCAGCCCCACGTCAAAGGCAGACAAGTTCGAGTGGACACAAGAGGCGCAGGACGCATTCGACCATCTCAAGAAAACACTGACAACCTCTCCAGTCCTCGTGGCACCGCTGGAAAATGAGCCGCTGTACCTATACGTCTCAGCAACGAACAGGGTGGTAAGCACGGTGCTCGTAGTCGAACGAGAAGAAGCACAGTCACCCGGTGCAGAGGCCCGTCTACTACCTTAGCGAGGTACTCACCTTGTCCAAGCAGAACTATCCTCATTACCAGAAGCTGGCGTACGAAGTCTTCATGACCTCCAGAAAGGTCGTCCACTACTTCTCCGAGCACCCGATCACGGTGGTAAGCTCCTCTGGACTAGCAGACATTCTCACAAACCAACGCGCGACAGGGCGAGTCGCCAAGTGGGTTGTCGAACTAGGACCATGGGGGGCTGAAGTATGCTCACCCGAAGTCCATCAAAGCCCAAGTCCTCCCGGAATTCACCACCGAGTGGATAGAAGCCCAGCTACCAAATGTCCCCGACTTGTCCAACGCATGGACAATGTACTTTGATGGCTCCAAGAAATTCACGTCAGCCGGGGCAGGAGTCGTGCTCATCTCCCCCAAAGGCGACAAGCTCAAGTATGTCCTACAGATGGACTTTCCGACGCCGTCCAACAACGAAGCCGAGTACGAGGCCCTGATCCACGGCATGCGGATGGCCAAGAACTGCGGCGCCACGCACCTCATGATCTACGGCGACTCCTACCTGGTGGTACAGCAAACCATGAGGTCCTGCGACGCCATCGCTGACAACATGATCGCCTACAGAGACCTCTACAATCAGTTGGAAGGCAACTTCGACGGCTGCGAGCTGCGCCACATTGGCCGTGAAAGCAACGAGGAAGCCGACGTCCTCGCTAACATGGGCTCAGACAGGGTGCCAGTCCCACCCGGCGTCTTCCTCGAGTGCATCACGCAGAGATCCATCAAGACTCAGAGTACAGCAAGCACTGCAACAACAAAAGGCAATGCCAACCCGCCAAGCCAAGACTAGGTCCCCATGGAGGTCATGCTAGTGGAAGCCACATGGACAGGACCGTACCTGGCATACATACTACATCAGAAGCTGCCAGCCGACCCAGTCGAAGCAAAGCGCATCATCAGACGCTCCAAAAGTTTCACCGTCATCAACGGAGAACTCTACAAAAGAAGCATCTCAGGAATACTGCAAAGGTGCATAATCCAGTCGACGGCCAAGCCATCTTACTCGACATCCACGCGGGTATCTGCGGGCATCACGCCAGCAGTCGGGCACTGGTGGCCAAGGCGCTACGAGCCGGATTCTACTGGCTGACAGCCATGCAGGACGCCGAGGAGATGGTGAAGAAATGTACAGGGTGCCAGGAATTTGCCAACAAGCCACACGCGCCAGCATCAGAACTCAAAACAATACCATTAGCCTGGCCCTTCGCCCAATGGGGTCTGGACATGGTGGGCCCGCTGAAGAAATCCTCACCCGGAGGTCACACTCACCTCCTGGTTGCAGTTGATAAGTTCACAAAGTGGATCGAAGCCGTGCCCATCACAAGTTCGACTGCATCCACAACGGTCAACTTCATCAGGTCAATCATCTTCAGATTTGGAGTACCGAACGGGATCATCACCGACAATGGCTCGAACTTCACAGCTGAAGAATTCAAGGACTTCTGCTCAGAGCAGGGGATCAAGCTCAGCTACGCGTCCGTCTCGCACCCGCAATCCAATGGCCAAGTGGAGAAAGCCAACGGACTCGTCTGCAACGGCATCAAGAAACGACTGCGCGTGCCCCTAAAACGCGCAGCGGGCGCATGGGTGGAAGAACTGCCATCCGTCCTCTGGAGTCTGCGGACAACGCCAAACAGATCCACCCAGTACACTCCATTCTTCATGGTGTACGGTGCAGAAGCGGTCCTCCCCTGCGACATCAAGTTCGACGCACCGAGAGTAGTCGCCTACGACGAGTCGGATGCAAAGGAGGCACTCGAAGACAACAGAGACACCCTGGATGAAGCGCGCGACATCGCCATGGCACGATCAGCCGTGTATCAGCAGGACCTGCGCAACTATCACACACAGAGGCTGCGACCAAGAGCGTTCGTTGCAGGCGACCTGGTTCTTCGACTCAAGCAAAAGAAGGTGCACAAGCTCGCTTCCCCATGGGAGGTCCCGTACATCGTAACAGAAGCAATAGGCAACAAAGCTTACCGCCTAAAGGACTCGAAGACAGGAGCGGACTGCAGCAACCCGTGGAACGTAGCACAACTCCGCCGGTTCTACGCCTAGTTCAAAACAATCATTGTACAAGAAAATCAGCGCGGCAGGTTTCATACGCACTCTTTCCCTTACCAGGGTACCTGAGGGGACTGGAAGGGTTTTAATGAGGCGGCCTGTTCGCAAGAATCAATAAAGTGATTTGAAGAAAACATGTCTCCTTTACCTATCACTCAGAGGAAGCTCAAAATCCTAGGCCGCCACTCGAACCACTCGGGGGCTGCGCCACACAGGTTGAAATAAAAGCTTAGGCCGCTACCCGAACCACTCGGGGGCTGCGGCATACAAGTGTGCCAAAATCCTAGGTCGCCACCCGAACCACTCGGGGGTTGCGCCATACAGGTTGAAATAAAAGCTTAGGCCGCTACCCAACTTACTCGGGGGCTGCGCCATACAAGCATAAAGTCAAAAAATCCTAGGCCGTCACCCGACTGACTCGGGGGCTGCGCCATACAGGTCAAGTTCAAAATCCTAGGTCGCCACCCGACACACACGGAGGCTGCGCCACACAGGTAACACTTGTAACCCTAGGCTACCACTCGACTTACTCGGGGGCTACGCCAAACAGGCCTTCTCAGAAAAATCCTCAGCCGCCACTCGAACACACTCGGGGGCTGCGCTGTACAGGTCAAGTTCAAAATGCTAGGTCGCCACCCGACATACTCGGGGGCTGCGCCAAACAGGTAACACTTGTAATCCTATGCCACCACTCGACCTACTCGGGGGCTGCGCCACACAGGTCTTAACCAAAATCCTAGGCCACCACTCGAGCAACTCGGGGGCTGCGCCATACATGTCAAGTTACAAAAATCCCAAGTCGCCACCTGTTAAAATCAGAGACTGCGGCATACAGGTCACACTTGAAAAAAAAAACCTAGGCCGTTGCCCAGCGTACTAGGCGACTGCGCCAAACAGGTTGCAAATCAATACAGGCACTGTCACTTTCGAGCAAGCAGATCAATTCTCATAACTCGAAAAGACTTCCATCTGTTACATCATGCTTACACAGGCACATTTGTCCTCTATAGCTAACCCTGTACATCAGACGACAGCTACTCTAAACTGCAGGTTCGGCCTTCGGCGCATCAAGGGGACCTACAAGGCGCTCGCTCAGGTCCTGAACCTGCCGGATAATCCGGCGCGCAGCCGCTAAGGTCTCGTCAAAGTCATCGTCACCCGGCAGGCCTTCAAGCACCCTCTCAAGCGGAAGATGTGGCCGGTGCATCCGGACGTATGCCAGCGCCGCGTTTGCACCAGCCACAAGTTGGGCGTCGACAACCTCCTTCAGCCCTTCACCATCGCGAAACCTCTCCAGCAAGGCGGACAGCCCGTTCGGCTGCGCATTATGCAGGAAGTACACACGATTGATGTGCCAGAGTGTCTTCCGACAGTTCTCCAGAAGAAAAGCAGCGCGCCACGTACGATCAAGCATGGTGGCAAGGACGCGCCCCCTCGACTGGTTCACCCAGAACTGTCGAGCTTCGTAGGAGTCGCCGGACGCCTCTCGGGTGACTCGCTCCTCAACGCGAGCCCGCTCGGCCTCCCAGTCAGGATTAATATCTGCACGCATAAAATGCAAGTCGGAACGAGAAGGAAAGCCAACAAAGACGGCAGCCGCCAAAGGGATACAAACCTTGCAACTGCCGACTGATCAGGTCGATCTCCCCAAGCAAAAAATCGTCACGTCGCGAGAACTCCGCCGTAGGATGCGACTGGGAACGGTGCAGCAGCCGCTCCGTATTCTTCAGGGTCGCCTCAAGCTCCACCACCTTGTTCTTCAGATATGTGATTATCCGCTGATCATTTACACTGCGTGGAGGAGCCGGCGCCGCCCGATGACGGCGAGCACCCGAAGAAGAAGCCGCGCCACTCGGCTCGGCCACAGGAGAAGGTGGAGCATCATCGCGCACAGCATTCTGCCAGGGATACGCAGAGTCAATACAATCACGCGACTGCGAAGCGCAGATCAACTCAGAAGAAAGAAAGTCAGCAAAATCAATATTGAAGACCAAAAGACCCGACAGGGTAATATTCATTACAAAGCAAGAAGTTCAAAATACAGACCGCGGCGACTGCCGAACTCCTAAAGCTACGCCTACTCTAAGGCTGCGGACTGCGACCGGGAATGGCCCTTCCGAGCGGCAGCCGCCTCGGTCGCCTTAGCAAGGGCCCTCTCGAAGAGTGCCACAAGCTGCACGGCCAGCTGCGAGGCACGCTCCTTCACGCCACTCAGCGACGCGGTTCGGTCATCGGGTTTGCGAGGAAAACCGCTGACGACCTTCTCGAAGTCACCTGGAACCTGATGGCCTAATAGGAGCTGGAAGGTGAGCTCGGAGCCGCGTACCATCTGCGACCGCGTGAAGTCAGTGATGGTGGTCGCGTCCTCAAACGGCGTAGCTAGGGCGTCCACGGCTGCCGGCGGCTGGTCGCCCGGGAAGATACTCTGATGCACCACAGTGAGGGCTCCAGTCGATTTCTGCAACGCGGCTGCGGACTTCTTCAGCGCGTCTGAGGCATAGGCACAGACCCGGTCGAGGAAGCCGACAGCGGTCGCCAGGTCAACCGTGTCACTCGACGCATCTTCTGGAGGAGCTCCACCGCAAGTCTCTGCGCAAAAATTCAAGGTTAAGCAAAGAAAAAGATCAAAGACGCAGTAGGCATCAAGCCGAAACTTACCCCCAAGAACACCGGCGAGCGAAAGGAGACGACCGACTTGAGTCTTCTCCTGGGCGACCCGCGCCAGCTCCCGCTCTCGAGACTCGTGAAGAGCCTTCTCAAGCTCATCAACCCGCCCAGTAGCCTGGTCCAGAGAGGCACGCAGTTGGTCCCTCTCTTTCTCCAGGCAAACGTAAGCCGCGGCTGCATCGAGCTGTTGACGGTAGTACGGCTGAAGCAAAAGCAAGATGTTAATAAAGTTGCGAGCGACTATACTAGTCACCCACACCTTTGGGGGCTACTCCCATCGGGAGCGCTGATCGCGCACCCGATGAAAAATCAAGAATGCAAGAACAAGCATAAAAGACTTACGTGGTCCAGGAGTTCAAGATCCTCTGCAGTCGAAGGAGGAACGCGGCTAGACGATGCAACGCCGGCAGGCTCAGCAAGCACCTTCTCCACTAGCGCCTGGGTCCCCAGTCCAGTCGAAGGGGCAGATGTATGCTCCACGTCCCGAAGGGGGGAGCTAACATTGCCAGAACGGTGGCTGCATCAAAACCAAGCACACCTGTCAACCTACACGTCGCAACCGCAAAATGCAACTCGAAGGACACACATCATAAAGAAGCTCACCTGGGGGTGCCGGCGTCGTCATAGCTTTCCAGGGAGGGCGAAGGCATCCGCGCGAAAGAACGAGGAGCCGCGGAGCTGACGGGAGGAACGTTCAGGGGTTCGTCCCAGCCACCGGAGGACTGCGCACCCGGCGATGTCGCGACGACTTCCTCCACAGTAACGTCGACATCCTTGGCAGGTGACGACGCAGTGGCAGAATCGCCACGACTCGGAAGCTTCTGTTTCTTCCGCGCGGGTTCCTCCACTTCATCCTCCTCCTCCACATCGTCACGGGGAGAGTGTGCGGAGGGAATCTCTTCGTCTTCGTCTTCCTCCTCGACAAACTTCTACTCGTCGTCGGGTCCGTTCTCAGGAAGAGGAGGAAGGCTGACGAGCAGAGCTCGACCCTGAAGCAAGTAGACACAAAGTCGAACCAAAAAGAAAGGTAGACTCAAGTCGAACAAGGACAAAAAGAAAACAAGACAAGACTTACCTCAGGAACGGGGTTCGAGGCCCCGTAAGGAGAAATCGGGCACTTGACGTTGCACGTGTCCGCGGCTCGGAGGTTGGTGATGGATCTGACGTTGGCTTCCACCTCCTCATCATCAAGCGGCTCGGCGCTGACGCCTTCGGCGGCCCACATCGGGTGAGGCCAGGCGCTGAGCGGCTGCACCCGAAGACGGAAGAAGGTGGCCATCAGGAAGACGCCACCCGCCTCGCGCCCAAGGGTCTTGGTCAGACCGCGCAGCAGGCCCAGCAAGGGCCGCACGGCCTCCTTCTCCACGGCGGACAGCGGGTGCGCCCAGGCGCCGGTCTTCCGCAATCCACGTCCGCTGTCGAACGCGTCCAGGCCGTCCTGGTTCGACTGGACGTAGAACCACCTCCGACGCCATCCTTGGACGGAGTCGGACTTCTTCATCTGGAAGTACGCGGTGTCACCGCGCACCTGGATTCCGAAGCCGCCCACGGGGAAGGTCAACCCGCTCTTCCCCACGTTCTTGCGAACGAGGAAGAGCGACTTCCACAACGCCCAATGGGGCGCGACACCCAAGAAGCATTCGGAGAGCACGATGAAGCCCGCGATGCTCAAGACGCCATTGGGGGTCAGATCGTGGATCTGAACCCCATAGGCATACAAGAGACCGCGCACGAAATCGTGCATGGGGAACCCGAAGCCCCGCGGAAGGAAATCCGCGAAGCAAACACGTTCCCCATCGCGGGGAGTGGGGAAGACCTCCTTGCCAGGAACGCGTACCTGGACTTGGTCGGCAGGTGGCAGCAGACCTTGCGCGCGGAAAAGCTCCACCTCGGCCTTCTTCACCGATGATCTCTGCCAGTCGCCGTCGGGTTTCTTCATCACCCCGGCGTCGTCGGCGGCGGCAGAGGAGCCAGCGGCGCTCTTCGGCTTGCCCATGGTCAGTTTGCAAGGGTTACGGACAGATTGCCCGGAGCTCTGGATGGCGGCGGAAATGGTAGAGCGCAGAGGAAAGGAAGCACAAAGCGATTGGAGAAGATGAAATCCCAAACGTCAAGACACAGTACTTATGCCTCGAAAATCAGCATCTCAACCGTCCACCGAACAAGGGCCCCGAGCAGGCACATCCGGCCGTCCACGTGTCGCACGGAGAAACCAACCGTCACCGCCCACTTCGTCCACTATGCACGAAAACCGAGGCATCGTCATCGTGCCGCGCAAATTTCGCGCCCACTTCGGAGACGTGACAATTATTGACCGCGGTCAGCTCTGACAGCGGGGCCCGCCACGTCACGTCCCATCGGGCGCAGAGGCGTGCAACAGATCATCACCAGTGACGTCATCAAGCCAACGGCTCCAAATTCAACTGAAGCAACTCGATAGAGTGATTCGAGTAGTAAGCTTCAAAGCTGAAACCAACAAGGTAGGATCAGCCAATGATCTGAGAACCCGAAGAAACCATTCGGGTGGCAACATAGTAAGTTCGAGCAGCCGAATCCATCCACAAGTAAGCCAAACAGGCTGAGTAGAAGCAAGCTTCACAAGAAGATGAAGGCAAAGTAATTAGACTGCAAAGGTTACTCCCATCGGGAGTGGCCGGTTCGACTGAAGAAATCGAGTTCAAGCTCAAGAGAAAAAGAAGTTCGTCTGGGTTCTAGTTTCTTCAGTCGAACCGGGTTGGCGACCCAGTCCGAATCCTTGATCTCTCGGATGAACTTGGCGTGCAGTAATCTGTCGACTTCCATGGTGATCGCGTCTCGTTTGGGTCTTGAGAAGCGTCGCATGGATTGCTTGACCGGTCTTGCGTCCTTGTGGACTTTCAGAGAGTGCTCGGCGAGTTCCCTGGGTATCCCTGGCATGTCAGAAGGTTGCCATGCAAATATTTTCCAGTTCTCACGTAGGAACTCGACGAGCGCGCCTTCCTATGCGGGGGTCAGACTCGATGAGACCTTGACCGTCTTTCTGCTGTCAGTCGGATGGACTTGATGGGTGACGGTGTCGTCATTCGTGTTGAACGCTGCGTCTTTGGCAGGCTTCTTGCGAGCCGGGAAGATGGTCTTGTCGTTGTCGGCTGATATGGCCTTGAAGTGCTCTTCGACGCCGAAGAACTCGGAGATCTTGGCGAACTCGCGGTCGCAGTTGTTGGAGAGCCCGAAGTCGCCGCGGATGGTGATCACTCCTTTCGTCCCGGGCAACTTCATCATCAGGTAGGCGTAGTGGGGTACTGCCATGAACCTGGCAAAGGTCGGGCGTCCGAGGATGGCGTGGTATTGTGACTTCCAGTCGACGACCTCAAATTCTATCGACTCCTTCCTGAAGTGCTCGGGTGTACCGAGGATGACGTCGAGTGTAATTGTTCCCATGGGCGTGATTGCTTGCCCTGGTACTATGCCGTGGAAGGTGGTCTCCGATTGCGGCAATTTCTCTGTCGACATGTTCATTCGTCTGAGGGTGTCGGCGAATATGATGTTGATGCCGCTGCCTCCGTCCAGGAATACCTTCTTCAGGCTGTAGTCGCCGATCAAGGCCTCAATCACGAGTGCGGCGTGCCCGGGTCGGATTACCTCCGATGGGTGATCTGCCCTGGAGAATGTGATTGGTGTCTCCGACCCACGCAGGTAGTCTGGTACCGCGCGTGGGCTGTTGATGTCTTGAAGTACTTGGCGTGTGATGATTTTCTGCCGCCTGTTCGACGGGGGTCCCTTTTGGATCATGTTCAGCTGTCCCCGTGCGGCTGGGTACGTGTCAGCTGCTGCCGACTGACCTTGTTGCTGCTGCTGCGGCTGGGGGAACGCTCCTGCCGCCTGCACTTGGTTGTTGTTTGCGGGTGCTGCCTGGATGGCCAGCTGCGGTGCCGCTTGTACGGCCTGCACCGGGGCGATGATTTGCTGCATGGCATGGTAGATCTTTCTTGCTTTGCGGCAATCCTTCAATAGGTGGTTGGAACTCCATTTGCCTATTTCCGGGTTGCGGAACGAGTGATGCTTACAGGGTTGCATCAGCTCCTCTGCTGGGGTCAACGGGCGCTTCCACTCGCGTTTCTGACTTCCATCATTGTGGCCGACGCTGCTGCTGCCACGGTTGTACTGACTCGAGCTGGGCTGCCGACTTTGCTCGTACTGTCGGCTGCCGTCACGCTTGTCCTCACGGGGGGTTTCATAACCCGCCGCTACTAATTCGATTGAATCGTGGGTGTAACGTGGCTCAATCTTTTGACGTGCCTCGCGCCAGTTGCTTGTTTCGCCCTCTTTTTTGGGAGAAGTTTCGCGGACGTAGTCCTCTCCTTCGGCCCATTGGTTGGCTGTCTTCATGAGTTCTATTGTGGTTTTCGGCTGGAGCCTACCGAATTCCTCCCGGAGGTCGCGGCGAGCGACGCCATGCATGAAGGCGTCCATCACTCGATCTTCTGATACGGGTTCCATGGTATTGCGGAGGAGTGTCCACCTCTGGATGTAAGAGCGGAGCGACTCATCCTTCCCTTGCTTACAGGCCTGCAACTCGATGTAGGTCGTCGGCCTCGCGAATGTTCCCGAGAAGCTCTTGATGAAATTATCCTGAAATTCTTCCCATGTTCGGAAAGAGTCTTTGGGTTGGCTTGTGAGCCACCCGCGTGCCGAGTCTGTCAGCATGAGCTGGATGTACTGCATTGCCGTAGTCGACGTTCCGCCTTGGCAGGTGCAAGCGATGAGGTAGTCTTCGAGCCACAACTTTGGGTCTTGCTTCCCGTCGTACTTTGGTGTGCCAGCCGTCAACTTGAAGCCTTTAGGCATGCGGGTGTCGCGGATGTTGAAGCTAAAGCATGCCGCGCCACACGGCTCGAAGTCGCGGTCAGTGTGGTCGTCCGCGTTTGCCGCACTAGCCGATCGCTCCTTGCGGTTGCGGTCCACCGTCTTCTGTGTCAGGACGTCGCGAAGGTCCTTGACTGGCTGTCGCTGCGCCGCTGGGATGCCCGATGTCGTTGGTTCGTGCGCTCGGTAACTTGGCCCCTTGGCCGCCAGAGCTTCCTCGATTGCCCTTATGGAGGCAATTTGTTGCTTGTGGAGAAGGGAGCGTGCGTCCCCCTCCGGTGGCTGCGTGAGTCAGAGGTATGTCTCGACTGAGATCAGGGCGGCATTCGCCGTCTCATCTTCGGTGACGAAGGACGAGTCGAGGTTGCGGGTGAGCCTTGTTCGATCAGCTTCTGCCATGTGGGGGACACGGGCTCTGGTTCGCCGTGCTCCTTGGTTAACATCTGTGGAGGATGTGAAGGATAGGGCGGCTCGCCTGGCACTCGATGCATCCGCGTCCCTTTTGCGCCTGAGCAGGTCGGCTTTTTCGGCGCGAATTCGTTCGCCTTCCTTGCGTAGCAAGTACTGGACCGCCAGGTGGTCTTCTCGAGGTGCGCTGGGTGGGGGGAACGTGCCCTCGTTCACGTGCTTCATGGCCTGGATCGCCATGTCCTGCGTGATGACAAGCTTAGTCTGGTCCGGCATGTCCACCTCTAGCGGATATGCGGGTTCTTCTTCGTCGTCATGCGGTGTTGTGCCGGCCATGAAGACTTGCTTGGGGTAGACTTGAGTCGGGGAGTTGGTGCTGCCGCTGCTGCTTCTGGCACCCGCTTCTTGCTCGGGGACGAAAATTGCTGCAACATGGCGTGCGGCGCAGCCGCTGTCGCGTCTTCTCGCGATTGTCCATGTGCTCACGCTCGCCGGGGCGAGTGCGATTGGCTTGGGGTAGACTTGGGATTTCCACGAAGATGAGGGCGCGCGCGACATGGCTGTCGGACGCGGGCTCCTGGTCGCCCGTGCGGGTGCGACGGTCGAGGTGGGTCTTGACTTGGTCGACCGCACGACCGAGGTTGGGGTAGTAGACTCGACTCGCGCGGCCGTTGCCGAGATTGTCGATGTAGATGTCCTCTTCGCGGGTGCAGCTGGCGCGGCCCCTGCGGGTGCGGCAGATGCGATCTTCGCGGGTGCGGTAGATGCGATCTCAGCGGGTTCGGCGGTCGTGATCTACGCGGGTGCGGCAGATGCGATCTCAGCGGGTCCGGCGGGCGCTATCTCCGCGGGTGCGGCAGATGCGATCTCAGCGGGTCCGGCGGGCGCGATGGTCGGCGATTTTGGTGACGCCGTCGCGTGTAGCGCCGTAGTCGTAGACCTGAGTATACCACGACTATCGATGCAGCAGAATATGGAGCTGAAGGTGATGTGTATACCTTTGTCCAGATCGGCGTACACCGATTGATGAGCTGGCGAGTGGATGACGTACTCGAAGGAGCCGAATCGGATCGACTCCCTGACGGCGGACGTGCCGATCTTCATTGCAGATGGAGCCGGAGCGACCGTGATCCTAGCACTTGTTTGCTTTCCCACAGACGGCGCCAATTGACGAGGTGTTAACTCGACAAGTCCCAGGGTTGTGCACCCCGGGTTGATTGATGGGGAGAGAGATGAGTGCAAGGTGGTCACGACGGCTGACAAGCAAGGATTTACCCAGGTTCAGGATCCCGGAGGATAACACCCTACTCCTGCTTGTCTGATTATTGAAGCGAGTTGTGGTTACAATGGCGAGATTGTGATCTCGCTAGGGTTTGTGCTGTAGCTATGAGCGTGTCCTCTAGGACGGGCAACCCTCCTGGCTTTATAGGCAGCCAGGTCTCGGGTGGTTGGTGCCGATGGCAACTACAGATATGGCATGTTATGCTTCCTAACCGACTTGGACTAGGTTACATGGTACCCCGCGTGGGCCTCCTGTGGGCCTTTCCATCCTTGGCGCGGCCCAGGTAGCCTTATCGTGGGCTACCCGCAAGGCAGCCCCACGTCAGTGTTGACGGCTTCGGCCCAAAAGTTGTGAGGGGACTTGAACTCGGCCATCATCGACCTTGCCATCTCAATGAGTGTGCGGTTCTTCCTTTCGGCTACACCATTTTGTTGGGGAGTATAAGCAGCGGAATATTGATGACGAATCCCTTCTTCACTAAGGAACTCGTTTAAGGTGTAGTTCTTGAACTCGGACCCATTGTCACTTCTTATCACCAAGATAGGGACATTGTGTTGACGTTGAGCTTCATTGGAGAAGTCGATGATAGTTTGTTGAGTCTCCATCTTCGTCTTGAAGAAGAAAACCCATGTGTATATTGAATAGTCATCAACAATCACCAAGCAATATTTCTTGCCACCAAGACTAGCTTCCGGAATGCGACCAAAGAGGTCAACATGGAGAAGCTCCAAAACCCTTTTTGAAGAAATGATGGTCTTGCTTGGATGGTATATGTCATGCATTTTTCCTTCAACACACGCCCTACACATTCGATCCTTCGAGAAAGAAACATGGTCTTTTAGTCCTAGGATATGGCCACCCTTGTGAAGACTTTGCAAAGTCCTCATGTTGACATGGGTAGTCGGCGATGCCATAGCGAACCCAAGTCCGCCTTTGCGAATAGGCACATTGTATGGGAAGTGGTGACTCCGGAGAAGTCAACCACATAGAGCCCATTCTCAATGTACCCAACAAAAGACACATTGAGAGACTTGCTCCGCAAGAGAATGACCATTTCCTTTTCGAAGACAACGGTATAGCCCAAACAAGTTAAGGAATGGACGGAGATCAAGTTGAAACCTAGGGACTCGACAAGCAAGACATTCACAAGTGTGATGTCCGGTGCCACTACCACCTTGCCGAGCCCTATTACCTTAGACTTAGAATTATCACCATATGTAACGGTCATTTGATCATCATTGGGCTTCAACTCCGTTACAATATCCTTGCTTCCGGTCATATGACTAGTGCACCCACTATCAATTATCCATTTCGATCCTCCGGAAGGAAGGCCCTACACACAATCAATTCTTTGGTTTAGGCACCCATTTTGCAATGGGTGCCTTTTGGTTAGCAACAAGGGTCTTTGGAACCCAAATAGCATATTCAATGTAACCATCAAAAGGACCAATGTATCTAGCATAGACATCCCCATAATAATCAACATATAAAGCATAGTTGGGGTTAGATATGCCCGCAAAGTAATTACGAGTGGGAGTGCCCCTTGTGGCATTTCCACTCGCAATGTCATCCTTCATGGCTTGTGCGGACTTGGTCTTCTTCTTGATCTTCTTCTTCTCCTTAGCAACATAGCCTAGACCTTCCTTACCATTGTGGGGCACTCGCTCATGAAGAGGAGTAGTGAGTGTCCCCTTACCTTTATCAAGAGAGGTCTTGGGATTGGTTGCCATGGAAGGAACAAACACAACCCTAGCAATATCCTTCACAACATTTGCATAAGCATTCAAAGGAGTAGAGGTGCTAGGTTTCTCAAGAGTAGATATCCGAGATTGGAGTTGATCACGAGACTTTAGAAGACGTTCGTGATCACTTGTCAACACCTTGTGAGCATTGTCAAGTGACTCGAAGTCTTTGCAAAGTCTAGCATGAGCAACTACAAGCTCGGACTTTTCATTTTGCACAATTTTACATTTAGCAAAGTAGAGATCACGATCCTTAGTGATCTTAGCAAGTTGCTCCTTAAGGAGAGCATGAGCTTCTTGTTCATCTTCGAGAGAGGATTGGAGAGACACCTTAGCATGTGCATCCTCTCTCTCAATCTCACCTTTTAGTTCAAGCTCATCCTCAAGCTCACCTATACGACTCATGATTGAGCCAAAGTGTTTCTTTCCTTCTCCTTGCAAGTTAGTCATGAATTTATCAAAAGCAATGATTTCTTCCTTGACTTCTAAGCTCATAGCATCATCAATGTCATGTGATATGGAGTTGGGGGATAATTTTACCTCGGATGTCTTTGCCATAAGACATCTTGCATTCTTGACGATGGGGCTCTCGTTTGGTGAGGAGAAGAGTGATGGAGGTGTGGAAGAAATGGCTAGTGCGGCCACTTGCGTTGGTGTATCCTCCTTGTCACTATCTTCATCATCGGTGGGATATTGCTCTTGAGTCACCAAGACAATCTTTTGGTTCTTCTTGAAGAAAGGCTTCTTCATGGGCATGGGCCCCTTGCCCTTCGTCTTGGCCACGAGCCTCCCACCATGATCCTCTCTTCTCTCCCATGGGCAATCGGCAACAAAGTGGCTCTTGTCATCACAGTTATAGCAAAGCCTCACTTTGTTGAATGGCTTTCCTCCGTTGGGGGGAAACTTCTTGTCAATCCTTGCTTTGGCCCTTCCGGGGTTCTTCCAAAAGGTTCTTGCCGCAAGACCCATGTGTTGAGTGAGAGTGCTTGAGAGAGCTTCACTAGATAGCTCGACTTGATCATCACACTCCTCTTCATCCTCTTCTTCAACGGTGGCCTTCAAAGCAATTGAGGCATGCTTGTGCATCCCTATGGCTCTAGCTCTTGCATCTTGTGCAATCTTGGAGGCCACCTTGTATGCGGTCATCTCTTGCATAACTTCATTGGATGTCATCTTTGCAAAGTCTTGTCTCCCTTGGAGTGTCTTCAAATCCGTTTCCTCAAAGGGCAAGAGAGCGGTCACAAACTTCCTCTTGATCCAAGCATCATTAATGTACTCCGCCCCGAGGTTCTTGAAGGAGTTGGCAACCAACACCAACCTCCGGTACATGTCCTCGTGGCTTTCTCCATCCAACTTGTAGAACCCTTCCACCTCATTGCATAAGGCATCATACCGGTTCTTCTTCATGCTCTCATTCCCGACGAAGATGTCGGAAAGAGCATTCCAAACTTCCTTGGCGGTGGAGAATTGTTGAATGAGAGCCATGTCCTTCTCTGCAACGGCCATTTCGAGTTGATGAAGAGCGGTGGCGTTGAGTTGGCTATCAACCACCTCTCTTCTTGTCAAGTTGGTTGGATCATGGGGCTTGTATCCTTCTTCAATGATGCGCCAAAGCTCAATGGAGGCACTACATAGATGAGACTTCATTAGAAATACCCATTGAGAGAAATGAGTAGGTTTAAGCTTAGGAGGATCACTTCTAAAGTTTACATGAGGGTGAGGGATAGGAGGGTTAGGAGAGTAATTATGGTTGACATTATGAAATTCCTCTCCTTTGGGGGTGTTAGAGGAGCTAGGTGGTTCATCCTTTTCCGCCTTCCCGGGAACACTTGAGGTAACATCTTTGGACCCATCCGAAGATGACTCCTTCGAGTTCCCCGCATGTTCCTTAGGAGGAGGAGAGGGAGAAGTAGCCTCGGGCTCCTTAGACTTCAAGAGTGCCATGAGCATCTCATTCATCTTGAGTAGTTGGGCCTCCAAGGACAATCTCATATCAATAAGATCGGCCATGGTTGCCCCTTTGGCTAACGCCTCCTTCTCCGCCTCTAATTTTTCACGGGCGGCCCTCTCGGCATCGGATTCCGTCATCGTTGCACTTAGGCGGTTAAGCCCTTAAAAAGTGAACCTGGCTCTGATACCATTTGAACGGGAATCCGGCACCTAGAGGGGGGGGGGGTTAATAGGTGCTATTACAAATTTTAGGTCTTTTCAAATTTAGGCTCAACACAAAGGTAAATTCTCTAGATATGCAACTACGGTGAATTTACCTAAATGATAATCTAAGCAATAACAAGATAAGCAAGTAAGGGAGCAAAGGTAAAGGGAACCGAGTGAAGCACGCGGAGACGAAGATGTAATCCCGAGTTCCACCCAAGGGTGTACGTCTCGTTTGGAGAGGTGTGCGCTACCACAACAGGTTAGCCACAACGCCACAAAGGCTCACCTTCTTCTCCGATGAACTCAACCACAAAGGTTTCGAGCCCACCTTCCACTATTGATCCCCTTTTAGGGCGGAGATCGAATCCCTTACAAACGCTTGAGGCACACACCCACAACTTAATTGGGGGCTCCCAAGAAGACCATAAAAGGTCAAGGACCACAAAAGGTCAAGGTAACACCAAGAGTACAACAATGGTGAACTAGGTTTTCCCACCGGAAACCCTAGCCACGAAATCCCCAAGTAAATGGGGGAGAAATGCAAATCCCTTCGGTGAAGATGTAGATCCGGGCCTTCTCCTCCAATCCTCCAAAGATCAATGAATTTGGGTGGGGGGGATTGGGAGATCTTGATGATTTGAGCTTTCAAGAATAGTAGGAGAGAGAAAATCTGAGAGCTAGCTGTTCTTGAGTGAGTGAGGGGGTATTTATACTCCCCCTCAAAATCTGGCCGTTGGCTGTCTTGGGCACCCGGAAATTCCGGTTTAAGTAACACCGGAAATTCCGGTCACCCGGAATATCCGGGTCTTTGAAAATATCCGAGCTGAATTTCCGGTTGAGATCAGAACCAATTCTGAACTTGACTTAGCCGATTTTCTGAGGGTGACTCGGAATATTCGAGTCCTTGAAATTTCCGAGCTGAATTTCTGATTGGAGTCAGTACCACTTCTGAATCTTGACTTAGCCAATTTTCTGAGGTTGACTCGGAATATCCGGGTTGGGGAACCGGAATATCCGAGTCCTTGAAATTTCCGAGCTGAATTTCCGATTGGAGTCAGTACCACTTCTGAATCTTGACTTAGCCAATTTTCTGGGGTTGACTCGGAATATCCGGGTTGGTGAACCGGAATATCCGAGTCCTTGAAATTTCTGAGCTGAATTTCCGATTGGAGTCAGTACCACTTCTGAACTTGACTTAGCCAATTTTCTGGGGTTGACTCGGAATATCCGAGTTGGGGAACCGGAATATCCGAGTCTGGGAAGAATTCCAGAAACTCTTTTTCTCTACAATTTGGCTTTAGGATTTGTGATATGAGTTTCACCCAAACTGAAATACTTAGCAATAGGATTAGTATATCATTGGTATTGTTAACTAACACACAAAACACTAGGGATTAAGAAATGTTCTTTCATCATGGTCGCACCGGCTCCATCCGCAAGGAAGATTGACGTCGGCACCACCCGGGAGTCCATCTGCTTCGGCTCCTTCGAGTACGCCTTCCACCCGCCGGCCGGCCGCTCGGTGTACGCCGATCCGTACGAAGGTATACACATCACCTTTGGCTCCATATACTGTTTCGTCGACAGTCGCGGAATATTCAGGTCCGCGGTGACCGCACCACGCACGACGGTAACACCCGCATCGGCCACCCCCCCCCCCCCCCCCGCGTTGTACCTGCCATCGTCTGTCACGGGAGTCACATCTGCTACAACTGCAAGGATCGCATCTACTTCGACTACATCGACTACTTCGACAGCGGCCATGCAGATCGAGTCTACTTCAACCACCTCGATCACACGGTCGACAAAACCAAGATCTGCCTCGACCACGACTGCATCGATCGCACCCGCGCGTGCGACCAAGGACGCGCTGCCGATGGCCACGACGCACGCATCTTCGTGGACCCATCAAGTCTACCCCAAGCCAATCGCACTCGCTCCAGCGACTGCGAAATCTCCTCCCACGACTCCTGCAAAGATCGCGAGAAGACGCAACAACGGCTGCGCCGCCCGCCACGTGGCAGCAATTTTTGATCCAGAGCAAGATTCGGATGACGGAAGCAGCAGCGGCAGCGTAAACACCCCTACCAAGGTCTACCCCCAGCAAGTCTTCATGGCCGGCACAGCACCTCTAGAAGGCAACGACGAACCCGCATACCCACTGCAGGTGGTCATGCCCGACCAGACGACTCGACTCACAATCACGCGCGACATGGCGATCATGGCCATGAAGCACGTTGATGACTGCACGTTTCCACCACCCGACGCTCCTCGGGAGGATCAGCTGGCAGTCCAGTACTTGCTACGCAAGCAAGGCGAACGACTACGCGCCGAAAAAGCCGAACTCATCCGGCGCAAGAGGGATGCGGACGCGTCAAGCGCCAGGAGGGCCGCCTACTCGTTCACCTCTTCCACCGAGGTCAGCCAAGGAGGACGACGACGAAGAGCCCGCGTTCCCTACATGACGGAAGCCGATCGAGCTAGGATCACCCGCAACCTTGACTCGTCCTTCGTCACCGAGGACGAAAACGGGATACCCGTCCCAAAAACGGCGGACGCCTACATCATGGCAGTCGAAACGTACCTTCGGCTCACACAGCCACCGGAGGGAGACGCACGAGCCCTTCTCCACAAGCAACATATCCAGTCCATGAAGGCAATTGAGGAAGCACTGGCAAGCAGGGTGCCAAGCAACCGGGCACGCGAAGAACAAGAACGCCAAGCTCGCGATCCGGCAGCACCGGACGTCCCTGCAGCACAGCCACTGCGACAGCCACAACCAGGCGAAGACCTTCGCAACGTCATCACGCAAAGGACGGTAGACCGCAACCGCAGCCAGCGTTCGACCGACACGACGAACCCAGATGAGCAGGGCGACCACAACTTCGAGCCGTGCGGCGCCGCATGCTTCAGCTTCAACATTCTCGACACCTGCATGCCGAAGGGCTTCAAGCTAGCAGCAGGAACACCTAGGTACGACGGAAAGCAAGACCCGCGCCTCTGGCTCGAAGACTACCTCATCGCCTGTACCTGTCAAGGTGGGACATCGACCACAGCAATGCAGTATATCCAGCTCATGCTCACGGGTTTGGCACGCGGATGGCTCACCAGCCAGCCCAAGGACTCTTTCAAAACCTGGGAAGAATTCCAAGATACCTATATCAAAAGTTTCTCTGGGATATTTGCAAGGCCGACGACCTATATCGAGTGTCAACCCTGTAAACAAGGAAGAGATGAGTCGCTCCGGTCATACATCCAAAGGTGGACACTCCTCTGCAACACCATGGAACCCGTCTCAGAAGACCGGGTGATGGACGCGTTCATGCATGGCGTCGCTCGCCGCGACCTCCGCGAAGAGTTCGGTAGGCTCCAGCCGAAGACCACGATCGAGCTCATGAAGATAGCCAACCAGTGGGCCGAGGGAGAGGACTACGTCCGCGACACCTCCCCAAAGAACGAAGCCGGAACAAGTAACTGGCGCGATGGACGCCAGAAGAAGAAACAACGTTTCACCAACCTCGACTCAATCGAGCTAGAAGCGGCGGGATATCAAACCCCCCGTGATGACGCGCGCGATAGCAGTCGCCACTATGATGAAGGACGCCAATACAGTCGCACCAGCGACCAGGGTCGGCAGTCCGACCCAGGACAATACAACCGCAGCAGCGGCAGCATTAGCCGCACTGACGGAGGCCAGAAACGCGAGTGGAAGCGCGCGCTAACCCCAGCAGAGGAGTTGATGCAACCTTGCAAGCATCACTCGTTTCGCAACCCGGAAACGGGCAAGTGGGGTGCCAACCACCTATTGAAAGATTGCCGCAAAGCACGCAAGATTTACTAGGCGATGCAAAATATCATCACCCCTGTGCCAGCGCTGCAGCCGACCCCGCAGCTCGCCATTCAGGCAGCACCCGTGAACAACAACCCGACACAGGCAGCGGGCACCTTCCCCCAGCAACAACTTTAGGAAGCCCAGCCAATGGCACACGACGCGTACCCAGCTGCGCGGGGACAACTCAATATGATACAAAAAGGACGCCCTTCAAACAGGGCGCAGAAGCTCATAACCCGCCAAGTGCTACAAGCTACTACTTGCCCACTCGCAGTGCCGAACTACCTGAAAGGGTCAGAAACACCAATCACGTTCTCCAGGGCAGACCACCCGAAAGACGTACCTCGACCAGGGCATGCCTCCCTAGTCGTTGAAGCCCTGATCGGAGATTACAACTTGAAGAAGGTTTTCATGGATGGAGGAAGTGGCATCAACATCATATTCGCCGACACCCTGAGAAGGATGAACAAGTCGACGGATAAGCTGCCAGAGTCAGAGACTACATTCCACGGCATAGTACCAGGGCAAGCAATCACACCCATGGGAACGATCACACTCGACGTCATACTCGGGACACCCGAGCACTTCAGGAAAGAGTCGATCGACTTCGAGGTTGTCGACTGGAAGTCAAAGTATCATGCTATTCTCGGGCGCCCAAGTTTCGGCAGGTTCATGGCAGTACCTCATTACGCCTACCTGATGATCAAGTTTCCTGGACCCAAAGGAGTAATCACTGTACGCGGCGACTTCGACCGCACTAACAGCTGCGACCGCGAGTTCAGCAGGATTTCTGAGTTCTTCGGGGTCGAAGAGCACTTCAAGGCCATATCAGCCGACAACGACAATACCATCTTCCCACCCCGAAATAAACCAGCCAAGGACGCCGCCTTCAACATGACTGACGATACCACAACTCATCAGGTACATCCGACTGACAGCAGCAAGACGGTCAAAGTGTCCTCAAGCTTGACCCCCGGATAGGAAGGCGCGCTCGTCGAGTTTCTACGTGAGAACTGGAAAATCTTCGCATGGCAACCCTCTGACATGCCAGGAATACCCAGGAATCTCGCCGAGCACTCCTTAAAAGTTCACAAGGACGCCATACCCGTCAAACAGGCCATGAGACGTTTTTCTGGACCCAAACGGGACGCGATCACCGCAGAAATCGACCGACTGCTGCACGCCAAGTTCATCCGAGAAATCAAGGACTCAGACTGGGTCGCCAACCCTGTCTTAGTAGAGAAAAAGAAGACGAAGAAGCTACGCATGTGCGTCGACTTCACCGCCGTCAACAAATGTTGCCCCAAGGACCATTTCCCGCTCCCGCGGATAGATCAGATCATCGACTCGACAGCAGGATGCGAACGCCTGTCCTTTCTGGACGCCTACTCAGGTTACCAGCAGATCAGACCGAAAGTTGAAGACGAAGAAAAAACGGCGTTCATCACACCCGACGGTGTCTTTTGCTACCAGACAATGCCCTTCGGGTTGAAGAACGCTGGCGCCACGTATCAGCGCACGATGCAAGCATGCCTCAAAGGACTCATCAGGCAGATTGTCCAAGTCTACGTCGATGACATCGTCGTCACGACCCGAAAGGAGGATACCCTAGTCGCCGACCTGCGCAAGGTCTTCGCGGTGCTCAACGCATATCAGATCAAGCTGAACCCAGAAAAGTGCGTTTTCGGCGTACCAGCCGGGGAGCTACTAGGGTACCTCGTCTCTGCAAGAGGAATCGAAGCAAATCCCGAGAAGGTGCAGAATATACTCACGATGCCGGCACCCACCAAGCTCCGTGAAGTGCAATGATTAGTCGGCCGAGTCGCAGCTAGCCGGTTCATAAGTAAGTTGGGGGAAAAGGCCTTGCCGTTCTACCAACTGATGAAAAAGGCGGACAAGTTCGAGTGGACATCAGAAGCACAAGAACATTCGACCAGCTTAAGAAGACCCTGCCAACTTCCCGAGTCCTGGTAGCACCACTGGAGAACGAGCCACTATACCTATACGTCTCAGCGACAAACAGGGTGGTGAGCACGGAACTCGTGGTTGAGCGGGAAGAAGAAGGGCATAGTCATCATGTCCAGAGGCCAGTCTACTACCTCAGCGAAGTCCTAACACTTTCCAAGCAGAACTGCCCGCACTACCAAAAGCTGGCATACGGAATCTTCATGACTTCCAGGAAGGTCGTCCACTACTTCTCCGAGCACCCTATCACGGTGGTAAGCTCCTCTGGCCTAGCAGACATCCTCACAAACCAACGCGCGACAGGACGAATCGCCAAGTGGGTTGTCGAACTAGGACCCTGGGGGCTGAAGTACGCTCACCCAGAGTCTATCAAGGCCCAAGTCCTCCCGGAGTTCACCACCGAGTGGATAGAAGCCCAGCTACCAGATGTCCCTGACCTGTCCAACGCATGGACAATGTACTTTGACGGCTCCAAGAAGTTCAAGTCAGCAGGGGCAGGAGTCGTACTCATCTCCCCTAAAGGCGACAAACTAAAATACGTTCTGCAGATGGACTTTCCGACACCCTCCAACAACGAAGCAGAGTACGAGGCCCTGATCCATGGCATGCGGATGGCCAAAAACTGCGGCGCCACACACCTCATGATCTACGGCGACTCCTACCTCGTCGTACAGCAAACCATGAAATCATGCGACGCCATCGCCGACAGCATGATCGCCTACAGAGACCTGTACAACCAGCTGGAGGGCACATTCGACGGCTGCGAGTTGCGGCACATCGGTCGTGATAGCAACGAGGAAGCTGACGCCCTCGCCAACATGGGCTCAGACAAGGTACCAGTACCACCCGGCGTCTTCCTCGAGCGCATCACACAAAGATCCATCAAGACTCGACCGGTAGCCAAACCCTCCACACCAGCAACGAGCAACAGCAACCCGCCGAGCAAGGAAAAATATCCCATGGAAGTCATGCTGGTAGAAGCCACATGGACAGGGCCATACCTCGCGTACATACTGCACCAGAAGCTGCCAACTGATCCAGTCGAAGCAAAACGCATCATCCGGCGCTCCAAAGGTTTCACCGTCGTCAACGGGGAACTCTACAAGAGAAGCATCTCAGGAATTCTGCAAAGGTGCATGGATCCAGTAGACGGCCAGGCCATCCTACTCGACATCCATGTGGGTATCTGCGGGCATCATGCAAGCAGTCGAGCCTTGGTGGCCAAAGCACTGCGAGCCGGGTTCTACTGGCCAACAGCTATACAAGACGCAGAAGACCAAGTAAAGAAGTGCCACGGGTGCCAGGAATTTGCAAAAAAGCCACACGCACCGGCGTCGGCGCTCAAGACAATACCGCTAGCCTGGCCCTTCGCCCAATGGGGGTTGGACATGGTAGGTCCGCTGAAGAAATCCTCGCCCGGAGGGCACACTCACCTCCTGGTCGCAGTCGACAAGTTCACCAAGTGGATTGAGGCGGCACCCATCACAAGTTTGACTGCATCGTCAGCGGTAAACTTCATCAGATCCATCATTTTCAGATTTGGGGTGCCAAACGGGATTATCACGGACAACGGCTCAAACTTCACAGCCGAAGAGTTCAAAGACTTCTTCTCAGATCAAGGCATCAAACTCAACTATGCATCCGTCTCACACCCGCAGTCCAATGGGCAAGTCGAGAAAGCCAACGGCCTAGTCTGCAGCGGCATCAAGAACGCCTGCGAGTGCCGCTGAGACGCGCCGCAGGCGCGTGGGTCGAAGAACTGCCATCAGTACTCTGGAGCTTGCGAACCACGCCAAACAGATCCACTCAGTACACTCCATTCTTCATGGTGTACGGTGCTGAGGCGGTTCTTCCCCGCGACATCAAATTCGACGCGCCAAGAGTGGTCGCCTACGACGAGTCAGATGCAGAAGAAGCACTCGAAGACAGCATGGACATCCTGGACGAAGAACACGACATCGCGTTAGCACGGTCAACTGTGTATCAGCAAGACCTGCGCAACTACCACGGAAGGAGGCTGCGACCAAGGGCATTCATAGCAGGCGACCTGGTCCTCCGCCTCAAGCAGAAGAAGGTGCACAGGCTCGCCTCACCATGGGAGGGCCCGTATATTGTAACAGAGGCAACCGGCAACGGAGCCTACCGTCTGAAGGACTCGAATACGGGGGCAGTCTGCAGCAACCCGTGGAACGTCGCGCAACTTCGCCGGTTCTATGCCTAGTCGACAAAATCATTGTACCAAGGAAAGCATGTCAACGCGGCAGGTTTCAGACGCACTCTTTCCCTTACCAGGGTACCTAAGGGGACTGGAAGGGTTTTAATGAGGCGCATGTTCACAAGAATCAATAAAGAAGATTTACAGAAAAAGCTGTTCACCTTACCTTCTCAGTCAACCTGTATGGTTTGTTCTCAAGGAGAGGAGGAAGGCTGACAAGAAGAGAGCGACCCTGAAGCAAACAAAGCAAAGTCGAATCAAGAAAAAGAAGATCAAGAAAACAAGCAACGAAGAGAACAATACAAAAACTCACCTCAAGAACAGGGTTCGCTCCTCCGTACGCAGCGACCGGACACTTGACGTTGCAGGAGTCCGCGGCTCGAAGGCTGGTGATGCCCCTCACCTTGGTCTCTACTTCTTCGTCGTCAAGCGGTTGGTCGTTGACACCCTCGGCTTCCCACATTGGGTGGGGGCGAGCACGTAGCGGCTGGACGCGCAGCCGGAAGAAGGTGTCCATCAAGTAAACGCCACCCGACTCGCGCCCCAGGGTCTTGAGAAGGTTGCACAACAAGCTCAGCAGAGGCTTCACGGATTCCTTCTCCTCCTCGGCGAGCGGGTGCGCCCAGGCACGAGTCTTCCGCAAGTCGCGCTCAGCATCGAAGGGCGCCAGACCCTCCTGGTCACACTGGAGGTAGAACCACCTCTTTCACCACCGCTGGACGGAGTCCGACTTCTTCATCTGGAAGAACGCGGTGTCACCACGCACCTGGATGCCGAAGCCGCCCACGGGGTACGTCAACCCGTTCTTCCCAACGTTCTTGCGAACGAGGAAGAGCGACTTCCAGAGGGCCCAGTGGGGTGTGATCCCCAGGAAGCACTCGCAGAGCACGATAAAGCTCGCGATACTCAAGACGCCATTGGGGGTCAGATCGTGGATCTGAACCCCATAGGCATACAAGAGACCACGAATGAAATCGTGGAGAGGGAACCCGAAGCCCCGTGGAAGGAAATCCACGAAGCACACGCGTTCCCCCTTGCGGGGTGCGGGATACACCTCCTTGCCAGGGGCACTAACCTGAGCCTGGTCCGTCGGTGGCAGGAGTCCTTGCGTGCGAAGAAGCTCGAAGTCCGTCTTCTTCACTGTCGATCTCTGCCAATCGCCATCGGGTTTCTTCATCAACCCGGCAGCGGCGGGGATGTGCTCGCGGCGATCTTCGACTTTCCATGAGCTCGGAGGATCGCAGAAGGTGGGAGCACAATTGGCACAGAGCTTGGACGGAGGCAAATATGGCAGAGAGCAAAGGAATAGAGGCGCGAACGATTGGAGAAGATGACGCTCTCGTGCTGCGGCACAGTACTTATGCCTTGCAGAAATTCATCTCAGCCGTCCGCAAAGGAACTGTTCCGAGCAGCTATATCCAGCCGTCCACGTGTCGTGCGGAGAGACTAACCGTCGCCGCCCACTCCGTCCACTACGCACGAGAATCAAGGCGTCATCATCGTGCCGCGAAATTTTCGCGCCCAGTTCGGAGAGACGTGACAACTGCTGACCACAGTCAACACTGACAATGGGCCCCGCTACGTCACGTCCCATCAGGCGCAAAGGCGTGCCACGAAGCGTCATCACTGATGTCAGCAAGACAACGGCTCTAGATAAGAAGCGGAGCAGCATGACAACTCGAACAAAAAATTCGAGTGGTAAGCTTCACGGTTGAAAACAAACAAGTGGGACAAGGTGCTGATCCGAGAACCCGAATCAATCATTCGGGTGGTAAAGAAAAGGAAGTAAGCTCACACAGCTGAACCAATCTACACAGTAAGCCAACAGGCCGAATAAAAGCAAGTCTCACACAAGGCCAAGACAAAGTAATTCGACTGCAGAGATTACTCCCATCTGGAGTGTCCTCTTCGACTGAAGAAATCAAGATCAGACTCAAGAACAAGAAATCTGGTGGGGCGCCCAGGAGAAAGGAGTCCTTTGCTCGACTCTACGATTCGACCAAGCACTCGGGGGCTACTGACGTGGGGCTACTCTTCGACTATCCCACGGTGAGGATACCTGGGCCTCGCCGAGCTTACAAAGGCCCACATAAGGCCCACTAGGGGTATTGTGTGACCTAGTCCTAGTCGGTTAGGTTGCATAACCTGCCATATCTGTAATTGCCATACAACATCGTTCGCCCGAGACCTGGCCTACCTATAAAGGCCAGGAGGGTTGCTCGTCTCAGGGACACGCTCATAGCCGCCACCACAAACCCTAGCGAGATCGCAATCTCGCCATTGTAATCGCTACTCGCCATCAATATCAGACAAGCATGAAGTAGGGTGTTATCCTCCGGGAGCCTGAACCTGGGTAAATCGCCCCGCTTGTCAGCCGTCGTGATCACCAACGCTTCTCTCTCTCCCCCTCAATCAACCCGGGGTGGACAACCCAGGGATTTGTCGAGTTACACCCTCGTCACCGGCAGAAATTCGAAACGCTCCCTCTAGAACTAAACGGCTAGGGTAAAGCATGGGTGCACACGATCGAATCCTTCCCAAACTAGCAAACTACAGGCATGATGTGGCCAGTGGAACTTGCCGATGGAGTCTTCCGAAACACGACACTTCTGCCAGATCGATGACACCTAACAACCGACAGATCTCCACCTTGGCGCCGACAAGCAACCCTAGGACCACCACCTTTTATTCAATCCGAACACATGGAGGAGATGAAAGACCAAAACACTGTCAGATTGACAAACCCCAGATCCCATCCGAGTAGATCGCATGGGAAGGCAAAGCTCCACCGGATCCCCTCGTCCTCGACACGCTTGCTCGGGGAATCAACCATAGCGAACGAAGCCGCCCCGAGTCACACCGCGCCGCCACAAGGACGGCGGGTCCATGAGGAACCCTAGACCCGCTGATGCCTCCATCTTCCGCAACCATAGGGGACCAGAATTCGGCTGTGGTCGCCGCCTGGCAGGGGAGCGCCGCCCTGACCACTGCCCGAGACTATCACCGCCGACGCGCCCCAGCCGCACCGTCGGAGAGATCATGGCGCCGGCGGCAGTGGCGGAGCTGAAGGAGATATGCCCGAGAGGCAATTAATAAAGTGTATTTCTTTATCATATCTCGTTTGTTCATAATACGTTTTGTATCATGCTATAACTGTATTAAGCGGAAACATTAATATACGTGTGATACATAAACAACAAGGTCCCTAGTACGCTCTACTAAGACTAGTTTCGTTGCGCGATTGATGATCGAGGTTTTCCGATCATGGGGCATGGCGCCAGTTGGCAATGAAGTCATGTCGTTGGTAGAACGATGTGATGGTCATACCCATATTTGTAGGACGTAGTCATTACGCTTTCGACCGTGAGATCAACTCTTATTGTTATCCCTGGAAGATACTTTGATCGCATCAAACGTCATATCTTATATAGTGTTACAATGATAGGTGATACTTTTGGGTATCGGAAGGGGGTAGTTGAGACGAGGGGTCAAGAGCGGGATTTGTCAGTC
This sequence comes from Poa annua, assembly GCA_026929855.1. NCBI lineage: Eukaryota > Viridiplantae > Streptophyta > Magnoliopsida > Poales > Poaceae > Poa > Poa annua. Next base: position 63,021,955 of record CM049429.1, on the reverse strand, counting down.
CATAAAGCCGGATAGATACTCTAGGGCCCACTCCGTGAGATTATGTCTAATGAGCTTGCAAGCATGTGACTAGGTGATACGTCTCCAACGTATCCATAATTTCTTGTAATTATTCATGTTGTGTTTGCTGGGATCCGATGAATATTGAGTACTAAAGTTATTGCTTCATAATATATCATGTGTGTGCTATTTAATGATCTTGCATGCTCTCTGTTACTTGTGTATGCTCTGGCCAAGTAGATACTTGTAACTCCAAGAGGGGGTATTTATGCTCGATAGTAGGTTCATGTCTCTATTTAATCAGGGGCAGTGACAAAAAGCTCTAAGGTTGTAGATGTACTGTTGCTACTAGGGATAAAACAATAGTACTTTATCTAAGGATGATGTTACTTACTTTACACACAGTGATTAAGGCGATCATCTGTTGCATGCAACTTAATACTGAATGGGGTGCGGACCCTAACCGGAAGGTGGATTATTAGTCATAGATGCGGTTGGAACGGTCTATGTATTTTGTTGTAATGCCCGAATGAATCTCAAACTAGACACCATATCATTAGTATATGCATTGGGTTGCTCATCATTATTCTGTCAATTGCCTAACTGTAATTTGTTTACCACGCATGGATGAATGTTATTATTATTTATGGAGAGACACCACTAGTGAACTATGGACCCCGGTCCTTCTCATTAATCTGATAAAACCACAACTGCAAACCTGATACTTTCTGCAAACATCACTCTTTCTTCCACACATACGTTTAATCCTTTGTTTCACCAAGCCGGTGAGATTGACAACCTCACTGTTAAGTTGGGGGAAACTATCTTGATTGTTTGTGTGCAGGCTCCACGTCAACTTAGCACCAGCATTTTTCTGGCGCCTTTACACCTCAAGGGAATCCTTCATCTCCTACTGGTTCGATAACCTTGGTTTCATACTGAGGGAAACTTGCTGCTGCACTACTTCACACCTTTCTCTTGGGGTCTCCCAACAACACACACACCGTGTGCATCAAGCGTTTTTCTGGCGCCGTTGCCGGGGGTTAAGCATTTCTTCGCGAGTGGAGTTTTCGCACTTCCAATCTTTTTATTTTGTTATCGTCTTGCTTAGTTTATTTTTATTACTGTATTGTTTGCTTAATATCAAAAATACAAAAAAATTAGTTACTTGCATTAATTTTTAGATTTCGGTTTAGTCATTTATTTTCAGTTTTGTTGCTTTGTTTATTTCGGTTTGTCAACTATTTCCTGAATTTTGTTATTTTGGTTTGTTAAATTAAATTGCTAAAACGAGTTCCGCTGAAAGTACTAAGTTGTGTGACTTTACAAGCACCAACAATAATGATTTATATGCACACCTATTGCCCCACCTTCATCTAAAGCTGAGTTCTTTGAAATTAAACCTGCTTTATTGAACCTTGTTATGAGAGAGCAATTCTCTGGTGTTAGTTCTGATGATGTTGCTGCCCATCTAAATAACTTTGTTGAATTATGTGAAATTCAAAAATATAAAGATATAGATGGTGATATTATAAAACCGAAATTATTTCCTTTCTCCTTGAGAGGAAGAGCTAAAGAATGGTTGCTTTCATTGCCTAGGAACAATATTGATTCATGGATTAAATGCAAAGATGATTTCATTGGAAAATACTGTCCTCCTGCTAAGATTATTTATCTAAGAAGTAGCATCATGAATTTTAAACAAATTGATAATGAACATGTTGCTCAAGCTTGGGAAAGAATGAAATCTATGATAAAGAATTCCCCAACCCATGGACTGACTGTTTGGATGATCATCCAAACCTTTTATGCATGACTGAATTTTTCTTCAAGAAACTTATTGGATTCAGCTGCGGGAGGTACCTTTATGTCCATCACTTTGGGGGCTGCAACAAAACTCTTGGATGATATGATGGTTAATTATTTTGAATGGCATACGGAAGGACACCACAAGGTAAGAAGGTAAATTATGTTGAAGAAACCTCCTCTTTGAGTGAAAAGATTGATATGATTATGTCTATACTTGCTAGTGGTAAATCCCATATTGATCCAAATAATGTTCCTTCAGCTTCTTTAGTTGCACAAGAAGAGCATGTTGATTTAAACTTTATTAAAAGCAACAATTTTAACAACAATGCCTATAAGAACAAGTATGGTAATAACAACTATAAGCCCTATCCTCCTAATAATGGAAACTCTTAATGAAATTCTTATGGTAATTCTTATAACAAAAATAGGACTACCACCTCTTAACTTGAAACCATGCTAAAATATTTTATCACTACACAAACTTTGTTTAATAAAACTGTTAAGGAAAAGCTTGGGAAAATTGATATTCTTGCGTCTAAGGTTTATAGTCTTGTCCTTGATGTTGATCTTTTAAAATCTAAAATCATGCCTACTGAAACTAAAGAGAACAATCCCTTTGCTAAAATCAATGCCATCTAAATTCAAATTGATGAAAATGTTAGATTATTGGCTCAATTACGTGCTAGATGGGAAAGAGAGAGAGAATTAGAGAAAGAGGATAATATTGTTAAAGTTTTTACTATTTGACGTGGGGCTACTCTTCGACTACCCCGCGGTGAGGCTACCTGGGCCGCGCCAAGGTTATGGAGGCCCACATAAGGCCCACTAGGAGTACCGTATGACCTAGTCCTAGTCGGTTAGGTCATATAACTTGCCATATCTGTAATTGCCATCGACACCGTTCACCCGAGACCTGGTCTACCTATAAAGGCCAGGAGGGTTGCTCGTCCAAAGGACACGCTCATAGCCGCCACCACCAACCCTAGAGAGATTGCCATCTCGCCATTGTAATCGCTACTCGCAATCAATACCAGACAAGCAGGAAGTAGGGTGTTATCCTCCGGGAGCCCGAACCTGGGTAAATTCCCCGCTTGTCAGCCGTCGTGATCACCAACGCCTCTCTCTCTCCCCCCAATCAACCCCGGGTGGACAACCTAGGGATTTGTCGAGTTACACCCTCGTCAATTGGCGCCATATGTGGGAAAGAACGAGCGTTGGAATCATGGTCGCACCGGCTCCATCCGCAAGGAAGATCGACGTCTGCACCACTCGGGAGCCCATCCGCTTCGGCTCCTTCGAGTACGCCTTCCACCCGCCGGCCCGCCGCTCGGTGTACGCCGATCTGTACGAAGGTATACACATCACTTTGGGTTCCATACACTGCTTCGTGGATAGTCGTGGAATATTCAGGTCCGCGGCGACCACGCCGTGCGCGGCGGTGATACCCGCATCGGCCACCCTCGCGTTGTACCCGCTGTTGTCTACCGCGGGAGCCGCATCTGCCGCAACCATGAAGATCGCATCTACACCGACCACCTCGACAACGGCCATGCAGATCGAGTCTACTCCGACCACCTCGATCGCACGGCCGGCAAAACCAAGATCTACCTCAACCTCAACCACGTCGACCGCATCCGCGCGTGCGACCAAGGATGTGCCGCCGACAATCGCGTCGCACGCGTCCTCATGGACTCACCAAGTCTTCCCCAAGCCGATCGCGCTCGCTCCGGCGACTGCAAAATCATCCTCCGCGACCGCGCCAAAGATCGCAAGAATACGCAACAACGGCTACGCCGCCCATCATGTGGCAGCAATTTTTGATCGAGAGCAAGATTCGGATGACGGAAGCAGCAGCGGCAGCGTAAACACCCCCACCCAGGTTTACCCCGCGCAAGTCTTCATGGCCGGCACAGCGCCTCCAGAATGCAACGACGAACCCGCATATCCACTGGAGGTGGTCATGCCCGATCAGACGACACAGCTCACCATCACACGCGACATGGCAATCATGGCCATGAAGCACGTCGGCGATGGCACGTTCCCACCACTCGACGTACCTCGGGACGATCAGCTGGCAGTCTAGTACTTGCTACGCAAGGAAGGCGAGCGACTTCGCGCCGAAAAAGCCGAGCTACTCCGGCGCAAGAGGGATGCCGACGCGTCGAGCGCCAGATGGGTTGCCTACTCGTTTACTTCCTCCACAGAAGTTAACCAAGGAGGACGGCGACACAGAGCTCGCGTTCCCCTCATGACGGAAGCCGATCGAGCAAGAGTCACCCGCAACCTCGACTCATCCTTCGTCACCGAGGATGAAAATGGGATACCTGTCCCCAAAACGGCGAACACTTGTATCATGGCAGTCGAAACATACCTTCGGATCACACAGCCACAGGAGGGAGACGCGCGAGCCCTTCTCCACAAGCAGCAGATCATGTCCATGAAGGAAATCGAGGACGCCTTGTCGAACAGGGTGCCAAGCAGCCGGGCACGTGAGGAGCGAGAGCACCAAGCCCGCGAGCCGGCAGCGCCAGATGTCCCTGCAGCACAGCCATTGCGACAACCACAACCAGGCGAAGACCTTCGCAACGTCATCATGCAAAGGACGGTGGACCGCAGCCGCAGCCAGCGTTCGACTGACACGACGAACCTGGATGACCAGGCTGATCGCAACTTTGAGTCGTGCGGTGCCGCATGCTTCAGCTTCAACATCCGCGACACCCGCATGCCCAAAGGCTTCAAGCTAACAGCAGGAACACCCAAGTACGACGGGAAACAAGACACGCGCCTCTGGCTCGAAGACTATCTCATCGCCTGTACCTGTCAAGGTGGGACATCGACCACAGCTATGCAGTACATCCAGCTCATGCTCACGAATTCAGCATGCGGGTGGCTCACCAGCCAACCCAAGGACTCTTTCAAGACCTGGGAAGAATTCCAAGATAACTTCATCAAAAGTTTCTCTGGAACATACGCAAGGCCGACGACCTACATCGAGTTGCAAGCCTGTAAACAAGGAAGAGATGAGTCGCTCTGGTCATACATCCAACGATGGACACTCCTCCGCAACACCATGGAACCCGTCTCAGAAGACCGAGTAATGGATGCGTTCATGCATGGCGTCGCTCGCCGCGACCTCCGCGAAGAGTTTGGCAGGCTCCAGCCGAAGACCACGATCGAGCTCATGAAGATAGCAAACCAGTGGGCCGAAGGAGAGGACTACGTCCGCGATACCTCTCCAAAGAAAGAAGCCGAAACAAGTAACCGCGGGATGGACGCCATAAGAAGAAACAACGTTTCACCAATCTCGACACAATCAAGCTAGTAGCAGCGGGATATCAAACCCCCCCGTGATGATACGCGAGATAACAATCGCCAGTATGATCAAGGTCATCAATACAGTCGAAGCGGCGATCAAGGCCGACAGTCCAACTCGGGACAGTACAACCGCAGCAGTAGTAGCATTAGCCGCAATGACGGATCCAGAAACGCAAGCGGAAGCGCGCACTGACCCCAGCCGAGGAGCTGATGCAACCTTGCAAGCATCACTCGTTCTGCAACCCGGAAACAGGCAAATGGGGCGCCAACCACCTGTTGAAGGATTGCCGTAAAGCACGCAAGATCTATGAGGCTATCCAGCATATCATCACTCCTGTGCAAGCACTGCAGCCAGCCCCGCAGCTTGCTATTCAGGCAGCACCCGCAAACAACAACCCAGCGCATGCGGCTGGGGCCTTTCCGACGCATACCCGACTGCGCGAGGGCAGCTCAACATGATACAGAAGGGGCGCCCTTCAAACAGGGTGCAAAAACTCATCACCTGCCAAGTCCTTCAGGCCATCAACTGCCCACGCGCGGTACCGAACTACCTGAGAGGGTCAGAGACACCGATCACATTCTCCAGGGTAGATCACCCGTTAGATGTACCTCGGCCTGGTCACGCTGCTCTGGTTATCGAAGCTCTGATCGGAGATTACAGCCTGAAGAAGGTATTCCTGGATGGAGGCAGTGGCATCAACATCATATTCGCCGACACCCTAAGAAGGATGAACAAGTCGACAAAGAAGCTGCCGGAGTCCGAGACCACCTTCCATGGCATAGTACCAGGGCAAGCAATCACGCCCATGGGAACAATCACACTCGATGTCATCGTTGGCTCACCCGGGCACTTTAGTAAAGAATCGATTGACTTTGAGGTCGTCGACTGGAAGTCACAGTATCATGCAATACTTGGGCGCCCAACTTTCGCCAGGTTCATGGCAGTACCCCACTACGCCTACCTGATGATCAAGTTGCCTGGACCCAAAGGTGTAATCACCGTGCGTGGCGACTTCGACCGCTCCAACAGCTGCAACCGCGAGTTCAGCATGATCTCTGAGTTCTTCGGGGTCGAAGAGCACTTCAAGGCCATATAAGCCGACAACGACAAGACGGTCTTTCCACCCCGAAAGAAGCCAGCCAAAGATGCAGCCTTCAACTCGAACGACGACACGACAACCCACCAAGTCCATCCGAGCGACAACAACAAGACGGTCAAAGTGTCCTCAAGCTTGACAACCGCATAGGAAGGCGCGCTCGTCGAGTTTCTACGTGAGAACTGGAAAATCTTCGCATGGCAATCTTCTGACATGCCAGGAATACCCAGGAATCTCGCCGAGCACTCCTTAAAAGTTCACAAGGACGCCAGACCCGTCAAACTAGCCATGAGGCGTTTCTAGACGCGATCACCATGGAGATCGACCGACTGTTGCACGCCAAGTTCATCCAAGAGATTAAGGACTTAGACTGGGTCGCCAACCCGGTCCTAGTCGAGAAGAAGAAGACGAAGAAATTGCGCATGTGCGTTCACTTCACAGCAGTCAACAAATGTTGCCCCAAGGATCACTTCCCGCGCCCGCGGATAGACCAGATCATCGACTCGACAGCAGGCTGCGAGCGCCTGTCTTTCCTGGACGCCTACTCAGGTTACCAGCAAATCAGACTGAAAGTCGAAGACGAAGAAAAACTGGCATTCATCACACCCGACGGCGTCTTTTGCTACCAGACGATGCCCTTCGGGTTGAAGAACGCTGGGGCCACGTACCAGCGGACAATGCAAGCATGCCTCAAAGGGCTCATCGGGCAAATTGTCCAAGTCTACGTCGATGACATCATCGTCACGACACGGAAGGAAGACACCCTGGTCGCCGACTTCCGCAAGGTCTTTGCTGCGCTCGACAAGTATCAGATCAAGATGAACCCAGTAAAGTGTGTTTTCGGCGTACCAGCCGGAGAGCTACTAGGGTACCTCGTCTCTGCGAGAGGAATCGAAGCAAATCCTGAGAAGGTGCAGAACATACTCACGATGCCAGCACCCACCAAGCTCCGTGAGGGGCAACGATTAGCCGGCCGAGTCGCAGCTCTGAGCCGGTTCATAAGTAAGTTGGGTGAGAAGGCCTTGCCTTTCTACCAACTGATGAAGAAGACGGACAAGTTTGAGTGGACAGAAGAAGCGCAAGAGGCATTCGACCACCTCAAAAAGACCCTAACGACTTCCCCAGTCCTGGTGGCACCACTGGAGAACGAGCCGCTATACCTATACGTCTCAGCGACAAACAGGGTGGTGAGCACGGTACTCGTAGTTGAGCGGGAAGAAGAAGGGCATAGTCACCCCGTCCAGAGGCCAGTCTACTACCTTAGCGAAGTCCTAACACTGTCCAAGCAAAACTACCCGCACTATCAGAAGCTGGCATACGGAGTCTTCATGACTAACAGGAAGGTCGTCCACTACTTCTCCAAGCAATCAATCACGGTGGTAAGCTCCTCTGGGCTAGCAAACATCCTCACAAACCAACGCGCGATAGGACGAGTCGCCAAGTGGGTTGTCGAACTAGGACCCTGGGGGCTGAAGTACGCTCACTCGAAGTCCATCAAGGCCCAAGTCCTTTTAGAATTCACCACCGAGTGGATAGAAGCCCATCTACCAGATGTACCCGACTTGTCCAACGCATGGACAATGTACTTTGACGGCTCCAAGAAGTTCAAATCAGCAGGGGCAGGAGTCGTCCTCATCTCCCCCAAAGGCGACAAGCTAAAATACGTTCTGCAGATGGACTTCCCGACACCCTCCAACTACAAAGCAGAGTACGAGGCCCTGATCCATGGCATGCGGATGGCCAAGAACTGCGGCGCCACGCACCTCATCATCTACGGCGACTCCTACCTCATTGTACAACAAACCATGAAGTCTTGCGACGCCATAGCCGACAACATGATCGCCTACAGAGACCTGTACAACTAGCTGGAGGGCACATTCGACGGCTGCGAGTTCCGGCACATCGGTCGTGGTAGCAACGAGGAAGCCGATTCCCTCGCCAACATGGGGTAAGACAAGGTACCAGTGCCACCCGGCGTCTTCCTCGAGCGCATCACGCAGAGGTCCATCAAGACTCGCCCCGCAACAAAACCCTCCACACCGGTAACGAGCACCGCCAACCCGCCGAGCAAGGAATAGGAGCCAATGGAAGTCATGCTGGTGGAAGCCACATGGACGGGACCATATCTGGCGTACATGCTGCACCAAAGGCTGCCAACTGATCCAGTCGAAGCCAAGCGCATCATTCGGCGCTCAAAAAGTTTCACCGTCACCAAAGGTGAGCTATACAAGCGGAGCATCTCAGGAATCCTACAAAGGTGCGTGGATCCAGTCGATGGCCAAGCTATCCTACTCGACATCCACGCCGGCATTTGCGTGCATCATGCTAGCTGTCGGTCCTTGGTGGCCAAAACGCTGCGAGCCGGGTTCTACTGGCCAACAACTATGCAAGACGCAGAAGGCATAGTAAGAAAGTGCCCTTGGTGCCAAGAGTTCGCCAACAAGCCACATGCACCGGCGTCCACGCTAAAGACAATACCACTAGCCTGGCCCTTCGCCCAATGGGGGTTGGACATGGTAGGACCACTGAAGAAATCCTCACCTGGAGGACACACTCATCTCCTGGTAGCAGTCGACAAGTTCACTAAATGGATTGAGGCCGCTCCTATCACAAGTTCGACTGCGTCGTCGGCGGTAAACTTCATCAAATCCATCATCTTCAAATTCGGGGTACCAAACGGGATCATCACGGACAACGGCTCGAACTTCACAGCCAAAGAGTTCAAGGACTTCTCCTTAGATCAAGGCATCAAGCTCAACTACGCATCTGTCTCGCACCCACAGTCAAATGGGCAAGTCGAGAAAGCCAACGGCCTAGTCTGCCGCGACATCAAGAAACGCCTGCGGGTACCGCAGAGACGCGCCGCGGGAGCATGGGTCGAAGAACTGCCGTCAGTCCTCTAGAGCCTGCGAACCACGCCAAACAGATCCATCCAGTACACTCCATTCTTCATGGTGTATGGGGCAGTGGCGGTCCTCCCCTGCGACATCAAGTTCGACGCACCACGAGTGGTCGCCTACGAGGAGTCAGATGCGGATGAAGCACTCGAAGACATCATGGACATCCTGGATGAAGCCCGCGACATCGCCCTGGCACGATCAGCCGTATACCAACAAGACTTGCGCAACTATCATGGACGGAGGCTACAGCCAAGGGCATTCGTCGCAGGCGACCTCGTCCTCCGACTCAAGCAGAAGAAGGTACACAAACTCGCCTCCCCGTGGGAGGGCCCATACATTGTGACGGAGGCAATCGGCAATGGAGCTTACCGGCTGAAGGACTCGAAGACAGGAGCAGTCTGCAGCAACCCATGGAACTTCGCACAGCTTTGCCGGTTCTATGCCTAGTCAACCAAATCATTGTACTGAAGAAAGAATGTCAAGGCGGCAGGTTTCAGACGCACTCTTTCCCTTAACAGGGTACCTAAGGGGACTGGAAGGGTTTTAATGAGGCGGCCTGCACGCAAAAATCAATAAAGTGATTTAAGGAAGAAGTTGTTCCCTTTACCTTTTCAGTCGAGGCAATCCATAACCTAGGCCGTCACTCGAACCACTCGGGGGTTGCGCCATGCAGGTCAAACAAAAATCATAGGCCGTCACTCGAAGAACTCGGGGGCTGCGCCATACAGGCCAAATGAAAAGCCTAGGCCGCCAATCGAACCACTCGGGAGCTGCGCCATACAGGCACCACTCGCAAAATCCTAAGCCGCTACCCGATCTACTCGGGAGTCGCGCTACACAGGTCAACTCAAAAAGAATCCTTGGCCGCCACCCGACGCACTCGGGGGATGCGCTTTACAGGTATCACTTGAAGTCCTAGGCCGCCACCCGAACTACTCGGGGGCTGCGCCATGCAGGCCCTACTCGTAAAATCCTAGGCCGCCAACCAAACCACTCGGGGGCTGCGCCGTACAGGTCAAGTCCTAAAATCCTAAGTCGCCACCCGACACACTCGGAGGTTGTACTATACAGGTAACACTTGAAATCCTTGGACGCCGCTCGAAGTACTCGGGGGCTGCGCCATACAGGTCCATGACACAGCCCTAGGCCGCTACTCAATACACTCGGGGGCTGCGCCATACAGGTCAAGAATCACAACAGATATAAGCACAGTAATGCAAACAATTTCAACTTGCTTACTCGGGGGCTTCTTTAACATAATACATCGGTATTTACATCGGCAAAATTTTCTCCTATGACTAACCCTGTACAATAGGAGATTGCTACCCTTAATCTGCAGGCTCATCCTTTGGCGCGCCGAGTGGCCCTACAAGGCGCTCACTCAGCTTCTGGACCTGCTCAATCATCTGGCGCGCAGCGGGCAAGATGTCGGCGTAATCATCATCCCCGGGCAGGCCACCTAGCAACCTTTCCAGAGGAAGGTTTGGCCGGTGCAGTCGGACGTACGCCAGTGCCACGTTTGCCCCGGCGACGAGTTGGGCGTTGACCACCTCCTTCAGCGCGTCAACCTCACGGAACCTCTCCAGCAAGGCGGCCAACCCGTGCGGCTTCCCATTGTGTGGGAAGTACACGCGGTGGATATGCCAGAGGGTCTTCTGGCAACTTTCAAGAAGAAAGGCATCCCGCCAAGTTCGATCAAGCATGCACGCGAGGATTCTCCCCCTTGACTTGTTCGACCAGAAGTGGCGAGCCTCGAAGGAATCGCCAGTCGCCTCCCGGGTGACCCGCTCTTCAACCCGAGCCTGCTCAGCCTACCAATCTAGGTTCACGTCTGCATCCAGAAATTACAAGTTACAACCAGCAAATCTCAAAGAGGAAGTCGCCAACAAACGGTACCAACCTTGCAGCTGTCGACTGATTAGGTCAATTTCGCCGAGCAAAAATTCTTCGCGCTGGGAGAACCCGGCAGCAGGACGAGACCTGGAGCGTGCCAGCTCCAGCTCAGCAAGCTTCAGACTCGCTTTGAGGTCAACCACCTTGTTCCTCATATAGGTGATTACTCGTTGGTCGTTTGTGCTTCGCTGAGGAACTGGTGTTGATCAACGACGGCGCACAGCCGCAGTCGAGCGAGAACCTCCCTCGCCACTCGTGTCAGTCGCCGCATCAATGGAAGTGGCTCCTTGCACATCAGTCTGTCAAGAATGTGCAAAGTCAATACAGAAAGGAGACTCCTCAACAAAAGCAAAGTCGACGGGAAGGAACATATAATTTGGCGCAAAATATAGTTCAAGGCATGAAGACCCGACAAAACATCAGTCATTACAAGCAGCATACTCAAATACAGGTTACTACGACTGCTAGAATCTACACTACAAAAGCCCCTAAGCGGCAGACTCCGACCGGGAGCGACTCTTCCGAGCAGCAGCCACCTCGGTTGCCTTGGCGAGCGCCCTCTCGAAGGTGGACACAAGCTTCACAGCCAGCTGTGTAGCCTGCGCCTTTACCCCGCTCAGAGATCCAGTCCCACCATCAGGCCTCCGAGGGAAACCGTTGACAACTTTCTCGAAGTCGCCAGCAACCTGATGGCCTAGCAGAAGCTGGAAGGTGAGCTCGGAGCCGCGTACCGTCTGCGTCCGAGTGAAGTCCGCGAGGGTGGTCGCGTCGTCTTCAAACGGAGCGGTAAGGGCATCGACGGCAGTCGGCGGCGGGTCGCTGGGAAAAATGCTCCGATGTACCGTCGTGAGCGCTCCCGTCGACTTCTGCAGCGTCGATGTCGACTTTTGCAACGCAGCGGATGCATACGCACATACACGATCAAGGAACCCAACCGCGGTGGCCAAGTCGACATCGTCACTAGACGAGCCTTCCGGAGGAGAGCCTCCGCATTTCTCTGGACGAAAGTTCGAAAGTCAACAAAAAGCAAATCAAGCAAAGTTAAAAGTAGGCGTAAAGCCGAAAAACTCACTTCCAAGAGCACCGGCGAGTGAGAGCAGGCGGTCGACCTGGGTCTTCTCCTGGACTGCTCGCACACGCTCAAGCTCCTGAGACTCGTGCAGCGCTTTCTCAAGCTCCGCCTGAGCCTGAAGCTTCAGCTCTACCTCTGCAACCCGCTTAGTAGTCTGGTCCAGAGAGGTGCGCAGCTGGTCCCTCTCCTTCTCCAGGCGAACATAGGCAGCGGCTGCCTCAAGCTGCTGGCGGTAGTACGGCTGCAAAACAAACAAGAAAATATCAAGTTGCGGGCGACTATCCTAGTCACCCACACCTTCGGGGGCTACTCCCATCGAGAGCGTTGTTCGCGCACCCGATGAAACTGAAGAACAAGGACTTACGTGCTCCAGGAGGTCGACATCAGCCGAAGTCGTGGGGCGAGGACGACTCGGCGCCACGGAGCCACCAATCGGCACGTGCTCCTCGACCACCACCTGCGTCACCAGCTCGCTCGAGGGAGCAGACATGTGCTCCACTTCGCGTGGAGGGGAACCGGCGCCGCCAGATCGGTAGCTGGCACAAGAATAAGACAAAACTCAACTCGAAGATTGAAACTCAAAAAGACAACTCGGCGCAGCAGGAAGAAAAGGAACTCACCTGGTGTTCTCGAAGCCATCATCGCTCCCCAGGAAGACGGACGACATCCGAGCGAACCCGCGCGGCGGCGTAGAGCTGACCGGAGGAGCGGCCAAGGGTTCGTCCCATTCGTCCCGGGACCTAGCATCCGACGAGGACATGCCGGCTTCCTCCAAGTCAACATCCGCATCCTTCGCGGGTGACGAAGCAGTCGCCGAATCGACACCACTTCGCCGCTTCTGCTTCTTCCCGCGGGTTCCTCCTCTTCGTCATCGTCCTCCATCTCCTCGCTAGGGGAGATAGCGGACAGGATGTCATCATCGTCACCCTCCTCCTCCACAAACTTCGGCTCGTCATGAGGTCCGTTTTCTGGGAGAGGAGGAAGGCTAACCAGAAGAGAGCGACCTTGTAACAAACAAAGCCAAGTCGAATCAAGAAACAGAAGATCAAGAAAACAAGCAAGGAAAAGAAGAAAGCAAAAGGTTACCTCAGGAACAGGGTTCGCTGCTCCATATGCAGCAACAGGACACTTGACGTTGCAAGGGTCCGCGGCTCGGAGGCTAGTGATGCCCCTCACCTTGGTCTCGACCTCCTCGTCGTCAAGTGGCGAGTCGCTGACGCCTTCGACTGCCCACATCGGGTGGGGGCGAGCGCTGAGTGGCTGGACACGCAGCCGGAAGAAGGTGGCCATCAAGTGGACACCACCCGACTCACGTCCCAGGGTCTTGAGGAGGTTGCATAGCAGGTTCAGCAGCGGCCTCGCGGACTCCTTCTCCTCCTCAGCGAGCGGGTGCGCCAAGGCGCGAGTCTTCCGCAATCCGCGCTCGCCGTCGAAGTTCGCCAGGCCCTCTTGGACGCACCTGACGTAGAACCACCGCTTCCGCCACCCTTGGACGGAATCCGACTTCTTCATCTGAAAGTACACGGTGTCGCCGCGCACCTGGATGCCGAAGCCGCCCACCGGGTATGTTAACCCGCTCTTCCCCACGTTCTTCCGAACGAGGAAGAGCGACTTCCATAAAGCCCAGTGGGGTGCGGTCCCCAAAAAGCACTCGCAGAGCATGATAAAGCTCGCGATGCTTAAGACGCCATTGGGGGTCAGATCGTGGATCTGAACCCCATAGGCGTACAGAAGACCACGAACGAAATCGTGGAGAGGGAACCCGAAGCCCCGTGGAAGGAAATACACGAAGCAAATGCATTCCCCCTTGCGGGGAGCGGGATACATTTCCTTGCCAGGGGCACGTACCGTGGCCTGGTCCGTCAGGGGCAGCAGGAACTCGAAGTCGGTCTTCTTCACCGACGACTTTTGCCAGTCGCCGTCGGGCTTCTTCATCAACCCTGCTTCGGCGGCGGCGCTGGCGACGGCGACAGCCTTCAGCTTCCCCATCGAGTTGGACGCGCACGGAAGGTGGGAGGACAAATGGAACAGAGCTTGGATGGAGGCAAGAATGGCAAAGAGCAAGGAATGGAGGCAATGGCGATTGGAGAAGATGACCTGCCTTCGCGCAGCGGCGCAATACTTATGCCGTGCAGGCAATCCATCCCAGCCATCCGAGAAGAAACCGTTCACAGCAAATACATCCAGCCGTCCACGTGTCGCACAGAGAACCCAACCGTCGCCGCCCACTCCGTCCACTACGCACGGGAATCAAAGCGTCATCATCGTGCCGCCAAATCTTCGCGCCCAAATCGGAGATACGTGACAACTGCTGACTACAGCCAACACTGACAGTGGGGCCCGCTACGTCACGTCCCATCAGGCACAGAGGCGTGCTGTGAATCGTCATCACTGACGTCAGCAAGGCATGACGCGGAGCATATAGATAACTCGAACTCAACATTCGAGTAGTAAGCTGTACAACTGAAAACAACCAAGTAGGACAAGGTGCTGATCCGAGAACCCGAATTAATCATTCGGGTGGCAGTGATGAAAAGGTAGGCCCAGCCGGCCGAATCAACAGACAGCAGGCCTGCAGGCCGAATAGAAGCAAGTTCCACAAAAAGGCAAGACGAAGTTATTCGACTGTAGAACGTACTCCCATCGGGAGCGTCCTCTTCGACTGAAGAAAGCGAGTCCAAACTCAAGCACAAGCAATCCGGCGGCGCGCCCAGGAATAAGGAGTCCTTTGCCCGACTCTACGATTCGACCAAACACTCGGGGGCTACTGACGTGGGGCTACTCTTCGACTACCCCACGGTGAGGCTACCTGGGCCGCGCCAAGGTAATGGAGGCCCACATAAGGCCCACTAGGAGTACCGTAAGACCTAGTCCTAGTCGGTTAGGTCATATAACTTGCCATATCTGTAATTGCCATCGACACCGTTCACCCGAGACTTGGTCTACCTATAAAGGCCAGGAGGGTTGCTCGTCCAAAGGACACGCTCATGGCCGCCACCACCAACCCTAGCGAGATTGCCATCTCGCCATTGTAATCGCTACTCGCAATCAATACCAGACAAGCAGGAAGTAGGGTGTTATCCTCCGGGAGCCTGAACCTGGCTAAATTCCCCGCTTGTCAGCCGTCGTGATCACCAACTCCTCTCTCTCTCCCCCTCAATCAACCCCGGGTGGACAACCTAGGGATTTGTCGAGTTACACCCTCGTCACTATTACTACCTCTGAAAATAATGGTGTTTCACATGTTAGTAAGACTCCTACTATCCATGGTAAAATAGTTGGTGTTGGAAATGTCTTCTCTACTTCACCCAAAAATTTAAAATTGCCTAAAACTGCTGAAACTAGTGTTGATAAAAGTCCTGAAATTTTTAAGAATGTGAGAGAAAGTGGTTCGGTTTGCTTTGATGATAATAATTTTGATTTTAATAATTGTAATATCTCTGAAGTTATTAAGTTCTTGCAAAAATTGGCCACAACTCCTAATGCTAGCTCTCTTAATTTGGCTTTTACTACTCATATTACAAATGCTCTCATAAAAGCTAGAGAAGATAAATTAAAACTTGAAACTTCTATCCCTAGGAAGTTAGAAGATGGTTGGGAGCCCATCATTAAGATGAAAGTAGATAAATTTGATTGTAAAGATTTGTGTGACCTTGGTGCAAGTATTTATGTTATGCCTCAAAAGCTTTATGCTATGTTTGATTTGCCACCATTGGAACATTGTTATTTGGATGTTTTTCTTGCTGATAATGCTTTGAATAAACTTTTGGGGAGGATCAATGATATCCTTATTATGGTTAATAATAACCTGGTGCTCGTTGATTTTATTATCTTGGACATTGAATGCAATCCGTCTTGTCCAATTGTGTTGGGAAGACTCTTTTTGAGAACTGTGGGTGCAATTACTGTGGGTGCAATTTTTTAGAACTGTGGGAAGACTCTTGTCCAATTATTGACTAATAGTACGGTTATGCTAATTCTTAGGCACCTGAGAATTCCTTAAGTCTCAGTCACCCACAAAAATATGCATCAGTTGCACTTTTCTGATAAAAAAGTGCAATTGCACTTTTCTGACAGAAAAGTGCAACTCGTTCCAGTTGCACTTTTTTTTGAACTGCAGTTGCACTTTTCTGAGGTGATTGAGACTTAAGAAAAAATCAGGCACCTGAGACATAGGCACTCCCTTAATAGTATCCCAAGAAATCTAGTTGAAGGCCCCTGAGTTCATATCAATAATTGTGTTGGGGAGACTCTTTTTGAGAACTGTGGGTGCAATTATTGATATGAAAGAAGGTACCATCAAGTACCAATTCCCACTCAAGAAAGGTATGAAACACTTCCCTAGTAAAAGAATGAAGCTACCTTTTTATTATATTGTTCGTTCAAATTATGGTGTTGATTCTTCATCTCTTGATAATACTTGAGTTTCATTTTGTGCCTAGCTCAAAGTCGTTAAACAAAAGCGCTTATGGAGATAACCCACTTTTATTTCTGTTATTTTAATTTGTTTTGCTTGTGTCAAGGAACATGCCTACCTCTTTAGCAATTCCTTTGTATCTTATTTTTATTGCAAATTTGTGTCAAGTTAAGCCTCTATTCGAAAGTTGATGTTAAAATTCAATTCAATTGTTCTGAAACAGATTTCTGCTGTCCACCGTAAAAATTATATAAAATCACTGGAACGTCAGACAAATATGATAGTTTTTGTGCATAATCCTCAGATGTATATGCAACTTTCATTAGTTTTGCGTTTTCTGATCTGAGCAAGTTAAGTGCCTCGAAAAAAATTGTCTTTACAGACTGTTCTGTTTTGACAGATTCTGCCATTTTCTTTTGCAATGCCTCTTTTGCTGCCATTTTCTTTTGCAATGCCTCTTTTGCTATTTTGATTGGATCTTTTTATCCTTTTAAGTATAAGTGGTTGTAGCTAATGTCAAGTGTCAATGGTAGAAATTGTGTCCCTACAGAATATCACAATTCTTTTGTGCACTAACCCTCTAATGAAGTTACTCTAAGTTTGGTGTTGAGAAAGTTTTCAAGAATCAAAAGAAGAGGATGATACAATTTTTTTCAATAGGATAGTAATGCCAAAGCTTGGGGATGCCCCGGTGTTTCAACCCAATATAATTCAAGAAGACTCAAGCGTCAAAGCTTGGGAATGCCCAAGGCACCCCCTTCTTTATCGACAAACTATCAGCTCCTTTCTAGTGAAACTATATTTTAATTGCGTCACATCTTATCTACTTATCTTGAAGCGTATGTTTGTTTTTTGTTTTTGTTATTTTCATTCTATGAATAAATATGGATCCTATCACTCTTTTGTGTGGGAGAGAGACACGCTCCGCTTTTTCATATGAATACTCGAATTCTTCACTTATATTCGTTGAGAATTCGTCTTTTGTTATCGTTTTCTCTCTAGCTCTTGTTTTTCATGCATCTCTTGTAGAGTTTTTAGCTTCTGTTATATCATACTCTCATATCTCATTGTTTAATTGCTTGGAGAGTTTATCTTTTAAATAAGTTGATTGGTGTTTGATTGAGAACAGAAAATGCTAAATGTGGTAGATAGTATAATTAAATGATACATTAATCTTGTAGATCATTAAATTGTGTCACTTGAATCATTGATGTTGTCTTGAGATATTAATTTTCTTAATGGTAAACATGATGGTCTAGTAAAGTGGAATGATTAAATGGTTGGTCTAGAGAAACTTGAAAATTGTGCCACACTTTAAATTTCCAATTGATTGCATAATGGTATATGACTTCTTTTTGCCTAAGGCAACCCTAATGGCTTTATGTTATGCGCTACGGTCGGGTCCCCAGCAGTGAACTTGTTCATTTGCCACAGCACCCCTGGGAGTAATTTTCATTATGCCTTGCATGATCATATTTTTATTTGAAATCTTTTTACTTGTGAGTTCTAAAACTGCGGTTTTCATGGCACTTCCACCACCATATTGCTAGGCTCTTTGGTACTTGCTTTGCCCTTTCTCACATTGAGAGTTGGTGCAATTTTCGCGGGTACATCCAAACTCGTGGGAGATCTTCATCTTGTTCTCTTACACATAAGCCAAACATCTTCCTCAAAACAGCCACCATACCTACCTACTACAACATTTACATAGCTGTTCCGAGATATATTGCCATGCAACATCCATCTTACATTACATGACTTGTTGTCATTCATTACTTATTTATTGCTTTGCGTGTTTCTATAAATCTGTTGTGTGGTTTTACCCATGTTACGCTAAAGCACTGCATAACCTGCTACACTGGCAGAGCCACCGTTGTCATATGTATTCTTATGGCACATTCATATTAGTTACTTGTATCATCAGTATGTTGTTTTATCATCATCAGTGTGTTGTCATATATCATATATCATATTAGGATGCTTGCCCATTAAAAGTGAAAAGAGCCATGAAGGCTATCGAAAAAGAAACAGAAAAAGAAAAAAATAGAAAAAAGAAAAAAAGAAAAAATAAATAAATAAATAAATAAGGGTGCAGCATTACTATTCTTTATCACACACTTGTGCTTGTGTTACAACACCATATCATTTATATTCATCACTTGTGCTCATGTTATAGCACCATATCATTTGTGCTCATGTTTAGCACCTTTACTCCATATGAGAGAGTTTTCATGTCTTAGTTGCATAACTATGCGGGGAACTTTACACTATAGAACTTGCCTTGTATATTCCAATGATGAGCCTCCTCAAAAGTGCTCTAGGTCTTCGTGAGCAAGAAAGTTGGATGCACCCCCACTAGTTCCATTGGAGAGCTTTCATATACTTATAGCTCATTGTGCATCTGTTGTATGGCAATCACTACTCCTTGCATAGTTTCGATTGTATGACTTTCTCTTGTATAATGATCATCTATAGCTTTGTGAAACTTTCTTCCGTTGGCCTTCCAAACCTCCGTTAACATTCTCTTAGCCATAACATCCTGGTGCCAGGAACCAACGTTGAACGCTTGCTTGTTTCTTTTGAATAAAAAATATATTGATCTTCTACGTGCATATTGCTATTACTTGAATTGATCCTTTCATAAAGTTTTCATGTTTGTTGGAAGCATTAGATGATTATATTATTGTGCTTGAAGCTTAAATCATCTTTAATATCTACTTTGCACAGTTGATTGCTATCTAGTACTATATCATTGAAAGTTTTGGTTGCTTCACCTACTTGTTTGTTCATTACTCATTTGATATCAATATAAACTACAACCCTTATTCATTTGATTTCAGTTTACAAGCCTTACAATGAATTACATGATCAAGATTGTGTTAAAGCATGTCACTTCAGAAATTATTCTTCTTTTATCGTTCTTGCCTACTCGAGACGAGTAGAACTAAGCTTGGGGATGTTGAAACGTCTCCAGCGTATTCATAATTTCTTGTGTTCCATGCTATGTTATATCATATTATTACATGTTTTATATGCATTTTATATAGTTTTATGCATTCTTTGGGATTAACCTATTAACAAGATGCCACAGTGCCAGTTTCCTGTTCTGTTGTTTTTGGTTTCAGAAAAGCTCTTAAGGAAATATCCACCAAATTGGAAACGAGCCAACCAGTATTTATTTTTGAAATATTTGCGACCAGAAGAATCGAAGACGAGACGAAGACGGGCCTCGAGGGGCCCACACCGCCTCGTGGCGCGGGCCACATGATGGCCGCGTCGGGAGGTGGTGTGGCGCCCTCGGGCGCCCACTGACCTAGGTCTTTTGCCCATATAAGCCCCCGTAACCTAAAAACTCCAGACGGTTAATCACTTTTTCCTCCACAGGTCCCGAGGCGCCGCCATCGCCGCCACCACTTCAGGAGAGATCAAAACTGCTCCCCGACACCTTGTCGGGAGGGGGAATCGTCCCCGACGGCTTCTACGTCGCCATGACCGCCTCCGGACTGATGCATAAGTAGTCTACCTTGGACTACGGGTCCATAGCAGTAGCTAGATGGTTGTCTTATCCTCTTGTGCTATCATGTTTAGATCTTGTGAGCTGCCTATCATGATCAAGATCATCTTTATGTAATTCTTCATGTTGTGTTTGCTGGGATCCGATAAATATTGAGTACTAAAGTTATTGCTTCATAACATATCATGTGTGTGCTATTTAATGATCTTCCATGCTCTCCATTACTTGTGTATGCTCTGGCCAAGTAGATGCTTGTAACTCCAAGAGGGGGTATTTATGCTCGATAGTAGGTTCATGTCTCTATTTAATCTGTGGCAGTGACAGAAAGCTCTAATGTTGTAGATGTATTGTTGCTACTAGGGATAAAACAGTAGTACTTTATCTAAGGATGATGTTACTTACTTACTTTACACACAGTGATTAAGACGATAATCTGTTGTATGCAACTTAATACTGAAAGGGGTGCGGACGCTAACCGAAAGGTGGATTATTAGTCATAGATGCGGTTGGAACGGTCTATGTATATTGTTGTAATGCCCGAATGAATCTCACACTAGACACCATATCATTAGTATATGCATTGGGTTGCTCATCATTATTCTGTCAATTGTCTAGCTGTAATTTGTTTACCACGCATGGATGAATGTTATTATTATTTATGGAGAGACACCACTAGTGAATTGTGGACGCCGGTCCTTCTCATTAATCTGATAAAACCACAACTTCAAACCTGTTACTTTCTTCAAACATCACTCTTTCTTCCACACATACGTTTAATCCTTTGTTTCACCAAGCCGGTGAGATTGACTACCTCAGTGTTAAGTTGGAGGGAAGTATCTTGATTGATTGTGTGTAGGCTCCACGTCAACTTAGCACCAGCATTTTTCTGGCGCCTTGACACCTCAAGGGAATCCTTCATCTCCTACTTGTTTGATAACCTTGGTTTCATACCGAGAGAAACTTGTTGCTGCACTACTTCACACCTTCGTCTTGGGGTCTCCCAACAACACACCCACCGTGTGCATCACTAGGTCATGGAGACATGAAATCATAGACGAGTAGAAGATAGCGATGTCGGTAACGAGGTCAGCTAGGTATGGAGATATCTAAGAACGATGCTCGGACACGCTAAGTATTGGTATGACAAAAGTTAAGACTTAACGTTCAGGTTTGATGGATGAGAGTCATTCGTTATATCATAGGGATTAATTCATGGGATCCAGACCTACGAGTTAGTCATTGATCGGAGAGGAGTCTCGATCATGCCTGTTATTATATCGAACCGCTATGGTAACACACTTAAGGGGTTTCGACAAGACAACCGGAAAGGAAAGAGATCACCGGGAACGTCCCGGGAATGGTCTGATGGAGATCGGGCAGCGACGAAATAGTTTTCGGAGCTAGAAAAAATTATATATAATATGTTTGACATTAATTTAGTGTAATTCATATTTAAATATGATTGTATATATTTATTTTTGAATTAATTTAGGCTGATTTTCTAAATGTGCCTTCTGGTGGAAACAAGGCCCATGGGGGGGAAATCCCAAGGGAATTCGGTGGGGGAGCCTTGGTCGGCCTAGGTGGGCCAGATGGGGCCCACCAGGGCCGGCGCACCTCCTTGTGCCGCACCAGGCATGTGGGAATTGTTCCACATTGCCTGGCTGGCAAGGTTGGTTCCCCCCGGGAGCCTATATAAGAAGGGGCACCCCTGACCTTTTAATTCACCAGTTAATTCCTAATTCTTTCTCGATTTCGTGATTCACTTTGTCGGAGTTGCGCCGAGAAGAGAGGGGGTATCTCCACCATAGCCTGTTGCCGCGCTGCTAGTGTTCCAGTCCAAGTCTTCCGCTGCTCGTCCTGGACTGGAGCTTCGGAGGTCGTTGTCTCCACCGTACGTGTGTAACGCCCTGCGAGGTGCCGCACTAGCGGTGCTGGGAGGTCTACTTCCACTACACGACCTTGAGGTCGGCTTCGTCGGTCTTCATCGTCAATGTTCGTGCGGGAATGTAATCCCCGCTTTCGGTGTACAAGGGTATGTATTCCGATCTCCGTTGTACTTCTATATCTGTATAGTATAGATCTTAGCTAGTTTAAGGATATCGTTGCTAGGATTTTTTTTTGTTTTCTGCCTACGATCCCCTTCAGTGGTATCAGAGCCGATCTATCATAGATATAGTTGTACGATGTTAGAACTCGTGTTCTGCACGCGGGCACCGTTCCTGCTATTTGCTACCCTCTAGCGCGCACTTGTGATTCCAGCGGCATTGAGTTGATGAAGCAGCCCGGTCCGACTTTACGCGTACGCTTACGCGAGACTGGTTCCACTACTGACATACGGCTTGTACCGTATCTGTGGTTGGCGGGTGTCTGCCTCTCTTTCTTTAGTTGGTCTTGCATTTTCAATGGAGGGCCCTAAAGGGATGCTTAAACATGCAATTATTGGATCGTTGTTGTGGTCATAAGTTTGTAGGTAAAGGCGGTTCTTTTTACGAAAGCCCCAACCACGTAAAATATGCAAAAGATAAAGTAGAAGCGTCTAACTTTATTTTACAGTGGAAATGTGATATGGTCAAGGTAGGTTTATTAAATTGTTTATGAACTGTGGGCGCCAAGAAGACCATGGCGCAATGGACTATATCACGTCGCATTACATTTGATGTTTGAGTGCATCTTATATTGTGTGATTATATATTAGTATATATTAGTTACACGACGGTAGTTATATATAAGATGATCCCTTCAAAATACCACCAGTGTTCTTCCTCCAACGATCACCACCAAGAAAGTTCTACGTTATGAGGCAGTCCATGATGATCGGGTGTCAGACATATCGTCGTTCACATAAAGTGGGTGTAAGCCATGTTGCACAAGCGTTACATGGAGGTTATTGTGGCGATCCTAGCATATGCAAATATGGCCTCGGAACACGTAGGCCGAAAGGTCGAGCATGAGTCACAGAGTTGTTGTGATCGACAATTCATTGTCATGAGGGGTTGTGCAATGGATGGGGGTCGTGTAATCGCTGAAACTACCAGGAGGGATGTTCGTTTGAGTGGGAGTTCTGTTAGTTATTTTCTAATATTGTACAACTCAAAATATTATGAACAAAGTCTTATGTTGTTGCAAATTCCATTGTAGATGTCTCGCCCTTCGTTTAACCTAGGTCTGTTCCTTGAGAAAAAAAAAGCTTAAGACCAATGGGTCTAACTTCAAGGCCTGGTTCTGCAACATTAGGATCCTCCTCACTCCCCATAGGGTGGCTTATGTCATTCAAACTGCCATAGGAGACCCTCCCGCAGATAACGCCTCTGATGATGAGAAGAAGGTCTTCCAGACCAAATCGGAGGATTTCGCTTTTGTCCAGAGTGGCATGCTCTTCGCCATGGAATCCGACCTGCAGAAGCGCTTTGAGAAGATGAGTGCCTTCGAGATAATTCCTGATCTCCAGGTTGTCTTTGCGCCGCAGTCTAAGGCTGAGAGATATGAAGCTTCTGAGCTTTTCTTCTCGGCTAAGATGGAGGAGCATAGCAGTGTGAGCGAGAACGTGGTCAAGATGTTTGGCTATGTTCAACGTCTGAATGCTCTAGAATGCAAGATTCCCGATGAGCTGGCGATTGATAGGGTGCTGCAATCGTTGCCCCCTATCTATAAAGGCTTCGTCATAAACTACAATATGAAGGGCATGGCTAAGTTCCTGGGTGAAGTATTCGTGATGCTCAAGACTGCTGAGGTGGACATCAAGAAGGAGTACACGCTGTTGATGGTCAACAAGACCGTCGATTTCAAGAAATCCGGGGGCAAGGGAAAGAAGAGCTGGAAGTCCAGGAGGGAGGGCAAATTGGTTGCCAAGCCCAAGACTCCCAAATCTGGTCCCAAACCTGGCGTGGAATGCTTCTACTGCAAGGGAAATGGTCACGGGAAGCGCAACTGCCCCAAGTACCTGGAGGACAAGAAAGCTGGCAAGATAGTCGCCAAAGAGCAAGGTATATTCGATATACATGTTATAGATGTGTATCTTACATCCGCCCGTAGAAACACTTGGGTATTTGATACTGGTTTTTTTGCTCATATTTGTAACTCTCAGGATGAGTTGCGGAATAAGAGGCGCCTGGCTAAGGATGAGGTGACGATGCGCGTTGCCAACAGATCGAGAGTCAACGTGGTGGATGTCGGCACACTCCCTCTACATCTACCATCGGGATTAGTTTTGGTTTTAAATAAGTGTTATTTTGTACCGTCCTTGAGTGTATACATTATCATTGGGTCTTGCTTGTTACAAGAAGGTTATTCATTTAAATCGGTATCAAGTGGTTCTGATATTTCAATGAATGATATCTTTTATGTTGATGCTCCCGAGAGTAATGTTTTATTCTTATGGAATCTCGATCGTAGTACTCACATCCATAACATAGATGCCAAAAGGATTAAGTGTAGTGATGATACCGCCATGTATTTGTGGCATTGCCATCTCGGTCATATTGGTGTAAAGCGCATGAAGAAACTCCATGTAGATGGACTTTTAGACTCGTTGGATTTTGGATCCTTCGATACGTGCGAACCATGCCTTATGGGCAAAATGACCAAGACACCGTTCAAAGGTTTCGTTGAACGGGCGTCGTACTTGTTGGGAGTCATACATACAAATGTGTGTGGACCAATGAGCGTGTCGACACGCAATGGTTATCGTTACTTCGTCACCTTCACCGATGACTTGAGTATATACGGTTATATCTATTTGATGAAACACAAGTCTGAAACATTTGAAAAGTTCAAAGAATTTCAAAGTGAACTTGAAAATCAGCTTAACAAGAAAATCAAGCACCTCCGATCCGATCGTGGTGGCGAGTATTTGAGTTTTGAGTTTGGCACACATCTGAAGGCATGTGGCATCGTGCCGCAACTTACGCCAGCCGGAACACCACAATGTAACGGCGTGTCCGAGCGACGTAATCGTACTCTACTGGATAGCGTACGGTCTATGATGTCTCTTACCGATTCGCCCGTATCCTTCTGGGGTTATGCGTTAGAAACAACCGCATTCATTTTAAATAGGGCTCATTCCAAATCCGTATAAACGACACCGTATGAGTTATGGTATGGCAAGAAGCCTAAGTTATCGTTTCTGAAGGTCTGGGGTTGTGAGGCGTATGTTAAGAAACTACAACCCGACAAACTCGAACCGAAGTCGGAGAAAGTCGTCTTTGTAGGATATCCGCAGGAACCCGTTGGATACACCTTCTACAACCAAGCTGAGGGCAAAATGTTTGTCGCGAAGACCGATACCTTTCTTGAGAAGCAGTTTCTTGTGAAAGGAGTAAGTGGGAGGAAGGTAGACCTCGACGAGATCGTTGATCCCGAACTCGAAATTCCGAGTGACGCAACGAAGTTGTTCCGGAAACATCCTCCACAAATGAAGTGGGAGAAACTGTCGAGGAAAGTATTCTACCTCGTAGGTCTGGTAGATCTCGTATCGCACCAGAAGGGTATGGCAACCTAGTTTGCACCGTCATGTTAATTGAAAAAGACGAACGCACAAACTACGAGGAGGTAATGGCGAGTCTTGAGTCCGTGAAATGGCTAGAAGCCATGAAATCCAAAATAGGATCCATGTATGATAACAAAGTGTGGACTTTGATCGAGATTCGCGAAGGGCGCAAGGCCGTCGAGAATAAATGGATCTGTAAGAAGAACATTGATGTTGACGGTAATGTGACCGTGTATAAAGCTTGGCTTGTCGCAAAAGGTTTCTGACAAGTTCATGGGATTGACTACGATGAGACTTTTTCACTGGTAGCGTGTAACAGCCCAAGTTTGGAAACCTGAAAAACCTGTGTAATTTTTCCACTTTTGTGTAATTGCATCATGGCATCCATATCATTTTGCTACTTTTATGAACATTTCAACCAAGACACTTTGAATCTTGCATATTTGTCAAGGAAGTTCCAAGAGTTCAAAAGAAGATAATTGCACTTGCTAAAACCAAACTACTTTGAATCTTGCATATTTGTCAAGGAAGTTCCAAGAGCTCAAAATATTATATTTGCATTGTCTCCAAATTATAAAAGGGGCAACATATGGAAATTTGAGTGAAATGCCCTATTTAACCCCTCCGAACAAAAGTGCATCAAAACATTTTATTTTGATATGCCAATTTTTGTGGTGACTCTACACTGTATGGGGAAGCTACCATATTTTTCTCAAATTTTTCTGAAATATTTAACTGCCCCAAATAAATCAAAGAGTGCACTGGTTTTAAAAGAAAAGGGAAGGAGGACATGTTTGTGAGGGAGAAATAAAATCGGCAGGGGGATTTTCAGAAAACGTCGTCGTCTTCCTCGCTGTAGCGACCGAGCAGTTCATCCCCGACGAACCATGTCGCGGTGTCGAGCTCCCCTGCGCCGCGCCCGGACCCCCCCTCTCCTCTGCTGCCCTGCGCAAGGATAAGGACGCCACCGACTCCGCTCTGCTCTCTCTCCCCCCGATATTTTCCCCTGCTTCTCCCTAAACCCTAGCGCCATGGCCACCGAGCTCCGCCGCCGCATCGCCGTCGATTGAAGCCACCCCGAGCCCAGCCACGACCACCTAGAGCACCGCCGCAACGCCTGCTTCCTCTCCACCCACGGGATCGTGCCGGGGAACTCGAGATCAACCGCGTCGTACTCTTCTTCCCCGACTCCGGCCGTCGCGCCTCGAGCACGCTCGCCACCGCCACAGCACTCCTCCCTCCGCTCCGAGCACACTCACGCGACGAGGGTGAGCACCCGCACCCGACCGTGCCCTCCGTTCATCCGCGCATGCTCCGTAGCGTTTTTTCCCGCGAGCTCGCCGCCGGCCGCCGCTCGCCGTCGCTGCTCGCTGCGCTCCGGCGACCTTTAGGTAGCGGCGCCACCGTAGAAACGCTCCCCGTGCGCGCGCGCGTCGAATGCACCCCTCCGTGCGATCCCTAGCACCGTAGGAGCCCGTGTCCGTGCACCTCGCCGCCGGCGTCCTCCACGGCCGTCCGCTCCGGCGTGCTGCTGACAGCCAGGGCCCACGCGCCAGTGGCTCAGCACCCGCCCCGCGCCGCGTCAGCGCCACCCTGGCCCCGCGCGTCAGTGGCTCGGGCTAGCTGCGCGCGCGGTGAAAAAACGCCCGGACCATTTTCCTGCGAATTAATAAAAAGGCAGAAAATGAATAAAACTTGGAAAATTCATATATTTCAAAATAATTGTCCAAACTTTGCAAATAATATACCAATATTACCAGAAGAATAAATGCAATCTATTAGTATGACTCACATCTCAAATGCAATTAAAATTAATTGCTGTTTTGTTGATTTAAAGAAAGGGGTAGAAATAAAGTGAGTAGCTCAAATTCATTATAAATTTCTCCAATTGCTAAAATTTCTCAAATTGTGCCCTTTGATGCCATACTGGGCATGAACTGGCTAGGGAAATACAAGGCTAACCTCGACTGTGCTGCCAGAACCATCACCGTGACCACATCTTCCGGCGACATTGTGGAGTATTGGTCTGCACAGTCCAGACCTCCATCTCCATCCATGCCCAACTCACCAGAGCTCCTCCTTTGCTTCATGGAAGGCTTATCCCCTCCTGAAATCCAAGACATCCACGTTGTGTGTGACTTCCCGGATGTGTTCCCGGAGGAATTGCCTGGCATGCCACCTGATCGAAGTGTGGAGTTTGTCATAGAGTTGCTTCCCGGTACCGCGCCGATTGCCAAGAAGCCCTGCCGCATGCCGGTGGAGGAGCTGGCGCTGTTAAAGGAGCAAATTGATGAACTGTTAGCGAAAGAGTTCATTCGGCCTAGCAGTTCACCTTGGGGTTGTCCCGTACTCTTCGCCAAGAAGAGGGATTCTACCGTGCCTCGTCTAGTCTCTGACTACAAGCCGTTAAATGCGGTGACAATCAAAAACAAGTACCCTATTCCTCGCATCAATGATCTATTGGATCAACTAGCTGGTGCAACGGTATTTTCCAAGATGGACCTGAGGTCAGGGTACCATCAGATCAAGATCCGAAAGCAGGATATTCCAAAGACGGCCTTCGTTACTCGCTATGGCTCATATGAGTATACCGTTATGTCCTTTGGTCTCACGAATGCTCCTGCGACGTTCATGAGGCTCATGAACTCCGTCTTCATGGATTATCTCGACAAGTTTGTTGTCATTTACATCGATGACATTCTCGTCTACTCCAAAACCGATGAAGAGCATGCCGAACATCTTCGTTTGGTCCTGACACGCCTTCGAGAACACCGCCTTTATGCCAAGTTCTCCAAGTGTGAGTTTTGGTTGGATAATCTCGTCTTCCTCGGCCATGTGATTTCCGCAAGTGGAGTGGCTGTCGTTCCCGACAAGATTCAATCTATTATGGATTGGGTAACTCCCATGTCTGTCAAGGACATCCGAAGCTTTCTGGGATTGGCAGGTTACTACCGCCGATTCATCGAAGGGTTCTCCAAAATAGCCAAGCCTCTGACCGACCTTCTCAAGAAGGATACAAGGTTCGTATGGACGGACAAGGCTGAAGAGAGCTTCAAAACCCTGAAGGCCAAACTCACTTCTGCTCATGTGCTTGCCCTGCCAGACGCAAGCAAGGATTTCGTGGTCTTCTGTGACGCCTCTCTGCAAGGCTTGGGCTGTGTGTTAATGCAAGATGGCCATGCAGTGGCATATGCCTCTCGCCAATTGAAGCCACATGAGCAAAACTACCCAACTCATGATTTGGAGCTTGCCGCAGTGGTTTATGCTCTGAAGCAATGGAGACCATACCTGTTTGGTAACCGTTGCGAGATTTACTCGGATCACAAGAGTTTGAAATACCTTTTCACCCAGCCGGATCTAAATCTCAGGCAAAGACGTTGGTTGGAGTTAATCAAAGACTATGATGTGAGTTTGAATTACCAACCCGGCAAGGCGAACGTCGTGGCCGACGCGCTAAGTCGAAAAGCTTATAGCAACAACCTGATGATTGAGAAGGCTCAACCTGCTCTCCATGAAGATTTCGCCCGTTTGAACCTGAAAATCGTCCCCTCCGGCTACCTCGCAAATCTGGAGATCAAATCTACTCTGGTAGACCAGATAAAGGAGGCTCAGAAACTGGATAAGGGCATTCTTAATATCAAAAAGAACATTGCTAGTGGAAAGGCCAAATGCTTCTCTGAGAATGAAGCGGGAATCGTGTACTTTGGAAACCGTCTGGTGGTGCCAAAGGAGCAGAATCTGAAGGAGTTGATCCTCAAAGAAGCGCATGATTCCCCTCTCTCTATTCATCCCGGTAGTACCAAAATGTACCAAGACCTCCGACCACTATTCTGGTGGACTCGGATGAAAAGAGAAATCGCCAAGTATGTTGCTGAATGCGACACCTGTCGACGTGTAAAGGTTGAACATCAAAGGCCTACTGGCACTCTTCGCCCTATTGCGATTCCAGAATGGAAATGGGACGAGATTGGTATGGACTTTATTACGGGTCTGCCGAAGTCTCCCAAGGGCAACGATGCCATCTGGGTAATCATCGATCGACTATCCAAAGTGGCTCACTTCCTCCCAGTGCGAGTCGACATCACAGCTGCTAAGCTGGCTGACCTGTATGCTTCCCGGATCATCGT
Source organism: Poa annua (assembly GCA_026929855.1). Taxonomy (NCBI): domain Eukaryota; kingdom Viridiplantae; phylum Streptophyta; class Magnoliopsida; order Poales; family Poaceae; genus Poa; species Poa annua. The sequence continues at coordinate 62,992,323 of CM049429.1, read as the reverse complement.
ACTTCACGGTGTTCCCAAGAGGATAATCTCTGATCGTGGCAGCTTGTTTACCTCGAAATTCTGGACGAGTTTCCAACAAGCCATGGGAACCCGCCTCAACTTCAGCACAGCTTTCCATCCCCAAACTGATGGACAGACCGAAAGGGTGAACCAAGTTCTAGAGGACATGCTTCGAGCTTGTGTAATCTCTTTCGGAAAGGGGTGGGAAAAATACCTTCCCTTCGCTGAGTTCTCCTACAACAATAGCTATCAAGCGAGTCTGGGTATGGCCCCATTCGAGGTTCTGTATGGAAGAAAATGCTGAACTCCGCTAAATTGGTCCGAGACCGGAGAGAGGCAACTCTTGGGTCCAGATGTGATCAATGAAGCTGAGGAGAAGGTGAAAATCATACGAGAGAATCTGAAGATTGCCTAGTCTAGGCAGAAGAGCTACTATGATAAGCACCATCAGGAGGTCCATTATGAAATTGGTGACAAGGCCTATCTACGCGTCTCTCCTCTTCGTGGTGTTCGTCGCTTTGGAATCAAGGGAAAATTGGCCCCTCGTTATGTTGGCCCTTTCACCATTCTGGCCAAACGAGGAGATCTATCCTACCAGCTCGAACTCCCAACCAACTTCCCGGATGTGCATGATGTGTTCCATGTATCCCAACTCCGCCGTTGCTTCAAGGATCCTATCCGTGGAGTCAATCATGAGGAGCTGGATATCCAGGCGGATCTCACCTATCGCGAGCATCCCATACGTATCCTGGATGAAGCGGAAAGGAAGACTCGAAATAAGGCTACCAAGTTCTTCAAAGTTCAGTGGTCTCACCATTCCGAAGAAGAAGCTACCTGGGAAAGAGAGTCTAGTCTTCGTGAGGAATATCCCGACTTTCTTCCGCAACTTTAGAATCTCGGGACGAGATTCCTGTAAGGGGGGTAGATTTGTAACAGCCCAAGTTTGGAAACCTGAAAAACCTGTGTAATTTTTCCACTTTTGTGTAATTGCATCATGGCATCCATATCATTTTGCTACTTTTATGAACATTTCAACCAAGACACTTTGAATCTTGCATATTTGTCAAGGAAGTTCCAAGAGTTCAAAAGAAGATAATTGCACTTGCTAAAACCAAACTACTTTGAATCTTGCATATTTGTCAAGGAAGTTCCAAGAGCTCAAAATATTATATTTGCATTGTCTCCAAATTATAAAAGGGGCAACATATGGAAATTTGAGTGAAATGCCCTATTTAACCCCTCCGAACAAAAGTGCATCAAAACATTTTATTTTGATATGCCAATTTTTGTGGTGACTCTACACTGTATGGGGGAAGCTACTATATTTTTCTCAAATTTTTCTGAAATGTTTAACTGCCCCAAATAAATCAAAGAGTGCACTGGTTTTAAAAGAAAAGGGAAGGAGGACCTGTTTGTGAGGGAGAAATAAAATCGGCAGGGGGATTTTCAGAAAACGTCGTCGTCTTCCTCGCTGTAGCGACCGAGCAGTTCGTCCCCGACGAACCATGTCGCGGTGTCGAGCTCCCCTGCGCCGCGCCCGGACCCCCCCCCTCTCCTCTGCTGCCCTGCGCAAGGATAAGGACGCCACCGACTCCGCTCTGCTCTCTCTCCCCCCCGATATTTTCCCCTGCTTCTCCCCAAACCCTAGCGCCATGGCCACCGAGCTCCGCCGCCGCATCGCCGTCGATTGAAGCCACCCCGAGCCCAGCCACGACCACCTAGAGCACCGCCGCAACGCCTGCTTCCTCTCCACCCACGGGATCGTGCCGGGGAACTCGAGATCAACCGCGCCGTCCTCTTCTTCCCCGACTCCGGCCGCCGCCACAGCACTCCTCCCTCCGCTCCGAGCACACTCACGCGACGAGGGTGAGCACCCGCACCCGACCGTGCCCTCCGTTCATCCGCACATGCTCCGTAGCATTTTTTCCCGCGAGCTCGCCGCCGGCCGCCGCTCGCCGTCGCTGCTCGCTGCGCTCCGGCGACCTTTAGGTAGCGGCGCCACCGTAGAAACGCTCCCCGTGCGCGCGCGCGTCGAATGCACCCCTCCGCGCGATCCCTAGCGCCGTAGGAGCCCGTGTCCGTGCACCTCGCCGCCGGCGTCCTCCACGGCCGTCCGCTCCGGCGTGCTGCTGACAGCCAGGGCCCACGCGCCAGTGGCTCATCACCCGCCCCGCGCCGCGTCAGCACGCCTGCCGATGTTTACTCGGCCTGGGAGTGGTAACCCCAGTAACCTTCGATTATGTAGCATGACCACCGACACATAGCATCACTGTATAATTTATGGATTGGGGCATTACAACTTGGTATCAGAGCAGTACCGCCTGTAGGAAACCCTTACTACTGGTCGACGTTGAGTCTAGTGTTGGTAAAAATATTTTTAACCTAAAAATGAGTTGTGAAAACCATCTTAGGATTCTTTTTACTCCTTATCTGGTTACCCTCTACTCTCGGAGCGATCTTACCTCTATTTGTTTTGAGCCTTATCACGTGTCGCTTCCGCCGCGCATGACATGTCATACACTTACTCACTTTAGGTTTCAGGGCGTGGAGCGACCAGCTTATGGGGCTCCCGTCCCTATGTTTACTTTCAGGATCATCCTCCTTGCTGTTCCTAGTCCCTACCCGAGTTCTACTTTCATTCCTGACTCTAGAGTCTCCGTACCTGACATTTGAATTATTCTTGCTACAGTACTGTTTGATTCTGGAGCATCACATTCATTCATTTCGGTAGCAATTGCACAACAAAACAATATATCGTTTGAAGAGTTGGAGACACCGTTACTGGTCACCAGCCCGGGCACTCGTTGGCAAACTAAAAGGGTGACCCCCGAAGTCCAAATTAATATAGGCTCATTCCCCTTCCCGTTTCCGCTGATAGCCTTCAATTCAACCGGCTTTGATGCCATACTGGGCATGAACTGGCTAGGGAAATACAAGGCTAACCTCGACTGTGCTGCCAGAACCATCACCGTGACCACATCTTCCGGCGACATTGTGGAGTATTGGTCTGCACAGTCCAGACCTCCATCTCCATCCATGCCCAACTCACCAGAGCTCCTCCTTTGCTTCATGGAAGGCTTATCCCCTCCTGAAATCCAAGACATCCACGTTGTGTGTGACTTCCCGGATGTGTTCCCGGAGGAATTGCCTGGCATGCCACCTGATCGAAGTGTGGAGTTTGTCATAGAGTTGCTTCCCGGTACCGCGCCGATTGCCAAGAAGCCCTACCGTATGCCGGTGGAGGATCTGGCGCTGTTAAAGGAGCAAATTGATGAACTGTTAGCGAAAGAGTTCATTCGGCCTAGCAGTTCACCTTGGGGTTGTCCCGTACTCTTCGTCAAGAAGAGGGATTCTACCGTGCCTCGTCTAGTCTCTGACTACAGGCCGTTAAATGCGGTGACAATAAAAAACAAGTACCCTATTCCTCGCATCAATGATCTATTGGATCAACTAGCTGGTGCAACGGTATTTTCCAAGATGGACCTGAGGTCAGGGTACCATCAGATCAAGATCCGAAAGCAGGATATTCCAAAGACGGCATTCGTTACGCGCGGTGAAAAAACGCCCGGACCATTTTCCTGCGAATTAATAAAAAGGCAGAAAATGAATAAAACTTGGAAAATTCATATCTTTCAAAATAATTGTCCAAACTTTGCAAATAATATACCAAAATGGCCAGAAGAATAAATGCAATCTATTAGTATGACTCACATCTCAAATGCAATTAAAATTAATTGCTGTTTTGTTGATTTAAAGAAAGGGGTAGAAATAAAGTGAGTAGCTCAAATTCATTATAAATTTCTCCAATTGCTAAAATTGTGCCCTTTAAGAAAAAAATGCTCATAAGCACAAGTGCTACGCATTCAAAATCATTTCAAGCATGTTACCTAAATTAAAAGCATAGGAGAACATAAAAACAAATATGAAGACATATTTCCTCTCTCGTTGAATAATTATTCCTATCACCCCAACTAAAAGTGATACACTTGTTATAGTAATTCAGTGCATTAAAATGTCATGCCATCATGTGCTTGCGCATTGCATATGACTTGCTTATATTGATTGTGTTCTTTTCGGTGTTTTGATACATCGATAGATCAAGGAATCTGGGTCCCGCCACATTACCCCGACGAACAGTATTACCCGCCTGCTGAGCAAGGCAAGCATGATCCCCACCCTCTGAGCATATCTTATCCTATTTTCCGCAAATTATTTTCTCCACTATAATATTGCATGCGGTTCCAAATGTCAATTTTGTTGGATTAGAGTATCCTATAGTTGCATTAAGTTCCCGATGCCATTACCTGTTTCCCTCCTATTATCCATAGGTTTGTATTGATAGCCTGAAATAATGCACTATGCTATGTTGTGCTTAGCCATGCTTAGTTAAAAGTGTATTTGGTTAGATGGATAATCATGTTGGGATCGGAGGTGGAAATTATGCGGATGATGGTGGAGAGATGGTGGTAACCGTTAATAAAATGCTAAAAGGTGGGGATGAGAGGCCACATGGAATGTGGTGGGTTGTCTCGTTCTCGCCGCCTCGGTGCGTGTTCTCGCCTTCGAGCCAAGTTGAGCGTGCTACCATGCGTGGGCAACTGGAACCTCGTCGACCGACTAACTTGTGGCGGACTAGCCGAGGGTCCTCTAGTTTGGCTTTCCATTTGCGTGTGTGTTGAGATGGTGGTCAAGACTGAGATGAGGATGATGGTGCTTAGTAGAATGAGTGGCCGCGGGGCAGGGTGTTGGAGGCACTTAACCTGTCCTACCGCCACTGATGATCCTGGGTTAGTTCTAAGCAAGGTAAAGGTCGTAGCCGCTCCCACCCAGCCGGCTTTCCCCGGAAGAGAGCTAAATGATCAGGCAATGGGTCGGACGGTACGCATGGATAAGTAGCTGGGAGGTCCCTCGGGAACCTGGCGACTTTCACATTGTACACCCCCTGCAGGGATAAATCTTTTCGAAAAGCCGTGTCCACGGTTAAGGACGACTTGGTGACGAATTCAGAGATCATAGAATAACTTTAACGAAATGACTAAAAACTGGGTACTAAAGGTACCACTCACGATTGTAAGGTTGACTTCCTCGAGGGTGAGTCGGGGAGGTGCCTTGGTGGAACATGTACAGTGGTGGATGATGAGAAAGTGAATCAAAAGAGAAAGAGTTACTTCTTACCCCTCTTCGAAAATATTCTGATAGTCGATGCCTTGGAGTCAAATTTTATGAAAAAAATCAGCTTTACGCAAAACAGCCATAAAACCTTGAGAGCCAATCATGGAGCAGTAATAGCTCAAAATCTTGCTGAGTTCGTCAAACTCACCCTTGTTTATTTTTGTTTCAGAGGAGGACTTTACCTACCCCGGAGGTGGGTTCTTTATTGACATCGACGAGTAGTCTGGGGTTCCCGGGTGGCAGCCTGGGGCAACTAGGAACCAGCTGGCACGGAACTGTTTATCTGTAGGCCTCTTAGGCCATATTTGGATCTTGTTGTTTAGAACAACTTAATTTGCTTCCGCTTGATGTAATGTTGGGTATGTGACCACTGATTGTAATATTTGCTATCTTTCTCTACTAAGAGTTGAACTATATTATCTTGAGTCGTAGGGTCTGTCATGTGCCAGGTGTTCCGGTGTCTTAGTCTCTTTATTATACTTTGAGGGCTATGCTTTGGATATGGCATGATCAAAGGGTTGTGTGGCCGATGATCCATGCCGAGCACGCCTGCCGATGTTTACTCGGACTGGGAGTGGTAACCCCAGTAACCTTCGATTATGTAGCATGACCACCGACACATAGCATCACTGTATAATTTATGGATTGGGGCATTACATAGCGATTGAAAGAGTATTTTCCTTATGTGTGGTTTTGGTAATTATATGACAATCTCTATGGACTAATGTTTGCATTGAGATATCTTTATAGATCGTGTCCATGGGAATAATGGAGTTCATGTGTTGGACTCTAGAAGCTTATTTGATGACCAAGGTTCTATTAAAAGATGTATATGATGGATGGTCATGGGTTGAGTTGAGCATATTGCAAGTATGTCTTGAAGTATTCAAGACATCATATTAGGAAAGAAATGTTGGAAGATACAAGTTTGATCAAGATGTTGATCAACACACAAAGCTACAAGATGTACCAAGAGGGATCTTGTATCTCTTGGGATGGTAAAAACTTGTTCGTATAGCTTTGTGAACTAACCCATGATATATGTGTGTGTGGTATCTTTATATGAGGTTAGGTATCTTCCCATGGGTTTGCAACAAATGAAGATTTCTTATAGCTCATGGAGGATGACGCCATGTGGTGATCGTCATCGAGATTGAGATGTGCAAGACCAAGAGAAGCTTCTTGAAGATATCCTATGCTTGGAGCTTGCTATGTATACATGAAGATGGAGTCTAGAGAGACTCTCCCATTATGGGTATGGGGGAGTATTTGGAGAAGTCTTCATCAAGCATGTGCTTGGACGCGCAATCAAGAAAGATGAACCACTTGAAAAGATCAAGAAAGTCATCATCTAACTCAAGTGGAATGCTCAAGGCAAAGGTATTATCTTGATAGGGCTATAGGATAGATAGACGTACTATCAAGAGGGCTCTCAAGTTAGTAACTTGATCGCATCGTCGTGGAGAGCTCAAACCTTTGCATATTTGGCTTTTATCCTTGTGAGGATTAGAATTTGGTTCATCTCCATGTCAAGCTCTAGTTCATCGAAAACGGATTTACTTTGGAAAACATGTTGCGTTTTTTATGTTGAAGGTTTTACCGGTTGCTCTATAATCTAGAGTCTTACATTTCACATTTGGTTTTAACCTCACTTGTTGTACTATGATGTTTCTCTGCATGATCTTATAGAGCTCTTCGTGGTGATTCCAACGAGCCAAAAATCATCGAAAACGGAGTTTGTATGGTCAAGATATCATCGTTTTCGTGTTGACGTTTCTGCGAGGGGCGGAAGTTCCGGCCAAACTTCCGCCCAAACTTCCGGTTTGACCAGAGAACACTTCCTGGGCGCGTTTTGGGGTGTCCGGGGGGTCCTGAAGTTCCGGGGTGAGCCCGGAACTTCCGGCCCGAGTGAGGAAAACCGTGCCCAACGGCCAGATTTGTTGAGAACCTATTTAAGGGGTCATCTTCCCCAATGGTTCCCAAGTTTTGGTGCTCTCTCTCTCCTCCATTGTTGACTTCCAAAGCTTTGAGATCTCTCAATCCCTCCAATGATTCTTGCTATTTCTTGAGGGAAAAGAGAGAGGAGATCTAGATCCACGTTTCCACCAATCCATCTCTCCTCTAAGTGAGGGGAACCTAGTGGGTCTAGATCTTGGAGTTCCTTTGTGGTTCTTCTCCTTTGTTCTTTCTCTCTTCTCTCCCCATAAGCATTAGTTACTTTTGGTGGGATTTGGGAGTGAAGGATTTGATTCCTTTGTGGTTTTCTTTGTTCTTCCTCTCTTATTCCCGCATAAACATTTGTTGTTGTGTTGGAATTTGAGAGTGAAGGACTTGAGCACTTCGTGTGCTCTTGACATTGCATTTGCATCGGTTTGAGCCCTCCACGAGGATTCGTGGTGGTGATACTTGTGAGCTTGTTACTCTTGGGTCTTTGGACCCTAGACGCCTTTTGTGGCCGGCCTTTTGTGGCCAAGATCTTTTGTGGTTAAGACCTTTTGTGGTCACTTGAGAGCCCCCAATTAAGTTGTGGGTGTGTGCCTCAAGTCTTGGGAGCCCCCAGTTAAGTTGTGGGTGTGTGCCTCAAGAGTGTTGCACGGGATTCGATCTCCGCCCTAAAGGAGATCAATAGTGGAAGGTGAACTCGTAACCTTTTGTGGTTGAGTTCATCAGGAGAAGAAGGTGAGTCTTTGTGGCGTTGCGGCCAACCTGTTGTGGTTGCGCACACCTCTCCAAACGAGACGTACACATTTGGGTGGAACTCGGGAATACATCCTCGTCTCTGCGTGCCTCGGTTATTTCTATACCCGAGCTCTTTACCTATGCACTTTACATTATGATAGCCTTCGTGCTTGAAGTTATCTATCTTGCTATCACCTTGTTACTTGTATTGCTTAGCATAAGTTGTTGGTGCACATAGGTGAGCCTAGTTTATTAATCTAGGTTGTATGCTTGTTAAAGTAAACCTCTAGTTTTATTCCGCCTTTATCAAGCATACCGGAATATCCGAGTCTTTCTTGGACCGGATAATCCGGCTTCTCGAATTTTTTTTAAATCGCCTATTCACCCCCCCCCCTCTAGGCGACGTCTATCCGTTCAGCGATGCTAAAGTCTATTCGGATTTGTTACCAGTTGCTGCATATTACGATTATGAAATATGGAAGATGGATGTCAAAACAACATTCCTAAATGGAAGAGTTGTATATGGTACAACCGGAAGGTTTTGTCGATCCAGAAAATGCTAACAAGGTATGCAAACTTCAGCGCTCCATCTATGGATTGAAGCAAGCATCTCGGAGCTGGAATCTTCTCTTTGGTGAGGTGATCAAAGGTTTTGGATTTGTCCAAAATTTGGAAGAGACATGCATTTACAAGAAAATGAGTGGGATCTTGATTATGTTCTTAGCACTATATGTAGATGATATATTGCTGATTGGGAATGATGTGAAACTTCTGAATAGCGTGAAGAATTATTTAAACAGTAAATTATTGATGAAGGACTTAGGAGAAGCTGCATACGTCTTAGGCATTAAAATCTATCGTGTAGATCAAAACGTCTATTAGCGTTGAGTCAGAGTGCTTATCTTGATAAAATACTAAAGCGTTTTGGTATGGAGACGGCAAAGAAGGGTTCTCTGCCTGTTATCAAGAATAAAACATTGCGAAAGGCACAATGTCCGGTAAGAACACGGTAAGGCCGAAATGACTAAACATACTTATGCTTCAGCCATAGGATCGATTATGTATGCAATGTTGAGTACTCGACCTGATGTAGCATTGGCTCTTAATTTGACGAGCCGTTTCCAGAGTAATCCAGGAATGGAACATTGGATTGCTGTTAAGAGCATTCTTAAGTATCTCAAGAAGACAAAGGAAACGTTCCTTGTCTATGGTGGTTGTGATGAAGAATTTGGCGTAACGGGTTACGTTGATGCAAGATTCTGCTCAGACCCAGATGACTCTAAGTCACAAACAGGTTATGTGTTCAAGGTGAATGGAGGCGCCGTGTGCTGGAGAAGTGGGAAGCAACCCATCGTCACGCTATCTATAATGGAGTCGGAGTACATTGCTGCTTGCGAAGCCACGAATGAAACTGTGTGGCTAAGGAAGTTCATCACTGAACTTGTAGTGTTCCCAGGCGCGCAAGACCCCGTGATTTTCTTATGTGACAATACGGATGCTATTGCTAAGCGAAGGAACCAAGGTCTCACTCCACCGCCAAACATATTCTCCGACACTTCCATGTGATACGACAGTACGTACAACGAGGCGATGTGAAGATTTGCAAAGTGCATACAAATCTAAATGTGGCAGATCCCCTGACGAAGACTCTTCCGCTTGACAAGCATGAAAAACACCAAGAAGCTATGGGTGTTAAGCTTTTATCAAGTTGTAATCTAGATTAATTTGTACTATAGTGCAAGTGGGAGACTGAATGAGATATGTCCTAGAGGCAATTAATAAAGTGTATTTCTTTATCATATCTCGTTTGCTCATAATACGTATTGTGTCATGCTATAATTGTATTAAGCGGAAACATTAATACACGTGTGATACATAAACAACCAGGTCCCTACTAGCCTCTACTAAGACTAGTTTCGTTGCGCGATTAATGATCGAGGTTTTCCGATCATGGGGCATGGCGCCAGTCGGAAATGAAGTCATGTCGTTGGTAGAACGATGTGATGGACATACCCATATTTGTAGGACGTAGTCATTACGCCTTCGACCGTGAGATCAACTCTGATCGCACCAAACGTCATATCTTATATAGTGTGACAATGATAGGTGATACTTTTGGGTATCGGAAGGGGATAGTTGAGACGAGGGGTCAAGAGCGGGATTTGTCAATCCATATAGCCGGATAGACACTCTAGGGCCCACTCGGTGAGATTATGTCTAATGAGTTTGCAAACATGTGACTAGGTCACAGAGACATGAAATCATAGACGAGTTGAAGATAGCGATGTCGGTAACGAGGTCAACTAGGTATGGAGATATCTAAGAACGATGCTCAGACACACTAAGTATCGCTATGACAAAAGGTTTAAGACTTAACGTTCAAGTTTGATAGATGAGAGTCATTCGTTATATCACATGGATTAATTCACGGGGTCCAGGCCTACGAGTTAGTCATTGATCGGAGAGGAGTCTCGATCATGCCTGTTATTATATCGAACCGATAGGGTAACACACTTAAGTGATTTCGACAAGACAACCAGAAATGAAAGAGATCACCTGGAACGTCCCTGGAATGGTCTCATGGAGATCGGGCAGCGACGAAATAGTTTCCGGAGCTAGAATAAATTGTATATAATATGTTTGATATTAATTAATGTAATTAATATTTAAATATGATTGTTTATATTTATTTTCGAATTTATTTAGCCTGATTTTCCTAAATGGGCCTTCTTTGGAAAGAAGGCCCATGGGGGGGGGGGGAATCCCAAGGGAATTCGGTGGGGGAGCCTTGGCCGGCCTAGGTGGGACAGATAGGGCCCACCAGGGCCGGCGCACCTCCTTGTGCCGCACCAGGCATGTGGGAATTGTCCCACATTGCCTGGCTGGCAAGGTTGGTTCCCCTCGGGAGCCTTTATAAGAAGGGGCACACCTGGCCTTTTAATTCACCAGTTAATTCCCTAATTCTTTCTCGATTTCGTGATTCCCTTTGTCGGAGTTGCGCAGAGAAGAGAGGGGGTCTCTCCACCATAGCATGTTGCCGCGCTGCTGGTGTTTCGGTCCAAGTCTTCCGCTGCTCGTCCTGAACTGGAGCTTCGGAGGTCGTCGTCTCCACCGTACGTCTGTAACGACCTGCGAGGTGTTGCGCTACTTCCAGTACACGATATTGAGGTCGGCTTCGTCGGTATTCATCGTCAACGTTCGTGCGGGAACGTAATCCCCGCTTTCGGTCTACAAGGGTATGTATTCCGATCTCCGTTGTACTTCTATATCTGCATAGTATAGATCTTGGCTAGTTTAAAGATATCGCTGCTAGATTTTTTTTGTTTTCTGTCTACGATCCCCTTAAGGAGGGAAGGCATGGAGAGGGAAGGGTGGTTGGCGACGAGCTCGGAATACCCCCAACGGTGCCCTGGGGAACGCCACGAGAGGCGGAGCAGAGCGGTTTTCTTTTTTGTGGGAAGGGGGCGCGTACCCAGTTTGCAGCCGACGATGTACCTTGCACTAAAACATATTTAGATACATACATGTAGAAAAAGACTAGAAATATTTATATTTAGGAACGAAGCGAGTAGCGTTCATTACTGAATCAATATAAGATGTTTTAGCCATTTTTGATATTCCTAAATACAATGTACTCCCTCCGTCCAAAAGTAAGTGTCTCAAGTTTGTCAAAAAGAATCTGTTAGTATACACTCATTTTATTATGAATCTAAACAACATGTGTTACACTAAAACATCTTATATTATAGAATGGAAGGAGTATTCATTTCATAGCTCCTATGTAATTTTGACTTTTAACTTAAAATTTTATATGTCTATGAAACTGTACCATCTCAGCTTACTATATATTGCCAAATATTTTTCTCAAAATTAAAGACGATATTTTTGTTTTTATCGGTTTTTAGTTTTTACTCAGATTTGGTGTTCATCAAATACTTTCGCAACCGACCCCACTTCCCCTATATGTTGGGAAGGACACATGGCCGGATAGAAAACACACATCCAACTAGACCCCAAATTCAGCCAAGTTGTCTTCGTTGTCCAGCAACCCTCTTATCCGGATGTGAGGCAGGGATGATTAGACATGTACACTACATCGGATCTGACTGCCGGACCAACCCTAAATTCACCAATTCACCCAAAAAACTATTGATATGCCGCTCTCTCCCGCCTTCGTCGCAATTCTCCTAGCACCCTACAAATCTCCAATGCCCCCCCTTCGACATAGCCACTATTCACCCTTAAGGGAAGGATTAGATGCAAAAGGAATCTACCGTGAACCAAAATGACAAGTCATCAGAGTTGGTGTAGTAGAGGTCCTGGACGTAGCTCAAGACGGAGAGCATCGCCCAAATGAGTAGGCGCATCCGATACAACTTCCACAAGGAGAAGGAGATAAATGAGGAGGGGGTGGATGTGTTCCCATGCATGGCACATGACTCTCCCCAACTCCAACGACTGTGACCATCGTCGAGCATCTCCGAGAGTCAATGCAGCCAACCACCTACTCGTTTAGGATCAATTTTATAATTATACCTTCATAGTTTTACATACCATGACTCGTTTATGATGACAAATCTCGTTAGGTACAAAGGCAATTGGTACTTGTTACTCAACCCATGAGGATATCGAAAGGACAAACATGGCCCCTACAAGGGGGACGGGGTGAATAACCGTTAATAAAAAATGTTAAGAATTTGGTTTTATCCTAACACATAATGAAACTAAGTAGATACTTTTTTAACACAAAAACTAAACGTATTAGTCTCACCTATGTTCACGAAGAACATATAGCTCAACAATACATTGCAATTACAAGAATGATGTACTAGAAATTGAACAAAAAAATCTGGCTACCCAAGTACGCATACCCTCCCCTCTAGCATTATTGGTTTGGGTAGCCATTTTCTGCCAAACACAATACAACTCAAGTGCTCTTATACATGCTCAAACAGTCACCTATATGAACACACACGCACACCCTACCCCTATGAGCACCTCCGAGAGACGAGCCGACCGATCATGTTTTAAGATTGACGAAGTCACCACAAGCGCCTTGCTATCGACAGGAACATCTGTCTCCCACTAATAAATATACCGTCTAAATGGGAAACATCAACATCAAATATGAGTTTTGAAGGGCTGGGATAAAACCACCCTCCTAACCATCTTACCATAGTCAAGTTTTTGGGTATCCAATTTCTTTCAAGAGAATTCCAATCCATAGGAATTATTTCTAAGAAACCCTATGGTTAAAAGAATGACACCTCGATGGATTTTTATGGATTGCATTGCTACACTCCGATTCTATAGGAATGTCAACATCCACTCTAACTACTTTCCCACATTCATTTGCGCGTAGGATCGAGATAATTTTCATGTGTTTTTTCTGTGCAGCATCCAAATAACCATTCCTATAGTTTTCCTCTGGTTTACATCTTCAATCTTATTAAATTTCTGTATTTTTTCAATTCCTCTATTTTCTAATTCTGTAATTCAGATAAGCCCGTAGAAAGTGCTGAGGTGAGTGCGCGACTCGACTGCACAGGATATTGGCCTGGTGTGCGAGATTGTTTGCTTGAAGAAATTAAAAACGGGACGGTCAAAACCTATTCGGAATTTGAACGCAAACGAATTGAAAATTTCATCAAGACGAAGGCGCCAAACAATGGACACCTGGTTCCGTTTCCGCCTTCCCGCCCCCAAAATTTCCCCACCTCCGCGCTTCTTTTTCGCTCCTCCAATTCTTTTCCTCCACCTCTTCGCCACGAAACGCGAGCGCCAAACAACAAATCGAATTCCCCCTCTCCACACCCGCCCCGCCACCACGATCCATCCGGGGTCCTCGTCTTCGTTCCCGCCGCCACCGCGCGCCTCCCCAGCAGCATAGCCGAGCTTCACCGCCTGGGTCCCCGGCCTCTTCGCGTGGGCTCTCCGACGACACCCGGCTCGTCCGCTCCCGTGCCGTACCCGCGGCGAACCACCCCGGTGAGATCCACGGTTCATACTGCTTTTATCGGGTACTGGGTGTGGGCGCTGCCTGCCGAGTGGGGTTTGGAGGGGATATGTTTGCGAAGAAGTCGGCCGTCGGAACACATCGGCCGGCGACTCAAGAACTTTTTGGGCACCGGAGGTCGTATATGGGGGTTTTCTCGCCTCCTGGATTTAGATTTAGAGGCGCTGCAGCCATTTCGTGAGCTTGCGGGTCGGTGAAGTAATGTTCTGCTTTCCTCATTTGGAGCAAGTGCTCGAGGGGAAGCAACCTGGGCTCGTCTGACCAGTCATTCTGCATGCCTGGGCAAAGGGCTGCCCATGTTGTTGTGCTTATCTTTATGTATAGTTACATTAGATTGCATTATGTGGCTGGGTACGACAATTTGGTGTTCTAAGGGCATCTCCAGCGGCCCGACGCAAACGGACCGCGAACGTCCGATTTTCTCTAGAAATGTCCGGGGTCAGGGAAAACACTAGTTCAACGGCCCGACGCATTTTTATCGGGATGTCCGTGACGACACAAATGCGACCCAAATTTGGGTGCGGTTTGCATCGCCGTGGACTGACCGGCTGTTTGTGGGCTGTGCTCCCCATTTATGCTTGCCCCCCTTGGCAGTGGCGCGAACACCCCTCCCACTCCCGCCATTTGCCAAATTTCCCCGTGCCCACCCGAAAATCCCTCCTCGACGTCATGGACGTAGCCGTCCTTGGCTCCGTCGCGGCCACCGCACTGAGTGCCAGCACAGCCACTGCCAAGACCAAGGTCAAGGTGAAGAAGAAGACCGCGGAGGAGAGGGATGTGGAAAGTTAGAAGCGGCAAGCTCGGTGGTGGCCGAGAAGATGAGGAAGGCCGAGACGCTGAACGCCACCAAGGAGGAAGAGAGGCAGTTGCGGCTGACAATGGTGGCCGCCCGGACTCAGGCTCAAGAAACCATGAAGCTGCTGGAGCTCATCGGTGAGGGCAAGACCGATGTCGTGGCCGGAGCGGCCTCGAGTAGTTCGGTGATGTCGCAGACTCTGCACTCTGATGGTGCCCCACTCGCATGCGACGTAGAGAGCGGCAACTCTGGTTCACAGGCCCACGCGCGGTCCCGGTTTGGAGGTGCACGATCGTTGTCACCGGAGCTGCCGCTGATGATGGACGGGTCACGGGCGTCGCCAATGGACCTCAGCCACACCCCTGCTCCTATGAACTCCGCCCAGCCAGCGCGCAAGCGCACTCGGGAAGGGTCACCAGTGAGTTCCATGAATGCCGGCGTCCAGTTCAGGGAAATGGCTGCCTTGACGCTGGCCGATCCGGTATGATCCATCTTACTTGTCCTACATTCGTTTATTATGTATTAAGGGTGGTATAACACCAAATTGAACATAGGAGTTCTATGCCAAAGAAGGCGAGGTCTTGCTCGGCGTGATCAATGGCGGCGGCCATGTAGGCATTGGGAGTTTGGGACATAAGGCTCCCAGGCCGAGGCATATGAAATCGAGGGACTACCCCTCTTCGATATGGGATCGGCTGTCCCCACAACCTTCTTCACCGATGGCCAAGAGGAAGTTGGAAGTGAGGACGATGAGGACAATGCAGACCCGGCCGCCAAGCTTTTGGCCACCGCCACTGCCGCGACGAAGAAGATATTGAAGAGGACCACGGGATATACAAACAAGGAGGACAAGTGGTTTTGCCGGTCTTGGCTTGCAATGAGCATAAACACCATTGTCAGCGCTGAGCAAAAAGGCAAGGCCTATTGGAAGAGGGTGATCGTCGACTTCCGTGAGCGCCGCCAACTCAAGCCCTTCAACATCCACAGCGACCGCAGCCATGGTCCCTCATCCAACAAGAGACCACTAAGTTTTGCGGCGCCTGTGAGCATGTCGTGAACCGCCCAAAATCTAACGTCAGCGTCATCGATACGAGTTTTTTTTTGCATAGCTGGTAGAGGAATAGTTTCTAGTTTTGGAACCACCGGAACAGGAATTCATAGTACTAATACCTAAAGCAGTGAACCAGATCCCTACTACAGGCCAAGCAGCCAAGAAGAAGTGTAAAGAACGAGAGTTGTTGGACACTTTAGTGTCATCTGACTTGGGATGGAGCCCTTCAGGTGACTTATTCCATCCATCTTGCTCTCGTAAAAGGAATGCTTGCCATAGCCCTGCTCTAGTGCCAAACACCTCAGAGATAGATATAGAGGTAGGAATTTGGGTATATGGAATTGATATTCATTCCTGGCTAATGGAGTTTTGATTCCTTCGTCGGGTGTCTTTAGAAGGTATGAGCTGTGAGATTGGAACCATCAATACGTCAAGGAGAGAGTTTCACTCTTGCCAGGTGGGAAGCTTGACTTTGACTTCTTACGTATTTGTCCTCCTCAATTCTTTGACCTAACCAAGAAGGCAATTGAAGTTGAAGAGATTTTGGCAAAGGTAAAGGCACTTGAGGCCTAGGCCAAGATCATGGCCAAGGAGAGGGAGTTCATGTTCGTGGACACCACCAACATGGCTGAAGACCAAAAGGCTTGGGTGATGAAGTGTCATGACATCATTTCACAACGCGGTGCATGATCGATTTGTGTCATTTTGCTTAAACCCTATAATTTGTAATGCAATGCAAATTTATGTCCTTTTGCCTATGGAACAATGCAAAAAAAATCATAGAAAGTTGATAAAAAAAGAGCCGAATGCCAAAAATGCATCGGGCCGCTGGGCTGGCGTGTGACCCAAACGGACGAGGGGGTGGACAAAGTCCTTTTCGTCCGTGGTCTGAAGCAAACGGACCAAATCGGACACAATTTGGTTGCAAAATTCGTCGGGCCGCTGGAGATGCCCTAACTGTGAACTTACCGTTATGTCCACTCTTCCTTCTCTTCCCCTCGACTAGTTTATATCCACACACTGTTGCCTAGTTGTTTTTACTACTATTCTAGATTTCTTTCTAAGTATGCACCATGACTAGTCCCCCTAGAGACACCTTCCTTTAATACTATGTATGTGTTTGCTTGTTGGAGTCATACTAATTGTGCTTCCTAATCGTCTAGGTTGGGCCAGAGGTCTAATGCCTCTCTTCAGGAAGAAACCTTTCTCCTTACTAGAGCCACCAAAGGACTTGGACCCTCAGGAGAAGGTTTTCCAAATTCGGTTCACCAAGGAGATATTCCTTGATTACCAGTATCCTCTTTCATGACACTGTTACATCTTAATTAATCTTTGTTTTGTATCTGTTTATTAGAAGTAGCAAGCATCGTTGCTATTTATTCCTTCTACATTTGCACTGGAATATGTTATTCTGATGTTGGTTCCATATACTCCCAATGCTCTGTCCTTAACAATTGATCAGAGAATATGTAAAGAGGTTGAACCTTTATCGCCAAAGAGTTTGGACATGTAAGGTGTCTGGGAAATCCGACTTGACCTTTGAAGAAGCTTTGGTGTCTGAGCACCAGGCGATGGAGAAGGCTCAGAACTTACCAACAGAGCTAATGGTTCAGATTCTCCGCATGACTCACTACAGTAAGTTCACATATTTCTTGATTTTGTGCAAAAATGTTTCACTTAATTTGAATGGGAACATATTTCATGTCAACTTTTGTTTCAGGCATTTTTGGCTTACTTGAGCTTGTCAACAAGATATATGTTAGTCTCCAGGAAGATGTATTTGAAGGAGTCGAGTTACATGCTAAAAAGGATGGTTCTGAGGCTCCCTGCAGGATTTTGAAGATTCTAGATTCTGGCGACACTAAGTTGTATGAAGTGGGTTGGATTCGTCGAGACAAGAGCAAGGCTGTGGTCAACACGTCAGTAGTCAAAGCTACAGATTTGGTTCGCCGCAGGGCGCCAGTTAGTAGGAACACTCTGAAGCTTTTGATCCGAGATGCAACATCACATAGTACCCCATGGATTATACACGAACATCTTGCCAAAAAATATGGCATACCCATGGAGCCCCCTAATGACATAATGGTAAGTATCTTCTTGCATATATCTTACTTCTCATGTATGCCATAATGCTGAAACTAGCTTTCATGTTCCTAGTGTGGTGAAGGTTTGCAAAAGAAAGGGAAGAAAAGGCGTGACTGTGCAACTATGGAAGATGGGAGAAAGAAGTTCAAGCAAGGTGATTCGGTTGAATCTGCACTATTTTGTTGTAACAATTTTGTTAGCAGGCTTTTGATTAGCGACATTCTCCGTTACTAATTTTTGTATACTTGCCAGATGAGGAACATGCAAGTGTGCCAATTAAGTACCCAATAGATGATCTTTTATTAAGCCCTGCTGCAGATGATAATGCTTTGTTGAAGAGACCTCATCTGGTTACAGATTTTGGGATACCAAGAAATTCAGTGGGAGATTTACTTATGGTATGGGACTTCTGCTTATCTTTTGGGAGGGTTCTGAATCTGTACCCATTTTCAGTAGCAGATCTGGAGAATGCAATTTGCCACAAAGAAAGCAATGTTCTTATTGTGGAAATACATTCGGCACTGTTCCATTTGCTTATTGAGGATGAAGGTGATTATTTTACAACCCTGCAGACAAAAAGGATGTCAAAGGTTTTCCCTCTTCCTGTTAAATTAGCCTTCTTTCCTTTCCTCCCCATCAAATATATTTAAATTCTTCTTTTTGTATGTTCCTCTGCAGTTAAGTCTCCAAACATGGGCTGAATATCTGAGCATTTTCTTGGAAATGTCAAACATTGATGAACGCTCCAATATCTCTGGGACTGTAAAAAGGGGCCACTATGGTCTTATAGACGCTGATATAAAACTTAAGATTCTTGGGGAACTAGTACAAGAAGCTATTACAACTGATGCTATAAGAGAGAAACTAAGTGAGCGGGTGGACCAGCAACAAGCTCTTGTTGCAGCAAAAAGAGAGATTGCCAGGAAGGAGAAAGAAGAGAACAAAAACGTGAAAAGTGAGAATAATGATGTTGTACAAGATGGCAACGAGTGTGTTAATGATCAGGGTAAGGGAAAAGAAGAAAGCGACAACAGAAATATTTCTGCAAGCAACACAGAAAGGAAATTGCATCTGGTGAGCGACCAATCTACTCTCATGTGTGAATGCATGTCTCTACGCATTCAGCATGTTTCATTGTCACTGGCTGCTATTTATACCGAGTCTAGCTATTGTGCTTATCAAAACTGCAATATATTTGTAGGTACGAAACCTTGAAACACAGAGGGAAAAATTATCCATCCGTGCCAGCCCTTTTGGGAAAGACAGGCACTATAATAGGTACTGGTTTTTCAAACGTGAAGCAAGGCTTTTTGTTGAAAGTGCAGATTCCAAAGAATGGGGATACTACAGCACGAAGGAAGAGGTAATTGCTATTGCTGACTGTTAAGAGAATTTGTCGAGGCTTTTGTAGTTATGGCTGTTTAACTATAAGCTTATTTCAAATGACAGCTTGATGTGCTCATAAGCTCACTAAATGTGAAAGGTATACGAGAGAGAGCTCTTAAACTACAGCTGGAGAAGTTCTATAATAGCATAAGGTAATACTACCTCCGGTCCACAAAAAACTGTCGTGGTGAATGTGCTAGCGTAGTACAAAAGGTCCATACAAGTTACGACACTAATTCTGGATCAGAGGGAGTAGATTTTTACAATCTTTACAACTGGTTACTTTTGGGCTTCATTTTTGTAGTTTGCATAAAAGTTGAATGTTTTATTTGTCCCGTTAGAAGGAAGCATTGTTTGCCTTGATTATGTCTTTTCTCTCTGAATGTTATTTGCTCTCTTGCTATAACTACATGGGTTCATCTCAATAGCCACTTACTGTGTTTCCTTGATTATGGATCACTTCTTACAAAGCTTTGATGTTCACTTCTCTAGTGTTTGTTAAAATGTGCACAATGATTTGATGCTGATCTTCCAGTAATCTTGTTGCAGAATTGCAGCCTTACATATTATTTGCACTCGATGCAGAAGCAATAGTGCAATGAAAATGTAAAAAAAAAATAGTGCAATGGGCATGGCACTGTTGCCATTGCGTCAATGATGTGCTGACTAACTCTTTTCCTGATTTATGATTGCAGCAATGCGCTAGAGAAACGACTTAAAGAGATCACGCACAAAACAACACTGGATGAGGCTGTGCTGCGCCGTTCCACCCGTGTTCGAGCTCAGCCAAGGGACAGCCCTTCCATGGCATTCCTGAAGTACGTCAACAAATGGAGTGAGCACTAAGCCGCTATTGGATGACATTGTTTGCACTAGGAGATTATGAAGGCTTTGCAGGGCATTCTCCGTGATCTGCATTCCCTGTGGCTGCTCCTGGAGACACTGTTACCAGGGATCTTGGTGTGAAAGTACCCAACTGGGAGGGTTTCTTTTGCCTTCCGCTGGGGCAGTACGCCCTCTAGAGCCAGTATTTGAAATATATCCTTTCTTAGAGCAATGTATCTTGCATGTAATAAGAGAACATGGTAGTACTAGAGTATTGGGGATCTTAGTAATATGTATGCTATTCTTATATGTCGCCAATGCTGTACTTTTTTCTTTCTTTCTGGAATTTGATTGTAGTTTGTCCCTTTGAAGTAAAGGGAACATGTGTCTTCATCCAAGTGCCAAGCGTACTCATGTTTCTTCAAATTCTCCCCATCATTCTAAATTTGCAGTATATCGTGAAGTTATTTCTCTCAGCACGAGTGAGCGTTTGATGGTGATCACTGTGTAAGAAAAAACGACTGGTACTGGAGTGTCAGTGTAAGCCTGTGTACAATGTACACCACTACACAGTGTGTGTGGGCTGCAAAGGTATGCGCAAGCAAAACCTTCTCCGTTCAGCTGGTTGGTAGTAGCCAGCAGGGCAACGTGGACGACTGAGCGTCCACATGCAAACTAGGCACAGAGGAAAATCCAAAAGGAAAAAAAAAACCAGCGCTACAAAAGGATCTCAAGAGCTTTGGAAATCTGTGGTGTTCGCCGGTCCACAGCCATATCCTCCCAAGTCCCAACTTCTTTCTCGTGCGTGTGTAAGGACTGCTAGAGAGGAAGAGAGAAACTGCGAGAGCAAAGAAAAGAGAAGATGGCTTGCCCGACCGCCCAATCCATGCTCTCTGCGAGCAGCTGCGTGTTCCTGAGGAGCAGCAAGCCTCAGCAGGCCACGATTCTGCGCGGAGGAGGCATCGGCACAAGCATCAGCAGGCTGCTGACGGTGTCCTGCAATGCCTCTTCGTCGCCGCAGGAGGATTCCGAGTGCAACGACGTGGAGTGCGCCCCGGAGAAGGAGGTACCTGGCCTTGCCTGCCAATGGTCTCTTCCTTTCCTTCTTCTTCTTGTTTGGGCATGGCGGTTGAAGTGTGTGTGCGCACTGCGCAGATCGGGAGCCTGAGCGTGGAGTGGCTGGCGGAGGAGAGGACCCAGGTCGTTGGCACTTTCCCTCCCAAGAAGAAGGGATGGACGGGCCTCATCGAGAAGGACACCGCCGGCCAGACCAACATCTACTCCGTCGAGGTACCTACCTACACCCAATCTTGTTGTCATCTGCTTCTCAGCATCTCAATGTAAAACTCACGCTTCTGAATCGTAGCCGGCGGTGTACGTGGCGGAGAGCGCCATCAGCTCCGGCACCGCGGGGACCTCCTCCGAGGGCTCCGAGAACACGGCGGCGCTCACGGCGGGGCTGGCCCTCATCTTCGTCGCCGGGGCGTCCTCCATCCTCATCCAGGTCAGCAAGAACCAGCCGCCAGCGCAGACGCCCTACTCCGGCCCGCCACTCAGCTACTACGTAGCCAAGTTCCAGCCCACCGCGGCAGCCTTCTCGGCGGTCCAGTCAGAGCCAAGCCCCCCCGTCGTGGAACCGGCGGTGCCGGAGGAGACGCCCACGTCTGATTCATCCACCACGGAGGCCTCAGCAGAGTCTTCGCCTGAGACCGCCGCCGACCAGTTGTCTTCCTGAGCTGCTGTGACCGGTGCATTCATTTCAAGCTAGAGTTTGATGTGGAAGCCAGGCACGAGTGAGATTGTGAATCACCATTTCAGTATCGCGTTATCTGTAATCCATTGTGTTTTTTGATGTATGCTAGGACAAGCAAGCTGATGGAATGCATATATATATATACAGTACTCTCACACTATTATTAGTAGATGAATAAACGTTGCCAAAGTGAAAGTTCCGTAGTACTATTACTTATATATATATATACAGTACAACACATATATATATATATATATATATATATATATATATATATATATATATATATATATATATATATATATATATAGACATGAACTACAAGAAGACGGTATCAAACGTTTGTCCGTTCTCTCACACAATTACCACAACATTGTTTACGTAGGCATGTAGCATACCTGATACTTCCATCTCCCAGTCGACGAAGTCTTCAAACTCTGATACCACCCTGCAACTTTTGTACATCGCCGCACAATTTCATTTGCGCAGCACCTTCATAGGGCATAAGTTCACAAGACCAGGAGATCATTCACAGGAGATGATTATACCACGGGCCATGAACCTGCTCTGATATTGTTGCTAGTTTGAGTAGCACTTCGCCGGCCTTCACTACATGGTCAGTGAGTTTTGTCGCCCCAATTCGCCTGAGGGCCACCTCCGTGAGTTTCTTGCCCTTCACCCCGCTGCCACCCAGGGTGATCGCACGGAAAGCACAATAAACAGATCGAGACACCATCCTGAAGACGGTGTCATCGGTCTGGAGGCTTTTAAGGAAGACCCTTGTCAGTATCTGCTTCATGTTCTTCATCATTTCATCCGAACAAGAGCCGGTTGAGGTTGCCGAATGAATCATCACCTCGATGATCTTGTCTGTGCTAACATCTGAGAAGTTGTCTAGTAGCTCTGTCAGTGTGTTAAACAGTTCCAAGGTTGCATGTTCCAGTTCCGAAGGAGTGGTCTCTGAGCTCTCACTCATCAAAACTTGACGCTGGACAAGCATGCTGTACGAAAAACGTAAGTTCAGTCGATTCATTCTAGAGCTCTGATACCACATAATAATAATAAAATCTATAAAATTTAATTATGTTTCACCTTGTTGCGATAACAATCACTTGTTGGAATTGACTCTGAACAGCACGCAACCTCAACCAATTGAGCTTAAAGGTCTCAGGTACCGACTTCCTTTGCATGCCATCCATGCTGCTGATAAGCTGTAATAGCCCAATCCTTATTAGCCTGTCGAGCCCTTCTCCCGTGCACTCTGTTAGCCCTGTACATTCTTCTGTTTCACATATGCAAAGTGACTACAAAATTCAGGTAAATTGCGAAATAAAATTTTAAAACATGTACCTGCTACGGGCACTGTAGGTTGTTGCTGATCTGGAATTCCACGACCAGCTCGGAGGGTCGTAACAAATGGCTGAACCTGTCATGAGGGGTTTGTAAGTTTAGTCAATAGCATCAGGTGAAAACACGGGTATTTATGCTACTGTTGCTAAAAACAGCCCGTGGGCTTCTATGGGTTTCCATAATCTTAATCAATAACAGTGGGTAAAAACCAAGTACACTATTGTTGCTTATAACAGTGGCTATACACGGTGTCTAGAAACTAACATGGTCTGTTGCAGGCAGGGTCTGCCAGGAGCTGACATATTCATTCCATTCTTCTTCTACAATCGCCTTTGCGGAAGAAATCCACTGAATAGTTGAAGGAAGAGAAACTAATGCACTGGAACGGGATCCATAACGATCAGCAAAAGCTTTCTGTAGGTACTCAAAACCACCCGAGCCTTTTATAATTGGTTTCAGTAGTTGTATTCGCGCTCTACTGACTTCTGACTGAAGAGCCTGTTCAATATAAAAATATTTAGTCAGGAATGATGTTGTAGTTCACCGTAGCCAGGGTAAATTATTTCAGACCTCAAGATATTAACAACCTTTAATTCTTCCATAATGAACCGCAAGCCCTTGATGACAGCTATTATGAATGTGTTTGGATTATTGTCATTAGATTCAGAGTGTCCCATCAATTCGTTCAATAATTTGTCATGATTGATCTTCATGTCGTCTTCCTTTGCAGGAGAAGACAATTTACGCACCATACCCAGAGAGTACTGCAGAATCTGCCCTAGATATTGAGTGTCCTGAGTGCTCGACTCGAGTACCTTTCAGCCAGAAAACAATAATCTTGGTATCAGATAAATTTTATAGATTCATCATAACACCACTCTAAACTCTTGTTACCTGGGACAACATTTCCAGGTTAATGTTGTTTGATATTTCTTCTTTCCACCCTTTAGGAGCCATCTGGTGCAATGCATCCCTGACTTCCTTTGCTAAGTTGACCAGATAACTGTAGTCTGGTGTGTCTCCTTTCAATGAATCCACAACCACATCCCAGAAAGCTTTCTCCATTGTTTCCCTGACCTTTGCCTGAGAAAAAAAAAGTGAGCGACCGAGAGAATTACATGCTACTTAACTGGAGGTGCATCTTAGATCTTAACACCAGGATAAAAAATACACCCTACATCAGTATCTGAGTTTCGCTAAACAGTAAACGATGACAGTAAAATTATAGTATACTGTAGGACCTAACCTTGAAATCTCCCTCAACTTTACCAATATCTTCAAAGCTATCAGGAAAATAACCATGCAAAATCTCATTGACCATTTGTTCATTCTCTGTTGGCAGCTTTTCTGGCACTCCGCTGCTCATTTGGCTACTGATGGTCTTGTCTCCTGAGCTACTTTCATATGGTAAAGTGGAGGCTTTGAACAAAGATTTGCCAAGCTCATTCTCTATTGGCAGCTTTCCTAAACCCGTGCTGCTCATTTGACCACTGCTGTCTCCAGTATTACTTCGAGACGGTGAAGAGGAAGCTCTGGGCAAACATTGAACAACTCTACCTGAACTTTCAGTATACGTGTCCAAACTATCTTTTATGTCAGAAAGAAGAGACTGTCCAGATGGAGATGCGACATTTGCAACCGCTGTTCCCAAAGGGCTCCCATTTTCCTTAGCTCCAAAGAATTTTGACCTTGTTTCTGATAAAGCAAGTTCCATCCTCTCAACACCAGGTTCACCACCTAGGTGCCAAACCTTCTCCCTTAGAAGTTTCTGGTCTACCATAACCTGGAGGACAAGCAGAAACTTGATTCAGCAGATATTATACGTATGAAGATGTTAACATAAGAGGGTCCACAAAAATAAACTATAGTGCAACATTCTAGAATTTTTTTAGAACAAGGTTTATTACTTCTCAGACTATAGTAAATTCTAGAGCTGAAATGCCTCCTTCATTACACAATTCATATGCACATAAAAAATACTTGTCACACAAGGGATATGGCAAGATATAAAAAAGAAGCAGTACAAATCATACCTGTTTCTGGATGCTCTTCAAATTATTATTATTAAGGTTATCTGATCGGCGTTCACTAGTTAATTTGCATGTTCGCATCATTGAGAGCTCAAGCTTACATGCAGCTGTCACGAGATCTTCGTCTAGCGACTTGGCATCTTTTGCTTTCCACACCACAAAGTGATAAAGATAAGCACACCAAGCTTTGTCAAAAGAAGCCAGTTGGGATCTGAATTTTTTACGATCCGCAGCAACTAAAGAAGATTCCTGGTAAGTAGAAGATCCAGAAGAGTCTGCATCTGGTGTTGACTGCCTCAGTATGCATGCACCATCTAACCCATGAAGTATTGTCTTCATCAGCAGTTCAAATTCTTTCACAAAGTTTGTTGCTGACTCCACAAGTAGTTTCTCTCGCTCGCCTCGTACATTAAAAACAGCACTTGGATGACCTAGTATCATGTAAGCACAAAGCACTACCCTTGGTGAATATCTAGGTAATCTGCCAGTGTCAGAATTTCTAGTTGCCCTTTTTGGTGTTACTCTAGCTCTTCCCGCACTGCTTGGTATGATCTTAGTCTTTGGTGATCCCAGGTGCTTGAGCAGATGATCAATACTTCCTGGCGTGGATGAACTTGATGACTGAGACAAAATAAAACGACTCTCCATGCGATCGAGCAATGCTCTAGTGGTCTGGAGAACTTTTGGAGATTCAATGCAGAGAGCTAGTTTTTCAAATGGCAGAGAATCAGCAGATTCCTGATTTATTCCCAGCACGTCAAAGGCCCTAGCCAACACCACTGTTGTCTTCCTAGATGTTATGAATCTTCTCCAGCATCTGAAGTGACATGAAAAAAGATCAATATAATCTCATCTATACATACAAACCAAACAATCATTTCAATTTTGACAGTTGTTCAACTGCATAAGACCATACCTTGCCAGCTTTCTTGAAAGAAAGTCCCCATGTTTAATTGAAATAGTATGTGTAGAACACTGGGTACTTTCTCGCTGCCTCAGATACTCGGCTCTCTGCCGCTTTGCCTGTTTTTGCATACATGGTTAGCGACCATCGGACTAAAGCAATTGTGCCAACTCTGTGCATTAAGAATACATACCCTCTGAAGTTTGTCTTCTAGTTGTTCTTTTAACTTGCTCCTCTCAGTTTCTCTCTGGCTATATGCTGTTCTGGAAGCAAGCTGGACCTGTGACAGCCTACCCTGAGCCCGCTTTTTCTCAGCCTCCAATAGCCCTAACCTTCTCATCTCAGCTGCATTCCTCTTCTGCAGGATTGCAGACCGTACACGCTCCCTGTACTTATTCTCCCACGCCACTCTTTGCCCAAGGAACCTTTTTGTCCTCTCCTCAAGCGCAGCTCGCCTCTGCAAACGAGCATGCAAGAGTTGAATACGGTTCTCCTCCGCCTGCCGGACCCGATGCTCAACTCTCATGCCAAGCTCCTCCCTTTCCCTGTTAAACCTCATTTCCGCATCATTCTTAGCAGCTTGACGCAGCTCGTCCAATTTAGCTAAACGATTTTGTTCCTTCTCCAAGAGGCTCAACCTGCAAGTATGAATTATTTTTTACTGCACCCTTAGCTCACACTGAATCAGAAGATATACTCTGCCGGTTTGCCTCTTTTGATTACCTCTTTTGCTTAGCGGCGACAAGCTTCGCTTCAAGGCGCTGCTTGGGATCATCCTCCTGAGATGGCTGTGAAGTGCTCCTGGCCGCACGCCTTGCTTTGCATGATAATGCTTCATGGAATTGCTGGAGTGGACAACAATATACGTAAGTAGGCAGCAGCAATCATATTCGTTTTATCAGCCAATGAAACTTCACAAACCTACCCCATTTCGGTCATTCCACCATTCACACAGCTCTCAACAGTTAGCAAAACAAGAGAATGAAATTTCCAGTGACTGAATTGGAATGCAAACGCAACATTCTCATTGTCAGAACCAACAAGGGCTTATCACAAACCCCCTTATAATCGATGCATAGAGACGCAATGCTTTCGCGTTTCCTCGAAGAAAAAAACCGAACTAGGGCTTACCATTATCAGAATATTTAGACCTTAACTAGCTTGCGGGCCTAAGATCTGATCAAATAAACTAGATAAACTGTAAGACATGGTACTAACTTGGTAGCCAATTTGCCATAACTCAGAGTCAGTAATCGCACTACAATACTTGGATACTCGGATTTGCATTTTACCATATACTGTAAATGCCAAATCTCCACTTGGAACCACTCAAACTCGGAACTACTAGCAGCCAGCAGAAAAAAAAACCAACCCAGCCCAAATAATGAAGAGCAACCCACCTGCCTTCGGAGATGGGCCTCGCGGAGCTTGGCCTCGATCTCCTCGGCCGTCGCCGGCACGACAACGCTCGACTCACGCGCCTGGGTGAGCCTCCTCCTGATCCTCGGCGGCACCCTGGTTACCGGGGACCCCTCCTCGGCCGGTATGTCTAGCGCCACCGCCTCCGGCACCCCCATTCGCTCCGACTAATGATTCCGGACCAAGGTTCCACCCGAAATCTCCGCGACGTCAAATCAGATTCTGCCTGTAATTCCACGAATTTGGCAGGCTCGTCGCGGCGGCTGTTGTTGCTCGTTGTCGTTGGGGAGTTCCGGTGTCGGCTTCGCTCGAGAATGTTTCGAAGCGGATCTGAGTCGGGACTTGGCAGGAGGTGGGCCAGCGTGTCAGGGAGAGAGTGCAGCTGCTAATGGGTGTCAACTTCTAGGAAAAACTACTACAAATATGCTTTTCTTGGAAAAACTACTGTAAATATGCTATTCCTACTAGCGCACGATTCGCGCTTTCTCAGCCCTGTGCACTGTTCATCCTATTTTCTTCCGAGAGGAGTGCACCACATCATCCTTTTTATAGAAAAGCCCCTTAAACAATAGCTCCGTGCTTCGTGATCCACATATTACTACGTGGAGGGACCTATATGTCAATAGTGGAAAAGTCACAGACTTTTCTGCAAAAATGCCAATTCAGAACCCCCACCTTCCTCTCTTCCGCGCGACCGGAAATCGCCGCCGTCGCCGCATCCTCCTCTCTCTCCAATCCACGCACACAGAGAGCTTCTCCGACGTCTCCTCTACCTCCTCTCCGGAGGAATCGCGCTCGCGCACGGACAGCCGCAGTCTTCGTCACTGCGCTGGAATTCGACGCTGCCATTTTCTATGTCCGCCGCCGTGGAAACGGTCACCGACGGCGATTCCGGCGACCATTTGGCACGCCGCGCCGCCAGATCGATGCGTCTCGGCGTGCTCCACCGGAGACGCGCCTCCACGGCACGAGCCCTACAACTAACACATTTATATGCATGTTTAGACAACTTTAAAAATCGAACAGATATATTACAGTTTTCATATTAATTGTGGAGCTTATATAAAATCATCTCAAATATTAACATTACATTTTCCTATATTAATTACATAGCTTCTATAAAATCATCTGATGATTTTAGCTAACTACACGAAATATTTGAAACTGCAAAATTTGTAACTTTCAAACTGTATTTCACATTAAAAAACAAAAAAATTCTTCACAAAGATGACTTTACAACTAATACGTCTCCATGCATGTTCGAACTATTTTTTTATAAAAAAATGGTTACGATAGACATCGTGGCTTCTTATATTAACTACATGTTTAGACAACTTTAAAAATAATAATTCCAGCAAACATTATATTTTTCATATTAATTGTAAAGCTTATATAAAACCATCTCAAATATTCACATCATATTTCTATATTAATTATATAGCTTCTGTAAAGTCGCCTACTGATTTGAGATAATTATATAAAATATTTGGAACTGCAAAATTTGTAACATTCAAACTATAATTCACATAAAAACAAGATTTACAACATAAAGATGACTTTACAACTAATACGTGTTCAAACTACTTTTTAGGAAAAAAATGGTTACAATAGGCATCGTAGCCTCTTATATTAACTATATGGCTTACAGAAAAACAACTGAGAATTGTTCACTATTCCGACAAACAAAAAACAACAAATTCAAATACAGTTAAAAGTAATAAATACAGAACTAATAGAAATCAGTGCTTCCCAACTTTAACAATTTTCGGAATCTAAACAACTTCCAAACGCAAGCTCCTCTGAATTTCACTAACTTAAAATATTAATAATAATTAATTTTGCACACTACCAGATTTAAATTCTATTTACTCCACGGGCGCGGCATGGCCGCGCTTAGCTCCACTAGTATGTTCAAAGGTGCTCAATTTTTCCATTTTACAACTCCAATATTTTAAATTATTCCCTCCGTTTTTTTAATAAAAAGATATTTTACCATTTGTTCAGTTCACATGTATTCAGATGTATCTAACACATTTTAATATGTATGTACACTTATATTTTTACTATGCATTTAGAAAATATGTACAACACCTAAAACATGTTATATCTAAAAATGGATGAGTATTAAACAAGCAAATTTAGCAGGAAAATTAAATCTTGGCCGTCCAAGTAACCTCATCAAACGTCTTATAAAGCTTTGTTCTCTCCGCCCCTATTTAATTATCATTAAATCAGATATGCCATATATATACATAATTGCCTTCAAATCAAATCTTGCCATATAATGTCCTCAAAACACGCCTGCCATGTGGAAAGAAAAGACTAACCGGAAATCTCCCGGCTGGATCCCCTTCAGCCCTCACATTGCCGCTCCAGTAAGGGCGTGCAATTCACGTAGGGGTCATGTCAAATCCACAACGCCAACGGCTTTCAACTTCTCTTGAAATAGGCTTGTGCCCCGCTATAAAAATATACCAACCACCCCGATACAACAAATTGATACCACCGCTGGGGCAAAACAACATAAAGCACACCTAAAAGAAGAAAAAAAACGCCGACAACAGCGGCTCGACGAAAACAGAGATGACTCGCAACCGCTGCGCCCTCCGAAGAATTCACACCACGCTCCTAGCCCTCCGAAGCGTCGCGTACCAAGCAACACCTCTAAGAAGGTGAACGACGATGACGACGTTGCTGCCCGAACCGAACCTAGGGTCACCCCTGGTATGCGTCCTAGGGTTTCCCCGGTACGCCACGAGGGTGGAGAGGAGGTACCCGATGCCCTTCAGGAAGGACGGCGACACCCGTAGGCGTCGCCGCGTCGGTGTCGAGAAAGACCGAGATTTCGCCCAACCTCCAGAAACCACATCCCCGGACGCCCCGGTGCTCCACCAACCTTGCCACCCACCAACACACGCCACCACGGTCTTGCAATCACCACCACCATATCACCAAGGACCACGTCGCGAGGCCAGAAGGACCAAGAAGAAGGGGCACCGACAAGAGACAGCAATACAGTAGCACGCGGGAGGGATCGACCTCCACCCCTGATGGCGGTAGCTGACCGAATGCGGCAACAGGGACACACCAGGCCCTCGCTGGCCCGGCCGAGCCCAACCTGGGCCCGTAAAGTCCCCGTCGCTGCACTGCAGCAAGCACACCACCGTCCTCGCTGGCCCCGACACCAACCCCCTGAATCTCTGTCCACCGGGGGAGCCGTCACCGTGACTGAGGCGGCCCGCCCAGGCCCAGATCTGAGCCCAAAGGGCGTTGCCCGCCGCACTCCGGCGACCAACCGGCTGCCTCGGACAACCACGTCTCCCAACAGCCAAGGGGCTACACCTACGCCACGAAGCACCCCTGAAATGCGTCGGACCGTCACCAGGCCAAGGAGCACCGCCGCCTAGAACATGGAGCCCCGCCTCCAACGTCCATGGCGCGGGGAGGTGAAAGAACATTTCTTAATCCCTAGTGTTTTGTGTGTTAGTTAACAATACCAATGATATACTAATCCTATTGCTAAGTATTTCAGTTTGGGTGAAACTCATATCACAAATCCTAAAGCCAAATTGTAGAGAAAAAGAGTTTCTGGAATTCTTCCCAGACCCGGATATTCCGGTTCCCCAACCCGGATATTCCGAGTCAACTCCAGAAAATTGGCTAAGTCAAGTTCAGAAGTACTACTGACTTCAATCGGAAAATCAGCTCGGAAATTTCAAGGACTCGGATATTCCGGTTCCCAACCCGGATATTCCGAGTCAACCCCAGGAAAATTGGCTAAGTCAAGATTCAGAAGTGGTACTGACTCCAATCGGAAAATCAGCTCGGAAATTTCAAGGACCCGGATATTCCGGTTCACCAACCCGGATATTCCGAGTCAACCCTTGGAAAATTGGCTAAGTCAAGATTCAGAAGTGGTACTGACTCCAATCGGAAATTCAGCTCGGAAATTTCAAGGACTCGGATATTCCGAGTCAACCTCAGAAAATCGGCTAAGTCAAGTTCAGAATTGGTTCTGATCTCAACCGGAAATTCAGCTCGGATATTTTCAAAGGCCCGGATATTCCGGGTGACCGGAATTTCCGGTGTTACTTAAACCGGAATTTCCGGGTGCCCAAGACAACCAACGGCCAGATTTTGAGGGGGAGTATAAATACCCCCTCACTCACTCAAGAACAGATAGCTCTCAGATTTTCTCTCTCCTACCATTCTTGAAAGCTCAAATCATCAAGATCTCCCAATCCCCCCACCCAAATTCATTAATTTTTGGAGGATTGGAGGAGAAGGCCCGGATCTACATCCTCACCGAAGGGATTTGCATTTCTCCCCCATTCACTTGGGGATTTCGTGGCTAGGGTTTCCGGTGGGAAAACCTAGTTCACCATTGTTGTACTCTTGGTGTTACCTTGACCTTTTGTGGTCCTTGACCTTTTGTGGTCTTCTTGGGAGCCCCCAATTCAGTTGTGGGTGTGTGCCTCAATCGTTTGTAAGGGATTCGATCTCCGCCCTAAAAGGGGATCAATAGTGGAAGGTGGACTCGAAACCTTTGTGGTTGAGTTCATCGGAGAAGAAGGTGAGCCTTTGTGGCGTTGCGGTTAACCTGTTGTGGTAGCGCACACCTCTCCAAACGAGACGTACACCCTTGGGTGGAACTCGGGATTACATCTTCGTCTCCGCGTGCTTCACTTGGTTCCCTTTACCTTTGCTCCCTTACTTGCTTATCTTGTTATTTCTTAGATTATCATTTAGGTAAATTCACCGTAGTTGCATATCTAGAGAATTTACCTTTATGTTGAGCCTAAATATGAAAAGACCTAAAATTTGTAATAGCACATATTCACCCCCCCTCTAGGTGCCGGATTCTCGTTCAATTGGTATCAGATCCAGGTTCACTTTTAAGGGCTTAACCGCCTAAGTGCAACGATGACGGAATCCGATGCCGAGAGGGCCGCCCGTGAAAAATTAGAGGCGGAGAAGGAGGCGTTAGCCAAAGGGGCAACCATGGCCGATCTTATTGATATGAGATCGTCCTTGGAGGCCCAACTCCTCAAGATGAATGAGATGCTCATGGCACTCTTGAAGTCTAAGGAGCCCGAGGCTACTTCTCCCTCTCCTCCTCCTAAGGAACATGCGGGGAACTCTAAGGAGTCATCTTCGGATGGGTCCAAAGATGTTACCTCAAGTGTTCCCGGGATGGCGGAAAAGGATGAACCACCTAGCTCCTCTAACACCCCCAAAGGAGAGGAATTTCATAATGTCAACCATAATTACTCTCCTAACCCTCCTATCCCTCACCCTCATGTAAACTTTAGAAGTGATCCTCCTAAGCTTAAACTTATTCATTTCTCTCAATGGGTATTTCTAATGAAGTCTCATCTATGTAGTGCCTCCATTGAGCTTTGGCGCATCATTGAAGAAGGATACAAGCCCCATGATCCAACCAACTTGACAAGAAGAGAGAAGGTTGATAGCCAACTCAACGCCACCGCTCTTCATCAACTCCAAATGGCCGTTGGAGAGAAGGACATGGCGCTCATTCAACAATTCTCCACCGCCAAGGAAGTTTGGAATGCTCTTTCCGACATCTTCGTTGGGAATGAGAGCATGAAGAAGAACCGGTATGATGCCTTATGCAATGAGGTGGAAGGGTTCTACAAGTTGGATGGAGAAAGCCACGAGGACATGTACCGGAGGTTGGTGTTGGTTGCCAACTCCTTCAAGAACCTCGGGGCGGAGTACATTAATGATGCTTGGATCAAGAGGAAGTTTGTGACCGCTCTCTTGCCCTTTGAGGACACGGATTTGAAGACACTCCAAGGGAGACATGACTTTGCAAAGATGTCATCCAATGAAGTTATGCAAGAGATGACCGCATACAAGGTGGCCTCCAAGATTGCACAAGATGCAAGAGCTAGAGCCATAGAGATGCACAAGCATGCCTCAATTGCTTTGAAGGCCACCGTTGAAGAAGAGGATGAAGAGGAGTGCGATGATCAAGTCGAGCTATCTAGTGAAGCTCTCTCAAGCACTCTCACTCAATACATGGGTCTTGCGGAAAGAACCTTTTGGAAGAACCCCGGAAGGGCCAAAGCAAGGATTGACAAGAAGTTTCCCCCCAACGGAGGAAAGCCATTCAACAAAGTGAGACTTTGCTATAACTGCGATGACAAGAGCCACTTTGTTGCCGATTGCCCATGGGAGAGAAGAGAGGATCATGGTGGGAGGCTCGTGGCAAGACGAAGGGCAAGGGGCCCCCTATGAAGAAGCCTTTCTTCAAGAAGAACCAAAAGATTGTCTTGGTGACTCAAGAGCAATATCCCACCGATGATGAAGATAGTGACAAGGAGGATACTCCAACGCAAGTGGCCGCACTAGCCATGTCTTCCACACCTCCATCACTCTTCTACTCACCAAACGAGAGCCCCATCGTCAAGAATGCAAGATGTCTTATGGCAAAGACATCCGAGGAGAAGGAAAGAAACACTTTGGCTCAATCATGAGTCGTATAGGTGAGCTTGAGGATGAGCTTGAACTAAAAGGTGAGATTGAGAGAGAGGATGCACACGCTAAGGTGTCTCTCCAATCCTCTCTCGAAGATGAACAAGAAGCTCATGCTCTCCTCGAGGAGCAACTTGCTAAGATCACTAAGGATCGTGATCTCTACTTTGCTAAATGTAAAATTGTGCAAAATGAAAAGTCCGAGCTTGTAGTTGCTCATGCTAGACTTTGCGAAGACTTCGAGTCACTTGACAATGCTCACAAGGTGTTGACAAGTGATCACGAACGTCTTCTCAAGTCTCGTGATCAACTCCAATCTCGGATATCTACTCTTGAGAAACCTAGCACCTCTACTCCTTTGAATGCTAATGCAAATGTTGTGAAGGGTATTGGTAGGGTTGTGTTTGTTCCTTCTATGGCAACCAAGACCAAGACCTCTCTTGATAAAGGTAAGGGGACACTCACTACTCCTCTTCATGAGCGAGTGCCCCACAAGGGTAAAGAAGGTCTAGGCTATGTTGCTAAGGAGAAGAAGGAGATCAAGAAGAAGACCAAGTCCGCACAAGCCAAGAAGGTTGACATTGCGAGTGGAAATGCCACAAGGGGCACTCCCACTCGTAATGACTTTGCGGGCATATCTAACCCCAACTATGCTTTATATGTTGATTATTATGGGGATGTCTATGCTAGATACATTGGTCCTTTTGATGGTTACATTGAATATGCTATTTGGGTTCCAAAGACCCTTGTTGCTAACCAAAAGGCACCCATTGCAAAATGGGTATCTAAACCCAAGAATTGATTGTGTGTAGGGCCTTGCTTCCGGAGGATCGAAATGGATAATTGATAGTGGGTGCACTAGTCATATGACCGGAAGCAAGGATATTGTAACGGAGTTGAAGCCCAATGATGATCAAATGACCGTTACATATGGTGATAATTCTAAGTCTAAGGTAATAGGGCTCGGCAAGGTGGTAGTGGCACCGGACATCACACTTGTGAATGTCTTGCTTGTCGAGTCCCTAGGTTTCAACTTGATCTCCGTCCATTCCTTAACTTGTTTGGGTTATACCGTTGTCTTCGAAAAGGAAATGGTCATTGTCTTGCTGAGCAAGTCTCTCAATGTGTCTTTCGTTGGGTACATTGAGAATGGGCTCTATGTGGTTGACTTCTCCGGAGTCACCACTTCCCATACAATGTGCCTATTCGCAAAGGCGGACTTGGGTTGGCTATGGCATCGTCGACTAGCCCATGTCAACATGAGGACTTTGCAAAGTCTCCACAAGGGTGGCCATATCCTAGGACTAAAAGACCATGTTTCTTTCTCGAAGGATCGAATGTGTAGGGCATGTGTTGAAGGAAAAATGCATGACATCTACCATCCAAGCAAGACCATCATTTTGTCAAAGAGGGTTTTGGAGCTTCTTCATGTTGACCTCTTTGGTCCCATTCCGGAAGCTAGTCTTGGTGTCAAGAAATATTGCTTGGTGATTGTTGATGACTATTCAAGATACACATGGGTTTTCTTCTTCAAGACGAAGATGGAGACTCAACAAACTATCATCGACTTCTCCAATGAAGCTCAACGTCAACACAATGTCCCTATCTTGGTGATACGAAGTGACAATGGGTCCGAGTTCAAGAACTACACCTTAAACGAGTTCCTTAGTGAAGAAGGGATTCGTCATCAATATTCTGCTGCTTATACTCCCCAACAAAATGGTGTAGCCGAAAGAAAGAACCACACACTTATTGAGATGGCAAGGTCGATGATGGCAGAGTTCAAGTCCCCTCACAACTTTTGGGCCGAAGCCGTCAACACCGCTTGACATTCATCCAACCGGCTCTTCTTTCGCAAAGGACTCATGAAGACACCTTATGAAGTGCTTACCGGGAACAAGCCCAATATCTCCTACTTCCGAGTATTTGGTTGTAAGTGTTTTTATCTCATCAAAGGTGTTCGTTTGGGCAAGTTTGATTCTAAGTCTCTTGAAGGGACATTTGTGGGCTACGGATCCGAATCCCACACTTATAGAGTCTATGATAAGGCCTCGCGCATAATCATAGAAACTTGTAGTGTGGTATTCGAGGAGAATGATGGCTCCCTCGTGGAGCAAAGTGGTGTTTCCGGTGTAGGTGATGATGAACCTCAAGATGCTATCCGAAGAATGGGGTTGGGAGTCCACCGCCCCGTTGAACTCTATTATGAGGTTGATCAACAAGGACCAAGTTCTTCACAAGTGGTGACCACCCCAACACAAGAAACACCCATCGACAACACCGTGCCCAATGCACCTTGCCAAGAAGAAGAACAAGATTCTACAGCTGCTCCTGGAATTTCCGGAGGACCGGAAAATCCGGTTCAAGCTGGACTCGGAAATTCCGGTGGTTCGGAATTTCCGGTCCCTGAACCCAGAATATCCGGTCCTGCTGACATTCCCGGTGGCAGTTCGCAAGGCCAAGATCAACCCTCTCCCTCACCAATGGACACCACTCCAATGGTTGATCAAGGCCATCAAATCAGTCAAGGCGGAGACATGTATGATCAAGATGATCAAGCGATTCCTCCCACCACTCGGAGGGAAATCGAGATCCGCCGCTTGAATAGGGTTGGCACCTCACAAGAATTAAGAGCTCTATCTCTTGACAAGGTGCTTGGTGATGTGAGAAGCAAGGTCTCTACCCGAAGACAACTCGCAAGCTTTAGTGAACATCAAGCTCACATCTCCATGGTGGAACCCAAGAAGGTCTTTGAAGCTCTTGAAGATAAAGATTGGCTTGATGCTATGCATGAAGAGCTCAACAACTTCGAGCGCAACAAAGTGTGGAAGTTGGTGGAAAGACCCAAAGATTGCCGCAATGTTATCGACACCAAGTGGATATTCAAGAACAAGCAAGATGAACATGGCATGGTGGTGAGGAACAAGGCAAGACTGGTGGCTCAAGGTTACTCTCAAATTGAAGGCATTGCCTTTGGAGAAACCTACGCGCTCGTGGCTCGACTTGAGTCAATCCGTATTCTTCTTGCCTATGCCTCTCACCATAACTTTAAGTTGCAACAAATGGATGTTAAATCCGCTTTTCTAAATGGTCCACTAAATGAACTTGTTTATGTTAAGCAACCACCGGGGTTCGAGGACCTCAAGTATCCGAACCATGTCTACAAGTTGGATAAGGCACTCTATGGCCTTAAACAAGCCCCACGAGCGTGGTACGAGCACCTTAGAGAACAACTTGTAGACCGTGGATTCCAAGTTGGGGAAATCGACCCCACACTTTTCACTAAGAAAGTTAATGGGGAGCTTTTCATTTGTCAATTATATGTGGATGACATTATATTTGGATCGACTAACAAAGCATTTAACGAAGAATTCTCTAAGCTTATGACTGACAGGTTTGAGATGTCTATGATGGGCGAGATGAAGTTCTTCCTCGGATTTGAAATCAAACAATTGAGGGAAGGAACGTTCATCAACCAAGCAAAGTACATTCAAGACATGCTCAAGAAGTACGAGTTGCTTGATCTCAAGGGTGCCTCTACTCCAATGCAAACCAAATGCCACCTTGAGCTCAACCCGAAGGGTCTGGATGTGGATCAAAAGGTATACCGCTCCATGATTGGATCTCTCCTCTACCTTTGTGCATCTAGACCGGATATAGTGCTAGCCGTAGGAGTATGTGCAAGATATCAAGCGGCTTCTAAAGAAAGCCATGATGTGGCGGTCAAGAGAATCTTTAGATATTTGGCTTATACCCCAACTTATGGATTGTGGTATCCCAAGGATGCAAATTTCTCATTATGTGGGTTCACGGATTCCGATTGGGCGGGAGATCATGATGATAGGAAGTCAACCTCCGGTGCTTGTCAATTTATTGGGAGGTCCTTGGTGAGTTGGTCTTCTAAGAAGCAAAATTGCATATCTCTCTCCACCGCTGAAGCCGAGTATGCTGCCGCCGCAAGTTGTTGCACTCAGTTGCTATGGATGAGGCAAACTTTAAAGGAGTACGGAGTCGATTGCGACAAAGTGCCTCTTTTATGTGACAACGAAAGTGCCATCAAGATTCCTACAACCCGGTGCAACATTTAAGAACCAAGCATATTGAGATCCGCCATCATTTCATAAGAGATCATGTGGCCCGTGGAGACATTGACTTATCATATGTGGGCACAAGGGATCAATTGGTGGATATCTTCACGAAGCCCCTTGAGGAAGGAAGGTTTTGCTTTTTGAGGAATGAGCTTAATATCATTGATTCGAGGTCCTTAGCTTGATCGCTTGCACACTCACCTAGGGCGTAATTGCATCTTATCTAGTTTAGATGTAGGCATGGAAATAGGGGGAGTGCGGTCCTAATACATTGGACCATCCCTCCCCCCATTATGCTGATAGCAAGTGTTCTTTTATCTCTATATTCATTCTTATGACTAATGAGCTAAAACGACGAGTATTGGTTATGTACCCAAGATACATCTTCGCGGTAACATGCCATACACTCCTACATGGTGGCCTCGGCCACCGACCTCCTCTCCTTGAAGAGTTGATTTTATTTGGAGCTTTTTGTTGCTATTTGCCCTCCTTTTCATGCATGTGGGAAACCTACTCAACTTGGCTCTTTTGGTTCGATTTGGTTGTTGTGAGTTGAGTATGGTGTACCAATATCAGTTTGGAAATCTATCCCAAGCCTACTTTCCCCTGAAAACATTTCTCTCTATTGCACACAAGTCATCCTTTTGAAAACTGGGATTTTGGTTCAGCAGGTCGGAATATCCGGTTCATTTTGAACCGGAATATCCGGTGACTCGGAATATCCGGTGTAAGTTACACCCGGAATATCCGGTCTGGCGGTTTGTCCAGAAATATAAGGGCAGGCTCGGGGTGAAGGGCTCATTAGTGCCCTTCTTCCACCCCCGACCTCCCTCTCCTCCAGCCGCCGCCCCTGTTGTTCCCAAGTCCCTCCGGAGCACTCCGACCGCCGGGGAACCTCTTTCTCGGCCGGATCTGCTCCTCCTCCGCCCCGGGAACTCACTCCTCCAAGCAATGGCCTCAATGTATGAGGGTAACTTCACTTTTCTTCTTCCTTATGTGCTTGCACTTGGATCTTGATGTGGAGTTATTTGTTTCAATGTTGCTTGGTAGAGATTGTTCCTAGGACTATTCCCTGCCTTCTACATACATTAGTTTTGCATTATGTTGGATCGATCTAGTTTTAGACCGAGTCAATCTCAGATCTGCAGTTTCTGTCTGACTCGGAATATCCGGTTCAGATTGACTCGGAATTTCCGGTCCCTGGAATTTCCGGTCATGTCTGAACCGGATATTCCGAGTCAAACACTGCAGTTTTAAGATTAACTCATGTTTAACTACATATGATTCATCAAATGCCTATCTAATGTGTGTATTATCTCCTGACTTGTGTGCACTTGCCTTATGCTACCCTCTATGCTCAAATTCACAGGTTCAGGTGGAAGTCCGTCCGCAGGGGGATCAAGGAACACAGGTAGAGCACCTGTCCACAAGCAACCAGTCAACAAGGGAAAGGCCCCTGCAACTCAGAGGAAGAAGAAAGATGTTGCCAGCAAGCCCTCATCCAAGAAGAGAAAGAATGTCCCTAGTCCCCAACGTCAGAACTACTCCAAGATGAATTCTATGGATTACTCTCAGCTGAGGCAGGGGGACTAGTACCTCAGCGCAAAAGACAACTCTCTCGATGATCGCAGCTTTTGGTGCCAAGCGCAAGAGCACATATTCGTGGATATCTATCTCTCACTGTCAAAGCCCATTCGACCCATGCACCCGTTTGACTTTGCATCTCTGCAGAAGAAAACCGCATTTGCTGAGGCCATCCACATTGTCAAGACCATGGGTTTGGAGAGGTTGGCGCTCATCCGTTGTGCATACAACGCGCAGCTTGTAATGCAGTTCTTCGCCACCCTAGTGATCAAGGGTGACTCGAAGAAGACCATGAAGTGGATGACTGGGGAATCATACTGTGAGTCCAACTTCGAGGAGTTTGCCAAGGTACTGGGCTACAGGTTTGATGGTGACAATCCACAAGGCACTCGCATGCACACTCCCTACAAGCTCAACAAGAAGGAGACAACTCACTTATATGGTGTGGGAGCCACCCCTGAATTCACTCGTGACTTGCTTCCATTGTATGATGTTCTTGTGCACATCCTGCGTGAGAACATTGCACCGAGTGGTGGCAACAACGACAACGTGGTTACCCCTCTCTGCAACCTGCTCCTTCACGCCAACCGCATTGTGGAGGACTCGGGTTCTGATACTGACCGGAGAGTAGATGTGATGGATTACATCTACAATGAGATGTATGAAGCTATGACCACCAGGGTCTCTATTCCTTATGCTCCTTACATAATGAAGCTCCTCCAGTTTAAGTTCCCTGACTACAACTTCAGCAGCAGTGATTTGGTGCCACATGACTTCAAGAAGCTTTATGTGAAGAAGACTATGGTCAAGCCCCCTCCTAGGCCTTCTACTACATCAGCTACAGGTGGATCTTTCATGGGTGATGCTAGGAGGGCTGCTGCTACCTCTACTCATGTTCCTACCACTCATGCACATGTCAAGAAGCTGAACTGGTTCCAGCGCAACATCCTTTGCATGAATGTGGACATCCGCAAAGAGCAATACAATGCCTACAAGGATCGCCGTCAGCTGGATTACAAGCAAGACTTGATCCTTCACCATGCTTCTGACTCTCCTGCTCCTGCTGCTCTGTCTGAGCCCCTGACCTTTGCTCAGTGGAACCAGGGTTCCTTGGCTCCGTGGACACTGATTGACCAGGACCTTGGCGGCAGCTCGTACACCACTAGCTATGACTATGATGAGGAGGAGGAAGATGCTGATGAGGAGGCAGCGTCTGAGGAGTATGAAGAGGATGATGATGATGATGAGGAGGCTGATGATGATGATGAGGAGGAGGACCCCTCGGACTGAAGACTTCCATGGGGACGTAGCATCGCTCTTCTTCCTTTTTGGCGTTTCGATGCCAAAGGGGGAGAAGTTGCTCTACTAGGACTTCTTCGGGGATTTGCAAGGGTCGGGCACAAGCTTATGCGTTTATCATTTATTTGCGCTTGTGTCCATTTATCGTGTTTTAAGTTACTTGTGAAACTCTCTTTATTTCATTTGTGATAACTTTGTATTGAGACAATGGTTGATGCTATCTTTATATTATGGTTGAGACTTCGAATTGATTGTGTTG
Organism: Poa annua; assembly: GCA_026929855.1. Classification (NCBI taxonomy): domain Eukaryota; kingdom Viridiplantae; phylum Streptophyta; class Magnoliopsida; order Poales; family Poaceae; genus Poa; species Poa annua. The sequence goes on along the minus strand of CM049429.1, from coordinate 62,951,129 downwards.
GTATTCTCTTCATATTCTATATACACAAGGTATGAAAATCTATCTAGTCTCAATGCTTCCATAATCTTACATTTTGTCTCGTGTCTTCTTTGTGATATCTTGTGGTTGTTGTTATAAAATTGCTCCTATCCTTTGTCATATTGTGTTGCTTGCTTGCATTTATTTAGGGGGAGCCATTATCTGCCAAAAACATGATATTGCCTTTTGTTTCTGTGCAAATCTTGGTATTGTCATCTAACACCAAAAAGGGGGAGATTGAAAGAACATTTCTTAATCCCTAGTGTTTTGTGTGTTAGTTAACAATACCAATAATATACTAATCCTATTGCTAAGTATTTCAGTTTGGGTGAAACTCATATCACAAATCCTAAAGCCAAATTGTAGAGAAAAAGAGTTTCTGGAATTCTTCCCAGACCCGGATATTCCGGTTCCCCAACCCGGATATTCCGAGTCAACCCCAGAAAATTGGCTAAGTCAAGTTCAGAAGTACTACTGACTTCAATCGGAAAATCAGCTCGGAAATTTCAAGGACTCGGATATTCCGGTTCCCAAACCGGATATTCCGAGTCAACCCCAGGAAAATTGGCTAAGTCAAGATTCAGAAGTGGTACTGACTCCAATCGGAAAATCAGCTCGGAAATTTCAAGGACCAGGATATTCCGGTTCACCAACCCGGATATTCCGAGTCAACCCCAGGAAAATTGGCTAAGTCAAGATTCAGAAGTGGTACTGACTCCAATCGGAAATTCAGCTCGGAAATTTCAAGGACTCGGATATTCCGAGTCAACCTCAGAAAATCGGCTAAGTCAAGTTCAGAATTGGTTCTGATCTCAACCGGAAATTCAGCTCGGATATTTTCAAAGGCCCGGATATTCCGGGTGACCGGAATTTCCGGTGTTACTTAAACCGGAATTTCCGGGTGCCCAAGACAGCCAACGGCCAGATTTTGAGGGGGAGTATAAATACCCCCTCACTCACTCAAGAACAGATATCTCTCAGATTTTCTCTCTCCTACCATTCTTGAAAGCTCAAATCATCAAGATCTCCCAATCCCCCCACCCAAATTCATTGATCTTTGGAGGATTGGAGAGAAGGTCCGGATCTACATCCCCACCAAAGGGATTTGCATTTCTCCCCCATTCACTTGGGGATTTCGTGGCTAGGGTTTCCGGTGGGAAAACCTAGTTCACCATTGTTGTACTCTTGGTGTTACCTTGACCTTTTGTGGTCCTTGACCTTTTGTGGTCTTCTTGGGAGCCCCCAATTCAGTTGTGGGTGTGTGCCTCAAGCGTTTGTAAGGGATTCGATTTCCGCCCTAAAAGGGGATCAATAGTGGAAGGTGGACTCGAAACCTTTGTGGTTGAGTTCATCGGAGAAGCGCACACCTCTCCAAACGAGACGTACACCCTTGGGTGGAACTCGGGATTACATCTTCGTCTCCGCGTGCTTCACTTGGTTCCCTTTACCTTTGCTCCCTTACTTGCTTATCTTGTTATTGCTTAGATTATCATTTAGGTAAATTCACCGTAGTTGCATATCTAGAGAATTTACCTTTGTGTTGAGCCTAAATTTGAAAAGACCTAAAATTTGTAATAGCACCTATTCACCCCCCCTCTAGGTGCCGGATTCCCGTTCAGGAGGGATAGGCCGCCGGCGCCGGCGCCAACCGGGCCGCGCCCGGCGGCCTCTGCTGACGGCGGCGAGAGGAGGAGGCGTGGGAGGAGGGTCCCCGGGCGGGAGGAGGCGAGGCCGTGACCGGTCGCCCCGGGGGCGGCGCGGTCGCGGGAGGGAGGATGGGGAGAGGACGGAGGGCAGGGGTGGCGCGGGCTGGCTGCCGGCGGCGGCTAGGGTTAGGGCAAGGGAGGAGAGTCGCGAGAGTGTAGGAGAGTCGCGAGTTTGCGGGTCACGGCCTTCAACTTCTGTGCGCCGGAATGAAAATTTAGACCATAACACAATTCAAGGATCCGTTTCACATCCATATATTTGTTTCAGAAAACTTCAATAGATCAATATTACCAAACAACCGAGATCCCTCTTTCTAGCATTTGACACAACATCATTTTTAGCGCGCAACATCAGAATTATTTTCACGGGTTCTAGGGGCAGCAACTATATACTCCCAGTCCCAAAATAAGTGTCTCAACTTTGATAAAAAAATTGATGTACGTAGACAAAAAAGGGTAGTATCACAAAGACTAACATTCAGAAATCACCAAAATGAGCTACCCAATAGATCTTACTCAAGCCGGCAATTCCGCGCATGGGAACCCGATCCTAATGGGCATGTTATGGCTCGCTATGTTTACCCATGGGTCTTGCCCATGGGCGACCCGATTAGTCGTGGGTAGGGTATGGACAGACATCTACCCATGAACGACCTGATGGGCAACCCGGTTAGCTGTGGGTCCCTTGTAAAAAATGACCATATCCCACTACCAATTTGATCTACTCCAGCGAGCCAAATCCAAACCAACCCAATAGCCCGGCCCAACTTAAGCAGCGGTAGCGCACAAACGCTAGACGAACTAGTCGAGTCCGCACTTTGTCCCTGTCTCTCAGCTCCCAGCTGCAATCCCTCTCCCTCACGAATCAAGACGAAGTCACGATGCTCTCCCCTCACCTCCCTCTATCGGAAGAACGGCGGCCCTAACTGCCTGCTCCACCGAGCGAAGCTCTTGCTACATCTTCGTTGCGCCGCCGCAACGAAGTTGTTGCTGTCGTGCCCATTCCCCAAGGATCCCAATGCCACCGTCTCAAACTCCCTGCCGTCGCCTACTGCCTTCTGTCCCCGACAATGGAGGCAGTGGATAGCTCGGCTCATGTTGACTCCTCAACTCAACATAATTCCTGGAGCTGATTGTTGTAGTGTTTATCTAGTTATTTTACTGTTTGAAATGCTAAAATATTATATATTGATGTGCTTCCTATAGACCCGATGGATACATGCATGGGTCTGAGATCTGACCCATGAGCGGAGACCTTCGCCCATTTGTTATATGGGCATGAGTCTAGAATAGGTTAACCCGAAGCCATACCCGACCCATTGCCGGCCTTAGATCTTACACTCTCCAACTGCTAACAATGTGATCTTATATTGATGCTTTGACCCATTTACGGATGTGCACAATATCCTAAAATCACGATTTAATCAATAATAATGATGGCACACCAAACAAAACTCACAGAGTTCAGACATGCAGCTTGAAAGTTTTCAAGAAATGATAAAAATAAATTGAAGGTGTCACTACTTACAGAAGATCTATACATCATAAATTCTTAAATACTTTCTTCATCTCCTAGTGTTCTCATCAAAAGCATATCAGCTAATCCCTTATACAATTGCCAAAGGACCTATAAAGAAGTTGCCATGGCTATGATTGTCATTTTGGTAGATGTATGTACGTACATAATCTAGTCATGTGCGAAAGTCAGAAAGAAAGCTTCAAGTGAAACTGATATCTAATACTCCCTCCGACCCCAATTAATTGTCGCAGGTTGTATAACGGTTTACACATGTTCACTTCATTTCTTACATCAATTAAAACGGATCAGAGGGAGTAACAAATGATCAAGGTTGACACACGTGGCAAAATAAACAAAGATACATACATGTTATGTAACTGAATCAACAAAGTTAATAAAAGAGCAAAGCGTCATTAATTCTGATTTGTGAGTGCAGTTATGCTTGTGAATCGACTATTGACACTACAATTTTTGCAATATATAGTGTTCAAATTATATGGATGAATATTTCGAATTGTAATTGTGTTTACTACCATGTGCATTTTTCTTAGAGATGCACTGGATAAAAAACACAATATAAAGAACACATTACTTTATACTTTAAGAATAAGTGTCATATTGCCTTGTAAGCAATCATTTGAAATTATAAGCGTCATATGTTTGCCTATGTAAACGCGATAAGTTTCCGATCCCATACCGCTTTGTAGGTTGGAGAATCTTCGGTGGAGCCTGGTATTAACTTTTATCTTCTTTGCGTCTTCTAGTGACCCGCCGGGAGATCCAAGTTTAAACCGGGTGCTAATTGGGACCTGGTAAATGTATCCCCGAACAAACGGGTTTTAAGCGATGTTTCTAAACAATAGTCATCTCTATAGATTTAGTATGTTCACACTTTTTTACTCGTGGCAATAGATAAATAATCTTATTTGTTAGCTTATTATAATTAACATGTAAATATTAAATACATCAAATGAAGAGGTCTAATATAGTACGTCCAACTAGCTGTAATGTTGTGTTTTTCCGTGACGCCCGCCTGACCGTCACAGAGCAAACACGTGTAGAGCGACGTGATGGATGTGGTTAGGTACATGTCATTGTCCTCAGGTTTAAGGATATTTCACGTTCTTTGTGATTATCACAAATTGGATTTGGTGCTTCATGCGTACTTCTTTGGTACGAGTGGCCGCTGATGTCGACCGTGAACGGCTCCACCTTTTCGCTCAGAATTGTACAATCACTGTAAAGAACTTTCAGACATAGAAAGTACTCACTCCGTTCCAAATTAATTCACTCAGTGTAAATTGTTTTTTTAGAAACACACTACACCGTAAACACTCATATACATGCGTATACACTCACTCCTATGAACCCGCACACACCCTATCACTATGAGCACCTCTGATAGATTGAACCGGTGGATCAAGTCTTGAGATTGACGAAGTCATTACATACGTCTCGTTGTCGACGAGAAAGTCGCCTCTCACTATAGAATATTCCACCTAAATTGAAACATCAGCGTCAGTCTGGGATTTGAACTCTTGCCACAGGCTAAACGATCAGCAATCAGCGATCAGGCCTGCACGCAGGAAATGAAACGACCAAGCAATCGCCAATCGATCTCTGAATTCCGATCGCCACCCTGCTGCTGGCTGCACGTCGTCGCAGTAGACGCCGCCCGCGTAGTAGACGGCTGGCTACCGCACGCCGCCGTCGCAGACTCGCAGTAGAAGCCCGCCCGACGCCCGCGCGTGAAGGTAGGATCGCTGGTTCCAGGTTCTCAGGTCTGTAGCCGGCAGGATACCAGGATCAATTATTTAGTGCCTTTACTAACTTAATGCATGTAGTGTTTGAATTGGTTTATCATTTTGTGAATACAAAACAGGACGAATCATGAACAATCTCAGAAAAACAAAGTGTCAATCTCGTGCGGAAAAGAAGAGGAAAAAAAAAAGATTGGAAGCAGCGGCTCAGTCACAAAAGGGTGCTCTAGATAGATATGTTGTGAAGAAGACTCAAATTAATCAAACTCCAATTGCTAATAATGATGTTGTCGGTGGTGATGATGTGATAGAGGTGGATAATCACACTGAAGGAATTGATGAAGGTGATGCTAATATGGATAACAAGGGCGATGATGCTAATGTTGATGATGATCCTAAACCTGATGATGAAGGTGATGCTAATATGGATAACGAGGGCGATGATGCTAATGTTGATGATGATCCTAATACTGATGATGAAGGTAATGATATCAACACCAATAGTTCTTTTCAGCCGGATATATTTGATCCAAGAAATTGGGATGGTCTTGACCCTAAGATGATTGATATTTTGCTGCAAAAGGGACCTAAAAGAGACTCGTCTATTTATAAATTTCCTAAGGACGCAGTAAATAGAAGCTTTTCTGCGTCGGCATACAATAGAAAGCTCCCAAATAAAGAACCATGTGATAGAGAATGGCTTGTGTATAGTAAAGAGCTTGACAAAATATTTTGTTTTTGCTGCAAATTATTGAAAAGGGGCTAGTGAGAGGAAAGTTAGCCAATGAGGGTTTCAATGATTGGATACATCTTAGCAATAGACTTAAAGAGCACGAAACTAGTAGAGCACATGTCACAAATATGAGTGCATGGTATGACTTTCGTATGAGGTTGCAGAATAATCAAACAATTGATAAAGTTGCTCAGCGGGAACTTGAAAAGGAAAGGGAGCATTGGAGAAAAGTTTTGTTTAGGATTCTTTTGATTGTACAATTTCTTGGTGAGCATAACATAGCATTTCGTGGCAGCAATAGTAAGGTGTATGACGATAACAATGACAATTTTTTAGGACTGGTTCAAATGTTGGCTCACTTTGACCCGGTTATGAAGGAGCATATTGACCGCACCACCAATGATAAAATCCGTGACCATTATCTTGGTCCTTCATCCAAAATGAGTTAATATGTTTGCTAGCTGGTGCAATCAGGTCTGTAATAATTGGAAAGATAAAGGAGGCAAAGTACTTCTCTGTTATACTTGACTGTACTCCTGATGCCAGCCATCAAGAACAAATGTCTTTGATAATAAGGTATGTTGATACAACTTCGGATTCGGTTTTCATTGAAGAATCCTTCTTGGGTTTCTTGGAAGTGAATGATACCAGTGGTCAAGGATTGTTTGATGTTCTAGAATATACATTGAAGGCTCTTGACCTTGATATAGATGATGTGAGAGGACAGGGATATGATAATGGGTCGAATATGAAAGGAAAACATCAAGGGGTACAAAAGAAACTTTTGGATATAAATCCAAGAGCCTTTTATTCAGCTTGTGGTTGTCATAGTCTTAATTTGGCACTATGTGATATGGCAAATTCTTGTTGTAAAGCAACATAATTTTTTGGAGTTATACAACGCATATATACAACTTTTGCTAGTTCAACTAAGAGGTGGAAAATTCTTAAAGATAATATAACAGGACTGACTGTCAAGTCATTGTCGGCTACTCGTTGGGAGAGTCGTGTTGAGAGTGTTAAGGCTATAAGGTTTCAGATCACAGAATTGAGGGAGGCTTTGTTACAATTGGCTGAAAGTGACAAGGATCCCTTAATGAAGAGTCAGGCTCAATCATTGGCAGAGCATGAACTTGGTGACTTTAAATTTGTGACATCATTAATCATCTGGTATGACATATTATCTGTTATTAATATGATCAGCAAACATCTTCAGTCAAGGGATATGCTTATTGATATTGCAATTGAGTCTGTACATGGGCTGATTTCATTTTTCACAAAGTATAGAGAAAGTGGATTTTCTAAAGCATTGGAAGCTGCAAGAGACGTTGCCATGGAGTTGGATATTCCTCTAGTGTTCCACACCAAGCATAAAACCAAAAGAAAAAGGCAATTTGATGAGGTAGATGACACAACTATTGATTTACAATCTGCGGAGGATTCATTAAGGGTAAATTATTTTATACCTATTGTTGATCAAGTTATAGCTTCACTTAACACGAGGTTTGTTCAATATCAAGGGTACGAAAAGACTTTTGGTGTCTTGTTTACTTCAGATAGACTCCGATCCATTGATGATGATAGTTTGAGAGCCGCTTGTGATAACCTTGAGATTGCACTTAAGAGGCCAGGAAGTAAGGATGTTAATGGAAATAAGATTGAAGAACACAGTGATATTAATGGTAATGAGTTGTTTATTGAGCTTACCTACGTCCAAGTTCTACTTGAGAAATCTATGGGTCCTATTGATATTTTGAACTATTTGAAGAAGCACTCTTGTTATCCTGTTGCTACTATTGCATATAGAGTTTTGTTAACCATTCCTGTTACGGTTGCATCTGCGGAAAGTAGCTTCTTCAAACTCAAGTTGTTAAAATCTTATTTGTGGACTACTATGACACGAGAAAGACTTAATGGATTGGCCACAATAGCACTTGAAAATGATATCCTAGAGAAGATTAATTATGAAGATATAATTGAAGATTTTATTTTCAGAAATACCAGACGGATGATGCTTTTTAGTAGGACGTGAGGTCAGTTGGTACTTTTATTATAATTTCACTATTTAAAATTCTTGTAATTGGGTCGTCGACCCTCGCTTTCTAGTTGATAGGCTTATAAACGGTGTAACTTGTATGGATGTTTGAAGCAGCAAGTCTCAGACGTGCTCTTTTTCTTATCCTCAGGATACCTAATGGGACTTGAAAGATTTTTAATAAGTCGGCTTGCTAGCTTAATATATTGTGAGTTCAAAAACATGATTTATATATTATAAAATTTTCAAATTTCAAAGCCCCATTTTATGTTCCGCACCGGAGTGGAGACGGCCCTGGACCTTGGGTGCTAGCAATCTCACCACATGTCCATGACTGAATGCATGACCAAGCGAAAGGTCTGATGCCATCATTCATCAACGTCACGTCCTGACGGCACTTATATCTTTTGGGGTACATCACTTCGATTTTTCGACTATAAGTTGTGTACCGCCACGACGTTGACGGACACCTGGTTCTCATGTGCCAGAAATCTCACCACCTGTCCCCGATCGAATACATGACCAAGCAAAAGGTACGACGCCATGATTCATCAACGTCAGGTCCTGACGCCATTTATATCTTTTTGAGTAGTACTACATCGCTTGATCTTTTGATTAAGTGGTGTACCGCCTCAACGTTGACGGACACCTGTTTGCTCAGACAGGTGGTAGGCGCATAGGCAAAGAAGACGTCCCTATAAAAGGAGCTGCAGCTCCACTTGGCACACAACGCACCCGAGCCCTCTTCAGCAACAAATCCACGCCAGGAGCATATCCATTTCATCAGCAAGGCCGCGCGAAAACCAACAATGGCAGTGGGGTTCCGCCAACGGCTCGCCGCTCTCACCGTCCCCAAGGCGCAGCGCCGGAAGGAGCTCCCCATACGAGACATGATCGTCCCGGTCGTCGCCGATCTCCACGACTCCATCAACGCTCTCGTCGGCTGGACGACTCAGGCGCCGGCGCAGGCTGCTTGCGCGGCGTGGATCGGCGCAGGGATGGACCACCTCGGCGACCTCCTGTCCGCCCTCACCGACCTGTTCCTCCGCCACCCGCAGGTGCAGGACCCGGAGCGACGGCGGTGTAGCACGGCGTCGTCGTGGACGGAGCGGCTGCTCCGCGACCTCATCCTCCTCGCCGACGCGCACGGCTGCTTCTGCGAGGTGCTCGTCTCGCTGAAGCGGCTCCTCGACGAGGCCCAGGCCGCGGTGCGCCACCTCGACGCCGCCCGCCTCGCGGCCGCGCTGCGCGTGCGACGCCGCTCCGACCACGCCCTCTCCCGCCTCGCCTCCACGCTGCGTGTCCTCTCGCAGTCGCACCACCGTTCCCCCTCTCCCGCAGCGGCCACGCCCGGCTCCGACGAGGCCGCGCTCGCGGATGCCGTCATGGCCGCCACGTGCGCCGCTGCTGCCGCGTCTGCCGCCATCTTCGCCGGGCTCGCCTCCGCATCGGCCTCTTCTGCATTGCGAGCATTAACAACCCCGACGGCTGCTTCTCCGGCGAATGCCATGGAACGGCTGCGGAGCCTGGAGGAGTGCGTCGTGGCGGCGGAGGACGGCTGCGAGAAGGTGCACCGTGCGCTCGTTAACACGAGAATGTCGCTGCTCAATTTACTCACGCCCAGCTAAATGACCACGAGCCTAGAGACCAGGACCCTTTTTTTTTCTTTCCGAAATGGAGATATCAGAACAGTGCATATTATTAATGTGCCTTCCGTTGATCTTTCGTACTGGCATTCCTGCTTGTGTACATAATGTATACAAAATCTTCAAGATGAACCTCAAGAGACAATGACTGTATTTGTTGAAGAGAATGAGAGAAGGCACACGCAAGGACCCGTTCCTGCTCGCCCCCACAGGGATGAAACGTAGCCCTCCTCTCCGATCCCAGCTCCCTCCTCCTTCCCTCCACCTCGCCACCATCGGAGGGTGTCGTCGGGCAAAGTCCAGGCAGCGTAGCGACGCAGGGGCGGAAGCCTAGCCCTCCTCTCCGATCCCTCCCTCCTCTCCTCCGCCTAGCCACTGTTGGAGGGCGTCGTCAGGCTAAGTCGCTCGGACTTGACATTTTCTCCCCTTCACTGCATATTGGCGGCACGAGCGTCGTGAGGGCGTGGCGGTGCGGTGGCTCGACGGCAACGTAGAGGCTTTGTTGCTCTAGTTTAAGATTTAGGGTCATACGTGCAAAATGTTTGGACCTATTTATAATTTGAAGTTTTTTTTGGACCTCCTTGTATGAAGCTATCATTATGAATGAAAGCTTCTAGGACTGCCTCTGTTTAAGAAAAAGAAAAAGAAATCATTTCCATAATATACATTATCAATTTTAAGTATAACTAATGATGGTCTCAAATTGTAAATTCAATTGCACTGTGTTTGGATGTAGGAAAGTTTTCTGGAATTGGAATTGGTCTAGCAATTCCATTTCCCAGATGGAAAGGAAATGGACTCAAATTCCATTTCCGTTGTTTGGTTGTATATGGAATATGTGGTTGGAATCAGAGGGTGGCAGACAATTCCAATTCCTGTTTGGATGTATGAATCTTGGAATTGGATATTTTGTTGAGTTTAGAGAATATAAAACTTGCACAAATGTATGAAAACAATTATATGAATATATTTCAATATTGATATCTTATTTTGCACAGGTAGTGACATTAAAAATTTGAAATCAATTCATGAATGATAACACAACTAGAAATTAAGTAGTTTACGATAATAATTTTGTCTCTAAGAATAGCACAAGTGGATAGTTCATGTCTCTTACACATAGCACAAATAGATAGTTCGCAAACAACAAAGTGCAAAGTAGTCATACATCAGCCAAACACGAACTTGGTACATTAACCCAAGGTCAAGAGCCATGCCTTCCTTAACTCCACAGGGAGCGCCATGAGTGCTTTAACCAAGCGCTCATTGACAATCAACTTTCCATAAGCTTTCAGCATATCACTATCTTCCAAGTCTGGTACCATTTTTAGAGCATCAAGGATTTCAGTTGGAGGAGTCACCTTTGGCATACTAAGTGGCTCGGTTGACTTCAAAGCATCTTGGAACGTCATCTTCACCTCTCCCATCATGCACATGATAGCATCTCCAGTACGCTGCCTCTTTGGAGGCGCCTCAGGCGTTTCTTCAGCAGTTGGTGTGTCTTTTGGTTCTTGAACAGACTCAGCACCTGTCCTAGCACCAACACCGGTCGCATGATCTTTAGAATATATGATACTAAGAGAGTCCCAATTGTTCACTACCTTGTTCTTGTAGGCACGTGCATCTTTGTTAGCCTACACAAAACACAATAAAAATGAGATGATATTGTAGTTCAGAAAGTAACGGACAATAAAGAAAATATTGTTTAGTACCTCCACATAGCGAGACCACACTTCATCACTATCAACCTTCACCATGTTATTTTCCCAATCCCATCCGAAGCCACTTTGAGATAGCATCTTGCTAATGATCTCATATTGCTTGTCAAATGTTTTAATTCTTCCCCTTATGTTTTCCTTGTTGACATCAACATCACACATATCCTTCACATGCCTAATGCAAGCATGGTACACATGTGGTTTCCAACCATTTTGAGCATGGTCACCCTTGTTGTGATGCTCAACAAGGACATCCAACAAAGCCGAGTCCATCTCAGGAGTCCATGCAGTATAAACTCTACTTCTCTTTTCTTTTGGTTCATTCATACTTTTACAAGTGAATGTGCATAAAGTAAGAACAAAATAAAACAAATGGGCAAGTTTGAGTAAGGTACGATATATATTAGAAGAACAAAAGAGCAAATTCGAGTGACATATATATTTCAAAGACCAAAAGAGCACCATCACGGCCAGCATGGTACAAACACAACATATCAACATCATATAGCTAGCACAAAAAAGGGCAGCATCAACTAGCTATCTACTCTGTCACTAATTACCCAAAAGAGCACCTTCACAGCCAGCAAGGTACAAACACAACAAAGCACCATCATATGGCTAGCACAAAAAAGGGCACCATCAGCTAGCTATCTACTCTATCACTACTTATCTACTCGAACTCAAAGAGTTCGGCATGCGCCACAACGTAGTCAGCAAACATATTGTCTACAAATTGCTTCCTAAAAGCCTTCCATTCTTCTGTTACCCGGACACTTCTAATTAAATTAGCATCATCGACAGGGTCAGGAGTCATAGCTGCTAGCTCAACCTCTGGAAGCAACAAATCATCTCTCACATGTTGTCTATCTCTTGCATAGTTGTGTAACACACAACATGCATTAATAATTCGAATCTGCACATTTTTAGTTCATAGTTAAAGAATGAACAAAGGGTAGCCCATGTGTTACCTGGTCCTCTATGTCAAAGAAAGAACAAGAACGCAGTAATGCCCATTTTTTCTTTAACAAGCCAAAGGTTCTCTCCACACAATTCCTAGCACGAGAATGACGCAAATTGTACAACTCTTCTGCATTTTGGGGCTTTTGTTGACTAGCAACCCACTCTTTCAAGTGGTATCGAGTGGATCTGAATGGAGATAAAATCCAGGTCCATTCGTATAGCCAGCATCAACAAGATAGTACTTTCCTATTGACAAGTACGTTAAAATTAGTTAACAAGAAAATATGAGAAATGAAACACAAAGAGAAAGAGTCGTACCCTCTGGTACAACAAATGCATCTTCACGATCCATTCTCATAGCATCTTTTAGCACTCTTGAATCGGATGCCGAACCCTCCCAACCCGGTAGAACATAGAGAAATTTCATGTTCCAATCAACCACACCTAGCATGTTAGTGGTGATTTCTTGGTGCCTGTTTCTATATCTCCCTTTGTCAGCAGTATTGACAAACACATGAATATGACACCCATCTAGAGCTCCAAGTGCATTAGGAAACCACTTCCACTTGTAATCATCTGGAGGATTGATGGAAGGATCGGGAAGCTTGATGAACTCCCCAGATAGAGACAAGATTGCTGATAACACAGTAGAGAAGTGCCTACTGATTGTCTCAGTGGACCGACTATATGTCCCACCGAGCATCGTCATTTTAATTCCATGTCCAACAACTTGTAGGAACATAGCAACATCTTATTCTACCGTCATGAACATGCTATCCTTGAGACCACACTTCTCACGCAGCATAGCACAAAGATCATGGAAATTTCGTTTTGTTAAGCGTAGCTTATCATAGCAAATTGCTTCGGACCCATCATATGTTTTTTTCAAGATATACTACCGATATCTAACCGTTTCCTCCTCATCACTGAAGCAACCGGGGTCTCTAGGTGGCCTTTGAGTACTAAGATAAGCTAGAGCTAGGCATGACACTTCAAAATATGCATAAGTCAACAATATTGTTTTCCTTTTTCTTCTTTTGTTCTCTTCAGTAATGTAAGCAATCAACTCTTGTTGAGACATGATAAATAGCTACAATGCACAAACAAGTACAGAACAACGGTCACCCATTCATATCTAGTACCAAATTGCACACTATACTTGCAAGAAATCTAAGCACCGGGTAGTGTAGAAGAACTGAGATTTCACACAGCTGTTAGCACAAGCTCTTCTCGATTATCTGCAAATTTCAGACAGAAAAGAAATTAGAAGAAGATGAAGAAATAGCAGAGGAGGGGCGGGCCAAGCACGGTCGAGTGCTCCTGTGCACATCCGGCCACCCTCGCGGTGCGCCTCCGGCCGACGCCGCACTGCACATCACCGCCGCTGTCGTGCGCATCACCCCCGCCGCCGTGCGCATCACCGCCGCCGCCAACCTAGGGTTAGGAGGGAGAGAGGAGGGCCCTGCGGGAGGGAGAGAGGAGGGCGCCACGAGAGGGGGAGAGGAGGGCGCAGCGAGAGGGAGAGAGGAGGGCGACGAACTCACCCGGGGCGGCACCGCCGGCGGATTTGACGGAGGGACGGCCGGCGGAGTGAAGACGAGAGGGAGACGAGAAGAGCGAGCTCGTACGCTCGGGTTCACGATTCCGCCTGTTTCCCAGGGTGCGGGCTCGGAAAGGTTGGAGCGAGCGAACAGGTACGGGACGGGTGCGCTGGTAATTGCTCTGCGTTTCCGCGGGCCAATTCCGTGACCACTCCAAACAGGTGAATTGGGCCTAGAAATTCCGGAAAGCCAATTCCAGCCCATCTTTCACACATCCAAACACAGTATTGTAGTTTTTCCCCCTAAACAACCTCTATAATGAGTACATGCGTATATTAAACATGGATTCCACTGCAAAATGAAAGTGAAGTGAATGATCTTATTTCTAGAGAAGTACATTTCATAATTTATTTTCGAGGGGTGTAGAGTAAGATCCAGAATACATGAACCTAACCCTTCTTCGTATCACTTCTCTCATAAAGATCACATAAAGAAACCGACATCTCACCCACGACTAAAATCTGGTGGCTAAGAAGATCACCCCTTTTTCAAGTCGTAATACCGCCATCTGACACGCAAAATAAGAATCAAACATATTAACTGAAGTAGGATACATACTGTAATGAGGGATATACGTAGAATCAGAGCTACAATAGGCAGAATTTTCTGGATGCGTAGTATAAGCGCAATATTCACTAGTGAAACTGTGAAATTTATAAAGGTTATCTCCTAAAATTCTACAAACATATAACAAAATCTGAAACCATATATATATATATATATGGACTGTGCTAATAAGGGCATGTGCCCCAGATTAGTTTTCCGTGGGCACGGAAAGAATAGGGTAACCGAGCCATGCATGCATGCAACCAGGGTCATGCATGCACGTAGATTCCTTTTGCGTTTTAAACTTTAAAATGTTTTATTTCTTAGACCGTAAATCAAAATTCAAATCCGTTTTTACGGTTAGTTTTATCACGATGAGATCTTCAAAACTAAATCTCATCTTGATATGTTTTGACAACTTTTTTTCCTGACCCAAGTTACCAGATTGTAGTCAATTAGTCACCATGTATTGTCATGTTAATTACCAGGTTTAAATCAAATGGTTACCTGTTTATTTGAACTTCTTTACTCACCAACGTAATCTTTTCACGACGGTATTTCATATTCTTAAGTGTTTAGAATGAATATAATACTCACTATTTGAACCTGAAGATTATGGATATGACGGTAAAATATGTTAAATTTGCATGGTAACGAGGCATTATTTGAATGGTAAATATTAGATAGTAATATGGTAACTACAGTATTATAACCTGGTAACTGACAACGAAAAAAAAAGTTCGTTAAAACATATTAAGATGGGATCTTGTTTTAAATTTCTCGTCGATGCGAACCCATCGGTGAAAACGGATCGTCAATTGGATTAGCGGTTTAAGAGATAATTTATTTTAAATTTTTGGTTATGAAAAAGATTCCTTTCATGCATGTATGATCATCCGTTCCGCTTTCTTATAGGGGAGATTGCTAACACCCACCCGGCGGACATAGATATATCATAGGGCACGGACGCTAGTTAGAATAATTGTATATATAGCTCCCAAATTGTTAACCAAAAATAGGCAAGATTTGACTCACAAAGAACACAAGTAATAAAGCTGGCACTACGTTGCAGACTAATATATAGTGCCACAGACAACTTAATTCTGCATCAGCTATACGCTCCATAAACAAAATATCAGTATGATAGAAGCTGCGCAGAAGTTTCACCTTTTTGACGATCCTTGCATAAGCGAAATCAGCAGCTTCTTTTCTTTCCATGTTACATTATTTGAAGCAGATCCTTAAGCTCGTCACTGAAAAAGTCTAGTTTTTCAGGATTGGCAGTTGTGCGTATTTCGTGAAACAATCAAGATGCAGAATAGTGCAAGCAATAGTTATATCACAGTCCCCGGATCAAAGTAGAACAAATAGGATGTCATACTTGATTTTGGCCAATCCGCAGAAAAAACTGCATTCGAAATTTATATTGTAGTATATTCCAAACAGAGCCACCATATGGTTAATTGAAGCACCTACTTCAATTAGTTCAGAACGAATGGAGTACATGCCAACGCGTCGCCCTGCATGCCAGCTAGGCTCGAACTAGCAGTCGCTCCACAGTGTGTCAGGACTCAGGGTAGCTTGCAGAGGAGACAACTTCTCCATGAGAAGAAGCAAGAAAAAGAAACGCGGGCAGGAGCTGAGAGGAAAGGAGGGGAGAAAGAATCTGAGCTATGGAGAAAAGAGCAAATGAAATATGTCCATAGCCGGAAGTTGCGGGCCAAAGCACGTTCGTGGCCAGCAACTACAGCTCAAGGCCGCGGCCATAGCAGGGACTGCAGCTCAAGCTTGCAACCATGGTGACCAAAATCCTGCCAGCGTAGCGCGCAGGTGCGGCCATGGTGGGTGTTGTGAGCTTATAGGTGGCCAAATGGGCCGTGCTAAACGGGCCGGCCCGAGGCACGGTCATTTTGGCCCGGCACGAGCACGGCCCGACACGATTCTAATCGGATCGTGTCTGGCCTGGCACGTCACGAGCCCATGTTCAACTTCAGGTTGAAGCACGCGGGCCGGCCCGACACGGCTAACTTTTTTTATTTTTATTTTAGGATTTTTAGTTTTTAATTTACCCCTTGCCCCTTTTTTAATTTTTTAATTTTTTTTTAATTTTTTCCGGTGTGCTTTCGTGGGCCGACCGTGCCGTGCCGGGCCAACGGGCCGCCCGCGTGCCGACGTGCTCATGCCCGAATGCCGATCGCAACCCGTGGGCCGGCCCAGCACGACACGAATAGAGTCGTGCCGCTCGTGGGCCGTGCCAAGGCCGGCACACGACGTGCCGTGCCGGGCGGCCCGTTTGGCCAGCTATATGTGAGCTTGGGACGAGGTTGGAGAAGTTGGGTGAGAGAAAGATAAGAGCAAATACAATAGAGTCTAGTCAGCTGGCTATAAGGGTTTATATATTATATTTATGCTTAAATGAAGGAGTGAGAAGAGGAGAGATAAATGAAGTGGGCTCTTATGCAATAGGTAGTTCTAGCACGTGCTCTAGACACTATATGAGAGTGAGTGGTGGGACATATTTTAATAAAATATCACATATTTATGTCTCACTATTGTACATATTGGCTATAAGGTTGACTATATACAGAGCCGGTCCACACGTATTCGGGGCCCGGGGCAAGACAACAAAATGTGTCCCTTTTAGACGGATAAAATTAAAATTAATATATTTCAAAAGCATTTCAGTATATAGCATAAATCGATGGTGTTTGAACAAGCGCAATAAAACACACACCACAAGTTATTTATTTGTAATATTTTCACAACGGTAAGGAAACTATATAATTCTGTAAAATATCACTTTTCTAAGTGGCATGAAGAGACCATATAGTTCAGCTCGCTGTTTTTTCTCTTCCTTTTCTCCTAGATAAACAAAGGCAAGAAACAAAGCACCTGGATATGGGTATATGCAGATATGCCCGATGTAGGTTTCTTGATCTATAGGCTGCAACACTGAGCACAAAGACAAAGGAGAAGCTTGCTCACTGATTCCTCGTGCCCCCTTCTCGTTTGACATGCTGACTGCTGAGCGCTCTCTATCTCCTCAGATCAATGAAGCTTTGAGGAAGAAGAAGGGCATGTTGAGCAATCAGAGCCGGGCTATTTAATAGAGAATCAAATTGAGGAACTAAATTAGGGGAAGGAGGGAGACTTAGTACTACCATATTTGATGGCTTAAACATTGTGAGGAATGAGGATAAAAAGAGAGATGATTGGGGAACCAAATAGTAACATCGTATATCTCCATTAATGGCTGAATACGAGCCGGTGACTTGGACCATTGAGTAGATCGATGGATGCTGCGAACGATGCGTTAATTTTCTATATCTACCGATCCATTTTTTGGTCCATGAGACTAGTAGGATGGTGGGATTGGGATTCTTTTTCTGTTTCGTTTTCCTGGACCTGATACCTATACTGTACCATTACCTGGGCCGGGGCCCGTAACTCCCTGGGGCACGGGGCGGGCGCCCCGTCGCCCTGGCTTATGGGCCGGGCCTGACTATATATGACATGGCAAGTTCTTATAGCCAACTGTTGGCTATATTATTGAACTTGCTCTAAGAGGGTGTAACATGGGCCCATGTGATACTGCCACCGCTGGATGAAAACTGCACGATACTGTGGCTTCAGCTCTCCTAGTTTACGTGTCGACGGTGAGCCTCCACTGCTTGTACCTTGAGCAGCATCTTCAGAGGAGCAGAGGTTGACGGAATGACGGGGATGGTTGGCCTTCGTGGCTCCATCGGTTGGATTTTGGACTCTCAAGCCTGAATCCTTAACCTCCCGGTCCTGTCTTCACAGTTCCCAGTCCATTTGCTCCATTCCAGCCATGGGCGAAGGGGCGGCGGATCTAGCAAACCCACTTCAAATGAGGTGCTAGAAGGGAAAAACAATCTATTAACATAGTTGTCAATGTGAATGATGTCCAGAAGCTCAAAGCTAAGTGCAAATTATGCACGATGTTGTTGTTCCTGGAAACGGGAGGAGGAACCATCCACTTGCGGCTGAGGTGAGGAAAAGCGCACTTTGGAGTATTTTTTTGGAGCAAAGTTCTACTCATTTTCCTTCATAGAAAGATATAAGAGTTTTCTTAATAGACAACTATTAACAAATATATTTTATCATTTATCTCGTGTTTATTATGATTTTTTAGATTTAAAAAAATATGGGGCCAAAATAAGACACAACAAGGATGGGAGCACTTTTGTCCCATGAGGGCTAAACGAACCTGTTCGACGGGTTCATTTACCAAATGTGCCATGCCGGGGCCTTTAGTATAGGTCCGCGCGTCGGCACAACAGGACCAACTCATTAGACGGGCTATCGCGTGTCATGCCAGCTCGACCAGTTTATCATTGTCACATG
Source organism: Poa annua (assembly GCA_026929855.1). Lineage (NCBI taxonomy): Eukaryota > Viridiplantae > Streptophyta > Magnoliopsida > Poales > Poaceae > Poa > Poa annua. Next base: position 62,932,519 of record CM049429.1, on the reverse strand, counting down.
TCATATAGTGTGTGAGCTAGCCGGTTGGCCAATTTTTTTCACTCGTGTGGGAGAGGATGATGGAGATCCGTGCTACCTTAGTTTTTTTCACTGTCGCTTTTCTTACTTGGTGACAACCTTGTGGGTTAGGGTGGCGGGTGGACTATATCAACCACTCTCAGAGGCCTAATCGCATCTACAACCCTTTCACAAACTCCAATAAGCGATTCAGATGGATCTATATCCAATGGCTGCCAACGCTTGAGCCGGGAGGTGCCTCAACCAACCTTACAATTTTACTTAACTTGTAGCCGTTCACGTGCAACACATGTCTTTACAGTACAATAATAATTTTATGTTTAAACCGTTTTAAGAAGTGCGAAGAACACGTAATCGACAAACATTATTTAAAATCCAAAAAGTATAAAATATTACAATTCAAGCCATTGAAATAATTAAAAAAATCTTAATAATCGTAGCATCATCCACTATTTATTAATTCATGAAGATACATCCCTTTATACGGTCAATGATTACTCGTTCCAAGTCAGGAGTATTGTTTATCCCCTCATTGTCCTGATATTTGAGGAGATGTACCAAAAATTGCTTTTTAACTCTAGACCATCGTACGTGTGCATTATACAACATTGTCATATAAAGTTCATGTTCAAATTATACAAATGAGCATAGTTGAGAATATTCACCATGGGTACCGGAAAGTATGACGCTCCTGAAAGTGCATGTTGCCCCATGCGTGGTTTTGGTAATTAATGACAATCCTTACAGACTAATGTTTACATTGAGATATTCTTATAGATCTTGTCCATAGGAAATTATAGGAGTTCATGTGTTGGACTCTTCAAGATGACATAATGACCAATACTCTATTCAAGGGTTTATATGAAGAATGATCATGTGTAGAGTTGATCTCATTGCAGGTATGGCTTGGAATAGAATATTGAGTGAACAATCATGTTTACCTCTAAGCCATCATACATATCAAGAGAACAAGATGAAGTGCAAGTTCAGTATGATGAATATCGGAAGATATCTTTTGATTGAATCTTTCAAAGGAAATATGAAGACGAAGCTTAGCGAGTCCCTCCCATAATCGAGTATGGGGGAGCATTTGGAGAAGTATTCATCAAGTATATGCTAGTAAGTACAATCAAGAAAGGTGTTTCAACTTGAGAGAGTCAAGATATTCACCATCGAGCTCAAGTGGAATGCGCAAGGCAAAGGTATGATCTTGATAGGTTTCCTATCTTACCGGCCTCTTGGTGTTAGTAGGAGACCGGGTTTTAGGATAGATGGCGTACTATCAAGAGGGGCTCTCAAATGAGTAACTTGATCGCATTGTTGTGGAGAGCTCAAACCTTTGCATACTTCGCATATTATATTTTTTGGTTCTTATTTGGATTTTATTGTGGTGAGGAATTAGAGCTTGGTTCATCTTCATTTCAAGCTCTAGTTCATCGAAAATGGTTTTACTTTGGAAAACTTGTTGTGTTTTCCGTGGCGGAAATATTGCCGGTTCAACCGTGAGGAAAGTCCCACACCTTACCATGTGTGGTGATTTTACTCTATTTATGGGATGCAATATTTCAGATGTTTGGAGTGGCATTAAACATGGCGCACATATTGAAGACCTCAAAAGTCATCCTTGGGGGCAAGCAAAAGCTGCATATTAGAATTCTCCAATATATAGTGTTCAAATTATATGGATGAATATTCCGAATTGTAATTGTGTTTACTAACATGTGCATTTTTCTTAGAGATGCACTGAATAAAAAACACAAAATAAAGAACACATTACTTTATTCTTTAAGAATAAGTGTCATATTGCCTTGTAAGCAATCATTTGAAATTGTAAGTGTCATATGTTTGCCTATGTAAACCCGATAAGTCACCGAGCCCATACTGCCTTGTAGGTTGGAGAATCTTCGATAGAGCCCAATATTAACTTTTGTCTTCTTTGTGTCTTCTAGTGACCCGCCGGGAGACCCAACCGGTTTTGCGTTTACACCGGGTGCTAATTGGGACCTGGTAAATGTATCCCTGAACAAACGGGTTTTAAGCGATGTTTCGAGGATGGCTAAACAATAGTCATCTCTATAGCTTTAGTATGTTCACGCTTTTTTACCCGCGGAGATAGATAAATAATCTTATTTGTTAGCTTATTATAGTTAACATGCAAATACTAAATACATCAAATGAAGAGGTCTAATATAGTACGTCCAACTAGATGTGATGTTGTGTTTCCGCGTGACGCCCGCCTGGCCGTCGCAGAGCAAACACGTGTAGAGCGGAACACAACCGCGCGCGTCTACAAGACAATATCTCTACTATATAATATAGCTTTCCGTGTCTATGGTATGTCACGGTTTTTTGCGTTTTAGCCCCTCAGAAAGTAAGAAATCAACCCACAATACAATTTGCTCCCACTTTTACAATTTAGCCCCCTTTGCGCTTTGACCCGACCACCACCACCATAGAAGAAAGTCCTCGGGGACAAGCGGTCTAGCAGGCGATTTCCGGCAGCGGCGGCGGCGTGAGGCTGCATAGAGTCGCCCCCACCGCCGTTTTGTCTCACGCCACCATCTCTTTTCGTCGCTATCTTTCCAACAAAAGTGGTCTCACCTCATTCGGAGTTTATTTGCAAAAGTTATAGCAGTTTTCGTGTTCAGTTTTGCTGCAGGTCCCCAGGACCGGAGTCTCCGGACTCAACGCTTTTCCTCCAAAGCTGATTTGAAGTGGTTCAGCCCCTGGTGGGGGGCGGATTTTCCGCCCCTGGATGAACTTTTTGGCCCAGGGCACCGGAGAGTTTGCCCAAGCCTCGGCTGTTTTGACGGTGTTCAGCCCCTGGTGGGGGACTGGAGTTTCCGTTCCCAGTAGGCCGGAGTTTCAGCCCCTGGCCGAAGTTTCCGGCCCTAGTGACCGGAAACTCCGGTGTGAAGTTTTCCTGCAACAACTCTTTTTCGTGGGACCTATAAAATGACCCCTTCTTCCCCAGAGAGAGCAGTTCTTCCAAGCACGTTTTCCCCCTCTCTCTCCTCCATTGTTGACCTTGGAAATCTTGCCCCTCACCAATTCCTCCAATGATTCTTGCATATCTTTGAGGGTTTTGAGAGAGGATATCTAGATCTACATTTCCACCAATCCATCTATCCTCTAAGTGAGGGGAACCTAGTGGATCTAGATCTTGGAGTTCTTGTGTGGTTCTCCTCTTTGTTCTTCCTCTCTACCCCCCCCATAAGCATTAGTTGCTTTTGGTGGGATTTGAGAGTGAAGGATTTGAGCACTTGTGCTCCTGTCCTTTGCATTTGGTGCATTGGTTGCTCTCCACGAGGATTCGTGGAAGTTGAAAACTTGTGAACTCGTTACTCTTGGATTCTCGAACCCTAGATGCCCGTGTGGTGGTTGAGACCTTTGTGGTCACTTGTAAGCCGTTTGGGAGCCCCCAATCCCGTTGTGGGTTGTGCCCCGGATTGTTGTTGAAGGCCGTTCGGGAGCCCCCAATCCCATTGTGGGTTGTGCCCCGGATTGAAAGGCTCCGATTCCGCCTCGAATGAATTCCGACAGTGGAAGGTGAACCAAGCCTTTGTGGTGCGGTTCATTGGAGAAGAAGGTGAAACCTTTGTGGTTATTGAACCGTTGTGTCGGTTCACACCTCTCCAACGAGACGTACTCCCTTAACAAGGAGAAACTCGGGAATACATCCTCGTCTCCGCGTGTCTCGGTTATTTCTATACCCGAGCCTTTTACTTATGCATTTTACATTGTGATAGCCTTCGTGCTTGAATTATTCTATAGCTATCACCTTGTTGTTTGTCTTGCTTAGCATAAGTTGTTGGTGCACATAGGTGAGCCTAGTTTATTTAAGTTGTCTGCTTGTTAATTTAAACACCTAGTTTTATTCCGCAATTATCAAGCCTAAACCGGAAAAGTTTTAAACCGCCTATTCACCCCCCCTCTAGGCGACATCATTGTCCGTTCAGCTCCATCGAGCCAGACAAAACAGTGAATACATTTAAAACTGAGCGTTGAACAAATAAAGCAAGGTTATATTTAAGTGAAAAGCTTCATACACGTGTGAGTTTATCGGAACAATAGGGACTTTGCGTCCCCATTTGGAGATGTCGTTGGGGTTTGCCAATCGAAGCGCAAGGTTTATCTTATTGCATATTTCCATATGTTTTAATATATGACCCCCAAGTTTATCCCAAAAGCGGGTCCAAAATATGGATAACTGAACGGGAATCCAGCACCTAGAGGGGGGGGGGGGGGGGTGAATAGGTGCTATTACAAATTTTAGGTCTTTTCAAATTTAGGCTCAACACAAAGGTAAATTCTCTAGATATGCAACTACGGTGAATTTACCTAAATGACAAGCTAAGCAATAGCAAGGTAAACACGAGTTGTTGGGGATATATCAACCAGGGGTATCTCTAACATGGATAAATCCGGCTAGTCCAGGGTGGCCCAAGGGTGGTAAGGCTGAAACTTGCCGGGCGGCCCAAATAGCTGACATACAAGGAAGTAGGCGGACGGTCCAAGGAAGGTGGAAGGCCGAAGCCCATCAAGCCACCAAGCCCAAGACGGAAGGAGGCAACTAAAGAAGGCTAGGTCTAGGACTCTATTTACTTGCCGGACAAGTACTTACCTTGTATCCTGGGGTCTGACCGCCTATATAAGTCGGCCACCAGGAAGCCTTTAGGGCACGCTTCAATAGGCATCATACACATTGTAACCTATTCACGGCTATTGCCTCATAGTAAATTATAGCAGCACATAGGATCTCGCCACCGCTGTGGGATCCGAAGCTGGGTAAACTCACCGTGTTCAATCCCGTCCTCGACGACTCCAACCTTCTTCCCCACAATCCATACGCAGGCTAGAGGACCCCCATCTCCTATCAATTATGCCGATACCACGACAGTTGGCGCCCACCGTGGGGCATAAGGTTCCTGGCGACACGTTCCAGGCGGGAACACTTGGCGACGTGGACAAGCAGATCGCCGTCGGCCGCGTCACAAGGTATGACGGACACAGCTACGTCAACTCAGATGAGTCCTGGCTCCCGGCGGGCGACTTCCTCATCGGGTGCGCAATCGTACCGATCGGAAGGATTGACGTCTTCGTCGAGTACACGCCAAAGGCGTACGACCTGCCGCGTTTCGACGACCCCACCCACCAACCCTTCGACCAAGCAGTCGACCAGCAAGATGGATTTGAATCCGCCTTCTCCTAGGAGTCGGCCGGATCTGACTTCCACTTTGTCGGAGTTGTCGGACTGGGATCCGACTCCCAGCCGGAAAACAACGATCCTGAGTCAATCCTTCTACTCTTCAGGAGGATGCGATGTCAGATGCCGGATCCAGATCTACCGTTCAAGTCAATGTAGATTCTGATTCTGATGATGATGCTAGTCTCTTTGAAGAGAGAATCAAAAACCGCTTTTCCAGTGATAATCCGGTTCCTTCAGAGAACACAGCGGATACAGATATGCCTGATAAGCTGGCTATGATGGTTGTCATCGGTCACGAGTCAAGCCCAGTCGCTTCTGCGCCGCAAGACGAACCGGCAGAAGACGCCGACTACACCGTTACCGGTCAACTCATTGACGGTTCCGACAAGGTGCGCGCAAAGAAGAAAGCTGGTCTCGAAAAAGGCGGCAGCATCAAACCTACATATCTGCTCTCCGTCATCAAAGAAGTAGACGAAATTATGAACACTCCGGTGAATAAAGGTACCCCACTTGACGAGGTGGAAGAACTTAGGCTTAAAATGCTTAAACACTCCGACTTCCTGCGCAAAAGAGAGGAGCATGTTGAGAGCCTTGCGAACAAGATCGAGAAGGAGCAAGAAAAGATGTCGGCAAAACCGAACATGCAGCTTTTTGAAGAAAAAAGCTCATAAAAAACCGTCGTGATAAGGAGCCGCCAATTCGTGCGACCACGTCAGCTCAAGATCTAGGGTTTGACTGGCACACAACACCACATCATACGGACAGAAGGGGGGATGTTGTCTTCTGCACCCCTATCCTTAACGCGGCTGCTGTGCTTGACACCCTAGGCGACAAGACTTACACAGTGGAAGAAAAGGTGGCCAATGCTAGACACTTCATGAGCAAGGCCCTAGAACAGCAATGTAACGTACCTGCACTTAAAATATGGCAGGTACCTGTGTATAGTGCAAACCCCTGGATCGATTCGTTTGCACACACAGTTTACGATGTAATATCACAACAAAGTATCAAATTTATTACATCGATGATCCAGACTTGAAAATATTCATTACAATTTGCATAGCATAAGGCTAGCTTTAGAAAGAATACACAGCGGAAAATACAATAGCAGTAAGTATCCATCTTCATGTTGCCACAGGCGAAAAACATGTTGGTTGCAGACTCGAAATCCCTTAATGAAAACCTCACTCGTCATCTAAATAACCTGTAACAAATAAAATTTTGCAACAGAGTGGGTCAGATTCCATTAAAAATGGAGTCTGGCAAGTGACACTATGGTGGACACTTAATTGAATAACTCTATAACCTATATGCATATTTGGCTGGTGGAGTTCAAGGCTAATTTGCATAAAGCCAATTTTCCTACTCTTTTGAAAACACTTTTCTTGAATTCAATACGAGTATGGCATAAAAACCATAATCTCATCTTCCCTTGTTCACCCATCAACTTTTAACTTAGAAATTGGAATGATAGGATCCTCCGTTGACGTCCTTGATCAACTGCTCAAAATTGTCCGTAACCGAGGACACGGCTAAGTACTTAGTTTTACACTCTGCAGAGGTTGTGCACTTTCACCATTAGACCCAACAAACCCAAACTATCCTCAAGCACACCATTTGTGCTAAGGAAAAGGAGAGAGTTGAGACGAGACTTTTCAGAAGCATCTTCCCACCCCATAACGGCCTGACGCGCTCCACCTATAAAACCTCTACCACCACCTGTCAGGCCGGGGCGAGTCCACACAACTTAATCCATCTAGCCAGAGCCCATTGACTAATGGTTGCACTAGAAGCAATCTTCACTTGGAGTTCTTCAGATCCTTTTGTTTCCTAGGTGGCCGTCCACAAGTGACCATCCCTTAGAGGTCACCCCTAAGAGACAACACTTAACATAAACCATTCAAAACCAATTCCACCCAGGAGTTTCTTTCTTAACTTAGTAGAAATTAATTTTCATAAAACAACTTTTGCATAGCATCAATATTTCTACCAAGTTACCAATAGGATTCTAGACACAACTAGTGTAAGGGATATAGTAGTTTTAGCATAGCAATACTATCCAACACATGCATATAAGAAATACACTAAGTAATGCATGGAAAAATACTTAGGAAGTTTATGAGGGTGTGCCACTTGCCTTAGCAACAGGGAGAACAAGAGTAACAGTTGCAAAAGCCTTCGTTTCTCTCCGAATTTTCTAACAAGTCAAACAAGCCCCAAATAAACATACAAGCATAAATGCAACACTTAGAAAAATATGACATGCATGATCTGATAAATATTCTTAAGGACTAGAGATGCATGTCAAGCCATGAAATTATTCTAAGTTAATGCAGCGCAAGTGTGTTAGTCAAAATTACTAAGGACCAAGGTCATAGGTTGGACAGAATAACTTTGCTATAAATCAACTTGAATAAGTTGTAATGCTGCTACAAGTCTTCACATGCTTGGTCTTGAAATCTTCAACTCCTTTGTAGTTTTCTTCGTCTTCAATTTGCACTCTAAGGACTTGGTCATAATCACTAAGGACTTGGTTTATGCCCAAAGTGAAAGAAAAATAGGATGGCGGAAAAAGATAAAGAAAAGATGTAGTTTTTCTTCTAGGCTTCATCTCCAGACTTGTAACTTTCTCCGATGTCTTCATTGAATCATGTAGACTTGATGGTTCTTCAGACTTGATGATTTGTATATCACCCGGGCTGGTCTTGGATATACTTTAGCCACTACGAGGTCTAAGAGAGAAGAAAAGAAAAGAGAGAAAGACTTAGAGATATAAAGGGGGATGGTCTTCTTGCAGTTCCTCTTGATTTTCTTCTTAGTGTTTTTTTGCTTCTTGGAGATGCCTTCGGAGTTTTGTTTTTCTTGGCTAAGTCTTCATTGGCCTTCTAGTCTTCATGTTAAGAATCTCAAGTGTCTAAGTGCATAGCACTTTACCAAAACACTATGTTGAAAAATAGTAACTTAGAGAAAAACAATAACTATACAATAAATATGCCATGCATGCAATGCAATTTATTTCTAAGGACAACAATTAACAAAATAAAACAACTAAGTTTTCTAGATGCTAAAATTTTCTAAGGAAAAGATTTAGCATCTTTAAGATGTTGAAATTTTTCTAAGGAAGAGTGTTGTTGAAAAATAGTTATCAAATATTTTCTAAGGAAGAATTTATTTTGTTTAAAGAGGCAAAATATTTCTAAGTACCTTTTAATACCAAAGTGGTCATAATATGACTAAGTACTTTATAATTCGAATAGATGATGAAATTAATTTTAATATATTTTTAATAAGTTTTTTATTCATTAAAATATCATTCAAAGTATTAAATCAATATTATTTACAAAATCATAGAAAAATTATTCTACAAAATTAGTAGAAAAATACTACTGCCAATACTTAGACATTCAAATTTATAGCAAAAGAGTTTGATAAATTTTAAATTTCAAATTTGAAGTTATGTTCAAATTACCATTAATGCCACTTTTGAATTTCAACAAATTTTAATTTGACAAAACATAAAAGTAATGATGCCAAAAGTTTCTACGTGTCATAAGCTTTTCAAAAATATTTTATTTGTGAAATTTGACCAAACCAATAAAAAGTAGTGATAGATTTAAAATTTAGGATTTTTCTGCAAAACTACCGGTCTTCGGTTGACTGTTGACTTTGACTGCTGACGAGGGAATTGACTTGCTGACGTGGCAGGCTGACTGGGATTTGACAACGAATTTGACCAAAAATAAAGTTTCTCGGATGGAAAAACACTCTTAACGAAAGTTGTAGAGAATTACGTGCTCTTTCTAATTATCAGAATTATAACACAAGTGGATTAATAGATTGGTCACAAATCGCAAAATACCTGTCTGATCCGAAACTTCAAACGCGAATATCTCTCAGCTCGCTGAACCAAAAGAGGTGAGGCTTGGGGCAAAAGAAAGGTCTTAATCAGGGGAACAACTTTCATATTGTTGTCCCAAACTTTTGAGATGGTTTGGTTACTCGAACAACATCAAACACGATCTGTATTATACAGAAAATTACGTACGTTAAAATAAAAAGTTATCAACTGGAAAGTTGTAGATATATAGTAGATCAACTTTTCACCAAAGGAATTTCGATTTGGCGCAACGAGCGCGAAGAGATCTGAGAAATACGACTTCAGATCTGATGGATGACGATTCGAAATTCTTCCTCCACGCTTGATGAAAAGAGTTGAGCCTTATTGGGATGGAAAGGAATCGACGAGATCTACAACAATGATTAAGGCCCCGTCGCGATTGGAGATGGTTTTGTTCGTCGAACGAACGAAATATTATTTCGCTGATTAGGGTTTCAGTGGAACGAAATGATTAAAAGAGATGCCGGCGGCTACAGAGGTTTATATAGGCGGAGGGATGTTGGAATAGATAGGGCTCGGAGTTGTGAACGCGTAGGATCAAGCGGATCCGGATTTGGAGTTATATTTCTCGAGATAAACGTGTTTGAATGAAAGGTGGTTAGAAAAACGAATTTTCAGAATTTGAGTTGGATACGAGCTCGGTTCGGTTCGGTTCGGTGGGCTGGCCCAATTCGTTTTTTTTTCTTAATTCCTTCATAACTTTTGTTTTAGAACTCCGAATTAAATGAAATTAATTTCTAAAAATTTCTAAAAATCATATCTTTATTTTAAAACACTTATGGACATGTTTTGACCATTTTTTAAATATATTAATTTTGAATATTTGATTTAATGCAAATTTGACACTTTTGTCAAATTTGGAAATAGAAATTTAATTAATTTATTTATGGCTAAATAAAATTTGGTGCCACAATTGTGAAGAAATGAAAATAATTATTTCTAATAATTACAATCAAAATATTAAAGTAAAATAAGATAAATAGCATAATCATTATTTTGTTTTTAATATTTTCTCAGATAGATTTTCAAATGGAAATAGTATTTCAACCATTGTAATTTCAAATCTAAACAATAAGAAAATGATGAATGCATGCATGAATTTTGTTTTCAAATCGACATACAAATAGTTTTCAAAAAGTTTTAAATTTTTTAGATTTTTCAGAATTTGAAAAATCCTAGGATGTTACAAGCAAGCTCGCGCTGACTCCTATGGCCATATGGCGGATGCCCGCGGGGGAGATCTAGAATCCAAGTCAGGAAAGTGCAAAGCCGCACCTGGCGCGGACCCCGAAGACCTGTCCGGCTCCAGTAGCCATGGCGACAAAATGAAAGCAACGCCACTTCCAAAGAAGACGCCACCGCAAAAACCAAGGCGGGACAAGAACTCGCGGACAGGGAGCAGAGGGGAGCTGCCACCTCCAGCCCAGCCAAGGCGCGGCAATGGCGGTAGCCGGGACAACGGCCAGCCACCCAAAAAAGATGCCGGCAACGACCCTCCCAGGAGAGATCGAAGCCGGTCTCCGCAGCGCAGCACCGGCATCAAAAGGAAGGAGGCGGCAGATGGCCCAGGCACAGCGTAAGCCGGGCAGCGCAGGACGAGCCAAACACCAACAGAGGCGGACAACAACTCGATCCAAAAGACGCATGACATCACCTACAAGACATAGCAAGAGGAAGGGAGCCGCTATACTCTGGCCCAAAGTGCTTTGGCGACGCCATCTGCAGAGAGCCGTTCCCCAAGGACATGACATCAGTGTATAAAAATTGTCCTAGGTACAACGGCCTCGTTAAGCCGGATTCGTGGCTAGCCGATTATGCCATGGCCATAGAAATTGCCGGCGGAAGCAATCACATTGCCGTCCGCTACCTACCTCTCATGTTAGAAGGCACGACAATGGCTTGGATCGACAACCTTCCCGAAAAGTCTATCCATAGCTGGTACGACATGGAAAAGTTTTCTCCCAGCACTTCCAAGGAACATACAAGCGTCCAAATACCTACACGGATTTGCAACGCTGTATTCAGAAGCCGGACAAAACCATGACAAATTTTGTCAGCCGTTGGATCTCCGAAAAGGCCAACTGTCACGGCGTTTCGGACACATAGGCTATCCATGCCTTCTACACGGGCCTACAGAAAAAGTCCCTGTTCCGTCACCGGCTCGTCCGCGAGCGAGTCACGGACCTTGGCGAGATGCTCAACTTAGCCGCCCAATACGCGGCAGCAGATTATGACGCATGGGACGATGATCCAGATGTCAGCACCGCGCCAAGGCGGAACAACAAACGCAAGCAAGTAACGGAAGACAAAGCCGGACCTTCAATCGAGGTAGCCGTCGCGTTCCAAGGGAACACCGGCAAAAAGAAGTGGAACAACAAGAAAGATAACCGTGACGCTGGCTCATGCCCTAAGGTGGCACGCATTACTTATGAGCAGGCAAAAATTATGCCGTGCCCAATCCATGAAAAACTCGGCAAAGTCAACCATATGCTCAGCGAGTGCCGCTTCATGGACGACTTCAAAAAGGACCCCACAGTTGGCTGGAAGTCAAAAAAGTCAAATAAGTACGACAAAAAAAACAATAAGGACGACGAGGATGACGACGACATGTCAATCTCAAGCGATGACGACGCTGCCGCCAAGAAAAAGAAGCCATGCCCGAAGGTCAAAGAGTCCCTTGTGTGCTTTGTCGGCACACCTTCGGTTAAGGCGGACAAGGCGGAGATGCGCGAACTCAACGCGACAATGCCAGACGTCCCTCAGTATTTGAATTGGCCCGAGGCGGCAATCACTTGGGACCGGTCCGACCAACCTGATCACGTCCCTCACCCAGGCAAATACGCCCTTGTCGTCGACCCTATTATCGACAACTTCAGGCTCACAAAAGTACTCATCGATGGCGGCATCAGCCTCAACATCCTGTACTATGATACACTAAGCCGCATGAACTTGTCTGAGGACCAGCTTGATCATAGCAACCTCACTTTTCATGGCATAGTGCCTGGCAGACAAGCAAAGCCAATGGGGAGCATTAGGCTGAAGGTAACTTTTGGACCAAAGGAGAACTATCGCTCAGAGTTTCTCCGGTTCGAAGTTGTCCCCTTCAAAAGTGCCTACCATGCAATCTTCGGACGACCGACTTTTGCCAAATTCATGGCAAGGCCCTGCTACATATACAACCACTTAAGATGCCAGGGGAAAATGGAACCATCACGGTTTCCGGCAACTTCAAAAAAGCTAAGGAGTGCGAGCGTGGCATGGCTGCCTTCGTAGAAGCCGTCATCCACAAGGAAGAACTTGTGCTGCTTAAGGCGGACCCAGACAACTCCATGCCCAAGCCAAAGATTGATGTCAAGAAGACCTTCGAAGCTTCAGAAGACACCAAAAAGGCGGACCTCATCCCAAGCGACAAGTCTAAGCAAGTTGCCATCGGCTCCAACCTCGATAGCAAATAGGAAGGCGCGCTCTTCGAGTTCCTCCGTGAGAATCGTGACATCTTCGCATGGTCGCCATCCGACATGCCCGGTGTACCGAGGGAACTTGCCGAGCACTCACTCAACGTCATAAAGAGATCCACGCCGGTGAAGCAAGCAACAAGACGCTTTGGTGATGAGAGACGCAAGGCTATAGGAAAGGAGATAAATAGGCTGAAGGCCGCCAATTTCATAAAAGAAGTTGTACACACCGATTGGGTGGCAAATCCTGTACTTGTTCCAAAGAAGAATAAAGAGCTAAGGATGTGTATCGACTATACCGGTGTTAACAAATGCTGCCCAAAGGATCCCTTTGCGCTGCCTAGAATCGACCAGGTCGTAGACTCCACAGCAGGCTCCGAGCTACTTTGTTTTTTGGACGCCTACTCAGGGTACCACTAAATCAAGATGACGGAGTCGGATCAGCTGAAAACATCTTTCACCACTCCATACGGGACTTTCTGCTTTATCACGATGCCTTTTGGCCTGAAGAATGCAGAGGCAACATACCAGCGCTGTATGCAAAATCGCGTGCACGAACAGATTGGCCGTAATGTTCACGTCTATGTTGACGACATTGCGGTGATGTCGAAAAAGAAGGCGGATCTCCTAGAAGATTTGGAGGAAACTTTTCAGAATCTCCGGAAATACCAGATGAAACTCAATCCCGCCAAGTGTGTTTTCGGCGTTCCAGCCGGCAAACTACTTGGATTTATCGTCTCAGCACGAGGGATCGAGGTTAATCCGGAGAAGATCAAGGCTATCCAAAACATATCCAGACCTACTTGTCTGAAGGACGTGCAACGCTTGGCCGGATCGGCGGCAGCCGTCAGTCGCTTCATAAGCCGCCTCAGAGAAAAGGTAATGCCACTCTACGGGTTATTGAAGAAATCCGACAACTTCGAGTGGACAGTAGAAGCAGATGCCGCCTTACAGCAACTTAAAGAGGCTATCGTATCCGCTCCAATATTGGCAGCACCTCGAGCGCAGGAACCAATGCTGCTCTACATCGCGACAACATGAGCAGTTGTCAGCGTTGTCTTGGCTGTGGAAAGAAAGGAAAACGAAGCCGTGACGTCTGAGCAACGTCCGGTCTACTTCATCAGTGAAGTCTTCTCCGCCTCCAAGCAGAGGTATCCACATTACCAAAAGCTGGCGTACGGTGTATTCTTTGCCGCCAGAAAGCTTAGGCATTATTTCCAGGAGCACACAGTGATAGTAGTCAGCAGGGCACCGTTGAGAGACATAATCAACAACGCAGAGGCAACAGGCCGAGTTGCCAAATGGGGCATCGAGCTTGCTGCCTTCGATATAGTCTACAAACCACGGACCGCCATTAAGACTCAAGCACTTGCAGACTTTGTTGCCGATTGGATAGAAGACATGGAGGAAACAGTACTCCCCGAGTCAGAATACTAGGTCATGCACTTTGACGGATCAAAGATGCTCAAAGGCTCGGGGGCTGGAGTTGTTTTGAGCACACCCAAAGGTGACAAACTCAGCTACGTATTGCAGATTCATTTTACATCAACCAATAACGTCGCAGAGTATGAAGCCTTGCTTCACGGGTTACATGTGGCAAACGACCTTGGCGTCAAAAGAGTCCTCTATTATGGCGACTCCGATTTAGTCGCGCAGCAAGTAAGCGGCACATGGGACGCGAAAAGTACAACAATGGCGGCTTACAGGGCCAAAGTTGACGAATTCGCCAAAAATTTCATGGGCTACGAAGTCCGGCAGGTTCCAAGAGCTGACAACGAGGCGACAGACACCCTCGCCAGACTCGAGTCAGAACGCAAAAAAGTGTCGAAGGACATTTTCTTGGAACACTTGCATAAGCCGTCCATTAAGGGCGCCGACTTGTTGGACCCCGATGCAGAAGAACCAGTAGAAGTGGCAAGTATTGCCGTCTACTTGGTACAGCCGGATTGGACCGTCCCATACCTTGATTTCTTAATCAACCAGAAGTTGCCGGAAGACGATGAGGTGTTGAAAGGCAGATCATAAGGCGAGCCAAAGCATTCACAATAATCAAAGGCGAGCTGTACAAGCGAAGGACGTGCGGTATCTATCAACGGTGCATATTGCTAGAAGAAGGCCGGGAAATTCTGAAAGACATACATATCGGCACTTGCAGGCATCACGCCGCCGCCAGATCCATTGTGTCCAAAGCTTTCTGCCAAGGTTTCTACTGGCTAACCGCCAAAGAAGACGCTGGGCACATCGTGAAAACATGCAAGGGCTGACAGTTGTACGCCCGCCAACCTCACATGCCGGCACAAGAACTCAGGACAATTCCAATCACTTGGCCGTTCGCGGTCAAGAAGGCATGTGGTGGGTATACCCACCTATTGGTCCCTGTCGACAAGTTCACTAAATGGGTCGAGGCCAAGACGATAAGCAAACTTGATGCACGAACAACCACCAATTTCCTCTGGGGAATTATCTCTCCGTTCGGAGTTCCACACAACATTATCACTGATAATGGCAGCAAACTATCTCAGCGCGACATCAAAGAATACTGCAGTGATCTAGGCATCCGACTTGATTTGGCATCTGTGTCACACCCTCAATCAAACAGACAAGTAGAGCGTACAAACGACTTAGTCCTCCCAGGACTTAAGCCGCGTCTCGAAGCTCCGTTACATAGGGCAACCGGCGCTTGGGAAGAAGAGCTACAGTCCGTACTTTGGAGTTTGCGCACAACGCCAAACAGATCTACCGGTAACACTCCTTTCTTCCTAGTATATAGCGCAGAGGCGCTGCTACCTACCGACATGAAATATGATTCCCCAAGAGTTCAAGCCTACATCGAGCAAGACGTAGAGGGTGCAAGAAAGGATAGACTAGACTTGTTAGATGAAGAAAGAGACGTCGCTCTACATAGCTCCACCTTGTACCAGCAACAATTCCACCACTATCATAGCCGGAGAGTGCGGAAGCGAGGCTTCAGAACAAGTGACCTGGTTCTCCACCTAATTCAAGACAGAAAAGGCTTGCACAAGTTATCCCCGCCATGGGAAGGACCTTTTATAGTCACAAAGGCGCTGCTCAACGGTTCCTTCTACCTAGCCGACATCCGCGACGAAGAAGAAAATAAAAGGCGCAAGAAGGCGGCAGGAAGGAGAGAAACCAAGCGCAAAAGAGGCATTGATGACCCGTTCGAGCAAACAAGACGGCCTTGGAACATTGAGCAGCTACGTCCTTTCTACACTTAGCAATTTAGAATTGTAATAAGTTGTATATGATTATGAAATAAAAGTTTGTGCTTCCTCATCTGTGTTGAGAAGCATGCCATCTTTTGTCTTTTCCTGCAATCATATATCCCCTATGTATCTAAGTTACCTATTTTCTAGCTCTGTGCAAAGGTTCAAACTGGTAGATACTTGCAGCTTTCGAGCCAAACCAAAGCAAAAATAAACTTTTTGCGCCGCCTAATTCCTTTACTTTCATTACTTATATGTGGTTCACCTAGTAGCATGTCTTTGGCGTCAACATGTTGGCTTTGATTCCTGATTCTAAACTCATGGTACTAACCCTGGTTGTTTCAGCTAAAGTTCCCGGCTGAGGTTTTTGCCAACATACAAACAGTCAAGCATATAAGTCAAAATAAAATTAAGGCGGGCTAAATAAAACAAGGCAAAAGCCTACTTAAAGTAGCAAAATAAAATAAGTTAGCTGGCTTCCCTTCTAGCAGTACATCTCCAAAAGATATTTACAAATATTACAAGTTGAGATATAATTGTTTCAGGGGCAGGAGGAGGCTGGCCGTCAAGATAAAATAAGGGGAGCTTGCGACAACGACTATTGGCTCGGGGGCCGCCTATATCAGGACTTGGGGGCTGACAACCTCAGCCCTAGAGCTATCGCTCCCCTCCGCCTCGGCCGTGTCGACAACTCCAGTTTCTCCAGCAGGGGGCATAGGATGGCGTCGATAGAAGACCTTCGTGTCAACCATGTCGGCAACACGCGTGGTGTAGCCGACAACGCTATTCAGCACAATAGCCGGCTGGACCTCGTTGCCGTCTTAATAGGTAGACGGCATGCCCTCGGTGACGGCTTCTAACTGAAGGAGATATGCCCTAGAGGCAAATAAATAAGTAGTATTTATTGCATTATCTCATAAGTTTATAATAGGTTTGTGTATTATGCTATAACTGTATTAATCGGAATTATTGATACACGTGTGGTACATAGACAACCAGGTCCCTAGCAAGCCTCTATATGAGCTAGTCCATTGGGCAACAGTTGATCGAGATTCCCGATCAAGGACAATGACGTCGGTTGACAATGGGGTCATCTTGTTAGTTGAATAAGGTGATGGACATACGCAAAGTATTGCAATAAGATCGTATTACGATGTTTGTCATTTGCAATAGATAAGAATATGATAGCTTATTCCTTAGACCGTGAGACCGTACTTATTGATGCTTCATAGGGGTGCTTTGAGAGCATCAAACGTTGTGTCTTATATAGCATGACAATAACGGTGTCCATCTTGGGTATTCCGAAAGAGCATCGAGACGTAAGGATCAAGAGCGGGATTTGTTCATTCTTGTAATGGAAAGATACTCTGGGCCCACTCGGTGAGGTTACATCTATATAGCTGGGCAGCTTGTGACTAGGTCATGGAGATGTAATATCACAGACGAGTTAATAACCTTCATCGGTAACGAGATACAACAAAGACATCGGTATGTCTACGATCATATCTCGGACAAGGTAGTATCGCAGAAACAAAGGGAATGAATATCATGTTTATGGTTCAACGACGATATTCGTAGAATGCACAGGGGCCGTCATATACATCCAGGTATCCCTGACGGTCATTGGTGAGCGGAGTGTCTCAACCATGTCTGGAGTGTTCTCGAACCGTAGCGTAACAAACTTAAGGTCTTAGCGACACTAGGAGATAAGTTCTGGAATAATATAGGTGTTTGTTGGAGAGAGAGAAATGATCCGGAAAGAGTTCCGGTGGTCCGGAAGGAGTTCCGGGAAGGTCTGGAATGGTTCCAGGGATGTCCGAAAGTTGTTCGGGTGGTTCCGAAATTGTTTCGGAGTCATGGGATATTGAATTATATATAAATATATTAATTATGAATTAATGGGATTTTTATATTAATTTAATATTAATTAAATAAAGGAAAAAGGGGGGCTCCCACCTACATGGGCCCTAAGAGGGCCCAAGAGGGGGAGCCGCACCAAGCAAGGAAGGGGGGGGGGGGGGGGGGGCTTGGGCCCCTAGTACGAGTTGGACTAGGAGGGTGCGCCGGCCTCCCCCCTTCTCCTCCTTTAGTCCCACATGGGGGAGCCAAGGGGTTTGCACACCCCCTTCCCCCTTTATATAGCAAGGCATATTAATTGGATTAATTCATTGGAAAATACAATTAATTGTATTGCATGCCGGCCGAGTTGTTTCTCCGCCCGGTTTGCCCCCTCTCTCCACCTAAGCTATACCGCCGGGCACCGTTGCCCTGCGGGATTCCAGATAAGATCTACCCCTGCGATTTCAGCTGGATCTGAATGACCGGGGGTTGTCGCTAAGCTCCGTATGTTTGTGAGTGCTCGGAGGTAACTCTTTTGAGGAGCCTGGGCGACGTCGTCCCCCCCCCTTGCAGCCGTCGTGCCGCCTCACCCTCTGCCGCCGGCACACCACCCCTGGTGCCGGCGCCCCGCCTTCTTCCGCCTGACGCCCGTCGACGCAGATCATCGTCGACACCCCGACGTCATCGTCTTCGTCATCGCGCAAGTTCTCCGTGACCTCTAGGTCGGCTACGTACGACTTCATCGTTAACGCTTGTGCGGGAGCGTAATCCCCGCTATCGTTCTACATGGAGGTAATGTAACCCGTTCCGCCACCGTTATCGCATGTACTAGATAGATAGATCCTGGCTAGTTAGGGTTTCGTTCGCTAGAAAAATTATTGTTTTCTGCACCGTAACCCCTTCACTATCTCCACCTCGGGGTAGTGCGCCATGAATAATCCTAGCGCAGTCTTGGCACCACCCCACGCCGCCGACTTCAGCGAGCTCTTGTGTAGCTTCGTGGCTTGATCCAGCATGCTGGGCACATCGTCAACTCGGCGGGCTCCAGAGTGCCGGAGGAGATGAAGAACTTGGCGGCAAACCGCTTGGACGCCGCCAAAGTCTCGGTGATCAGCTCACCCAGACACGCAAGGCGATCTAGGCGGGGGCTGACAACCTTGTCATCGCCTAAGCCGGCAGCAACTGTAACAAAAAAGTAAAAAACGTCAGCTTGGCTCAGGCTAACAAACTGACGGCAAAGATGAAGAGTGAGGAACAACTTACCAAGGACCGAGTTATGGAAGGCGGACAGCTCAATCATATGAGCTGCCACTGCATCCTCTGCAGTCTGCTTAGATATCTCCTCAGCAGCCACCTTCTCCGCCTCCGCCAAATTTTTGCGCAGGCTATCCAGCTCTCCGGTAAGCTGGCTAGACTCCTGCACAAACTTCATCTGCTGGGCCTCCATCTACTTCCGATGCTCGTCCTTCATCGCCAAGTTGGCGGCCGCCAGATCAGAGGCTTCATTCATAATAGCTTGCATATCAGTAGACGCCTTCAGTATATCCTGGGCGTGATCTAGCAATTCTACAATATGGATATGCTAGCTAAATGATTGGCGGCAGCAAATACAAAACATGGCGGAAGGCAAAAAACTCAATGATTTTTACCTTCATCTTTCTTGTGGGCCGCCTCCAAGTCGGCAATCCGCGCATCCTTGACATCGCAATCTTTTTTCAGATCGCGATACCGCTTGTTTATATCCGACCTGGAGGAGATAAGCTCCACGTTGACAGACAGGACGCCCTGCGGACAAAGACAAAGGCATATAACATATGGTGAAAAACCACTAAGCCGGCAACCAATATCATTGAATTGCCATCTAAGTGCTCGGGGGGGCGGGGGGGGGGGGGGGGGGACTATGTATATGCTACCAAGGTCCAAAAAGACAACTTACATCAATATCGCCCTCCAAGTCGGCGAAGGTCTGGGCGGCGAAGTCGGCAAAAGCCAGGGTGGACTCCTTGGCCTCCTTAAAGGACTCCCAAGGATCCCTAACCTTGCCACCTCCAGCAACTGGGGCTGCCCTTCGCGTTCCGCCGACAACCTCCACCAGCAACTCCTCCTTGGCGGCACGGGATCATACGGCTTCATTGGCCGTAGCCTCAGCCGATGGAAGAGAAGCGCTAGTGGCGCGGCAAGCAGAGGAGGTCCTTGGCGGCGGGCTCGAAACCGGAACCTGGGGCTGGCGACGGGCGTCGCTCATGAAGCCGCCGGCCCGGGGCTGAGGAGTTGGCGGCACGGTCGCCGGTGAGTTGCCCTGGGGCCGCTTTCCCCCCTGGACAAAAGGGATTTGGCCGACAACTTGGAAGTTGCTACCCGCACCCTGGCAACGAAGTAAAGTTAGCCAGATGAATAACAGTAATGAAGAAGGCCGACAAACGACTAAGGCGGAAATGAGTACCTTCGGGGGATGTTAATCCTCGCGTTCTCGTCGAGGTCGACGAGCACCGGCTCGGTAGCCGTTGCGGTCCGTTTCTTCCTCTCGGCGATAGCCGTCGAGTAAGCAGCGCCAGACGCCTTGCACTTCTTGGTTTTCCCGGCCTCCGGCTCATAAAAGTCGGTGGCCAGGTCGTTCTCCCCCAGAGCAGAGAGTTGTTAACCAAAAAAGAGCAAGTCTTAAGAGGACTCAAGTAAGCCGGCAGAGCCGCCAAAGAAGCGCAAAAAGGAGAGATGTCTACCTCGAGAGGAGGGTTCTCGTGGGTGTGCATGGGAACGCCCTCCACCGCCTTCACCAGCCCTGATTTGACAAGGCTGCGAACTCGGGCCGCCAAGTCGGCAGCTGGTAACCCCTCTTCGCTTACGCGAAGAGAAGCTGTGGCAGTAGGCGAATACTGACACATCTTATGCAGGCTATACCGCAGAGGCAGTATTTGCCGGCTAAGCCAGCAGATGACGGTGTCCACCCCATCCAGCAAGGGGGGGAGCCATCGTGCGAGTGAGGAACTCGATTCGCCTTTGAATAAGGCGGAGCTCCTCTGTCAACTTGGGGACCGCCTCATCCCAACATGGCCTAGGCATAGGCCGCGCGTTGACAAAGTCCGGGACGCCAAATTGACGGTCCGGTGCTGCCATGTCTTGGCAGTAGAAGAAGGTGGACGTCCAGCCCTTGACGGACTCGATGGATGGTATCTTGGGATACCATTGACGTCCTTGGCGGCAGTTTAAAGTGATACTGCCGCAAGTAGCCAGTCCACCGCCCGGCACGGTCTGACGCCGGCAACGGAAGCAGTATATGAAGAAATCTTAACTAGGCCTAATACCTAGATAGCCCTCAAATAAAGCTGTGAAGCCGGCTAAGACTAATATGTTGTTGGGTGCTATGTTGTGGGGCTGGAGCCCATAATGATCTAACACCTCACTATAGAAGGTGGAAGGCGGCAGGGCCATTTCCCTAACAAGGTGGGAGGTGAGGATTACCCGCTCGCCGGCTTTCGGAGCCGGGACGACATCCCCGAAGGCGGGCCGCCAGCTGCAGTCCTCCCGGGTCGGCATGTAGCCGGCCGCCTCTATGTCCTTGAGGGCATCTTCGTCGACAATGGAGGGGAGCCAGTAGCGCGACCCGAGGTCGGCTGGCTCCTCCTCCTCGTCGACGGGTGCGCCGCAAGCCGCCGCCGCCGGCGCGGTGGAAGACGAGGGCGCCGAGGCCGCTGCCGCACGAGCGTGCGCGGCCGGAGTTGAAGACGGGGCGGCGGCGGGAATGTCCGCATGCGCCGTCGCGGAGCGCGATACCGCGATGCCCATCGTCACGACCGCGGCGGTCTCGGTCGCGAGTTCACTGGACGCCGCCGATGTGGTGGTTTATTCGGTGGTCATCGCCGCGCGTGGAGGTCGCGGGGGAGAAGTGGTCGCTGGAGTTCGTTCGGTGGTGGCAAGAAAGCTCGGGAGAGCGAGTGCGTGGAAGAGCAAAGGACGGAGGAGAGTAAGAGCGAAGAAATAAAATGAACCGCTCGGCTCCCTATTTATAGGTCCGGGCGTTGCTCCCTATGCAACGGCTCGATTAGCTGGACACGTGTCGGCCATCTGTTGCCACAGAACGATACGCATTCGCACGATCACCACGACTCCTCTTTTCCCGCGATTTTGCAATCATGGCGTGATTTTCGCTCCGTTTGGTTTCAAACTGTCATGAACCAACTGGCATCATCCGTCAAAGATAGGTTTGACTTGCCGCCAAGGATCAAGTTTTCTCGTGAAGCTATCCGGCAAGTTTTGCTAAGCCGTCTTTTCCATGTCGGATAAAGTCGGCCGTGTACCAATGCTGAGGTACACGTTCCGCATTATTTTCAGAATGGTTCAAGCCCTGCAGCCGCCAACATTGAAGAATGAAGAATCAAGAAGAAGTCGACGCCTGGAGAACTTCAACCCTTCTAGGGGCTAATGTTGGGGATATACCAACCAGGGGTATCTCTAACATGGATCAATCCGGCTAGTCCAGGGTGGCCCAAGGGTGCTGAACCCTGCCGTGCGGCCCAGATAGCTGACGTACAAGGAAGTAGGCGGACGGTCCAAGGAAGGCGGAAGGCCGAATCCCCTCAAGCCACCAAGCCCAAGACGGAATGCGACAACTAAAGTCGGCTAGGTCTAGGACTCTGTTTACTTGTCGGACAAGTACTTGCCTTGTATCCTGGGCTCTGACCGCCTATATAAGTCGGCCACCAGGAAGCCTTTAGGGCACGCTTCAATAGGCATCATACACATTGCAACCTGTTCACGGCTATTGCCTCATAGTGAATTATAGCAGCGCGTAGGATCTCGCCACCGTTGTGGGATCAGAAGCTGGCTAAACTCGCCGTGTTCAATCCCGTCATCGACGACTCCAACCTTCTTCCCCACAATCCATACGCAGGCTAGAGGACCCCCGTCTCCTATCAATTATGCTGATACCACGACAAGAGTACAAGACAAGCAAGTAAGGGAGTAAGGATAAGGGGAACCAAGTGAAGCACGCGGAGACGAAGATGTAATCCCGAGTTCCACCCAAGGGTGTACGTCTCGTTGGAGAAGTGTGCGCTACCACAACAGGTTAGCCGCAACGCCACAAAGGCTCACCCTCTTCTCCGATGAACTCAACCACAAAGGCTGCGAGTTCACCTTCCACTATTGATCCCCTTTTAGGGTGGAGATCGAATCCCTTACAAACACTTGAGGCATTCACCCACAACTTAGCTCAACTCTACCACAAAGGTTGCGAGTTCACCTTTCACTATTGATCCCTTTTAGGGTGGAGATCAAACTCAACTCAACCACAAAGGAATTTCCGGCTCGCGTCAGAACACTTCCTCAATCTTGACTTAGTCGTTTCTGCAATGTTGATCTTGGTCCACTCGGAAATTCCGGTAAAGTGAAATTTCCGAGTACAATTTCTGGTTGAGATCAGAACCATTTCTCAAACTTGACTTAGCCATTTTCTGTGAAGTTCTGGTGAACCGGAAATTCCGACCCTGGAAATTTCCGGCTCAAATATTCCGGTTCCTGGAACAATTCTAGAACCACTTCGATGACAATACCAAGATTTGCAAAGAAAATATGAATGCTATAACATGTTCTAGATAAAATGGCTCCCCGTCAGCATGTGCATACAAGAAAAACAGGACACAAATGGATAGGAGCAATTTTGCAAAAAGTAGCACATGATATCAACAAGAGGTAAGGAGACAATACACAAAGCCTATTGATAGAATTTCATACCTTGTGTATATATAATATGAAGAGAATGCCAACACAATAGGCGGGAATGTCAACACAATAGGCTTGAAGTCTCATCCATAGATAGAAAATATAGCATAGGATTGTCTCATTACACACACGATGTTCACAAATAGTTCAAAACAACTAAGATGAAAGATAAATGGACACAAGCGCAAATAAATGGTAAACGCACAAGCTTGTGTTCGAACCCATGAAAATCCCCGAAGTGCCTACTAGAGCAACTTCTCCCCTTTGGCATCGAAACGTCAAAAAGGAAGAAGAGCGATGCTATGTCCCATGGCAGCCATCAATCAGAAGGGGTGTCCTCATCATCCATCTCCTCCTCATCATCATCATCAACATAATCATCACCAGAAGTTTCCTCATAAGCCTGACCCGTGGAGTAGGAACTGCCACCAAGGTCACTCTCAATCTGAGACCACGGAGCCATAGAAACCTGGTTCCACTGAGCATAAGAGAGAGGAGCAGTGAGAGCAGCAGGAGCAGCAGAGCCAGACGCGTGGTGAAGAATCAACTGCTGATCATGAGCTAGCTGGCGGCGATCCTTGTAGGATGTGTATTGTTCCTTGTGAATATCAATGTTCATGTAGATAACGTTGCGCTGTAACCAGTTCAGTTTCTTCATCTTCCCGGAGGTGGAGAGAGCATGAGATGGGGCAGCAGCCCTGCGAGCATCTCCCATGAAGGAGCCATCCCTGGTGGACTGAGACGTGGGCACACTCTGAGGCACAACCACGGTCTTCTTCTCATACAGCTTATTGAAGTCATGAACCTCAGACTCATCATCACTGAAAGTATGCTCAGGGAACTTGGACTTGATGAGCTTCATGATGTAAGGGGCATAGGGAATAGTGCCTGTAGAAGTCATGGCTTCAAACATCTCATTATGGATATAGTCCATCACATCAACACTCCAATCCGCAGTCTCATCGGTGCTCATAACAATGGTGTGGGCATGGAGGAGCAATTTGCAAAGAGGAGACACCACATTGTCTTTGTTGCCACCACTTGGAGCAATGTTCTCCCGGAAGATGCGCAAAAGAATATCATAGAGAGGGAGCAAGTTCCGAGCAAGACCAGGGGTTGCACCCCTACCATAGAGATGTGCGGTATCCTTCTTGTTGAGCCGGTAGGAGTGGTGCATGCGGTAACCTTGAGGACTGTCTCCATCAAACTTGTAACCCAATACCTTGACGAACTCATACCAGTCAGACTCACAGTAAGTGTCTCATGTCATCCACTTGATGGTCTTCTTCGTGTCACCCTTCATCACAAGAGTGGCAAAGAACTGCATCACAAGCTAAGTTGTAGTTGCATCGAGTGACCACAAGCCTTTCCAAACCCATGGTCTTGAGAATATGAATAGTCTCAACAAAGGTGGCCTTGGAATGAAGACCACGGACCTTCCGAATGACAGACCTTGAGAGCCTCCCACTCTCCTCTGCAAGAGCAGGGCTCCCGCTCGAATCACCTATGAATATAGCAAAGATAGGTAGCAAAAGATGAGTACATACAAGGCAGGAGTGCATACATACATTAGGAAGGCATTAGGTTGATCACATATAGCTAAACATTAGAAAATCTGAAAACCTGCAGTTTTCAGGTTCAGACCGGAAATTCAGGTTGAGGTCAGACCGGAAATTCCGGTCTGTCGAAACAGTAGATTTTGAGATTAGATATGTCTAAAACTAGATCGATCCAACAAAATGCGAAACTAATGTACACACATAGCAGGGAATGACACTAGGAACAACCTCTACCAAGAAATTTCAAAACATGTCGGGGGGCTGCCCCCCGGGTAGGGCAGATCCCGGTACAACTCTGCAGTGTGGTAGCAGTGTTTGACCTTTGGAGAGAGCAAGGGCCATCCTTTGATGCACTAAAGGGGCAACTTGACCTTTCGAAGGTGGTTGGGCCCAAGGTGTATCTTGGGGGGCGCAAGGGTCATCCCTGGAAACTATAAATAGCCCCCCAGGCCTTCAGGACAGCATAAGCACCAGCGGATGGTTCCTCTAAGAACTAGCTTCTCGAAGATGTCTTTGGTAGCAGCCTAAGACATCTTCGGGAGGCTAGGCCTAGAGCAGCTCATCCTAAGTGGTAGTACGGAGCAGGGACGAAACTCGGAGGCAACCGGGAAGGGTCTCGGATCCCACGGTCTGCCACGAGTAAGATCCCGGGTTGAGGAGTACTCGGATGAACCGGATAGGGTCCCCCGGTGGAGAAGAACCCAAAGGATCCGGATAGGCTACCTGGGTAAATACTAACCGGCGTGTCTATCTCGGTACTGGCAAGTTGTCTTATGTATGCAGGGAGGACGTACCATGTTAAGCAAGGAGGTAGCCGGCATGGGGGATGCCGGTGGGACGTCAACGGTGTGGTACAGGCTTTTCCGCCTGACACGGGGGGAAGGCCCATTCCTCCTGGCACGGAAGCATGGTCACCTCCCGCCTGACACGGGAGCGTGTCAGCCGGTACGATAACGGTACGACAAGATCGGACATGCCTAGCCCGGCAATACAGAAAAGGCTACTCGGCAGGGGCGAAGACATGTCTTGTCTCTGACAGAGGGACAATGATGTTCCAGGACGGCGCCTGCGGTCCTTGCCGGAATGATGACGACAGGGCTATGCCGGATAGCTCGGCGGCTAGGTCGCACTAGCTGGTGTCGACATAACCGTTAGGCCTGTCCGGTGGGGCCATGCCGGATTAGGGTTTCCGGCCCTCCCGGCCGGAACTCTAAAAAAGGCGCCATAACTGCTGAAGAGGGGTAGAGACCAACTTGAAGGCCAAAACTATAGTCTCATTTACTCCCAGTGCATTTACCCCCTCCTCTCTCTAGTTCATCTAGTTCATCTCGTTCATCTTTTTCTTCACCAAGAGAGCTCAAGGAGCATGTTGTAGATCTTGTACCACACTTATATTGAGAGGAAGGCAAGAGTAGGGGTGTTACCTCCCCACGAGGGCCCCGAACCTGGGTACATCGTGTGTGTGCTCTTTGCCTTCGTGCATTTGTTTGGCTTTGTGTAACGCCCCGGGATTTTTCCCAAATTAGGACTGACCGGAAGAGTGTGCGACAACACGCTCTGGAGGTAAATGATGTGATCCCGGCGGTGCCCAAGTTCCTGCACTGGTCCGAGATGGAGATGACATGGAGTCGGAAGGATCACCCCCGGGTTAGGCCCAAGCCTGGTGGCTATGCTCTGGTGGTGGACCCGACCTTTGTCGGACCAAGCCTCAACGTCCGCTTCAGCCGGGTACTAATTGACAATGGCAGTGCTATTAACATTATGTACAAGGATACCGTGCTGAAGCTGGGGGTGTCCATGAACACGCTGCTCCCAACCGAGACCACCTTTCACGGCATTGTGCCCGGAGTCTCCTGCTCCCCTATGGGCAAAATTTGGGTTGAGGTGTTATTTGGAACCCGGGAGAACTGCCATACAGAGAGCCTGGAATTCGAGGTCGTGGATCTCGAAAGTCCGTACCATGCACTTATTGGTAGGCCGGCACTGGCCAAGTTCATGATCTCCACTCACATGGGATACCTGAAGATGAAGATGCCGGGACCAAATGGGGTGATCACCATAGCAGGAGACCACAAGCGCTCCATGGAATGTGCATGTGCCGGCTCAAACTTAGCCGAGGCCCTGGTCATTGCCGAGGAGAAGAAGAGGATTCAGCAGGTAGTTGCACTGGCCAAGACCTCGCAACTCGGAATGCCCGGATGGTGAACCCGGAGCAGAACGCCTCATTCCAGCCACCAAAGGAGACCAAGAAGGTGGGGGTTGACCCCAGCAACCCGGAGCGCCAGGTCATCATTGGCAGCAACCTGGACAGCAAATAGGAAGGCGAGCTCATCGACTTCCTCCGTGAGAATCGGGATGCTTTTGCGTGGTCGAATGACAATCTGCAAGGCGTTCCGAGGGAGTTGGCTGAGCACTCACTATTCGTCAGGCCTGATGCGAAGCCGGTGAAGCAACCGACTAGGCGCCTCTCGGATGAGAGAAGAGCTGCGATCATGGAGCATCTCGCGGTGCTGCTGGCTGCCGGATTCGTGATGGAAGTGCTGCACCCGGATTGGATTTCAAATCCGGTCCTGGTAGAGAAGAAGAAAGATGATCCCCTTCTGCTTAAGGTGTGGCGCATGTGCATCGACTTCACCAACCTCAACAAGGCATGTCCGAAGGACCCGTTACCACTTCCCCGTATAGATCAAGTGATCGATTCCACTGCCGGGAGTGAGCTTTTGACTTTTCTAGATGCCTATTCTGGTTTTCACCAGATACCTTTGAATCCGGATGATCAATTGAAAACTGCTTTTATTACCCCGTATGGGGCTTATTGCTATCGTGTCATGACTTTTGGTCTGAAAAATGCTGGTGCTACATACCAGAGGTGCATGCAAAAATGTTTACATGACCAGATATGCCGGAATGCCGAAGTCTATGTCGATGACATAGTCATAAAAACAAAAGAAAAATCCTCTCTGATCGATGATCTAAGGGAGAGATTTAGAAACTTAAGGAGATTCCGGATGAAGTTGAATCCGAACAAGTGTACATTCGGTGTTCCGGCAGGCAAGCTACTCGGTTTCCTCATATCAAGTCGGGGGATTGACGTCAACCCGGGTAAAATACGTGCGATTGAAAGCATGAAGTTATCGGTATGTCTCAAAGATGTGCAGAAATTTACAGGATGTCTGGCATCCCTAAGTCGGTTGTGAGCCGGCTAGGGGAGAAGGCCTTACCCTTGTATCAATTGATGAAGAAGAGCAAAATGTTTGTATGGACCCCGCAGGCTGATGCGGCGTTCAAAGATTTGAAAAGGATGCTCTCAACAGCACCAGTGTTGGCATCCCCATTACCCAAGGAGCCTATGCTGCTGTACATTGCTGCTACTAACCGGGTAGTAAGTGTAGCCATTGTCGTGGAGAGAGAAGAAGGGGACAAGCTGATACAGAGACCGGTATATTACTTGAGCGAGGTTATCTCGGAATCCAAACAGAACTACCCGCATTACCAGAAGATGGCATATGGAGTATACCTGGCGGTCACCAAGCTCAAGCACTATTTCCAAGAACACCCGATCACGGTGGTTTGCGAAGCTCCCCTCGCCGAGATCATCGGCTGTAAGGATGCTAGCGGCCGAGTTGCCAAATGGGCCATCCAGTTGTCTCTGTACGCTCCGGCATACGAGAGACGCGACGCCATTAAGTCGTAGGCGCTGCCGGACTTCTTGGTGGACTGGGCCGAGATGCAGTATGAACCTCCAATTCCCGACTACAACTCCTGGAGAATGCATTTCGATGGTTCCAAGGCCAAGATCAGATGGGGTGCCGGAGTGGTCCTCACCTCACCGAAACAAGATGTGCTGAAGTATGTACTGCAAATTCATTTCCGGGCATCTAACAATGTCGCCGAGTACGAGGCTTTGGTTCATGGACTAAATGTCGCCAAGGAAATCGGCATCCGCCGGATAGAGTGTTTCGGTGATTCCGACCTCGTGGTGCAGCAGGTGTCGGGGAACTGGGATGCGATTGACGCCAACATGGCCTTATATCGGTTCCATGTGCAGAAAATATCTTGGTTTTTCGAGGGCTGCGAATTCAAGCACATACCCAGAGGGGAAAACGAAGCAGCGGATGTGTTGTCCAAGCTAGGGTCATCCCGAGATGCCATCCCACCCGGGATCACTCTCGAGCATCTGAGGAAGTCGTCTATCCAGCCCTCACCCGAGTCGGATTCTATCTTCATCCCCAAGGAGCCTGGCTCGAAAGTCGTACCTATGGAGGTGGAAGTCGGGAGCACTGCATTGAACCCGGGGACTGCAACAGAAAACTCGGAGGTGGGAAACGGCATGACAATGGAGGTGATGTCGGTAGAACCGATGGACATAGATGCTCCCGTGTTCCCGGTTCGACCTGTCCCGGGATGGGCACAACCCATCATGGCATACATATCGGATGGAACCCTCCCGGAGAACAAAGTGGAAGCCCGACAGATACTGCGGAGATCCAAGGCATACACCATTATCAATCAAGAGCTGTACAAGAGAAGTGTCACAGAGGTGCTCCAGAGGTGTGTGGAACCTAAGGAAGGCCAAGAGATGCTATTGGAAATACACCAAGCAGAGTGTGGGCATCATGCATCATCTCGGGCGCTGGTGGCGAAGGTGTTCCGGCATGGGTTCTACTGGCTCACTGCCTTGCAGCAAGCAGAGGACATTGTGCGAAAATGTGGAGGGTGCCAGAGGTTTGCCGACAGAATACATATGCCGGCATCAGCACTGAAGACAATACCTATCACTTTGTAGCGTACCTGCACTTAAAATAAGGCAGATACCTGTGTATAGTGCAAATCCCTGGATCGATTCATTTGCACACACAGTTTACGATGTAATATCACAACAAAGCGTCAATTTTATTACATCGATATCCAGAATTACAAAATATTTGATACAAGTTGCATAGCATAAAGCTAGCATTGAAAAAGTACACAGCGGAAATACAATAGCAGTGAGTCTCTATAACTTTCATGCTGCCACAGGCGAAAACATGTTGGTTGTAGACTCGAAACCTTTAAACGAAACCTCACTCGTCATCTGATCAAATCTGCAATAAGAAAAATATTGCAACAACGTGGGTCAGATTCCATTAAAAATGGAGTCTGGCAAGTGACACTATGGTGGACACTTAATGGCATAACTCTAAATCCTATATGCATATTTAGCTGGTGGAGTTCAAGGCTGATTTGCATAAAGCCAATTTTTCCTACTCTTTTGAAAACACTTTTCTTGAAATCCAGATGAGTATGGCATGAAAACCATAAATCTCATCTTCCCTTGTTCACCCATCAAGTTTTATTTTTGAAGTTGGAATGGTGGAATCCTCCGTTGACGTCCTTGATCAGCTGCTCAAAATTGTCCGTAACCGGGGACACGGCTAAGTACTTAGTTTTACACTCTGCAGAGGTTGTGCACGTTCACCATTGTACCCATTCAACCCAAGGTATCCTTTACACACCATTTTTGATAAGGAAAAGAGAGAATGAGACAAGATCTTTCAGAAGCGTTTTCCGTCCCACCTGGCTTGACCCGTTCCACCTAACATCCCCCTACATCTGCTTGTCAAGCCGGAGAGAGTCCACGCAACATAATCGATCAAGCCAGAGCCCATATGGCAATGGCTGCACTGGAAGCAATCTTCACTCGGAGTTCTTCAGATTCCTCTGTTCCTGGGTGGCCATTCACAAGTGTACATACTCCAGGAACAATAGACATGGACCTGAGTAGCCACTCAAGATAACCCATGCAACCAATTACCACCCAGGTGTTTCATTCTTAACTTAGTAGAATTTAGATTTTCACAAAACAACATTTGCATAGCATCAATAATTCTCCTAAGTATTGCATAGGAACCTAGACACAGGTATAAGGGATTCTACACAGGTTTAGCATAGCAACACATGCATATAAAAAATACACTAAATAATGCATATAAAAATAGGAAGTTTATGAGGTGTGCCACTTGCCTTTGAATGTTGTCGTCGTTCACAACTCTTTTCAACGATACTCGGGACTCTCCGTTCAGTCTAAACAATACAAACAAACAACAACACAACAATCATAAAACCACACAACACCTACAAACAAGTTTCTTAACTTCTAAGGAAAACATGACATGCATGATATGCAAGTTATTTCTAAGGACTAGAGATGCATGCCATGCCATGAAAAATCTTTTAAGTCAATGCAAGGCAAATAGGTGGGTCAAGAATGACTAAGGACCAAGGTCTTAAGTTGGATAAACATCCTTTGTTTTATATCTTCTTGAAATAAGCACTCTAATGGCTTAGCCATGTTGTGCCAAATACTTAGAGAAAAAATACTAAGTCATTTGTTCAAGATGATCAACAATTATTATCAACTCTTTGTAAATTGGACATTCACTATAGTGAGAGAGACAGACACCCGGCCAGCCACTTAAATTGTGGAACATGTCTCATGCACGTGGACATGTAAGGTTTGTTTCCAGGCCGCTTCATCCCACTATGCTGCAAGGATCCAACAACTTCAAGATGATAACATCATGATCAAAATTTGTTAAAGTCTAAAAGACAAGATTAGGAAAGAGGGAAAGGATAGAAAGAATGTTGTAGTTGTCCTCTAGGCTTCATCTCCAGACTTGTAACTTTCTTCTGGATGATGTCTTGATTGAGTTCTTGGTAGTCTTGATGAATCTTCAGACTTGATGATTCTTGTATTCTCGAGGCTGGTCTTGGATTTACTTAGTCTTCATGAAGTTTCAGAAGAGAAGAAAAGACAGAGAGAGAGACTTTGAGAATAAAAGGGGGTTGGCCTTCTTGAACTTCTTCTCACTTTTCTTCTAAGTGCTTGACATCTTGAGGATGCTTCCAGAGCCTGTTTTCTTCTAAGTCCTTCATGAACTTCTTCTTGATTTTCTTCTAAGTGTTTCTTCTTCTTGAAGATACTTCTGGAGTCTTGTTTTTGGCTAAGTCCTTCATTGGTCTTCCAGCTCCATGTTAAAAATCTTAAGTGTCTAGTGCATAGCACTTTTCCCCAAAATACTAAGTTTGAAAATAATCCTAACTTATAGAAAATGGGGAGGAGTTTTCCTTATGGAAAAT
The DNA here is from genome assembly GCA_026929855.1 of Poa annua. Lineage (NCBI taxonomy): Eukaryota > Viridiplantae > Streptophyta > Magnoliopsida > Poales > Poaceae > Poa > Poa annua. Next base: position 62,900,480 of record CM049429.1, on the reverse strand, counting down.
ATAACTATAAAATATGCTATGCATGAAATGCAATTTTAAATCACAAGCAACATAACACTAATTTTTGTGAAGTTTATAAAATATGCATAAAGTTACAATTGCAATTTAATTAGTTTCTAATTTGCAAAACATACTAAAAGGAAACATATAGATTCAAGTTTCCTATGATTAAATTTTTATAACAAAATTTTATAATATTAGTGTTAATAGACAGAGAGCATTTAATTAAATCTATTGCAATTGGATTTAATCAAAAATAATGTTTCTATTAAAAGTTATTTCAAAATTGGTCAAATTATTCAATTTAAACTCACAACTATGAAATCATTCAAAAATTACTCAAAAATATTTTATAGCAGTGGCAGTAATTTACAAATATTCTAAAGTTTCTAAAAAATATTTATTTGCAATTTTTGGATTTATAGATTTAAAGTTATTACAAATATACTCAAATTCACCATTTGAAATTTGAATATTTTATACTAAGTCAAATTTGAGTTTTGTCATATCCAAAATATTCTACATGTCAAGAGCTTTCCAAATATATAAAATATATTTAATTTGGAGTTGTGGTTAAAAAGTTGTGACAGATCTAAGTGGCAAGGGCTTTTCTGTAAAACTGCCAATTAATTAAATTGCGAAATTGATTTTACACGTCAGCGCTGACTGGGCGCTGACTGTGTGCTGACGGGGCATGCCACGTAGGCGCTGACGTGGTTAAGTTAACAGATCTGGGCCGTCAGATCTGGATCTGACGGTCCAGATCGGATCGTACCGCTTCGTCCTCGACATCTAATCTGCACCGTCAGATCTAGATCGAAGGGCTATCGTTGCATACCAGAAGGTGGCGGCGCGGTGGCTACCGGCGATGAGGAAGACGACGGCGCGGCCTCGGTCGACGACGGATTCGTCGCTCCGGTGACTCCCTTGCTCGGCGGAGACGACGGCGACGCGCGGCGTGCGGCGACGGAGGAGATGGAAGTGGCGGCGTCGTCGATTGCGTGCGAGGGCAGCGAGGGTACGAGGCCGGAGTGGTTCGAACGCCGGTGACCTTCGGGTCGTGCTCTCGCCTCCACTTCGGCTGCAGGACAGGAGCGAGGAAGGGGTCAGAAGGTGCGCACGGACGCGGCGAGGCAGATAGGCGTGGTCTCGGAGACGGGGAGGATTTACCTCGCCGAGAAACGAAGGAAAACGGCGGCGGCTTCGAGCTTCTCCGGCGAGCAACCGTGGCGGCCTGGGGGCGTTCTGAGCTAGGGTTCAAGAGGGAAAAGCGGCGGCGGGTTCTGGGGTTTATATGGACGCATCTATGGCAACAAATCCCGCAAGAAACGGAGAGGAAATCGACTCCGATTCGATTTGATCTTCAGCGCCAGATTCGGACAGAGGTTGGAGATGTCAGCAAGTATTTTCTTTTTCTGATTTTATTTATTTAATTCATATCTTTTGATTTAAATGTCCAAATGATGTCAAATTAATTTCTAAAAATTTGTAAAAATAACATCTTGCTGTTAAACCAGTTGTGGGTATGTTTTGAGAACTTTTTAATTGGTTTAATACAAAATTGATACTTAATATCAATTTTGAATTTATAACTTAATTAATGAAATTTTCTTTTTGCTAAATAAAATTTGTAAAATACCCACATTTCAATATGTTTAATTTTAAGTTATTTCAACTTATTTTTCTGAAATCATTCATCTTTATTTTGTCATAATATTAAAGAACTAAATATAAAAATGTTTAGGGAATGTGAAATATAGGTTATTCATTTTTAATTGAAAATAATTTGTGCAACATTATATTTTATATTATGATAATTCATTTGAAAACTTCATAACAACTTTGGACAAGACCTTTGTTTTAATTTTATTCTTATTTAGAATCTATTAATCATTTCATGCTTTGAAAAGAAAAAAAAATAGATGAAATTCATTTAAGCAAATGAAATGTTTGTTTAGCTAATTCATTAATTTAAATTCTATGAAGTTTTAAAGTTATACACTATAGGCTTATAATTTCCAAACTATATTTTGAACATAGTTAAAGGAATGAAAACCATTTAGTAATTATATAACCTTTTGAAAAATCTTTGTATTTATGAATAGATATGGCTAAGTGGGTTAATTCAAATACTTATAATGAAACTAATTTATTTAAAATAAAATGAATTGTAGTTTGTAAAATATTTGTCAAATTATATTTTAAGGTTTTTGAAACCCAGTGGATAATAAAAATGTTTAAACTGTGACATTTGAATTATTAAACTCTTTCTGTAAGTTTGAAGTCTTTCATAGTTGGTTTCCTTATGCATTTAATATTTTATTTTAATAAAAAGAAAAGTTTTAAATTTTAGTGATTTTTGAATATTATAAAATGTTGGGATGTTACACACTTGGCCATTTGCTGTATGGTGCTTGGACATGGTCGGGCAATTCAAGCCGACGAAGGGTAATATGACACATATGCTGGTCATGGTGGACAAGTTTACCAAATGGATAGAGGTTAAACCAATCCGAAGTGTGACGGACACACCTCGGTCCAATTCTTGAAGGACATCATCTTAAGATACGGGTACCCGCACAGCATCATCACAGATAATGGTACCAATTTTGCTGTGGGAGAGTTTGCTCGGTTTTGTGCGGAGAAAAGAATCCGGTTGGATGTGGCATCAGTAGCCCACCCGGAAGCAAATGGGCAAGTCGAGAGAGCAAATGCCTTGGTCTTGGCCGACATCAAAGCCCGCCTGATCGAGCCACTGTTGAGGACTCCGGGATGTTGGATAGAGGAGATACCGGCGGTATTGTGGGGTCTCCGGACCACACCGAATAGGTCTACCGGGTACACGCCATTCTTCATGGTGTATGGTGCCGAAGCCGTGCTTCCAACCGACATCCAATATGATGCACCAAGGGTTACACTTTTCACCGAGACCGAGGCAAAGGAAGCCCGGGAAGATAATGTGGACTTGCTCGAGGAAGCAAGAGAACTCGCATTGTCTCGGTCTGCAATTTATCAGCAGAATCTCCGTCGCTATCATAGCCGGAAAGTGCATCCCAGAGTATTCCGATAAGGGGATCTCGTGCTAAGGCTCATCCAACGCACGGCCGGGATGCATAAACTCTCGCCTCCATGGGAGGGCCCTTTTGTTATAAGCAAGGCATTGCACAATGATTCTTATTACCTTGTAGATGCACAGGAAGCTAGAAAAGGTGTAATGGACAAAGTTGGTGAGGAAACCAAGCGGCCATGGAATGTAGCCTTGCTTCGTCCCTTTTACACTTAAAAGGTGCAATTTATGTATCTCGGTTTCTCTATCAATGAAATTTCGGCACCCCGAGATGTTACGTGGGGACTGCCTGGCCAGGAGTGTGTCCTTTATCTTAACTCGCATGTCGGTACCCTCGGGAGGAACCCGGGGACTGCCTCATTTTGTGTCCATTTGTTTTTCCATTCATTTATTTTATGCATGTCGGCAACCCAGGGAGGAACCCGGGGACTGCCTGGTACATATTTCTTGTTTAGTATATGCCGGGCAAGTTCTGAGATCGGTTTTCAAGTCGGAGTAATGTTTGTCATGTGAAATAATCTTGTGACTCGACTGATGAACGCCGAATTGGTAGTCAAGAGCAAAGAGCGTCAAGTGTGGGAAACACGAAAACGAACTCGGGGACTCGGAATAGGAACTTTTCCGGCATATGCGTCTTACTTATCCGGTTGTTTGTTTTATTATGTCGGGAATTTAGCAACTGGAACTCGGATATTCATAAGTAATGTATACCATAAATGAAATTTTGTGACTCGACTGTCGAACGCCGAAATGGTAGACAAGAGCAGAAATTGCCTAACAACGGTAAACATGAAAACAAACTCGGGGACTCGTAGCAAAATATACCGGCATAACTTGTCTTGCATAGGAAGAAGCAGAGTACGAATTAAAATGTATATTACAACTGCACCCGGCATCCCGGGAATTTAACATGTCTACACTTGAGTGTTTGCGGTAGCAAGATCATGAAGCAGTAGGGGAAGCCGGTTTCTCGAGTTGATCAGCAGAGGGAGCAGTGACGATGGTCTCCCCCGCACCAGCAGTAGTACCCGGAGCGTCCACGTGCGCGTCGGCCTGAGGAATCTCGGGTGGCGAAGGAGCAGCAGCATCCCGGGAAGCCGCGGTCTCGGTGGCGGCGCCAGTCGTAGCGTCATCGGCCTCCGGGATCTCGGCGTCCACGTCACCGGTTTCACCCGTATCGCCATCATCTTCATAGTCTGACTCGGAGTCAGAAGCAATGATGCTCGTGATGAAGGCGTCGGGATCCGCCCAGCCGGCAAGACGATGAGCGGTCTCCTGGCGAAGCTGAATCTTGGCCGGATCCGTGTACCACTCCGAGACGACGCGCAGGCTCTTGATCACCTCGAGATCGAGCCCCTCGTACCAGCTCATGACGTGCTTCAACGCTTGGTCGGCACCGGCGCGAGCACCGGAACGTTTCCAGGCATGAAGCCGGTTCCCGGCATCCTGGAGCGCAGTGGCCAACTCGGTGACCGAGAGATTGCCAGTGACGCCAGGCCAGAGGGCACCATGAGCATGGACGGCCGCGCTGAGGAGCTCGGTGCCGATCGACCGGAGAGGTACCATCCGGGCCTTCAGGGCGATAAGATGGTCGTCGATGTCCCACGAGTCAGAGACGGGACCCTTTCCGGCGCGCTTCTCCCGGGCGGCAGCAATCGCAAGGTTGGCAGCTTCTCGGGAGTGCTCGAAGTGCCCTTTAGAAAGGATAACTGTCACATGGACAAGCCATGAGGAGATATCGGCAAAAAGAGGAAAACGGAAAGAGAGAACTCGGTGTACTTACTGTTCATATCCCGGTTTAATCCGGTGAGCTCGGATAGCCAAGCATCTTGCTTCGACCGGAGAAGGGCCAACTCGGTCTCGGACAGATGGGCGCGTTCCTCGGCTTGGTCCAGCGTCTCCTTCTGCTTCTTGGTGGCGTCCACGAAGCGCATCTTCAAGTATCCAGCAGTAGACTTGGCCGTCTCCAACTCGGCGTTTAGCCGCGCGATCTCGGATTGAGCGTCGGACAGGGCAGACTTTTGGTCTACCGAGATCTTTCGCGCGGCATCCCGCTCCTCCCGGAGGCGTCCCTCCAACTTCTTGTACTGACCGAAGTCAGCAAGAAGCCGGTGGAAGACGCTGCTGCGTTTTTTGCAGCAGTCCTGTAAAATATGTCCGACATCAATCTCGGGAACTTCAGTAAGGGATAACAAAACACTTATGCAAGATCCCCAGTGGAGGACCAATTCGGTGGAAAGGATCTCGGGCATTGGGAAGGAATTTTTTCTTTCTCAGATTAGAGCCTAATGATCTGCTACTTGGTGGAGTCTGGAGCACTAAGCACTAATCTCGGGGACTAGTGGGGATAGAAGAATGAAACTTTGTAAAAGTAAAAGGAGGAAACTTACATCAACCACCCGGGTGACATCCAGCGCAGCAACCTGAAAGGCGCGCAGGGCTTGGGCGCTGCGGCTCGGACCGGCAGCGTGCAAGTCCCCCACGGTCTCAGAGGCGTCAGCAGCGATCCAGGCCTTGTTGTATTCTTCAACAACGCGCAAGCCGGTCGCGCGGGCGCGCTCGCGGCAACGACCTCCTGGGATCCTGGAGACACAAAGGAGCTTACGGTTGCTCGCAGGGCCTGCAGGGTGGCAGTGGGGATCTCGGCAGGAGGTGGCGGTAACCCGGAAAACTTACCCGAAGCGGAGGAACCCTTGCTTAGGGCCAAGCCTTGGGTTGAGGACTTTGGAGGGGCGCTGGACTTGGCAGGAACTATCATCTGCCCGGAGGCCTGGCTGCGCGAATTCCCGGCAGGAAGATCTGTTTGCCGGGAAGAAGGTGTGGGCTGCTTCGGCGGCGGGTTTTGCGTGGAGCTAGCCGGGTAGGGGCGCGCGGTACGACCTGCCGCGGAGGACTCGGCGTATCCGCGTCGAGTTGGGACACCCGCCGCGGGGTATCCGGAAGGATGGCGTCCTCGGTTGCGGAGGTAGGCTGAACCGGAACCTCGGTCGCCCCGGGATTGACATCCGGAGTACCGGCACCGGTAGAAGCACGAGGAGTCGCGGCGTCGGTCAGCACAGGACCGGATTCAGGGCGGTCGCTGTCCTGCGCTGGACGCCGAGGTGGAGAAGGGGCAGCCCAAGATGGACTAGTTGTTCGGGATCCCGGAGGGCGGGAACCCACAGACGGCGGAACGTCGAGAGCTGCTCTATAATGAAAATGTCAGAAAGGACCTCAGAGGAAATCAAAGTAAAATAACTCAAGGCGAAAAGGTCGTACCCGGAGGAAACGGTGGGAGGACCTCGTTTGCGCCGGGGAGCCTTGTCGCCCGGTTGCTTGCTGACCTTGCTCCTCTTGACGGCGACACCCGACCCACCAGCTTGGGCGGTCTCGGAGCCCGCACGTTTGCGGGTCTCGGCGCGTTTCGTCGCGGCTACGGGACCCGGAACCACTGGCATGGCATATCGGAGAGGACGGGCATCAATTATATCAAGAATTTGACAGTCATCGTCATCATCTTTGTCAGTATCAACTTGGATAGCCTCTTGAGCTGAAGGCTTACCCGGGGCGGCAGCGTGGGCCAGAGGAATCGAGAGATGATCCTCGCCGTCGAGATCCTCATCTGGCATCTTCTCCGGCACCGAGAAGTCCTCCGCAAAATTGTCGTTGGCATGCATCGCGTTCTCCTCTAGCTGGCGCTCGAACAGCTGCAACAATAATCAGTACATGACAACCATGTCGGTTTCCAGCAGAACCCGGGTAAAAATGGAATTCGGCGGAAGGCAAGCACAAGCACCTCCTCCAGTGGTTTTTTGCGGGTACCGGCGGACAGTCCCCACTTCCAGTTCTCTGGCATCTCGTTCGAGCGATGGCTCGAACGCGGCGCCAAACCGAAGCTTTGTCCAGCGGGAAAATACTGGTCCGAGTAGGGTCGTTTACCCCACTCATGTGGCATATCTTATGCACTCGAGATTGGAGAGGGCAGATGCGGCGGATGATGAAGCAGCACAAGAGATCATCCGACGTCAGAGTGTTCACGAGGACGCTTAGGACCTCGTTCATGCACGTGACCTCCTCGGAATCCGGGAGTTTGCTCCAGAGCTCGAACTTGCGGGGAGGACCCATGACGAACTCGGGCAGGTTAACGAAATCCGGGGCGGAGGAACCCGGAGAGTCTCCCGAGGCCTCCCGGGTCTTCACGTAGAAGAAGCTCCGCTGCCACTTCCGGCAGGATTCCAGGTCCCTGGACTTTGGGGAATCCGGAGTCGCTGCGAGGGATGATGGTCGCCGCCCCGCAGTCGACGAGGTCTTTGACCTTCTTGTCTGGGTTGGGCATGACTTGTCGGCGGAAGAGGAAGTATTTGGCCCAGAGATCCACGAAGGGCCAGACGCCGAGATACCCTTCCGTGTACGTAGCGAAGACGGAGAGCATCATGATCGCGTTGGCCGGGAGATGATGCGGTTGGAGGTCATAAGTGTCGAGGAAGTCGCGGAAGAAGGGGCTAGCCGAGATCCCGAACCCACGCTCGAAGTGCGTGAGGAACACTACGCGTTCACCGGGTTGGGGTTCCGGCTGGACTTCACCGGGCGGGATCCGGCGTGTCCGGTATAGCCAATCAAGATCCCCCTGATTGGTCTCGGAGCCGTCCCAGCATCCTCTGATACTCTCGTCACCTATCTTGGAGGGCCCGGAGGACATATCAGAGTTACTCTGCAGGCGGAGTGTCAGTTAGTCGAGTTAGTATGTCGGTAACGAAAGATCTACCGCAGCCGAACAAATAAGAGATAATCAGCGCAAAAGTTGCCGTACAACGTATGAAGTTGGGGTATTGCGGATGAGAGCTTGGCCAGGGAAAACGCCGCCATCTACGCTGCACCACCACGGCAAAGCACGTTCGTCGGCAGCGGCGTGGTGCGTGGAGGCGCAAACGCATGGGCCGGCGCGATGAATCGTCACCGTGAAGAACTTCGCCGGAGGAGATGAAGGAACTCACCGGAGAAGAGGGTGGCACCGAGGCGCGGGAGTGTCGTGGACCGATGGTGGAGACGAACGGCTCCGGCGGCGGATTGCAACGGCGATGCTCGAGCTTCGGGCACGGCGGCGGCGGAGCGCTCGTGGCAGTTGCGGAAGAAGATAGAGGTTCGGGGAAGAAGGGGAAGTGACCGCTCCAATACCCTATTTATGGGGAGATCCGGAGCGGTTTCCGAGTTTCCCGCCCACGATCTCCCAAATCGTGGGTGGGATCATTTTGTGCCGAGCGGCACGTGGCGCCACCCGGAGCGCCCAATCCGGCCACACCGCGGGCCACACGGCCCCAACAGTTGGACTTCGGATCGGATGTGGGTCCCGGCGCGTGAACCCGAGCAGCGGTGCGCTAAGTCAAAAGCACTCGAGTGCTTCTCTGGCTTGACAAGACCCCGGGTGGGACCCTTCCCCCGGAGAGGAATCTTCCCATGCACGAAAGGTGAAGTGCGTAACGGCGTGACCATATCCGGATGAGGGCCTAAATGTATCATCTCAATTACACGAGCACGGCCTCCCGGTTGGATAAATCTCGGGGTAGGGATGTCGGTGAAAGTCATCTCGATACCAAGGCTGAAGATTGTTCCTGGCTTGCTTGGGTGATTTTTTCTTCTTAAAGCTGATCCCGCACATCGTCTTGGGTCGCTGCACAGCACCAGCTTCGGGGACTAGTGTCGGGGGGCTGCCCCCCAGGTAGGGCAGATCCCGGTACAACTCTGCAGTGTGGTAACAGTGTTTGACCTTTGGAGAGAGCAAGGGCCATCCTTTGATGCACCGAAGGGGCAACTTGACCTTTCGAAGGTGGTTGGGCCCAAGGTGTCTCTTGGGGGGCGCAAGGGTCATCCCTGGAAACTATAAATAGCCCCCCAGGCTTCAGGACAGCATAAGCACCAGCGGATGGTTCCTCTAAGAACTAGCTTCTCGAAGATGTCTTTGGTAGCAGCCTAAGACATCTTCGGGAGGCTAGGCCTAGAGCTGCTCATCCTAAGTGGTAGTCTGGAGCAGGGACGAAACTCGGAGGCAACCGGGAAGGGTCTCGGATCCCACGGTCTGCCACGGGTAAGATCCCAGGTTGAGGAGTACTCAGATGAACCGGATAAGGTCCCCGGGTGGAGAAGAACCCGAAGGATCCGGATAGGCTACCCGGGTAAATACTAACCGGCGTGTCTATCTCGGTACTGGCAAGTTGTCTTATGTATGCAGGGAGGACGTACCATGTTCAGCAAGGAGGTAGCCGGCATGGGGGATGCCGGTGGGACGTCAACGGTCTGGTATAGGCTTTTCCGCCTGACACAGGGGGGAAGGCCCATTCCTCCTGGCACGGAAGCATGGTCACCTCCCGCCTGACACGGGAGCGTGTCAGCCGGTACGATAACGGTACGACAAGATCGGACATGCCTAGCCCGGCAATCCGGAAAAGGCTACTCGGCATGGGCGAAGACATGTCTTGTCTCTGACAGAGGGACAATGATGTTCCAGGACGGCGCCTGCGGTCCTTTCTGGAATGATGACGATAGGGCTATGCCGGATAGCTCGGCGGCTAGGTCGCACTAGCTGGTGTCGACATAACCGTTAGGCCTGTCCGATGGGGCCATGCCGGATTAGGGTTTCCGGCCCTCCCGGCTGGAACTCTATAAAAGGCGCCATAACTGCTGAAGAGGGGGAGCACTAGTAGAAAACAGGCTAAAGGACCAAACTCCAAAACCCCATTTGTCCCGGTCGTACTGCAAACCGGGACAGATGGGGCATAAAACCCGCCGAGCGCTCCAGGCGACACCCATTTGTCTCGGTTCCAGCCACGAACCGGGACAAATGAGGTAGCAACCGCCAAGCGCTTCAGGCGACACCCATTTGTCCCGGTTCCAGTCACGAACCGGGACAAATGTCACGGAAGCCGAGCCATCGCCGCATTTTTTCGACGCGCACGGAAGACGAGCGGAAATACGGCCCCGCCGGCGATTCCTCTGCCCTCCGGCGATTAATTCTTCTGCTCTCCGCCGGCGATTCTTCTTCCTCTCCGGCGCTATAAAATGCACTGCACAGTACGACTCCTCCACACACCATCTCTCCGGCTCCTTCACACACCATCTCTCCTCTCTTTTCTCCGGTCCTATGGAGCCACTTGCGCGTCCACCTCGGTCCGAGTTGTACTACTACAAGAAGGAAGGCATGCGGTTCAAGGTGTGGGTCACCCTTCGTGCATGGCACGTGGAGAAGTGGATCCGCGACGTGAAGAACTACTTCCTCGACGCCGCTCCGATCAAAGCCGTTGGACTCGATTACGAGTTCACCGACCCTCGACGGAAGGATACTCCGCAGTGCGCCGCCGTCCTTCAACTCTCGGTGGCGACCGAGACTCTTGTCTTCCAAATTTGCAAAGCTGATCGGGTGCCACAGGTCCTCGTGGATTTCTTAGGTGATGAGACAATCAAATTCTACGGCGTGGCAATCCATAATGACATGAAGATGCTAGCCTACTACGAAATTATTATTCGGTCCGCGGTCGACCTGCAGAGGGATCGCCGAAACCCTACCGGCAATTTTACTCCTAGTTTATATGCTCTCTCTAATGCGGTCATTGGGACAAATCTTGAGAAGAAGAAGAAGTACAAGCAGAAGAAGAACACGGACGACGACAAGGAAGACACGTTAGAAGAAGACCTAATTTTCGGATGGGGCAACGTTCCATTGAGCTACGATCAAGTCGTATATGCTGCTTTAGACGCTCGCCTTGGCTTCGAGATTGCACGGAAGTGGGATAGTCTACGCGGCTATAATACGGAGTATGATCATCTTAATGTCGTTGATGAGTAGACTATCTATGTATTCCGTTACGCAAAAATTCTGTGTGCGCGTGTTCTCTTGTATTGACCGAAATATATCTAAAGTTTGCAAAAGTGTTTTCAAATTCCAAAGTTTGCAAAAGTTATTTAAAACAGAGAACAGAAAATGGTTTTGTATTAGTTAGTCAAATTCAAACATTTTTCATATTCATAGTTTTTCCAAAATCCAAAGTTTGCAAAAGTTATTTAAAACAGAAAACAGAAAAAGAAAATAAAAAAAATGAAAAAACCTCCATCTGTCCCGGTTTCAGTCACAAACCGGGACAAATGGGCCTCCTTGTTGTCCCGGTTTGTGACTGAAACCGGGACAAATGGGGGGGGGGTGCCTATATATACTGATCAGCAGCCCCCTCCCGAAACCATTCGAGGCATTTTTTTTTAAATGGAAGGAGGGGGTGTGTGCTAGTCTGTTTTTTTGTATGCATGCAAGGTGTTTGATGAAATGCCCGAGAGAGTTCACGAAATGATTTGATGTACACTTAAAGAAGTTTATTCTTCTTTTCGATCAAGGTTAATTTTTCTCTCATTTCATTTGTAATTAATTGATACCGTGCATGTTCAGTGTTTATTTGTCGATGTTCTGTAATGGTTATTGATGTAGTTCATTATATAATGCAGATGGACCGACAATGGATGTATGGTGACCGACGCACTGCCGAGTACATGACAGGTTTGAGGAAATTTCTAGAGAAAGCCCAGGCCCACAGTACCAATGGTTTCATGTGTTGTCCATGTGTCAACTATCAGAATAAGACAGATCACCCAAACGTGAGAACCCTTCAAAGTCATCTTATTCGGCATGGTTTCATGCCCAGCTATAATTGTTGGACGAAGCACGGAGAAAAAGGTGTTATGAAGGAAGACAATGAAGAAGAGGAAGATGATGACAACTATCCTATGTTCCCGGAGTACGGAGATTCTGCAACGGGGGAAGCTGAAGCTGAAGAGGCACCAGATGAGCCCACTGACGATCTTGGTAGGGCCATTGCTGATGCAAAGAGAGAGTGCGGAACTGAAAAGGAGAGGTTGAAGTTCGACCAGATGTTAGAGGATCACAAGAAATTGTTGTATCCAAGTTGCGAAGATGGTCAGAAAAAGCTGGGTACCACACTGGAATTACTGCAGTGGAAGGCAGAGTGTGATGTGACTGACAAGGGATTTGGAAAGTTGCTGCAGATAATTAGGAAGATGCTTCCAAAGGTCAACGAGTTGCCCGACAGCACGTACGAAGCAAAGAAGGTTGTGTGCCCTCTAGGATTAGACGTGCATAAGATACATGCCTGCCCTAATGACTGCATCCTCTACCGCGCTGAGTATGAGAATTTGGATGCATGTCCAGTATGCACTGCATTGCGGTATAAGATCAGACGAGATGACCCTGGTGAAGTTGAGGGTGAGCGTCCCCGGAAGAGGGTTCCTGCCAAGGTGATGTGGTATGCTCCTATAATACCACGGTTGAAACGCCTGTTCGCGAATAAAGAGCATGCCAAGTTGTTGCGATGGCACAAAGAGGACCGTAAGAAAGACGCGATGTGTAGACACCCCGCTGATGGGTCGGAGTGGAGAAAAATTGAGAGAGAGTTTCCAGAAACGTGTGAAAGAACGAGACGGCCTAAGTCCCGAACACTACGAAGGTCCTGCCAGCTACGCTCTTACCAAACAAGAGAAAGTAATATTCTTTGAATGCCTGAGCAGTATCAAGGTCACGGCTGGGTTCTCGTCGAATATAAAGAGGATAGTAAATGTGAGACTCCAAAAATTTCAGAACCTTAAGTCTCATGATTGCCACGTGATTATGACGCAATTGCTTCCGATTGCACTGAGGGGGCTACTACCGGAAAATGTTCGAGTACCCATTGTGAAGCTTTGTGCATTCCTCAATGCAATATCTCAAAAGGTAATCGATCCGGCGATTCTACCAGGGTTGCAAAATGATGTGGTCCAGTGTCTTGTCAGTTTTGAGTTGGTGTTCCCTCCATCCTTCTTCGATGTTATGACGCATCTCCTGGTTCACCTTGTCGAAGAGATTCAAGTTCTCGGTCCTGTATTTCTGCACAATATGTTCCCATTTGAGAGGTTCATGGTAGTCTTAAAGAAATATGTGCATAACCGTGCTAGGCCAGAAGGAAGCATCTCCAACGGCTACGAGAACGAGGAGGTCATTGAGTTCTGTGTTGACTTTATTCATGACCTTAAGCCGATAGGTGTTCCACAATCACGACATGAGGGTAGACTTAGTGGAAAAGGCACACTAGGAAAGAAAACAAAAATTTGTATGGATGGACATTCTTTCACTGAAGCACACTATACAGTTCTACAAAGTTCTACCTTGGTGGCCCCGTATATCGATGAACACAAGAATTTTGTACGCTCTCTACGCGGGGAAGTCTGACAACTGGATTGTACGTACACACATGGCCACGTTCGGCGGTTGGTTGCGAGCACATCTTGAAAATAAAGACAAGGTTGATGAACAGTTACACTTGTTGGCCAGGGCACCATCTACAACTATATGTACTTTCCAAGGGTACGAGATAAATGGAAATACATTTTACACGAGTGTCCAAGATAAAAAGAGCACGAACCAAAACAGTGGTGTTCGCATTGATGCAACAAACAACAATGGGCAGAAGAACACATATTATGGTTGCATAGAGGAGATATGGGAACTTGACTATGGACCTTCTTTTAAGATCCCTTTGTTTCGGTGCAAATGGGTCAATCTGAAAGGCGGGATTGAGGTAGACAAGATGTACGGAATGATAATAGTGGATCTAAACAATCTTGCGTACATAGACGAACCATTCGTGCTAGCCAATGATGTGGCTCGGGTTTTCTATGTGAAAGACATGTCTAGCAGACCCAAAAAAAGAAACATCCTGGGAGTGGAGGAGCCGAGGCGTCACATAGTTCTTTCAGGAAAAAGAAACATCGTGGGAGTGGAGGACAAGACAGACATGTCAGATGATTATAATAATTTGATGAAATTCCGCCTTTCGTAGTGAACATTGACCCAATCATCAAGTTGATTGAAGAAGATGCTCCATGGTTCCGACGCAGAAGAACTGGCGGTGTTGTGTGATGGAGATGTTGGTGCGATATGTAATAATTAATATATTAAACTTTTTATATGAAGAAGGTGCTCCATTTTTACCTGCATATCAAATGGATCCGTCGGCGTTGATAGAACAAAACACACGATTTCACCTGCATACAGCCCCACGGTGGCTCTTGATGAGTGCCTGCATATCAAATGCACCGTGGGGCGTAGGCAGGGAATCCGAGTAATTTGTATATATTCCTCAGTAGATGAATTGAACTATTCTTTTGATAGAACAAAACACACGATTTCACCTGCATTCAGCCCCACGGTGGCTCCTGAGTGCCTGCATATCAAATGCACCGTGGGGCGTATGCAGGGAATCCGAGTGATTTGTATACCACACACCACCCGACTAAGCACTAGAAGGAGGAAACACTGAGTGCTCGCCTCGTCCGAGAGGGGGCTATATATAGGGTCACGGGCTCAACCAGTGGTACTGATAGTGTTGATCCAACAGCTCTCAAGTGCTCAAAAGAAGCACACCCCTGATCCAACGGCTAACAAGTGTTTCAAAGAAACACACGATCTGTGTGCTTCTTTAGTCCCAGTTTGAAACTGAAAGCGTTAATCGAACAGCTCAGAAGCAATCAAAAGAAACACACACCTGATCAAACGGCTTACAAGTGCTTTAAAGAAACACACGATCCGTGTGCTTCTTTAGTCCCGGTTTGGAAGTTAAAGTGTTGATCGAACAGCTCAGAATTCCAAAGTTTGCAAAAGTTATACAAATTCACATTCAAAATAGTTTTAAACTAATTTAAATAATGGTTATAGAAAACAGAAAATGTTTTTGTATTAGTTAGTCAAATTCAAACACTTTTCATATTGAAAGTTTTTTCAAATTCCAAAGTTTGCAAAAGTTATACAAATTCACATTCAAAATAGTTTTAAACTAATTTAAATAATGGTTATAGAAAAGCGAAAATGTTTTTGTATTAGTTAGTTAAATTCAAACACTTTTCATATTGAAAGTTTTTTCAAATTCCAAAGTATGCAAAAGTTATACAAATTCACATTCAAAATAGTTTTAAACTAATTTAAATAATGGTTATAGAAAAGCGAAAATGTTTTTGTATTAGTTAGTTAAATTCAAACACTTTTCATATTGAAAGTTTTTTCAAATTCCAAAGTATGCAAAAGTTATACAAATTCACATTCAAAATAGTTTTAAACTAATTTAAATAATGGTTATAGAAAAGAGAAAATGTTTTTGTATTAGTTAGTTAAATTCAAACACTTTTCATATTGAAAGTTTTTTCAAATTCCAAAGTTATTTAAAACAGAAAACAGAAAACAGAAAAAGAAAAGAAAAAGAAAAAACCCATCTATCCCGGGTGGTGGCTCAGCCCGGGACAGATGGGGTGCTATCTATCCCGGGCTGATCCACCACCCGGGACAGATGGTGTGCTATCTGTCCCGGGTGCAGCCACGGCCCAGGACAGTTGAGTGTTATCTGTCCCGGGCTGAGCCACCACCCGGGACAGTTGAGTGTTGCTATATAAGCAACACTTAGCGTTCCCGGGTCGAGCCACAACCCGGAGCCATTCCCCTCTCCTCGCGAAGCGCTGCCGAAATTTCCCGTGAACCCTAGCCGCCGCCGCCTCCTTCTTCGACTCCGGCTGGGCCTCGCCGCCACCTTCCTCCTCGACTCCGGAGACTAGGTGAGCCTCGCGCGTGCCCTGAACCCTAGCTCGTGCTCCCTTTCTCTCTCTGCGCGCGCGTGCCACGAACCCTAGCCTCCTATCGCCATCTTCGGCTCCGCGGGATCGGTCGTCGCCGGTGACTCCGGCGACCTTTTGGTCCCTCGCGCCGCTAGTTCGATTCCCCGCAGGCTTCTCTACCAGGTGTGCATGCTCTGCGCCCCGCGCATGTACGCCGACGGTCGCCGCATGCTCGCCAGCGCCGTCGTCGCCCGCTGACGTCGCGGGCTGACGTCAGCGGTGTCTGGCTGACGCATGGGACCCACCTCTCAGCTCATGTCCAGTTCAGAAAAATGCAAATAAACTACCAAAAATTTCAGAAAAATATATCTTTCCATCCAACACATTGGGAATTAGTATGCGAATTAGTATTTGAAAACTTGTGTATGCAAATAAAACGTGTGTACGTGAAATTAGTATTTGTAGCATGTGTATGCATGTGTATGCATGTGTATGCGAATTAGTATTTGTAAATCATTTCGGTTATCACTGGTTTCGATGTATGCATGCAAAAAAAGCGAGCTTTGTATCAAAGGCGATCTTTGTAGCCGATCCTCTTGTGACATGTGTCGCTCCAACGCGCATAAAATCTCAACAAACCACCAAACGCGCATAAAATGTTCATATTAATTCATATCAACTGGATTCATATCTATTTTTTCTTACTTGGATTTTGCGTGCAGGTACTCGATTTGTCACCGCGTCGTAGCCGCCGCCCTCTCGGAGCCCTAGTAAAGTTCGAGAGACTTCAAAAGAGAAATGTAAATAGAAATGAGATACTCGATATGATTGAAATGTGTTTGTAAAATTGAAATGTCTTAATGTATTTGTACTATTCAAATAACTTTGCTTCAGGTTGAAATTGAAATGTGTTTGTACAAATAAATGATAAAAGATGTTGAGTAAGATTTAGTTGTATGACATATCGGTAAAGTTATTTAGATGTTGAGTTAATAAAATTATTTAAATGGATTGAAATCTCTTGCAGAAACTATGGACACCCGTAGAAACCTTCAACAAGAAGAGGACATGTTCGGCATCATTCGCGAAGGTGATGAATTGGACCCCGGTAGAAACCATGAACAAGAAGAGGAACACTTAGACGATTTCACCGGGCAATTTCTGAACGAGTCCGGTGATGGACTGGAGGGGCATTCAGACGGAATAGACGTCACCGACAGTTCAGCTCACCGATAGTTCACCGACTCTACTGTTGGAAAGTCGGCCGCCGAGGTAGATATATGCCCTCCGGTTTTTGTCTCCGTTGGATAGATTTGTGTGTATACATATATTAACTATCACTTTTTCTTGTGTTTAGCCGTCGGCGGGCCATGAACCGGGACCAAGCAAAAAAGCAGCGGTGAAACGAGGCGGGCCACGAACCGGGACCAAAAAGCTCCAAGGGAAACAGAAGTACCACATCGAGGAGATCAATGAAAAAGGAAAACCGATTGCTCCCGCTAACCACGCAAGGAAATTTATAGCTCAGTGCGGAGTCATCGTTCGGGACAGACTCTCCATCAGGGCTCAAGAATGGTATAAGCCAAAGGTGCCAAAAGAGGGGGTTATTTATGTAAGGGATGAAGACAAACAACTCCTTTGGGACGAGCTCATGCAGAATTTCACTTTACCGGAAGAGGAGGATGTAGAGAAGCCGGTTGTAGAGAATCGATGCAAGGCCTGGACTTATATTGAGATGGGTGAATTGTTCCGCAGCTGGAAGAAAAGGCTAAACAGGTTCATAACTGAAGGTAAGACTCCAGAATTTGTCGGAGTCTATGAAAAGATAAAAGATGAGTGACCCGAATTTAAGGCGTACAAGCAATCGGAAGCCGCTAAGAAAATCTCAGCGAGAAATAAGAAAAATGCAGAGAAAAAGATATATCACCATAACATGGGGTCAGGTGGCTACCTGACGGCCATGCCTAAGTGGAGGAAAATGGAGGATGAGTTTTTGGCTAAAGGTATAGACATCGAGACATTTGGCTGGCCAGACCGGCTTAAGGCTTGGTTCTATGGGCATGGTGGAAAGTTAGACCCTGAAACAGGTGACTGTCTTTTTACCACGGAGCATGGAGCTGACCCTATTAAAGCTCTCAGAGAGGTATGGAAGGAGGTCACAGAAGGCAGGTTCCACCCTAACAGAGAGAAGGACGAGCTATCGCGAGCCCTTGGGAATCCTGAACACAGTGGACGAACACGAGGAACCGTCGGCTCCGTACCGTGGATAATTGGGTTTCCCAAATATGTTGGCACTTACAGAAGCCGATCGAGAAAGAAGAAAGAGATTGCCGACCGGGCCCAGTGGATGGAAAATAAATTACTACAGCATGAGAAGGAGATAGCAGAGCTGAAGGCAGCGCAGACTCGACGGATGCCCTGCGAATCTGAGACGCCCGAAGATCCTTCTCCTGATCCAAAATCAATGCGGAGAAGCAGCGTGGCTTCGACGGAGCTCGATCGCCACAATGATATGCCGGGTTCTCGTCACCCCGTGGATAATATCGTGCAGCGGGAACTTTGCGACCTACATGTGCCATGCTTGAACATAACCGTGAAGGTGGCGCACGGCTTTGCCCTACCGCCTAGACCAAATGGAACTTACCATTGTCGCCCTATTCCAGATGGCTATGCTGTTGTCGGGGTTGATGAGGTTATCAAGACATATGAGGGAATTAAGCTGGACTTCCCTACGGGTGAAGGCGAGGTTGAGTTGAGATTTGCCCTCAAGAGTACCTGCTTATGGAAAAAAGAATACATCGTGTTCCCACACATGCAGCAAAATCGCCCTCCCAGTCCACATGCCAGTCCACATAACTACAACAACGACAACCAATGCGCTAGTCCAGACACCCCCCACAACGACAACCAAGGCGCTAGTCCATCTCCGCCGTCGTGTGAGCGTACTCCGCCGCGTCAACGGACTCCATTGCCTCCGCAAAAGAAGCGGAAGTGCACCGCTGCGTCGACTAGTACTCAGAAAAGCGAAACGGGGAAGTCTCGCTTTGTGAACTCTCGCGAAGATGTCGATACATGGGTCGAGGAGATCCAGGCTTCCCAGAGAAAGAAGGCAAAAAAGATGTCTTTGCCTGTTCCGGTTTATTCTTCAGATGTGATACGGTGGGACATAGAATTTCTTACGCATCCGTCGCAATATGAACTAAATATGGACGATGACTACACACGCGTTCTGGTGCGTACATCTAGGAGAGTGCGGGAAGAACAAAAATCTGCTGCCACCCAGAAGAGAGATGTTCCACAGCTCGGAATGCAGGCGGGACAATCGGCCCCTCCACTCGATTGGCGCCTTACAACCGGAACCCGGTCGATGATGTACTTTCGCAGCAAGCTAGAGATATGGGTATAACTCTGGCAGAGCTTAAGGCATTGCAATCTGGCGAGAGTGTCACCATACATGAGGTGGTGCGGACATATGTGAGAGGAGAAGATCTTGTCGACCCTGCAATGGTGCGCACTCTACCAGCTAGGTTGCACCAACTAAATGCATGGTACATGCGTACTACGAAAAGTCAAGGAGACTGGCTCTATGGGAAAATTCCACCGGATTTTTTTGGCCCAGGTGATGATGAGATTCAAATTGTGTATTGCGAATTATGGCATTTATTCAATTTTGACGCGCTCGACAAATCTATCATCAGTGCCTTTTGCATGTAAGTAATTAAATTATGTATATATGTCAGTAATTCTCTAGCTCAACTTATATTTCATTGCTTGTAATTATCCTTATCACTATATTACTTTTGTACTCTATTATGCAGGCTGAAAATTATACAATCTCGAAAGCTGGGACTCAATCACAAGATTGGATTCATTGACCCTAATCGAGTTCATCATCATGGTTTGTTACATTACCCAGATCAAACGGATGAGCTTTTGCTTACTTATTTGATGGCGCAACATTACAAAAGCACCATAATTTTCCCGTTCAACTTCGAGTGAGTTGTTTACTTTCTTATACATACTCGATGTTAATTAATTAAGTATATGTAATTGATGATTTAGTTATTAACAAATATAAACATATGGCAGATTTCACTGGGTATTATTTGAGATTGATGTTGAAAAGGCAATCGTTCATGTCTTCGACCCATTATCGAAACCTGAAGAAAAGTTCGACGACACGAAACAGATGCTCTAGAGGTAATTTCGTTCATTATCACAATCGACCTCGTCTTTTCTAATAATATATAGTAATTAGTTAACTTCTTTACTAATTTTCCATACCGTAAACTTCAGGGTTTGGGACAAGTTCACCGGTTTCCACAAGGAAGTCGGTATAGCTAAGAACCTCACTTTTAAATGGCGAGAGGTAAGACGTACTAGCTAGGTTCCACGTATGCATATTCTTAATTTCAGTCTCACAATACCATTTTTTTCAATATTTTTGATTATTTTTTATTGATTTCTTATCTTATTCTATCATAAAGTGCCCGAAACAGCAACAAGGCACCAATTTGTGTGGATTCTATGTCTGCGAGTTCATCCGAATTCACTTCAGTGAGGGTGCAGACTGGAATAGGGTACGTTAACAATTCATTCAAACTTGTTCACTTTTCAAATTGAATTATTTTCATAATGGTTGATATATTGGTGTTGATCTCTCCTTTTTAGTTTGAGACGATCCGGAACAGGTTTGATGCAAAAGACCGCCTACTACCAATTGCGGAGGAAATTGCGGGCTTTCTGCTTGACTATGTCATAAAGCCAGGCGCATAATGCAGTAAAATCCGGCCGCCAAAAAAGACCATCCTGAGGAAAAAATAGGGTCTAATGCTTCTCTGTCATGTAATGATCTCTGTTTGTAAATATTTAGACATGATCTTCCGGTTGTAAATATTTGTTTGGGAGAACTCGTGTACTAGTAGTATTCATGACTATATCCCGAGGAAAAAATCGTGTATTCATGATATATATTACATAGTAACGTATAATATGCAACTCGATCTTATTTGAAATGAAACATAAATGAAAAAACACAAACACAAAAGAATCAGTAACATAAATAGAAAACAGAAACAAAATAAAAGAAAAAAAACATATATACTGTCCCGGTTCGTATTACGAACCGGGACAAATGCGTGGCAGCCAGAGGCTGTCTGGTTTGGCCACGTGACCCCCCTATTGGTCCCGGGCCGTGGCGTGCCCGGGACAAATAGGGGAGGCTATTTGTCCCGAACACGCTGTCCCGGGCGCGTGACCGGGACAAAAAGCTCTCCCGGCCCGGGACCAGTGGCCTGTTTTGCTCTAGTGGAGAGACCAACTTGAGGGCCAAAACTATAGTCTCATTTACTCCTAGTGCATTTACCCCCTCCTCTCTCTAGTTCATCTAGTTCATCTCGTTCATCTTTTTCTTCACCAAGAGAGCTCAAGGAGCATGTTGTAGATCTTGCAGGAGTAGGGGTGTTACCTCCCCACGAGGGCCCCGAACTTGGGTACATCGTGTGTGTGCTCTTTGCCTTCGTGCATTTGTTTGGCTTTGCTAGATCTTGTGGTGTGTTCTTCGGGTTTACTTTGAGTTCGTCGGTGATCTTATTGATTCCGGCATCCTTTCTCGTGTGAGTTCTTTAGCTCGCTAGCCCTCCCTGGATCCACCAGCGTTCATCGGCTCCACACTTTAGCCATCCTATGGCATCTGCCGTGACACCACCACGACAAAACAAATAACCCCACATCTACATCCAAGTGCAAGCACCTAGGGTTAGGGAAAAGTGGAGTTACCTTCATCCATTGAGGACATTGCTTGGTGGAGAAGGTTCCCGGGACGAAGAAGAACCAGATCCGGCCGAGGGGAGAGATCCCCGACGGTTGGAGGGCTCCGGGAGAGCTTGGGGCGGCGGTTTTGGAGAGAGGAGAGTCGGGGGTGGAAGAAGAAGTGGAAACAGTTCTAGACACCGAGCCTCCCTTATATTTTTAGACAGACCGCCCGACCGGAAATTCTGGGTGTGACTTACACCAGAAATTCCGATTCACCGGAAATTCCGAGAGTAACTTCGCACCGGAAATTCCGAGTCACCGGAAATTCCGATCCACAAAGGAGCCGGAAATTCCGACCAGCTGAACCAAACTCCCAGATTTCAAACGGTTGACTTGTGTGCAATAGAGAGAAATGTTTTCAGGGGAGAAGAGGCTTAGGATAGATTTCCAAACTGTCATTGGTACACCATACTCAGCTTACAACAACCAAATCGATCCATAAAGCGCCAAGTTGAGTAGGTTTCCCACATGCATGAACCCGAAAGCAATAAATCAACAATAAGCTCCCAATAAAACCAACTCTTCAAAGAGGAGAGGGCGGTGGCCGAAGCCACCATGTAGGAGTGTATGGCATGTCACCGCGAAGATATATCTTGGGTACATAACCAATACTCGTCGCTTTAGCTCATTAGTCATAAGAATGAATATAGAGATAAAAGAACACTTGTTATCGGCATAATGGGGGGAGGGATGGTCCAATGTATTAGGATCGCACTCCCCCTATGTCCATGCCTACATCTAAACAAAATAAGATGCAATTACGTCCTAGGTGAGTGTGCAAGCGATCAAGCTAAGGACCTCGAATCAATGATATTGAGCTCATTCCTCAAAAAGCAAAACCTTCCTTCCTCAAGTGGCTTCGTGAACATATAGGCCAATTGATCTCTTGTTCCCACATATGATAAGTCAATATCTCCTCGGGCACATGATCCTTTATGAAATGGTGGCGGATCTCAATATGCTTGGTTCTTGAATGTTGCACCGGGTTGTAAGCAATCTTGATGGCACTTTCATTGTGACATAGAAGAGGCACTTTGTCGCAATCGACTCCGTACTCCTTTAAAGTTGCCTCATCCATAGCAATTGTGTGCAACAACTTGCGGCGGCAACATGCTCGGCTTTGGCGGTGGAGAGAGATATACAATTTTGCTTCTTCGAAGACCAACTTACCAAGGACCTCCCAATAAATTGACAAGCACCGGAGGTTGACTTCCTATCCGTGTACCCACATAACGAGAAATGTGCATCCATGGGGTACCACAATCCATAGGTTAGGGTATAAGCCAAATATCTAAAGATTCTCTTGACCGCCATGTAATGGCTTTCCTTAGGAGCCGCTTGATATCTTGCACACACTCCTACGGCTAGCACTATATCTGGTCTAGATGCACAAAGGTAAAGAAGATATTCAATCATGGAGCTATATGCCTTTTGATCCACATCCTTACCCTTAGGGTTGAGATCAAGGTGGCATATGGTTTGCATTGGGGTAGATGCACCCTTGAGCTCAAGCAACCCACACTTCTTGAGCATGTCTTGAATGTATTTTGCTTGGTTGATGAAAGTTCGTTCTTTCAATTGCTTGATCTCGAATCCGAGAAAGAACTTCATCTCACCCATCATAGACATCTCAAACTTGTCAGTCATAAGCTTGGAGAATTCTTCATTAAATGCTTTGTTAGTGGACCCAAATATAATATCATCCACATATAATTAACAAATGAAAAGCTCTCCATTTACTTTCTTCGTAAAAAGGGTGGGGTCGATTTCCCCAACTTGGAACCCACGGTTTACAAGTAGTTCTCTAAGATTCTCATACCACGCACGTGGGGCTTGTTTAAGGCCATAGAGTTCCTTATCCAACTTGTAGACATGGTTCGGATACTTGAGGTCCTCAAACCCCGGTGGTTGCTTAACATAAACAAGTTCATTTAGTGGACCATTAAGAAAAGCGGATTTAACATCATTTTGTTGCAACTTAAAGTTATGGTGAGAGGCATAGGCAAGAAGAATACGAATTGACTCAAGTCGAGCCACGGGCGCGTAGGTTTCTCCAAAGTCAATGCCTTCAATTTGTGAATAACCTTGACCCACCAATCTTGCCTTGTTCCTCACCACCAAGCCATGTTCATCTTGCTTGTTCTTGAATATCCACTTGGTGCCGATAACATAGAGGCAATCTTTGGGTCTTTCCACGAACTTCCACACCTTATTACGCTCGAAGTTGTTGAGTTTTTCATGCATAGCATCAAGCCAATATTTATCTTCAAGAGCTTCAAAGACTTTGTTGGGTTCCACCATGGAGATGTGAGCTTGATGTTCACTAAAGCTTGCAAGTTGTCTTCGGGTAGAGACCTTGCTTCTCACATCATCAAACACCTTGTCAAGGGATAGAGCTCTCAATTCTTATGAGGTGCCAACCCTATTCAAGCGGCGGATCTCGATTTCCCTCCTTGTGGTGGGAGGGATCGCTTGATCATCTTGATCATACATGTCTCCGCCTTGACTGGTTTGATGACCTTGATCAACCACATGAGTGATGACCAGAGGTGGGGGAGTAGGTTGATCGTGGCCTTGTTGAGAGCTGCCACCGGGAATGTCAGCAGGACCGGATATTCTGGGTTCATTGTGGACCGGAAATTCCGAGTCACCGGAATTTCCGACTCCAGTTTGAACCGGATTTTCCGGCCCTCCTGAAATTCCTGGAGCAGCTAGAGGTTCTTGTGCTTCTTCTTGGTAGGGCGTATTGGGCACGGTGTTGTTGTTGGGTGTTTCTTGTGTTGGGGTAGTCACCACTTGCGTAGAGCTTGCTCCTTGTTGAGCAACCTCATAATAGACTTCGATGGGGCGGTGGACTCCCAACCCCATCCTTTAGATAACATCTTGAGATTGATCATCACCTACATCAGAAACACCACTTTGCTCCACAAGGGAGCCGTCATTCTCATCGAATACCACACTAGAAGTTTCTATGATAATGCGTGAGACCTTGTCATAGACTCTATAAGTATTGGATTCGGCACCGTAACCAACCAAAGTCCCTTCAAGAGACTTAGAATCAAACTTGTCTAAACGAACACCTTTGATGAGATAGAAACACTTACAACCAAAAACTCGGAAGTAAGAGATGTTGGGCTTGTTCCCGGTAAGCACTTCATAAGGTGTCTTCACGAGTCCTTTGCGAAAGAAGAGCCGGTTGTATGAATGGCAACCGGTGTTGACGGCTTCGGCCCAAAAGTTGTGAGGGGACTTGAACTCGGCCATCATCGATCTTGCCATCTCAATAAGTGTGCGGTTCTTCCTTTCGGCTACACCATTTTGTTGGGGAGTATAAGCAGCGGAATATTGATGACGAATCCCTTCTTCACTAAGGAACTCGTTCAAGGTGTAGTTCTTGAACTCGGAACCATTGTCACTTCTTATCACCAAGATTGGAACATTGTGTTGACGTTGAGATTCATTGGAGAAGTCGATGATAGTTTGTTGAGTCTCCGCCTTCGACTTAAAGAAGAAAACCCATGTGTATCTTGAATAGTCATCAACAATCACCAAACAATATTTCTTGCCACCAAGACTATCTTCCGGAATGGGACCAAAGAGGTCAACATGGAGAAGCTCCAAAACCCTCGTTGATGAAATGATGTTCTTGCTTGGATGGTGGATGTCATGCATTTTTCCTTCAACACAAGCCCTACACATTCGATACTTCGAGAAAGAAACATGGTCTTTTAGTCCTAGGATATGGCCACCCTTTTGGAGACTTTGCAAAGTCCTCATATTGACATGGGCTAGTCGGCGATGCCATAACCAAACCAAGTCCGCCTTAGCGAATAAGCACATTGCATGAGAAGTGGTGACTCCGGAGAAGTCAACCACATATAGCCCATTCTCAACGTACCCAACGAAAGACACTTTGAGAGACTTGCTCCGCATAAGGATAACCATTTCCTTTTCGAAGATAACGGTATAACCCAAACAAGTTAAAGAATGCACCGAGATCAAGTTGAAACCTAGGGACTCGGCAAGCAAGACATTCACAAGTGTGATGCCCGGTGCCACTACCACATTGTCGAGCCCTATTATCTTAGACTTTGAATTGTCACCATATATAACGGCCATTTGATCATCATTAGGCTTCAACTCCGCTACAATCTCCTTGCTTCCGGTCATATGACTAGTGCACCCACTATCAATTATCCATTTCGATCCTCCGGAAGCAAGGCCCTACACACAATCAATTCTTGGATTTAGGTACCCATTTTACAATGGGTGCCTTTTGGTTAGCAACAAGGGTCTTTGGGACCCAAATAGCATATTCAATATGGCCATTATGAAGGAGATATGCCCTAGAGGCAATTAATAAAGTGTATTCTTTATCATATCTCGTTTGTTCATAATAGGTTTTTTGTGTCATGCTAGAACCGTATTAAGCGGAAACATTAATGCGGGTGTGATACGTAAACAACCAGGTCCCTAGTAGCCTCTACTAAGACTAGTTTCGTTGCGCGATTGATGATCGAGGTTTCCCGGTCATGGGGCATGGTGCCGGTCGGCAATGAGAGTCATATCGCCGGAGAGTGATGTGATGGACATACCCAGATTTGGAGAACATAGTCGTTACACCTTTGACCGTGAGATCAACTCTTATTGATATTCCCGGAAGATACTTTGATTGCACCAAACGTCGTATCTTATTTAGTATGAAAATAACGGTGATACTTTTGGGTATTGGAAAGGAGCATTGAGACGAGGGGTCAAGAGCGGGATTTGCCAGTCCACGTAGCAGGATAGATACTCTCGGGCCCACTCGGTGAGATCATGTCTAATGAGCTTGCAAGCATGTGACTAGGTCACGGAGACATGAGATCATGAACGAGTAGAAGATAGCATCGTCAGTAACGAGGTCGGGATTAGGTATGGAGATATCTATGGAACGACACTCGGACGTGCTAAGTATCGCTATGGCAAAAGGTCTAAGACTTCACGTTCATGTTTGATAGATGAAAGTCATTCGTTATATCTCAGGGATTAATTCATGGGTCCAGGCCTACGGATTAGTCGTTGATCATTGAGGAGTCTTGATCATACCTGATATTATATCGAACCGCTAGGGTAACACACTTAAGGGGTTTCGACAAGACAACCGGAAAGGAAGGAGATCACCGGGAGCGTCCCGGGAGAGGTCCGATGGAGATCGGGCAGCGCCGAAAGAGTTTTCGGAGCTAGGAAATATTATATATATTATGTTTGATATTAATTAGTGTTATTAATATGCAAATATGATTTTATATATTTATTTTCGAATTTATTAAGGCAGATTTCCCTAAATGGGCCTTCCGGACGTAAGAAGGCCCAAGAGGGGAAAATTCCCTAGGGGAATTCGGTGGGGGCCAGGAGGGCCGGCCTAGGTGGGCCACAAGGGGCCCACCAGGGGGCCGGCGCACTCCCTTGGCCGAACCAGGCAATGTGGGGATAGTCCCACATTGCCTGGCTGGCAAGGTTGGCTCCCCTTGGGAGCCTATATAAGAAAGGGCACCCCCAGCCTTTTAATTCACCAATTAATTCCCGATTTCTCTCTCGATCTCGTGGTTCCCAAGTTGGAGCCGCGCCGAGCAAGAGGATCCGGGGATCTCCTCCACCATAGCCCGCTGCCGCGCTGCTGGTGTTCCGGTCCAAGTCTTCCGCTGCTCGTCCTGGACTGGAGCTTCGGAGGCGTCGTCTCCACCGTACGTGTGCGACTCCCTGCGAGGTGCTGCGCTAGCGGTACTCGGAGGCCTGCTTCCTCTACACGACCTTGAGGTCGGCTTCGTCGGTCTGCATCGACAACGTTTGTGCGGGAACGTAATCCCCGCTTTCGGTCTACAAGGGTACGTATTCCAATCTCCGTTCGTACTACTATATCTGCATAGAATAGATCTTGGCTAGTTTAAGGATATCGTTGCTAGGAAAATTATTGTTTTCTGCCCGCGATCCCCTTCAGTGGTATCAGAGCCGATCTATCGTAAGATATAGCTGTACGCTGCTAGAACCAGTGCTCTGCACGGGGGCACCGTTCCTGTTATTTGCTACCCTCTAGCGTGCACTTGTGTATTCCAGCGGCATTGAGTTGATGAAGCGGCCCGGACCGACTTTACGCGTACGCTTACGCGAGACTGGTTCCACTACTGACATACGGCTTGTACCGTATCTGTGGCTGGCGGGTGACAGTTTCTCTCTCTTTAGTTGGTCTTCGCATTTTCAATGGAGGGCCCGAAAGGGATGCTTAAACATGCAATTATTGGATCGTTGTTGTGGTCATAAGATTCGTAGGTATGAAGCGGTTCTATTTACGAAAGCCCCAAGCCACGTAAAATATGCAAAAGATAAAGTAGAAGCGTCTAACTTTATTTTGCAGGGGCTATGTGATATAGTCAAGGTAGGTTTATTAAATTGTTTATAAACTGCGGGCGCCAAGAAGACCATGGCGCGATGGACTATATCACATTGCATTACATTTGATGTTTTGTGTGCATCTTATTTTGTGTGATTGTGTGTGTTACACGGCGGTAGCTGAATAAGATGATCCCTTCAAAATACCACTAGTGTTCTCCCTCCAACGCGCACCACCAATAAAGTTCTACGTTATGAGGCAGGCCGTGATGATCGGGTGTCAGACATATCTTCGTTCGCATACGGTGGGTGTAAGCCATGTTGCACAAGCGCCAGCGTGGAGGTCTTTGGTGGCGAGCCTAGCATACTCAGAAGTATGGCCTCGGAACAGGAAGACCGAAAGGTCGAGCACGAGTCACAAAATTGATGTGGCGGACGATTTTGTCTACTCTTGAAGTTGTGCCGCCGGCTTTGATGATGAGGGGTGGTGCAATGGATGGGGGTCGTGTAATCGCTTAAACGACCAGGAGGGATGTTCGTTTGAGTGGGAGTTATGTTAGTTATTTTCTAAAATACTATAACTCAAAATTATTATGAACAAAGTCTTATGTTGTTGCAAATTCCATTGTAGATGTCTCGCCCCTCGTTTAACCTAGGTCTGTTCCTTGAGAAAGAAAAGCTTAAGACCAATGGGTCAAACTTCATGGCCTGGTTCCGCAACCTGAGGATCCTCCTCACTCCCCATAGGGTGGCCTACGTCATTGAGGCCACCATAGGTGACCCTCCTGCAGATGATGCCTCTGAGGATGAGAAAAAGGTCTTCCAGACCCGATCGGAGGATTCTGCCTTTGTCCAGAGTGGCATGCTCTACGCCATGGAAGCCGACCTGCAGAAGCGCTTTGAGAAGATGAGCGCCTTTGAGATCATCTCGGATCTTAAGGTTGTCTTTGCGCCGCAGGCTAAGGCTGAGAGATATGAGGCTTCTAAGCTTTTCTTCTCAGCCAAGATGGAAGAGCATAGCAGTGTGAGCGAGCATGTAGTCAAGATGTCTGGCTACGTTCAACGCCTGAATGCTCTGGAGTGCAAGATTCCCAATGAGCTGGCGATTGACAGGGTGTTGCAATCGTTGCCACCAAGCTACAAAGGCTTCGTCATGAACTACAACATGCAGGGCATGGCTAAGTCCCTGGGTGAAGTGTTCGTGATGCTCAAGACTGCTGAGGTAGAGATTAAGAAGGAGCATACGCTGTTGATGGTCAACAAGACCGTTGATTTCAAGAAGTCCGGTGGCAAGGGAAAGCAGAGCTGGAAGTCCCGGAGGGAGGCAAAGTTGGCTGCCAAGCCCAGGACTAACAGGTCTGGTCCCAGAGCTAGCGTGGAGTGTTTCTACTGCAAGGGGAAGGGTCACTGGAAGCGCAACTGCCCCAAGTATCTGGAGGATAGGAAGTCTGGAAAGACGGTCGACAAAGAGAAAGGTATATTTGATATACATGTTATAGATGTGTACCTTACATCCGCCCGGAGCAATACGTGGGTATTTGATACTGGTTCTGTTGCTCATATATGTAACTCTCAGGAGGAGTTACGGAATAGAAGGCGGTTGGCGAAGGATGAGGTGACGATGCGCGTCGGCAACGGATCGAGAGTCGACGTGGTGGCTGTCGGCACGCTCCCTCTGCATCTACCATCGGGATTAGTTTTGGTTTTAAATAAATGTTATTTTGTGCCATCCTTGAGTGTAAACATTATAAGTGGGTATTGCCTGTTACAAGACGGTTATTCATTTAAATCAGTGTCAAGCAATTGTGCTATTTATATGAATGATATCTTTTATGTTGATGCTCCCGAGAGTAATGGTTTATTCTTGTTGAATCTCGATCGTAGTACTCACATCCATAACATAGAAGCCAAACGAATTAAGTGTAGTGACGATACCGCCATGTTTTTGTGGCATTGCCGTCTTGGTCATATTGGTATAAAGCGCATGAAGCGACTCCACTCCGATGGACTCTTGGACTCGTTGGATTTCGGATCCCTCGATACATGTGAACCATGCCTCATGGGCAAAATGACCAGGACACCGTTCAAAGGTTTCGTTGAACGGGCGTCGGATTTGTTGGGGATCATACATACAGACGTATGTGGACCAATGAGCGTTTCGACACGCAATGGTTATCGTTACTTCGTCACCTTCACTGATGACTTGAGTAGATACGGTTATATCTATTTGATGAAACACAAGTCTGAAACGTTTGAAAAGTTC
Organism: Poa annua; assembly: GCA_026929855.1. Classification (NCBI taxonomy): domain Eukaryota; kingdom Viridiplantae; phylum Streptophyta; class Magnoliopsida; order Poales; family Poaceae; genus Poa; species Poa annua. The sequence continues at coordinate 62,870,358 of CM049429.1, read as the reverse complement.
AAAGAATTCCAGAGTGAAGTTGAGAATCAGCTTAATAGGAAAATCAAGCATCTCCGATCCGATCGCGGTGGAGAGTACTTGAGTTTTGAGTTTGGCACACATCTGAAGAGTTGTGGCATAGTGCCCCAACTTACGCCAGCTGGAACGCCGCAACGTAACGGTGTGTCCGAGCGACGTAATCGTACTCTACTGGATAGTGTCCGATCTATGATGTCTCTTACCGATCTGCCAGTGTCCTTCTGGGGTTATGCGTTAGAAACAGCCGCATTCATTTTAAATAGGGCTCCGTCCAAGTCCGTTGAAACGACGCCGTATGAATTATGGTATGGCCAAAAGCCTAAGTTATCGTTTCTGAAGGTTTGGGGTTGTGAGGCGTACGTTAAGAAACTGCAGCCCGAGAAACTCGAACCGAAGTCGGAGAAAGTCGTCTTTGTAGGATATCCGCGGGAAACCGTTGGGTACACCTTCTACAACCAAGCTGAGGGCAAAACTTTTGTCGCGAAGACCGGTGCCTTTCTAGAGAAGGAGTTTCTCGCGAAAGGAGTAAGTGGGAGGAAGGTAGACCTCGATGAAATCGTTGATCCTGAACTCGAGATTCCGAGTGGCGCAACGGAAGCAATTCCGGAAACGTCCTCCGTGGAAGGAGTGGGAGAAACTGTCGAGGAAGATGTTCTACCTCGTAGGTCTGGTAGATCTCGGATCCCACCAGAATGGTATGGCAACATGGTTTGCACCGTCATGCTAGTCGAGCAAGACGAACCTACGAACTACAAGGAGGCGATGGAGAATCTAGAGTCCGAGAAATGGCTTGAAGCCATGAAATCCGAAATAGGATCCATGTATGATAACAAAGTGTGGACTTTGGTGGATATTCCCGAAGGGCGCAAGGCCGTCGAGAATAAGTGGATCTTTAAGAAGAAGACTGATGCTGATGGTAATGTGACCGTCTATAAAGCTCGGCTTGTCGCAAAGGGTTTCCGACAAGTTCATGGAATTGACTACGATGAAACTTTTTCACCAGTAGCGATGCTTAAGTCTATTCGGATTTTGTTAGCGGTAACTGCCTACTATGATTATGAAATCTGGCAGATGGACGTCAAAACGGCCTTCCTGAATGGAAACATTGAGGAAGAGTTGTACATGGTACAACCGGAAGGTTTTGTCGATCCAGGAAGTGCTAACAAGGTGTGCAAGCTTCAGCGATCCATCTATGGATTGAAGCAGGCATCTCGGAGCTGGAATCTTCGCTTTGATGAGGTAATCAAAGGTTTTGGATTTATCCAGAATGTGGAAGAGACATGTATTTACAAGAAAATGAGTGGGAGCTCGGTTGTGTTCTTGGCACTGTATGTTGACGACATATTGCTAATAGGAAATGATGTGGAACTTCTGAATAGCGTGAAGGAATATTTAAACAGTAAGTTTTCCATGAAGGACTTAGGAGAAGCTGCGTATGTTTTAGGCATAAAAATATATCGTGATAGATCAAGGCGCCTATTAGCACTAAGTCAGAGTACTTATCTTGATAAAATATTGAAGCGTTTTCATATGGAGAAGGCAAAGAAGGGTTCTCTGCCGGTTATCAAGAATAAGATATTGCGTAAGGCGCAGTGTCCGGTGACGGAACTGGGTAAGGCCGAAATGACGAAACATCCTTATGCTTCAGCCATAGGATCGATCATGTATGCAATGTTGAGTACTAGACCAGATGTGGCATTAGCTCTAAGTTTGACCAGCCGGTTCCAGAGTAATCCTGGAATGCCGCATTGGGTAGCTGTTAAGAGCATTCTTAAGTATCTCAATAAGACAAAGGAAATGTTCCTTGCGTATGGTGGCTGCGATGAGGAACTTGGCGTAACGGGTTACGTAGATGCAAGTTTCTGCTCAGACCCCGATGATTGTAAGTCACAGACAGGTTACGTGTTCAAGGTGAATGGAGGCGCCGTGTGCTGGAGAAGTGGGAAGCAACCCATAGTCGCACAATCTACAATGGAGTCGGAGTACATTGCTGCCTGCGAGGCCGCGAATGAAGCTGTGTGGCTGAGGAAGTTCGTCATCGAACTTGGAGTGTTCCCGAGCGTGCAAGACCCCGTGGTCCTCTTCTGCGACAATACGAGTGCCATTGCGAACGCCAAGGAGCCAAGGTCTCACTCCACCGCGAAACACATTCTCCGACGCTTCCACGTGATACGTCAGTACGTACAAGAAGGCGATGTGAAGATTTGCAAAGTGCATACGGATCTGAATGTGGCAGATCCGCTGACGAAGCCTCTCCCGCTTGATAAGCATGAACAGCACCAATTAGCTATGGGTGTTAGGCTTTTACCAAGTTGTAATCTAGATTAAGTTGTACTCTAGTGCAAGTGGGACTCTGAAGGAGATATGCCCTAGAGGCAATTAATAAAGTGTATTCTTTATCATATCTCGTTTGTTCATAATAGGTTTTTTGTGTCATGCTAGAACCGTATTAAGCGGAAACATTAATGCGGGTGTGATACGTAAACAACCAGGTCCCTAGTAGCCTCTACTAAGACTAGTTTCGTTGCGCGATTGATGATCGAGGTTTCCCGGTCATGGGGCATGGTGCCGGTCGGCAATGAGAGTCATATCGCCGGAGAGTGATGTGATGGACATACCCAGATTTGGAGAACATAGTCGTTACACCTTTGACCGTGAGATCAACTCTTATTGATATTCCCGGAAGATACTTTGATTGCACCAAACGTCGTATCTTATTTAGTATAACAATAACGGTGATACTTTTGGGTATTGGAAAGGAGCATTGAGACGAGGGGTCAAGAGCGGGATTTGCCAGTCCACGTAGCAGGATAGATACTCTCGGGCCCACTCGGTGAGATCATGTCTAATGAGCTTGCAAGCATGTGACTAGGTCACGGAGACATGAGCATGAACGAGTAGAAGATAGCATCGTCAGTAACGAGGTCAGGATTAGGTATGGAGATATCTATGGAACGACACTCGGACGTGCTAAGTATCGCTATGGCAAAAGGTCTAAGACTTCACGTTCAGGTTTGATAGATGAAAGTCATTCGTTATATCTCAGGGATTAATTCATGGGGTCCAGGCCTACGGATTAGTCGTTGATCATTGAGGAGTCTTGATCATACCTGATATTATATCGAACCGCTAGGGTAACACACTTAAGGGGTTTCGACAAGACAACCGGAAAGGAAGGAGATCACCAGGAGCGTCCCGGGAGAGGTCCGACGGAGATCGGGCAGCGCCGAAAGAGTTTTCGGAGCTAGGAAATATTATATATATTATGTTTGATATTAATTAGTGTTATTAATATGCAAATATGATTTTATATATTTATTTTCGAATTTATTAAGGCAGATTTCCCTAAATGGGCCTTCTGGACAAAAGAAGGCCCAAGAGGGGAAAATTCCCTATGGGAATTCGGTGGGGGCCAGGAGGGCCGGCCTAGGTGGGCCACAAGGGGCCCACCAGGGGGCCGGCGCACTCCCTTGGCCGAACCAGGCAATGTGGGGATAGTCCCACATTGCCTGGCTGGCAAGGTTGGCTCCCCTTGGGAGCCTATATAAGAAAGGGCACCCCCAGCCTTTTAATTCACCAATTAATTCCCGATTTCTCTCTCGATCTCGTGGTTCCCAAGTTGGAGCCGCGCCGAGCAAGAGGATCCGGGGATCTCCTCCACCATAGCCCGCTGCCGCGCTGCTGGTGTTCCGGTCCAAGTCTTCCGCTGCTCGTCCTGGACTGGAGCTTCGGAGGCGTCGTCTCCACCGTACGTGTGCGACTCCCTGCGAGGTGCTGCGCTAGCGGTACTCGGAGGCCTGCTTCCTCTACACGACCTTGAGGTCGGCTTCGTCGGTCTGCATCGACAACGTTTGTGCGGGAACGTAATCCCCGCTTTCGGTCTACAAGGGTACGTATTCCGATCTCCGTTCGTACTACTATATCTGCATAGAATAGATCTTGGCTAGTTTAAGGATATCATTGCTAGGAAAATTATTGTTTTCTGCCCGCGATCCCCTTCACATTAAATGGACCAATGTATCTAACATAGACATCCCCATAATAATCAACATATAAAGCATAATCGGGGTTAGATATGCCCGCAAAGTCATCACGAGTGGGAGTGCCCCTTGTGGCATTTCCACAATGTCATCTTTCTTGCCTTGTACGGGCTTGGCCTTTTTCTTGATCTTCTTCTTCTCCTTAGCAACATAGACTAGACCTTCTTTACCCTTGTGGGGCACTCGCTCATGAAGATGAGTAGTGAGTGTCACCTTACCTTATTAAGAGAGGTCTTGGACTCGGTTGCCCTGGAGGGAACAAACAAAACCCTAGCTTTATCCTTGACAACACTTCCATTAGTATTCAAAGGAGAAGAAGTGCTAGGTTTCTCAAGAGTAGATATCCGAGTTTGGAGTTGATCACGAGACTTGAGGAGACGTTCGTGATCACTTGTCAATACCTTATGTTTATTTTCAAGTGACTCGAGGTCTTCGCAAAGTCTAGCATGAGCAACTACAAGCTCGGACTTTTCATTTTGCACAATTTTACATTTAGCAAAGTAAAGATCACGATCCTTAGTGATCATAGCAAGTTGGTCCTTAAGGAGAGCATGAGCTTCTTGTTCATCTTCAAGTGATGATTGGAGAGACACCTTAGTGTGATCATCCTCTCTCTCAATCTCACCTTTTAACTCAAGCTCATCCTCAATCTCACGTATGCGACTCATAATTGAGCCAAAGTTTTTCTTTCCTTCTCCTTGCAATTTAGTCATGAATTTATCAAAATCAATAATTTCTTTCTTGAATTCAAGACTCATACCATCATCAATTACATGGGATATGGAGGTAGGGGACAATTTTATCTTGGATGTCTTTGACATAAGACATCTTGCATTCTTGATGACTGGGCTCTCATTTGGTGAGGAGAAGAGTGACGGAGATGTAGAGGAATAGCTAGAGCGGCCACTTAAGTTGGGGTATCCTCCTTGTTACTATCTTCATCATTGGTGGGATATTGCTCATGAGTTACCAAGACAATCTTTTGGTTTTTCTTGAAATAGGGCTTCTTCATGGCATAGGCTCCTTGCCCTTCGTCTTTGCCACGAGCCTCCCACCATGGTCCTCTCTTCCTTCCCATGGGCAATCTATAACAAAGTGGCTTTTGTCATCACAATTATAGCAAAGCCTCACCTTGTTTCTTGGCTTTTCTCCATTGGAGGGGAACATCTTATCAATCCTAGCTTTGGCCCTTCCGGAGTTCTTCCAAAAAGTTCTTGCCGCAAGACCCATGTGTTGAGTGAGAGTACTTGAGAGTGTCTCACTAGATAGCTTGACTTGATCATCATACTCATCTTCATCCTCTTCTTCAACGGTGGCCTTCAAGGCAATTGAGGCATGCTTGTGCATCCCTATGGCTCTTGCTCTTGCATCTTGTGCAATCTTGGAGGCCACCCTGTAAGCGGTCATCTCTTGCATGACTTCATTGGATGTCATCTTCGCAAAGTCATGTCTCCCTTGAAGTGTCTTCAAGTCCGTTTCCTCAAAAGGCAAGAGTGCGGTCACGAACTTCCTCTTGATCCAAGCGTCATCAATGTAGACCGCACCGAGGTTCTTGAAGGTGTTAGCAATCAACACCAACCTCCAGTACATGTCCTCATGACTTTCTCCATCCAACTTGTAGAACCCTTCCACCTCATTGCACAAGGCATCATACCGGTTCTTCTTCATGCTCTCATTGCCGACGAAGATGTCGGAAATAACATTCCATACTTGTTTGGCGGTGGAGAATTGTTAAATAAGAGGCATGTCCTTCTCTCCAACGGCCATTTGAAGTTGATGAAGAGCGGTGGCATTGAGTTGACTATCAACCACCTCTCTCCTTGTCAAGTTGGTTGGATCATGGGCCTTGAATCCTTCTTCAATGATGCGCCATAGCTCAATGGAGGCACTACATAAATGAGACTTCATTTGAAATTGCCATTGAGAGAAATGAGTAGGCTTGAGTTTAGGAGGATCACTTCTAAAGTTTACATGAGGGTGAGGGATAGCAGGGTTAGGAGAGTAATTATGGTTAACATTATGAAATTCCTCTCCTTTGAGGGTATTAGAGGAGCTAGGTGTCGTGGTATCGGCATAGTTGATAGGAGACGGGGGTCCTCTAGCCTACGTATGGATTGTGGGGAAGAAGGTTGGTGTCGCCGAGGACGGGATTGAACACAGCGAGTTTACCCAGCTTCAGATCCCGCAGCGGTGGCGAGATCCTACGTGCTGCTATAATTCACTATGAGGCAATAGCCGTGAACATGTTACAATGTGTATGATGCGTATTGAAGCGTGCCCTAAAGGCTTCCTGGTGGCCGGCTTATATAGGCGGCCGGACCCCAGGATACAAGTCAAGTACTTGTCCGGCAAGTAATCAGAGTCCTAGACCTAGTCGGCGTCGTTGCCGCCTTCCGTCTTAGGCTTGGTGGCTTTGATGGGCTTTGGCCTTCCACCTTCCTTGGACCGTCCGCCTACTTCCTTATACGTCAGCTATCTGGGCCGCCCGGCAGGCTTCAGCCTTACCACCCTTGGGCCACCCTGGACTAGCTGGATTGATCCATGTTGGAAATACCCCTAGTTGATATATCCCCAACATGTTGGCGGCTGCAGGACTTGAACCATTCTGAAAAACAATGGAGGCACGTGTACCCTGATGTTGGCACACGGCCGCCTTTATCCAACATGGGAAAAGACCGCTAATCTAAACTTCGCCTAGCTTATTTCTTGACGGACATCGCCAGACGGCTCTCGACAGTTTGAAACCGGCCGAAGCGAAAACCACGTCATGATTGCAAATCGCGGGAAAATAGGAGGCGTGGAGATCGTGCGATCATGCGTTGCAGCGGAGGTTGGACACGTGTCCGACTAGCAGCACCGTTGCACAGGAAATAACGCCTGGGCCTATAAATAGGGAGCCGAACGGTTCATTTTTCACTTTTGCTCCTGCTCTCCTCGGCCCCTTGCTCTCCTGCTCTCTCGCTCTTTTCTCCGACCGAACTCCGGCGAGCGTTCTTCTCCGGCGACCTTCGCGTACGGCGATGTCCACCGGCCAGTATACTCCTTCCGCGGCGTCCGGCGGTCCGGCGACCGAAACCACCTCCGCGGCGGCGATGGGCGGCGCAGCATCCCGCCTCGCGGTGGCGGCGACGGGCAATGTCGCCACCGTCGCCTCTCAAACTCCCACCGCACGCGCCCAGGCGGCGGTCTCCTCCGCTCCTTCATCTTCCGCCGCGGCGACGGCGGCGGTCTCCGACGAGGAGGAGGAAGCATCCAACCTTGGGTCGCGCTATTGGCTTCCCTCCATCGTCGACGAAAACGTACTCCAAGACTTGGAGGCCGCCGGCTACCTCCCAACTCGGGAGGACTGCCAATGGAGATCCGCCTTCGGGGACGTCATCCCGGCTCCGTAAGCCGGGGAGCGGGTAATCCTCACCTCCCATCTAGTTAGGGGAATGGCGCTACCGCCTTCCGCCTTCTTTAGCGAGGTGTTAGATCACTACGGGCTCCAGCCCCATAATATAGCGCCCAATAGCATTCTAGTCTTAGCCGGCTTCACAGCTCTGTTTGAGGGCTACCTAGGTATTAGGCCTAGTTTAGACTTCTTCATATATTGCTTCTGTTGTCGGCGCCAGACCGTGCCGGACGGCGGATGGCGACCTGTGGTAGTGTCACTTTCAACTGCCGCCAATGGTATCCCAAGATACCATACATCGAGTCCGTCAAGGGCTGGACGTCCACCTTCTTCTACTGCCAAGACATGGCAGCACTGGGGTGCCAATTTGGCGTCCCGGACTTTATCAACGCGCCACCTATGCCCAGACCATGCTGGGACGAGGCGATGCCCAAGTTGACGGAGGAGCTCCGCCTTATTCAAAGGCGGATCGTGTTCCTCACCCGCACGATGGCTCCCCCCTTGCTGGATGGGGTGGACACCGTCATCTGCTGGCTTAGCCGGCAGATACTGCCCCTGCGGTACAACCCGCACAATATGTGTCAGTATTCGCCTACTACCACAGCCTCTCTTCGCGTAAGCGAAGAGGGGTTACCAGCCGCCGACCTGGCGTTCCGACTTCGCAGCCTCGTCAAAGCAGGGCTGGTGAAGGCGGCGGAAGGCGTGCCCATGCACACCCACGACAACCCTCCCCTTGAGGTAGATACCCTACTTATTACCCTTTTTTGACGGTCTTTGCCGGTTTACTGGAGTCCTATTAACACTTGCCTTCTTTCTCAGCTCTCTGCCCTGGGGGAGGATGACCTGGCTCCCGACTTCTATGAGTCGGAAGCCGGGACGACCAAGAAGCGCAAGGCGTCCGGCGCTGCTTCCTCTACGGTAAACGCCGAGAGGAAGAAACGGACCGCAGCGGCTGCCGAGCCGGTGCTCGTCGATCTCGACGAGAACGCGGGGATTAACATCCCCCGAAGGTACTCATTTCCGCCTTAAGTAGTCGTCGAATTCCTCTAATACTAGCATTAATCTGGATGTGCTTGCTTTATTGTCAGGGAACGGGCGGCAACTTCCAGGTTGCCGACCAGGCTTCTTTCCAGGGGAAAGCGGCCCCAAGGTAGCTCGCCCGCTACCATGCCTCCAACTCCCCAGCCCCGGGCCGACGGCTTTATGAGCGATGCTCGCCGCCAGCCCCAGGCTCCGGCTTCCGGTCCGCCGCCAAAGACTTCCTCCGCTGGTCGCGCCACCAGTACTCCCCTTCCATCGGCTGAGGCTACGGCCAATGAAGCCGTCCAATCTTGTGCCGCCAAGGAGGAGCTGCTAGAGGTGGTTGTCGGCGGGACGCAGAGGGCAGCCCCGGCTGTAGGAGGCGGCCGAGTCAGGGACACTTGGTCCACTTTTAAGGCGGCCAAGGAGTCGACACTGGCTTTTGCCAACTTCGCCTCCGAGGCCTTTGTCGACTTGGAGGGCGACATGTCTGTAAGTTTTTTCTAACTTTGTGGCATATACATAGTCTCCCCCCCCCCCCCCCCCCCCCCCCGAGCGCTTAGATGGCAAATCGAGAACATTGACTGCTGGCTTAGTGGTTTTTTGACGATATGCTATATGCCTTTGTCCTTGCCTGCAGGGCCTCCTGTCCGCCAACGTTGAGCTTATCTCCTCCCGATTTGAGATAAACCAGCGGTGCCGCGATCTGAAGAAGGATTGCGAGGCCAAGGACTTGCGGATTGCCGAGTTGGAAGCGGCCCGCAAAAAAGATGAAGGTAGAATTATTCTTTCTGCTTTCGTCATCTTTCAGTTTGTGTTGCCGCCAATCTTTTAGCTAGTGAATCCATATTGTAGAACTGCTAGATCACGCCCAGGATATACTGAAGGCGTCCACTGATATGCAAGTTGTTATGAATGAAGCTTCCGATTTGGCGGCCGCCAACTTGGCGATGAAGGAGGAGCACCAGAAGGAGATGGAGGCCCAGCAGCTCAAATTTACGCAGGAATCTAGCCAGCTTACTGGGGAGCTGGATAGCCTGCGCAAGAAGTTGGCGGAGGCGGAGAAGGCGGCTTCCGAGGAGATATCCAAGCAGACTTCTCGTGCCCAAACTGCTGAGGACGTGGTGGCAGCTCATATGATTGAGCTGTCCGCCTTCCATAACTCGGCCCTTGGTAATTTCTCACTCCTCATTTGTTTTCGTCACTTTGCTTAGCCTGAGCCAAACTGACGCTTTTATTTTTGATACAGTTGCTGCCGGTTTAGGCGACGACAAGGATGTTAGCCCCCGCCTGGATCGCCTTACGCGTCTGGGTGAGCTGATCACCGAGACATTGGCGGCGTCCAAGCGGTTTGCCGCCAAGTTCTTCATCTCTTCCGGCAGCCAGGAGCCGTCTGAGTTCAGCGATGTGTCCAGCATGCTGGAGCAAGCTACGAAGCTACACAAGAGCTCGCTGAAGTAGGCGGCGCGGGGTGGTGCTAAGACTGCGCTTGGACTATTCATGGCGCACTACCCCGAGGCGGAGATAGAAGTCGTCACCGAAGGCATGTAGTCTACTTATGAAGAAGGCAGCGAGGTCGACCCGGCCGCTGTGCTGAACAGCGTTGCCGGCTACGCCACGCGTGTTGCCGACATGGTTGACACTTCGATCTTCTACCGGCGCCATCATGTGCCTGCTGCTGGAGAAGCTGGAGCTGCCGGTACGGCCGAGGCGGAGGGGAGTGACAGTTCTGGGGCTGAAGTTGTCAGTCCCCAAGCCTGATATAGGCGCCCCCCGAGCTGTAGTTTTCTTTGCATGTCTCCTTTCCAACTTGATGGCCAGCCCTTTCCTGCCCCTGAAACTGTACAAACTCAACTTGTAATATTTGTATATATTTTTGGAGATGCTCTGCTAGGCGGGAAGCTAGCTGACAAGTTTTATTTTGCCTTATTTTATATGGCCCGCCTTAATTTTACCCTGACTTATATGCTTGACTGTTTGTATGTTGCCAAACCTCAGCCGGGAACTTTAGCTGAAACAACCAGGGCTAAACCATGTGTTCAGAATCAGAAACCAAAGCCAACATGTTGGTGCCAAATACGTACTACTAGGCGAACCACATATAAGAAATCAGAAGAAAATGAATTAGGCGGCGCAAAAAAGTTGATTTTTTGCTTTGGGTTGGCTCGAAAGCTGCAAGTATCTACCAGTTTGAACCTTTGCACGGAGCTAGAAAAATAGCTAACTTAGATACATAGGGGATATATGACTATAAGAAAGGACAAAAGATGGCATGCTTCTCCACACAGATGAGGAAACATAGACTTTTATTTCATAATCATATATAACTTATTACAATTATAAATTGCTAAGTGTAGAAAGGACGTAGCTGCTCAATATTCCAAGGCCGTTTTGTTTGTTCGAACGGGTCGTCAATGCCTCTTTTGCGCTTGGTTCCCCTCCTTCATGACGCCTTCTTGCGCCTTTTCTTTTCCTCTTCGTCGCGGATGTCGGCTAGGTAGTAGGAACCATTGAGCAACGCCTTTGTAACTATAAACGGTCCTTCCCATGGCGGGGATAACTTGTGCAAGCCTTTTCTGTCTTGAATTAGGCGGAGAACCAGGTCACCTGTTCTGAAGCTTCGCTTCCGCACTCTCCGGCTATGATAGCGACGGAGTTGTTGCCGGTACAAGGCGGAGCGATGTAGAGCAACGTCTCTTTCTTCATCTAGCAGGTCTAGGCTGTCCTGTCTTGCACCTTCTACGTCTTGCTCGATATAGGCTTGAACTTTTGGGGAATCGTATTTCATGTCGGTAGGTTGCACCGCCTCTGCGCCATATACTAAGAAGAAACGAGTGTAGCCGGTAGATCTGTTTGGCGTTGTGCGCAAACTCCAGAGTACGGACTGTAGCTCTTCTGCCCAAACGCCGACTGCCCTATGTAACGGAGCTTCGAGACGAGGCCTAAGTCCTGAGAGGACTAGGCCGTTTGTACGCTCTACTTGTCCATTAGATTGTGGGTGTGACACGGATGCCAAATCAAGCCGGATACCTAGATCACTGCAGTATTCTTCTATGTCGCCTTGAGATAGGTCGCTGTCATTATCAGTGATAATGTTGTGTGGAACTCCAAACCGAGAGATGATTCCCCATAGAAAGTTGGTGGATGTTCGTGCGTCAAGTTTGCTTATCGGCTTGGCTTCGACCCATTTGGTGAACTTGTCGACAGCGACCAATAGGTGGGTATACCCACCACGTGCCTTCTTGAAGGGACCAACCATGTCTAAGCCCCAGACCGCGAACGGCCAGTTGATTGGAATTGTCCTGAGCTCTTGTGCCGACATGTGAGGTTGGCGGGCGTACAATTGGCAGCCTTTGCATGTTTTCACGATGTGCTCGGCGTCTTCTTTGGCGGTAAGCCAGTAGAAGCCTTAGCGGAAAGCTTTGGACACGATAGACCTGACGGAAGCGTGATGCCCGCAGGTACCAATATGTATGTCTTTCAGAATTTCCTGGCCTTCTTCTGGCTGTATGCACCGTTGATAGATACCACACGTGCTTCGCTTATATAGCTCGCCTTTTATTACTGTGAATGCCTTGGCTCGCCTTATGATCTGCCTTTTTAGCACCTCATCGTCCTCCGGCAACTTGCTGTCGATTAGAAAATCGAGGTATGGGGTAGTCCAATCCGGCTGTACCGAGTAGACAGCGAGACTTGCCGCTTCTACCGGCTCTTCTGCATTGAGGTCCAACAAGTCAGCGCCCTTAATGGACGGCTTGTGCAAATGTTCCAGGAAAATATCCTTTGGTACCTTTTTTGCGTTCTGACCCTAGTCTGGCAAGTGTGTCTGCCGCCTCGTTCTCAGCTCTTGGAACATGCCGGACTTCGTAGCCCACGAAGTTTTTTGCGAATTCATCAACTTTGGCCCTGTATGCCGCCATTGTTGCGCTTTTCGCATCCGATGTTCCGCTCACTTGTTGTGCGACCAAATCTGAGTCACCATAAAAGCTTCATACTCGGCGACGTTATTGGTTGCTGTAAAATGAATTTGCAACACGTAGCTGAGCTTGTCGCCTTTGGGTGTGCGTAGAACGACTCCAGCCACCGAGCCTTTGAGCATCTTTGATCGGTCAAAGTACATGACCCAATATTCTGACTCGAGGAGTACCGTTTCCTCCATGGCTTATGTCCAGTCGGCAACAAAATCTACAAGCGCTTGAGACTTAATGGCGGTCCGTGGTTTATAGACTATATCAAAGGCGGCAAGTTCGATGCCCCATTTGGCGACTCGACCTGTTGCCTCTGCATTGTTGATTATGTCTCCCAACGGTGCCTTGATGACTACTGTCACTATGTGCTCCTGGAAATAATGCCTAAGCTTTCTGGCGGCGAAGAATACACCATAAGCCAGCTTTTGGTAATGTGGATACCTCTGCTTGGAGGCGGAGAATACTTCACTGATGAAGTAAACCGGTCGTTGCTCAGACGTCGCGGCTTCGTTCTCCTTTCTTTCCACAGCCAAGATAACGCTGACAACTGTTCCAGTTGCCGCGATGTAGAGCAGTATTGGTTCCTGCGATCGAGGTGCTGCCAATATCAGAGCGGATATGAGGGCCTCCTTAAGTTGCTGTAAGGCGGCATCTGCCTCTGCTATCCACTCGAAGTTGTCGGATTTCTTCAATAGCTGGTAGAGAGGCATTGCCTTTTCTCCTAGGCGGCTTATGAAACGACTGACGGCCGCCGCCGATCCGGCCAGGCACTTCACGTCCTTCAGACAAGTAGGTCTGGATATGTTTTGGATGGCTTTGATCTTTTCCGGATTAACCTCGATCCCTCGTTCTGAGACGATAAATCCGAGTAGCTCGCCGGCTGGAACGCCGAAAACACACTTGGCGGGATTGAGTTTCATCTGGTACCTCCGGAGATTCTGAAAAGTTTCTTCCAGATCCTCTAGGAGATCTGCCTTCTTTTTCGACATCACTGCAATGTCGTCTACGTAGACGTAAACATTGCGGCCGATCTGTTCGTGCAGGCAATTTTGCATACATCGCTGGTATGTTGCCCCTGCATTCTTCAGGCCAAAAGGCATCGTGATGTAGCAGAAAGTTCCGTATGGAGTGGTGAAAGATGTTTTCAGCTGATCCGACTCTCTCATCTTGATTTGATGGTACCCTGAGTAGGCGTCCAAAAAACAAAGTAGCTCGGAGCCTGCTGTGGAGTCTACAACTTGGTCGATTCTAGGCAGCGCAAAGGGATCCTTTGGGCAGCACTTGTTAACACCGGTATAGTCGATACACATTCTCAGCTCTTTATTCTTCTTTGGAACTAGTACAGGATTTGCCACCCAATCAGTGTGTACAACTTCTTTTATGAAATTGGCGGCCTTCAGCCTATTTATCTCCTTTCCTATAGCCTTGCGTCTCTCGTCTCCAAAGCGTCTTGTTGCTTACTTCACCGGCTTCGATCTTTTTATGACGTTGAGTGAGTGCTCGGCAAGTTCCCTCGGTACACCAGGCATGTCGGAAGGCGACCATGCAAAGATGTCGCGATTCTCACGGAGGAACTCGACGAGCGCACCTTCCTATTTGCTGTAAGGTTGGAGCCGATGACGACTTGCTTAGACTTATCGCCTGGGATGAGGTCCGCCTTTTTGGTGTCTTCTGAAGCTTCAAAGGTCTTCTTGACATCAATCTTTGGCTTGGGCATGGAGTTGTCTGGGTCCGCCTCAAGTAGTGCGAGTTCTTCCTTGTGGATGACGGCTTCTGCGAAGGCGGCCATGCCACGCTCACACTCCTTGGCTTTCTTGAAGTTGACGGAAATCGTGATGGTTCCGTTTTCACCCGGCATTTTGAGCTTGTTGTATATGTAGGACGGCCTTGCCATGAATTTGGCGAAAGCCGGTCGTCCGAAGATTGCATGATAGGCGCTCTTGAAGGGGACAACTTTGAACCGGAGGAACTCTGAGCGGTAGTTCTCCTTTGGTCCAAAAGTTACCTTCAGCCTAATACTCCCCATTGACTTTGCTTGCCTGCCGGGCACTATGCCATGAAAAGTGAGGTTGATGTGATCAAGCTGATCCTCTGACAGGTTCATGCGGCTTAGTGTGTCATAGTACAGGATGTTGAGGCTGCTGCCGCCATCCATGAGTACCTTTGTGAGTCTGAAGTTGTCGACGATAAGATCGACGACAAGGGCGTACTTGCCTGGGTGAGGGACGTGATCAGGGTGGTCGGACCGATTCTAGGTGATCGCCGCCTCTGACCAGTTCAAATACTGAGGGACGTCCGGCATTGTCGCGTTAAGTTCGCGCATCTCCGCCTTTTCTACCTTAGCCGAAGGCGTGCCGACAAAACACACGAGAGATTGTTTGACCTTTGGATATGGTTTCTTTTTCTTGGCGGCCGCGTCATCCTCGCTTGAGATTGACATGTCATCGTCATCCTCATCGTCCTTGTTGTCTTTCTTGTCGTACTTCTTTGACTTCCAGCCAACTGTGGGGTCCTTTTTGAAGTCGTCCATGAAACGACACTCGCTAAGCATATGGTTGACCTTGCCAAGTGAGGCGTGGATAGGGCATGGCAAAAGCTTTGCCTGCTCGTAAGTGATACGCGCTGCCTTAGGGCCTGAGCCGGCGTCGCGATTGTCTTTCTTATTCTTCCACTTCCTTTTGCCGGCATTCCCTTGGAACGCGACGGCTACCTCGTTGGAAGGTCCGGCTTTGTCATCCATCGCCTGCTTGCGTTTGTTGTTCCGTTTTGGCACGGTGCTGACGTCTGGATCATCGTCGCGTGCGTCGTCATCCGCCGCCGCGTATTGGGCGGCTAGGTTAAGCATTTCGCCAAGGTCCGTGATTTGCTCACGGACGAGCCGACGACGGAGCAAGGACTTCTTCTGCAGGCCCGTGTAGAAGGCATGGATAGCCTGTGCGTCCGAAACACCATGACAGTTGGCCTTTTCGGAGATCCAACGGCTGACAAAGTCTGTCATGGTTTCGTCCGGCTTTTGGATACAGCGTTGCAAATCCGTGTAGGTATTTGGACGCTTGTATGTTCCTTGAAAGTGCTGGGAGAAAACCTTTTCCATGTCGTACCAGCTATGGATAGACTTTTCCGGAAGGTTGTCGATCCAAGCCCTTGCCGTGCCTTCCAACATGAGAGGTAGGTAACAGACGGCAATATAACTGCTTCCGCCGGCAATTTCTATGGCCATGGCATAATCGGCTAGCCATGAATCCGGCTTAACGAGGCCATTGTACCTAGAACAATTTTTAGACACTGATGTCATGTCCTTAGGGAACGGCTCTCTGCGGATGGCATCGCCAAAGCACTTTGGTCCAGAATATAGCGGCTCCTTTCCTCTTGCTATGTCTTGTAGGCGGTGTCGCGCGTCTTTTGGATCGATCTACTGTGCGCCTCTGTTTGCGGTTGGCTCGTCCTGCGCTGCCCGGCTTACTCTGCGCGTGGGCCCTTCTGCCGCCTCCTTCCTCTTCCTGCCGGTGCTACACTTCGGGGACCATCTTCGACCTCTCCTGGGAGGGTCGTTGCCGTCATATTTTCTAGGCGGTTGTCCATTACCCGGCTACCGCCATTGTCGCGCCTTGGCTGGGCTAGAGGTGGCAGGTCTCCCCTGCTTCCTGTCCTTGAATTCTCGTCCCGCCTTGGTTTTGGCGGTGGCGTCTTCTTTGGAGGTGGCGTTGCTTTCCTTTTGTCACCATGGCTGCTGGAGCCGGACGGGCCTTCGGGGTCAGCGCCAGGCGCGGCTTTGCACTTTCCTGACTTGGATTCTAGGTCTCCCCCGCGGGCATCCGCCATGTAGCCATAGGAGTCAGCGCGAGCTTGTTGTTCGAGGGCCTTGCTCACGAAGTGTCTTGCATTGGCCAGTTTAGATCCATATAGTGAGCATGAATGTCACAGAATAAGTTGATATCATTTCAAGCAAGTACACGCACAACCACGCTGAAACAACGTCCAGAAGGAGTTGGTTAAGGATAAAAGACCATAGCCCATCTATGATCAGGCGAAATGATCAAACAGTTAGTAAGAAGACCATCATAAATACAATATTATGAACCTAATCATTTTCCTTCCTTCTTATGAGTTCTCCAGATTAAAGATGGATGAATATATGGACGTAGATTGTTTCAGCATGGTTGTGTGTGTCCTTACATGCTACAATATCAACTTCTTCCGCGACATTCCTGATCACTATATGGATCTAAACTTTTGTGTAAGTTAATATAATTAAGCACAAATTTATCTTTGTGATCACTAATATTTTTATTTTATTTTAGACGAAGTCTCACATTGCATGAGACCCGAGTTGTCGTGGAAGACTTGATTTTGAACAATTAGCACAGTTATTTCATTGGTGGCCTAATATTGGTGGCCTAATAGTAGAGAGTATCATATATCAGAATGTGACAAAGTGAGATTATGTTCCTGCTCATGATATTGATTCATTAATATTAATATGATTTATTTACTTATAAACCTTTCATCACAGATTTTCTTGCCTTACGACATTCTTGACTTATTCATATTATTTGTGTTGGATCACAAGAAGGTTATCCATATTTTGGACCTGCTTTTGAGACAAACTTGGGAGTACATATATTAAAACATATGAAAATTTGCAATAATATAAACCTTGCGCTTCGATTGGCAAACCCCAAATGGAATGACGACATCTCCAAATGGAGACGTTGTTGTTACAATAAACTCGTACGGGTATGAAGCTTTTTAGTTAAATATCCCTTGGGTATGAAGCTTTTTAGTTAAATATCCCTTGCTTTATTTGTTCAACGCTCTATTTTTGACGTATTTAAATGTATTCAGTGCTTTGTCTAGTATTTGGTCTTTAATCTAATGCACTAATGGCACGATGGAGCGTGATATTCTCTGGTACTCATGGTGAATATTCTCAACAATGCTTATTTGTACAGTTTGAACATGAACTTTATATGACAATATTGTATAATGCACATGTAGGATGGCCTCATTTAAGAAAGAAATTTTTGGTACATCTCCTGAAATAACAAGACAACGAGGGGATAAACAATATTCCTGACTTGGAACGAGGAATCATTGACCGTATAGAGGGATGGATCTTCATTTATTAGTAAATAGTGGATGATGCTATGTTATTTAGATTTTTAATTATCACTTCAACTGTTTGAATTGTAATATTTTGTACTTTGTGGATTTAAAACAATGTGTGTCGATTACATGTTCTTCGCACTTGTTTAAACGGTTTAGACATAAAATTATCAGTGTATGTAAAGACGTGCAATCAGGCTACTAGTAACCAAAAAAATGTCCAATGAGATTCCTCAACCAGTCTGAACTCACAAGATTTCTTCCTTAATGACCTTATCTATTAAAAGTTCTACTATTAGACACACACTGGAGCATTATTCTAGAGGACTTACACTGACTGGAAAAATGTGGTACTTGTCAGGCCGAAGTTGTATGGTGTGGATTTTCATACCCATTGTTCCGGAATCCAGTAACTGCTAGGTCGGCCACTGAGTTGCTATTAATCGGTGAATCGGCCGATTAACTGGATTAATCGGTCGACCAGTAATCAGTTGTCAAAACAAAAAATAAAAATAATTTGCATACATATATATAATATTTGCTGTATTATTTTATACTCCCATGTTTCCATATATATGTAATTATACTCAACTATGCTACTGCAAACATAGACAAGAGGTAGAAATCATACCTGGACACTTTGGTCTTGAATCTTGATGCATCCAAACTGAAGCATATGCAGTCTGGAGCTGGAGGGGCAATGGGCTGTTGCTATCTACCGTCGGAGGTTTGCTACAGGACTGGGGAGGGAGTGGAGCAGCAGAACGGGAGTGAATGGGGACTGGGGAGGGAGAAGAGAGGGTGGCGGTGGCTGGAGCTGCCGGAGATGGCCGGCGGTGGTTGAAGCTGCCGGAGATGGCCAGCCGCCAAGGGCAGGGAAGAAGGAGCGGGAGGAGAGCCAACCCTAGGAGTCGAGCGGGAGAAGGAAACGCTTGGCTGGCACAGGCCAAATTTACCCCTTTTCAGTAAGTGGGCATTACTTGCCTGACAGCCGATTAATCAGGGTCACCAGTTATTCGGTGCTAATCTATTCAGTGACCCACTGAGCAGCGATTAACTGGCCGATTAACTGCTTACTCGGGCGAATTCCCGAACAATGTTCATACCTCGGGTTGGTTGCTTTAGCTACAAGCAATTCTCTCAACATGCAAGATGTCCACCTCATCAAACATGTTTAAGCAATCCTAGCCTACCACCTAAGCAAATGTGTCACCTAATGAAAAGGAAAAAAATCATGTGAGAAGATAACCTATATCACACCACCAGCCGAACGCACATCTTTCTTCCCATTATTTTTGCCATTTATTTTTGGACGCACGCCTCCTTCCATCGATCAGTTCAATTCCTTTGGGCCATGACTCGCTGTAGGGCACCATTAATAGGCTCCAATATAAACCATCCATTAACCTCCCTCATGCACGTTCTACTCTTGAGAAGTGTTGTGATTGGCCACCGATTTATCTCTTGGAGGAGAAGCCCATGCCCATACATG
The DNA here is from genome assembly GCA_026929855.1 of Poa annua. Classification (NCBI taxonomy): domain Eukaryota; kingdom Viridiplantae; phylum Streptophyta; class Magnoliopsida; order Poales; family Poaceae; genus Poa; species Poa annua. The sequence goes on along the minus strand of CM049429.1, from coordinate 62,851,320 downwards.
GGCGTTGGACGAAAAGCTGCAGTCCCTCGCCTCATCTTCACCGCTAATTGCACTCCATTAACGCTGGCACTATCTCCTCCGCTGCAGCGACCCACGATCTCCCGGCCACGAATGTAGTACGTACATGAAACTGACTCAGGCACTCAACATTCATTGACTACCCTCTCGAATGCGGTAGAAACTGCTCCATTTGGTCGACTCGCTGCTGCCATCGCATACAAATAGTTAAATACCTGTGTGTACCATTCGTCTAGCCCGCCAGATTGTTCCAATATTCATCTTCAGCACCGGCCTCCTCGGACACTGCCGGTTTTCAGCCTCCCCTGAGTTTTCTATTCCCTACCAACATGCTTGTGTCTTTGGATTTATCAGGTTGCGATCCGTTGTTTTCCGACAAGGGCGGTTGCTACTTCGATGCTGAAAAGTGGTGCTCCATTGCTTCATAGGCCTGCTTCCTAGATCATCTTGCATTTGTAAAGCACTTATCTTACAGCTTTCTTATTTACGTTTGATGAGCACATGTTTCGTATAATTTATTCCCTAGCTCTGAATCTAATTGGTCACTTTGGATGATCACATATGCATTCTTTTAGTTCCTGTGCGTATTAGATAGCTTTTTCAGTCCCAGTTAGTTTTTAAATTTAAGACTATCTTACAGAACATTGAAACTGCCAACAAATAGAGGAACTATAAACAATATCTTTTGCTCACCATGCGATTTTTCCATGTCACGGTGAGAAAAGAGATAGATCATTCAGCTGGAGAACTTCGACTTTAGTTTGTCAAATGACATAAGCAAGAGTAAGTTCGTCCTCACAATCTACCATTCTCATATTTTATTCTCAACAGCACGACAGACAATAATGTTACAGCAAATATCTAAGAAGGGTGACATGATAACCCAAATAAAAAAAAAGTACTATCAATTTTCATGTCAAAATAAACGATCCATGAATTATGTTCCTTATGTCTATCTTTACTACAGAAGTATAACCTTTCAAATAATGCTGATCTTTTTCCACCACATGCACGGCATTGACAACAACTCATGGAACAACCCATGGACTGCACTGCCTTCTACCCAAAATAAGTTATATTGTTGCTTAAATCAAGAATTATTGATATCCAGATTGATCACCGTCAGTTGCAAACTACAAGAACTCTCATCACCGTTGTTTCATGATGATCCATTGCATGTATTTGCATGAGTAAAAACACCGGATTATCTTTATCTTTTTTTTGGCAGTTACACTAACGACCGATCATGTGCAACTGCAATACAAAGCAACTCTCTTTTGGGCAGTGATTAATTTGATACTCTATATATTCATGTATAGGGCTTTTTCTTCGAGCATTCCGCCTTCTCCAGGCAATCCGCAAACAAAAGCTCCTAAGATGTCTACAAAGGAAATTAAAATGTGTCAATGATACTATGAAACAGCCATTAGATCTAACTTCACAAAACAGAGCCTTTCTTTAGTCAAAAGCAAACTTGCATCGTGTCATAGCGCTATTCAGCCACAATGACAATGAATAGTTACCATCACACTATTTTCATCGACTTTTCAATGCATAAATCTTTGTCTTGCATCAAAGTTTTCAGCAAACTAATATATATATAAATTCCCGCAGCAACGTGCGGGGTATCATCTAGTTTAATACAAAAGCTATGATTAAAGAAAATGCATGGTAATTGCCATTTCCAAGTAAGCATAGAGTAGAAATTGTCTAGCTTCAGCTAGATCGGTTTAGACAAATTTAATATAATAAAACTGAAAATGCAGGAAAGAAACATGCATTTGGAGTCTAATTTTGTCCTACATCCTCACATATGCATAAGAGATGCAGCAAACAGAAAGCATGCAACAATTAATTAAAGCAAAAATCACGAACTGAATATTACGTGCAAAAGGTAAAAGAGCGTACCATACACCCTTCTGCCAAAGTTGTAGTTTCAAAATTGTTGAATAGAAAGGAGGTTAAGCACTTCAGGAATTGGAACGGAACTTCCGCATATCGCAACAACACTGCACTTGACACTTTACAATATTAACATGATTAGTAACTTCTTTTAGGGTGCAGGTTGGAGATGGTTGTCCGGTTGGATTACCATGAGACCGTGACCCTGCTTGAACTGACTGTTGTCCAGTGTTTTCTGCACCCTAGCATTTTCTTTTACTTAAACATGTCTATTTCATTTGAATTGTTGCAGAACTACAAAGCCTATTTGAGAGAACATAGGTGTGAAACCAATGCCGCTACCGCTATACTTGGTCATATTTCTAAGCAAACATTCTGTTTAGTTGCCTTTGCAGTTGAGCTGACAGAGATGAGGCAAAAACTGAAACCTTGCAAATAGAGTAATATCAGGAAACCTTGTCATGTGTTCCATCAAGTATGACTGAATGACATATTATAAAAGTCATGTAGATTTGTACGAACTCACAGGAAAACTAATTATGTATATAACAGTGGGGTTACCGGAACATATTTTAAGGATGAAATGCAAATCAAGAAATCAAGTTTTCCATTCAATTGGTGACAGGGAGGAATCTATTCAGAACGTTCAAGGATGATGCAGTAATTTCAGTCGTGATGCAGTTTGACGAAAGTTGTACAGAATGCAAATCATACCCGTGCGGGGATGCCGTGTTCTTTCGGAAGCTGGTCTGCGTCGCGGCCAGCGGTTTCGTCGGTGTCGTCGGACTGGGGCTTCGTGCAGGCGCGTCGTGCGCGGTGTGGCTGCGCCGGCCGGCGGGGGCTTCGCCAGTCTTCGGTATGGAGGCTAGGCCGGCCGTGCGTCTGGCAAGAGGTCCGGCGGGCGTCGTGCTGTCGAGCGCTTCGAGCGCGGCGGACGGTGTGCAGGCGCGGCGCGCGCGGTGTGGCTGCGCCGGCCGGCGAGGGCGTCGCCAGTCTTCGGTATGCATGGAGGCTAGGCCGGTCGTGCGTCTAGCAGGAGGTCCGCCGAGCGTCGGCCGTCGCCCGTCGGGTTGTCGAGTGCGCCGAGGGCGGCTGGCGTAAGGGGCGGGCGTGTTGAGCGCGTGGAGGCGCGGGGGGCGGCGGCGCATCAGGTGTGGAGGGCCGGCTACTTCAACTAGTAACATACACGTGTTTTTAAACTATGTTACTGATTTTACCGTGCAAAGTAACATAAAGTGCAAAGTAACATAAAGATAATGTTATATGTAGTCTCATTTATTACTTTATACACACATTTTGTCTTAAGAACTGTGATGGGTTCATTTTATTACTCTCCTTGCCATTTGCCAACTCCATTGATGAGCCCAAGTTAATGGGGGTTCATTTTTTTTTTCTTGGGTACGCCTAGAAAAAGAAGAAAAATTTTATTGGACCATATTCAGAGCTGGACATGTGGCTTTGTTTTTTTTCAGACGAGACTAGTTTACCTAAAATCTTATACGTACTCCGGTATCTGTATATACGTACAGATCCTTCTCGATTGGATTTTGGTTCGCTAATCTCTCGCGGCGGCATTCTTGTCCATTCTTCGACGACGCGGCAGATCGGCACAGCTCGCGCAAGCTCTCGGCCACCAAAGCCATGCGTAACGATCACCATCAACCTGCTTCCTGCTACGCCTTCAGGTCGCCCCGAGGTGCAACCGCGATGACGAGACAATGCAAGGGCTCACGACCATGCCGACGAACTCCTCCCGTGACGCGCTCAGCCCCGACGACGAGACAACGCAAGTGCTCACGGCCATGCCGACGAACTCCCACGACGCGCTCGGCCCCGACGACGCAGCGGCAGAGCACCTCCTCCGACATTTTCTCATCTCCCTCATGCACCCAACACTGATGAGGGCAAACTGTCCGCCGACAAGCACCACCGACGAGAGCGATGCATGAACTTTGGCGACGCCGGGCTACCATATTTGCGGCCGCTCAAGTACTGGTACACAGAACGGAAGGAGCCCAGATGTTTTACATGTAGTAACGAGAACCTTGTTGTCAGGATTGAATGTCCCTTGACGTGCTACGCGATGTACAAATAATTAGAAGATATCTTATTGTTTCTTCCATTGTATAATGCCATTTGTTAACAAGGATTGCTTGATACTGAAGCACAATAGTTTTCTTCATTAATTCTTCTGTTCATCAAGTGTTCAGGACACAACTTTACAGTTCAGTAAATTATAGTAGTAGAACAAGCTTCAGAACTTGAAGAAGATTCAGAATAATATTCTCACACAAATTTGACATCACATATGTTTACATATCATTTGTTTCGAAGAGATTAAATACTAACACACTTTTGTTGACAAAATTAACATGCTGCTGATGATGATGACCACCGAAATTAGATGTACATGTACTAGGTCCTTCAGTGAAATTTAATTGACGAGCAATGGACGATGTTGTGCTCTCTTCCTGAGCATCAAGCATTAGCCTTGTACTAGACAATATAGCGCGGCGACACGCCGCACCCGTGTTTTGTGTATGTGAGTATAATAAAAATAGAACATATTGTTCATAGTTAGCGGGTGGAATTTATGCATTATAGATACTTGTGGAGAATGATAGCTGCCAACCGCTAATTTTAGAGTACCATTAGTCGTGTCTTATAAAACCCGGGTTAATTATACATGATCTACAACTAATGTACATATTTCAGAGACAGCCCCAGGATCTCGCCTCGTCGGATACAAATCTGGATGATGATTTAAGCCGCTGCAAGCTCAAGTCGAAGGTGCAATAATCCTGCAGAAACCTTCGTAACAAAAAGGAGTGCACCTTTGCTATTGAGTGATTTTCATCAGGAAATCCTACATGATACCCACTTAAGGAATTACAACGAACAATCGAGTGCTCCTTAGGAACAAACCTACATTGTATTTGTATCCATGTAAAGAAATATGTAAACCTACATTATAGAACGGAGGTATAGGACATAACAATAGAAGCATGACTAGATATTTCTTAACTCCTATGTCCATTTAGATTATGATACAAATTGATAGCACTTTAGATTTACCATGTTCCTGTCAACTACAAATTGATAGCACTTTAGATTATGATACAAATATATATGTACATAAAACTAACGACACATTACTGTATCTATGATTTAAAAGTCTGGCAATAGAGAAAAGTCAGTACTACAGTATGCTCGTATAATTCTGACTTTAGATCATTTCTTCCATCTAAACATAATCCAGTTACAAAGGTTCAAATAGTAGGTATACAAATAAAAAAATAAATTCCCACCATTTGGACGTGGTCTGGTGCCAGTAAAGGGAGAATACTAACCAAGTCAGCATGCCAATATATTGATATGTTCTATCACATGATCTTCTACCATATTAAAATAACAGGACTTCAAAAAAACAACAGATGCATGGGAGGAAGGTCAAATATATTCCAACTGTAGGTTCTATTTAGTCAATGAAGCAGCGATTTCCTATTAACCTATTAAACTCCCACATCGAAAAATAGATTCCATAACTTAAAATAATTCCCGCAAGATGCAAAATGGTTTATCTTCATCCATTTCGTCTCATCGACCAGATTGTGTGCGCAAGGCCAAATTAATACATGATGTGGTGGCATTTGTCAACGGTGAGGGGAGAAGAGGCAGAGGAGGCCAGGCTTACCTTATGTGTGGCGTTCTTTGGCAGTGAGGGGAGAAGAGGTGGAAGAGGCCTGGCTGTTGTGCTGCTAGCTCAGATCCACTTCCTTCCCAGTCCGTTGAAAATCTCATTAAGACCTAAATATGACACTCTGTCAGAGCCATAGAAATATCATTTGCTACATGAATTCCTCATCAAGAACAGATGGTACAAAAATGTAGCAAAAAACAATATGGAGATTGCGTATCCAGGGCTTTTGTTGGAGTTAAAAATCAGGAGATAGCATATCGTATTTATTAGGAACATAAGCAATATAACATGATACGTTCATTAACCTAGTGTTAAAAAAACTCTGCTAAAATGGTCTCTTTCACACCTACGCGGAAGGCTAGAGATATCATGATGTTTTACCAAGATGTTCAAATATTAAGGGATGACAATTTATGTACATAATCTTACACTGTTAGTGAAAATCAATCTATGTGCAGAACAATTGGTAAATCAAACAAACAGTATGCACCACAGATTGCCTTGCTTAGGTATAAATAACCAACCTAAATCCGTAGTTGACAGGAACAAATATGGGGCAAAAAAATAGAAGCTTTGCTGATTGGGAAGCTAATAAGCTAAAGAGATTATGTCTAGGGAAAAGAAATGTGTCATTTCAAGCTTGAGGGAAATGCAGTATATTTTTTCTTTTTCTAGGAAAAAAACAGAGGGTACTTATGAAACTCTATACAGAGTTGAACATTATCAAGAGATTGACTCAACAAAAGCATATTCGTTTAGAGGAACAAAGACCATAGAATATTGTTAAACTTAAAAAACAACACATATCAATGAGTGCCAGAATTAAATTAACAAACTGAGCATAACCAGATGATATATGGTGTACCATCCATATATGAACATTATTAGGTATTTAGAGAGACCAGGTCCAGGAAAGATATGTTGGCATTGAAGATGTTGAGCATTCCAAATCTGACAACATGTAAGCTGCAGCAGGAACCACCTACCTAAATAAATATTAAAATGCACTATATCTAACAATCGCAGATATGGTTGACCAAATACTTTATCAGGTCTAGACAGCAGTATAAGTTTTTTGCCCAAAGAAAATAAAAGGAATCAATTACTATGATATAACATTTTGCATACATTTAAATTAAGATATGAGAGGCATGAATTAGGATATAAACCACGCTTGTGTAGACATCAGTATGAATAATAAATATTTAAATGCAGCAGCCTATCATTTACCGACATAATAGACACCATCTGGTTTAGAAATTAGCACACATTCCCTGCCTGAAAAAAATGTAATCACAAATATGAACTGACATTATACCTATATAAATGTGACCACAAGTTCAGAACCAGTATCATCTAGAAGCCCAATAGGTGAAAGAGGTAGATACAATACAAATATTTGGCAAAATAGAAATTTGAGGCTTAAATATGCATTGCTCAATCCTACATAATTCTGGAAAATGCAGGACTAACCCCATTAAATCCCGCGGTGAAGCAAAAGGTTACAGATGACAAATTTTACGTAAGGCAACCATGTAAGCATCAGTTCCTAATAGAATAAAACAATATCATCAAAAATATATATGACCTCTGGAACACCTCAAATGTTACAACATGATAGCTAGGATGGTTGAGGCGTCTGTTCTCGCTACAATTAACTGCAAAATTCTATCAGCACACTAAAAAACAAATAAGATTTCACCGTCGAATGTGATGCCAACTGCCATAAGCAGAGACGAAACCATTCAGTGAAGCTGTTAGAAAGTTGTGCATGCTATGGCTTATCAATTCTTAACTGATTTAGTAATTCCTCGGGTATCAAAAGCCATAATTTTTTTAGCACCATCCTCATTTTATATACTCCTTCCCCGAATTAGAAATCTTATTACCAAGGCTCGGCTCAAGACACTATAATTCTTGACTACAATTCCATCACACAACCACTTTTTTTAGTGGCAAGGGACAGAATGACACCTCCCCATCCATACGGCACCCAACATAAGCTCTGTCTAACAGACTTGCATCAGAGTATCAGATCAAGCAATCTATGAAGAAACAAACTTTGTTCAACACAATAATGCCAGATGAAGCGGGGACAGTTAACTTGTTATGATTCGAAATTCTCCAATCCTCTGAATGGTAGCAAATGAAATAAAAATGACAATAACTCTTGTGGTACCAGCATGTCTAGATGAAATTACTCTTGCCACCGGAGGAACTCTCACGGGCGCACGGGCACCTTGAGGTGCAGTCCTCATAGGCAGGTCAATCGAAGAAGCCATGTAACAGCACCTAGGTTCCCACAAATCAATTCGTCAAACAGCTAGCCTGCAATAGTGGCTCATGGACCTGCTAGAAGTTGGCCGAGGGGACTAACCTGCACACCGATCTGGACGCGCTCACCGCCGTCAGACGCTTCACGCAGCCCTCAAATTGTCCATGCTGCTGTTCTCCCGGTGCGCCCATGGAGAGTAGAGGCGGAGAAGCAAAGCACGACGAAGATCAGGGTTAACATCCGATCTACTCGATGGCGTCGTCGACAGCAGACGACCCACAACTTGAACCACCACCGGCTCTCTAGGAGGAGGAGGGGCGAGGTAGGTGCCGACCTTCTCCTTGCCATCCTTTTGGCCAGAGGTCGTTAGAGGAGGTGGTGGGGAGGAGAGCCGGTGGAGGTGCCGCAAGAGGGATCTGGAGAGTTGGGAGGGGACGGGGTGGCCGGTGGGATCTAGGTTCCCGTCGGCCGGCCGGCCTTCGTCGCTCCGTGTGAGCAGCATCTCTGGTTTGATCTATGGAGAAGATCGTGGATGGCGTGGTGGATGGGTCGCGGCGCCGCGGCGGGGGTGCGCGTCGGCGGCGCCGCACGGAGAGAGAAAGAAGGAGGGAGGGGGAATGTGATGTTAAGTTTACATAAAAGTATGTGAACTTGTTCGTATTTGCAACTCGGTCCGTCGACGTGTTGAAATGTGGATTGCGGAGCATTGCGTCGATTTGCGAGGCGTTTTTCTGCAAAACATCCACGGTGACCGGTGGAACCGGAAACGACCGGCCGGCGACCGGGCGACGTGTCGCACGGTGATTGGCTAAAATCCCCTTGGTACAGTAACGCGCGATATGTGGGGTGTTCTGGGTGCATCTGGACCGTTCGTTGTGCCGATCGGACGGTCCAGAGAATCTAGAGGACGTGGATGGCAGATCTAGACGTGAAAACGACACACTTTTATATATAGGGTAATATTCACCTAGTACAGGCGGAACAAAGGCCGGCACATATCCATCAAATGTAGTGGCAGAATCATTCAAATACAGAGATCCCTATATATATGTAAAAACAGAATGAAGTTAGCTTGCTTGACCATGTTAAATAAAATAATGAAAGATATTGTGGAATCCATTATACTTACAGCAGGTTCGAAAGGTCCAAATGCATCCATAGTCGATCCCTTTTGTTCTGGCTTCTTTGGATCCTTTTTACTTATCCCTGAACAATTTTATGCATACAAGGTATCTAACTAAGATAAATTCATTCTACTAATATACTCATCCTAGAAAAATAGCATATGTATATACCTGTCTTGGTTGTAGTATTTTTATTGCCTTTCTTTGATGTGGTATTTGCCTTGCCTTTCTTTCCTCCCTCAAGAGCTCCTATTGATCTTTCTTGCATGGGACCTTTTATTCGTGAAGGAGCTTTAAGGGATACCCTTGTGTTCACAATATCTTCGGGAAATTGGAGGAAATTTTCAGGGTCCTTAGCTTCTTCCAAACTCAACGTGCTAAGTAAATCATTAACTTCCGAAGCTAACTTGTCAATACCATTGTTTACATGTGCAAGAACTTCCTTTAAAGGTTTACACTTCAATGCAAGGGAGATCATCTTTCGAGAGATATGAGCAAAGATGGATTCCAAACTATCATTCTCACTTGATTTAGAAGTGAAGATGTGGCTTTTAGCATATTTTGTCCATCTATTCATGATATATTGACTTGGTGGAGTGACAATATTGCAACATGTGAAAACTTTATGAGCATGCTTACACAAGATACCTACAATAAAAAAATCATGTTATAGTAACCCCAAGGTAGCAATAAAATGAAAGCTATAGAGCATTTATATGTTGATTTACCTATGCAACTGTACAACTTGCAAGAGCAAGATATCTCTAAAGTATTGGGGTTCAAAGATACAATGGATTCATGGTCCTTGTAATAAAAAGATGTCACCTTATAAGTGCTAGTTGTGCCATCACTTGACAACGGAATGCACGACACATTAAATTGCCTCTTGAATTCTTCTTCAAATTCAGAAAAGAAGGCATGTGTGTATGATTTAGCTGCAGTCTTCAACAAAGGTAGGTGAGGCAGGTAGAGTATTGGGTTGGTATGGCGTGACATGAAGTCCTCATACTTCTCTTTGCGACGGAGGCGGGCAGCGCACTTGTCATATGCTTCTACAAATTCTGAAAGACAGAGCTTTCGGCGAAAGGTTTGCTTGAATACATTGTTCATCCCTTCACTTCTTTGAGTAGATGTCATATCTCCACTAAAAGAATCTCGACGATAAACAGTAGCCCACTTATCATGAAACGAGATCAGTGTATTCATCCATTTATTACTCTCAATATTGTATGCAGCCAATAGCTGATTCCATATATTCTCAAATTGTGTTATTGACCTATCTTCATATACACATTTCTTGAAATCTGAAAGAAACTCCGGTTGGTCACTTATAACATGGCTGAGATGTTTGGCGGCATTTTGGTATAGATGCCACAAACAAAGACGATGTAAGGTGTTTGTCAAAACTGCTCGAATAGCGCTCATAATAGCAGCACACTGACCAGTGAATATTGTTCCGGGCTGCTTCCCTGACATAGCTTGTAGGAAGGTTCTAAAAAGCCGTTTAAATGACTCTGTTGATTCATCATACAACAATGCTGCACAAAACAGGATTTTTTTTTGTGATGGTTAACACCAAGCAGTGGAGCAAATGACATCTCAAACTTATTTGTTGAAAAGGTTATATCCAAAGAAACAACATCTCCAAACACAGAATAATCCATAATAGACTAACCATCTACCCGAAAAAATTCATTATTTTTCTACTCTCTTCATCTAATTGCACAACATGAAAAAATGATGGGTTCTCAACTTGTTTGTTCTTCAAATACTCCATTAGAGTCTGGGCATCTTTGGATTCTATATACTTCTTGCGCTCCTTGGTTATGTAATTGTTGCAATCCATTTCTAAGAAAGGCATATTTTCAGGTCCACCATACCATTTCTCACAGAAACTATATATCTCAGATTGCCTTATTCCAGACGCCCGCATTTTGTCAATCATGTGACGATCAGCATCTAATAGTTGGCGCTGTGATCTAAGCATGTGAGACTTATCTGGAGTTACCAAACCATGATTATGATCAAGCAAAGCTTTATGAATAGTCCATATACCCTCGCGACTGATTGTGAATTGAACACGAGCTGAGCAACATTTTCTCATAGTAGCTCGCTCTTTCTTAGTTACATGTGTTGCATGCGTACCCTTCACACATTCATTGCTGCAAACTAAATATCTAGAACATAAACTCCCATCAGCTCTATGTTTTAAGTGGCACTTCCTTATGCTGAATCCTTTAGTTCTAGCATATGAATTATAAAATTTGTATGCATCTTCTTCGGACTGGAAAGTCATCCCAACTTTTGGAACAATCTCTTAACACACGATGCATTCTCATTATCAGGCTATGCAGCAAATAAGTTCATTAGTTTCAGTGATGAATGTATTGATATTGCGCAGAAAACACAGGATATGAACTAGTAAAATTTACTTGATCTTCATAGAGTGACTCCATGTTAGGATCATCATTAATCATACGGTTGCTCTCGTCGACATTCTTCATCGGGGTCGTTGCCAAGCAATTGGTCTCGCTTGTCAGACGTCGGGCCGGTCGGTAAATCCAATACCACCGTATCTGTCAACACTCTCCCTTTAGATTCATTGTCAATCTGCCAAGTGATCAACATAATCACGTTAGTATGATATGCATGAACTCAATCGAAAGATACGCTTAGATGTATGTTCTCGTTCACCGTGAGAGGACGATCAATCGACATGGTCGTCGAAGCATCGTCAGGGCCGAGCGTGCCGCCGGAGGAGCTCGTCGGCATGGTCATGAGCCCCATGCGTTGTCTCGTCGTCGCAGCTGCACCTTGGCGGCGACCTGATGTGAGCTGTGTTGATCTGCCGCGTCATCGAAGAATTGACGGGAACGCCGCCGACAGATATTAGCGAACCAGAAAAACTGTCGAGAAGGATCTGTACGTATATACGGAGACCGGAGTACGTATAGGATTTTAACTATCAGGTAAACTAGGCTCGTCCGAAAAAAACAAAGCCACATGTGCTGCTCTGAATATGGTCCACGATAGCAAGCCTGTAAATCAGGTCTCATAAAAAATTTCTCCGACCGAAAGGTCCTTTCCGCCGCGCAGGCCTGCCCATCTGCCACGTGGCCGTGCCGCCGTGATTCCAACGTGCGTCCGGCCGCCAGCACGATTTATATCGCGAAGCCCCCCGTGATCCCACAGCGCGCGTACAACGACCAGAAGGCCATCCGTAGGAAGCGGCATGGCTCTTTTCCTTTGTGCAGGTTGCCGAGCACTCGAACGAGTACATGTTGATGTTCATTCGTGCTTTACATACCGGGTTATACGGGTATATATAACTAAAGTAAGGCTGTATGTATAACTATATTTAAGTTGTACATATAACTAAACATATTAGATTATACTTACAACTATATTTAGGTTATATATATAATTATATAGACTCAGATTGTAGGTACAAATAAATTCATTTTGTATATAGAACTATACATACCAAGTTGTACGGATAACTACATAGATTCAGGTTGTACGTACAATTACACTTATGTTGTACGAACTATACATATTCGGAAGTACAATTTTTTTATCGAAACCTATCAACATGAGATCTTGTTTTAAAGATCTCGATGTGAGGAGTTCAAAGTGAAAACGGTTCGTGATTCGGATAAATAGTTTTCAAGATATTTTATTGTTCCAAAACGAATTGAAAACGGTTCGTAATTCGGATAAATAGTTTTCAATATATTTTATTGTTTCAAAACGAATCTCAAAATAAATGCACATAAAGCATTCCCATGGGAGAAAGAGAAATAGCACCCAAATTCTCTCGTGCTGCCACTTGTCACATATTTAAGCATCCATGGGACCACAAGAAGTGAGAAGCTGACACTTGTCATCACGTCACGAATCGTTGGTTTCACTTTGTAAAGGGAAGCCTTTTTCTAACTATTTCCTGCTTTCTATGCACAGACGTATCAATTATAGGCTCTAAATCTGACTGCCCCGGGCCGGCGCACCTCTCACCCTGGGCCAAAGCCGGCCCGCGTGGTCGCTGGACGGACGGTTACAGCAGGCCGCGAGCAAGGATGGAAGTGGCGCCTTCGGAGAGTATGGAACTAACCATCAGGTCGTTCTATAATTGTCGTCTTAATTAAGCATGCCCTTAATTTTAGTATTGTTTTTTAATTACATATTAAAAAGTTGTACCAGACTAAATTACTAGATGCACACATGAAATAACATGAAAGAATCTGGACCATTGAATGTATTCAAGAATCTACCGAGGATCTTGCAAGTCAACGCAACAAATAAAAAAATCAGCTATTAGCAAAAAATATCAACAAATCAGCAAAGGATGACATGTGGGGCCATGTTGCGTTGTGCCACGTCGTCGTCTAGTCAGTACAGAAAACCACCCAAATTGATCGAAAACCACCTTAGGGTGCACATTGACCGGTTTGGTAAACTTCAGGGTGCACATTAGCCAAAAGTTCAGGGTGAAAAGTAACCAAATCATGACATTTGGGGGTGAAAACTATACTTTTTCCTATCAATTATGGGGCCCAAATCTGGCTGGACCTCGCGTCGGTGCACCTCTCATCCTGCGCCAAAGCCGGCTTCGCCGTACGGCCAGTTACAGCAAGCCGCAGGCGAGGATGGAAGTGGCAGCTGCGGAGAGTATGGAACTGACCATCAGGTCATTCTGTAATTGTCGTCCTAATTAAGCAGTCGCCCAAGCTATACCAACTTTTTCTATGTCTTGCTTTAAGCTGCCTCGAGGGTTATGTGAGAGTATAAACTCCCTCCTCCGAAACTTCTGGTGGGGGAGCAAAGATGGCAAGCACAAAACTTGATGGGTATCTTGGGAGGAGATGACCACACCGAAACATGTGGGTGGCATGGGGTTTAGGGATATAGAGATTTTTAATCTTGCTTTGCTAGCAAGGTAGGCGTGGCGAATTCTCTTACACCCGGACACATTGAGTGCGAGAATCTTGAAGGCAGTTTACTTCCCAAACACTAATATCCTTAATGCGGAAGTAGGATCTTATCCGCCTCAGATATGGCGTTAAATTCTGGAAGGAAGGGACACACTCAAGATTGGCGTAATCCGACGGATCGGAACGGGGGAGACGACTTATACGTGGAATGACAATTGGCTGCCGAGGGACACATCTATGCGGCCAACAACATGTATTCAAGATGATCCACCGGAGAGAGTAGCTGAGTTTATTGATGCGACAACGGCAAGCTGGAAGGTTGACAAGTTACACCAATATTTCCTACCGATGGATGTAGAAATCATAAGGGGTATTCCGTTGAGCACAAGGAGAAATGATGATTTCTGGTCATGGAATTTTGAGCGTAATGGATTGTTCTCGGTGAGGTCTGCTTATTGGCTGGTCGTGAGCATTAAAATGCGAAGGGAGGCAGGGTTAGATGATCTCGCTGCTTCTTCTAATCAGAAAAGGGAAGAGATGATGTGGTCCTCGCTCCGGAAGATTAAGGTATCGTCGAAGATACGAGTGTTTATTTGGCGCTTGGCGAGACAATCTATTCCGACGGGTGACGTACGGCACCAACGCAACATGGTGAACGGATAGACGTTGCCTAGAGGGGGGGTGAATAAGCGATTTAAAACTTTTTCCGAGGAGTCAGATTTTCCGGTCCAAGAATGACCCGAAAATTCCGATATGCTTGACAAAGGCGGAATAAAATTAGAGTTTTATTTTAGCAAGCATACAACCTAAATATACTAGGTTCATCTATGTGCACCGACAACTTATGCTAAGCAATACAAGTAACAAGGTGATAGCAATATAGATAACTTCAGGCACGAAGGCTATCACAATGTAAAGTGCATAAGTAAATAGATCGGGTATAGAAATAACCAGGCACGCGGAGACGAGGATGTATTCCCGAGTTCCACACAAAGGGTGTACGTCTCGTTTGGAGAGGTGTGCGCAACCACAACAGATTAGTGATACGTCTCCAACGTATCCATAATTTCTTATGTTCCATGCTATATTATATCATGTTATTACATGTTTTATATACATTTTATATATTTTATACATTTTCTGAAACTAACCTATTAACAAGATGCCACAGTGCGAGTTCCTTGTTTTCTGCTGTTTTTTATTTCAGAAAAGTACTTAAGGAAATATTCTCGGAATTGGACAATTTTTATCCTGGAATTATTTTTGGATTATGAACGTTCCAGAAGATCCAAAACGACAGGAAGTGGGGCACCAAGGCGCCACCACCACGTGCTCGCGCGGCAGGGCCTGAACCCGCGGGAGAACATGCTGTGGGGCCCTCGGGCCTCCACTGACCTCGCCCTTTCACCTACAAGTACCCCCCAAAACCCTAAAAAAATCAGACAGTGTTCATTTTTTCCTCCACGGGTCCGGAGCCGCCGCCGTCGTCAACACCAATTCAAGAGAGATCAGAACTTCTCCCTGGCACCCTGTCGGGAGGGGGAATTGTCACCGGAGTGCTCTACGTCACCATGACCTCCTCCGGACTGATGCGTGAGTAGTCTACCCTTGGACAACGGTCCATACCAGTAGCTAGATGGTTGTCTTCTTCTCTTGTGCTATGATGTTTAGATCTTGTGAGCTACCTATCATGATCAAGATCATCGTTATGTAATTCCTCATGTTGTGTTTGCTGGGATCCGAAGAATAATGAGTACTAAAATTATTGCTTCATAATATGTCATGTGTGTGCTATTTAATGATCTTGCATGCTCTCTGTTACTTATATATGCTCTGGCCAAGTAGATGCTTGTTACTCCAAGAGCGGGTATTTGTGCTCGATAGTAGGTTCATGTCTCTATTTAATCTGGAGTGGTGACAGCTAGCTCTAAGGTTGTAGATATACTGTTGCTACTAGTGATAAAACAGTAGTACTTTATCTAAAGATAATGTTACTTACTTACTTACTTTACACACAGTGCTTAATATGATAATCCGTTGCATGCAACTTAATACTAAAAGGGGTGCGAATGGTCTAAGCACTGTGTGTAAAGTAAGTAAGTAATATCATCCTTAGACAAAGTACTACTGTTTTATCCCTAGTAGCAACAGTACATCTACAACCTTAGAGCTTTCTGTCACTGCCCCAGATTTAATAGAGACATAAACCCACTATCGAGCATAAATACCCCCTCTTATAGTTACGAGCATCTACTTGGCCAAAGCACACACAAGTAACGGAGAGCATGCAAGATCATTAAATAGCGCACATTTGATATATTATGAATCAATAACTTTACTACTCAATATTCATTGTATCCCAGCAAACACAACATGGAGAATTACATAAAGATGATCTTGATCATGATAGATAGCTCACAAGATCTAAACATGATAACACAAGAGGAGAAGACAACCATCTAGCTACTGCTATGGACCCGTAGTCCAAGGGTAGACTACTCACGCATCAGTCCGGAGTCGGTCATGGCGAGGTAGAGGCCTCCGGGGACGATTCCCCCTCCCGGCAGGGTGCCGGGGAGCAGTTCTAATCTCTCCCGAATTGGTGTTGACGGCGGCGGCGGCTCTGGACCCGTGGAGGAAAAAGTGAATATCGTCCGATCGTTTTTAGGTCAGGAGGTATTTTTGGGTGAAAGGGCGAGGTCAGTGGAGGGTCGAGGGTCCACACCACCTCCTGGCGCGACAGAAAAGGGGCCTGGGCTACGGGGTGGTGTGGCCACCTCGTGGCTCTTCTCCGTCTTGTTTTCGGTGTTCTGGAACGTTCCTTTTTCAAAAATAATTCCAGGATCTTTTATTTCCAACTCCGAGAATATTTCCTTAAGTACTTTTCTGAAACCAAAAAGCAGAAAACAGGGAACTGGCACTTTGGCATCTTGTTAATAGGTTAGTTCCAAAAAATGTATAAAACTATATAAAAGGCATATAAAACATGTAATAACATGATATAACATAGCATGGAACATAAGAAATTATAGATACGTTGGAGACGTATCAACATCCCCAAGCTTAGTTCTACTCGTCCCGAGTAGGCAAGAACGATAAAAGAATAATAATTTCTGAAGTGACATGCTTAAACACAATCTTGATCATATAATAATATAAGGCATGAAAACTGATAACAAATGAATAAGGGATGTAGTTTATATTGATATCAAATGAGTAATAAATAAATAAACAAGTAGGTAAAGCAAGCAAAGCTTTCAATGATATAGTACTAGATAGCAATCAACTGTGCAAAGTAGATATTAAAGATGATTTAAGCTTCAAGCACAACAATATAATCATCTAATGCTTCCAACAAACATGACAACTTAATGAAAGGATCAAGTCAAGCAATATCAATATGCACATAGAAGATAAATACATTATTTGTTCAAAAGAAACAAGCAAGCGTTCAACGTTGGTTCCTGACACCAGGATGTTATGGCTAAGAGAATGTTAACGGAGTTTTGGAAGGCCAACGGAAGAAAGGCTCACAAAGCTGTAAATGATCATTAGACAAGAGAAAGTCTTACAATCGAAGCTATGCAAGGAGTAGTGATTGCCATACAACGGATGCACAATGAGCTATAAGTGTATGAAAGCTCTCCAATGAAACTAGTGGGGGTGCATCCAACTTGCTTGCTCACGAAAACCTAGAGCACTTTTGAGGAGGCTCATCAAGGGAATATACAAGCCAAGTTCAATAGTGTAAAGTTCCCCACATAGTTATGCAACTAAGACATGAAAACTCTCTCATATGGAGTAAAGGTACTAAACATAACCACAAATGATGATCACAAATGATATGGTGCTATAACATGAGCACAAGTGTGTGATAAAGAATAGTAATGTTGTCCCCTTTTTTATTTCTTTCTTTTATTTTTTTCTTTTTCTTTTTCTATTTTTTTCTTTTTCTGTTTCTCTTTTCGATGGCCTCCATGGCTCTTTTCACTTTTAGGGGGCAAGCATTCTAATATGATATATGATATATGAAAACACACTAATGATGATATGGCAACATACTGATGGTATAAGTAACTAATATGAATGTGCCATAATAATGCATATGACAACGGTGCCTCCGCCAGTGTAGCAGGTTATGCAATGATCTAGCGTAACATGGGTAAAATCACACATCAGCTTTGTAGAATCACGCAAAGCAACAAATAAGTAATGAATGACTATAAGTCATGTAATGTAAGATGGATGTTGCATGGCAATATATCTCAGAACAGCTATGAAAATGTTGTAGTAGGTAGGTATGGTGGATGTTTTGAGGAAGATATTTGGCTTATGTGTAGGAGAACAAGATGAAGATCTCCCACGAGTTTGTATGTACCCGCGGAAAATTCATCAACTCTCAATGTGAGAAAGGGCAATGCAAAGTACCGAATAGGCTAGCAATATGGTGGTGGAAGTGCCATGAAAATCACAGTTTTAGAACTCACAAGTAAAAAGATTACAAAGAAAAATATGATCGTACAAGGCATAATGAAAATTACTCATAGAGGGATCGTGGTGAATGACAAAGTCACCGTTGGCTTCCCCGACCGTAGCGCATAACATAAAGTCACTACGGCTGCTTTAGGCAAATAGAAGTCATATACCATTATGCAATCAACTGGAAATTTAAGTGTGACACAGCTTGTAGTTTTTCTAGACCAACCATTAATCATTCCACTTTACTAGACCATCATGTTTACCATTAAGCAAATTAATATCTCAAAACAACATCAATGATTCAAATGACACAATTTAATGATCTACAAGATTATGTATCATTTGATTATATCATCTACCACATTTAGCGTTTTCTGTTCTCAACCAAACAACAATCAACTTATTTAAAAGATAAACTCTCCAAGTAATTAAACAATGATATATGAGAGTACAATATAACAAAGCTAACAACTCTAGCAAGAGATGCATGAAAAACAAGAGCTAGAGAGCAAACAATAACATGAAAAGAATACTCAACGAATATAAGTGAAGAATACGTGTATCCATATGAAAATGTGGAGCGTGTCTCTCTCCCACACAAAAGAATGCTAGGATCCATATTTATTCAGAGAATGAAAACAACAAAAACAAACAGACGCTTCAAGATAAGCACATAAGATGTGACGGAATTAAAATATAGTTTTACTAGAAAGGACATGATAGTTGGTCGATGAAGAAGGGGATGCCTTGGGCATCCCCAAGCTTTCACGCTTGAGTCTTCTTGAATTATATTATGGTGGACCACCGGGGCATCCCCAAGGTTTGGCCTTTCTATCCTCTTGATAACATTATATCATCCTTTTCTCTTGATACTCGAAAACTTCCTCCACACCAAACTTAGAGTAACTTCATTAGAGTGTAAGTGCACACACCAAAAATTATGATATTCTGTAGGAACATAATTGCTACCAATGCTACTGGATATTATCTACAACCACTGATACTTAATAGGATAAAAAGATCCAATCAAAATAGCAAAATAGGCATTGCAAAATAAATGACAGAATATGTCAAAAACTGAACAGTCCGTAACGACGATTTTTTTCGAGGCACTTAACTTGCTCAGATCAGAAAACTAAAAACTAATGAAAGTTGCGTATACACTGAGGATTATGCACAAAAAATTGCAGATTTTTCTGGTGTTCCAGTGAATTGATATGAATTTAACGGTGAACAGGAGAATCTGTTTATGCGCAGGAATTGAATTTTAGCATTAACTTTCAACTAGACTCTTAACTTGACACAACATTGCAATAAAATAAAGATACAAAAGAGTTGATACAGAGGTAGGACAAGTCCTTGACACAAGCAAAATAAATTAAAATAACAGGAAATAGAAGTGGGTTGTCTCACATAAGCGCTTTTGTTTAACGTCTTTAAGCTAGGCACAAAGATAAAACTCAAGTATTATGAAGATCAAGAATAGAAACCCTCTCAACTATGCATTGTATTTTATCTATATAAGGTTCAGAGGTACCCCTTTCATTTCTTTTAGGCTTTCTACTTTAATCAAATGGGTTTTGATGGACAATCCAATCAAAATGTTCTTCCAAAGTTTCATGCATAGCTACAAGTTTAACAGGTATTGGCACTTTCATTTCTTCCCCCTTTATAGGTTTGGTTTTCCCTAATTTTTCAAGTGCATTAATAACATCTACACATGAGCCTAGCATATTAAAATGATCAAAAACTTTTCTATCTTCTATGGCAACATCACCAAATTCTTTAAGCAAGGTTTCCATGATAAAACCTTTTTTTCAGCATTTTTAACATTATGAAGATCAAGAAAATGAAGGAGATATGCCCTAGAGGAAATTAATAAAGTGTATTTCTTTATCATATCTCGTTTGTTCATAATACGTTTTTGTGTAATGCTATAACCGTATTAAGCGGAAACATTAATACGAGTGTGATGCGTAAACAACCAAGTCCCTAGTAGCCTATACTGAGACTAGTTTCGTTGCGCGATTGATGATCGAGGTTTCCCGATCATAGGGCATGGCGCCCGTCAGCAATGAAGTCATATCGTTTGTGGAATGATGTGATGGACATACCCATATTTGTAGGACGTAGTCATTACGGTTTCGACCGTGAGATCAACTCTTATTGTTACTAGTAAAATGCCCGTGCGCTGCTACGGGCAGAAAAATCATATTTTTATAAAATAAATGTCAGCACAATCTAAAGTTCTAATCATAACACCTAAGAGCCAAGAAATAGCTTGTACAAGGAAAGTATTCAATCTTATCGCAGGAAGTGTAAAACCCATGCTCAAGAGGTTTCATTGTAATTGTAATGCATGCTATAAAGGCTAACTGGTCGCCAAATGATCAACGGAGTTTCTAGCTTCTACCAACAATTTGATAATTGTTGGCTGTTTACTGAAACGGATACCATCCTACCGATCCTGGCAATGTACTTATGTACATCAACTCATCGCGTTCTCTAGTCAGTTTAGACGTTCGCCCCACATCTTCCTCCATCGCACCCATGTTGTTGGTCCCGCAGCCAGGGCATGTCACATGTGTACCGCCTCTGCAGCTCCTCAACAAATGAATTGTGCACCTTCTCCAGTTCAGCCACGCGCTTGTGCGGAGTCAAGGAAAGCTTCTCTGGACCAACACGGAGGAAGAGGAAGGAGAAGCGTGTACTGCGTACAAGTTAGTGAAATAACTCAGTGAGATAACTGGTAAAAGGATATTCCCCGACCTCCTGCAACTGCTTCGTCTCTTCCCTCACATCCTCCATTAGAGCTCTCTTTGCTCGGACATCAGCCAATAGCCAATTGTTGGACGCGGCGACCTCCTGCAAGAAGTGTTCCGCTTACGAGCAACCTGCCTATGAGGTCCCTGAGCTGCGCAACTGCCTCCGCGTCGCCGTACGTGACCTGCTTTGAGAGGATGTTCTGGAGCGTCACGTCCTTGGCGGCGCCCTTAAACGGTGTTCGCCCGTACACCAGCTCGTAGAGGAAGACGCCGAAGGCCCACCAGTCCACACCGTTGCCGTGCCCGCTCCCGCTCACCAGCTCCGGCGCCAGGTACTCGTGCGTGCCCACGCAGTCCTTGGAGAGTTGGAGTTCGCGTCCGTCGGCTCGGCGACAAACTCGAACTGCTCCTTGGCGTCTACGTCGGCCTCGGCCGTCGCTGCCGCCATTGGCGGATCCGAAGCAAGAAGTTAGCATGCTTCTCTTGCGGCGGCGGCTCGGTTGCCGCACCTGTCTGCGGCGGACGGCGGGCTCCACGGACGCCGGGAGCGCGAGGTCAAAGTCAGAGAGCACGACGTGTCCGTCGCCTCGGAGCAAGACGTTCTCTGGCTTGAGGTCGCGGTACACGAACCCAAGCACGTGCAGGTACTCGAGGGCTAGCAGCACCTCGGCGGCGTAAAGGCAGAGGAAGACCCGTGCTAGGTGTCCGTGGCCGAGCTCGCGGATGAGGTGGAGGTGGCGGCGCATGGTGGGAAAAAAAGAACTGAATCGTTTTTCCACTTACCGGTGGCAGTGGTGGGTAATATATCAGAAATCACAGGGGTAGAATCGGAAAAAAAATGACGTACCATGGACACGGTAAGACATATTATATAGTAGAGATTCCTGGAAGATACTTTGATCGCACCAAATGTCGTATCTTAAATAGTATGACAATAACGGTGATACTTTTGGGTATCGGAAAGGGTTAGTTGAGACGAGTGGTCAAGAGCGGGATTTGCCAATCCGCATAGCAGGATAGATACTCTAGGGACCACTCGGTGAGATTATGTCTAATGAGCTTGCAAGCATGTGACTAGGTCATGGAGACATGAAATCATAAACGAGTAGAAGATAGCATTGTCGGTAACGAGGTCTACTAGGTATGGAGATATCTACGAACGATACTCGAACACGCTAAGTATCGCTATGGCAAAAGGTTTAAGACTTTACGTTCAGTTTTGATAGATGAGAGTCATTCGTTATCACATGGATTAATTCGTCATGAACTACAACATGCAGGGCATGGCTAAGTCCCTGGGTGAAGTGTTTGTGATGCTCAAGACTACTGAGGTGGAAATCAAGAAGGAGCACACGCTGTTGATAGTCAACAAGACCGTCGATTTCAAGAAATCTGGTGCCAAGGGAAAGAAGGGTTGGAAGTCCAGGAGGGAGGGCAAATTGATTGCCAAGCGCAAGACTCCAAAATCTGGTCCCAAAGCTGGCGTGGAGTGCTTCTACTGCAAGGGAAATGATCACTGGAAGCTCAACTGCCCCAAGTACCTGGAGTACAAGAAAACTGGCAAGATAGTCGCCAAAGAGTAAGGTATATTCGATATACATGTTATAGATGTGTAGCTTACATCCGCCCGTAGCAACACTTGGGTATTTGATACTGTTTATGTTGCTCATATTTGTAACTCTCAGGAGGAGTTGTGGAATAAGAGGCGTCTGGCTAAGGATGAGGTGACGATGCGCGTCGGCAACGGATCGAGAGTCGACGTGGAGGCTGTCGGCACACTCCCTCTACATCTACCATCCGGATTAGTTTTGTTTATAAATAAGTGTTATTTTGTACCATCTGTAAGTGTAAACATTACCAGTGGGTCTTGCTTGTTACAATAGGGTTATTCATTTAAATCAGTATCAAGCAGTTGTGCTATTTCAATGAATGATATCTTTTATGTTGATACTCCCGAGAGTAATGGTTTATTCTTGTTCAATCTCGATCGTAATACTCACATCCATAACATAGATGCCAAAAGGATTAAGTGTAGTGATTATATCGCCATGTATATGTTGCATTGCCGTCTCGGTCATATTGGTGTAAAGCGCATGAAGAAACTCCATGCAGATGGACTTTTGGACTCGTTGGATTTTGGATCACTCGATACATGCGAACATGCCTTATGAGCAAAATGACCAAGACACCGTTCAAAGGTTTCATTGAACGGGCATCAGACTTGTCAGGAGTCATACATACAAATGTGTGTGGACCAATGAGCGTGTCGACACGCAATGGTTATCGTTACTTCATCACCTTCACCGATGACTTGAGTAGATACGGTTATATCTATTTGATGAAACACAAGTCTGAAACTTTTGAAAAGTTCAAAGAATTTCAAAGTGAAGTTGAAAATCAGCTTAACAAGAAAATCAAGCACCTCCGATCCGATCGTGGTGGCGAGTATTTGAGTTTTGAGTTTGGCACACATCTGAAGGCATGTGGCATAGTGTCCGGTCTATGATGTCTCTTACCGATTTGCCCGTATCCTTCTAAGGTTATGCGTTAGAAACAAGCGCATTCATTTTAAATAGGGCTCCGTCCAAATCGGTTGAAACGACGACGTATGAGTTATGGTATGGCAAGAAGCCTAAGTTATCGTTTCTGAAGGTTTGGGGTTGTGAGGCGTATGTTAAGAAACTACATCCCGACAAACTCGAACCGAAGTTGGACAAAGTCGTCTTTGTAGGATGTCCGCAGGAAACCGTAGGATACACCTTCTACAAACAAGCTGAGGGCAAAACGTTTGTCGCGAAGACCGGTACCTTTCTAGAGAAGGATTTTCTCGCGAAAGGAGTAAGTGGGATGAAGGTAGACCTCGATGAGATCGTTGATCCTGAACTCGAAATTCCAAGTGACGCAACAGAAGCAGTTCCAGAAACGTCCTCCACAGATGGAGTGGGAGAAACTGTCGAGTAAAGTATTCTACCTCATAGGTCTGGTCGATCTCGTATCGCACCAGAATGGTATGGCAACATGGTTTGCACCGTCATATTAATTGAACAAGACGAACCTACGAACTACAAGGCGGCAATGGCGAGTCTAGAGACCAGAAATGGCTAGAAGCCATGAAATCCGAAATAGGATCCATGTATGATAACAAAGTGTGGACTTTGATGGAGATTCCCGAAGGGCGCAAGGCCATCGAGAATAAATGGATCTTTAAGAAGAAGACGGATGCTGACGGGAATGTAACCGTCTATAAAGCTCGGCTTGTCGCAGAAGGTTTCCGACAGGTTCATAGGATTGACTACGATGAAAATTTTTCACCTGTAGCGATGCTAAAGTCTACTTGGATTTTGTTAGCCGTTGTTGCATATTACGATTATGAAATATGGCAGATGGATGTCAAAACAGCCTTCGTAAATAGTTACATTGAGGAAGAGTTGTATATGGTACAACCGGAAGGTTTGGTCGATACAGAAAATGCTAGCAAGGTATGCAAACCTCAGCGCTACATCTATGGATTGAAGCAAGCATCTCGGAGCTGGAATCTTCGCATTTATTAGGTGATCAAAGGTTTTGGATTTGTCCAAAATTGGGAACACACCTGCATTTACAAGAAAATGAGTGGGAGCTCGGTTGTGTTCTTAGCACTATATGTAGATGATATATTGCTGATTGGGAATGATGTGGAATTTCTGAATAGCGTGAAGAATTATTTAAACAGTAAATTTTCCATGAAGGACTTAGGAGAAGCTGCATACGTCTTTGGCATTAAAATCTATCATGATAGATCAAGACGTCTATTAGCGTTGAGTCAGAATACTTATCTTGATAAAATACTGAAGCGTTTCGGTATGGAGATGGCAAAGAAGGGTTCTCTTCCGGTTATCAAGAATAAAACATTGCGAAAGGCACATTGTCCGGTAATGGAACAAGATAAGGCCGAAATGACTAAACATCCTTATGCTTCAGCCATATGATCGATTATGTATGCAATGTTAAGTACTAGACCTGATGTGGCATTGGCTCTAAGTTTGACAAGCCCTTTCCAAAGTAATCCAGGAATGGCGCATTGGATTGCTGTTAAGAGCATTCTTAAGTATCTCAAGAAGACAAAGGAAACGTTCCTTGTCTATGATGGCTGTGATGAAGAACTTGGCATAACATGTTACGTTGATGCAATTTTCTGCTCAGACCCTGATGACTCTAAGTCACAGACAGGTTATGTGTTCAAGGTGAATGGAGGCGCCGTGTGCTGGAGAAGTGGGAAGCAACCCATCGTCGCACAGTCTATAATGGAGTCAGAGTACATTGCTACTTGCGAAGCCGCGAATGAAGCTGTGTGGCTAAGGAAGTTCATCATTGAACTTGGAGTGTTCCCAAGTGCGCAAGACCCCGTGATCCTCTTCTGCGACAATACGGGTGCCATTGCTAACACCAAGGAGCCAAGGTCTCACTCCACCGCCAAACACATTCTCTAATGATTCCATGTGATACGACAGTACGTACATGAAGGAGATGTAAATATTTGCAAAGTACATACGGATCTGAATGTGGCAGATCCCCTGACGAAGCCTCTTCCGCTTGACAAGCATGAAACACACTAAGTAGCTATGGGTGTTAAGTTTTTACCAAGTTGTAATCTAGATTAATGTGTACTCTAGTGGAAGTGGGAGACTGAAGGAGATATGCCCTAGAGGCAATTAATAAATTGTATTTCTTTATCATATCTCGTTTGTTCATAATTCATTTTTGTGTCATGCTATAACCGTATCAAGCGGAAACATTAATACGGGTGTGATGCGTAAACATATAGGTCCCTAGTAGCCTATACTGAGACTAGTTTCATTGCGTGATTGATGATCGAGGTTTCCCAATCATAGGGCATGGCGCCAGTTGGAAATGAAGTCATATCGTTGGTGGAACGATGTGATGGACATACCCATATTATTAGGACGTAGTCATTACGCCTTAGACCGTGAGATCAGCTCTTATTGTTATTCCTGGAAGATACTTTGATCGCACCAAACGTCGTATCTTATATAGTATGACAATAACGATGATACTTTTGGGTATCGGAAAGGGGTAGTTGAGACGAGGGGTCAAGAGCGGGATTTGCCAATCCGCATAGCAGGATAGATACTCTAGGTCCCACTCGGTGAGATTATGTCTAATGAGGTTGCAAGCATGTGACTAGGTCATAGAGACATGAATCATAGACGAGTAGAATATAGCGTTGTCGTAACGATGTCAGCTAGGTATGGAGATATCTATGAACGATTCTTGAACACGCTAAGTATCGCTATGGCAAAAGGTTTAAGACTTTACGTTCAGGTTTGATAGATGAGAGTCATTCGTTATATCACAGGGATTAATTCATGGGGTCCAGGCCTACGAGTTAGTCGTTGATCAGAGAGGAGTCTCGATCATACCTGTTATTATATCGAACCGCTAGGGTAACACACTTAAGGGGTTTCGAAAAGACAACCGGAAAGGAAAGAGATTACCGGGAACGTCCTGGGAGAGGTCTGCTGGAGATCAGGCAACGACGAAATAGTTTTAGGAGCTAGAATAAATTATATATAATATATTTGATATTAATTAGTGTAATTAATGTCTAAATATGATTTATATTTTTATTTTTGAATTTATTAAGGCTGATTTTCCTAAATGGCCCTTCTGGTGGAAAGAAGGCCCAGTGGGGGAAACTCCCCAAGGGAATTCGGTGGGGGCCATGGAGGCCGGCCTAGGTGGGCCAAATGGGGCCCACCAGGGCCGGTGCACCAGCCTATGTCGCACCAGGCATGTGGGGGTTAGTCGTACATTGCCTGGCTGGCAAGTTGGCTTCCCCCTGGGAGCCTATATATAGAGGGGCACCCCTGGCCTTTTAATTCACCAATTAATTTCCAATTCTCTCTCGATTTCATGATTCCCTTTGTCGGAGTTGCACCGAGTTGAGAGGGGGATCTCTCCACCATAGCCCGCTGCCGCGCTGCTGGTGTTCCGGTCCAACTCTTCCGCTACTCGTCCTAGACTGGAGCTTCGGAGGTCGTCGTTTCCACCGTACGTGTATAACGCCCTGCGAGGTGCTGCGCTAGCGGTGCTGGGAAGTATACTTCCACTACACGACCTTGAGGTCGGCTTCGTCGGTCTTCATCGTCAACGTTCGTGCGGGAACGTAATCCCGCTTTCGGTCTACAAGGGTATGTATTCCGATCTCCGTTCGTACTTCTATATCTGCATAGTATAGATCTTGGCATGTTTAGGGTTATCGTTGCTAGGAAATTTTTTGTTTTCTGCACACGATCCCCTTCAGTGATATCAGAGCCGATCTATCATAGATATAGTTGTACGCTGTTAGAACCCGTGTTCTGCACAGGGGCACTGTTCCTGTTATTTGCTATCCTCTAGCGTGCAGTTGTGATTCCAGCGGCATCGAGTTGATGAAGCGGCCCGGACCGACTTTACGCGTACGCTTACGCGAGACTGGTTCCACTACTGACTTACGGCTTGTATCGTATCTGTGGCTGACGGGTGTTAGTTTCTTTCTCTTTAGTTGGTCTTACATTTTCAATGGAGGGCCCAAAAGGGATGCTTAAATATGCAATTATTGAATTGTTGTTGTGGTCATAAGTTCGTAGGTAAGAAGCGGTTCTTTTTACGAAACCCCAACCACGTAAAATATGCAAAAGATAAAGTAGAAGCGTATAACTTTATTTTGCAGGGGCAGTGTGATATGGTCAAGATAGATTTATTAAATTGTTTATGAACTGCGGACGCCAAGAAGACCATGGCGCAATGGACTATATCACATCGCATTACATTTGATGTTATTGTGTGCATCTTATATTGTGTGATTATATATATTAGTATATATTAGTTACATAGCGGTAATTATATATAAGATGATCCCTTCAAAATACCACTAATGTTCTTCCTCCAACGAGCACCACCAAGAAAGTTCTACGTTATGAGGCAGGCCACGACGATCGGGTGTCAGACATATCGTCGTTCGCATATAGTGGGTGTAAGGCATGTTGCACAAGCGTTACGTGGAGGTTATTGTGGCGAGCCTAGCATATGCAGATATGGCCCCGGAACACAGAGGCCGAAAGGTCGAGCATGAGTCACAAAGTTGTTGTGATTGACAATTGTCTACCCTTAAAGTTGTGTTGCCGGCTCTGACGATAAGGGGTTGTGCAATGGATGGGGGTCGTGTAATCGCTTAAACGACAAGGAGGGATGTTCGTTTGAGTGGGAGTTATGTTAGTTATTTTTTAAAAATACTATAACTCAAATTATTATGAACAAAGTCTTATGTTGTTGCAAATTCCATTGTAGATGTCTCGCCCCTCGTTTAACCTAGGTTTGTTCCTTGAGAAAGAAAAGCTTAAGACCAATGGGTCTAACTTCATGGCATGGTTCCGCAACCTGAGGATCCTCCTCATTCCCCATAGGGTGGCTTACGTCATTGAAGCCGCCATAGGTGACCCTCCAGCAGATGAAGCCTCTGATGATGAGAAGAAGGTCTTCCAGACCAAATCGGAGGATTCCGCTTTTGTCCAGAGTGGCATACTCTACGCCATGAAAGCTGACCTGCAGAAGCGCTTTGAGAAGATGAGCGCCTTTGAGATAATTTCTGATCTCAAGGTTGTCTATGCGCCGCAGGCTAAGGCTGAGAGATATGAAGCTTCTGAGCTTTTCTTCTCGGCCAAGATGGAGGAGGATAGCAGTGTGAGCGAGCATGTGGTCAAGATGTCTGGCTATGTTCAACGCCTGAATGCTCTGGAATGCAAGATTCTCGATGAGCTGGCGATTGATAGGGTGCTGCAATCATTGCCCCCTAGCTATAAAGGCTTCATCATGAACTACAACATGCAGTGTATGGCTAAGTCCCTGGGTGAAGTGTTTGGGATGCTCAGGACTGCTGAGGTGGAAATCAAGAAGGAGCACACGCTGTTGATGGTCAACAAGACCGTCGATTTCAAGAAATCCGGTGGCAAGGGAAAGAAGAGCTGGAAGTCCAAGAGGGAGGGCAAATTGGTTGCCAAGCCCAAGACTCCAAAATCTTCCCAAAGCTGGCGTGGAGTGCTTCTACTGCAAGGGAAATGGTCACTTGAAGCGCAACTGCCCCAAGTACCTGGAGGACAAGAAAACTTGAAAGATAGTCGCCAAAGAGCAAGGTATATTCGATATACATGTCATAGATGTGTAGCTTACATCCGCCCGTAGCAACACTTGGGTATTTGATACTGGTTCTGTTGCTCATATTTGTAACTCCCAGGAGGAGTTGCGGAATAAGTGGCGCCTGGCTAAGGATGTGGTGACGATGCGCGTCGGCAACGGATCGAGAGTCGACGTGGTGGCTGTCGGCACGCTCCCTCTACATCTAACATCGGGATTAGTTTTGGTTTTCAATAAGTGTTATTTTGTACCATCCTTTAGTGTAAACATTATCAGTGGGTCTTGCTTGTTACAAGACGGTTATTCATTTAAATCAGTATCAAGCAGTTGTGCTATTTCAATGAATGATATCTTTTATGTTGATGCACCCGAGAGTAATGGTTTATTCTTGTTGAATCTCGATCGTAATACTCACATCCATAACATAGATTCCAAAAGGATTAAGTGTGGTGATTATACCGCCATGTATATGTGGCATTGCCGTCTCGGTCACATTGGTGTAAAGCGCATGAAGAAACTCCATGCAGATGGACTTTTGGACTCGTTGGATTTTGGATCCCTTGATACATGCGAACCATGCCTTATGGGCAAAATGACCAAGACAGCGTTCAAAGGTTTCGTTGAACGGGCGTCAGAGTTGTTGGGAGTCATACATACAGATGTGTGTGGACCAATGAGTGTGTCGACACGCAATGGTTATCGTTACTTCGTCACCTTCTGTAGCGCCCCATCTTTTAAATAAAGATGAAACACCTGTGTTATGTGCTAGTCCCTGGATCACTGCCAGCACCACAGTACAAAATATATAGTATCATTGCATAAGTATCAAACTACTACAACGAGATCCAAAAATAGCTAAGTATAGCTTTATTACAAAGTGCATAGTCATGAATACTAGCTGAAATGTTCAGAGTTCACAACGAAAGTAATAGCAATGAGCCTCATCTTCTAGCATACGCCACAGGCAGACATGTTGGATGTAGACTCGAGTCCAAACTCACTCCTCATCAGAATTTCCTGCACATTTGAATATGCAGCCCCTGTAGGAGGCCAATACAATGAAGTATTGACAAGTGACTATGGTGTATAATTTATGACAGGTCTAATTCTATATGCATATTTGGCTTGGTGGAGTTGTAGGCTATTTTGCAGAAAGCCAGTTTTCTCCTATCTTTTGTAAAACACTTTTGTTTCTCAAGGACTTGGCACCAAGGGATGAACCACAAGTGCACCAACAATTCTTTCCTTAGTCAAATTTTACTTTATGAAAACTATGATGAGATTCTTCCGTCCATCCTTGTCCAGTTGCTCGAAGTAGTCCATCACCGGGGACACGGGTGAGTACTCAGATTGTCGACTCTGCAGAGGTTGTGCACTTTCACCTTGAGACTCAATTAACCCAAACATCCTATACACGCGGAGTGCATTAAGGAAAGGAGAGAATTGAGACAAGAACTTTCAGAAGAAGAATGCAACCATACTAGCAAGACCCGTTCCACCTACCAACTCTACATCTGCTTGTCAAGCTGACAGGTTGCACTCTCACAACTTAGTAATTCTAGACAGAGCCCATTGTCAAAAGGCTGCACGGGAAGCTTCTAAACTTGGAGGGACTTAGAAATCTCTTTGTTCCTGGGTGGCCGTCCACAAGTGCGCTTCTGGGTGACAACCACCATGCTCATGGCACTAAGTAGAATAGAAATTCATCCTAGGCAAAGACAACCACAAGCATAGTCCCAAAAGCCACTCAACATAAACCAAACAACCAATTCCACCCAGGTGTGCATTTAAAGTTTTAACACTTAGCCATATTTCTATAACATGATAAGTAAACACTTTTTATAGCATAGCTAAGCATCTAATAAAAACTTTTGATGGCTGCATGGGAAGGGATGGCTACACACTACTAGCATATTTTTCAAAGTGTAAACTAACTTAGCATTATAAGATAGTTCAAAAATTCCCTATCATGCATACTACTCAAAATCTACTAATAATGCATATAGAAAACATTGGGTAGATTATGAATGTCACTTGCCTTGGTAACAAGAGGAACAAGCACAACAAGAATAACAATCACAAGGGCCTTCCTCCTCTTCACAATCTAGAGACAAACAATAAAACTAAATAAACACACAAACACAACACTTAAAATATCAAGACAAAAATATGTATGCATGCTTGATATGCAATGAACTTAACAAGACAAAATAATTACCATTTTATTTCCTCTGTTATTAATGCATGAAATGCAATGATCAATATTTTAATATTTTATTTAATCATTTAAAATATTGAGCATAACCTAGTAGTTTTAAGTTCTAAAACCAATTTACTTAATTCTATTATGAGAAGTTTCAAATAAAACTCATGTTGCACTCTCTGGACAGAGGGCATTAATAAAATTCTAAAACAATTGGATTTATTTGGAAAGAATTTTTATTAATTAAGTTATAGATTTAATATCCGAAAGCTAAACTATTAAATTCCGCAATTTAATATATACTAAAAGGACAAATTAATGAAACCATACTAAACTACACGAGCAGAGCTTCACGTGGATATAAAATTCATTAAATTTGGATGAACAGATCGAAAGTTATGAATTTTGCAAGTTTGTATTGTTTTTCTGTTTTTAATTATAAAATCCAGCCGAAAATAGAAAAGAAAAAGGCACGCGGCGTCATCTGATTGGCTGATACCGTTTCGCTCGGATCGCGATTTCTAACCGTCAGATCTAACTAACGTGGACGCTCCAGATCAATCTGATCTAGATCCATTGGATCTAGATCCGACGGCCCGGACGCAAGGGCACGGACGGGCGGCGCGGTTCGCCGGAAAACTTCCGCCCGCGGCGGCGCCCTCGCCGGAGGTGATCTACTACTCGCGAAACGAAGGACATCGGGGGTGTTTTGCTCACCGCTCGGTGCGTGACGACGAGACGATCTCGATGGCGCGGCAGAGGCGGTCGTAGAGGTCCAATCCCTGCTCCAAAGCTCGTCGGAGTTGGAGTAGCGGACGGCGGCTGCGGTTGCGGATGGATGCGTCGACACGCTGCGAAAACAGATGCACGGGCGTGTCAAAAACATGCGCAAACACGAAAGAGAACGAGGGGAGGAGAAAGGAAGAGCCGGGGTGGTCCGAGCGCTACGCACGGCGAGCTCGACGGCGGCGGATTCGCGCGAGATGCCGAACTCGGTGGCGGCGGCCCGGTGGCGTAGATCGTTAGGGTTTTTGGGGTGGAAACGGGAGGCGCGGTCGCGGAATAAATAGTAGGCATCTCCGGGGAACAAACCGTGCGGAAATCCCGTGGATTCGATCCGTGCTCGGATTGGTCTCCGCCGGAGTTCTCGCGACGGGAGGTTGAAGACATCTGACGGGCTGTCCCTACCCGTCAGCGAGAAGAAGTGGGAGGCGGCTACGGGGGCTGGTTTGCTGGGCCGTTTCTTCGCGCGCGCGCGGCAGATAGCAGATGGGCTCGGCCCAGTTAGTTCGTTACACACATTTTTTTCTGTTTTGAACCTTTTCCAAACAATTTGATTTTTAAATCTTATCAAAACATTTCAGAAAAATTCATAAAAATATGTTTTGAAAAGATAATTTAATTTAGAACTTTTTGATATCATTTTGCTAAATAAATAAAATAATAAAATACAGTTTTTTATAAGGAGCTCAAATAGACCTCTTTATTGAAAACAACTTTATTTAAACTTATAATTAAAATTCAAATTATTCGTTATGTGATGCCATGCCTATATGATGCATGATGCATGAATGCAAGGTTTTAAATTTTTGAGAAATTTGGGATGTTACACCTTCACCAATGACTTGAGTAGATACGATTATATCTATTTGATGAAACACAAGTCTGAAACTTTTGAAAAGTTCAAATAATTTCAAAGTGAAGTTGAAAATCAGCTTAACAAGAAAATCAAGCACCTCCGATCCGATCGTGGTGGCGAGTATTTGAGTTTTGAGTTTGGCACACATCTGAAGGCCTGTGGCATAGTGCCACAACTTACGCCTGCCAGAACACCGCAACGAAACGGTGTGTCCGAGCGACGTAATCGTACTCTATTGGATAGTGTCCGCTCTATGATGTCGCTTACCGATTGCACGTATCCTTATGGGGTTATGCGTTAAAAACAACCACATTCATTTTAAATAGGGCTCCGTCAAAATCCGTTGAAACGACACAAGTATGCGTTATGGTATGGCAAGAAGCCCAAGTCATCGTTTCTGAAAGTTAGGGGTTGTGAGGTGTATGTTAAGAAACTACAGCCCGATAAACTCAAACCGAAGTCGGAGAAAGTCGTCTTTGTAGGATATTCGTGGGAAACCGTAGGATACACCTTCTACAACCAAGCTGAGGGCAAAACGTTTGTCGCGAAGACCGGTACCTTTCTAGAGAAGGATTTTCTCGCGAAAGGAGTAAGTGGGAGGAAGGTAGACCTCGATGAGATCGTTGATCCTGAACTCGAAATTCCGAGTGACGCAACGGAAGCAGTTCTAGAAACGTCCTCCACAGATGGAGTGGGAGAAACTGTCGATGAAAGTATTCTACCTCGTTGGTCTGGTAGATCTTGTATCGCACCAAAATGGTATGGCAACATGGTTTGCACCGTCATGTTAATTGAACAAGACGAACCTACGAACTACAAGGAGGCAATGGCGAGTCTAGAGTCCGAGAAATGGCTAGAAGCCATGAAATCCGAAATAGGATCCTTGTATGATAACAAAGTGTGGACTTTTATGGAGATTCCCGAAGGGCGCAAGGCTGTCGAGAATAAATTGATCTTTAAGAAGAAGACTGATGCTGACGGTAATGTAACCGTCTATAAAGCTCGGCTTGTCGCAAAAGGTTTCCGACAGGTTCATGGGATTGACTACGATGAAACTTTTTCACCGGTAGCGATGCTAAAGTCTATTCGGATTTTGTTAGTAGTTGCTGCATATTACGATTATGAAATATGCCAGATGGATGTCAACACAGCCTTCCTAAATGGTAACATTGAGGAAGAGTTGTATATGGTACAACCGGAAGGTTTTGTCGATCCAGAAAATGCTAGCAAGGTATGCAAGCTTCAGCGCTCCATCTATGGATTGAAGCAAGCATCTCGGAGCTGGAATCTTCGCTTTGATGAGGTGACCAAAGGTTTTGGATTTGTCCAAAATTTGGAAGAGACCTGCATTTACAAGAAAATGAGTGGGAGCTCGGTTGTGTTCTTTGCACTATATCTAGATGATATATTGCTGATTGGGAATGATGTGGAACTTCTGAATAGCTTGAAGAATTATTTAAACAGTAAATTTTCCATGAAGGACTTAGGAGAAGCTGCTTACGTCTTTGGCATTAAAATCTATCGTGATAGATCAAGACGTCTATTAGCGTTGAGTCAGAGTACTTATCTTGATAAAATACTGAACCGTTTCGGTATGGAGATGGCAAAGAAGGGTTCTCTACCGGTTATCAAAAATAAAACATTGCAAAAGGCATAGTGTCCAGTAACGGAACAAGGTAAGGCCGAATTGACTAAACATCCTTATGCTTCAGCCATAGGATCGATTATGTATGCAATGTTAAGTACTAACCCTAATGTGGCATTGGCTCTAAGTTTGACAAGCCGTTTCCAGAGTAATCCAGGAATGATGCACTGGATTGCTGTTAAGAGCATTCTTAAGTATCTCAAGAAGACAAAACATACGTTCCTTGTCTATGATGGATGTGATGAAGAACTTGGCGTAACAGGTTACGTTGATGTAAGTTTCTGCTCAGACCCCGATGACTCTTAAATCACAGACAGGTTATGTGTTCAAGGTAAATGGAGGCGTCGTGTGCTGGAGAAGTGGGAAGGACTCCATCGTCGCACAATCTACAATGGAGTCGGAGTACATTGCTGCTTGCGAAGCCGCGAAGGAAGTTGTGTGGCTGAGGGAGTTCATCATTGAACTTGGAGTGTTCCCAAGCGCGCAAGACCCCGTGATCCTCTTCTACGACAATACGGGTGCCATTGCTAAAGCCAAGGAGCCAAGGTCTCACTCCACCGCCAAACACATTCTCTGATGCTTCCATGTGATACGACAGTACATACATGAAGGAGATGTAAAGATTTGCAAAGTACATACGGCTCTGAATGTGGCAGATCCCCTGACGAAGCCTCTTCCGTTTAACAAGCATGAAACACACCAAGTAGCTATGGGTGTAAAGTTTTTACCAAGTTGTAATCTAGATTAATTTATACTCTAGTGCAAGTGGGAGACTGAAGGAGATATGCTCTAGAGGCAATTAATAAAGTGTATTTCTTTATCATATCTCGTTTTTTCATAATACGTTTTTGTGTCATGTTATAACTGTAGTAAGCGGAAACATTAATACGGGTGTGATGCGTAAACAACCAGGTCCCTAGTAGCCTATATTGAGACTAGTTTCGTTGCGTGATTGATGATCGAGGTTTCCCGATCATAGGGCATGGCGCCAGTCGGCAATGAAGTCATATCGTTGGTGGAACGATGTGATGGACATACCCATATTTGTAGGACATAGTCATTACGCCTTCGACCGTGAGATCAACTCTTATTGTTATTCCTGGAAGATACTTTGATCGCACCAAACGTCGTATCTTATATAGTATGACAATAACGGTGATACTTTTGGGTATCGGAAAGGGGTCATTGAGACGAGGGGTCAAGAGCGGGATTTGATTAGAGAGGTTTCATAGATGAGAGTCATTCGTTATATCACAGGGATTAATTCATGGGGTCCAGGCCTACGAGTTAGTCGTTGATTAGAGAGGAGTTTCGATCATACCTGTTATTATATCGAACCGCTAGGGTAACACACTTTAGGGGTTTCGACAAGACAAGCGGAAAGGAAAGAGATCACCGGGATTGTCCCGGGAGAGATCCGATGGAGATCGGGCAGCGACAAAATAGTTTTCGGAGCTAGAATAAATTATATATAATATGTTTGATATTAATTAGTGTAATTAATGTCTAAATATGATTTATGTTTTGATTTTCGAATTTATTAAGGCTGATTTTGCTAAATGGGCCTTCTCGTGGAAAGAAGGCCCATGGGGAAAAAATCACCAAGGGAATTCAGTGGGGGGCATGGAGGCCAGCCTAGGTGGGCCAAGTGGGGCCCACCAGGGCCGGCGCACCAGCCTATGCCGCACCAGGCATGTGGGGTTTATCCCACATTGCATGGTTGGCAAGTTGGCTTCCCCTGGGAGTTTATATATAGAGGGGCACCCCTGGCCTTTTAATTCACCAATTAATTCCCCAATTCTCTCTCGATTTCGTGATTCCCTTTGTCGGAGTTGCACCGAGTTGAGAGGGGGATCTCTCCACCATAACCTGCTGCCGCGCTGCTGGTGTTCCGGTCCAAGTCTTCCGCTGCTCGTCCTGGACTGGAGCTTCGGAGGTCGTTGTCTCCACCGTACGTGTGTAACGCCCCGCGAGGTGCTGCGCTAGCGGTGCTGGGAGGTCTACTTCCAGTACACGACCTTGAGGTCGGCTTCGTCGGTCTTCATCGTCAACGTTCGTGCAGGAACGTAATCCCGCTTTCGGTCTACAAGGGTATGTGTTCCGATCTCCGTTCGTACTTGTATATCTGCATAGTAAAGATCTTGGCATGTTTAGGGTTATCATTGCTAGGATTTTTTTTGTTTTCTGCACACGATCCCCTTCAGAAACATTTTTTGTATTATGGGATTAAGGTTAACAAACCTAGTTTCCAACATGTGAACTATAGAAGTTGCAGCAGTTTCATAGTTTGGGGCAAGTTCTGCTATGGATTTCTCCTCAAGATCACTTTTCTTACTAATATGATTAAAGAATTCTCCAATATTTTATTCTCCAGTTATATAACCACTACCCACCGAAAGATCCTCAAAATTGTACTTAGGAAGCAACATTGTAATGAAGGTAAAACTAAGACCGAAATAACAAAAGAAGGAAAAATAACACAAACTGAAATAACAAAGATAACAAAAACTGAAAATAAAAGTGCAAACCGAAATAAATAAAGTAATGCAAGTAACTAATGTTTTTGTATTTTTGATATTAAGCAAACACGACAGTACTAAAAATGAACTAAGCAATACAATAACAAAATAAAAAGATTGGAAGTGCGAAAACTCCCCTCGTAGTGAATCTTCAAATCTCCCCGGCAACGGTGCCAGAAAAATGCTTGATGCACACGGTGGGTGTGGTGTTGGGAGACCCCAAGAGGAAGGTGTGAAGTAGTGCAGCAGCAAGTTTCACTCAGTTATGAAACCAAAGTTATCGAACCAGTACGAGATGAATGTCCACTCGAGGTTGTTAGCAGCGACGTTGGCGTGGCGCAACACCAGCGTCAGCAACGAACGTGGAGCATGCACACAAACAATCAAGATACTTTGCCCCAACTTAACAGTGAGGTTGTCAATCTCACCGGCTTGCTGTACCAAAGGATTAAACGTATGTGTAGTAGAAAGGATGTTTGTTTGCAGAAAGTAACAGGTTTGTAGTTGTGGTTTTATCAGATTAGTGAGAAGGATCGGGGTCCACAGTTCAATAGTAGTGTCTCTCCATAAATAACATTCATCCATGAGTGGTAAACAAATTACAGCTAGGCAATTGACAGAATAATGATGAGCAACCCAATGCATATACTAACTTTATGATGTCTAGTGTGAGATTCATTCGGGCATTACAACATTATACATAGACCGTTCCAACCGCATCTATGACTAATAATCCACCTTCCGGTTAGCCCCCGCACCCCTTTCAGTATTAAGTTGCATGCAACAGATTACCGCCTTAAGCACTATGTGTAAAGTAAGTAAGTAACATCATCCTTAGACAAAGTACTACTGTTTTATCCCTAGTAGCAACAGTACATCTACAACCTTAGAGCTTTCTGTCACTGCCCCAGGTTAAATAGAGAACCTACTATCGAGCATAAATACCCCCTCTTGGAGTTACGAGCATCTACTTGGCCAGAGCATACACAAGTAACGGAGAGCATGCAAGATCACTAAAGAGCACACACATGATATATTATGAAGCAATAACTTTAGAACTCAATATTCATCGGATCCCAGCAAACACAATATGGAGAATTACATAAAGATGATCTTGATCATGATAGGCAGCTCACAAGATCTAAACATGATAGCACAAGAGGAGAATACAACCATCTTGCTACTGTTATGAACCCATAGTCCAAGGTAGACTACTCACGCATCAGTCCAGAGGCGGTCATGGCGACGTAGAAGCCTCCGGGAGGGTGCCGGGGAGCATTTCTGATCTCTCCCGAAGTGGTGGCGGCGACGGCGGAAAGTGATTAAACATGGCGAGTTTTTAGGCCAGGGATGTATTTATGGGCGAAAGACCTAGGTCGGTGGGCGCCCGGGGGCGCTGACGTGGGGCTACTCTTCGACTACCCCACGGTGAGGCTACCTGGGCCGCGCCAAGCTTATAGAGGCCCGCAGAAGGCCCACTAGCGGTATCATGTGACCCAGTCCTAGTCGGTTAGGTCGCATAGCTTGCCATATCTGTAATTGTCATCGGCACCGTTCACCCGGGACCTTGCCTACCTATAAAGGCCAGGAGGGTTGCTCGTCTCAAGAACACGCTCATAGCCGCCACCGCAAACCCTAGCGAGATCGCAATCTCGCCATTGTAATCGCTACTCGCCATCAATATCAGACAAGCAGGAAGTAGGCCCAGTTCTTTTGGCGGCTTCTCCGAGAAGCTGCCCCTCCCCCAGCTTCCTGGAGAAGCCGTCCCAAAAATTTGAGAGGGCTTCCAAACTCAATGTAAGGTTCCTATTTTGGAAGTTTAGCTAAAATTTTGAGGCGGCTTCTCTAGGAAGCTGGGGGAGGGGTGGCTTCTCGGAGAAGCCGTCAGAAGAACTGGGCCGTAGGGTGTTATCCTCCGGGAGCCTGAACCTGGGTAAATCGCCTCGCTTGTCAGCCGTCGTGATCACCAACCCTTCTCACTCTCCCCCTCAATCAACCCGGGGTGGACAACCCAGGGATTTGTCGAGTTACACCCTCGTCAATTGGCGCCGTCTGTGGGAAAGAACAAGCGTTGGAATCATGGTCGCACCGGCTCCATCCGCAAGGAAGATCGACATCTGCACCACCCGGGAGCCCATCCGCTTTGGCTCCTTCGAGTACGCCTTCCACCCGCCGGCCCACCGCTCGGTGTACGCCGATCTGTACGAAGGTATACACATCACCTTTGGCTCCATATACTGTTTCGTCGACAGTCATGGAATATTCAGGTCCGGGGCGACCGCACCACGCACGGCGGCGACACCCACATCGGCCACCCTCGCGCCGTACCCTCCGTCGTCTACCGCGGGAGCCGCATCTGCCACAACTGTGAGGATCGCATCTACTTCGACTACTTTGACAGCGGCCATGCAGATCGAGTCTACTTCAACCACCTCGATCGCACGGCCGACAAAACCAAGATCTACCTCAACCACGACTGCATCGATTGCACCCGCACGTGTGACCAAGGACGCGCTGCCGACAGCCACGTCGCCCGCATCCTCATGGACTCATCAAGTCTACCCCAAGCCGATCGCACACGCTCCAGCGACTGCGAAATCTCCTTCCACGACCCCTGTAAAGATCGCAAGAAGACGCAACAACGGCTGCGCCGCCCACCACGTGGCAACAATTTTCGATCCAGAGCAAGATTCGGATGAAGGAAGCAGCAGCGGCAGCGTAAACACCCCTTCCCAGGTTTACCCCACGCAAGTCTTCATGGCCGGCACAGCACCTCCAGAAGGCAACGACGAACCCGCATACCCACTGGAGGTGGTCATGCCCGATCAGACGACTCGACTCACCATCACGTGCGATATGGCGATCATGGCCATGAAGCACGTCGACGACGGCACGTTTCGACCACCCGACGCACCTCGGGAGGATCAGCTGGCAGTCCAGCACTTGCTACGCAAGGAAGGCGAACGACTACTCGCCGAAAAAGCCAAACATATCCGGCGCAAGAGGGATGCGGACGCGTCAAGCGCCAGAAGGGCTGCCTACTCGTTTACTTCCTCCACCGAGGTCAGCCAAGGAGGACGGCGACGTAGAGCCCGTGTTCCCCTCATGACGGAAGGCGATCGAGCCAGGATCATGCGCAACCTTGACTCATCCTTCGTCACCGAGGACGAAAACGGGATACCAGTCCCAAACACGGCGAACGCCTGCATCATGGCAGTCGAAACGTACCTTCGGCTCACACAGCCACCGGAGGGAGACGCACGAGCCCTTCTCCACAAGCAACAGATCATGTCCATGAAGGCAATCAAGAAAGCCTTGGCGAACAGGGTGCCAAGCAACCGGGCACGTGAAGAGCAAGAACACCAAGCTCGCGATCCGACAGCACCAGATGTCCCTGCAGCCCAGCCACTGCGACAACCACAACCAGGCGAAGACCTTCGCAACGTCATCACGCAAAGGACGGTAGACCGCAACCGCAGCCAGCGTTCGGCTGACACGACGAACCCAGATGAGCAGGCCGATCGCAACTTCGAGCCGTGCGGCGCCGCATGCTTCAGCTTCAACATTCGCGACACCCGCATGTCGAAGGGCTTCAAGCTAGCAGCAGGAACACCCAGGTACGACGGGAAACAAGACCCGTGTCTCTGGCTCGAAGACTACCTCATCGCATGTACCTGTCAAGGTGGGACATCGACCACAGCGATGCAGTACATCCAGCTCATGCTCCCGGATTCGGCACGCGGATGGCTCACCAGCCAACCCAAGGTCTCTTTCAAGACCTGGGAAGAATTCCAAGATACCTTTATCAAAAGTTTCTCTGGAACATATGCAAGGCCGACGACCTACATCGAGTTGCAAGCCTGTAAGCAAGGAAGAGATGAGTCGCTCCGGTCATACATCCAACGATGAACACTCCTCCGCAACACCATGGAACCCGTCTCAGAAGACCGGGTGATGGACGCGTTCATGCATGGCGTCGCTCGCCGCGACCTCCGCGAAGAGTTCGGTAGTCTCCAGCTGAAGACCACGATCGAGCTCATGAAGATAGCTAACCAGTGGGCCGAAGGAGAGGACTACGTCCGCGACACCTCTCTAAAGAACGAAGCGGGAACAAGTAACTGGCGAGATGGACGCCAGAAGAAGAAACAACGTTTCACCAACCTCGACTCGATCGAGCTAGTAGCGGCGGGATATCAAACCCCCTGTGATGATGCGCGCGATAGCAGTCGCCACTATGACGAAGGTCGCCAGTACAATCGAAACAGCGATCACGGCCGGCAGTCCGACCTAGGACAATACAACCGCAGTAGCGTCAGCATTAGCCGCAATGACGGAGGCCAGAAACGCGAGTGGAAGCGCGCGCTGACCCCAGCAGAGGAGCTGATGCAACCTTGCAAGCATCACTCGTTCCGCAACCCGGAAATGGGCAAGTGGGGCGCCAACCACCTATTGAAAGATTGCCGCAAAGCACGCAAGATTTACCAGGCGATGCAAAATATCATCACCCCTGTGCCAGCGCTGCAGCCAGCCCCGCAGCTCGCCATTCAGGCAGCACCTGCGAACAACAACCCGACACAGGCAGCGGGCACCTTCCCCCAACAGCAGCTACAAGAAGCCCAGCCGATGGCACACGACGCGTACCCAGCTGCGCGGGGACAGCTCAATATGATACAAAAAGGACGCCCTTCAAACAGGGCGCAGAAGCTCATAACCCGCAAAGTACTACAGGCCACTACTTGCCCACCCGTAGTACCAAACTACCTGAGAGGGTCAGTGACACCAATCATGTTCTCCAGGGCAGACCACCCGTCAGATGTACCTTGACCCGGGCATGCCGCCCTAGTCGTTGAAGCCCTGATCGGAGATTACAATCTGAAGAAAGTTTTCATGGATGGAGGAAGTGGCATCAACATCATATTCGCCGACACCCTGAGAAGGATGAACAAGTCGACAAATAAGCTGCCAGAGTCCGAGACCACATTCCACGACATAGTACCAGGGCAAGCAATCACACCCATGGGAACGATCACACTCGACGTCATACTCAGGACACCCAAGCACTTCAGGAAAGAGTCGATCGACTTCGAGGTTGTCGACTGGAAGTCACAATATCATGCTATTCTTGGGCGTCCAACTTTCGCCAGGTTCATGGCAGTACCTCACTACGCCTACCTGATGATCAAGTTGCCTGGACCCAAAGGAGTAATCACGGTACGCGGCGACTTTGACCGCTCTAACAGCTGTGACCGCGAGTTCAGCAGGATCTCTGAGTTCTTCAGGGTCGAAGAGCACTTCAAGGCCATATTAGCCGACAACGACAAGACCATCTTTCCACCCCGAAAGAAGCCAGCCAAGGATGCCTCCTTCAACACGACCGACGACACCACAACTCATCAGGTCCATTCGAGTGACAGCAGCAAGACGATCAAAGTATCCTCAAGCTTGACCCCCGCATAGGAAGGCGCGCTCGTCGAGTTTCTACGTGAGAACTGGAAAATCTTCGCATCGCAACCCTCTGACATGCCAGGAATACCCAGGAATCTCGCCGAGCACTCCTTAAAAGTTCACAAGGACGCCAGACCCGTCAAACAGGCCATGAGACGCTTTTCCGGACCCAAACGGGACGCGATCACCGCAGAAATCGACCGACTGCTGCACGCCAAGTTCATCCGAGAAATCAAGGACTCGGACTGGGTCGCCAACCCTATCCTAGTAGAGAAGAAGAAGACGAAGAAGCTACGCATGTGCGTCGACTTCACCGCCATCAACAAATGCTGCCCCAAGGATCACTTCCCGCTCCCGCGGATAGATCAGATCATCGACTCGACAGCAGGCTGCGAACGCCTATCCTTTCTGGACGCCTACTCAGGTTACCAGCAGATCAGACTGAAAGTCGAAGACAAAGAAAAAACGGTGTTCATCAGACCCGACGGCGTCTTTTGCTACCAGACAATGCCCTTCGGGTTGAAGAACGCTGGCGCCACGTATCAGCGCACAATGCAAGCATGCCTCAAAGGGCTCATCGGGCAAATTGTCCAAGTCTACGTCGATGACATCGTCGTCACGACCCGAAAGGAGGACACCCTAGTTGCCGACCTCCGCAAGGTCTTCGCGGCGCTCGACGCATATCAGATCAAGCTGAACCCAGAAAAGTGTGTTTTCGACGTGCCAGCCGGAGAGCTACTAGGGTACCTCGTCTCTGCAAGAGGAATCGAAGCAAATCCCGAGAAGGTGCAGAATAGACTCACAATGCCAGCACCCACCAAGCTCCGTGAAGTACAACGATTAGCCGGCCGAGTCGCAGATCTCAGCCGGTTCATAAGTAAGTTGGGTGAGAAGTCCTTGCCTTTCTACCAACTGATGAAAAAGACGGACAAGTTCAAGTGGACAGAAGAAGCACAAGAGGCATTCGACCAGCTTAAGAAGACCCTTACGACTTCCCCAGTCCTGGTAGCACCACTGGAGAACGAGCCGCTATACCTGTATGTCTCAGGAACCAACAGGGTAGTGAGCACCGTCCTTGTAGTGGAGCGAGAAGAGGAAGGGCACAGTCATCCTGTCCAGAGGCCAGTCTACTACCTCAGCGAAGTCCTAACACTGTCCAAGAAAAACTACCCGCACTACGAGAAGCTGGCATACGGAGTCTTCATGACTTCCAGGAAGGTCGTCCACTACTTCTCCGAGCACCCGATCACGGTGGTAAGTTCCTCTGGACTAGCAGACATCCTCACAAACCAGCGCGCGACAGGACGAGTCGCCAAGTGGGTTGTCGAACTAGGACCCTGGGGGCTGAAGTACGCTCACCCGAAGTCCATCAAGACCCAAGTCCTCCCGGAATTCACCACCGAGTGGATAGAAGCCCAGCTACTAGATGTCCCTGACCTGTCCAACGCATGGACAATGTACTTTGACGGATCCAAGAAGTTCAAGTCAGCAGGG
The DNA here is from genome assembly GCA_026929855.1 of Poa annua. Lineage (NCBI taxonomy): Eukaryota > Viridiplantae > Streptophyta > Magnoliopsida > Poales > Poaceae > Poa > Poa annua. The sequence continues at coordinate 62,807,009 of CM049429.1, read as the reverse complement.
GCAGGAGTCGTACTCATCTCCCCCAAAGGCGACAAGCTAAAATATGTTCTGCAGATGGACTTCCCGACACCCTCCAACAACGAAGCAGAGTACGAGGCCCTGATCCATGGCATGCGGATGGCCAAAAACTGCGGCGCCACACACCTCATGATCTATGGCGACTCCTACCTCGTCGTACAGCAAACCATGAAGTCTTGCAACGCCATCGCCGACAACATGATCGCCTATAGAGACCTGTACAACCAGCTGGAGGGCACATTCAACGGCTGCGAGTTGCGGCACATCGGTCACGATAGCAACGAGGAAGCCGACGCCCTCGCCAACATGGGGTCAGACAAGGTACCAGTGCCACCCGACGTCTTCCTCGAGCGCATCACGCAAAGATCCATCAAGACTCGCCCTGCAACAAAACCCTCCACACCAGCAACGAGCACCACCAACCCGCCGAGCAAGGAAAAAGAGCCCATGGAGGTCATGATGGTCGAAGCTACATGGACAGGACCATACCTTGCGTACATACTGCACCGGAGGCTGCCAACCGATCCAGTCGAAGCAAAGCGCATCATCCGGCACTCCAAAGGTTTCACCGTCGTCAACGGGGAACTCTACAAGAGAAGCATCTCAGGAATTGTGCAAAGGTGCGTAGATCCAGTACACGGCCAGGCCATCCTTCTCGAAATCCATGCGGGTATCTGCGGGCATCATGCAAGCAGTCGAGCCTTGGTGGCCAAAGCGCTGCGAGTCGGGTTCTACTGGCCAACAGTTATGCAAGACGCAGAAGACCTAGTAAAGAAATGCCCGGGTGCCAGGAATTTGCAAACAAGCCACACGCACCAGCGTCCGCGCTCAAGACAATACCACTAGCCTGGCCCTTCGCCCAATGGGGGTTGGACATGGTAGGCCCGCTAAAGAAATCCTCACCCGGAGGGCACACTCACCTTCTGGTCGCAGTCGACAAGTTCACCAAGTGGATTGAGGCCGTGACTATCACAAGTTCGACTGCATCGTCAGCGGTCAACTTCATCAGGTCCATCATCTTCAGATTCGGGGTACCAAACGGGATCATCACGGACAACGGCTCGAACTTCACGGCCGAATAGTTCAAAGACTTCTGCTCAGAACAAGGCATCAAGCTCAACTATGCATCTTTTTCGCACCCGCGGTCCAATGGGCAAGTTGAGAAAGCCAACGGCTTAGTCTGTAGCGGCATCAAAAAACGCCTACGAGTACGGCTGAGACGTGCCGCAGGCGCATGGGTAGAAGAACTGCCGTCAGTCCTCTGGAGTCTACGAACCACGCCAAACAGGTCCACTCAGTACACTCCATTCTTGATGGTGTATGGTGCAGAGGCGGTTCTCCCTTGCGACATCAAATTCGACGCACCAAGAGTGGTCTCCTACGACGAGTCATATGCAGAAGAGGCACTCGAAGAGGCGGTTCTCCCTTGCGACATCAAATTCGACGCACCAAGAGTGGTCTCCTACGACGAGTCATATGCAGAAGAGGCACTCGAAGACAGCATGGACATCCTGAACGAAGCGCGCGACATCGCCCTAGCACGGTCAGCCGTGTATCAGCAAGACCTGCACAACTACCATGGAAGGAGGTTGCGACCAAGGGTATTCGTCGCAGGCGACCTGGTCCTCCGCCTCAAGCAGAAGAAGGTGCACAAGCTCGCCTCCCCATGGGAGGGCCCATATGTTGTGACAGAGGCAATAGGCAACGGAGCTTACCGTCTGAAGGACTCGAAGACGGGAGCAGTCTGTAGCAACCCATGGAACGTCGTGCAACTTCGTCGGTTCTACGCCTAGTCGACAAAATCATTGTACCAAAGAAAGCATGTCAACGCGGCAGGTTTCAGACGTACTCTTTCCCTTACCAGGGTACCTAAGGGGACTGGAAGGGTTTTAATGAGGCGGCATGTTCGCAAGAATCAATAAAGAAGATTTGTAGAAAAAAGCTGTCCACCTTACCTTCTAAGTCAAGGCAATTAATAACCTAGGCCGTCACTCAAATCACTCGAGGGCTGCACCATACAGGTTGAAACAAAAATCCTAGGCCGTCACTCGAATAACTCGGGGGCTGCGCCATACAGGTTGAAAAATAAGCCTAGGCCGCCACTCGAATCACTCGAGGGCTGCGCCATGCAGGCCCTACTCGTAAAATCCTAGGCCGCCACCCGAACCACTCGGGGGCTGCGCCATACAGGTCAAGTCCTAAAATCCTAGGCCGCCGACCGACACACTCGGGGGCTGCGCTTCACAGGTATCACTTGAAATCCTAGGCCACCACTCGAACCACTCGGGGGTTGCGCCATGCAGGTCCTACTCGTAAAATCCTAGTCCGCCACCCGAACCACTCGGGGGCTGCGCCATGCTGGTCAAGTCCTAAAATCCTAGGCCACCACTCGAAACACTCGAGGGCTGCGCTTTACAGGTATCACTTGAAATCCTAGGACGCCACTCGAACCACTCGTGGGCTGCGCCATACAGGTCCACGACACAGCCATGGCCGCTACCCAAGGCACTCGGGGGCTGCGCCGTACAGTTCCACGACTCGCGCTCAATGTACTCAAGCCACGTCGCACAAGACCTAGTCCTAAGTCGCACTAAGTCCATCAGAAGGAGCACAACAGATAGTCGTACATGAAAGCAAACATTTATAACTTGCTTACTCGGGGATTCCCCATATCTCGTACATTGATGTTTACATTTGGCAAATTTGCCTCCTATGACTAATCCTGTACAACAGAAGATTGTTGTCCCTAATCTGCAGGCTCATCCTTTGGCGCGTCGAGTGGCCCTACAAGGCGCTCACTCAGCTTTTGGACCTGCTCAACCATTTGGCGAGCAGCCGCCAAGGTGTCGGCGTAGTCATCGTCCCCGGGCAGGCCACCCAGCACCCTCTCTAGAGGAAGATTCGGCCGGTGCAGCCGGACGTACGCCAGCGCCACATTCGCCCCAGCGACGAGTTGCGCGTTGACTATCTCCTTCAACGCGTCACCCTCGCGGAACCTCTCCAGCAAGGCGGCCAACCCATGCGGTTGCCCATTGTGTGGGAAGTACACAGGGTGGATATGCCAGAGGGTCTTCCGGCAACCTTCAAGAAGAAAGGCAGCCCGCCAAGTTCGATCGAGCATGCGCGTGAGGATTCGCCCTCCTTACTTGTTCGACCAGAAGTGGCGAGCTTCAAAAGAATCGTCAGTCGCCTCTCGGGTGACCCGCTCTTCAACCCGAGCCTGCTCAGCCTGCCAATCTAGGTTCACATCTGCGCCCAGAAATTACAAGTTATAACCCGCAAATCTAAAGGAGGAAGTCAAGCAACAAAAGGCTACCGACCTTGCAGCTGCCGCTGATTAGATCAATCTCGCCAAGCAAAAATTCCTCGCGCTAGGAGAACCCCGCAGTAGGACGCGATTTGGAGCGCTCCAACTCCAACTCAGCAAGCTTCAGACTCGCTTCAAGGCCAATCACCTTATTCCTCATATAGGTGATCAACCGCTGGTCATTTGTGCTTCGATGAGGAACGGGTGCTGATCGACGACGACGCCTAGCTGCAGTCGAACGAGAACCTCCCTCGCCACTCGCGCAAGTCGTCGGAGCAACGGAAGTGGACTCGTGCAGGACAATCTGTCACGAATATGCAGTGTCAATACAGAAAAGACAACTTTTTAGCCAAAGCAAGTTGAAGGGAAGGAAATTATAATTCAGAATAAAAGAGGATCCAAGAAGACACGACAAAATAAAGATCATTACAAGCTGCAAAATGAAGTACAGGTTTGTCGGCCCAGTGGGAACTGGGGTATGGAGAGCCCATTCCCCCCAGGCCTCGCACGCTGGCCAGACAGACAAAACGACTAAGAACCAGGCATCACCGCCTGGCGGGACCCTCGAGAGGCAATTCCCCTCGAGGGCCTGAAGAGGAAACGAGGGCCTCAAGGGATCCCTCGCCTCAGGGGACCCTCCCGAGGCGCCAGTTCGCCTCGAGGGAGTCCCACATGAATCTCCCATCAGGCCTCCCCGCACCTGAGGGGAAACGTCACGGCCAAGGAAGTACGGCAAGGCGCACATGGGCTCTGCCACGCCCACGTGGTGACGCAAGCACCCCCGTTGCCGTTTTGGTGATAAAGGGGTCAATGAAGCAGCTCCGCCTGCTGCGCAGCTGCCAGGACCTTCTTCTCTGGCAATAAAGCAGGTGGACGGCGCAACCCTCCAACGGAGAACGTCATTGTGGGCTCCACCTCAGAAACTGCCCTCTCTGCAGGCAGTATAGCGCGGTCGGCCGCCGGTCGACCACCGCGCCCTCCTTTATCAACAATGGACCGCGTCCATGGACAAGGACGCCGCGGTGGACTCCAACTCCACCATGCAGCTGCCATGTGGGAGGCACCTTGAAGGCCAAGACGAAGGAGAGCGCCAGAGGCGCCTATAAAAGGAGGAAGACATCCTTCGTAGCACGGGTCGACTCTTTGCGTGCTACAACCCTTGTAAACCCTAGCAACACTTGTTAGGATAGCCTTGAGCCCGAGGAGGAAGAATATCATCGCTTCCCTCCTCAGGCAAGAACTGCCTCAAGGGGGCCTCCGGCAGACTCCACTGTACTGTAAACTCCATCATCTAATACAGACAAGCAGGAGTAGCGGTCTTGCCTCCTCACGAGGGTCGTGAACCTGGGTAAGGGCCGGTGTCTTCCTCTGTCGTGTGCGTGTCTTCTTCGGGTCCGGCGAGCAACGTCGCAGAGCCACTCGAGGGTCTAGACCTCCGCGTTCAATCCCCTTCACGAACTACTCTTCAGGAAGTGACTACCCCCGATTCTAGGGAGTCATAACCTGACATTTGACGCGCCAGGTAGGGGGTTGAGGCGCGTCAACAACCTTCGAGTTCGTCTCCGCGCCATGGTGAACACCCGCGCCACCCGCGTCGCCCGCGCCAACCGACGTGCGCCTGGGGGAGCACGCGCGCCGCCAGGCACCGCGACCACCCGCGCGCGGCGGGGCTGACCCCGCCATGAAGAGCATGTGTAATGCCCCAATCCATAAATTATACAGTGATGCTATGTGTCGGTGGTCATGCTACATAATCGAAGGTTACTGGGGTTACCACTCCCAGGCCGAGTAAACATCGGCAGGCGTGCTCGGCATGGATCATCGGCAACACAACCCTTCGATCATGCCATATCCAAAGCATAGCCCTCACGTATAATAAAGAGACTGAAACACCGGAACACCTGGCACATGACAGACCCTACGACTCTAGATAAATGTAGTTCAACTCTTAGTAGAGAAAGATAGCAAATATTACAATCCAAGGTCACAGACCCATCAGTACATCAAGCGGAAGCAAAATAAGTTGTTCTAACAATAAGATCCAAATATGGCCTAAGAGGCCTACAGATAAACAATCCCGTGCCAGCTGGTTCCTAGTTGCCCCAGGCTGCCACCCGGGAACCCCAGACTACTCGTCGATGTCAACATAGAACCCACCTTCGGGGTAGGTAAAGTCCTCCTCTGAAACAAAAATAAACAAGGGTGAGTTCGACGAACTCAACAAGATTTTGAGCTATTTGCTCTATGATTGGCTCTCAAGGTTTTATGGCTGTTTTGCGTAAAGCTGATTTTATTCTTAAAATATGACTCCAAGGCATCGACTATTAGAACATTTTCGAAGAGGGGTAAGAAGTAACTCTTCTCTTTTGATTCATTTCTCATCATCCACCCCTGTACCTGTTCTTCAAAGGCACCTCCCCGAATCACCCTCGAGGAAGTCAACCTTACAATCGTGAGTGGTACCTTTAGTACCCAGTTTTTAATCATTCCGTTAAAGTTATTCTATGATCCCTGAATTCGTCACCAAGTCGTCCTTAACCGTGGACACGACTTTTCGAAAAGATTTATCCCTGCAGGGGGTGTACAATGTGAAAGTCGCCAGGTTCCCGAGGGACCTCCCAGCTCCTTATCCATGCGTACCGTCCGGCCCATTGCCTGTACAACTAGCTCTCTTCCGGGGAAAGCCGGCTGGGTGGGAGCGGCTACGACATTTACCTCGCTTTGGACTAACCCAGGATCATCAGTGACCGTAGGACAAGTTCAGTGCCTCCAACACCCTGCCCCGCGGCCACTCATTTTCCTACCACCATCATCCTCATCTCAGTCTTGGCCACCATCTTAACACACGCGCAAATGGAAAGCCAAACTAGAGGACCCTCGGCTAGTCCGACACAAGTTAGTCGGTCGATGAGGTTCCATATACCCACGCATGGTAGCACGCTCAAATTGGCTCGAAGGCGAGAACTCGCACTGAGGCGGCGAGAACGAGACAACCCACCACATACCATGTGGCCTCTCATCCCCACCGTTTAGCATTTTATTAAATATTACCACCATTTCTCCCCCATCATCCGCGGAATTTCCACATCTGATCCCGACATGAATATCCATCGGATCACTAAGCAGTTAACTAAGCAGGGCTAAGCAACAACCTAGCAAAGTAATTAATTCCGGCCATCAACACAATTCTATGGTTAATAGGAGGGGAAAAACAGGTAATGGCTTCAGTAACTGCATGCAACTTTAGGATACTCTAATCCAATCAAATTGACATTTGGAACCGCATGCAATAATATAGTGGAGAAAATAATTTGCGTAAAATAGGATAAGATATGCAAGAGGGTGGGGATCACGCTTGCCTTGCTCAGCAGGCGGGTAATACTGATCTTCGGGGTATTGTGGCGAGACCCCGGTTCCTGGATCTATCGATGCGTAAAAACACCGGAAAGAACACAATCAATACAAGCATTTCATATGCAATGCGCAAACACATGATGGTATGACATTTTAATGCACTGAACTATTATCACAACTACATGACATTTAAATGGGATGCTAAGAATAATTATTCAACGACATAGGAAACGTATTTTCCTATTTGTTTTTATGTGCATCTTCAATTTTATTTGAGGTAAACATGCTTGAAATGAGTGGTAAGGTGTAGCTCATGGGCTGATGAGCATTTCCAATAAAAGGGGCACCACTTTAGTAATTGGAGAAATTTATTTTAAATTTGAATCACACATTTTATTTCTACCCCTTTGTTAGTTTAGCAAAACAGAAAAATATATTAACAGCAATGGACAAGTGGATCATTCTATTAATTAGCCTTTAATTTTCTGATCATTTTGGTATATTATTTGCTAAATTTGGATAAGTATTTTGAAAGTTATGAATTTTTGAAGTTTGAAACATTTTCTGTCTTTTATTAAATCGCAGATAAATCAGTCCGGTCATTTTTCACCGAACGCGAGGCTACCCCGAGCCACTGACGGTGGGGCCAGCGGCCAGGGTGGCGCTGACGCGGCGCTGACGCGGCGCGGGCGGGCTCGGGGCCGCTGACGGGTGGGGCCCGCCTGTCAGTGGGGGCGGCTTTTAATCCCAAAAAGGGGTGGCGCCGGACGGGGAATCGAACCCGCGACCTCGCGGGCGCGCGCGCGGCGTGCGAGCCACTGGGACGATGCGGTGTTAGTGCTAGTAATCGCGTCGGTTTCGTTATGAAGTTCTAACCGTGGATCGCGACTGCCGGCGACGACGGCGGACGGCCGAGCGTCCTCTCGCACGGAGACGAGGCTACAGAGCAGGGGGAGGGAGGGGAGGATGCCCCGGAGGACGGCGGGCTCACCCTAGGTGCGTGGGGGTGCTCAGCGTGGTCGGAGGAGGTCGGGAGGGGCGGCAATGGCGCGGCGAAGCTCCGGCCGTCCGTGAGGAAGACGACCGTTTCCCGGCGATGTACGGCGTCCCGGCTCGATTCGTTCGGCGGAGAGGTGGAGTACGGCGGGGCCGAGGCAGTGGCGCGCTGCGATCTGCTCCAGGGGGTCTCAGTCGACGGCGCGGAGGCGGCGCATCCCGGCGGCCATGGCGGCTCGGTGGGGGAGGAATAGGAGGAAATATCGGGGGGGGAAGAGAGCTGGGCAGCGCGGTGGCGACCTTATCCACCCCCAGGGCAGCAGAGGAGGAGGGGGGGTCCGGCGCGGCGTAGGAGGGCGCGGCACGTCGAGCGGGTCCGGCGGCAGCAGCTGCTGCGGTCGCTACAGGAGGAAGATGGAGTTTTTGCAAAAACCTCCCTGGGCAACTTTCCTCTTCTACCACAAACAGGTCCTTCCCCACTACAAAGAGGTCCTTTCTTAATTCTTTTCAGAACCAGAGCACTGTTTTGATTTTATTGAGGCAGTTAAACATTTTATAAAAATTTGAGAAAATTCAGGGAGCTTCCCCATACCATTTAGAGGTACCACAAAAATTGGCATCCCAAAATAAAATGTTTTGGTGCACTTTTGTTCATAGATGTTAAAAGGGCATTTTGTTGATATTTTCATATGTTGCCCCTTTTATAAATTGGAGACAATGTAGATATAATAATTTGAGCTCTTGGAACTTCCTTGACAAATATGCCACATTCAAAATAGTTTGTTCTTAGCCAGTGCAATTATCTCATGTTGAACTCTTGTAACTTCCTTGACAAATATGCAAGATTAAAGTGGGGGAGTGGTAATGTTCATAGTAGTAGCAACATGATAAACATGCCATGATGCAATTACACAAAAGTGGAAAAATTACAGAGGTTTTTAGGTTTTAACCCTTGGGCTGTTACAAATCTACCCCCCTTACACGAATCTCGTCCCGAGATTCTAAAGTGGCGGAAGAAAGTCGGGATACTCCTCACGAAGACTAGACTCTCTTTCCCAGGTAGCTTCTTCTTCGGAATGGTGAGACCACTGAACCTTGAAGAACTTGGTAGTCTTATTCCGAGTCTTCCTTTCCGCTTCATCTAGGATACGTATGGGATGCTCGCGATACGTGAGATCCGCCTGGATATCCAGCTCCTCATGACTGACTCCACGGATAGGATCCTTGAAGCAACGGCGGAGTTGGGATACATGGAACACATCATGTACATCCGGGAAGTTGGCGGGGAGTTCGAGTTGGTAGGATAGATCTCCTCGTTTGGCCAGAATAGTGAAAGGGCCAACAAAACGAGGGGCCAATTTTCCCTTGATTCCAAAGCGACGAACACCACGAAGAGGAGAGACGCGTAGGTAGGCCTTGTCACCAATTTCATAATGGACCTCCCTATGGTGCTTATCATAGTAGCTCTTCTGCCTAGATTGGGCAATCTTCAGATTCTCCCGTATGATTCTCACCTTCTCCTCAGCTTCATTGATCACCTCTGGACCCAAGAGTTGCCTCTCTCCGGTCTCGGACCAATTCAGCGGAGTTCGGCATTTTCTTCCATACAGAACCTCGAATGGGGCCATACCCAGACTCGCTTGGTAGCTATTGTTGTAGGAAAACTCAGCGTAGGGAAGGTATTTTTCCCACCCCTTTCCAAAAGAGATTACACAAGCCCGAAGCATGTCCTCCAGAACTTGGTTCACCCTTTCGGTCTGTCCATCAGTTTGGGGATGGAAGGCTGTGCTGAAGTTGAGGCGGGTTCCCATAGCTTGTTGGAAACTCGTCCAGAACTTGGAGGTGAACAAGCTGCCACGATCAGAGATTATCCTCTGGGGAACACCGTGAAGTACGATGATCCGGGAGGCATACAGGTCAGCCAGCTTAGCAGCTGTGATGTCGACTCGCACTGGGAGGAAGTGAGCCACTTTGGATAGTCGATCGATGATCACCCAGATAGCATCGTTGCCCTTGGGAGACTTTGGCAGACCTGTAATAAAGTCCATACCAATCTCATCCCACTTCCATTCTGGTATCGCAATCGGGCGAAGAGTGCCAGCAGGCCTTTGATGTTCAGCCTTTACACGACGACAGGTGTCGCATTCCGAGACATACTTGGCGATTTCTCTTTTCATCCGAGTCCACCAGAATAGGGGTCGGAGGTCTTGGTACATTTTAGTACTACCGGGATGAATAGAGAGAGGGGAATCATGCGCTTCTTTGAGGATCAGCTACTTCAGATTTTGTTCCTTTGGCACTACCAGACGGTCACCAAAGTACACGATTCCCGCTTCATTCTCCGAGAAGCATTTGGCCTTTCCACTAGCAATGTTCTTCTTGATATTAATAATGCCAGTATCTAGTTTCTGCGCCTCCTTTATCTGGTCTACTAGAGTAGATTTGATTTCCAGATTTGCGAGATAGCCAGAAGGGACAATTTCTAGGTTCAAACGGGCGAACTCTTCATGGAGAGCAGGTTGAGCCTTCTCAACCATCAGGTTGTTGCTATAAGCTTTTCGACTTAGCGCGTCGGCCACGACGTTCGCCTTGCCGGGTTGGTAATTCAGACTCACATCATAGTCTTTAATTAACTCCAACCAACGTCTTTGCCTGAGATTTAGGTCCGGCTGAGTGAATAGGTACTTCAGACTCTTGTGATCTGAGTAAATCTCGCAACGGTTACCAAACAGGTATGGTCTCCATTGCTTCAGAGCGTAAACCACTGCGGCAAGCTCCAAATCATGAGTCGGGTAGTTTTGCTCATGTGTCTTCAATTGGCGAGAGGCATATGCCACGGCATGGCCATCTTGCATTAACACACAGCCCAGGCCTTGCAGAGAGGCGTCACAGAAGACCATGAAATCCTTGCTTGCGTCTGGCAGGGCAAGCACATGAGCAGAAGTGAGTTTGGCCTTCAGGGTTTTGAAGCTCTCCTCAGCTTGGTCCGTCCATACGAACCTTGTATCCTTCTTGAGAAGGTTGGTCAGGGGCTTGGCTATTTTGGAGAACCCTTCGATGAATCGGCGGTAGTAACCTGCCAATCCCAGAAAGCTGCGGATGTCCTTGACAGACATGGGGGTTATCCAATCCATAATAGTTCGAACCTTGTCGGGAACGACAGCCACTCCATTTGCGGATATCACATGTCCGAGGAATATGAGATTATCCAACCAAAACTCACACTTGGAGAACTTGGCATAGAGGCGGTGTTCTCGAAGGCGTGTCAGGATCAAACGAAGATGTTCGGCATGCTCTTCATCGGTTTTGGAGTAGACGAGAATGTCGTCGATGTAAATGACAACAAACTTGTCGAGATAATCCATGAAGACGGAGTTCATGAGCCTCATGAACGTCGCAGGAGCATTGGTGAGACCAAAGGACATAACGGTATACTCATATGAGCCATATCGAGTAACAAATGCCGTCTTTGGAATATCCTGCTCTCTGATCTTGATCTGATGGTACCCTGATCTCAGGTCCATCTTGGAAAATACCGTTGCTCCAGCTAGTTGATCCAATAGATCATTGATACGAGGAATAGGGTACTTGTTTTTGACTGTCACCGCATTTAACGGCCTGTAGTCAGAGACTAGACGAGGCACGGTAGAATCCCTCTTCTTGACGAAGAGTACGGGACAGCCCCAAGGTGAACTGCTCGGCCGAATGAACTCTTTCGCTACCAGTTCATCGATTGCTCCTTTAATAGCGCCAGCTCCTCCAACGGGGGTGGGCGAAGTAGTGTGAGAGGAAGCGTCCCATCCATGACATACGGGCGCATACTCATCAGAGTATGACGGTGGCTAGCGCGCGCCGAGACAGCGTAGCGGTACCACTGCCGGGCTCGACGGTCCAACGCTCGGACTAGCTCAATCAGTGCCCGGTGCCTGCTGTCCGACTCCATCTCGCCGCTGCTGTACACAGCACGGTAAACACCCGACGTGCTGTCGTCGGCAGCGGGGAAGTGGCAGAAATCCGACGCCTGGTTAGCGAGGTACGGACAGTAGCTGCGGTAAATAGAGAGGCCGTATACGCGGCCTCCTGAACCGCCTGCTCCACAGTCATACCCACGCCTCCAGCTACGTTCTCAACGCAACCCTCGTCGTTGAGCACGCGCACCTTACAGAAGAACTGCGCCTGGCTGTACGGTGCATACTCCTCATACACCGTGTACTCCGGGTACCACCTACAACCCTTGCTGGCCAAAGCTGCGGCAAACAAGGCGGGGAACCCTCGAACACCCTCACATCGAGTGAGGCGAACAACCAAGCCCGAACCAGTCATCTGTAGCAAAAATAGTTCAAATGTCAGGTCCGGAGACTCTAGAGTCGGGAATGAAAATAGAACTCGGGTAGAGACTAGGAACAGCAAGGAAAAAGATCCTGAACGCAAGCAGAGGGACGGGAGCCCCAAAAGCTGGTCGCCCCGCACCCTGAACCCAAAGTGGGTAAGAGTACACCACTTGTATGACAAGCCATGCGCGGCGGAAGCGACACGTAATTAGGCCCAAAACAAATAGAGGTAAGATGGCTCCGAGATTAGAGGGTAACCAGATAAGGAGTAAAAAGAATCCTAAGATGGTTTTCACAACTCATTTTTAGTTTAGAAATATTTTTACCAACACTAGACTCAACGTCGACCAGTAGTAAGGGTTTCCTACAGGCGGTACTGCTCTGATACCAAGTTGTAATGCCCCAATCCATAAATTATACAGTGATGCTATGTGTCGGTGGTCATGCTACATAATCGAAGGTTACTGGGGTTACCACTCCCAGGCCGAGTAAACATCGGCAGGCGTGCTCGGCATGGATCATCGGCAACACAACCCTTCGATCATGCCATATCCAAAGCATAGCCCTCACGTATAATAAAGAGACTGAAACACCGGAACACCTGGCACATGACAGACCCTACGACTCTAGATAAATGTAGTTCAACTCTTAGTAGAGAAAGATAGCAAATATTACAATCCAAGGTCACAGACCCATCAGTACATCAAGCGGAAGCAAAATAAGTTGTTCTAACAACAAGATCCAAATATGGCCTAAGAGGCCTACAGATAAACAATCCCGTGCCAGCTGGTTCCTAGTTGCCCCAGGCTGCCACCCGGGAACCCCAGACTACTCGTCGATGTCAACATAGAACCCACCTTCGGGGTAGGTAAAGTCCTCCTCTGAAACAAAAATAAACAAGGGTGAGTTCGACGAACTCAACAAGATTTTGAGCTATTTGCTCTATGATTGGCTCTCAAGGTTTTATGGCTGTTTTGCGTAAAGCTGATTTTATTCTTAAAATATGACTCCAAGGCATCGACTATTAGAACATTTTCGAAGAGGGGTAAGAAGTAACTCTTCTCTTTTGATTCATTTCTCATCATCCACCCCTGTACCTGTTCTTCAAAGGCACCTCCCCGAATCACCCTCGAGGAAGTCAACCTTACAATCGTGAGTGGTACCTTTAGTACCCAGTTTTTAATCATTCCGTTAAAGTTATTCTATGATCCCTGAATTCGTCACCAAGTCGTCCTTAACCGTGGACACGACTTTTCGAAAAGATTTATCCCTGCAGGGGGTGTACAATGTGAAAGTCGCCAGGTTCCCGAGGGACCTCCCAGCTCCTTATCCATGCGTACCGTCCGGCCCATTGCCTGTACAACTAGCTCTCTTCCGGGGAAAGCCGGCTGGGTGGGAGCGGCTACGACATTTACCTCGCTTTGGACTAACCCAGGATCATCAGTGACCGTAGGACAAGTTCAGTGCCTCCAACACCCTGCCCCGCGGCCACTCATTTTCCTACCACCATCATCCTCATCTCAGTCTTGGCCACCATCTTAACACACGCGCAAATGGAAAGCCAAACTAGAGGACCCTCGGCTAGTCCGACACAAGTTAGTCGGTCGATGAGGTTCCATATACCCACGCATGGTAGCACGCTCAAATTGGCTCGAAGGCGAGAACTCGCACTGAGGCGGCGAGAACGAGACAACCCACCACATACCATGTGGCCTCTCATCCCCACCGTTTAGCATTTTATTAAATATTACCACCATTTCTCCCCCATCATCCGCGGAATTTCCACATCTGATCCCGACATGAATATCCATCGGATCACTAAGCAGTTAACTAAGCAGGGCTAAGCAACAACCTAGCAAAGTAATTAATTCCGGCCATCAACACAATTCTATGGTTAATAGGAGGGGAAAAACAGGTAATGGCTTCAGTAACTGCATGCAACTTTAGGATACTCTAATCCAATCAAATTGACATTTGGAACCGCATGCAATAATATAGTGGAGAAAATAATTTGCGTAAAATAGGATAAGATATGCAAGAGGGTGGGGATCACGCTTGCCTTGCTCAGCAGGCGGGTAATACTGATCTTCGGGGTATTGTGGCGAGACCCCGGTTCCTGGATCTATCGATGCGTAAAAACACCGGAAAGAACACAATCAATACAAGCATTTCATATGCAATGCGCAAACACATGATGGTATGACATTTTAATGCACTGAACTATTATCACAACTACATGACATTTAAATGGGATGCTAAGAATAATTATTCAACGACATAGGAAACGTATTTTCCTATTTGTTTTTATGTGCATCTTCAATTTTATTTGAGGTAAACATGCTTGAAATGAGTGGTAAGGTGTAGCTCATGGGCTGATGAGCATTTCCAATAAAAGGGGCACCACTTTAGTAATTGGAGAAATTTATTTTAAATTTGAATCACACATTTTATTTCTACCCCTTTGTTAGTTTAGCAAAACAGAAAAATATATTAACAGCAATGGACAAGTGGATCATTCTATTAATTAGCCTTTAATTTTCTGATCATTTTGGTATATTATTTGCTAAATTTGGATAAGTATTTTGAAAGTTATGAATTTTTGAAGTTTGAAACATTTTCTGTCTTTTATTAAATCGCAGATAAATCAGTCCGGTCATTTTTCACCGAACGCGAGGCTACCCCGAGCCACTGACGGTGGGGCCAGCGGCCAGGGTGGCGCTGACGCGGCGCTGACGCGGCGCGGGCGGGCTCGGGGCCGCTGACGGGTGGGGCCCGCCTGTCAGTGGGGGCGGCTTTTAATCCCAAAAAGGGGTGGCGCCGGACGGGGAATCGAACCCGCGACCTCGCGGGCGCGCGCGCGGCGTGCGAGCCACTGGGACGATGCGGTGTTAGTGCTAGTAATCGCGTCGGTTTCGTTATGAAGTTCTAACCGTGGATCGCGACTGCCGGCGACGACGGCGGACGGCCGAGCGTCCTCTCGCACGGAGACGAGGCTACAGAGCAGGGGGAGGGAGGGGAGGATGCCCCGGAGGACGGCGGGCTCACCCTAGGTGCGTGGGGGTGCTCAGCGTGGTCGGAGGAGGTCGGGAGGGGCGGCAATGGCGCGGCGAAGCTCCGGCCGTCCGTGAGGAAGACGACCGTTTCCCGGCGATGTACGGCGTCCCGGCTCGATTCGTTCGGCGGAGAGGTGGAGTACGGCGGGGCCGAGGCAGTGGCGCGCTGCGATCTGCTCCAGGGGGTCTCAGTCGACGGCGCGGAGGCGGCGCATCCCGGCGGCCATGGCGGCTCGGTGGGGGAGGAATAGGAGGAAATATCGGGGGGGAAGAGAGCTGGGCAGCGCGGTGGCGACCTTATCCACCCCCAGGGCAGCAGAGGAGGAGGGGGGGGTCCGGCGCGGCGTAGGAGGGCGCGGCACGTCGAGCGGGTCCGGCGGCAGCAGCTGCTGCGGTCGCTACAGGAGGAAGATGGAGTTTTTGCAAAAACCTCCCTGGGCAACTTTCCTCTTCTACCACAAACAGGTCCTTCCCCACTACAAAGAGGTCCTTTCTTAATTCTTTTCAGAACCAGAGCACTGTTTTGATTTTATTGAGGCAGTTAAACATTTTATAAAAATTTGAGAAAATTCAGGGAGCTTCCCCATACCATTTAGAGGTACCACAAAAATTGGCATCCCAAAATAAAATGTTTTGGTGCACTTTTGTTCATAGATGTTAAAAGGGCATTTTGTTGATATTTTCATATGTTGCCCCTTTTATAAATTGGAGACAATGTAAATATAATAATTTGAGCTCTTGGAACTTCCTTGACAAATATGCCACATTCAAAATAGTTTGTTCTTAGCCAGTGCAATTATCTCATGTTGAACTCTTGTAACTTCCTTGACAAATATGCAAGATTAAAGTGGGGGAGTGGTAATGTTCATAGTAGTAGCAACATGATAAACATGCCATGATGCAATTACACAAAAGTGGAAAAATTACAGAGGTTTTTAGGTTTTAACCCTTGGGCTGTTACAGCATGTCCCTTCTGGCCCTCACACAGAGGCGCCGGAGCACAACTCCGACCACCAGGAGGACGCGCAGTCGTCGCACCCGCGCAGCGCCCAAGCGGTTCAGCCCGGGGAGGACAGACCCTGCGCCTCACACCACGCTGCTCATGGCGCAGGAGCTTCTCCGCTACCAGCCCACTGCTGAGGCCCACGAGCAGTGGCTCCAACGCCTCAACCACCTCGTCGACATCGCGACGACGCGCCCCGCTCTGTCGCAGTCTAAACTGCGCCCCTCTCTCGCGGGCACGGTCGACAAACGCGTCTCCGCCACCCCTGGGGCCTGCACCGGCTGCGGCGCAGAGGGCTGCTTCGCACGCGTCCTCGCCGCACGATTGCTTGATCGTGCAGCGCACCGGGCCCGACGCTCGCATGGGGATGGAGCTCCAGCGAGACCGCCAGAACAGGCTCGTGGAGGAGATTGGCCAGGCGGGTCAGCAGAACTGCGGCGCGCTGCAGCACGGGGTCGCTACGTACGCCTCAGGCTGCATGGCGATTACCCGTTCCCTGCGTCGCGTGGTCTGGCCCCCGAAGTTCAGGCCTGCTCTTCCCAAGGGCTACGACGGCTCCAGCAACCCCATCGAGTTCCTGCAGATCTACACCACCTCCATCCAAGCTGCGGGTGGAGATGACAAGGTCTTGGCCAATTGGTTCGCCCAGGCGCTTCGCGATTCTGCGCTGTCGTGGCTCCTGAACCTCCCTGGGGACTCCGTGAACTCCTGGCAGGAGCTCTGCAAGCAGTTCGTCTCCAACTTCAAGGGGACATACGAGCGCGCCCTCACCCACAACGATCTGCGCGCCGTAGTGCAGAAGAAGGATGAGACGCTCCGCAAGTACATCCAGCGCTTCAGCCAAGTGCGCAACAAGATCCCGAACATCCCTGACACCCAAGTCATCGCCGCGTTCCGCGAGGGCGTCACTAACAGCAGGATGCTCGAGAAGCTGGGCATCCACGACAAGCTCACCTCTGTGGTCAAGCTTTTTGACCTGGCTGACAAGTGCGCCAAGGCTGAAGAGGGACTCCTCTTCATCAAGATGTCCTCAAGAGGGGACGATCACGCTGAGGGGTCCAAGAGCCTGAAGAAGAAGGAGGAGCCAGAGCAAGGCCACCGCAGTTCTCGCGGCAGAGCCTGACGCGAAGGGCACCCGTAGGGACTCCCCCGAGCCTGGAGAGAGAAGAGACGACCACCGCCCTTTCTGCATCTACCACAACAGGCGCGGCCACTCTACGGAGTCCTGCTTCGACCTCAAAAGGTTGAGCAAGGAGCGCGAGCAAGGAGAGGGCAGTGGTAGCCGTGGCCGAGGCCATGGCTACCGCGGGAGCGGACGCAAGGGCGGCTACCAGAAACCATCTGGAAATCAGGCCAACGCCGCAGAAAAGAACGACAACCTCCCTGACAAGGAAGATGGTGGCTACCAAGCCCCGAGAGGCGCCATTGCCTGCATCCTTAGGGGAGCGCAGGCACCGAAGTCTGACAACAAGTTCAAGCAGTTCGCCCGCGAGCTCAACGCCGCCCTCCCAAGCACGGAAACCTCCAGGCCCCTCAAGTGGTCACAGTACACCATCGCCTTCGATGCTCAGGACCACCCCAAGTCCACCAAGACTGTTGGAACCCTCCCGCTGGTCTGCACCCCCACCATCGACAATGTGGCTGTCTCCAAGACTCTCATCGATGGCGGAGCAGGGATCGTGTGTAGAAAACAAAAAATTTCTTAGCAACGATATCCTTAAACTAGCCAAGATCTACACTATGCAGATATAGAAGTACGGCGGAGATCGGAATACATACCCTCGTAGACCGAATAGCACGGATTACGCTCCCGCACAAACGTTGACGACGAAGACGACGTAGCCGACCTCTAGGTCATGGAGAACTCGGCGCGACGGAGACGACGAAGATGACCCCGAGGTCGGGTGGAGGAAGTAGGCCTCCGAGTACCGCTAGCGCAGCACCTCGCAGGGCGTTACACACATACGGTGGAGACGACGGCCTCCGAAGCTCCAGTCCAGGACGAGCAGCGGAAGACTTGGACCGGAACACCAGCAGCGCGGCAGCGGGCTATGGTGGAGGAGATCCCCTCATCCTCCTCGGCGCAACTCTGACAAAGGGAATCACGAGATCGAGGAGAAATAAGAGAATTAATTGGTGAATTAAAAGGCCAGGGGTGCCCCTTCTTATATAGGCTCCCAGGGGGAGCCAACCTTGCCAGCCAGGCAATGTGAGACTATCCCCCATTGCCTGGTGCGGCTAGGGCAGTGCGCCGGCCCTAGGTGGGCCCATTTGGCCTACCTAGGCCGGCCCTCCCTCAATCCGAAGCCCTGGGGGGACTTTCCCCCCCTCATGGGCCTTCTTTCCACCAGAAGGCCCATTTAGGGAAACCAGCCTTTAAAAATTCGAAAATAAATATATAAAATCATATTTAATCATTAATTACACTAATTAATATCAAACTTATTTTATAGAATTTATTCTAGCTCCGAAAACTCTTTCGTCGCTGCCCGATCTCCATCGGACAATTCCCGGGACGTTCCCGGTGATCTCTTTCCTTTCCGGTTGTCTTGTCGAAACCCCTTAAGTGTGTTACCCTAGCGGTTCGATATAATAACAGGTACGATCAAGACTCCTCTATGATCAACGACTAACTCATAGGCCTGGACCCCATGAATTAATCTCTGTGATATAACGAATGACTTTCATCTATCAAACCTGGACGTATAGTCTTAAACCCTTTGTCATGGCGATACTTAGCGTGTCCGAGCATCATTCTCAGATATCTCCATACCTAGCATGATCTCGTTACCGACATTGCTATCTTCTACTCGTCTATGATATTATGTCAGCTGGTGACCTAGCCACATGTTTGCAAACTCATTTGACATAATCTCACCGAGTGGGCCCTCGAGTATCTATCCGGCTATGCGGACTGACAAATCCCGATGTTGACCCCTCGTCTCAACTACTCCCTTCCGATACCCAAAAGTATCACCGTTATTGTCACACTATATAAGATATGACGTTTGGTGCGATCAAAGTATCTTCCAGGGATAACAATAAGAGTTGATCTCACGGTCTTAAGGCGTAATGACTATGTCCTATAAATACTGGGTATGCCCATCACATCGTTACACCTAACGATATGACTTCCATTGCTGACCGGCGCTATGCCCTATGATCGGAAAACCTCGATCATCAATCGCGCAACGAAACTAGGCTTAGTAGAGGCTACTAGGGACCTGGTTGTTTATCTACCACACCTGTATTAATGTTTTCGCTTAATACAGTTATAGCATGGTATAAAACATATAATGAACGATTGGGATATTGCCAATAAACTATGTTTATTAAGTGCCTCTAGGGCATATTCCCTTCAGTCTCCCAGTTGCACTAGAGTAACACTTAATCTAGTTTACAAATTGGTAAAAGCTCAACACCCATAGCATCTTGGTGCCTGCTCGCCTTGTGAAAGAGGAATACAGTCAATAGATCTCACACATTGAGATCTATATGTGCTTTGCAACACTTCTATGTCATCTACTTTGACATCATCATGTATCTTACGATGACGGTGAAATATATCCTAGTGGACGGAGTGAGGCTCGAGCATTCACGTAGCTTGGGCCTTAAAAGTCTAAGAGATCTATTAAGGGGACCACCTACGCTCGGAAAACTGCTCAGTCCAATCACACTTGCTACTTCTGAAGTCACGATATATTTCTATACCTATGTAGATTATGCGACAATGTATTCATATGCGACTTCGCAAACTAACCATGTCTATCTTCAAAATAAAGGACATCTCCTATATGAGATTTCTAGTCGTATGGGTCAGTGTCATAACTTGCATCATCGTAACCGATTTACGGCAAGTTGTCTTTCCACTCTTACCCTTTACTAGAAAACATATCTTCAGTTCTCATAGACACTGAAGAAATAAACTTAACGTTTGTTCATTGATCCATACTAGGATCACTCTAGAACCTGTTCTTCAACCAAGAACTTGGGTCACACTAAGTCGAGCTTTCAGTCTGATAGCATCTATGTCTGATACATAGATAATGTCGAACATCATTTGCTATTACTGAAAATGCAAAGATAAACTTAATATTTTACCTAGTCATACAAGCAAGAACCTCTTTCTTTGCTTGTCCTATTCTGAAACACTTCAGAATCTTGACTTAGGAAATATTCCAACTTAATGTTATTAAGCCCCTTACGATCTGTACAATTATAAATCGGATGCCTAATACTAATAACTTCATTTTATAGAAAATTTAATCACTTAAATAATCCTTTACACTCTACTAGAGGATTTGTGTCATTCAATATGTCGTTACATACAAAATCACGAATGACACCTAGCTCCCACTCAAATATGCCTTCCGCATATAAGATCAAGGAAAAGCTACTTAGCTCCCACTCAAATATGCCTTCCGCATATAAGATCAAGGAAAACTACTTTGCTCCCACTCACTTCTTTGCAAATGTAGGTTTCTTCAACTATTTTGGACAACTCCAAAATCCTTTGATCACATTATCAAAGTGAAGATTCCAGCTCTGATATGCTTGCTTCAGCCCATGAATGGACCACTGAAGTTTGCATACATGTTTAGCATCCTCAGGATCACCAACTCTTTCTTAATGACACTATTAAGAAACATGGTTTCCTTATCCATCTATCAATTTCTCATTCGAAATTATAGTGATTGCTAAACGACCCAGAATAGATTTAGGCTTCGTCACTTGAGACAAACTCTCATGTGGTCAACTTTTGAATATGTCGGAACTGTTTCACGACAAATCGATCCTTCTCAATGTCTATTCTCTCATAAAATTCCATATACTATTAACATCCTAGATGCCATCAAGATCTCCCAAGTCATTACCTGGTAATCGTATATGGATTTTATTTCGGATCATATATGACTCATAGTCATTTCTCGGACTTAGGTCCACCATCTCTTTTTCGTAGTTCGTAGGTCTATCATATTCCATTAATATGACCTTTATAACAAGATTGTCGTAACACACATTGTGGAACACAACCTCGTATGCCTACGCTCTTAGTATGAGCTCAGAACATCATGATCTTGAATCATCAGCTTTTTCAAGCTATGGAGCCTGACACCGAAAACACTTTCGGTTGCGCCACTCTGATGTCTGGAGAAGAAGTTCACCAACTTCGTCTTGCTCTACTTTCTTTCTCACTTATACCCTTGGACAAGAAACTATTTCTTTCGCAAGGTATATCCCGTCAACTGTTTTGCCTATGTCGTGAGACATGTACCCAACTAACTCTTTAGGTAGGGTATACTACAAAGATTAATCCATTTTAGGTTTGATCACATCGAAACACTAAATTGCTGAAACGACAATCCAGGCTAAAAGCCATGCCATCACTCGTATGGTATTGTCTCCATGGATTCAAATGGTTTCCCTATTTGCTAACGTGAGTGTTTACGTTTCTACCATATGACTCTAATGATCACAATAATTTGGTAAGATATTTATTTACCACACACTATCCGATAGGGTGTAATTACGACGTCCTAACACACCATGACACTATGGTGTTCCATGCGACGTAATTTGTGGAACTCTTCTCACAAGTCTTCTAATGATGTGCCAACATTATAACTCAAATCTTCATTTCCTCGATCTACATCGCGGGAATTTGATTTTCTTGTTAAGTTTATTTCCTACTTCATTCTGAACTTTGTTTGATCGAATCAAAATTTCAGACTAACATTCCCCGGAGTGGATATCCATATATCTACTCGGAATATTCATGAAGTCTATGAAATAAAGACTTCCACTACACGTTAAAGTACTTCATTGATTCACATACACCCATATGCACGATTCTAAACAAGCTATACTCAAAACGTTCAGTGAAGTTCACGAAATAAAGGTCTCCACTACCCGTCAATTACTTCATTGAACCACATACATCTCTATGTATGACTATCAATAAGTTATATGCCCGCTTTCTGTTGGGGATATATCAACTAGGGGTATAACCAACATGGATCAATCCGGCTAGTCCAGGGTGGCCCAAGGGTGGTAAGGCCGAGGCCTGCCGGGCGGCCCAGATAGCTGACGTACAAGGGAGTAGGCGGACGGTCCAAGGAAGGCGGAAGGCCGAAGCCCATCAAGCCACCGAGCCCAAGACGGAAGGCGGCAACTAAGCCGGCTAGGTCTAGGACTCTGTTTACTTGCCGGACAAGTACTAACCTTGTACCCTGGGGTCTGGCCGCCTATATAAGCCGGCCACCAGGGAGCCTTTAGGGCAGAGAAGCACAAAGACAACTTCAATAGGCATCATACCCATTGTAACCTGTTCACGGCTATTGCCTCATAGTGAATTATAGCAGCACATAGGATTCTGCCACCGCTGTGGGATCCGAAGCTGGGTAACTCGCCGTGTTCAATCCCGACCTCGACGACACCAACCTTCTTCCCCACAATCCATACGTAGGCTAGAGGACCCCCGTCTCCTATCAAATATGCCGATACCACGACAGTTGGCGCCCACCGTGGGGCATAAGGTTCCTGGCGTCACGTTCTAGGCGGGAACACTTGGAGGCGTGGGCAAACAGATCGCCGTCGGTCGCGTCACAAGGTATGGCGGCCATAGCTACGTCAACTCGGATGAGTCCTGGCTCCCGGCGGACGACTACCTTATCGGATGCGCAATCATGCCGATCGGAGGGATCGACGTCTTCATCGGGTACACGCCAGAGGCGTACGGCCTACCGCGTTTCTACAACCCCACCCACCAACCCTTCGACCAAGCAGTCGACCGGCAAGATGGATCTGAATCCACCTTCTCCCAGGAGTCGGCCGAATCTGATTTCCACTTCGTCGGAGTTGTCTGACTGGGATCCGACTCCTAGCCGGAAAACAACGATCCTGAGTCAATCCTCCCTGCTCTACAGGAGGATGCGATGTCAGATGCCGGATCCAGATCTACCGTTCAAGTCAACGTAGACTCTGATTCCGATGATGATGCTAGTCTCTTCGAAGAGAAGATCAAAACCCGCTTTTCCAGTGGAAATCCGGCTCCCTCAGAAGGTACAGCGGATACAGACATGCCTGACAAGCTGGCTATGATGGTTGTTGTCGGTCACGAGACAACCCCAGTTACTTCGGAGGCGCAAAACAAGCCGGCGACACCACTGCCGGCCAACTCATTGAAAGTTCCGACAAGGTGCGCGCGAAGAAGAAAGCTGGCCTCGAGAAAGGCGGCAGCAGCAAACCCACGGATTTGCTCTCCGTCATCAAAGAAGTAGACGAGATCATGAATACTCCGGTAAACAAAAACACCCCACTCGACGAAGTGGAAGAACTTAGACTTAACATGCTTAAGCACTCTGACTTCCTGCGAAAAAGAGAGGAGCACGTTGAGAGCCTTGCGAAGAAGATCGAGAAAGAGCAGGAGAAGATGTCGGCCAAAACAAGCCGGCAACTCTTCGAGGAGAAAAGGTCATCAAAAAGCCGCCGTGGAAAAGAGCCGCCTGCGCAAGCAACAACAGCGGCTCAAGACCTAGGGTTCGATTGGCGTACGACACCACAGCGAGTGGATATAAGGGGGGATGTTGTCTTCTGCACCCCTATCCTCAACGCGGCTGCCGCGTTAGATACCCTGGACGACAATACTTACACGGCGGAAGAAAAGCTGGCCAACGCAAGACACTTCGTGAGCAAGGCCCTAGAACAACAAGCTCGCGCTGATTCCTACGGCCACATGGCGGATGCTCGCGGGGGAGACCTAGAGTCTAAATCAGGCAAGTGCAAAGCTGCACCCGGCGCCGACCCCGAAGGCCCGTCTGGCTCCAGTAGCCATGGCTACAAAAGGAAGGCAACGCCACCTCCAAAGAAGGCGCCGCCGCCAAAGCCAAGGCGGGAATAGAATTCAAGGACGGGAGGCAGAGGAGACCTACCACCTCCATCTCAGCCAAGACGCGACAATGGCGGTAGCCGGAACAACAGGAAACCGCCTAGAAAAGATGTCGGCAACGACCCTCCAAGGAGAGGCCGCAGCCGATCTCCGCAGCGTAGCACTGGCAGCAAGAAGAGAGAGGAGGTAGAAGGGCCCAGGCGCAGCATAAGCCGGGCAGCGCAGGACGAGCCGGACGCGAACAGAGGCGCACGGCAGCTCGATCCAAAAGACGCACGACATCGCCTACAAGACATAGCAAGAGGAAAGGAGCCGCTATACTCTGGACCGAAATGCTTCGGTGACGCCATCCGCAGAGAGCCGTTCCCTAAGGACATGACATCAGTGTCAAAAAACTGTTCTAGGTACAACGGCCTCGTTAAGCCGGACTCATGGCTATCCGATTATGCCATGGCCATAGAGATTGCCGGCGGGAGCAGCCATATTGCCGTCCGCTACCTACCTCTCATGTTGGAAGGCACGGCAAGAGCTTGGATTGACAACCTTCCTGATAAGTCCATCCATAGCTGGTACGACATGGAAAAGGTTTTCTCCCAGCACTTCCAAGGAACATACAAGCGTCCAAATACCTACACGGATTTGCAGCGCTGTATCCAAAAGCCGGACGAAACCATGACAGATTTTGTTAGCCGTTGGATATCCGAAAAAGCCAACTGTCATGGTGTTTCGGACGCACAGGCTATCCACGCCTTCTACACGGGCCTACAGAAGAAGTCCTTGCTCCGTCATAGGCTCGTCCGCGAGCAAATCACGGACCTTGGTGAGATGCTCAACCTAGCCGCCCAATACGCGGCGGCGGATGACGACGCTCGGGACGATGACCCAGACGTCAACATCATACCAAAACGGAACAACAAACGCAAGCAGGCGGCGGATGACAAAGCCGGGCCTTCCAATGAGGTAGCAGTAGCGTTCCAAGGAAACGCCGGCAAAAAGAAGTGGAAAAATAAGAAAGATAGTCGCGAAGCCGGCTCAGGGCCTAAGGCGGCGCGAATCACTTATGAACAGGCAAAGCTTTTGCCGTGTCCCATCCACGCCTCATTGGGCAAGGTCAACCATATGCTTGGAGAGTGCCGTTTCATGGACGACTTCAAAAAGGATCCCACAGTCGGCTGGAAGTCAAAGAAGTCAAAGAAGAACGACAAGAAAGACAGCAAGGAGGATGAGGATGACGACGACATGTCTATCTCAAGCGAAGATGACGCAGCCGCCAAGAAAAAGAAGCCGTATCCGAAGGTCAAAGAATCTCTTGTGTGCTTTGTCGGCACGCCTTCGGCTAAAGCGGATAAGGCGGAGATGCGCGAACTCAACGCGACAATGCCGGACGTCCCTCAGTACTTGAACTGGTCGGAGGCAGCAATCACTTGGGACCGGTCCGACCACCCTGATCACGTCCCTCACCCAGGCAAGTACGCCCTTGTCGTCGACCCCATTGTCGACAACTTCAGACTCACAAAGGTACTTATGGATGGCGGCAGCAGCCTCAACATCCTGTACTACGACACACTAAGCCGCATGAACCTATCAGAGGATCAGCTGGACCACAGCAACCTCACCTTTCATGGCATAGTGCCCGGCAGACAAGCAAAGTCAATGGGAAGCATCAGGCTGAAGGTAACTTTCGGACCAAAAGAGAACTACCGCTCAGAGTTCCTCCGGTTCGAAGTTGTCCCCTTCAAAAGCGCCTATCATGCAATCTTCGGACGACCGGCTTTCGCCAAGTTCATGGCAAGGCCGTGCTACATATACAGCAAGCTTAAAATGCCGGGGGAAAACGGAACCATCACGGTTGCCGGCAACTTCAAGAAAGCCAAGGAGTGCGAGCGTGGCATGGCCGCCTTCGCGGAAGCCGTCATCCACAAGGAAGAACTGGCGCTGCTCGGGGCGGATTCAGACAACTCCATGCCAAAGCCAAAGATGGATGTCAAGAAGACTTTCGAAGCTTCAGAAGACACCAAAAAGGCGGACCTCATCCCAGGTGACAAGTCTAAGCAAGTTGTCATCGGCTCCAACCTTGACAGCAAATAGGAAGGCGCGCTCGTCGAGTTCCTCCGTGAGAATCCTGACATCTTTGCATGGTCGCCTTCCGACATGCCTGGTGTACCGAGGGAACTTGCCGAGCACTCGCTCAACGTCATAAAAGGATCCAAGCCGGTGAAACAAGCGACAAGACGCTTTGGAGATGAGAGGCGCAAGGCTATAGGAAAGGAGATAAATAGGCTGAAGGCCGCCAATTTCATAAAAGAAGTTGTACACACCGATTGGGTGGCAAATCCTGTACTCGTTCCAAAGAAGAATAAAGAGCTGAGGATGTGTATCGACTATACTGGTGTTAACAAGTGCTGCCCAAAGGATCCCTTTGCGCTGCCTAGGATTGACCAAGTCGTAGACTCCACAGCAGGCTCCGAGCTACTTTGTTTGCTGGACGCCTACTCAGGATACCACCAAATCAAGATGAGAGAGTCAGATCAGCTGAAAACATCTTTCACAACTCCATATGGGACTTTCTGCTACACTACAATGCCTTTTGGCCTGAAGAATACAGGGGCAACATACCAGCGCTGTATGCAAAATTGCCTGCACGAACAGATCAGCCGCAATGTTCACGTCTATGTAGACGACATCGCGCTAATGTCAAAAAAGAAGGCAGATCTCCTAGAGGACTTGGAAGAAACTTTTCAAAATCTCCGGAGGTATCAGATGAAACTCAATCCCGCCAAGTGCGTTTTCGGCGTTCCAGCCGGCAAACTGCTAGGGTTCATCGTCTCAGAACGAGGGATCGAGGTTAATCCGGAGAAGATCAAGGCCATCCAAAACATATCCAGACCTACTTGTCTGAAGGACGTGCAGCGCCTAGCCGGATCGGCAGCAGCCGTCAGTCGTTTCATAAGCCGCCTAGGGGAAAAGGCAATGCCTCTCTACCGGCTATTGAAGAAATCCGACAACTTCGAGTGGACAGCAGAGGCAGATGCCGCCTTACAACAACTTAAGGAGGCCCTCACATCCGCTCCAATATTGGCAGCACCTCGATCACAGGAACCAATGCTGCTGTACATCGCGGCAACAGGAGCTGTTGTCAGCGTTGTCTTGGCTGTGGAAAGAAAGGATAACGAAGCCGCGGCGTGTGAGCAGCGACCGGTATACTTCATCAGTGAAGTGTTCTCCGCCTCCAAGCAGAGGTATCCGCATTACCAAAAGCTGGCTTATGGTGTATTCTTCGCCGCCAGAAAGCTTAGGCATTACTTCCAGGAACACACAGTGACATTAGTCAGCAAGGCACCGTTGGGAGACATAATCAACAATGCAGAGGCAACGGGTCGAGTTGCCAAGTGGGGCATCGAACTCGCCGCCTTTGATATAGTCTACAAACCACGGACCGCCATTAAGTCTCAAGCGCTTGCCGACTTTGTCGCCGACTGGACAGAGGCCATGGAGGAAACGACACTCCCCGAATCAGAATATTGGGTCATGCACTTTGACGGATCAAAGATGCTCAAAGGCTCGGGGGCTGGTGTCGTCCTACGAACGCCTAAGGGTGACAAGCTTAGCTACGTGTTACAAATCCACTTCACAGCAACCAACAATGTTGCCGAGTACGAAGCCTTGCTTCATGGGTTACACGTGGCAAACGACCTAGGCGTCAAAAGAATCCTCTGTTATGGCGACTCAGATTTGGTCGCGCAGCAAGTAAGCGGAACATGGGATGCAAAAAGCGCAACAATGGCGGCTTACAGAGCCAAGGTTGATGAATCCGCAAAAAACTTCGTAGGCTACGAAGTCCGGCATGTTCCAAGAGCTGAGAATGAGGCGGCGGACACACTTGCAAGACTTGGATCGGAACGCAAAAAGGTACCAAAAGATATCTTCCTGGAGCAATTGCACAAGCCATCCATTAAAGGCGCCGATTTGATGTACCCCGACGCAGAAGAACCGGTAGAAGCAGCAAGTTTCGCTGTCTACTTAACACAGCCGGATTGGACAGTCCCATATCTCGATTTTCTAATCGACCAAAAGTTGCCGGAGGATGATGAGGTGCTAAAGAGGCAGATCATAAGGCGATCCAAGGCATTCACGATAATAAAAGGCGAGCTATACAAGCGAAGCACTTGCGGCATCTATCAGCGGTGCATACAGCCAGAAGAAGGCCGGGAAATTCTGAAGGACATACATATTGGCGCCTGCGGGCATCATGCTTCCGCTAGGTCCATTGTATCCAAAGCTTTCCGTCAAGGTTTCTACTGGCTCACCGCCAAAGAAGACGCCGAGAACATCATAAAGACATGCAAAGGTTGCCAGTTGTACGCTCGTCAACCTCATTTGCCGGCACAGGAGCTAAGGACGATCCCAATCACCTGGCCGTTCGCGGTCTGGGGCTTAGACATGGTGGGTCCCTTCAAAAAGGCGCGCGGTGGGTACACTCACCTATTGGTCGCTGTCGACAAGTTCACCAAATGGGTCGAAGCTAAGCCGATCAGCAAACTTGACGCACGAACAGCCACCAATTTCCTCTAGGGAATTATCTCTCGGTTTGGAGTTCCACACAGCATTATCACCGATAATGGCAGCAATCTGTCTCAAGGCGACATAGAAGAATACTGCAGCGATCTGGGCATCCGGCTTGATTTGGCATCCGTGTCACACCCTCAATCCAATGGACAAGTAGAGCGTACAAACGGCCTAGTCTTATCAGGACTTAAGCCTCGTCTCGAAGCTCCATTACATAGGGCAGCCGGCGCTTGGGCAGATGAGTTATAGTCGGTATTATGGAGTTTGCGCACAACGCCAAACAGGTCTACTGGCTACACTCCTTTCTTCTTAGTATATGGCGCAGAGGCAGTGCTACCTACCGACATGAAGTACGATTCCCCAAGAGTTCAAGCCTACATCGAGCAAGACGTAGAAGGTGCAAGACAGGATAGCCTAGACCTGCTAGACGAAGAAAGAGACGTCGCTCTCCATCGCTCCGCCTTGTACCAGCAACAACTTCGCCGCTATCATAGCCGGAGAGTGCGGAAGCGAAGCTTCAGAACAGGTGACCTGGTTCTCCGCCTAATTCAAGACAGAAAAGGCTTGCACAAGTTATCCCCGTCATGGGAAGGACCGTTTATAGTCACAAAGGCGCTGCTCAATGGTTCCTACTACCTAGCCGACATCCGCGACGAAGAAGAAAAGAAAATGCGCAAGAAGGCGGCAGGAAAAAGGGGAACCAAGCGTAAGAGAGGCATTGACGATCCGTTCGAGCAAACAAGACGGCCTTGGAATATTGAGCAGCTACGTCCTTTCTACACTTAGCAATTTATAATTGTAATAAGTTAAATATGATTATGAAATAAAAGTCTATGGTTCCTCATCTGTGTTGAGAAGCATGCCATCTTTTGTCTTTTCTTGCAATCATGTTTCCCCTATGTATCTAAGTTACCTACTTTCTAGCTCCGTGCAAAGGTTCAAACTGGTAGATACTTGCAGCTTTCAAGCCAACCCAAAGCAAAAATAAACTTTTTTGCGCCGCCTAATTCCTTTGCCTCTGATTACTTATATGTGGTTCGCCTAGTAGTATATCTTTGACACCAACATGCTGGCTTTGGTCTCTGATTCTAAACAAATGGTCTAGCCCTGGTTGTTTCAGCTAAAATTACCGGCTGAGGTTTCGTCAATATACAAAAAGTCAAGCATATAAGTCAGGGTAAAATTATGGCGGGCCATATAAATAAAGACAAAATAAAACTTGTCAGCTAGTTTCCGCCTAGTAAAGCAACAACAAAAGTATATACAAATATTACAAATGTTGCATTGTTTCAGGGGCCGACAAGTAAGGCTAACAGAAGGCAAGGACATAAAAGATATGGCTCGGGGGAGCGTCTACATCAGGCTTGGGGGCTGACAACTTCAGCCCCGGAACTATCACTCCCCTCCGCCTCGGCCGCGCCAGCAGCTTCAGCTCCCTCTCCGCCAGGCACAGGATGGCGCCGGTAGAAGATTGAAGTGTCCACCATATCGGCAACCCGCGTGGCGTAGCCGGCAACGTTGTCCAGCACAGCGGCCGGCTCAACCTCGCTACCGTCTTCGTACGTTGACGGCATGCCTTCGGTGACGGTTTCTATCTCCGCCTCGGGGTAGTGCGCCATGAACAACCCACCGACTTCAGCGAGCTTTTGTGCAGCTTGGTCGCCTGCTCCAGGATGGCGGGCACGTCGCTGAACTCGGTCGGCTCCTGGCTTCCGGACGAAGTGAAGAACTTGGCGGCAAACCGCTTGGACGCCGCCAAAGTCTCGGTGATCAGTTCGCCTAGACGCGCAAGGCGATCCAGGCGGGGGCTGACAACCTTGTCATCGCCTAAGCCGGCGGGAACTTTATAAAAAATAAAGCCATTAGTTTGGCTCAGGCTAAAAACAACATGGCAGCATCAAAAAAGGAGCAAGAAATTACCAAGGACCGAATTATGGAAAGCGGACAACTCAATCATATGAGTTGCCAGCGCGTCCTCTGCAGTTTGGGCGCAGAAGTCTGCTTAGAGATCTCCTCCGCAGCCGTCTTCTCCGCCTCCGCCAACTTTTTGCGCAGGCTTTCCAGCTCACCAGTGAGCTGGCTAGATTCCTGCGCAAACTTGAGTTGCTGGGCCTCCATCTCCTTTTGATGAGCCTCCTTCAACTCCAAGTTGGCGGCCGCCAAGTCGGAAGCTTCATTCATAAGAGCTTGCATATCAGTGGACGCCTTCAGGATATCCTGGGCGTGGTCTAGCAGTTCTACAAATATGGATTCGCTAAGCTAAATGATTGACGGAAACATAAGTCAAAAGCATAGTTGAAGGCGAAAAGGATCAACCCTACCTTCATCTTTTTTGCGGGCCGCCTCCAGTTCGGCAATCCGCAGGTCCTTGGCCTCGCACTCGTTCTTCAGGACGCGGCAGCGCCGGTTTATCTCGACTCGCGAGGAGACAAGCTCGACGTTGGCGGAGACAAGGCCCTGCAAGACAAAACAAAGGCGTATAACATATTGTCGCATAACCACTAAGCCGGCAGTCCAAATTCCTTTTGACTTGCCATCTAAGTGCTTGGGGGCAAGACTATGTATATACCGGAGTGAGAAGAACTTACAGATAAGTCGCCCTCCAAGTCGGCGAAGGCCTGCGAGGCGAAGTTGGCAAAAGCCAAGGTTGACTCCTTGGCCTCCTTAAAGGTGGACCAAGGGTCCCTGACCTTGCCGCCTCCCGCAGTCGGGGCTGCCCTCCGAGACTCGCCAGCAGTCGACTCCAGCAACCCTTCGTTGGCGGCGCGCGATTGAGCGGCATCATCGGCCGTAGCCTCAGCCAGCAGAAGGGGAGTTTTGGCCGCACGGTCGGCGGAAGGGGTCCTTGGAGGAGCACCTGAAGCCGGAGCTGGGGGCTGACGACGAGCGTCGCCCATAAAGCTGCCGGCGTGGAGTGGAGGAGTTGGTGGCACGGTAGCCCGCGAGACGCCTTGCGGCCGCTTTCCCTTGCCAAGAAGCCTGGTCGTCAACCGGGAGGTTGCGACCCTTTCCCTGTTAGCATAAAGCAAGCACAGTCAATTGGCCAGTATTGAAGAGTTTTGTCGTCTGATAAAGGCAAAGTTGAGTACCTTCGGGGGATGTTAATCCCCGCGTTCTCACCAATGTTGGCGAGAGTCGGCTCGGTAGCCGACGCGATCCGTTTCTTCCTCTCGGCATTCGCCGTAGAGGAAGCAGCGCCGGACGCCTTGCGCTTCTTCGTCTTCCCGGCTTCCAACTCGTAGTAGTCGGGAGCCAGGTCATCCTCCCCCAACTCGGAGAGCTGAAAAAGAAGACAAGTTAAAGGAACTCGATTCTAGCCGGCAAAGCTATCAAACAAGGGGCAAAGGAAGAAAATGTTTACCTCGAGGGGAGGGTTGTCGTGGGTATGCATGGGCACGCCCTCGGCCGCCTTCACCAGCCCCGCCTTGACACGGCTGCGGAGCCGGAATGCCAGGTCGGCGACCGGCAATATCTCTTCGCTCACGCGAAGAGAGGCTGTGTCAGTAGGCAAATACTGACACATCTTGTGCGGGCTGTACCGCAGGGGGAGGATCTGCCGGCCAAGCCAGCAGATGACGGTGTCGACCCCATCCAGCTGAGGGGGAGCCATCGTCCTCGTGAGGAACTCAATCCGCCTTTGAATAAGGCGGAGTTCCTCCGTCAACTTGGGCACCGCCTCGTCCCAGCATGGGCGAGGCATGGGTGGCGCGTTGACGAATGCCGGGATGCCGACTTGGCGGCCCGGCGCTGCCATGTCTTGGCAGTAGAAGAATGTGGAGGTCCAGCCCTTGACGGACTCAAGGTATGGTATCTTAGGATACCATTGGCGGCCCTGGCGGCAGTTGAAGGTGATGCTGCCGCAGGTCGCCAGCCCGCCGTCCGGCACCGTCTGTCACCGGCAACGGAAGCAGTATCTGAAGAAGTCTAAACTAGGCCTAATACCTAGGTAGCCTTCGAACAGAGCTGTAAAGCCGGCTAAGACTAATATACTATTAGGTGCGATTTTATGGGGCTGGAGCCCGTAGTGATCCAAGACCTCGCTAAAAAAGGCGGAAGGCGGAAGCGCCATTCCCCTGACAAGGTGGGAGGTAAGGATTACCCGCTCTCCGGCTTCCGGGGCCGGGATGATGTCCCCCAAGGCGGGCCTCCACCGGCAATCCTCCCGGGTGGGGAGGTAGCCGACAGCCTCCAAATCTTGGAGGGCGTCTTCGTCGACGATGGAAGGTAGCCAGTAGCGGGACCCGAGGTCCGCCGCTTCTTCTTCCTCGTCGCCGTCGCTATGGTGGTCGGTGGAGGAGCCGAAGAGCCCGCGGCGGGCGCGCGCGCGGTGGAAGTCCGGGGTACGACGGCGGTGACATTGCCCGCCGTCGCCGCCGCCGCGGGCCGGGTTATTGCGCCGCCCATCGACGCCGTGAGCGCGGCCTCGGTCGTCGGACCGCTCGACGCCGTCGAATGAGCTGGACCGGTGGACATCGCCGCGAGAAAAGGTCGCCGGAGGATAGGAGTTCGCCGGAGCTCATTCGGAGGCAAGGAGCGAAGAAGTGGAAGAGGCAAGGGCGCACGGAGAGCAAAGGCTGGGTAAAGAAAATGGACCGTTTTGCTACCTATTTATAGGACCAGGCGTTGCTCCCTGTGCAACGGCATTTTAATCGGACACGTGTCACGCATCCGTTGCGGCACACGATTGCACGATCTCCGCGCCTCCTCTTTTCCCACAATTTGTGATCATGGCGAGATTCCCGCCTAACAGTTTTCAAACTGTCGTGAGCTGGCTAGGTGGAAACCGCCAGGAAGGATGCTCGGCAAGATTGCCGAGCAGCCGTCTTTTCCCATGATGGATAAAGGCGGCCGCATGTCAACCTCAAGACACACATGCCTCGTTGATTTTAAGAATGGTTCAAGTCCTGCAGCCGCCAACATTGGCAGATGAAGAATCAAGAAGAAGCCGGCGCCTGGAGAACTTCAACCTTTCTGGGGGCTAATGTTGGGGATATATCAACTAGGGGTATAACCAACATGGATCAATCCGGCTAGTCCAGGGTGGCCCAAGGGTGGTAAGGCCGAGGCCTGCCGGGCGGCCCAGATAGCTGACGTACAAGGGAGTAGGCGGACGGTCCAAGGAAGGCGGAAGGCCGAAGCCCATCAAGCCACCGAGCCCAAGACGGAAGGCGGCAACTAAGCCGGCTAGGTCTAGGACTCTGTTTACTTGCCGGACAAGTACTAACCTTGTACCCTGGGGTCTGGCCGCCTATATAAGCCGGCCACCAGGGAGCCTTTAGGGCAGAGAAGCACAGAGACAACTTCAATAGGCATCATACCCATTGTAACCTGTTCACGGCTATTGCCTCATAGTGAATTATAGCAGCACGTAGGATTCCGCCACCGCTGTGGGATCCGAAGCTGGGTAAACTCGCCGTGTTCAATCCCGACCTCGACGACACCAACCTTCTTCCCCACAATCCATACGTAGGCTAGAGGACCCCCGTCTCCTATCAAATATGCCGATACCACGACACTTTCTGAAAACGGTGTCACAGTTATTTTGCAAGTGTCAAAAGATCAAATCTTAGGACTTGTAGATCCATCCGGTATGGAGCTAATGCATTGACTATAACATTGACATGACTAAAACGGTAGTGCCACACATATGTGGTGTCTTTATTAAGTTTGTATCCTTTGGCATTAATATTATGAATGTGGGAGCTTCTACCATCAAAATTAAAATCGGCATATGATCATTACTTCATAAATATAGACACCAAATTTGTCACTATCATGTATGAACAAGTGTCTCGCTAGAGGAGACACACTTGTAACGATCATACTAACAGGCGATCATAAAGAATTCATTCAAATGGTAGATCTAGAGGGAGAGTGTCTATGGACATCACAACAACTTGACTGCCATTATCAACACGCAATGTCGCCTCATCCTTTCAAGTTACTCAAGCAGTAAACCTGGTTTTCACAAAACATGACTAGTTCAAAACTTAGTCATTACTGTGAGTACTTGCTTAGCTAAAACATTCATAACATGTATATCATATATACACCATCATCATTGATGACTTCCGGCGATCTGTTTCATTTTCTTGATACTTCCACCGTAATCAAGAACCATGAAGGTGAACGATTCCCCTTGCATGACATAGTCTATGACAGAGGATTTGCACTTGGCAACGATGTCTGTCATCCAGTGATTGAGCTGAGCGAGGCGTCTCAATGTTCATTAAGTATGAACATATGTCATTAAGTATGACCGCCACGTGCTCCCTCAATGTGTGTATTCTCTTCCATCTTGGTTGAGAAGACAATCTGTCAACGTACTGATAAACTTCATCAACCACACGTTTGGGGTACCCCGAGTTTAGCGAACATATCATATGTTCACGATCTAAAAAAACTCGTACCCACCGTTGATTCTCAATGGCAGAGATCATAGCATGCACTGGACTATGATGATATCATCCGCACAAAATCTGATAATCCAAATTATCTTTTGTTAGCGGAATCTCCGGGTTTATCTCCTAGCGGGTATTGTAACACAAAGAGCTAATGGTTTAAACAAGGAGTATCCTCAAGCTAAAGCATAAAACTATGAAGTTTGGACCCAACCTTTTAAGTTTCTCAATCGTACGAATGCGCCTAATTTGAAAAGATGCTATCACAATGGTTAATATCTACAAAGGTTTGCAAAACAGACTCTGTTCATTATATTCTGAGTTCTAGTATTTTAGAAAATAACTATCCGAACTCCCACTCAAACGAACATCCCTCCTGGTCGTTTAAGCGATTACACGACCCCCATCCATTGCACCACCCCTCATCATCAGAGCCGGCGGCACAACTTCAAGAGTAGACAATCGTCCGCCACACCAATTTTGTGACTCGTGCTCGACCTTTCGGTCTCCCTGTTCCGAGGCCATATCTGCATATGCTAGGCTCCCCACCATAACCTCCACGCTGACGCTTGTGCAACATGGCTTACACCCACTGTATGCGAACGACGAGATGTCTGACACCCGATCATCACGGCATGCCTCATAACGTAGAACTTTCTTGGTGGTGCGCGTTGGAGGGAGAACACTGGTGGTATTTCGAAGGGATCATCTTATATAGCTACCGCCGTGCAACTAATATATACTATATATATATAATCACACAATATAAGATGCACACAAAACATCAAATGTAATGCGACGTGATATGGTCCATGCGCCATGGTCTTCTTGACACCCGCAGTTCATAAACAATTTAATAAACCTACCTTGACCATATCACATAGCCCCTGCAAAATAAAGTTAGACGCTTCTATTTTATCTTTTGCATATTTTACGTGGCTTGGGGCTGTCGTAAATAGAAACGCTTCATACCTATGAACCTTATGACCACAACAAGGATCCAATAATTGCATGTTTAAGCATCCCTTTCGGGCCCTCCATTGAAAATGCAAGACCAACTAAAGAGAGAGAAACAGGCACCCGCCAGCCACAGATACGGTACAAGCCGTATGTCAGTAGTGGAACCAGTCTCGCGTAAGCATACGCGTAAAGTTGGTCCGCGCCGCTTCATCAACTCGATGCCGCTGGAATCACTAGTGCACGCTAGAGGGTAGCAAATAACAGGAACGGTGCCCCGATGCAGAACACGGGTTCTAACAGCGTACAGCTATATCTACGATAGATCGGCTCTGATACCACTTTAGGGGATCGTGTGCAGAAAATAAAAAAATTCCTAGCAACCATATCCTTAAACTAGCCAAGATCTACACTATGCAGATATGGAAGTACGACGGAGATCGGAATACATACCCTCGTAGACCGAATAGCGGGGATTACGCTCCCGCACAAGCGTTGACGATGAAGACGACGTAGCCGACCTCTAGGTCGCGGAGAACTCGGCGCGACGGAGACGACGAAGATGACCCCGAGGTCGGGTGGAGGAAGTAGGCCTCCGAGTACCGCTAGCGCAGCACCTCGCAGGGCGTTACACACATACGGTGAAGACGACTGCCTCCGAAGCTCCAGTCCAGGACGAGCAGCGGAAGACTTGGACCGGAACACCAGCAGCGCGGCAGCGGGCTATGGTGGAAGAGATCCCCTCATCCTCCTCGGTGCAACTCCGACAAAGGGAATCACGAGATCGAGGAGAAATAAGAGAATTAATTGGTCAATTAAAAGGCCAGGGGTGCCCCTTCTTATATAGGCTCCCAGGGGGAGCCAACCTTGCCAGCCAGGCAATGTGGGACTATCCCCCATTGCCTGGTGCGGCTAGGGCAGTGCGCTGGCCCTAGGTAGGCCCCATTTGGCCCACCTAGGCCGGCCCTCCCTCAATCCGAAGCCCTGGGGGGGACTTTCCCCCCCTCATGGGCCTTCTTTCCACCAGAAGGCCCATTTAGGGAAACCAGCCTTTAAAAATTCGAAAATAAATATATAAAATCATATTTAATCATTAATTACACTAATTAATATCAAACATATTTTATAGAATTTATTCTAGCTCCGAAAACTCTTTCGTCGCTGCCCGATCTCCATAGGACCATTCCCGGGACGTTCCCGGTGATATCTTTCCTTTCCGGTTGT
Organism: Poa annua; assembly: GCA_026929855.1. Taxonomy (NCBI): domain Eukaryota; kingdom Viridiplantae; phylum Streptophyta; class Magnoliopsida; order Poales; family Poaceae; genus Poa; species Poa annua. Next base: position 62,769,911 of record CM049429.1, on the reverse strand, counting down.
CTTGTCGAAACCCCTTAAGTGTGTTACCCTAGCGGTTCGATATAATAACAGGTACGATCAAGACTCCTCTATGATCAGCGACTAACTCGTAGGCCTGGACCCCATGAATTAATCCATGTGATATAACGAATGACTTTCATCTATCAAACCTGGACGTATAGTCTTAAACCCTTTATCATGGCGATACTTAGTGTGTCCGAGCATCATTCCTAGATACATATAATGAACGATTGGGATATTGCCAATAAACTATGTTTATTAAGTGCCTCTAGGGCATATTTCCTTCATGAACGTTATCTCCATAGATACGTTCGAAGCGCTTCAAGTGCCCTACGAGCGGCTCATGCCCTCGAGGCCCTTCACGGGGGTCACTAGCGGCTCGATCGAGCCTCTAGGACAGGTCAGGCTTGCCGTCACCTTCGGGAGCAAGGAAAATTACCGCACCGAGCACATCGATTTCGATGTAGCACACATCGTCCTACCGTACAATGCCATCCTCGGCTACCCCGCGCTCGCGAAGTTCATGGCCGTCACGCACCATGCCTACAACATGGTCAAGATCCCCGGCAGCGCTGGCACGATCACCATCAGTGGGCATGTCCTGGACGCTACGCGCGCCGTTGAGACGGCCTACAAGACCGCTGCCATGGCTTTCCCCGCAGAAGAGGACCTAGAGCCTCTCGAGAGACCCAATAAGAAGAAGCAGTTGTTCTCCCAGGAGGCAGCTGCTACCAAGAAAATCTCTCTGAGCTCCAGTAGCTCGGGGGCTGAAGGCCCGGGGGCTAGCGTCACCATTGGCGCCGCGCTGCCTCCCAAATAGGAAAGCGCGCTCGTCGCCTTCCTCCAGGCAAACTCTGACATGTTCGCATGGACACCGTCGGATATGTCTGGTGTACCGAGGGAGGTGATCGAGCACCACTTGGCCGTGTGCCCAAACGCGGGCCCGTCAAGCAAAAAGCAAGAAAGCAAGCCCCCAAGAAGCAAGCATTCATCGTCAAGGAGGTCGAGAAGCTCAAAGCGGAAAAAGTCGTTCGCGAAGTCGCGCATCCCACTTGGCTCTCCAACGGCGTGGTAGTCCCAAAGCCCGCCGGAGGAGGCCGCCTCTGCATCGACTACACTGATGTAAACAAGGCCTGCCCCAAAGACCCTTATCCCATGCCCAGAATTGACCAGATTGTGGACTCCACTGCAGGATGCGACCTCCTCTGTTTCCTTGATGCCTTCTCTGGTTATCACCAGATAAAAATGGCTAAGGAGGACGAGGAGAAGACGGCTTTCCTCACCCCATGCGGTGTCTATTGCTACGTCTGCATGCCCTTCGGCCTAAATATGCCGGAGCCACTTTCCAGAGGTTGATGAGGATAGCCCTTGGCGGGCAAATGGGGCGGAACGCCGAAGCATATGTCGATGACATCATTGTGAAATCACGAGAAGGAAATACTCTCCTCGGAGACCTTGAAGAAACCTTCGCCAGCCTGCGCAAGGTGAACATCAAGCTCAACCCCGCCAAGTGCGTCTTTGGTGTACCTTCAGGCAAATTGCTTGGGTTCCTCGTGTCTCGTCGAGGCATAGAGGCAAACCCAGACAAAATCAAGGCCATAGAAGACATGCAACATCCACGCAGGCTCAAGGACATGCAACGCCCGGCAGGGTGCATGGCCAGCTTGGGTCGATTCATCTCCAAGTTCGGCGAAAGAGCCCTGCCGTTCTTCAAGATCATGAAAAGAACAAGCATTTTCAGGTGGACCCCTGAAGCTGAAAAAGCATTTGAGGACTTGAAGAAGTATCTGGCCAGCCCACCAGTAATGGTCGTCCCAAGGCATGGCGAGCACCTGAAGCTGTACTTATCAGCTACTCCGCAAACAGCCAGTGATGTCCTTGTGGTGGAAAGAGAAGAGCCAGTACTCCACAAGAAGAGTGCAACCACTCCAAAGAAAAAGCCTCCTGATAAGGAGCTCGACGAAAGGGCAGCCCTCACAAACCCGCCGCCAGACCCAAAGCCCCAAGAGAGGGCCGCCCCAAGTCCACCGCTGCAAGGAATTCATGCCGAGGAGCCTGAGGAGCCTCGTGAAGCCAACCCCCTCGAGGCACAGGGCAAGCCCCTTGAGGCCAACCCCCTCGAGACCCAGGCCAAGCCCCCTGAAGCAAACCCCCTCGAGGGCCAAGCTAAGCCACCTCAGGCAAAAGACGCCGAAGCTACAGGAACTACCATCGTTGAGCATCCAGTTTACTTCGTCAGCACAGTACTGTGTGATGCTCGCGAACGGAACACAATGCAGCAGAAGCTTCTCCTCGCACTCCTCATCGCCTCAAGAAAGCTGCGACACTACTTCCAGGGGCACCCCATCACAGTGTTCACCTCTTTCCCCCTGGAGCAAATACTGCGCAACCCAAACGCAACAGATCGTGTCGCAGGATGGAACATTGAGCTACAACCATTCAATTTGCGCTTCGATACCACAAGGGTAATCAAAGGAAGAGCGCTGGCAGACTTCGCCGCCGAATGGACTGACCCAACCCCTGAAGATCCTTTGGGAGAAGAGCAAGGGCCCTCTGGAGCCGCAATGCCCAGCCTCTGGACCATGAAGTTCGACGGATGTAACACCCCGATTCTCTTAGCTTTAGCATTGTGGTGTTATTCTAAAAAAATTCACCTCTTGCTGAAACTTTTGTGTGTAGAAATTTGGGTAAGGATTTATTTTGTTTGCTCATCTTATGCCATGTGTGCTCCACTAGTGTTCCCTGACATTCAAAACACTAAAGTCTCATAGCACCAAAATAAAATATCCACTATTAGGATCTTCATGGTTGTTAAAACTTAGCCAAACATGGAGCTTTTATTAAGCAAACCCTAACTGGTTTTTGGCATGCCTTTGAAACATTTCCATCTAGGTCACATATACTTCCATGCCCTGTTCTAAATTATCACACAAGAGCTTGTTTGCATATGTATCTCACTAGCTTTTGTGGTCATCAAATTAACATGACCATTTGAGATATTCTTTTATTTATCATCAAAAGATTTCTTTTCTTTGAAAGCCAAATGAGATAGTTGACTTGGGCTTTTGTAAGTTCAGTACCTTCTCTTAATTTAGGTAAGTTTGGGGTGTAGACCCATTTTACTTTTGTGGGTCATATTTGAATAATTCAAACTTAGAATTTCAAATTCATTTGAGCTTTTCACTCAAAGCTTTCACCTTCTATTTCTCTCCCACTCTTTTCTACTCCACCTGCTGGAAGAGGAGAACAGCACCCCCTCCTGGTCCCACATGTCATGGACTAGGGTGAATCTCTCCTCTCTCTTCTCTCTTTTCTCTTCTTTCTCACCCAATCTGAGCCCCTCTCCTCACTTCTCACTGGCCAGCCAGTCCCCTCCCGACCAACATCCTCTCTGCCCCTCTCCACCGCCCCAGAGGACCAACCAGAACTCCCCTCCCCTCCCCCAAACCGCCCCTGCCTGAGGGAACCCGAGAAACCCGCCCCTGGTTTTGGAGCTGCCCCCAGCTCGCCCTCTCCTCTTAAAACCCTACCCGAGGTTCCCCCACACCTCCTCTGCTCACCATACCAACCTCACCCAAAGCCACGCCCTCTCTCGAGCTCTGGAAGAGGAAATCGCCGTCGGAGACCGAGCTCTTCCCACGGCATTCATCGTCGATCCTCTTCACCTTTCTCTGCCATTCTTGGCCCCTCGAGCGCGCCTCGTCGAGATCTAACTCCCCCTGCCCTCCTTTTCTCTTCTAGGTGTATGTGGCCGCCGCGCTCGTCCTCGACCCGAGAAGCTCGCCGCCGCCGTCGCCATGGATTCCGACGTTGCATGCGTGAGCTGAAGGCACCCTCGAGCTAGCCATCACCCCCTCAGTCGATCTCCACCCTTCCCTTGGCCCAGCATGTTCTCTGGTGAGCGCCAGCGCCACCCTCTCCCTCCCCCTCGTCGGGTTCGTCCGCGCTGCGTCGCGAGGAGGACGACGACCGTGGACCGTAGATCACGAGATCTACGGCCAGGTTTGAACCTCCCCGTGCGCGCGCAGCCGCGCGCGTTTGGGCCGGCCCAGCTCCGTCCCCCGCGATTTCGCGCCGTTCTGCGTGGCCTCTGGGCCGATCTGGCCCAGATCTAGCCCGTTCGGCATGTTCCCCTTTTATTCTTTTCCTGTTAATTTTCCAGTAAATCTAGAGTTTAGCTTTAAATCATTTGTGGTAAATCTGGAGTGGCTAAAATGATGAGATAAATTTTTTAACATGCATGCACGTTTTCTTAACCATGTGGCATTGGATTTGGTCCAAAATGTGTTTCCTGTTGAGTGTTAAAATAGATCTAGTAAAAAGTATCTATTACACCATTTGTTTAATAACTTCGGTTCTGTAAATCCAAATCATGCAATCTTGGATCTGTTGGAAAGCTTGTAAAAATTTCTACCCAGATTGGTAAATCTTGCATGCAGGATATTATTCTAGCAAAATTTATATTTACTCTAAGAATAACATCAGTAGGTGTTTGTTGATTTTTAACTCTTCAATAAAAACACTCTTTGAGGTAAATCCAGTTGGAAGTGTTAGATATGTGTTGGAGGTATCACATACTACAAATGTGGATTTTTCCAGTAACTTGATAATTCTTAGTGAATAAATCCCTGAACAACGGTGAAATAATCTCTTAAATTGCATTTCTGAAATTTCAGAGATTATGACATGTCTAGTTTTAATTGGTGGAGCCACCTCTGTCCATAGATAAATGTTGGGAATATTTTTGTGGGGTAGCCACAGTTTTTATCTAACTCACCCCACTGGTTTGACACCAAAATAACTCTTATCATTTTCTGCACATAAATAATGGTCAGAAGTATATTTTATTTTAAAACTGGGATAACTTGAGCTAGGAATATCCAAATTTGATGAATAAAATCTTCACTTAAAGAGAAAACTCATATCTCACCAGAAAGGTTAATTATGCATTCAGGAGATTTATAAAACTGAACCTATCTTCTGTTTGAGTTTGACATCAGCAGCCCTTATCTGATTTTTAATTATTGTTTGGTGATGAGTTTTCATGCACAGCTAATTTCCAGAATTCCCCATGATTGTTAGGAGTAATGTGACAGAAGGGTTTAATTTTAGGAGCAGTACATCTAGAATTATGCTTAAAACATGTAAACAGCCCCTAATAAATATTGGATGCATTAGTTGTGTTTTCTGCTTGTGATGCTTGATGTTTGTTGTTATACTTTAGATTCTTATCAACTCGCATTTTAGGACTTACGCTAGTCTCGTCTGTTTTTCATGTTACGGTAGAACCGCAACCCGAGGAAGAGCAGTACGAGGTAGCTGAGCACGACTTCGCCGAAGAGCAAGACCAGGGACAGTATCTTGAGCAAGCCAAGCCCACCTCACCACTTTGATGAAATCTTATTATTTTATCAAGCATGTTTTGTTTTCTAAATAATGCACGTTTTACTTCTTTTGTGGCGCCTTGCCACCCGAAAACTATTTTTCCCAAATATTGTTTGACCTAAGTTACCTACTAGAATAGCTGTAAGTATTACAAGAAGAGGTTTACTTGTTGAGTCTTGTCATTGAAGGCTCTATAAAGAAGATTAAGTTTTCAGATAGTATATTATGTTATCTTACCTCAAAACTTTAGGATGGGGACCCACTTGAACAAAAATGTTTTATGGAGGAAAACACGAGCTGCTGGGAGTAGTCGGAAGTGTGGAAGTTGTTTTTGAAAAACAAAGTACTGCCCTAGCAGCCGCTCGAACATTTAACCCGTGCAACCACACTACCTGACATGGGTAGGGCTTAGCCGGAAGCTTGTCTGTTTTAGTGTTGGGTCTCTCACACTCTCTATGAGGGCTGGGCCCTCAAAGCCGGGTTGTCGTCCGGAAGAGACAATACACTGTTGAGGACCAACAGCCGGACGATTACGGCAGGTCTCCTGACGTGGCGGTGTGGTGTCCCGAGGAAACACCATGAGGTCTGGTGGAGCACACGGTGCCGAGGAGAACAAACCTACCGGGAGGCCCCGATACTAGGGTGGTCATAGTGGAAAGTTTTGATCGTGTTATCCGGACCCCCGCATGATGTCGTATGACGGGCCGTGGCAGACACGGCGGAATAACCGATAGGTGTGGGTAAAGTGTGCAACCTCTGCAGAGTGTAAATCTATTCGAATAGCCGCGTCCGCGGTTATGGACGGTTGGAAACGCCACTGATCTAGGCGTATGGGCAATTTGGTTTAAAAAGAGAAATGTTTCCGGAGAAAACAAAGAGACATCAAAGAGGTACCTGGGAGGTACGGAATTTGGGTGAAGATGGTTGATCTCGGGGAGACATCCAGTCTGATCTCAAGGCAGGAGAAAGGGTTACCCATATCCTAGTGTTTTGATAAACTTTTATAAACGAAAGTTTTGAACTTGGATATGTCCTTGCTATATCTAAGAGAAGAGAATTCTATCTCTAAATGTTTCTTCAACAAAGATATAGAGATGTCGTATTCTCTATGTCTAAAATCATGGTATTCGAAAACTGAGCCCTATAAGTCGTATATATAGCAGCCATCCCAATTTTCCAAAAGTGTTTTTATTGCACTATCATGAGAATTTAAAACTAAAGGTGGTATTGCGAGTATGTAATTGTACTCATGTGGCTATGTCCCTGGATATTCAAATGTCCATATTGCAATGAGGAGACCTACATCGAGGAGGAGGTGTACGACGACGACTTCGCCACTTAGTTGTCACCGGTCAACTGCACTGTGGGAATCTGCGCTCGGAGATGTGAAGAGCCGTCGCTAGCCACGAGCTTCCGCTATCTTAGTTAATTCCGTCCTGCGTGACGAGGTTTGTTGACTTTGGTCGTATGACCGTCTTTGTGTTGTAAGACTTTTATTCGTACGACTTGAATGATGTACTCTTTGATACCTATGTTGGTTATGTGATTGCGATGCACTGATCATTGGGATCGTGATCTCTTACATAACGTGGGCATCCCGGACTTGTCCGAGGGGTCCCTACAACGGAGCTTTTGCTTGTCGCCGCGGCAGGGCAGGCGTAGTCCTGATCTCCCCCAAAGGCGACAAACTGTATTACGCAGTCCAGCTGTGCTTCGGAATCGACAAGATATCCAACAATATCGCCGAGTATGAAGGCTTGCTTGCCGGCCTACGCGCCGCAATCGCCCTAGGCGTCAAAGCATCTACTCATCAAGGGCGACTCCTAGTTGCTCGTCAACTTCTCTAACAAAAGCTACAAGCCTAAGGACGACCACATGGCCGCATACCTTGAAGAGGTCCGTAAGCATGAGAAGAACTTTAGGGGAATGGAGCTCATGCACATCCCAAGAAAGGAAAACAAAGAGGCTGATGACATCGCCAAGCGCGCATCAAAGAGGCAAGCTCAGCCGCCAGGTGTCTTTGAAGAAAGGCTCGTCAAGGAATCCATAAAGCAGCCCCAAGAGGCCCTGCCCGCAAGCACAGACGAAGCGCTCCCGCCACCACCTGCAAGCGGGGCCCCAGGCTGCGGGCCCCCTACATGGGATCGTCTGTTGCTCACAGCGGTGCACCAAGAAACAGAATGGATCAACGAGATCAAAGATTACCTCCACAAAGGGGTCCTTCCCGAGGAAGACGTTGAGGCGGAGCGAATCGCCCGCCAAGCAAAATCGTACCAAATCCTCGAAGGAATTCTCTATCGCAAGCGCCCAAACTGCGTCGCGCTTAAATGCGTCCCTCCTGAAGAAGGCAAACTGCTGATCAAGGACGTCCACAGCGGGGAATGCGGCCACCATTCGTGCGCCCGCACCCTCGTAGGCAAAGTCTTCAGGAGCGGCTTCTACTGGCCTCAAGCGCTTCAAGATGCAATGGACATCATTCAAGCATGTGAAGCCTGCCAATTCCACGCCAAGCAAATCCACCAACCAGCGCTGGGACTACAGACCATTCCGCTCTCGTGGCCGTTTGCGGTCTGGGGTCTGGACATCCTGGGACATTTCCCAACAGCGCAAGGTGGATATCGCTACCTCTTCGTGGCCATTGACAAGTTCACAAAATGGCCTGAAGTGGAGGCGACGCGCACAATCACAGCAGGCGCGGCGGTGAAATTCATCAGGGGCCTGGTCTGCCGCTTCGGAGTGCCTAACCGCTTCATCACCGACAATGGCTCCCAATTCACCAGTGGCACCTTCAGAGCCTACTGTGAAAGAATGGGCATCAAGCTCTGCTTCGCCTCAGTCGCCCATGCGCAAAGCAACTGACAGGCTGAGCGTGCAAACGCAGAGGTCCTCAAAGGCCTAAAGACCAGGACCTTCGATATCCTCAAGGGCCACGGCAAGGGCTGGATCAACGAGCTCCCCTCGGTGCTCTGGTCCATCCGTACCACGCCACCCAAACCCACTGGGGAAACACCGTTCGCCCTCGTCTATGGAGCCGAAGCAGTCCTCCCAACAGAGATAAAGCATGGATCCCCACGGGTCCTTGCCTTTAACGAGGACCAGCAAGAGGACCTCCACAACGACGACCTGCTGCTCCTTGAAAGGCTACAACGTCGTGCCGCCCTCCGGGCGGCCAAATACCAACAGGACCTGAGACGCTGCCACGGCCGCAACGTGCGCTCACGCACCCTGGAGGCAGGTGATCTCGTCCTCACGCGAATCCTCTCCAGGGAAGGCCTCCACAAACTGTCCCCGATGTGGGAAGGTCCCTACAGGGTCACCCACATCTCCAGGCCTGGCGCGGCTCGCCTCGAGACGCAAGACGGCGTCCCCGTCAAGAATCCATGGAACATCATGCACCTACGCAAGTTCTACCCGTGATCATTGTCACGTCAAGGCATTTAGCGAAAGAGGCAGCCCACAGCTCAACCTCCAAGCACTTTTTGTCCCTCAAGGTTAAAAGCTCAAGGCTTAAACCTCACAAATCTTTGTATCCTCAAGGAACAAATTAAAAACGTGATCATAGTCACGCCCGTGATCATTGTCACGTCAAGACTTTTAGCGAAAGAGGCAGCCTATGGCTCAACCTCCAAGCATTTTTGTCTCTAGAGGTTAAAATGCTCACGGCTTAAACCTCCAAAACATGCTTTGTCTCCTAAGGGAACAAACGCAAAACGTGATCATTGTCACGCCCTTGATCATTGTCACGTCGAGACTTCTAGCGGAAGAGGCAGCCTACGGCTCAACCTCCAAGCATTTTTGTCTCTAGAGGTTAAAACGCTCACGGCTTAAACCTCCAAAACATGCTTTGTCTGCTAAGGGAACAAACGCAAAACGTGATCATTGTCACGCCCGTGATCATTGTCACGTAGAGACTTCAAGCGAAAGAGGCAGCCTACGGCTCAACCTCCAAGCATTTTTGACTCTAGAGGTTAAAACGCTCATGGCTTAAACCTCCAAAACATGCTTTGTCTCCTAAGGAAACAAACGCAAAACGTGATCATTGTCACGAAGAGACTTCAAGCGGAAGAGGCAGCCTACGGCTCAACCTCCAAGCATTTTTTGTCTCTAGAGGTTAAAATGCTCACGGCTTAAACCTCCAAAGCATGCTTTGTCTCCTAAGAGAACAAATGCAACCGTGGTCATTGCCACGCCCGTGATCATTGTCACGTCAAGGCATTTAGCGGAAGAGGAAGCCTACGGCTCAACCTCCAAGCGTCTTTGTCTCTAGAGGTTAAAAGCTCACGGCTTAAACCTCCAAGCTCCAAAGGCTTCTCTCGAGGGCAAACCCTCCGAGCTCTCCATTTAACGAGCCACCTCAGGCCGTTGAGAGTCTCTGCCACTAATGGGTGGTCCCCATGCCTCGACATGGTCAAAACATTAACTTGGCCACCCCAAGCATAATAACTTAATTTCGTTCCCAAGTGAACTCAGCGCTTCGGCGCCGCTTTAAAATGTATTTGGTGAGTTTTATTTTCGCATTACTCTCTTGAAGTGTGCGCTTACATCTCTCCGCATGCGTACCTCGCGAGCGGGGGCTGAGTACGGTGCCAGTGCCTCAAATGACACAACAGAAGCACTGCAAAATCCAAGAGTCTGAGCTCTGGCTGGAGGGCAAGATCCCACTAACACGCCATCTCTACAGAGGACCTTGGTACTTACTCTCCTCGCAAGGAACGCCTGAGGGGACCTATAAGCGCGCACGAGTCCCTTGAACCGTGTTCCAGCGTTTGGGTTCGCCCCTCTAACATCTGCAGGGAAAAATCCCCCCACAAGCCTGAAGAGGCATCCAGGAGCGACCCCTCAAGTGGGCAACCTCGCCAGGTGAAAAGCCTCTGCAGGGCGGAAACCTCGAGAAGCTAAGTCGCGCACCCACGCCTTAAGAGCGTTTTCTCCCCCTAGCGCACGTTTGCCCCTCAAGAGACTTCGCTTTTCCCTTACGCTTCTTGGACTACTCGCACGTCTAAGGGGGGCGCTTGAGCATCGCGACTCAGGGCTCTTACCTCTCCTAGGCCTAAACTCCCCCCGGCCTTGCGGAGTCATTGCTCCTGCATACCGAAGTGGCGGAGTCATGGCACGAAGAGATGGGACCTACCGACGCAGAGAACAAATAGACATGAAGATGAGTCCAAAGAGACCTCACGGGGGGCAGACAAGCTCGAATTAAACAGCATTAAAGAGTATATTACAGGCCAAAGGTCTTACGAAATCTAAACACACAATTGTTTTAGATACAAGTGCTCGCAGGCGCAATAAGGAAAGGCTCAGAGGGAAGCAGCGCCGCCTAGGACCTCCTCCACGGCACCCTCTTCGGCCTCGGCAGAGAAGGCCTCCTCCTCGCTGTCTTCAGCCGCAGCCCCTCGTGCCTGAAGCGGTTGTAGAAGGCGTCAACTCGCTCGCGGAGGGAGCTGGAGACCCGATGCGCATCCTCGCCTTGAGCAGCTTCTGTGACGGAGGAGAGGTCGAAGCCTGGCGTGAGGAGCTTGAGGTTGATGAAGATGCGGTCAACAACCACCCCTAGGAGCTGCCTGCTCTCGTCTTCGATCATCCCGCGAAGCTCGACGGCGGGGCTCACAAGCGCCACGAAGAGTTGGTCGAAGTAGGCCAGGAACGTGGCGGCGTCATAGCCTCGGCCTCCGGGGCACGGCACATCCGCACCAAGCCGCGCCGCAAGTTTGTTGCCGCGTGCGACCAACGCCCCAAGCATGGGCTCACACTGCTTCGCGAGCATGCTGGCCGCCTGGGCTGAGTTCGGCGTCTCCTCCGCTCGCTCCATCGCCGGAGCCACCCGCTCTTCCACGCCCTCGACCGAAGGGCCGAGGCCGTGAGCTGCTTCGTCGCGAGCCTCCTCCGCTCGGCGCCGACCAGCCTTGGCGCGCTTGAGGCGGCGCACCAGTTTGGAGTTGGCCTTCTCGAGCTCGGCGAGCCGCTGAGCGTCCGCAGCGTACCTGGCATTGAGGCGGTCCTCCCACTTCCGGACTTGAGCGCAGTACTTTTGAGTGAGGGACCGACGGAAATGCTTCTCGTGCTCCACGAGGGCCTTCCTAGCCGCCTTCGTCTTCTTGGTGAAACGCCGCTCGAAGCGCTCATAAGAAAGCTTCTAAGCAGCGACACGCTCATCGAACTTTGAGATCACCTGGGCCAGGCCTCCCTCGCGCGCCTCGAGGGCCTCGTGCTGGGCAGACAAATCCTTCTCCGCCTGAAGACCTTGTGCCTCGCGCCGCTGTTGCTCTCTCCCCATGAGGGCCAGCTGCCGCTCACGCTCGGCCAGGCCCTTGCGGTCCTCCTCCAGAGCAGCCCGCGGCGCTTCTGCTCCAGCGAGCCCTCCATCGCCTCGCGCTCCGCCTTGGCCTGGTGCAGAAGCTCCTCTGCGGCGTCACGTTCCGCTTGAAGGGGCTCAAGGAGTTCAGAGGCGTCGCGAATGGCCTCCTCACGTGCGGCTTGCAGCGCCGCATCCTCCAACCGGCGCGCCTCAACCGCCGCGTGGAAGGATGTCCACGACCTCGTCATTTCCTCCTCCTGCTGGGCGAGCTGTATGTCACCAAGGGCGAGGTGCGCCTCCAGGCCCTCCAAGGACTCCCGCACGAGGCCGAATGCCACCTCGTGGCGCCCCGCGCTCCAATCCCAGCCTCAGAGGACCAGCTCCTGGCTAGACGATGGCCCAGCCGCGGCGTCCGGTCCCACGAGCCCGGCCCCTGGTCGAGCTTGGGGGCTGAACGTGGCTCCGCTTCCGTCCACGCCTGCCTCTGCTTCGGTGCTCGGGCAAATAAGGCGCTCGTCTTCTCCAGCTGGACGAGGGGGCGAGGAAACACCCCCTCCTACAGACGCACTTGCGCCCGCTGGCGCCTCGATCGTTTCCTCCGGGTGCGGTACGGGAGCCACGGGCGTGCGCGGTGGAGATGGCACATGCATCGGCCTCAACTCGTGCGGCGGGGTCGGCTCGCGGGGCGGAGCTGCCTCACGCGGAGGCGTAGCCGCGCGAGGGAGAGTAGGAGCGCGGAGGGGCGTGGAAGCTTTCTCCTCTGCTCCTCCCACCCCCAGTGGCTCGGGGAGCGATGAAGATGCCTCCTGGCATGGCGCGCCCACCTCCTCTTGAGACTCAGCCGCCCCCGCCAGAGGCGCAGCCGCCTCCACTCGAGGCGCCCCCTCAGCAGGGCCTGAGGTGTTCGTCTCGCAGGCCTCGTGTGACCGTCGGCCACTGCCTCTGCGGTGGCTCTCTTCACGTCTGCAGCCTTGCGAAGCCGGCGGCGTTTCGCAGGCACAAGATCGCTGACAAAAAGCACAGGAAAAGACAGTCAAGAGAGGGCAAAGCAGGGGAAAAAACAAGAGCCAAGAATGGCCAGGTGCCATAAATACTCACCCTGAAGGGGAAGCACCGGCATCGACCCATGTCAGGCCTGGAGAGTGCCAGGAAGGCGTGGTCTTGACGCCTGATCCCCCCGGAGGCGTCCCCGCTTTCCTTTTGGAGGGGACGTTGGAGGGCCTCACCCCAGAACGATCCACCATAGCCTTGGTGCGAGGTTCGCGCCTCCCCGACCAAGCGCCTGTCTCGAAGGACGTCCCCGCCTCGGTCACCTCCTCCACGGGGCGCGAAGGCGCCACAACGAAGACGTCGTCGTCCCCTGACGAGATGTCGCAAATCTCGTCGGTGAAGGGCTCGTGCCTCACGGGGGACGCCCCTCCCGTTGCGGCCTCTTCCTCGCCACTCCAGGCACGGGAGGCTAATGAAGAGTCAACACCGACAACTGCATGCGCTGATGGAGCGACCACTTGATCCATCACCCCCGCCATACCATCTGGGGTAAAGTCCGGCATTCCGTCCAGGATGTCCATGCGATCACCCAGAGGGAGCTGATGCAGAGGTCACACGGAGCCGGCGATCTTCTTGGGCACCTCCGGCTTGACAAAGAGGATGTTCAAGATGGTGTCGACAACGTCCGAGTCGTGATCCTCAGGGTGAAGCCGCATTGGGTCCGAGGGGCCATTGTACATCCACATCGGCTCTGAGTGTGCCTGGAGGGGCGCGATGCGGCACGTCACGAAGTCCGCTGTAACATCCCAACATTTTATAATATTCAAAAATCACTAAAATTTAAAACTTTTCTTTTATTAAAAATAAAATATTAAATGCATAAGAAAACCAATTTAAAACTTTTCTTGTCCAAAGTTGTTATGAAGTTTTCAAATGAATTATCATAATATAAAATATAATGTTGCACAAATTATTTTCAATTAAAAATGAATACCTTATATTTCACATTTCCTAAACATTATTTATATCTAGTTCCTTAATATCATGCCAAAATAAAGAAGAATGATTTCAGCAAAACAAGTTTAAATAACTTAAATCCAAACATAATTGAATATGGGTATTTCATATAACTTATTTAGCCAAAATTAAAATTAATTAAACCCTAGTTTAAATTAAACATAAAGTGTCTATTTTTACATTTAAGCAATAGTTTGAAATTATTATTTTTGAAAAATGTTCAAAACACTCCCACAATTGGTTTAACAGAGAGATAATGATTTTACAAATTTTTAGAATCAAATTCGAGTTGAATTGGATTTACATTTTAAAAGTTAATTAAAAATACAGAAAAAGAAAAGAACAAAAAAAAAGGAGAAACGGACCAGCCTCCCGAGCCATTGGGCCGAAGCCCATCTCCTATCTGCCGCGCGCGCAGCCGCAATGGCCCAACAGCAGCCCAGACGCTTCTCTCCGTCGCTGACATGCGGGACCCGCTTGTCATCTCCCTCCCCAAATCGTGATGAACAAGAACTCCTACCAAACCCTAGCTCCAAATCCGGACCGAATTAGTTGGTTTAAACGCGAATTATCTGCTCCCTCCTACCCCATATAAACCCCCGCAAACTCCTCTCTCGAATCCCTAACGAACCCTAGCCCGAAAGCCCCCAGACTGCTCGCATTGCACCCCGCCGCGCCGCCACTGCCGCCGGCGAATTTCTCTGTCTCCGGTGAGCCCTTGCAACCCCGAGCGCTCCCTACACCTCCCTTCGCATTCTTTTCTTCTTGCGCATCTCGGTGACACCTTCGTTGTATGTTTCCCGCACTAGGACGAGCGATTCATCCACGCCCGAAGCTCCCCGCCGCGTGTGCAACTCCGGTGAGCATTGGGAGGAGAAGCGGAGCACGCCGAGGATCCGTGACACGCCACCAACCTCGCCTCGACCTACCGAATCCCACGGTACGATCTGTTCATCCTCGTAGGTCGTAGATAGGCGGGAACGCATTTGCCGTTCGTGTCGCCGCCGTGCGCTCCGTCTCCGGCGACCAGAGCGCCGCCCGGCGAGCACCATCTCTCCTCTGCCGTCCGATACACATCCCGCGGCCAGGATTAGATTGACTAAAACGAATCGGTACGGTGGGTTACCGACCGTTAGATCTAGATCGTACGGATCAGATCTGTTGACTTATCCAGTCAGCGCCCGCGTGGCAGCCACGTCAGCGCCACGTCGTGCACAGTCAATGCCTCGTCAGCTGCCACGTGGAAAATGAATTTCTTATTTAGATTTAATTGGTAGTTTTACAGAAACACCCCTGCCACTTAGATCTGTCACAACTTTTTAACGCAACTCCAAATTTAATAATTTTTATATATTTGGAAAGCTCTTGACATTTAGATTATTTTAGATCGGCCAAAATTCAAATTTGATTTATTATAAAATATTCAAATTTCAAATGGTGAATTTGAGTATATTTGTAATAAATTTAAATCTATAAATCCAAAAATTGCAAATAAAATTGTTTTAGAAACTTTAGAATATTTGTAAATTAATGCCACTGCTATAAAATATTTTTGAGTAATTTTTGAATGAATTCATAGTTATATATTTAATTTGAATAGTTTGAATATTTTCAATATAACTATTAATAAAAATATTAATTTTGATTAAAGTAAATTGCTATAAATTTAATTAAAATGCCTGCTGTCTATTAACATTATTTATTAAATTATATTATAAAAATTTAATCATAGAAACCTTTAATTTTATAATTATTCCTTTTATTATATTTTCCAAAAATAGAAATTAATTAGATTGCATTTATAGCCAAATGCATACTTTATAAATATCACAAAAATTAGTATTATGTTTATTGTGGTTTAAAATTTCATTTCAAGCATAGCATATTTCATTTTTGTAGTTATATTTTCCATAAGAAAACTCCTCCCTCATTTTCTCTAAGTTAGAAATAATTTCAACTTAGCATTTTTGTGAAGTGCTACACTTAGACACTTAGTAATTTTCAAGATGGAGCTAGAAGGCCATTGAAGGACTTAGCCAAAACAAGACTTCAGAAGTATCTTCAAGAAGAAGAAGCACTTAGAAGAAAATCTAGAAGAAGTCCATGAAGGACTTAGAAGAAACCAGACTCTGGAAGCATCCCAAAGATGTCAAGCACTTGGAAGAAAAGTGAGAAGAATGTTCAAGAAGGCCAACCCCTTTTTATTCTGTAAGTCATTCTTTCTGTCTTTTCTTCTCCTCTGAGACTTCATGATGACTAAGTAAATCCAAGACCAGCCTCGAGGATACAAAAACCACAAGTCTGAAGATTTATCAAGTCTATCAAAACTTCAATCAAGACATCATCAAGGAGAATATTACAAGTCTAGAGATGAAGCCTGGAGGAAAACTACATCTTTCTTTCTATCTTTTCCCTCTTTCCTAATCTTGTCTTTCACATTTGACTTAAACAATTTTGATCATGATATTATCATCTTGAAGTTGTTGGATCCTAGCGGCATAGTGAGATGAAGCGGCCTGGAAACAAACCTTACATGTCCACGTACATGAGACCTGTTCCACAATTTAAGTGGCTGGCCGGGTGTCTGTCTCTCTCACTTTAGCAAATATCCAATTTACAAAGAGTTGATAGTAATTGTTGATCGCCTTATAGACTTAGTATTTTTCTCTACGTATTTTGCTGATCATGGCTAAGCCACTAGGGTGCTTGTTTCAAGATGATATAAAACAAAGTATGTTTATCCAACTTAAGACCTTAGTCCTTAGTCATTCTTGACCCACCCATTTGCCTTGCATTAACTTAAAAGATTTTCATGGCATGAAAAAGTATTTCTAGCCCTTAGGAATATTTTGCACATCATGCATAAACATATCTTCCTTAGAAAGTTTTATAAAACCTATTTATTCATCTAGTATGTGTTTGTATGCATTGTGGAGTTGTGCTTGCTGTTGATTGGTGTATTGTTGCTTGTCTATACTGTTAGATTGAACGGAGAGTCCCGAGTATCGTGGAAAAGAGTTGTGAACAACGACAACATTCAAAGGCAAGTGGCACATCTCATAAACTTCCTATTATTATTTTTTACGCATTACTTAGTGTATTTTATATGCATGAGTAGGATAGTATTGCTATGCTAAACCTTTTTAGAATTCCCTTACTCCTGTGTCTAGGTTCCTATATCATACTTAGCAGAAATATTGATGCTATGCAATGGATGAAAAGTTTTACAAAATGATAAGTGACTACTCAGGGCTGTGCTCATGGTTGTCGTCGCCTAGGATGAATTTCTATTCTACTTAGGGCCGTGATCATGGTGGTTGTCAACCTGGGAGTACACATCCACTAAGTTAATGAAACACCTGGGTGCTAAGTGGTTGTATGGTTTATGTTGAGTGGCTACTCAGGTCCATGTCTATGGTTCCTGTAGTATGTACACTTGTGAATGGCCACCCAGGAACAGAGGAATCTGAAGAACTCCGAGTGACGATTGCTTCCAGTGCAGCCATAGCCATATGGGCTCTGGCTTGATCAATTATGTTGCGTGGACTCTCTCCGGATTGACAAGCAGATGTAGGGGGATGTTAGGTGGAACGGGTCAAGCCAGAGTGGGAGGGAAAATGCTTCTGAAAGATCTCGTCTCATTCTCTCCTTTCCTTATCACAAATGGTGTGTAAAGGATACCTTGGGTTGAATGGGTACAATGGTGAACGTGCACAACCTCTGTAGAGTGTAAAACTAAGTACTTAGCCGTGTCCCCGGTACGGACAATTTGAGCAGCTAATCACGGACGTCAGCGGAGGATTCCATCATTCCAACTTCAGAAATAAAACTTGATGGGTGAACAAGGGAAGATGAGATTTATGGTTTTCATGCCATACTCATCTTGATTTCAAGAAAAGTGTTTTCAAAAGAGTAGGAAAAATTGGCTTTATGCAAATTAGCCTTGAACTCCACCAGCCAAATATGCATATAGGCTTTAGAGTTATTCCATTAAGTGTCCACCATAGTGTCACTTGCCAGACTCCATTTTTAATGGAATCTGACCCATGTTGTTGCAATATTTTTCTTATTGCAGATGTGATCAGATGACGAGTGAGGTTTCGTTAAAGGTTTCGAGTCTACAACCAACATGTTTTCGCCTGTGGCAGCATGAAAGTTATAGAGACCCACTGTTGTTGTATTTCCGCTGTGTACTTTTCAATGCTAGCTTTATGCTATGCAACTTGTATCAAATATTTTGTAATTCTGGATCATCGATGTAATAAAATTGACGCTTTGTTGTGATATTACATCGTAAACTGTGTGTGCAAATGATTTGATCCAGTGATTTGCACTATACACAGGTATCTGCCTTATTTAAAGTGCAGGTACGCTACATCCGCCGCGACCATCTGCCCCGTGAGGCCTTCCTCGCGGAGGAAGCTCAAGCGCCCCACCAGGAGTGCGTTATCTGCGTCGCGAAGGGCAGACTTGCACCAGTGAGAGTTCCTCAAGGGCGGCGCCTCCGGGACGTCTAGGAACGCGCAGGGTGACTGGACGCCGATGAGCAACCACCTTTGAAGGAAGTCACCCACCTTGTTGAGCAGGGCCGTGACAGGCTTGTCTCCACTCCACGACATGGGAATATACACACTCCCCATGCCATCCGCGATGCGGAAGGAGACGCACCCAGTCCGCTCGCCGCCAGCCGTGCACCGCAGCGAGTAGAAGTTCCGGAAGAGCGCTACCGAGGGGCGCACGCCCTGATAAGCCTCGCAGAGGTAGGCGAAGATGGACAGGATGAGCACGGAGTTTGGATGAAGATGAAGGAGTTGAATTTGATAGAACTCCAGCACCGCCTCCAAGAAAGGCGAGTACGGCGGCACCAGCCCGGCGGTGATGGCATGGAGAAAAATGGGATAAAATCCTTGGGGGAATCCCCCAAACCGCGCGGCTTGAAGCGCGCTGGCGCCATGCTCGTTGGTCGGGCCCTCGACCAGGTGGCGGATCCTCTCCAACGCCTGAAGGTTCATGCGCGTCCCCTCGAGAGGCGCGCCCTGCACTACCTCTAGGGTTTCTGCTTGAGAGGAAGGTCCCGCAGCGGCTCTGCTCTTGCTCCTGACTGGGCCCATCGTCGCGAGTGTGGAGGATCGAAGGAAATGGAGAATGAAGATTCATAGGAAAAAACGGAGGCGGAGAGCTCTGTAGAGCGGAAATTTCAGCGAGAAGAATTGGAAACGGTACCCCCCACGACTCGCGCCCCGGGTCGTGCGAAACCTTTATTCGTCTAAGTGCTGCGTGGCTCGGGCTGGCTGGGCACTAAGGGCCCACGACGCTTCAAGCCCATGGGCTCAATCGTGCCCATCATGGGCCCGGGGGCTACTGTCGGCCCAGTGGGAACTGGGGTATGGAGAGCCCATTCCCCCCAGGCCTCGCACGCTGGCCAGACAGACGAAGCAACTAAGGACCAGGCATCACCGCCTGGCGGGACCCTCGAGAGGCAATTCCCCTCGAGGGCCTGAAGAGGAAACGAGGGCCTCAAGGGATCCCTCGCCTCAGGGGACCCTCTCGAGGCGCCAGTTCGCCTCGAGGGAGTCCCGCATGAATCTCCCCTCAGGCCTCCCCGCGCCTGAGGGGAAACGTCGCGGCCAACGAAGTACGGCAAGGCGCACATGGGCTCTGCCACGCCCACGTGGTGACGCAAGCACCCCCGTTGCCGTTTTGGTGATAAAGGGGTCAATAAAGCAGCTCTGCCTGCTGCGCAGCTGCCAGGACCTTCTTCTCTGGCAATAAAGCAGGTGGACGGCGCAACCCTCCAATAGAGAACGTCATCGTGGGCTCCACCTCAGAAACTGCCCTCTCTGCGGGCAGTACAGCGCGGTCGGCCACCGCGCCCGCCTTTATCAACAATGGACCGCGTCCATGGACGAGGACGCCGCGGTGGACTCCAACTCCACCATGCCACTGCCATGTGGGAGCCACCTTGAAGGCCAAGACGAAGGAGAGCGCCAGAGGCGCCTATAAAAGGAGGAAGACATCCTTCGTAGCACGGGTCGACTCTTTGCGTGCTACAACCCTTGTAAACCCTAGCAACACTTGTTAGGATAGCCTTGAGCCTGAGGAGGGAGAAGATCATCGCTTCCCTCCTCAGGCAAGAACTGCCTCAAGGGGGCCTCCGGCAGACTCCACTGTAATGTAAAGTCCATCATCTAATACATACAAGCAGGAGTAGCGGTCTTACCTCCTCACGAGGGCCGTGAACCTGGGTAAGGGCCGGTGTCTTCCTCTGTCGTGTACGTGTCTTCTTCGGGTCCGGCGAGCAACGTCGCGGAGCCACTCGAGGGTCTAGACCTCCGCGTTCAATCCCCTTCACGAACTTCTCTTCAGGAAGTGACTACCCCCGATTCTAGGGAGTCATAACCCGACAAGGTTCCTGCGACTAAAAGGACCTACACTACAAAAGCTCCTAAGCTACTGACTCCCACTGGGAGCGACTCTTCCGAGAAGCCGCCTCAGTTGCCTTGGCAAGCGCCCTCTCGAAGGTGGCCACAACCTTCACAGCCAGCTGTGCAGCCTGCGCCTTCACTCCGCTAAGGGACACGGTCCGGCCATCGGACCTTCGCGGGAAGCCGCTGACAATCTTCTCGAAGTCGCCAGCTACCTGATGGCCTAGCAGAAGCTGGAAGGTGAGCTCGGAGCCGCGTACCGTCTACGTCCGAGTGAAGTCGGCAAGGGTAGTCGCTTCATCTTCAAACGGCGCCGTGAGGGCATCGACGGCAGTCGGCGGCGGGTCGCTGGGAAAAATGCTCCGATGCACAGTCGTGAGCGCTCCAGTCGACTTCTGCAGCGCCGACGACGACTTCTGCAGCGCAGCGGATGCATACGCGCAGACGCGATCAAGGAGGCCGACCGCGGTCGCCAAGTCGACGTCGTCACTGGACGAGCCTTCCGGAGGGGCGCCACCGCATCTCTCTGGACAAAGGGTCAGCGGTCAGCAAAAAGCAAGTCAAGCAAAGACAAAGTAGGCGTTAAGCCGGAAACTCACCTCCAAGGGCACCGGTGAGTGAGAGCCGGTGGTCGACCTGGGTCTTCTCCTCGACGGCCCGCACACGCTCCCGCTCCTGAGACTCGTGCAGCGCTTTTTCGAGCTCCGACTGAGCTCGAAGCTTCAGCTCTAACTCCGCAGCTCGCTTAGTAGCCTGGTCCAGAGAGGTGCGCAGCTGGTCCCTCTCCTTCTCCGGGCGAACATAGGCAGCGGCTGCCTCAAGTTGCTGGCGATAGTACGGCTTCAAAAACAACAAGAAGTTATAAAGTTGCGGGCGACTATACTAGTCACCCAAACCTTCGGGGGCTGCTCCCTTCGGGAGCGCTGTTCGCGCACCCGATGAAATTTCAGGACTACAATAACAAGAAAAAGGACTTACGTGGTCCAGAAGGTCGACACCCTCCAAAGTCGCAGGGGGAGCACGACTCGGTGCCGTGAAGTCACCAGTCGGCGCACGCTCCTCGACCACAACCTGCATTGCCAGCTCCGTCGAGGGAGCAGAGGTGTGCTCCACTTCGCGACGAGGGGAGCTGACGCCGCCAGAGCGGTTGCTGGAACAAAATCAAGGAAAAACTCAACTCGAAGCTCGAAACTCGAAAATGCAACTCGATGAAGAAGGAAGAAAAGGAACTCACCTGGTGGCCTCGTCGCCGTCATCGCTCCCAGGGAGACGGACGGCATCCGAGCAAACCCGTGGGGCGGCGCAGAGCTGACCGGAGGAGCAGCCAAGGGTTCGTCCCAGTTGTCCTGGGACCGCACACCCGAAGAAGACATGCCAGCCTCCTCCAAGTCAACATCGGCATCCTTCACGGGTGACGAAGCAGTCGCAGAGTCGCCACCACTTCGCCGCTTCTGCCTCTTCCGCGCGGGTTCCTCCTCGTCGTCATCATCCTCCACCTCTTCGCTATGAGAGATAGCAGACCGGATGTCTTCATCGTCACCCTCCTCCTCCACAAACTTCGACTCATCGTGAGGTCCGTTTTCTAGGAGAGGAGGAAGGCTGACCAGAAGAGAGCGAACCTGAAGCAAACAAAGCAGAGTCGAATCAAGAAACAGAAGATCAAGAAAGCAAGCAATGAAGAGAACAAAGCAAAAGCTCACCTCAGGAACAGGGTTCGCTCCTCCGTAAGTAGCGACCGGACACTTGACGTTGCAAGGGTCCGCGGCTCGGAGGCTGGTAATGCCCCTCACCTTGGTCTCCACCACCTCGTCGTCAAGCGACTGATCGCTGACGCCCTCGACTGCCCACATTGGGTGGGGGCGAGCGCGTAGCGGCTGGACGCGTAGCCGGAAGAAGGTGGCCATCAAGTAGACACCACCCGACTCGCGCCCCAGGGTCCGGAGGAGGTTGCGCAGCAGGCTCAGCAGAGGCCTCGCGGACTCCTTCTCCTCCTCGGCGAGCGGGTGCGCCCATGCACGAGTCTTCCGCAAGCCGCGGTCGCCGTCGAAGTGCGCCAGGCCCTCCTGGTCGCACTGGATGTAGAACCACCTCTTCCGCCACCCCTGGGCGGAGTCCGACTTCTTCATCTGAAAGAACACGGTGTCGCCGCGCACCTGGATGCCGAAGCCGCCCACTGGGTATGTCAACCCGCTCTTCCAACGTTCTTGCGAACAAGGAAGAGCGACTTCCATAGAGCCCAGTGGGGTGCGATCCCCAAGAAGCACTCGCAGAGCACAATGAAGCTCGCGATGCTTAAGATGCCATTGGGGGTCAGATTGTGGATCTGAATCCCATAGGCGTACAGAAGACCACGAACGAAATCATGGAGAGGGAACACGAAGCCCCGTGGAAGGAAATCCACGAAGCACGCACGTTCCCCCTTGCGAGGAGCGGGATACACCTCCTTGCGAGGAGCACGTACCGTGGCCTCATCCGTCGGGGGAAGGAGACCCTGCGCGCGCATGAGCTCGAGGTCCGTCTTCTTCACCGACGACCTCTGCCAATCGCCCCCGGGTTTCTTCATCACCCCGGCTTTGGCGGCAGCGGCGCTAGCGGCGATCTTCGACTTGCCCATAGCGTCGATGGATCGCAGAAGGTGGGAGGACAAACGGAATAGAGCTTACGGAGGCAAGAATGGCAAGGATCAAGGAATGGAGGCACGGACGATTGGAGAAGATGACCTGCCCTCTGTGACGCCCGAAAATCGGTACTATGTAGATTTAAGCGCTTCCGCCGAAATCCGCATAATAACGATTTTTGGTCGCCCACCAGACATAATGTGCACATCGAAACATGTGCATTATGTGGGTGGAATTATGATAACATTACAACAGTTCCGATACATCCAAAAATACAACAAAGATATAATTACAACAACGACTCGAACGAGTCAAGATACAAATGATGCAATACAAAGATTCAAATGACAATGGAAGCAAAATAGTATCCAACTACGGATAAGATAAAAATTGGACTAAGAGTCCTGAAGATAAGAAATGGCGCCATATCCCTGCCCAGCCAAGCCGGAGGGATTCCCAAGCTAACGTCGTCAGACTTCAAACCTGTTAACTGCACATAAAGCACATCCCTAAAGAGGGTCAGGGCACTCCCTGGCAAGCAAAGCCGACTTGCCTACTTTCTACACCATCTCCCAAAATATAGGGGAGGTGGACTTAGCGGCAGCAGCACTAGCAACGTAAGGAGACATGCTACAACTTCCGTCTAATTAGAGAGGGATAAGAGAGCGCATAAGATAAACATTTACAACTAACACCAAACATAACCCATTCTCGAATTTACCCCCTCAACCAAGTATGAGGAAGCAATTCGGGAAACTCACACGTTATCAGTTTTAGTTACCATTTATCGTGTAAGTAATTCTATATTACTAGTCAAGTTAATTAACAATGATTAGGTGTAAGTTGTCTATGATCTTATTAGCCAGCATCATCACCAAGTCGTCCATAACCGTGGACACGGCTCATCGATAAGATTATACCCTGCAGGGGTGCACTACTGGACCCATACTCGCATGATCAACCCAGTCAAAAACATTGGGGCCTTTCAACCCAACTCTTTTCCTTCACCGCAACAAGTCCAGGAGCCACGGGAGCTATGCTGGTCCCGGCCAAAAGGGTGCGGACTCCCGCAGAACACACCCCTCCGCACCAACAGGCCGCGCCCTATATGCATGTAACAAGGCACACCGCCAAAAGTAAAATACTACACTAGTATCGATGCATATGAGGCAAATGGAAAACCCAAACTAGGTGCAGCTCCCGGACAAGTCGAAGTTCCAGTCAAAGTCGAGGGGGGGCTCCATTGGGCCTCCACAAGTGGTTAGTGCGCTCAAAATTGGATCCGAGGACAAAATCTCAGTTCCTAGGTCGACACTTAGCAGAATAAAGCACCTCGCAAGGCCTTCCGCCTGGTGCCTTATCTTTTAATTATAATACCCCAATATAATACAATATTTTATTAAGATAGAATAATCTATCAAGCTAAGCATATGAAATAAACGACCAACCGAGGACACGCACAACCAACTCTAAGCATGCGCTACGACTCGCAAGGCTAACAGATAAACAAACAACATGTGATGGGATGTGGGGATAAAGCTGTATAGTCTGCAGGATAAACATATAATGGGATCGCAATTCAAGAATCGAATACTAGGGTAGCAGAGATCAACGGCAGGAATGAAAGACAATGTATAGGTAAACAAGCAAACTTTGCTTGCCTGGAATCCCGCATGGAAGCAGATCTTGTCGTTGCTCACACATCTCAACGTCTTATCCGCGAAGAAGCAACAAACACTAGAAAGCGTAATAGATGCATTTTACAACTACGGCATAAGATTCAGCATGATCATACGGGGATGATGCATGGCATGGCAATATACAATACAATGCAGGTAATCCAAATTAAGCGGGAAAGCAACCCCGGAAATTAATATTTAGGTGCAAGTTATTTATTTACTCAACTATATTAAATGTTGGTTAACATGGTATTACATGGCATGGAAGATTTAATTAAATTAAATAGAATAGGGCATTATATATTTATTACCCCAAAACTTCCATGTTTAATTATTTAAGTGCATTTGTTAATTTAAACTAAGCATTTAAAACAAATGATGCAAAATGACATAAGAATGTGATATTAATGTTTATTGCATTTTTCTGATATAAAAACATATAAAGTCTCTTTTATTTGGATTTATAAATTAAAAGTTATTACATTTTTAAAACTAGGGTGTTCTGTGAAATTTTCCAGGACCTATCTGTGATGGAACAGTACAGGGGAGGGCTCTGTGCAGAAAATAGAGACGGTAGGGGTCTGAGTGCAAATTCCAGTCCCTCTAGACTTTTCTCCCCGAAGGAGAACTTGCACGAGACGCTGACCAATGGGTCCAAACGCAAAGCTGGCGTGGGCGCGGGTGTGTGTGGCGCCACGGTCGCTGACCGGTGGGCCACTGTTGTCAGTGTGCCGAAAAAACGAAACAAACGGAGGGAACGGAACGACTTTCTAGCCACGAGGACGGATCAGAGTTGGTGTTAGGTAAGGGTTCGGTTTTCTTTTAACATCAAAAAGCAGCTGTTTCTCTCTGACGAAATTGAAGCTCGCCCGAGACCGTACGCGCGGCGGAGCAAAATACCGGCGGCGACCTCCAACGGGCGGCGCGGGGCTGGCGTGGGTGTCGGAGTGTGTACTGGAGGGTGGGGGAATCCATTCCCGTGCTTAGATGTGAAGGGGAGGCTCGGGGCACCACCCGTTCTTGCTCGACAGGGCCGGGGCCGTGCGACGCGACGATGCACTCCGGCGCCAGCGAAATCGAGCCGCTACGAGGACGAATAGGAGAGGGAGAGGGGTCGAGGGGACGAGGCTCACTTCGGGGGAGTCGCTGGCGAGGCGGGGAGGCTCGGGGACGTCGGGGGCGAGAGGTCCGTGCTGAAGACGGTGCGGCGGCGCTTGGACGGAGTCGGGGGAGGCATGGTCGTCGCGGTGGCACGCGTGGCTGCCGCTTCCTGCTCTCGGGCGTCGAGGACGAAGCACGTCAGGGCGCAGTGGGTGGCGTGATGGCGAGGCAGAGGGAGGTCCGTAGGAACGGCGCCGCGTCGAGGCAATTCCGGTGGCTCTCGGTGATGGAGGAGAGAACGGAGAAGGAGAAGGAAGGGTGGCGGCGCAGAGGAGGGAGGAGGGAAGGAGGCTGTTAGGGTTTCGTGTTGGAGGAGGGGTTCGGGCTAAGTACGTGGAGAAAAGGTGTGGTTGTGGAGGTGGGGCGACATGGCTAGCTCTCCCTGCCTCGTGGAAAGTCTCTCTCCCGTACGGAGAGGAAGACGACAGGGGAGGAGTGGGCTTGGGCCGTTTTTGACGAAGAGGTAAGTGGCTTCGGACCTGTTTAGGGTTTTCTCTGCAATTTGTATTCTTTTATTTAATTCTTTTTTGTTTTTGTATTTTTAAAATAAAATAGAAAATAATTTGTATAGAGAAACTTTACAAGATAGTTTTGTTTTAAATAGGCAATTTAATTATTGTTTCCAATACACAATTTCATATATTAATTTGAATATTTGAAAAGAATTTAAATACCACATTTAAATTAATTTGATTTGCAATTAGATTTAAAAGTGGAAAAGAATTTAAATGGAGTTGAATTTAAATGCAATAATTTAAATAAAGATTGACAAATGCAAATGATGCATGATGATGTCATGTTGATGCAAAAAAAAACTTCTAATTGGGAAAATTCCCGGGGCGTTACAACCGACACCTGTCGTGGTATCGGCATAATTGATAGGAGACGGGGGTCCTCTATCCTACGTATGGATTGTGGGGAAGAAGGTTGGTGTCGTCGAGGACGGGATTGAAGACGGTGAGTTTACCCAGCTTCGGATCCCACGGCGGTGGCGAGATCCTACGTGCTGCTATAATTCACTATGAGGCAATAGCCGTGAACAGGTTACAATGTGTATGATGCCTATTGAAGCGTCTCCCCTAAAGGCTCCCTGGTGGCCGGCTTATATAGGCGGCCAGACCCAGGGTACAAGGTAAGTACTTGTCCGGTAAGTAAACAGAGTCCTAGATCTAGCCGGCTTAGTTGCCGCCTTGCGTCTTGGGCTTGGTGGCTGGATGGGCTTCGGCCTTCCGCCTTCCTTGGACCGTCCGCCTACTTCCTTGTTGCCGTGGTGGTGTCACGACAGATGCCATAGGATGGCTAATGTGTGGGGCCGATGGACGTTGGTGGATCCGGGGAGGGATAGCGAGCTGAATAGCCCACACGAGGAGGATCCCGGTACAACCGAGATCTCCCAAGAACTAGAAACAACAGCAAAACGATATAGGGAAGATCTAACAAATAAGAACAAAGGCACGAAGGCACACAACACACACACGATGTACCCAGATTCAGGGCCCTCGTGAGGAGGTAACACCCCTACTCCTGCCTTTCCTCTCTATATAACTGTGGTACAAGGGCTACAACTTGCTCGTAGATCTCTCCAAGTGAAGAACAAGCACAACTAGATGAATTCAAGGTCTGAAGAAGTAAAAGCTCTAGGAGTAAATGCAACTATAGCTTTGGCTTCCAACTTGGTTCTCTTTCCACAGAAACAGTTATGGCGCCTTTTATAGAGTTCCGGCCAGGAGGGCCAGAAACCCTAAATCGGCTTGGCCCCACCGGACAGGCCTAACCGGCATGTCGTCACCGGCTAGTGCGAGCTAGTCACCGCGCTATCCGGCATAGCCCCTGCGTCATCATCTCAATAAGGACAGCAGGCGCCGTCCTGAGCCATCATTGCCCCCCTGCCAGAGACAAGACATGTCTTGGCCCATCCCGGATAGCCTTTTCCGGATTGCCGGGCTAGGCATGTCAGGTCTTGTCGTACCGTGGTCGTACCGGCTGACGCGCTCCCGTGTCAGGCGGGAGGTGATCATGCTTCCGTGTCAGGCGGGAGGTGACCATGCTTCCATGTCAGGCGGAATGGTACTTCCCCCCGCAACAGAGGGGAAAGCCTGCTATAGACCGTTGACGGCCTACCGGGAGCCCTCATGCCGGCTACCTCCTCGCTTGCCACCGTGAGCCTCTCCTACATAAGATCAAGACCGAGACATACACTCCGTTTAGTACCTATCCGGACCACCTATCCGGTAAAACCGAGTACACCTCCTTCCGGGAAATTCCTCGGAGCCCGAGATCCGGGATCCTTTCCGGAGGCGTCCGAGCTCGTCTCAGGATGAGTATCTCTAGGCCTAGCCTCCCGAAGATGTCTTAGCCTATCAGCAAAGACATCTTCGAGAAGCTAGTTCTTAGAGGAACCACCCGCTGATGCTTGTGCTGCCATTGAGAAGGCCGGGGGTGTCTATTTATAGCTGCCAGGGCTGACCCTTGCGCCTGCCAGGAGGCACTTTGTACTCTACCAGCGCTCAAGGGTCAAGTTGCCTTTTCAGCACACTAGGAGGTGTCCCTTGCTCTCGCCAAAGGTCAA
Source organism: Poa annua (assembly GCA_026929855.1). Classification (NCBI taxonomy): domain Eukaryota; kingdom Viridiplantae; phylum Streptophyta; class Magnoliopsida; order Poales; family Poaceae; genus Poa; species Poa annua. The sequence continues at coordinate 62,741,769 of CM049429.1, read as the reverse complement.
GTACCGTTGGCACCTTACTGAATTATTCCGGGATCTGCCCCTACCCGGGGGGGCAGCCCCCCGACACTTGTACGTCAGCTATCTGGGCCGCCCGGCAGGCTTCGGCCTTACCACCCTTGGGCCACCCTGGACTAGCCGGATTGATCCATGTTGGTTATACCCCTAGTTGATATATCCCCAACATTAGCCCCCAGAAAGGTTGAAGTTCTCCAGGCGCCGACTTCTTCTTGATTCTTCATCTGCCAAAGTTGACGGCTGCAGGACTTGAACCATTCTGAAAATCAACGAGGCATGCGTGTCTTGACATTGACATGCGGCCGCCTTTATCCATCATGGGAAAAGACGGATACTCGGCAATCTTGCCGAGCATTCTTCTTGACGGTTTCCACCTAGTCAGCTCACGACAGTTTGAAAACAGTCTAGGCGGGAATCTCGCCATGATCACAAATTGCGGGAAAAGAGGAGGCGTGGAGATCGTCAATCGTGTGCTGCAACGGATGCTGGACACGTGTCCGACTAAAAGCACCGTTGCACAGGGAGCAACGCCTGGCCCTATAAATAGTTAGCCAAACGGTCCATTTTCACCACCCTGCGTTTGCTCTCCGTGCCCTCTTGCCCTTTCCACTTCTCCGCTTCTTGCTTCCGAGCGAGCTCCGGCGAAATCCTCTCCTCCGACGACCTCTCCACGCGGCGATGTCCACCGGCCAGACTCTTTCCACGGCGTCGAGCGGTCCGGCGACCGAGACCGCGCCCGCGACGGCGATGGGCGGCGCGATAACTCGTCCCGCGACGGCGGCGACGAGCAATGTTGCCACCGTCGCCCCCCGGACTTCCACCGCGCGCGCGCCAGCGGCGGGTCCTTCGGCTCCTCCACCAACCACCGTGGTGATGACGACGGCGGGCGCCCCCGTCGACGAGGAAGAGGAAGCGGCGGAACTCGGGTCCCGCTACCGGCTACCTTCCATAGTCGACGAAGACGCCCTCCAAGATTTGGAGGCCGTCGGCTACCTCCCCACTCGGAAAGATTGCCGGTGGAGGGCCGTCTATGGAGACGTCATCCCAGCCCTGAGAGCCGGGGAGCGGGTAATCCTCACCTCCCATTTGGTTAGGGGAATGGCGCTTCCGCCTTCCGCCTTCTTTAGCGAGATTCTAGATCATTATGGGCTCCAGCCCCACAACATAGCACCCAATAGCATATTAGTCCTAGCCGGCTTCACAGCTCTGTTCGAAGGCTACCTAGGTATTAGGCCTAGTTTAGACTTCTTCATATATTGCTTCCGTTGCCGGCGACAGACGGAGCCGGACGGCGGGCTGGCAACCTGCGGCAGCGTCACCTTCAACTGCCGCCAGGGCCGCCAATGGTATCCTAAGATACCATACCTTGAGTCCGTCAAGGGCTGGACCTCCACCTTCTTCTACTGCCAAGATATGGCAGCTCCGGGCCGCCAAGTTGGCATCCCGGAATTCGTCAACGCGCCACCTATGCCCCGGCCCTGCTGGGACGAGGCGGTGCCCAAGCTGACGGAGGAGCTCCGCCTTATTCAAAGGCGGATTGAATTCCTCACGCGGACGATGGCTCCCCCTCTGCTGGATGGGGTTGACACCGTCATCTGCTGGCTCGGCCGGCAGATCCTCCCCCTGCGGTACAGCCCGCACAAAATGTGTCAGTATTCGCCTACTGACACGGCCTCTCTCCGCGTGAGCGAAGAGATGTTGCTGGTTGCCGACCTGGCGTTCCGGCTCCGCAGCCTTGTCAAGGCAGGGCTGGTGAAGGCGGTGGAGGGCGTGCCTATGCACACCCACGACAACCCTCCCCTCGAGGTAAATATCTTCTTCCTTGCCCCTTGTTTGATAGCTTCGCCGGCTAAAATTGAGCTCCATTAAGCTTGTCTTCTTTTTCAGCTCTCCGCCTTGGGGGAGGATGACCTGGCTCCCGACTTCTACGAGTCGGAAGCCGGGAAGACGAAGAAGCGCAAGGCATCCGGCGCCGCTTCCTCTACGGTGAATGCCGAGAGGAAGAAACGGATCGCCTCGGCTACCGAGCCGGCTCTCGCCAACCTTGGCGAGAACGCGGGGATTAATATCCCCCGAAGGTACTCAATTTTGCCTTTAATAGACGACAAACCTCATTAATACTGGCACCCAATTGACTGTGCTTGCTTTTTATTGACAGGGAAAGGGTCGCAACTTCCCGTTTGACGACCAGACTTCTTGGCAAGGGTAAGCGGCCACAAGGCAGCTCGTCGGCTACCGTGCCGCCAACTCCTCAGCTCCAAGCCGGCAGTTTTATGGGCGACGCTCGTCGTCAGGCCCCGGCTCCGGCTTCTGGCGCTCCGCCAAGGGCCTCTTCCACCGACCGCGCGCCCAAGACTCCCCTACTGCTGGCTGAGGCTACGGCCGATGAAGCCGCTCAATCGCGCGCCGCCAATGAAGGGTTGCTGGAGTCGACTGCCGGCGGGTCTCGGAGGGCAGCCCCGACTGCGGGAGGCGGCAAGGTCAGGGACCCTTGGTCCACCTTTAAGGAGGCCAAGGAGTCAACTTTGGCTTTAGCCAACTTCGCCTCGCAGGCCTTCGCCGACTTGGAGGGCGACCTATCTGTAAGTTTTTACCACTCCGTCATATACATAGCCTTTCCCCCGAGCACTTAGATGGCAAGTCAAAAATAAAAGAAATTTTGACTGCCGGCTTAGTGGTTATTCGACAATATGTTTTATGCCTTTGTTTTGTCCTGCAGGGCCTTGTGTCCGCCAACGTCGAGCTTGTCTCCTCCCGAGTCGAGATAAACCGGCGCTGCCGCGACCTGAAGAAGGAGTGCGAGGCTAAGGACCTGCGGATTGCAGAGTTGGAGGCGGCCCGCAAAAAGATGAAGGTAGGGTTAATCCTCTTCGCCTTCAGCTATACTTTCGACTTATGTTGCCGTCAATCATTTAGTTAGCGAATCCATATTTGTAGAACTGCTAGACCACGCCCAGGATATTCTGAAGGCGTCCACTGATATGCAAGCTCTTATGAATGAAGCTTCTGATTTGGCGGTCGCCAACTTGGAGTTGAAGGAGGCTCACCAGAAGGAGATGGAGGCCCAACAGCTCAGATTTGCGCAAGAATCTAGCCAGCTCACTAGTGAGCTGGAAAGCCTGCGCAATAAGTTGGCGGAGGCGGAGAAGACGGTTGCCGAGGAAATCTCCAAGCAGACTTCTCGCGCCCAAACTGCTGAGGATGCGCTGGCAACTCATATGATTGAGTTGTCCGCTTTCCATAACTCGGCCCTTGGTAATTTCTTACTCCTTATTTGATGCTGCCATTTTGCTTTAGCCTGAGCCAAACTAATGGCTTCATTTTTGATACAGTTCCCGCCGGTTTAGGCGATGACAAGGTTGTCAGCCCGCGCCTGGATCGCCTTGCGCGTCTAGGCGAACTGATCACCGAGACTTTGGTGGCGTCCAAGCGGTTTGCTGCCAAGTTCTTCACCTCCTCCGGCAGCCAGGAACCGACCGAGTTCAGCGACGTGCCCGCTATCTTGGAGCAGGCGACCAAACTGCACAAGAGCTCGCTGAAGTCGGCGGCGCTGGGTGGTGCCAAGACCGCACTTGGGTTATTCATGGCGCACTACCCCGAGGCGGAGATAGAAGCTGTTACCGAAGGCATGCCGTCAACATATGAAGACGGCAGCGAGGTTGAGCCGGCCGCTGTTCTGGACAGCGTTGCCGGCTACGCCACGCGTGTTGCTGACATGGTTGACACTTCGGTCTTCTATCGGCGCCATCCTGTGCCTGGCGGAGAGGGAGCTGGAGCTGCCGGCGCGGCCGAGGCGGAGGGAAGTGATAGCTCCAGGGCTGAAGTTGTCAGCCCCCAAGCCTGATGTAGATGCTCCCCCGAGCCATATCTTTCTGTCCTTGCCTCCTATTAGCCTTATTTGTCGGCCCCTGAAACAATGCAACATTGACTTGTAATATTTGTATATACTTTTGTTGCTGCTTTGTTAGGCGGAAACTAGCTGACAAGTTTTATTTTGTCTTTATTTATATGGCCCGCCTTAATTTTACCCTGACTTATATGTTTGACTTTTTGTATGTTGACGAAACCTCAGCTGGTAACTTTAGCTGAAACAAGCAGGGCTAAACCATGTGTTTAGAATCAGAGACCAAAGCCAACATGTTGGTGTCAAAGACATACTATTGGTGAACCACATATAAGTAATCAGAAGTAAAGGAATTAGGCGGCGCAAAAAAGTTTATTTTTTCTTTGGGTTGGCTCGAAAGCTGCAAGTATCCACCAGTTTGAACCTTTGCACGGAGCTAGAAAATAGGTAACTTAGATACATAGGGGAAATATGATTGCAAGAAAGGACAAAAGATGGCATGCTTCTCAACACAGATGAGGAACCATAGACTTTTATTTCATAATCATATTTAACTTATTACAATTATAAATTGCTAAGTGTAGAAAGGACGTAGGTGCTCAATATTCCAAGGCCGTCTTGTTTGCTCGAACGGTTCGTCAATGCCTTTTTTGCGCTTGGTTCCCCTTTTTCCTGCCGCCTTCTTGCGCATTTTCTTTTCGTCTTCGTCGCGGATGTCGGCCAGGTAGAAGGAACCATTGAGCAGCGCCTTTGTGACTATAAACGGTCCTTCCCATGGCGGGGATAACTTGTGCAAGCCTTTTCTGTCTTGAATTAGGCGGAGAACCAGGTCACCTGTTCTGAATCTTTGCTTCCTCACTCTCCGGCTATGATAGCGGCGAAGTTGTTGCTGGTACAAGGCGGAGCGATGGAGAGTGACGTCTCTTTCTACGTCTAGCAGGTCTAGGCTATCCTTACTTGCACCTTCTACGTCTTGCTCGATGTAGGCTTGAACTCTTGGGGAATCGTACTTCATGTCGGTAGGTAGCACTGCCTCAGCGCCATATACTAAGAAGAAAGGAGTGTAGCCGGTAGACTTGTTTGGCGTTGTGCGCAAACTCCATAGTACCGACTGTAACTCATCTGCCCAAGCGCCGGCTGCCCTGTGTAATGGAGCTTCGAGACGAGGCTTAAGTCCTGATAAGACTAGGCCGTTTGTACGCTCTACTTGTCCATTGGATTGAGGGTGTGACACGGATGCCAAATCAAGCCGGATACCCAGATCGCTGCAGTATTCTTCTATGTCGCCTTGAGACAGGTTGCTGCCATTATCGGTGATAATGCTGTGTGGAACTCCAAACCGAGAGGTAATTCCCCACAGAAAATTGGTGGTTGTTCGTGCGTCAAGTTTGCTGATCGGTTTAGCCTCGACCCATTTGGTGAACTTGTCGACAGCGACCAATAGGTGGGTGTACCCACCACGCGCCTTTTTGAAGGGACCCACCATGTCTAAGCCCCAGACCGCGAACGGCCAGGTGATTGGGATCGTCCTTAGTTCCTGTGCCGGCAAGTGAGGTTGACGAGCGTACAACTGGCAGCCTTTGCATGTCTTTACGATGTTCTCGGCGTCTTCTTTGGCGGTGAGCCAGTAGAAACCTTGGCGGAAAGCTTTGGATACAATGGACCTGGCGGAAGCATGATGCCCGCAGGTGCCAATATGTATGTCCTTCAGAATTCCCCGGCCTTCTTCCGGCTGTATGCACCGCTGATAGATGCCGCACGTGCTTCGCTTATATAGCTCGCCTTTTATTATCGTGAATGCCTTGGCTCGCCTTATGATCTGCCTTTTTAGCACCTCATCGTCCTCCGGCAACTTTCTGTCGATTAGAAAATCGAGATATGGGACTGTCCAATCCGGCTGTGTCAAGTAGACAGCGAGACTTGCCGCTTCTACCGGTTCTTCTGCATCGCGGTCCATCAAATCGGCGCCTTTAATGGATGGCTTGTGCAAATGCTCCAGGAAAATATCTTTTGCTACATTTTTGCGTTCCGATCCTAGTCTTGCAAGTGTGTCCGCCGCCTCGTTCTCAGCTCTTGGAACATGCCGGACTTCGTAGCCCGCGAAGTTGTTTGCGAATTCGTCAACTTTGGCTCTGTAAGCCGCCATTGTTGCGCTTTTCGCATCCCATGTTCCGCTTACTTGCTGCGTGACCAAATCTGAGTCGCCATAACAGAGGATTCTTTTGACGCCTAGGTCGTTTGCCACGTGTAACCCATGAAGCAAGGCTTCGTACTCGGCAACGTTGTTGGTTGCTGTGAAGTGGATTTGTAACACGTAGCTAAGCTTGTCACCTTTAGGCGTGCGTAGAACGACTCCAGCCCCCGAGCCTTTGAGCATCTTTGATCCGTCAAAGTGCATGACCCAATATTCTGATTCGGGGAGTGTCGTTTCCTCCATGGCCTCTGTCCGGTCGGCGACAATGTCTGCAAGCGCTTGAGACTTAATGGCGGTCCGTGGTTTATAGACTATATCAAAGGCGGCAAGTTCGATGCCCCATTTGGCAACTCGACCTGTTGCCTCTACATTGTTGATTATGTCTCCCAACGGTGCCTTGCTGACTACTGTCACTGTGTGTTCCTGGAAGTAATGCCTAAACTTTTTGGCGGCGAAGAATACACCATAAGCCAGCTTTTGGTAATGCGGATACCTCTGCTTGGGGGCGGAGAATACTTCATTGATGAAGTAGACCGGTCGATGTTCACACGTCGCGGCTTCGTTCTCCTTTCTTTCCACAGCCAAGACAACGCTGACAACAGCTCCTGTTGCCGCGATGTACAGCAGCATTGGTTCATGTGATCGAGGTGCTGCCAATATCGGAGCGGATATGAGGGCCTCCTTAAGTTGTTGCAAGGCGGCATCTACCTCTGCTGTCCACTCGAAGTTGTCGGATTTCTTCAATAGCCGGTAGAGAGGCATTGCCTTTTCCCCTAGGCGGCTTATGAAACGACTGACGGCTGCCGCCGATCCGGCTAGGCGCTGCACGTCCTTCAGACAAGTAGGTCTGGATATGTTTTGGATGGCCTTGATCTTCTCCGGGTTAAACTCGATCCCTCGTTCTGAGACGATAAACCCGAGCAGTTTGCCGGCTGGAACGCCGAAAACGCATTTGGCGGGATTGAGTTTCATCTGATACCTCCGGAGATTCTGAAACGTTTCTTCCAAATCCTCTAGGAGATCTGCCTTTTTTTTTTGACATTACCGCGATGTCGTCTACATAGACGTGAACATTGCGGCCGATCTGTTCGTGCAGGCAATTTTGCATACAGCGCTGGTATGTTGCCCCAGCATTCTTCAGGCCAAAAGGCATTGTAATGTAGCATAAAGTCCCGTATGGAGTGGTGAAAGATGTTTTCAGCTGATCCGACTCTCTCATCTTGATTTGGTGGTATCCTGAGTAGGCGTCCAAAAAACAAAGCAGCTCGGAGCCTGCTGTGGAGTCTACGACTTGGTCAATTCTAGGCAGCGCAAAGGGATGCTTTGGGCAGTGTCGTGGTATCGGCATAATTGATAGGAGACGGGGGTCCTCTAGCCTACGTATGGATTGTGGGGAAGAAGGTTGGTGTCGTCGAGGACGGGATTGAACACGGCGAGTTTACCCAGCTTCGGATCCCACAGCGGTGGTGAGATCCTACGTGCTGCTATAATTCATTATGAGGCAATAGCCGTGAACAGGTTACAATGGGTATGATGCCTATAGAAGTTGTCTCTGCCCTAAAGGCTCCCTGGAGGCCGGCTTATATAGGCGGCCAGACCCCAGGGTACAAGGTAAGTGCTTGTCCGGCAAGTAAACAGAGTCCTAGACCTAGCCGGCTTAGTTGCTGCCTTCCGTCTTGGGCTCGGTGGCTTGATGGGCTTCGGCCTTCCGCCTTCCTTGGACCGTCCGCCTACTTCCTTGTACGTCAGCTATCTGGGCCGCCCGGCAGGCCTCGGCCCTACCACCCTTGGGCCACCCTGGACTAGCCGGATTGATCCATGTTGGTTATACCCCTAGTTGATATATCCCCAACATTAGCCCCCAGAAAGGTTGAACTTCTCCAGGCGCCGGCTTCTTCTTGATTCTTCATCTGCCAAAGTTTGGCGGCTGCAGGACTTGAACCATTCTAAAAATCAACGAGGCATGCGTGTCTTGAGGTTGACATGCGGCCGCCTTTATCCATCATGGGAAAAGACGGCTGCTCGGCAATCTTGCCGAGCATCCTTCTTGGCGGTCTCCACCTAGCCAGCTCACGACAGTTTGAAAACTGTCTAGGCGGGAATCTCGCCATGATCACCAATTGCGGGAAAAGAGGAGGCGTGGAAATCGTGCAATCGTGTGCTGCAACGGATGCTGGACACGTGTCCGACTAAAAACACCGTTGCACAGGGAGCAACGCCTGGCCCTATAAATAGGTAGCCAAACGGTCCATTTTCACTACCCAGCCTTTGCTCTCCGTGCGCTCTTGCCTCTTCCGCTTCTCTGCTTCTTGTCTCCGAGCGAGCTCCGGCGAACTCCTCTTCTCCGACGACCTCTCCTCGCGGCGATGTGCACCGGCCAGACCCTCTCCACGGCGTCGAGCGGTCCGGCGACCAAGGTCGCGCCCGCGACGGGGATGGGCGGCGCGATAACCCATCCCGCGGCGGCGGTGACGGGCAATGTCGCCACCGTCGCCCCTCGGACTTCCACCGCGCGTGCGCCAGCGGCGGATTCTTCGGCTCCTCCACCAACCACCGCGGCGATGACGACGGCGGGCGCCCCCGCCGACGAGGAAGAAGAAGCGGCGGACCTCGGGTCCCGCTACTGGCTACCTTCCATCGTCGACGAAGATGCCCTCCAAGATTTGGAGGCTGTCGGCTACCTCCCCACTCGGGAGGATTGCCGGTGGAGGGCCGCCTTCGGAGACGTCATCCCGGCCCCGAGAGCCGGGGAGCGGGTAATCCTCACCTCCCATCTAGTTAGGGGAATGGCGCTTCCACCTTCCGCCTTTTTTAGCGAGGTTTTGGATCACTATGGGCTCCAGCCCCACAACATTGCACCCAATAGTATATTAGTCCTAGCCGGCTTCACAGCTCTGTTCGAAGGCTACCTAGGTATTAGGCCTAGTTTAGACTTCTTCAGATACTGCTTCCGTTGCCGGCGACAGACGGTGTCGGACGGCGGGCTGGCAACCTGCGGCAGCGTCACCTTCAACTGCCGACAGGGCCGCCAGTGGTATCCTAAGATACCATACCTTGAGTCCGTCAAGGGCTGGACCTCCACGTTCTTCTACTGCCAAGATATGGCAGCGCCGGGCTGCCAAGTTGGCATCCCGGCATTCGTCAACGCGCCACCCATGCCTCGGCCATGCTGGGACGAGGCGGTGCCCAAGTTGACAGAGGAACTCTGCCTTATTCAAAGGCGGATTGAATTCCTCACGAGGACGATGGCTCCCCCTCTGCTGGATGGGGTCGACACTGTCATCTGCTGGCTCGGCCGGCAGATCCTCCCCCTGCGGTACAGCCCGCACAAGATGTGTCAGTATTCGCGTACTGACATGGCCTCTCTTCGCGTGAGCGAAGAGATATTGCCGGTTGCCGACCTGGCATTCCGGCTCCGCAGCCTCGTCAAGGCGGGGCTGGTGAAGGCGGCGGAGGGCGTGCCCATGCACACCCACGACAACCCTCCCCTCGAGGTAAATATTTTCTTCCTTGCCCCTTGTTTGATAGCTTTGCCGGCTAGAATTGAGTTCCATTACACTTGTCTTCTTTTTCAGCTCTCCGAGTTGGGGGAGGATGACCTGGCTCCCGACTTCTACGAGTCGGAAGCCAGGAAGACGAAGAAGCGCAAGGCGTCCGGCGCTGCTTCCTCTACGGCGAATGCCGAGAGGAAGAAACGGATCGCGTCGGCTACCGAGCCGGCTCTCGCCAACATTGGCGAGAACGCGGGGATTAACATCCCCCGAAGGTACTCAATTTTGCCTTTAATAGACGACAAACCTCTTCAATACAGGCCAATTGACTGTGCTTGCTTTTTGTTGACAGGGAAAGGGTCGCAACTTCCCGGTTGACGACCAGGCTTCTTGGCAAGGGTAAGCGGCCACAAGGCAGCTCGCCGGCTACCGTGCCGCCAACTCCTCAGCTCCAAGCCTGCAGCTTTATGGGCGACGCCCGTCGTCAGCCCCCGCTTCCGGCTTCTGGCACTCCGCCAAGGGTCTCCTCCACCGACCGCGCGCCCAAGACTCCCCTACTGTTGGCTGAGGCTACGGCCGATGAAGCCGCTCAATCACGCGCCGCCAATGAAGGGTTGCTGGAGTCGACCGTCGGCGGGTCTCGGAGGGCAGCCCCGACTGCGGGAGGCGGCAAGGTCAGGGACCCTTGGTCCACCTTTAAGGAGGCCAAGGAGTCAACTTTGGATTTCGCCACCTTCGCCTCGCAGGCCTTCGCCGACGTGGAGGGCGACCTATCCGTAAGTTTTTACCACTCCGGCATATACATAGCCTTTCCCCCGAGCACTTAGATGGCAAGTCAAAAATAAAAGAAATTTTGACTGCCGGCTTAGTGGTTTTTCGACAATATGTTATATGCCTTTGTTTTGTCTTGCAGGGCCTCGTCTCCGCCAACGTCGAGCTTGTCTCCTCCCGAGTCGAGATAAACCGGCGTTGCCGCGACCTGAAGAAGGAGTGCGAGGCCAAGGACCTGCGGATTGCCGAGTTGGAGGCGGCCCGCAGAAAAGATGAAGGTAGGGTTGATCCTTTTTCGCCTTCAACTATGCTTTCGACTTATGTTGCCGTCAATCATTTAGTTAGCGGATCCATATTTGTAGAACTGCTAGACCACGCACAGGATATCCTGAAGGCGTCCACTGATATGCAAGCTCTTATGAATGAAGCTTCTGATTTGGCGGCCGCCAACTTGGAGTTGAAGGAGGCTCATCAGAAGGAGATGGAGACCCAGCAACTCAAGTTTGCGCAGGAATCTAGCCAGCTCACTGGTGAGCTCGAAAGCCTGCGCAACAAGTTGGCGGAGGCGGAGAAGACGGCTGCGGAGGAAATCTCCAAGCAGACTTCTCGCGCCCAAACTGCGGAGGACGCGCTGGCAACTCATATGATTGAGTTGTCTGCTTTCCATAACTCGGTCCTTGGTAATTTCTTACTCCTTTTTTATGCTGCCATGTTGCTTTAGCCTGAGCCAAACTAATGGCTTTATTTTTTGATACAGTTCCCGCCGGTTTAGGCGATGACAAGGTTGTCAGCCCCCGCCTGGATCGCCTTGCGCGTCTAGGCGAACTGATCACCGAGACTTTGGCGGCGTCCAAGCGGTTTGCCGCCAAGTTCTTCACCTCGTCCGGCAGCCAGGAACCGACCGAGTTCAGCGACGTGCCCGCTATCTTGGAGCAGGCGACCAAACTGCACAAAAGCTCGCTGAAGTCGGCGGCACGGGGTGGAGCCAAGACCGCCCTTGGGTTGTTCATGGCGCACTACCCCGAGGCGGAGATAGAAGCCGTCACTGAAGGCATGCCGTCAACATATGAAGACGGCAGCGAGGTTGAGCCGGCCGCTGTTATGGACAGCGTTGCCGGCTACGCCACGCGTGTTGCCGACATGGTCGACACTTCAATCTTCTACCGGCGCCATCATGTGCCTGGCGGAGAGGGAGCTGAAGCTGCCGGCGCGGCCGAGGCGGAGGGGAGTGATAGTTCTGGGGCTGAAGTTGTCAGCCCCCAAGCCTGATGTAGACGCTCCCCCGAGCCATATCTTTTCTGTCCTTGCCTCCTATCAGCCTTACTTGTTGGCTCCTGAAACAATGCAACATTGACTTGTAATATTTGTATATACTTTTGTTGCTGCTTTGCTAGGCGGAAACTAGCTGACAAGTTTAATTTTGTCTTTATTTATATGGCCCGCCTTAATTTTACCCTGACTTATATGCTTGACTTTTTGTATGTTGACGAAACCTCAGCCGGTAACTTTAGCTGAAACAACCAGGGCTAAACCATGCGTTTAGAATCAGAGACCAAAGCCAACATGTTGGTGTCAAAGACATACTACTAGACGAACCACATATAAGTAATCAGAGGAAAAGGAATTAGGCGGCGCAAAAAGGTTTATTTTTTGCTTTGGGTTGGCTCGAAAGCTGCAAGTATCTACCAGTTTGAACCTTTGCACGGAACTAAAAAATAGGTAACTTAGATACATAGGGGAAATATGATTGCAAGAAAAGATAAAAGATGGCATGCTTCTCAACACAGATGAGGAACCATAGACTTTTATTTCATAATCATATTTAACTTATTACAATTATAAATTGCTAAGTGTAGAAAGGACGTAGCTGCTAAATATTCCAAGGCCGTCTTGTTTGCTCGAACGGATCGTCAATTCCTTTCTTGCGCTTGGTTCCCCTTTTTCCTGCCGCCTTCTTGCGCATTTTCTTTTCGTCTTCGTCGCGGATGTCGGCTAGGTAGTAGAAACCATTGAGCAGCGCCTTTGTGACTATAAACGGTCCTTCCCATGGCGGGGATAACTTGTGCAAGCCTTTTCTGTCTTGAATTAGGCGGAGAACCAGGTCACCTGTTCTGAAGCTTCGCTTCCGCACTCTCCGGCTATGATAGCGGCGAAGTTGTTGCTCGTACAAGGCGGAGCGATGGAGAGCGACGTTTCTTTCTTCGTCTAGTAGGTCTAGGCTATCCTGTCTTGCACCTTCTACGTCTTGCTCGATGTAGGCTTGAACTCTTGGGGAATCGTACTTCATGTCGGTAGGTAGCACTGCCTCCGCGCCATATACTAAGAAGAAAGGAGTGTAGCCGGTAGACCTGTTTGGCGTTGTGTGCAAACTCTATAATACCGACTGTAACTCATCTGCCCAAGCGCCGGCTGCACTGTGTAATGGAGCTTCGAGACGAGGCATAAGTCCTGATAAGACTAGGCCGTTTGTACGCTCTACTTGTCCATTGGATTGAGGGTGTGACACGGATGCCAAATCGAGCCGGATGCCCAGATCGCTGCAGTATTCTTCTATGTCGCCTTGAGACAGATTGCTGCCATTATCAGTGATAATGATGTGTGGAACTCCAAACCGAGAGATAATTCCCCAGAGAAAATTGGTGGCTGTTCGTGCGTCAAGTTTGCTGATCGGTTTAGCTTCGACCCATTTGGTGCACTTGTCGACAGCGACCAATAGGTGAGTGTACCCACCGCGCGCCTTTTTGAAGGGACCCACCATGTCTAAGCCCCAGACCGCGAACGGCCAGGTGATTGGGATCGTCCTTAGCTCCTGTGCCGGCAAATGAGGTTGACGAGCGTACAACTGGCAACCTTTGCATGTCTTTACGATGTTCTCGGCGTCTTCTTTGGCGGTGATCCAGTAGAAACCTTGGCGGAAAGCTTTGGATACAATGGACCTAGCGGAAGCATGATGCCCGCAGGTGCCAATATGTATGTCCTTCAGAATTTCCCGGCCTTCTTCCGGCTGTATGCACCGCTGATAGATGCCGCAAGTGCTTCGCTTGTATAGCTCGCCTTTTATTATCGTGAATGCCTTGGCTCGTCATATGATCTGCCTTTTTAGCACCTCATCGTCCTCCGGCAACTTTTTGTCGATTAGAAATCGAGATATGGGACTGTCCAATCCGGCTGTGTTAAGTAGACAGCGAGACTTGCCGCTTCTACCGGTTCTTCTGCGTCGGGGTCCATCAAATCGGCGCATTTAATGGATGGCTTGTGCAAATGCTCCAGGAAGATATCTTTTGGTACCTTTTTGCGTTCCGATCCAAGTCTTGCAAGTGTGTCCGTCGCCTCATTCTCAGCTCTTGGAACATGCCGGACTTCGTAGCCTACGAAGTTTTTTGCGAATTCATCAACTTTGGCTCTGTAAGCCGCCATTGTTGCGCTTTTCGCATCCCATGTTCCGCTTACTTGCTGCGCGACCAAATCTGAGTCGCCATAACAGAGGATTCTTTTGACGCCTAGGTCGTTTGCCACGTGTAACCCGTGAAGCAAGGCTTCGTACTCGGCAACATTGTTGGTTGCTGTGAAGTGGATTTGTAACACGTAGCTAAGCTTGTCACCTTTAGGCGTGCGTAGAACGACTCCATCCCCCGAGCCTTTGAGCATCTTTGATCCGTCAAAGTGCATGACCCAATATTCTGATTCGGGGAGTATCGTTTCCTCCATGGCCTCTGTCCAGTCGGCGATAAAGTCTGCAAGCGCTTGAGACTTAATGGCGGTCCGTGGTTTATAGACTATATCAAAGGCGGCAAGTTCGATGCCCCATTTGGCGACTCGACCTGTTGCCTCTGCATTGTTGATTATGTCTCCCAACGGTGCCTTGCTGACTACTGTCACTGTGTGTTTCTGGAAGTAATGCCTAAGCTTTCTGGCGGCGAAGAATACACCATAAGCCAGCTTTTGGTAATGCGGATACCTTTGCTTGGAGGCGGAGAACACTTCACTGATGAAGTAGACCGGTCGCTGCTCACACGCCGCGGCTTCGTTCTCCTTTCTTTCCACAGCCAAGACAACGCTGACAACAGCTCCTGTTGCCGCGATGTACAGCAGCATTGGTTCCTGTGATCGAGGTGCTGCCAATATTGGAGCGGATGTGAGGGCATCCTTAAGTTGTTGTAAGGCGGCATCTGCCTCTGCTGTCCACTCGAAGTTGTCGGATTTCTTCAATAGCCGGTAGAGAGGCATTGCCTTTTCCCCTAGGCGGCTTATGAAACGACTGACGGCTGCTGCCGATCCGGCTAGGCGCTGCACGTCCTTCAGACAAGTAGGTCTGGATATGTTTTGGATGGCCTTGATCTTCTCCGGATTAACCTCGATCCCTCGTTCTGAGACAATGAACCCTAGCAGTTTGCCGGCTGGAACGCCGAAAACGCACTTGGCGGGATTGAGTTTCATCTGGTACCTCCGGAGATTCTGAAACGTTTCTTCCAAATCCTCTAGGAGATCTGCCTTCTTTTTTGACATTACCGCGATATCGTCTACATAGACGTGAACATTGCGGCCGATCTGTTCGTGCAGGCAATTTTGCATACAGCGTTTGTATGTTGCCCCTGCATTCTTCAGGCCAAAAGGCATTGTAATGTAGCAGAAAGTCCCATATGGAGTGGTGAAAGATGTTTTCAGCTGATCTGACTCTCTCATCTTGATTTGGTGGTATCCTGAGTAGGCGTCCAGAAAACAAAGCAGCTCGGAGCCTGCTGTGGAGTCTACGACTTGGTCAATTCTAGGCAGCGCAAAGGGATCCTTTGGGCAGCACTTGTTAACACCGGTATAGTCAATACACATCCTCAGCTCTTTATTCTTCTTTGGAACAAGTACAGAATTTGCCACCCAATCGGTGTGTACAACTTCTTTTATGAAATTGGCGGCCTTCAGCCTATTTATCTCCTTTCCTATAGCCTTGCGTCTCTCATCTCCAAAGCGTCTTGTTGCTTGCTTCACCGGCTTGGATCCTTTTATGACGTTGAGCGAGTGCTCGGCAAGTTCCCTCGGTACACCAGGCATGTCGGAAGGCGACTATGCAAAGATGTCACGATTCTCACGGAGGAACTCGACGAGCGCGCCTTCCTATTTGCTGTCAAGGTTGGAGCCGATGACAACTTGCTTAGACTTGTCACCTGGGATGAGGTCCGCCTTTTTGGTGTCTTCTGAAGCTTCGAAGGTCTTCTTGACATCCATCTTTGGCTTTGGCATGGAGTTGTCTGAATCCGCCTCGAGCAGCGCGAGTTCTTCCTTGTGGATGACGGCTTCTGCGAAGGCGGCCATGCCACGCTCGCACTCCTTGGCTTTCTTGAAGTTGCCGGAAATCGTGATGGTTCCGTTTTCCCCCGGCATTTTAAGCTTGATGTATATGTAGCACGGCCTTGCCATGAACTTGGCGAAAGCCGGTCGTCCGAAGATTGCATGATAGGCGCTTTTGAAGGGGACAACTTCGAACCGAAGGAACTCTGAGCGGTAGTTCTCTTTTGGTCCGAAAGTTACCTTCAGCCTGATGCTCCCCATTGACTTTGCTTGCCTGCCGGGCACTATGCCATGAAAGGTGAGGTCGCTGTGGTCCAGCTGATCCTCTGATAGGTTCATGCGGCTTAGTGTGTCATAGTACAGGATGTTGAGGCTGCTGCCGCCATCCATGAGTACTTTTGTAAGTCTGAAGTTGTCGACAATGGGATCGACGACAAGGGCGTACTTTCCTGGGTGAGGAACGTGATCAGGGTGGTCGGATCGGTCCCAAGTGATGGTTGCCTCAGACCAGTTCAAGTATTGAGGGACGTTCGGCATTGTCGCGTTGAGTTCGCGCATTTCCGCCTTATCCGCCTTAGCTGAAGGCGTGCCGTCAAAGCACACAAGAGATTCTTTGACCTTCGGATACGGCTTCTTTTTCTTGGCGGCTGCGTCATCTTCGCTTGAGATAGACATGTCGTCGTCATCCTCATCCTCCTTGCTGTCTTTCTTGTCATTCTTCTTTGACTTCTTTGACTTCCAGCCGACTGTGGGATCCTTTTTGAAGTCGTCCATGAAACGGCACTCTCCAAGCATATGGTTCACATGGCCCAATGAGGCGTGGATGGGACATGGCAAAAGCTTTGCCTGTTCATAAGTGATTCGCGCCGCCTTAGGCCCTGAGCCGGCTTCGCGACTATCTTTCTTATTTTTCCACTTCTTTTTGCCGGCGTTTCCTTGGAACGCTGCGGCTACCTCATTGGAAGGCCCGGCTTTGTCATCCGCCGCCTGCTTGCGCTTGTTGTTCCGCTTTGGTATGATGTTGACGTCTGGGTCATCGTCCCGGGCGTCGTCATCCGCCGCCGCGTATTGGGCGGCCAGGTTGAGCATCTCACCAAGGTTCGTGATTTTCTCGCGGACGAGCCTATGACGGAGCAAGGACTTCTTCTGTAGGCCCGTGTAGAAGGCGTGGATAGCATGTGCGTCCGAAACACCATGACAGTTGGCTTTTTCGGATATCCAACGGCTGACAAAATTTGTCATGGTTTCGTCCGGCTTTTGGATACAGCGCTGCAAATCCGTGTAGGTATTTGGACGCTTGTATGTTCCTTGGAAGTGCTGGGAGAAAACCTTTTCCATGTCGTACCAGCTATGGATGGACTTTTCAGGAAGGTTGTCGATCCAAGCTCTTGTCGTGCCTTCCAACATGAGAGGTAGGTAGCGGACGGCAATATGGCTGCTCCCGCCGGCAATCTCTATGGCCATGGCATAATCGGATAGCCATGAGTCCGGCTTAACGAGGCCGTTGTACCTAGAACAGTTTTTTGACACAGATGTCATGTCCTTAGGGAACGGCTCTCTGCGGATGGCATCACCGTAGCACTTTGGTCCACAGTATAGCGGCTCCTTTCCTCTTGCTATGTCTTGTAGACGGTGTCGTGCGTCTTTTGGATCGAGCTGCCGTGCGCCTCTGTTTGCGTCCGGCTCGTCCTGTGCTGCCCGGCTTATGCTGCGCCTGGGCCCTTCTACCTCCTCTCTCTTCTTGCTGCCAGTGCTACGCTGCGGAGATCGGCTTCGACCTCTCCTGGGAGGGTCATTGCCGGCATCTTTTCTAGGCGGTGGCCTATTGTTCCGGCTACCGCCATTGTCGCGTCTTGGCTGAGATGGAGGTGGTAGGTCTCCTCTGCTTCCCGTCCTTGAATTCTCGTCCCGCCTTGGCTTTGGCGGCGGCGCCTTCTTTGGAGGTGGCGTTGCCTTCCTTTTGTCGCCATGGCTACTGGAGCCAGACGGGCCTTCGGGGTCGGCAGCGGGTGCAGCTTTGCACTTGCCCGACTTAGACTCTAGGTCTCCCCCGCGAGCATCCGCCATGTGGCCGTAGGAATCAGCGCGAGCTTGTTGTTCTAGGGCCTTGCTCACGAAGTGTCTTGCGTTGGCCAACTTTTCTTCCGCCGTGTAAGTGTTGTCGTCCAGGGTATCTAGCACGGCAGCCGCGTTGAGGACAGGGGTGCAGAAGACAACGTCCCCCCTTCTGTCCACTCGCTGTGGTGCCGTACGCCAATCGAACCCTAGGTCTTGAGCCGCTGTCGTTGCTTGCGCAGGCGGCTCTTTTCCACGGCGGTTTTTTGATGACCTTTTCTCCTCGAAGAGTTGCCGGCTTGTTTTGGCCGACATCTTCTCCTGTTCTTTCTTGATCTTCTTTGCAAGGCTCTCAACGTGCTCCTCTCTTTTTCGCAGGAAGTCAGAGTGCTTAAGCATGTTAAGCCTAAGCTCTTCCACTTCGTCGAGTGGGGTGTTTTTGTTCACCGGAGTATTCATGATCTCGTCTACTTCTTTGATGACGGAGAGCAAATCCGTGGGTTTGCTGCTGCCGCCTTTCTCGAGGCCAGCTTTCTTCTTCGCGCGCACCTTGTCGGTACTTTCAATGAGTTGGCCGGCAGTGGTGTCGCCGGCATCTTCCGCCGGCTTGTTTTGCGCCTCCGAAGTAGCTGGGGTTGTCTCGTGACCGACAACAACCATCATAGCCAGCTTGTCAGGCATGTCAGTATCCGCTGTGCCCTCTGAGGGAGCCGGATTACCACTGGAAAAGCGGGTTTTGATCTTCTCTTCGAAGAGACTAGCATCATCATCGGAATCAGAGTCTACGTTGACTTGAACGGTAGATCTGGATCCGGCATCTGACATCGCATCCTCCTGTAGAGCAGGGAGGATTGACTGATCGTTGTTTTCCGGCTGGGAGTCGGATCCCAGTCCGACAACTCCGACGAAGTGGAAATTAGATTCGGCCGACTCCTGGGAGAAGGCGGATTCAGATCCATCTTGCCGGTCGACTGCTTGGTCGAAGGGTTGGTGGGTGGGGTTGTAGACGCGGTAGGCCGTACGCCTCTGGCGTGTACCCGATGAAGACGTCGATCCCTCCGATCGGCACGATTGCGCATCCGATGAGGTAGTCGTCCGCCAGGAGCCAGGACTCATCCGAGTTGACGTAGCTATGGCCGCCATACCTTGTGACGCGACCGACGGCGATCTGCTTGCCCACGCCGCCAAGTGTTCCCGCCTGGAACGTGACGCCAGGAACCTCATGCCCCACAGTGGGCGCCAACTGTCGTGGTATCGGCATAATTGATAGGAGACGGGGGTCCTCTAGCCTACGTATGGATTGTGGGGAAGAAGGTTGGTGTCGTCGAGGACGGGATTGAACACGGCGAGTTTACCCAGCTTCGGATCCCACAGCGGTGGTGAGATCCTACGTGCTGCTATAATTCACTATGAGGCAATAGCCGTGAACAGGTTACAATGGGTATGATGCCTATTGAAGTTGTCTCTGCCCTAAAGGCTCCCTGGAGGCCGGCTTATATAGGCGGCCAGACCCCAGGGTACAAGGTAAGTGCTTGTCCGGCAAGTAAACAGAGTCCTAGACCTAGCCGGCTTAGTTGCCGCCTTCCGTCTTGGGCTCGGTGGCTTGATGGGCTTCGGCCTTCCGCCTTCCTTGGACCGTCCGCCTACTTCCTTGTACGTCAGCTATCTGGGCCGCCCGGCAGGCCTCGGCCTTACCACCCTTGGGCCACCCTGGACTAGCCGGATTGATCCATGTTGGTTATACCCCTAGTTGATATATCCCCAACAGGCAGCACTTGTTAACGCCGGTATAGTCAATACACATCCTCAGCTCTTTATTCTTCTTTGGAACAAGTACAGGATTTGCCACCCAATCGGTGTGTACAACTTCTTTTATGAAATTGGCGGCCTTCAGTCTATTTATCTCCTTTCCTATAGCCTTGCGTCTCTCATCTCCAAAGCGTCTTGTTGCTTGCTTCACCGGCTTGGATCCTTTTATGACGTTGAGCGAGTGCTCGGCAAGTTCCCTCGGTACACCAGGCATGTCGTAAGGCGACCATGCAAAGATGTCACGATTCTCACGGAGGAACTCGACGAGCGCACCTTCCTATTTGCTGTCAAGGTTGGAGCCGATGACAACTTGGTTTGACTTGTCACCTGGGATGAGGTCCGCCTTTTTGGTGTCTTCTGAAGCTTCGAAGGTCTTCTTGACATCAATCTTTGGCCTTGGCATGGAGTTGTCTGAATCCGTCCCGAGCAGCGCGAGTTCTTCCTTGTGGATGACGGCTTCTGTGAAGGTGGCCATGCCACGCTCGCACTCCTTGGCTTTCTTGAAGTTGCCGGAAATCGTGATGGTTCCGTTTTCCCCCGGCATTTTAAGCTTGCTATATATGTAGCACGGCCTTGCCATGAACTTGGCCAAAGCCGGTCATCCGAAGATTGCATGATAGGCGCTTTTGAAGGGGACAACTTCGAACCGGAGAAACTCTGAGCGGTAGTTCTCTTTTGGTCCGAAAGTTACCTTCAACCTGATGCTCCCCATTGACTTTGCTTGCCTGCCGGGCACTATGCCATGAAAAGTGAGGTTGCTGTGGTCCAGCTGATCCTCTGATAGGTTCATGCGGCTTAGTGTGTCATAGTACAGGATGTTGAGGCTGCTGCCGTCATCCATAAGTACCTTTGTGAGTCTGAAGTTGTCGACAATGGGATCGACGACAAGGGCGTACTTGCCTGGGTGAGGAACGTGGTCAGGGTGGTCGGACCGGTCCCAAGTGATCGTTGCTTCCGACCAGTTCAAGTACTGAGGGACGTCCGGCATTGTCGCGTTGAGCTCGAGCATTTCCGCCTTATCCGCCTTAGCCGAAGACGTGCCGACAAAGCACACAAGAGATTCTTTGACCTTCGGATACGGCTTCTTTTTCTTGGCGGCTGCGTCGTCTTCGCTTGAGATAGACATGTCGTCGTCATCCTCATCCTCCATGTTGTCTTTCTTGTCATTCTTCTTTGACTTATTTGACTTCCAGCCGACTGTGGGGTCCTTTTTGAAGTCGTCCATGAAACGACACTCGCCAAGCATATGGTTGACCTTGCCCAGTGAGGCGTGGATGGGACATGGCAAAAGCTTTGCCTGTTCATAAGTGATTCGTGCCGCCTTAGGCCCTGAGCCGGCTTCACGACTATCTTTCTTATTCTTCCACTTCTTTTTGCCGGCGTTCCCTTGGAATGCTGCGGCTACCTCACTGGAAGGTTCGGCTTTGTCATCTGCCGCCTGCTTGCGTTTGTTGTTCCGCTTTGGAATGATGTTGACGTCTGGGTCATCGTCCCGGGCGTCGTCATCCGCCGCCGCGTATTGGGCGGCCAGGTTGAGCATCTCACCAAGGTCCGTGATTTGCTCGCGGACGAGCCTATGACGGAGCAAGGACTTCTTCTGTAGGCCCGTGTAGAAGGCGTGGATAGCCTGTGCGTCCGAAACACCATGACAGTTGGCTTTTTCGGATATCCAACGGCTGACAAAATATGTCATGGTTTCGTCCGGCTTTTGGATACAGCGTTGCAAATCCGTGTAGGTATTTGGACGCTTGTATGTTCCTTGGAAGTGCTGCGAGAAAACCTTTTCCATGTCGTACCAGCTATGGATGGACTTTTCAGGAAGGTTGTCGATCCAAGCTCTTGTCGTGCCTTCCAACATGAGAGGTAGGTAGCGGACGGCAATATAGCTGCTCCCCCCGGCAATTTCTATGGCCATGGCATAATCGGATAGCCATGAGTCCGGCTTAACGAGGCCGTTGTACCTAGAACAGTTTTTTGACACTGATGTCATGTCCTTAGGGAACGGCTCTCTGCGGATGGCGTCACCGAAGCACTTTGGTCCAGAGTATAGTGGCTCCTTTCCTCTTGCTATGTCTTGTAGGCGGTGTCGTGCGTCTTTTGGATCGAGCTGCCGTGCGCCTCTGTTTGCGTCCGGCTCGTCCTGCGCTGCCCGGCTTATGTTGCGCCTGGGCCCTTCTGCCTCCTCTCTCTTCTTGATGCCGGTGCTACGCTGCGGAGACCCGCTTCGACCTCTCCTGGGAGGGTCGTTGCCGACATCTTTTCTAGGCGGTGGCCTATTGTTCCGGCTACCGCCGTTGTCGCGTCTTGGCTGGGATGGAGGTGGCAGGTCTCCTCTGCTTCCTGTCCTTGAATTCTCGTCCCGCCTTGGCTTTGGCGGTGGTGTCTTCTTTGGAGGTGGCGTTGCCTTCCTTCTGTCGCCATGGCTACTGGAGCCAGACGGGCCTTCGGGGTCGGCGTTGGGTGCAGCTTTGCACTTTCCCGACTTAGACTCTAGGTCTCCCCCGCGAGCATCCGCCATGTGGCCGTAGGAATCAGCGCGAGCTTGTTGTTCTAGGGCCTTGCTCACGAAGTGTCTTGCATTGGCCAGCTTTCTTCCGCCGTGTAAGTGTTGTCGTCCAGGGTATCTAGCGCGGCGGCCGCGTTGAGGACAGGGGTGCAGAAGACAACATCTCCCCTTCTGTCCACGCGCTGTGGTGCCGTACGCCAGTCGAACCCTAGATCTTGAGCCGCTGTCGTCGCTTGCGTAGGCGGCTCTTTTCCACGGCGGTTTTTGATGACCTTTTCTCCTCGAAGAGTTGCCGGCTTGTTTTGGCCGACATCTTCTCATGTTCTTTCTCGATCTTCTTCGCAAGGCTCTCAACGTGCTCCTCTCTTTTTCGCAGGAAGTCAGAGTGCTTAAGCATGTTAAGCCTAAGCTCTTCCACTTCGTCAAGTGGGGTGTCTTTATTCACCGGAGTATTCATGATCTCGTCTACTTCTTTGATGACGGAGAGCAAATCCGCGGGTTTGCTGCTGCCGTCTTTCTCGAGGCCAGTTTTCTTCTTTGCGCGCACCTTGTCGGAACTTTCAATGAGTTGGCCGGCAGTGGTGTCGCCGGCATCTTCCGCCGGCTTGTTTTGCGCCTCCGAAGTAACTGGGGTTGTCTCGTGACCGACAACAACCATCATAGCCAGCTTGTCAGGCATGTCAGTATCCGCTGTGCCCTCTGAAGGAGCCGGATTACCACTGGAAAAGCGGGTTTTGATCTTCTCTTCGAAGAGACTAGCATCATCATCAGAGTCAGAATCTACGTTGACTTGAACGGTAGATCTGGATCCGGCATCTGACATCGCATCCTCCTGTAGAGCAGGGAGGATTGACTCGGGATCGTTGTTTTCCGGCTGGGAGTCTGATCCCAGTTCGACAACTCCGACGAAGTGGAAATCAGATTCGGCCGACTCCTGGGAGAAGGCGGATTCAGATCCATCTTGTCGGTCGACTGCTTGGTCGAAGGGTTTGTGGGTGGGGTTGTAGAAACACGGTAGGCCGTACGCCTCTGGCGTGTACCCGATGAAGACGTCGATCCCTCCGATCGGTACGATTGCGCATCCGATAAGGTAGTCGTCCGCCGGGAGCCAGGACTCATCCGAGTTGACGTAGCTATGGCCGCCATACCTTGTGACGCGACCGACGGCGATCTGCTTGCCCACGCCGCCAAGTGTTCCCGCCTGGAACATGACGCCAGGAACCTTATGCCCCACGGTGGGCGCCAACTGTCGTGGTATCGGCATAATTGATAGGAGACGGGGGTCCTCTAGCCTACGTATGGATTGTGGGGAAGAAGGTTGGTGTCGTCGAGGACGGGATTGAACACGGCGAGTTTACCCAGCTTCGGATCCCACGGCGGTGGCGAGATCCTACGTGCTGCTATAATTCACTATGAGGCAATAGCCGTGAACAGGTTACAATGTGTATGATGCCTATTGAAGCGTCTCCCCTAAAGGCTCCCTGGTGGCCGGCTTATATAGGCGGCCAGACCCCAGGGTACAAGGGAAGTACTTGTCCGGCAAGTAAACAGAGTCCTAGACCTAGCCGGCTTAGTTGCCGCCTTCTGTCTTGGGCTTGGTGGCTGGGATGGGCTTCGGCCTTCCGCCTTTCTTGGACCGTCCGCCTACTTCCTTGTACGTCAGCTATCTGGGCCGCCCGGCAGGCTTCGGCCTTACCACCCTTGGGCCACCCTGGACTAGCCGGATTGATCCATGTTGGTTATACCCCTAGTTGATATATCCCCAACAACACCACTAACAAGGGATCGCGCCCGGGATCCACGCCGAGACCAGAAAAAAAGAGGGGTAACTACCGAGTCTTCCGGCTCCGTGATGAACTTCTCGACACCACTAACAAGGGATTGTTGCTGCACCTTGAAAATCTCGACACCACTAACAAGAGAAGTTGGTCACGTTGAAGACGACTCTGAAGATCGAACCTAATAGGACAAAAGGCAAGAAAATCGTCCACCCACACGTAGGATCCTTAAACTTTGAAAGTTTGGATAAGA
Source organism: Poa annua (assembly GCA_026929855.1). Taxonomy (NCBI): domain Eukaryota; kingdom Viridiplantae; phylum Streptophyta; class Magnoliopsida; order Poales; family Poaceae; genus Poa; species Poa annua. The sequence continues at coordinate 62,717,770 of CM049429.1, read as the reverse complement.
GAAGAGACTCCAAAACAAGTAAGGTAAAAGGAGAAATAGAATTGAGGTAAGGAGTAAATAGAAACCTATTGAGATCATTTCAAAAATAATTTTTGTCAAGTAGTTTCGACACTCTAGAAACAACGACCGTTAGCGAGGTTATCCTACAGGCTTTTGCGGACCCACTGCTTCGATAACCAATCGTATCGAAGCAACAAGGAGATCGAAACCCTGGCTCTGATACCACTTTGTGACGCCCGGAAATCGGTACTATGTAGATTTAAGCGCTTCCGCCGAAATCCGCATAATAACGATTTTTGGTCGCCCACCAGACATAATGTGCACATCGAAACATGCGCATTATGTGGGTGGAATTGTGATAACATTACAACAGTTCCGATACATCCACAAATACAACAAAGATATAATTACAACAACGACTCGAACGAGTCAAGATACAAATGATGCAATACAAAGATTCAAATGACAACAGAAGCAAAATAGTATCCGACTACGGATAAGATAAAAATTGGACTAAGAGTCCTGAAGATAAGCAATGGCGCCATATCCCTGCCCAGCCAAGCCGGAGGGTTCCCAAGCTAACGTCGTCAGATTTCAAACCTGTTAACTGCACATAAAGCACATCCCAAAAGAGGGTCAGGGCACTCCCTGGCAAGCAAAGCCGACTTGCCTACTTTCTACACCATCTCCCAAAATATAGGGGAGGTGGACTTAGCGGCAGCAGCACTAGCAACGTAAGGAGACATGCTACAACTTCCGTCTAATTAGAGAGGGATAAGAGAGCGTATAAGATAAACATTTACAACTAACACCAAACATAACCCATTCTCGAATTTACCCCCTCAACCAAGTATGAGGAAGCAATTCGGGAAACTCACACGTTATCAGTTTTAGTTACCATTTATCGTGTAAGTAATTCGATATTACTAGTCAAGTTAATTAACAATGATTAGGTGTAAGTTGTCTATGATCTTATTAGCCAGCGTCATCACCAAGTCGTCCATAACCGTGGACACGGCTCATCGATAAGATTATACCCTGCAGGGGTGCACTACTGGACCCATACTCGCATGATCAACCCAGTCAAAAACATTAGGGCCTTTCAACCCAACTCTTTTCCTTCACCGCAACAAGTCCAGGAGCCACGGGAGCTATGCTGGTCCCGGCCAAAAGGGTGCGGACTCCCGCAGGACACACCCCTCCGCACCAACAGGCCGCGCCCTATATGCATGTAACAAGGCACACCGCCAAAAGTAAAATACTACACTAGTATCGATGCATATGAGGCAAATGTAAAACCCGAACTAGGTGCAGCTCCCGGACAAGTCGAAGTTCCAGTCAAAGTCGAGGGGGGCTCCATTGGGCCTCCCACAAGTGGTTAGTGCGCTCAAAATTGGATCCGAGGACAAAATCTCAGTTCCTAGGTCGACACTTAGCAGAACAAAGCACCTCGCAAGGCCTTCCGCCTGGTGCCTTATCTTTTAATTATAATACCCCAATATAATACAATATTTTATTAAGATAGAATAATCTATCAAGCTAAGCATATGAAATAAACGACCAACCGAGGACTCGCACAACCAACTCTAAGCATGCACTACGACTCGCAAGGCTAACAGATAAACAAACAACAGGTGATGGGATGTGGGGATAAAGCTGTATAGTCTGGAGGATAAACATATGATGGGATCGCAATTAAAGAATCGAATACTAGGGTAGCAGAGATCAACAGCAGGAATGAAAGACAATGTATAAGTAAACAAGCAAACTTTGCTTGCCTGGAATCCCGCATGGAAGCAGATCTTGTCGTTGCTCACACATCTCAACGTCTTATCCGCGAAGAAGCAACAAATAATGGAAAGCGTAATAGATGCATTTTACAACTATGGCAAAAGATTCAGCATGATCATACGGGGATGATGCATGGCATGGCAATATACAATACAATACAGGTAATCCAAATTAAGCGGGAAAGCAACCCCGGAAATTAATATTTAGGTGCAAGTTATTTATTTACTCAACAATATTAAATGTTGGTTAACATGGTATTACATGGCATGGAAGATTTAATTAAATTAAATAGAATAGGGCATTATATATTTATTACCCCAAAACTTCCATGTTTAATTATTTAAGTGCATTTGTTAATTTAAACTAAGCATTTAAAACAAATGATGCAAAATGACATAAGAATGTGATATTAATGTTTATTACATTTTTCTGATATAAAAACATATAAAGTTTCTTTTATTTGGATTTATAAATTAAAAGTTATTACATTTTTAAAACTAGGGTGTTCTCTGAAATTTTCCAGGACCTATCTGTGATGGAACAGTACAGGGGAGGGCTCTGTGCAGAAAACAGAGACGGTAGGGGTCTGAGTGCAAATTCCAGTCCCTCTGGACTTTTCTCCCCGAAGGAGAACTTGCACGAGACGCTGACCAATGGGTCCAAACGCAAAGCTGGCGTGGGCGCGGGTGTGTGTGGCGCCACGGTCGCTGACCGGTGGGCCACTGTTGTCAGTGTGCCGAAAAAACGAAACAAAAAGGACCTTTTATTCCACGGGGCCGGGAGTCGAACTCGCGCGCGCACAGCAAATGGAGGGAACGGAACGGCTTGCTAGCCACAAGGACGGATCAGAGTTGGTGTTAGGTAAGGGTTTGGTTTTCTTTTAACATCAAAAAGCAGCTGTTTCTCTCTGACGAAACTGAAGCTCGCCCGAGACCGTGCGCACGGCGGAGCAAAAGACCGGCGGCGACCTCCAACGGACGCCGCGGGGCTGGCGTGGGTGTCGGCGTGTGTACTGGAGGGTGGGGGAATCCATTCCCGTGCTCAGATGTGAAGGGGAGGCTCGGGGCACCACCCGTTCTTGCTCGACAGGGTCGGGGCCGTGCGACGCGATGATGCACTCCGGCGCCGTTGAAATCGAGCCACTACGAGGACGAATAGGAGAGGGAGAGGGGTCGAGGGGACGAGGCTCACTTCGGGGGAGTCGCTGGCGAGGCGGGGAGTCTCGGGGACGTCGGGGGCGAGAGGTCCGTGCCGAAGACGGTGCGGCGGCGCTTGGACGGAATCGGGGGAGGCATGGTCGTCGCGGTGGCGCGCGTGGCTGTCGCTTCCTGCTCTCGGGCGTCGAGGACGAAGCACGTCGGGGCGCAGTGGGTGGCGTGATGGCGAGGCAGAGGGAGGTCCGTAGGAACGGCGCCGCGTCGAGGCAATTCCGGTGGCTCTCGGTGGTGGAGGAGAGAACGGAGAGGGAGAAGGAAGGGTGGCGGCGCAGAGGAGGGAGGAGGGAAGGAGGCTGTTAGGGTTTCGGGTTGGAGGACGGGGTTCGGGCTAAGTAGGTGGAGAAAAGGTGTGGTTGTGGAGGTGGGGCGACATGGCTAGCTCTCCCTGCCTCGTGGAAAGTCTCCCTCCCGTACGGAGAGGAAGACGACAGGGGAGGAGTGGGCTTGGGCCGTTTTTGACGAAGAGGTAAGTGGCTTCGGGCCTGTTTAGGTTTTTCTCTGCAATTTTTATTTCTTTTATTTAATTCTTTTCTGTTTTTGTATTTTTAAAATAAAATAGAAAAGAATTTGTTTAGAGAAACTTTACAAGATAGTTTTGTTTTAAATAGGCAATTTAATTATTGTTTCCAATACACAATTTCATATTTTTTTTTTGAGGCGCAAAACAGTAGGGAAAAATCCCTATTGTATAATTTTCTATTTTCTCATTGACAGCTGTACAAATTACAAGGAAAAGTTCATAAAGTGTCCACCCATTGGGTCATCCCTTCCTTTAAGGAAGGTTTAGCTCTATGCATAATCAATCTAAAAGAACAAATAAAGTCCTGGAAACAAGCCTCAAGACAAATGGGCTGAGAGTCAAAAATACATCTGTTTCTATGGGTCCGAATACTCCAGCAACCAATAATGAGAATTTCCTTATAGCAGATTAGCTTATAAGTTTTCTTAGCTTGAATCAACATGGAGAAGAGGTCCAGATCCGTATCCCATTCAAGATATAGTTTCCACCAAAAGTTCCTGCTGAAGTCACATTCAAAGAATAAGTGGATAAACTCTTCAGACATCCCCTGAGAGCATAGGACACAGTTATAGTCCTCAATCTGAAACTGCTTTCTGGCAAGGAGGTCTCTTGTGTTCAATCTGTCTTGCAATAGTAACCAAAAGAAGATCTTATGTTTTGGGAGAACACAGGATTTCCAGATCCACTGGAAAGGGGATGGTGCAGGATTATTTGACATTAAGGTCTCATAAACCCTCTTACTCGAATAACTTTTATTGCTGGATGACAGAACCCACCTATCAACAGTAGAAATATCCATTTGTCCTGTCAGCAAACTGTTGAACTGGGAAAATTGATGAACAGCAGGGACTGAAAGTGGGGTATGAAACAAATCCAATGACTCTTCATCAGAAAATACAGCAAGTGCATGTTTAAGGGAAATGGATTGTGACTTCGCAAAGGAGCAAAGGTGAGGCAGTTTGTGCCTAAGGAGCTCATCAGACCACTTATCCATCCAAAGTCTTACAGTTCCACCATCACCTGGGACACAAGCAGCCAACTCCAGGAAGTTATCAAGTAACTTTAGACAATCCTTCCACCAAAAAGAACCAACAGGGCCAGTGTTTTGTGGTATTCTATCATTCCCATAATGTGCTTGCCATATAAGCTTAACCCAGGGCAAATCATCCTTATTCATGAACTTAAAAATGTACTTCATGAGTAAGGCAATATTTTGGGTTCTGAGATTTAGGATGCCCAATCCACCCAATCTCTTTGGCTTGCATACATTATCCCATTTGACCAAGCATTTACCTTTTTTATGAATATCTTTGCCTCTCCAAAAGAAACCCCTGGTAGATCCCTCAATATAGTCCAGGAAACCCAATGGCAGTTTCAAAGTGCACATAGCAAAATTGGGAATAGCAGAAATGATGGATTTAATCACCACCAGTCGACCATCATAAGATAGTGTATCAGCAATGCCAACTAGTCTTCTGTCAATCCTATGAATAATTCCAATAAGGTCTTCCATCTTTGGTCTAGTAGTCCCCAAAGGAAAACCAAGGTAAGCAAACCAAGGTCCACAATTTCATATATTAATTTGAATATTTGAAAAGAATTTAAATACCACATTTAAATTAATTTGATTTGCAATTAGATTTAAAAGTGGAAAAGAATTTAAATGGAGTTGAATTTAAATGCAATAATTTAAATTAAGATTGACAAGTGCAAATGATGCATGATGATGTCATGTTGATGCAAAAAGAAAAACAAACAATTTTCTAATTGGGGAAATTCCCGGGGCGTTACACCCTCGCACCGCGGCGCAGTACTTATGCCGTGCACAATCCATCTCAGCCGTCCGCGAAGATACTGCTCCACTCAAGCGCATCCAGCCGTCCACGTGTCGTGCGGAGAGACTAACCGTCACCGCCCACTCCGCCCACTATGCACGGGAATCAAGGCGTCATCATCGTGCCGCGAAATTTTTGCACCCAGTTCGGAGAGACCTGACAATTGCTGACCACAGTCAACACTGACAGTGGGGCCCGTTACGTCACGTCCCATCGGGCGCAGAGGCATGCCACGAATCGTCATCGCTGACGTCAGCAAGACAATGAATCTGAAGAAGACGCGGAACAGCGGGACAACTCGAACGCACGATTCGAATAGTAAGCTTCATAGCTGAAAACAAACAAGACAGGCTACTGATCCGAGAACTCGAAGAAATCATTCGGGTGGCAAAGAAAAGGAAGTAAGTTCAGAAGGCCGAATCAATTCACAAGTAAGCCACCAGGCCGAATAGAATCAAGATTCACACAAGAACAAAGCCAAAGTAATTCGACTGCAGAAAGTACTCCCATCGGGAGTGTCCTTTTCGACTGAAGAAAACGAGTTCAAACTCAAGAACAAGCAATCAGGCGGCATGCCCAGGAGGAAGGAGTCCTTTGCCCGACTCTACGATTCGACCAAGCACTCCGGGGCTACTGACGTGGGGCTACTCTTCGACTACCCCACGGTGAGGCTACCTGGGCCGCGCCAAGCTTATAGAGGCCCGTAGAAGGCCCACTAGCGGTATCATGTGACCCAGTCCTAGTCGGTTAGGTCGCATAACTTGCCATATCTGTAATTTCCATCGGCACCGTTCACCCGGGACCTGGCCTACCTATAAAGTCCAGGAGGGTTGCTCGTCTCAAGGACACGCTCATAGCCGCCACCACAAACCCTAGCGAGATCGCAATCTCGCCATTGTAATCGCTACTCGCCATCAATATCAGACAAGCAGGAAGTAGGGTGTTATCCTCCGGGAGCCTGAACCTGGGTAAATCGTCCCGCTTGTCAGCCGTCGAGATCACCAACGCTTCTCTCTCTCCCCCTCAATCAACCCGGGGTGGAAAACCCAAGGATTTGTCGAGTTACACCCTTGTAAGGCGCTACACCACCTCCCGGCGCGGCAGGTTTTTGAGCCGCACCACCTGGTGGTGTGGGCCCCTCGGGGTCCGCCTTCGTCTCGTCTTTGGTTCTTTTGGTCGCAAATATTCCAAAAATAAATACTGGTTGGCTCGCTTCCAATTTGGCGGATATTTCCTTAAGAGCTTTTCTGAAACCAAAAACAGCAGAAAACAGGGAACTGGCACTGTGGCATCTTGTTAATAGGTTAGTCCCAGAAAATGCATAAAACTATATAAAATGCATCTAAAACATGTAATAACATGATATAACATAGCATGGAACATAAGAGATTATGGATACATTGGATACGTATCAACATCTCCAAGCTTAGTTCTACTCGTCCCGAGTAGGCAAGAACGATGAAAGAAGAATAATTTCAGAAGTGACATGCTTAACACAATCTTGATCATGTAATTCATTGTAAGGCATGTAAACTGAAATCAAATGAATAAGGGTTGTAGTTTAAATTGATATCAAATGAGTAATGAACAAACAAGTAGGTGAAGCAAGCAAAGCTTTCAATGCTATAGTACAAGATAGCAATCAACTGTGCAAAGTAGATATTAGAGATGATTTAAGCTTCAAGCACAACAATATAATCATCTAATGCTTCCAACAAACATGACAACTTTATGAAAGGATCAAGTCAAGTAATAGCAATATGCACGTAGATGATCAATATATTATTTGTTCAAAAGAAACAAGCAAGCGTTCAACGTTGGTTCCTGGCACCAGGATGTTATGGCTAACAGAATGTTAACAGAGGTTTGGAAGGCCAACGGAAGAAAGGCTCACAAAGCTATAGATGATCATTAGACAAGAGAGAGTCATACAATCGAAGCTATGCAAGGAGTAGTGATTGCCATACAATGGATGCACAATGAGATATAAGTTTATAAAAGCTCTCCAATGGAACTAGTGGGGGTGCATCCAACTTGCTTGGTCACGAAGACCTAGAGCACGTTTGAGGAGGCTCGTCATTGAAATGTACAAGCCAAGTTCGATAGTGTAAAGTTCCCCACATAGTTATGCAACTAAAACATGAAAACTCTCCCATATGGAGTAAAGGTGCTAAACATGAGCACAAATGATGATAACAAATGATATGGTGCTATAACATGAGCACAAGTGATGACTATAAATGATATGGTGTTGTAACATAAGCACAAGTGTGTGATAAAGAATAGTAATGCCGCCCCCTTTTTTTATTTCTTTTATTTCTTTTATTTCTTTCTTTCTTTTTTTCTTTTCTTTTTCTCTTTTTTCTATTTTTTCTGTTTCTCTTTTCGATATCCTCCATGGCTCTTTTCACTTTTAGGGGCAAGCATCCTAATATGATACATGATGTATGACAACACACTAATGATGATAAAACAACATACCGATGATTCAAGTAACAAATATGAATGTGCCATAAGAATACATATGACAATGGTGCCTCTGCTAGTGTAGCAGGTTATGCAGTGCTCTAGCGTAACATGGGTAAAACCACACATCATCTTTATAAAAACACGCAAAGCAATAAACAAGTAATGAATGACAACAAGTCATGTAATGTAAGATGGATGTTGCATGGAAATATATCTCGGAACAGCTATGAAAATGCTGTAGTAGGTAGGTATTGTGGCTGTTTTGAGGAAGATGTTTGGCTTATGTGTAGGAGAACAACATGAAGATCTCCCTCGAGTTTGGATGTACCCGCGAAAAATGCACCAACTCTCAATGTGAGAAAGGGCAAAGCAAAGTACCGAAGAGGCTAGCAATATGGTGGTGGAAGTGTCATGAAAACCGCAGTTTTAGAACTCACAAGTAAAAAGATTCCAAATAAAAATATGATCATGCAAGGCATAATGAAAATTACTCCTAGGGGTGTTGTGGCAAATGAACAAGTTCACTGTTGGGGAACCGACCGTAGCGCATAACATAAAGCCATTACGGTTGCCTTAGGCAAAAAGAAGTCATATACCATTATGCAATCAACAGGAAATTTAAGTGTGACACAGTTTTAAAGTTTCTCTAGACCAACCATTTAATCATTCCACTTTACTAGACCATCATGTTCACCATTAAGCAAATTAATATCTCAAAACAACATCAACGATTCAAGTGACACAATTTAATGATCTACAAGATTAATGTATCATTTAATTATACCATCTACCACATTTAGCATTTTCTGTTCTCAACCAAACACCAATCAACTTATTTAAAAGATAAACTCTCCAATTAATTAAACAATGAGATATGATAGTATGACATAACAAAGCTAACAGCTCTAACAAGAGATGCATGAAAAACAAGAGCTAGAGAGCAAACGATAACAAAAGAAGAATACTCAACAAATATAAGTGATGAATACGAGTATTCATATGAAAAAGCGGAGCGTGTCTCTCTCCCACACAAAAGAATGCTATGATCCATATTTATTCAGAGAATGAAAATAACAAAAACAAAAACAAACAGACGATTCAAGATAAGCACATAAGATGCGACGGAATTAAAATATAGTTTTACTAGAAAGGACCTGATAGTTTGTTGATAAAGAAGGGGTGCCTTGGGCATCCCCAAACTTTGACGCTTGAGTCTTCTTGAATTATATTGGGGTGAACCACCGGGGCATCCCCAAGCTTTGGCTCTACTATCCTCTTGATCACATTGTCTCATCCTCTTCTCTTGATACTTCAAAACTTCCTTCACACCAAACTTAGAGTAACTTCATTTGTGGGTTAGTGCGCAAAAAAATATGATATTCTGTAGGAACACAATTTCTACCATTTCTACTAGACATTAGCTACAGCCACTGATACTCAAAAGGATAAAAAGATCCAATCAAAATAGCAAAAGAGGCATTGCAAAAGAAAATGGCAGAATCTGTCAAAAACAGAACAGTCCGTAAAGACGAATTTGTTCGAGGCACTTAACTTGCTCAGATCAGAAAACTAAAAACTAATGAAAGTTGCGTATGCATCTGAGTATTATGCACAAAAAGTATCTGATTTTTTTGACGTTCAAGTGATTTTATATAATTTGTACGATGGACAGCAGAAATCTGTTTCAGCTCAGGAATTGAATTTTAACATCAACTTTCGAATAGAGCCTTAACTTGACACAACATTGCAATAAAAATAAGATACAAAGGAATTGCTACAGAGGTAGCCATGTTTCTTGACAAATGCTGAAAATAAAAGATAATGGGTTGCCTCCCAAATGCACTTTCTTTAATGCCTTTTAGCTAGGCTTGATAGTTGTTATGATGCTCTCATAAATAAAGAAATTGAAGCAAAAGGAGCATCAAGAGAAAATTCAAAACTCATTTAAGTCTAACCCACTTCCTATGCACAGGAATCTTGTACACAAGTAAATCCACAAAGAACAAAGTGACAAGCATAAGAAGATAAAACAAGTGTAACTTCAAAACTTTTAGCATATAGAGAGGTGTTTTAGTAACATGAAAACTTCTACAACCATATTCTCCTCTCTCATAATAATTTTCAGTAGTAGAAATAAATTCAACCATATAACCACAAGTATCATTCAACTTAGATAATATAGGCACATAAAGAGGATCATTAAATTTATTTGGAATTCATTAGCATGTTTTTCCTCTTTCAAAATAGTTGCTAAGCTCAATATCAAATTTAAGATCATGGTTGCAACAAAAATTTGGAACTAGAGACAATTGCAAACCACATAACTATCTCTCAACATAAGCAAATTTCTCCTCCATGTTGTAATTAGGAGAATTCAAAAACAAAGTAGGATTCTCATGAGTAAGAGTACCATCACAAGCAGCAATTATATCATTTTTACCCTCACATGAATAAGTAATAACTTCTAAACATAGAGGATTATTGATAAGCATAGGACCACCATATAAAACATTATCATATATAACATTGGAGACCACATTTTTACTTTTGTTATTTTGTTTTATTTTGCTTGTGTCAAGGAGCATGTCTTTTTCAAATTTATCAAAAGTAGATATTGCAATAGATTCATGACATTCAACAATATAGCACACTTCCTCCTTACATAGGGATGGAGGGCAATCAAATAATGTAAGAGTTAAAGAGTTACTATCGTTAGAAGGTAGATCCTCCTTTTGTTCTTCACTCTCCTCCTTGTTTTCATCTAATGAGCTTTCAGGTTCAGCAATTTCTTCTTCTACAGGTTCCTACAAGACAACGGTTTCTTCTATTTGAGGATGTCTTTTCTCAAGAAATTCAGCAATATAAGGATTATCATTATAATACTCAAGACAGTAACCAAGTATAGCATAACTCTCAGTTTTACAAGGGGCATCATCATTTTGAATATAACCAACAATTTCATAGGCACCCTTAAAAACAACAAATTCTTCAATTTGTTCAAGATTACCAAAGTCATAGTTTACTTTAGCATAGGCAGCCAAGGTTTCATTATCATTATAATAACATTGGAAGGGGAGGTGTTTATGCCTCCTACACCAAAAGGATTCATTAAAGCAGTAGGATTCATCATATGTAGAACACAAGTTCTTAGCAAAATTATTTAATCTACTTATTTGTTCCCATAAATATTTCCCTTTTTTAGACAAGTGGTATTCCTCTTTTCTTTCAAATATAGAATCCATTGATAACAAGTAAAGAAATAGACATAATATGCAAACCGAAATCAAAATAGCAAAAACTGAAAATAAAAGAACAAACCGAAATAAACAAAGTAATGCAAGTAACTAATTTGTTTGTATTTTTGATATTAAGCAAACCAAACAGTAATAAAAATAAACTAAGAAAGACATAACAAAATAAAAATATTGGAAGTGCGAAAACTCCCCTCGTGACAAACACTCAAATCCTCGGCAACGGCGCGAGAAATTCTTGATGAGCACAAGTGTGTGTGGTTGGTGAATCCCCAAGAGGAGTGTGTAAAGTAGTGCAGCAGCAAGATTTCCCTCAGTTATGAAACCAAGGTTATCGAATCCAGTAGGAGATGAACGTTCCCCTCGAGGTTGTTGGTGGCGCCGTTTACGATAACCAACATGGAGCCTGCACACAAACAATCAAAATATTTTGCCCCAACTCAACGGTGAGGGTGTCAATCCCACTGGCTTGCAGTCACAAAAGGGTTAAACGTATGTGTGGAAGAAAGATGTTTGTCTGTATAAAGTAATAGGTTTGTAGTTGTGGTTTTATCAGATTAATGAGAAGGACTGGGGTCCACAGTTCACTAGTAGTGTCTCTCCATAAATAATAATAACATTCATCCATGCGTGGTAAACAAATTACAGCTAGGCAATTCACAGAATAATGATAAGCAACCCAATGCATATAGTAAAGATATGGTGTCTAGTGTGAGATTCATTTGGACATTAAAACAATATTCATAGACCGTTCCAACCGCATCTATGACTAATAATCCACCTTCCGGTTAGCGTCCGCACCCCTTTCAGTATTAAGTTGCATGCAACAGATTATCACCTAAAGCACTGTGTGTAAAGTAAGTAACATCATCCTTAGACAAAGTACTACTCTTTTATCCCTAGTAGCAACAGTACATCCACAACCTTAGAGCTTTCTGTCACTGCCCCAGGTTAAATAGAGATATGAACCTACTATCGAGCATAAATACCCCCTCTTGGAGTTACGAGCATCTACTTGGCAAGAGCATACACAAGTAACGGAGAGCATGCAAAATCATTAAATAGCACACACATGATATATTATGAAGCAAGAACTTTAGTACTCAATATTCATCGGATCCCAGCAAACACAACATGGAGAATTACATAAAGATGATCTTGATCATGATAGGCAGCTCACAAGATCTAAACATGATAGCACAAGAGGAGAAGACAACCATCTAGCTACTGTTATGGACCCATAGTCCAAGGTAGACTACTCACGCATCAGTCCGGAGGCGGTCATGGCGACGTAGAAGCCTCCGGGGACGATTCCCCCTCCCGGCAGGGTACCGGGGAGCAATTCTGATCTCTCCCGAAGTTGTGGCGGTGACGGCGGCGGCTCGGGACCCGTGGAGGAAAAATTGATTAACCGTGTCGAGTTTTTAGGTCAGGGAGGTATTTATGGGCGAAAGACCTAGGTCGGTGGGCGCCCGAGGGCGCCACACCACCTCCCGGCGCGGCATGCTTCTGAGTCGCGCCACCAGGTGGTGTGGGCCCCTCGGGGTCCGCCTTTGTCTCGTCTTTGGTTCTTCTGGTCACAAATATTCAAAAAATAAATACTGGTTGGCTCGTTTCCAATTTGGCGGATAGTTCCTTAAGAGCTTTTCTGAAACCAAAAACGGCAGAAAATAGGGAACTGGCACTGTGGCATCTTGTTACTGGGTTAGTCCCAGAAAATGCATAAAACTATATAAACGCATATAAAACATGTAATAACATGATATAACATAGCATGGAACACAAGAAATTATGGACACGTTGGAGACGTATCAATCCTTCACTCCCAAATCCCACCAAAAGCAACTAATGCTTATGGGGGGAGAAGAGAAGAAGAACAAAGAGAAGAACCACAAAGGAACTCTAAGATCTAGATGCACTAGGTTCCCCTCACTTAGAGGAGATATGGATTGGAAGGATTGTAGATCTAGATCTCCTCTCAACTTCCCCTAAAGAATATGCAAGATTCTATGGAGGGATTGAGAGAGAAGTGAGCTTTCCAAGGTCAACAATGGAGTAGGAGAGAGAGAAAAGTCGTGTTGCCTTGGATTGTCTGAGGAAGAAGAAGGGGAGGGGTGGAAAAATAGCCGTTGGCTGTTTCGACACTCATAATTCCGGTATAAGTGAGACCAGGAAATTCCGGTCACTCGAAAATTCTGAATCCATGAAATTTCCGAGCTGAAATTCCGGTTCGAGTCAGAACCAAAAGTCCTTCTTTCCTTAGCCAAATCTAGAGGGCTTTTCTGGGTGCACTCCGAAATTCCGGTAAACGGAATTTTCCGAGCACAATTTCCGGCTGAGTCAGAACCCTTTTTCTTCTTTCTTAGCCGTTTTCTTGGATGAGCTGGGGTACCAAAAATTCCGGTAGGGCGAAATAACGAAAATTGTTATAACTTTTGCAAATGAACTCCGAATGAGGTGAGACCGATTTTGTTGGAAAGATAGCAATGATAAGCACTTAAAAAATAGAGTAAAATCATCACACATGGCAAGGTGTGGGATTTTCCTCACGGTTGAGCCGGCAATATTTCCGCCACCGAAAACGCAACAAGTTTTCCAAAATAAAACCGTTTTCGATGAACTAGAGCTTGACATGGAGATTAACCAAGCTCTAATTCCTCACCATCATAAAAGCCAAATAAGAACCAAGAAATATGATATGCCAAGAATGCAAAGGTTTGAGCTCTCCACAATGATGCGATCAAGTTACTCACTTGAGAGCCCCTCTAGATAGTTCGCATGTCTATCCTATAGAACTATCAAGATCATACCTTTGCCTTGAGCATTCCACTTGAGTTGGATGATGACAATCTTGATCTCTTCAAGTGGTTCATCTTTCTTGATTGCGTGTCCAAGCACATGCTTGATGAAGACTGAAAGAACATTTCTTAATCCCTAATGTTTTGTGTGTTAGTTAACAATACCAATGATACTAATCCTATTGCTAAGTATTTCAGTTTGGGTGAAACTCATATCACAAATCCTAAAGCCAAATTGTAGAGAAAAAGAGTTTCTGGAATTCTTCCCAGACCCGGATATTCCGGTTCCCCAACTCGGATATTCTGGGTCATCCCCAGAAAAGTGGCTAAGTCAAGTTCAGAAGTACTACTGACTTCAATCGGAAAATCAGCTCGGAAATTTCAAGGACTCGGATATTCCGGTTCACCAACCCGGATATTCCGAGTCAACCTCAAGAAAATTGGCTAAGTCAAGATTCAGAAGTGGCACTGACTCCAATCGGAAATTCAGCTCAGAAATTTCAAGGACTCGGATATTCCGAGTCAACCTCAGAAAATCGACTAAGTCAAGTTCAGAATTGGTTCTGATCTCAACCGGAAATTCAGCTCGGACATTTTCAAAGACCCGGATATTCCGGGGCACCGGATGTAGCGCCCCATCTTTTAAATAAAGATGGAACACCTGTGTTATGTGCTAGTCCCTGGATCACTGCCAGCACCACAGGACAAAATATATAGTATCATTGCATAAGTATCAAATACTACAACGAGATCCAAAAATAGCCAAGTATAGCTTTATTACAAAGTGCATAGTCATGAAGACTAGCTAAAATATTCAGAGTTCACAACGAAAATAAAAGCAATGGGCCTTCTCTTCTAGCATACGCCACAAGCAGACATGTTGGGTGTAGAATCGAGTCCAAACTTACTCCTCATCAGAATTACCTGCACATTTGAATATGCAGCCCCCGTAGGAGGTCAATACAATGAAGTATTGGCAAGTGACTATGGTGGATAAATTATGACAAGTCTAATTCTATATGCATATTTGGCTTGGTAGAGTTTGTAGGCTATTTTGCAGAAAGCCAGTTTTCTCCTATCTTTTATAAAACATCTTTATTTCTCAACACTTGGCACCAAGGGATGAAGCCCAAGTGCACCAACAATTCTTTCCTTAGTCAAATTTTACTTTATGAAAACTATGTTAAGATTCTTCCGTCCATCCTTGTCCAGTTGCTCGAAGTAGTCCATCACCGGGGACACGGCTGAGTACTCAGTTTGTCGACTCTGCAGAGGTTGTGCACTTTCACCTTAAGACTCAATTTGTCCGAGAAATCCTATACACACGGAGTGTATTATGGAAAGGAGAGAATTGAGACAAGAACTTTCAGAAGAAGAATGCAACCATACTAGCAAGACCCGTTCCACCTACCAACTCTACATCTGCTTGTCAAGCTGACAGGTTGCACTCTCACAACTTAGTAGTTCTAGACAGAGCCCATTGTCAAAAGGCTGCACGGGAAGCTTCTAAACTTGGAGGGACTTAGAGATCTCTTTGTTCCTGGGTGGCCGTCCACAAGTGCACTTCTGGGTGACAACCACCATACTCATGGCCCTAAGTAGAATAGAGATTCATCCTAGGCAAAGACAACCACAAGCATGGTCCCAAAAGCCACTCAACATAAACCAAGCAACCAATTCCACCCAGGTATGCATTCAAAGTTTTAACACTTAGCAATATTTCTATAACATGATAAGTAAACACTTTTATAGCATAGCTAAGCATCTAATAAAACTTTTGTTGGCTGCATGGAGAGGGATGGCTACACACTACTAGGATATTTTCAAAGTGTAAACTAACTTAGCATTATAAGATAGTTCAAAATTTCCCTATCATGCATACTACTCAAAATCTACTAATAATGCATATAGAAAACATGGGGTAGATTATGAATGTCACTTGCCTTGGTAACAAGAGGAACAAGCACAGCAAGAATAACAATCACAAGGACCTTCCTCCTCTTCACAATCTAGAGACAAACAATAAACTAAATAAACACACAAACATAACACTTAAAATATCAAGACAAAATATGTATGCATGCTTGCTATGCAATGAACTTGACAAGACAAAAATAATTACCATTTTAATTCCTCTGTTATTAATGCATGAGATGCAATGATCAATATTTTTAATATTTTATTTAATCATTTAAAATATTGAGCATATTAGTAATCTTAAGTTCTAAAGCCAATTTCCTTAATTCTATTATGAGAAGTTTCCAATAAAACTCATGTTGCACTCTCTGGACAGAGGGCATTAATAAATCTCTAAAACAATTGGATTTACTTGGAAAGAAATTTTATTAATTATGTTATAGATTTAATATCCGAAAGCTAAACAATTAAATTACGCAATTTAATATGCACTAAAAGGATAAACTAATGAAACCATACTAAACTACACGAGCAGAGCTTCACGTGGATATAAAATTCATCAAATTTGGATGAACAGATCAAAAGTTATGATTTTTGTAAGTTTGTGTTGTTTTCTATTTTTAAAACTATTTCTCAGCCGAAAATAGAAAAATAACTCGCCACGCGGCGCGCTCCGATTGGGCGATACCTGTTCGCCGCGGATTGGCACGGGAGCCGTCCGATCTAACTTACATCGGACGCTCCAGATTAGCGGGACGAAACGGTAAGGGAAATTGAATCGTGCCCGTCCGATCTAAATCTAACCGTTCGGATCTAAAGCCAGTGACGCGGCCGCCGGAGTAGTCTCCGATGACCTCATCCCGCGGTGGCGCCATCGTCGGCATAATCGTTTCCGGCGAGCTACGACGAGCGGGCAAGAACGACACGTACCGCTACGAAGAGGAGGTCGAGGCGGAGACGTTGGCGCGACAGGGGTCTTCGGCGTGCTTCCCTTCTCCCCCTAAAGCTCGCCGGAGATGGAGACGGCGGCGGTTTGCTTCGGTTGATCACGGACGCGATGATCTGGAGCAGTAGAACAACAGGGAAGATATCAAGGACGTGCGCGCGCTAACTGGGAGTCGGAGGAGAGACGCGGGAGGACTCGAGGAGCTCTGCACTCACCGGAGATTGAAGATTTTGGTGGCGGCAATGGCGGACGGCGGCGGACAGTTTCTGAGCGTCCTGGAGGCTATATTCTAGGGTTTTGGGGTTCGGGAGGAGGCGGCAGAGGGGGGGTTTATATGGGGAAGGAGGGGAGCGATTTATTCGCGATTTACCAACGGATTTGATCCGAATCGATATAGGGTTTGGTAGAGTTCGTGTTCTTCACGACGAGGAAGATGACGAGAGGGGCCGGGCTGTCAGCGACTGAGAGGGGGAAGATGGGCTGCGGTTGGGCCTCTGCGCTGCGCGCGCGGGAGGAAACGAAGTGGGCTTCGGCCCAGTTTGGGTCGGGCCGTTCTTCTCCCCCTTTTTTTTTAACAAAATATTTTCTATTTTCAAACCTTTAATTCAAATTTGATTTTAAAAACTTAGTCAAAACTTTTCAGAAAAATTCATAAAAATATGTTTGGAAAAGCTAATTTAATTTATAACTTTTTGATATCATTTTGCTAAATAAATAAAATAATAAAATACAGATTTGTATAAGGACCTCAAATAGACCTCTTTATTGACCACAACTTTATTTAAACTTATAATTAAAATTCAGTTTACTCTTTATGTGATTTCAATGCCATACTTTTATGATGCATGATGCATGAATGCAAAGTTTTAAATTTTTGAGAAATTAGGGATGTTACACCGGAATTTCCGGTGGTACTTATACCGGAATTTCCGGGTGACCAAGACAGCCAACGGCCAGATTTTGAGGGGGAGTATAAATACCCCCTCACTCACTCAAGAACATTGAGCTCTCAGATTTTCTCTCTCCTACCATTCTTGAAAGCTCAAATCATCAAGATCTCCCAATCCCCCCACCCAAATTCATTGATCTTTGGAGGATTGGAGGAGAAGGCCCGGATCTACATCCTCGCGCGAAGGGATTTGCATTTCTCCCCCATTCACTTGGGGATTTCGTGGCTAGGGTTTCCGGTGGGAAAACCTAGTTCACCATTGTTGTACTCTTGGTGTTACCTTGACCTTTTGTGGTCCTTGACCTTTTGTGGTCTTATTGGGAGCCCCCAATTCAGTTGTGGGTGTGTGCCTCAAGCGTTTGTAAGGGATTCGATCTCCGCCCTAAAAGGGGATCAATAGTGGAAGGTGGACTCGAAACCTTTGTGGTTGAGTTCATCGGAGAAGAAGGTGAGCCTTTGTGGCGTTGCGGCTAACCTGTTGTGGTAGCGCACACCTCTCCAAACGAGACGTACACCCTTGGGTGGAACTCGGGATTACATCTTCGTCTCCGCGTGCTTCACTTGGTTCCCTTTACCCTTTGCTCCCTTACTTGCTTATCTTGTTATTGCTTAGATTCTCATTTAGGTAAATTCACCGTAGTTGCATATCTAGAGAATTTACCTTTGTGTTGAGCCTAAATTTGAAAAGACCTAAAATTTGTAATAGCACCTATTCACCCCCCCCCCCTCTAGGTGCCGGATTACCGTTCAATTGGTATCAGAGCCAGGTTCACTTTTAAGGGCTTAACCTCCTAAGTGCAACGATGACGGAATCCGATGCCGATAGGGCCGCCCGTGAAAAATTAGAGGCGGAGAAGGAGGCGTTAGCCAAAGGGGCAACCATGGCCGATCTTATTGATATGAGATCGTCCTTGGAGGCCCAACTCCTCAAGATGAATGAGATGCTCATGGCACTCTTGAAGTCTAAGGAGCCCGAGGCTACTTCTCCCTCTCCTCCTCCTAAGGAACATGCGGGGAACTCTAAGGACTCATCTTCGGATGGGTCCAAAGATGTTACCTCAAGTGTTCCCGGGATGGCGGAAAAGGATGAACCACCTAGCTCCTCTAACACCCCCAAAGGAGAGGAATTTCATAATGTCAACCATAATTACTCTCCTAACCCTCCTATCCCTCACCCTCATGTAAACTTTAGAAGTGATCCTCCTAAGCTTAAACCTACTCATTTCTCTCAATGGGTGTTTCTAATGAAGTCTCATCTATGTAGTGCCTCCATTGAGCTTTGGCGCATCATTGAAGAAGGATACAAGCCCCCATGATCCAACCAACTTGACAAGAAGAGAGGTGGTTGATAGCCAACTCAACGCCACCGCTCTTCATCAACTCCAAATGGCCGTTGGAGAGAAGGACATGGCGCTCATTCAACAATTCTCCACCGCCAAGGAAGTTTGGAATGCTCTTTCCGACATCTTCGTTGGGAATGAGAGCATGAAGAAGAACCGGTATGATGCCTTATGCAATGAGGTGGAAGGGTTCTACAAGTTGGATGGAGAAAGCCACGAGGACATGTACCGGAGGTTGGTGTTGGTCGCCAACTCCTTCAAGAACCTCGGGGCGGAGTACATCAATGATGCTTGGATCAAGAGGAAGTTTGTGACCGCTCTCATGCCCTTTGAGGACTCGGATTTGAAGACACTCCAAGGGAGACATGACTTTGCAAAGATGACATCCAATGAAGTTATGCAAGAGATGACCGCATACAAGGTGGCCTCCAAGATTGCACAAGATGCAAGAGCTAGAGCCATAGGGATGCACAAGCATGCCTCAATTGCTTTGAAGGCCACCGTTGAAGAGGAGGATGAAGAGGAGTGTGATGATCAAGTCGAACTATCTAGTGAAGCTCTCTCAAGCACTCTCACTCAACACATGGGTCTTGCGGCAAGAACCTTTTGGAAGAACCCCGGAAGGGCCAAAGTAAGGATTGACAAGAAGTTTCCCCCCAACGGAGGAAAGCCATTCAACAAAGTGAGACTTTGCTATAACTGCGATGACAAGAGCCACTTTGTTGCCGATTGCCCATGGGAGAGAAGAGAGGATCATGGTGGGAGGCTCGTGGCCAAGACGAAGGGCAAGGGGCCCATGCCCATGAAGAAGCCTTTCTTCAAGGAGAACCAAAAGATTGTCTTGGTGACTCAAGAGCAATATCCCACCGATGATGAAGATAGTGACAAGGAGGATACTCCAACGCAAGTGGCCGCACTAGCCATGTCTTCCACAACTCCATCACTCTTCTCCTCACCAAACGAGAGCCTCATCGTTAAGAATGGAAGATGTCTTATGGCAAAGACATCCGAGGTACAACTATCCCCCAACTCCATATCACATGACATTGATGATGCTATGAGCCTAGAAGTCAAGGAAGAAATCATTGCTTTTGATAAATTCATGACTAACTTGCAAGGAGAAGGAAAGAAACACTTTGGCTCAATCATGAGTCGTATAGGTGAGCTTGAGGATGAGCTTGAACTAAAAGGTGAGATTGAGAGAGAGGATGCACACGCTAAGGTCTCTCTCCAATCCTCTCTCGAAGATGAACAAGAAGCTCATGCTCTCCTCGAGGAGCAACTTGCTAAGATCACTAAGGATCGTGATCTCTATTTTGCTAAATGTAAAATTGTGCAAAATGAAAAGTCCGAGCTTGTAGTTGCTCATGCTAGACTTTGCGAAGACTTTGAGTCACTTGACAATGCTCACAAGGTGTTGACAAGTGATCACGAACGTCTTCTCAAGTCTCGTGATCAACTCCAATCTCGGATATCTATTCTTGAGAAACCTAGCACCTCTACTCCTTTGAATGCTAATGCAAATGTTGTGAAGGGTATTGTTAGGGTTATGTTTGTTCCTTCTATGGCAACCAAGCCCAAGACCTCTCTTGATAAAGGTAAGGGGACACTCACTACTCCTCTTCATGAGCGAGTGCCCCACAAGGGTAAGGAAGGTCTAGGCTATGTTGCTAAGGAGAAAAAGGAGATCAAGAAGAAGACCAAGTCCGCACAAGCCAAGAAGGTTGACATTGCGAGTGGAAATGCCACAAGGGGCACTCCCACTCGTAATGACTTTGCGGGCATAACTAACCCCAACTATGCTTTATATGTTGATTATTATGGGGATGTCTATGCTAGATACATTGGTCCTTTTGATGGTTACATTGAATATGCTATTTGGGTACCAAAGACCCTTGTTGCTAACCAAAAGGCACCCATTGCAAAATGGGTACCTAAACCCAAGAATTGATTGTGTGTAGGGCCTTGCTTCCGGAGGATCGAAATGGATAATTGATAGTGGGTGCACTAGTCATATGACCGGAAGCAAGGATATTGTAACGGAGTTGAAGCCCAATGATGATCAAATGACCGTTACATATGGTGATAATTCTAAGTCTAAGGTAATAGGGCTCGGCAAGGTGGTAGTGGCACCGGACATCACACTTGTGAATGTCTTGCTTGTCGAGTCCCTAGGTTTCAACTTAATCTCCGTCCATTCCTTAACTTGTTTGGGTTATACCGTTGTCTTCGAAAAGGAAATGGTCATTCTCTTGCGGAGCAAGTCTCTCAATGTGTCTTTCGTTGGGTACATTGAGAATGGGCTCTATGTGGTTGACTTCTCCGGAGTCACCACTTCCCATACAATGTGCCTATTCGCAAAGGCGGACTTGGGTTGGCTATGGCATCGCCGACTAGCCCATGTCAACATGAGGACTTTGCAAAGTCTCCACAAGGGTGGTCATATCCTAGGACTAAAAGACCATGTTTCTATCTCGAAGGATCGAATGTGTAGGGCGTGTGTTGAAGGAAAAATGCATGACACCTACCATCCAAGCAAGACCATCATTTCGTCAAAGAGGGTTTTGGAGCTTCTCCATGTTGACCTCTTTGGTCCCATTCCGGAAGCTAGTCTTGGTGGCAAGAAATATTGCTTGGTGATTGTTGATGACTATTCAAGATACACATGGGTTTTCTTCTTCAAGACGAAGATGGAGACTCAACAAACTATCATCGACTTCTCCAATGAAGCTCAACGTCAACACAATGTCCCTATCTTGGTGATACGAAGTGACAATGGGTCCGAGTTCAAGAACTACACCTTAAACGAGTTCCTTAGTGAAGAAGGGATTCGTCATCAGTATTCCGCTGCTTATACTCCCCAAAAAAATGGTGTAGCCGAAAGGAAGAACCGCACACTTATTGAGATGGCAAGGTCGATGATGGCGGAGTTCAAGTCCCCTCACAACTTTTGGGCCGAAGCCGTCAACACCGCTTGCCATTCATCCAACCGGCTCTTCTTTCGCAAAGGACTCATGAAGACACCTTATGAAGTGCTCACCGGGAACAAGCCCAATATCTCCTACTTCCGAGTATTTGGTTGTAAGTGTTTTAATCTCATCAAAGGTGTTCGTTTGGGCAAGTTTGATTCTAAGTCTCTTGAAGGGACATTTGTGGGCTACGGATCCGAATCCCACACTTATAGAGTCTATGATAAGGCCTCGCGCATAATCATAGAAACTTGTAGTGTGGTATTCGAGGAGAATGACGGCTCACTCGTGGAGCAAAGTGGTGTTTCTGGTGTAGATGATGATGAACCTCAAGATGCTATCCGAAGAATGGGGTTGGGAGTCCACCGCCCCGTTGAACTCTATTATGAGGTTGATCAACAAGGACCAAGTTCTTCACAAGTGGTGACCACCCCAACACAAGGAACACCCATCGACAACACCGTGCCCAATGCACCCTGCCAAGAAGAAGAACAAGATTCTACAACTGCTCCTGGAATTTCCGGAGGACCGGAAAATCCGGGTCAAGATGGACTCGGAAATTCCGGTGGTCCGGAATTTCCGGTTCCTGAACCCGGAATATCCGGTCCTGCTGACATTCCCGGTGGCAGTTCGCAAGGCCAAGATCAACCCTCTCCCTCACCAATGGACACCACTCCAATGGTTGATCAAGGCCATCAATTCAGTCAAGGCGGAGACATGAATGATCAAGATGATCAAGCGATTCCTCCCACCAC
The DNA here is from genome assembly GCA_026929855.1 of Poa annua. Taxonomy (NCBI): domain Eukaryota; kingdom Viridiplantae; phylum Streptophyta; class Magnoliopsida; order Poales; family Poaceae; genus Poa; species Poa annua. The sequence continues at coordinate 62,695,013 of CM049429.1, read as the reverse complement.
TCGGAGGGAAATCGAGATCCGCCGCTTGAATAGGGTTGGCACCTCACAAGAATTAAGAGCTCTATCTCTTGACAAGGTGCTTGGTGATGTGAGAAGCAAGGTCTCTACCCGAAGACAACTCGCAAGCTTTAGTGAACATCAAGCTCACATCTCCATGGTGGAACCCAAGAAGGTCTTCGAAGCTCTTGAAGATAAAGATTGGCTTGATGCTATGCATGAAGAGCTCAACAACTTCGAGCGCAACAAGTGTGGAAGTTGGTGGAAAGACCCAAAGATTGCCGCAATGTTATCGGCACCAAGTGGATATTCAAGAACAAGCAAGATGAACATGGCATGGTGATAAGGAACAAGGCAAGATTGGTGGCTCAAGGTTACTCACAAATTGAAGACATTGACTTTGGAGAAACCTACGCGCCCGTGGCTCGACTTGAGTCAATCCGTATTCTTCTTGCCTATGCCTCTCACCATAACTTTAAGTTGCAACAAATGGATGTTAAATCCGCTTTTCTAAATGGTCCACTAAATGAACTTGTTTATGTTAAGCAACCACCGGGGTTCGAGGACCTCAAGTATCCGAACCATGTCTACAAGTTGGATAAGGCACTCTATGGCCTTAAACAAGCCCCACGAGCGTGGTACGAGCACCTTAGAGAACTACTTGTAGACCGTGGATTCCAAGTTGGGGAAATCACCCCACACTTTTCACTAAGAAAGTTAATGGGGAGCTTTTCATTTGTCAATTATATGTGGATGACATTATATTTGGATCGACTACCAAAGCATTTAACGAAGAATTCTCTAAGCTTATGACTGACAGGTTTGAGATGTCTATGATGGGCGAGATGAAGTTCTTCCTCGGATTTATTGAGATCAAACAATTGAGGGAAGGAACGTTCATCAACCAAGCAAAGTACATTCAAGACATGCTCAAGAAGTACGAGTTGCTTGATCTCAAGGGTGCCTCTACTCCAATGCAAACCAAATGCCACCTTGAGCTCAACCCGAAGGGTAAGGATGTGGATCAAAAGGTATACCGCTCCATGATTGGATCTCTCCTCTACCTTTGTGCATCTAGACCGGATATAGTGCTAGCCGTAGGAGTGTGTGCAAGATATCAAGCGGCTTCTAAAGAAAGCCATGATGTGGCGGTCAAGAGAATCTTTCGATATTTGGCTTATACCCCAACTTATGGATTGTGGTATCCCAAGGATGGAAATTTCTCATTATGTGGATTCACGGATTCCGATTGGGCGGGAGATCATGATGATAGGAAGTCAACCTCCGGTGCTTGTCAATTTATTGGGAGGTCCTTGGTGAGTTGGTCTTCTAAGAAGCAAAATTGCATATCTCTCTCCACCGCCGAAGCCGAATATGTTGCAGCCGCTAGTTGTTGCACTCAGTTGCTATGGATGAGGCAAACTTTAAAGGAGTACGGAGTCGATTGCGACAAAGTGCCTCTTTTATGTGACAACGAAAGTGCCATCAAGATTGCCTACAACCCGGTGCAACATTCAAGAACCAAGCATATTGAGATCCGCCATCATTTCATAAGAGATCATGTGGCCCGTGGAGACATTGACTTATCATATGTGGGCACAAGGGATCAATTGGCGGATATCTTCACGAAGCCCCTTGAGGAAGGAAGGTTTTGCTTTTTGAGGAATGAGCTTAATATCATTGATTCGAGGTCCTTGGCTTGATCGCTTGCACACTCACCTAGGGCGTAATTGCATCTTATCTAGTTTAGATGTAGGCATGGAAATAGGGGGAGTGCGGTCCTAATATATTGGACCATCCCTCCCCCCATTATGCCGATAGCAAGTGTTCTTTTATCTCTATATTCATTCTTGTGACTAATGAGCTAAAACGACGAGTATTGGTTATGTACCCAAGATACATCTTCGCGGTAACATGCCATACACTCCTACATGGTGGACTCGGCCACCGACCTCTTCTCCTTGAAGAGTTGATGTTATTTGGAGCTTTATGTTGCTATTTGCCCTCCTTTTCATGCATGTGGGAAACCTACTCAACTTGGCTCTTTTGGTTCGATTTGGTTGTTGTGAGTTGAGTATGGTGTACCAATATCAGTTTGGAAATCTATCCCAAGCCTACTTTCCCCTCAAAACATTTCTCTCTATTGCACACAAGTCATCCTTTTGAAAACTGGGATTTTGGTTCAGCGGGTCGGAATATCCGGTTCATTTTGAACCGGAATATCCGGTGACTCGGAATATCCGGTGTTACTTATACCGGAATATCCGGTCTGGCAGTTTGTCCAGAAATATAAGGGCAGGCTCGGGGTGAAGGGCTCATTAGTGCCTTTCTTCCACCCCCGACCTCCCTCTCCTCCAGCCGCCGCCCCTGCTGTTCCCAAGTCCCTCCGGAGCACTCCGACCGCCGGGGAACCTCTTTCTCGGCCGGATCTGCTCCTCCTCCGCCCCGGGAACTCACTCCTCCAAGCAATGGCCTAAATGGATGAGGGTAACTTCACTTTTCTTCTTCCTTATGTGCTTGCACTTGGATCTTGATGTGGAGTTATTTGTTTCAATGTTGCTTGGAAGAGATTGTTCCTAGGACTATTCCCTGCCTTCTACATACATTAGTTTTGCATTACATTGGATCGATCTAGTTTTAGACCGAGTCAAATCTCAGATCTGCAGTTTCTGTCTGACTCGGAATATCCGGTCCAGATTGACTCGGAATTTCCGGTCATGTCTGACCCGGATATTCCGAGCCAAACACTGCAGTTTTAAGATTAACTCATGTTTAACTACATATGATCCATCGAATGCCTATCTAATGTGTGTATTATCTCCTGACTTGTGTGCACTTACCTTATGCTACCATCTATGCTCAAATTCACAGGTTCAGATGGAAGTCCGTCCGCAGGGGGATCAAGGCACACTGGTAGAACACCTGTCTCCAAGCAATCAGTCAACAAAGGAAAGGGCCTTGCACCTCAGAGGAAGAAGAAAGTTGTTGCCAGCAAGCCCTCATCTAAGAAGAGAAAGAATGCCCCTAGTCCCCAACGTCCGAACTATTCCAAGATGCATTCTGTTGATTACTCTCAGCTGAGGCACGGGGACTGGTACCTCAGCGCAAGAGACACCTCTCTCGATGATCGTAGTTTTTGGTGCCAAGCACAAGAGCATATATTTGTGGATCTATATCTCTCACTGTCGAAGCCAATTCGACCCATGCACCCATTTGACTTTGCATCCCTACAGAAGAAAACTGCTTTTGCTGAGGCCATCCACATTGTCAAGACCATGGGTTTGGAGAGGTTGGCGCTCATCCGTTGTGCCTACAACGCGCAGCTCGTAATGCAGTTCTTCGCCACCCTAGTGATCAAGGGTGACTCGAAGAAGACCATGAAATGGATGACTGGGGAATCTTACTGTGAGTCCAACTTCGAGGAGTTTGGCAAGGTACTGGGCTACAGGTTTGATGGTGAAAATCCCCAAGGCACTCGCATGCACTCCCCATACAAGCTCAACAAGAAGGAGACAGCTCACTTATATGGTGTGGGAGCCACCCCTGGATTCACTCGTGACTTGCTGCCTTTGTATGATGTTCTTGTGCGCATCCTGCGTGAGAACATTGCACCAAGTGGTGGCAACAATGACAACGTGGTTACCCCTCTCTGCAACCTGCTCCTTCACGCCAACCGCATTGTGGAGGACTCGGGTTCTGATACTGACTGGAGAGTAGATGTGATGGATTACATCTACAATGAGATGTATGAAGCTATGACCACCAGGGTCTCCATTCCTTATGCTCCGTACATAATGAAGCTTCTCCTGTTTAAGTTCCCTAACCTCAACGTCAGCAACAGTGATTTGGTGCCACATGACTTCAAGAAGCTCTATGTGAAGAAGACTGTGGTCAAGCCCCCTCCTAGGCCTTCTACTACATCAGCTCCAGGTGGATCATTCATGGGTGATGCTAGGAGGGCTGTTGCTACCTCTACTCATGTTCCCACCACTCATGCGCATGTCAAGAAGCTGAACTGGTTCCAGCGCAACATCCTTTGCATGAATGTGGACATCCGCAAGGAGCAATACAATGCCTACAAGGATCGCCGTCAGCAGGACTACAAGCAAGACTTGATCCTTCACCATGCTTCTGGCTCTCCTGCTCCTGTTGATCTGTCTGAGCCCCTGTCCTTTGCTTAGTGGAACGAGGGTTCCTTGGCTCCATGGACACTGATTGACCAGGACCTTGGTGGCAGCTCATACACCACTGGCTATGACTATGATGAGGAGGATGAAGATGAGGATGAGGAGGCAGCGTCTGAGGAGTATGAGGACGAGGATGATGATGATGAGGAGGAGGCTGATGCTGATGATGATGAGGAGGAGGACCCCTCGGACTGAAGACTTCCATGGGACGTAGCATCGCTCTTCTTCCTTTTTGGTGTTTCGATGCCAAAGGGGGAGAAGTTGCTCTACTAGGACTTCTTCGGGGATTTGCAAGGGTCGGGCACAAGCTTATGCGTTTATCATTTATTTGCGCTTGTGTCCATTTATCGTGTTTTTAGTTACTTGTGAGTGAAACTCTCTTTTTGTCATTTGTGATATCTTTGTATTGAGACAATGGTTGATGCTATCATTATATTATGCTTGAGACTTCGAATTGATTGTGTTGGTATTCTCTTCATATTCTATATGCACAAGGTATGAAAATCTATCTAGTCTCAAGTGCTTCCATAATCTTACATTTTGTCTCGTTTCTCCTTTGTGATATCTTGTGGTTGTTGTTATAAAATTGCTCCTATCCTTTGTTATTTTGTGTTGCATACTTGCATTTATTTAGGGGGAGCCATTTTCTGCCAAAAACATGATATTGCTGTTTGTTTCTATGCAAATCTTGGTATTGTCATCTAACACCAAAAAGGCGGAGATTGAAAAAATATTTCTTAATCCCTAATGTTTTGTGTGTTAGTTAACAATACCAATGATACTAATCCTATTGCTAAGTATTTCAGTTTGGGTGAAACTCATATCACAAATCCTAAAGCCAAATTGTAGAGAAAAAGAGTTTCTGGAATTCTTCCCAGACCCGGATATTCCGGTTCCCCAACTCGGATATTCCGGGTCATCCCCAGAAAAGTGGCTAAGTCAAGTTCAGAAGTACTACTGACTTCAATCGGAAAATCAGCTCGAAAATTTCAAGGACTCGGATATTCCGGTTCACCAACCCGGATATTCCGAGTCAACCTCAAGAAAATTGGCTAAGTCAAGATTCAGAAGTGGCACTGACTCCAATCGGAAATTCAGCTCGGAAATTTCAAGGACTCGGATATTCCGAGTCAACCTCAGAAAATCGACTAAGTCAAGTTCAGAATTGGTTCTGATCTCAACCGGAAATTCAGCTCGGATATTTTCAAAGACCCGGATATTCCGGGGCACCGGAATTTCCGGTGGTACTTATACCGGAATTTCCGGGTGACCAAGACAGCCAACGGCCAGATTTTGAGGGGGAGTATAAATACCCCCTCACTCACTCAAGAACATTGAGCTCTCAGATTTTCTCTCTCCTACCATTCTTGAAAGCTCAAATCATCAAGATCTCCCAATCCCCCCACCCAAATTCATTGATCTTTGGAGGATTGGAGGAGAAGGCCCGGATCTACATCCTCACCGAAGGGATTTGCATTTCTCCCCCATTCACTTGGGGATTTCGTGGCTAGGGTTTCCGGTGGGAAAACCTAGTTCACCATTGTTGTACTCTTGGTGTTACCTTGACCTTTTGTGGTCCTTGACCTTTTGTGGTCTTCTTGGGAGCCCCCAATTCAGTTGTGGGTGTGTGCCTCAAGCGTTTGTAAGGGATTCGATCTCCGCCCTAAAATGGGATCAATAGTGGAAGGTGGACTTGAAACCTTTGTGGTTGAGTTCATCGGAGAAGAAGGTGAGCCTTTGTGGCGTTGCGGCTAACCTGTTGTGGTAGCGCACACCTCTCCAAACGAGACGTACACCCTTGGGTGGAACTCGGGATTACATCTTCGTCTCCGCGTGCTTCACTTGGTTCCCTTTACCCTTTTCTCCCTTACTTGCTTATCTTGTTATTGCTTAGATTATCATTTAGGTAAATTCACCGTAGTTGCATATCTAGAGAATTTACCTTTGTGTTGAGCCTAAATTTGAAAAGACCTAAAATTTGTAATAGCACCTATTCAACCCCCCCTCTAGGTGCCGGATTACCGTTCAAAGACTTCTCCAAATACTCCCCCATGCTCACAATGGGAGAGTCTCGCTAAGCTCAGTCTTCATGTATCCATAGCAAGCTCCAAGCATAGGATCTCTACGAGAAAGCTTCTATTGGTCTTGCACATCTCAACCTTTCTTCACTAATATGATGTCTTGAATCCTTCAAGACATACTTGCAATAAGTTTCACTCAACACAAGAGCTCCACTATTCTCGTGGACATGATCTATAAGGATATCTCAATGCAAACATTAGTCCATAGAGATTGTCATATAATTACCAAAACCACACATGAGGGAAAATGCTCTTTCACGTGGCGCCTGATATTTCATGTGGAATATGCGGAGGCCCGGACTCCTGGCGTCACAGTTTGCTGGAATGCTCGATGGCGATGAGTATTTGGGCTCTAGCTCCGGATGAGATGACAGAACATGTGGAAAGAATAGCTGAACCTGATGCTAAGAATTGGATTTTCCATATGATTGATACCTGAGTCACAATGATCTGATCCGATGTCTTGTGACGTTATGTGCGATATGGTTTGCGAGGAGGAAAGCAATTCATGAGAATATTTTTCAGAGCCCTGATGAGCACCGGCGTGTGGTTGGTAAATCCCCAAGAGGAGGGTGTGAAGTAGTGCAGCAGCAAGATTTCCCTCAGTTATGAAACCAAGGTTATCGAATCCAGTAGGAGATGAACGTTCCTCTCGAGGTTGTTGGCGGCGCCGTTTACAATAACCAACGTGGAGCCTGCACACAAACAATCAAAGTATTTTGCCCCAACTCAACGGTGAGGGTGTCAATCCCACCGGCTTGCTGTAACAAAAGGATTAAACGTATGTGTGAAAGAAAGATATTTGTTTGCAGAAAGTAACAGGTTTGCAGTTGTGGTTTTATCAGATTAATGAGAAGGAATGGGTCCACAGTTCACTAGTGGTGTCTCTCCATAAATAATTATAACATTCATCCATGTGTGGTAAACAAATTACAACTAGGCAGTTGACAAAATAATCCACCTTCCGGTAAGCGTCCGCACCGCTTTCAGTATTAAGTTGCATGCAACAGATTATCGTCTTAAGCATTGTGTGTAAAGTAAGTAAGTAACATCATCCTTAGAGAAAGTACTACTGTTTTATCCCTAGTAGCAACAATAGATCTACAACCTTAGAGCTTTCTGTCACTGCCCCAGATTAAATAGAGACATGAACGTACTATCGAGCATAAATACCCCCTCTTGGAGTTACAAGCATCTACTTGGCCAGAGCATACACATACACAAGTAACAGAGAGCATGCAAGATCATTAAATAGCACACACATGATATATTATGAAGCAATAACTTTAGTACTCAATATTCATCGGATCCCAGCAAACACAACATGGAGAATTACATAAAGATGATCTTGATCATGATAGGCAGCTCACAAGATTTAAACATAATAGCACAAGCGGAGAAGACAACCATCTAGCTACTGCTATCGACCCGTAGTCCAAGGTAGACTACTCACGCATCAGTCCGGAGGCGGTCATGGTGACGTAGAAGCCTCTGGGGATGATTCCCCCTCCCGGCAGGGTGCCAGGGAGCAGTTTTGATCTCTCCCGAAGTGGTGGCGGCGACGGCGGCAGATCGGGACCCGTGGAGAAAAAAGTGATTAACCGTGTCGAGTTTTTAGGTCGGGAGGTATTTATGGGCGAAAGACCTAGGTCGGTGGGCGCCCGAGGGCGCCGCACCACTTCCCGGCGTGGGCCAATGCTGGCCACGCCACCAGGTGGTGTGGGCCCCTCGGGGTCCGCCTTCGTCTCGTCTTTGGTTCTTCTGGTCGCAAATATTTCAAAAATAAATCATGGTTGGCTCGTTTCCGATTTGGCGGATATTTCCTTAAGAGCTTTTCTGAAACCAAAAACAGCAGAAACAGGAAACTGACACTGTGGCATCTTGTTAATAGGTTAGTCCCAGAAAATGCATAAAAATATATAAAATGCATATAAACACATGTAATAACATGATATAACATAGCATGAAACACAAGAAATTATGGATACGTTGGAGACGTATCAAGCCCTCTCTCCACCCATAGTTTTGGTGAGCACTTCCTCGGAGATCTAGAGCTATCGATACCGGAGAAGAGCAACAAGGTACCAAAGGTGGTGCGGCCAGCCCCTAAATGGCTGGTGCCGCCGATGGGTTTTTCAAAGATGAACGTAGATGCGGCTGTACAGAAACAGTTGATCGTGGGTGCAGTCGTCGTTATTTGCCGATCCGAGGATGGCACATTCCTAGGCGCTTCGGCTGTGGTGATCAAAGGCATAAGTGACCCTGTAATTTTGGAGGCGCTCTCTCTGGCCTTGGACTTGCAAGTGCAGGGTAGTTTCTGATTGCTTGGAGGTGATCAAGAGTATTGACGAACAAAATCTAGGGCGATTCAGTTCGGTTCTAAAAGAGATATATGCTACTAGAGGAGATTTTTCTTCGGTGCAGTTTATACATGAGAGTAGAAATTCTAATACTGAAGCTCATGGTCTTGCGGGAGCTTCTACCAATTTAGAAGTTGGTCGGCATGTCCGGTTGGGAGAGCCACCTGATTTTATTTGTATTCCCACTAGATGTTGTAACAATTCTGTGAACTCAGAGTAGCAAGTTTCTGACTCTCTCTTTTCCTCAGCAGGGTACCGAAAGTGACTGTCAGATTTTTAATGAGGCGGCTAGCGTTGCGTTGCTGTAATAAAGTGGGTTATTCTCAAAAAAAATTAAGCATGCCCTGCCCTTAATTGCAGTATCTGTTTTTTTAATTACGTATCAAAAAGTTCCACTAGACTAAATTACTAGATGCACACATGAAATAGCATGAAAGAATCTGGACCATCGAATGTATTCAAGTGAGCCTGATCTGTATATTTTTTTGGGTGGATGTAGAAAAGAAAAGTTTACTGTTTAATAGTAGTGGAGATACTCGGTTTCATAATATAAGATATTTTATTCATCTTCACTTTCATACGTAAACACATATATATCTAAACATGTTTTAATATATATTTACTCATTTTAATACACATTTAAACAACCTATATAAAATAAATAAATAAAAATATCTTAAACTGTGAAACGTGGCCAACGATGTACCCATACCTCCCACTGAAGAAACCTCTCGTCGTGTTCCCTTGCGTCAGTTGAGGTGAACTGACGAACCAATCCCCAAAATACCTCGCACATAGCAGACAATCGCACTCCCCTACCCCTACACGTTACCCTCCGCAGACGCGAAGCCTCTCCTCCCTCCCTCGGCACGCTTCTCCCCCCATTCCCCACCACTCTAACCGCGACCTGCCGGTCCGTTCATCCCTCGACCCGCTCGCCGGCAAGCCAATCGCGGTTCGATCCGCCTCTGGGTAAGATCCTTCTCGACCCAATTCTCGCTCCCGTAGTCCCCCAGATTTTCCCGCGGTCCTTCTTTTGCGTGCTAGAGATCGGCGTTTGGTGTGCTCCAACAGCACATGAATCTTCGTTTCTTCAACTGCTTGTCGGCTGTCCGGGCAATTTCCGTTCTCATGATTTGTCTTCCAGCAGTGGGATTGGCGAATGGTGGCGAACCAGGAGGCGGTGGCGGCGACGACGGTGGACGCGATGCGGTTGGCGTCGCGGTGGCGGTCCCCGGCGGAGTGGGAGGCCGCGGCGGCGGCGCTGGAGGCAGAGCCCATGCCGTCCGAGCTCAACACTGACAACAGCTCGGGCCTCTTCGCCGTCGTCTCCATCGACAAGATGTCCGTCAAGTACCTCGGCGCCCACCACCACGGCCATGACGTCGGGGTCGTGCAGGCCGACTGCCCCGCTCCGGCGCACCGAGCCGTCTACTATTTCGAGATGACCGTAAGGAATGCGGGGCTCAAGGGGCAGACCTCCATTGGGTTCACCACAGAGAGCTTCAAGATGCGGCGCCAACCCGGGTGAGCCACACTTTCTTGTCTGTTTGGTCGTCTCACTAGTCTGGATTTAGTGGTCTGTTATAACAGTTGGCAATGTCAAACTCGGGGTATGCATTCTCATGATTAGAAACTGTCATTAGTTTGTGCCTTTGTGGTGGTGGTGGCTTATCGCATAACGTGCTGAGATGATTTGTGGAGACTAAAATTGTACAGTCCTAACGAGGAAAGTAAATGCATGGTGTACTTTCATTGGATGTATATTTCACTATTTGTTGCAGTGCCCAAATCTTTCATGGTAAAAAAAGTATCCCTATCAAATTTGTGTGAATGTACCGAAATATCTAGCTGTTGTTGGCCCTCTTGAGTGTTGACTATGTAATGATTTTTTCCAAGCATTTTCCGTTAGTTAGTTAATGTTACTTGCCATGGTCATCTTAATTTCTATGCGTTTTTTTACAAATATTACCTGTTTTTCTTTTCATTTGAAATACTATAGCATCTAGGGCATTCTATTCAGTGATATTTTTTGCCGATTGCTCCAGCTGGGAATCTCAAAGTTGTGGTTACCATGGCGATGATGGCTATCTTTACCGGGGTCCGGGGAAAAGCGAGTCTTTTGGTCCCAAGTTCACTTCCGGTGATATAATTGGTGCTGGCATCAACTTTATATCGCAAGAATGTTTCTTCACGTAAGTGTGGTCATTCTTGACATATTGACAGTGTATGTTTGTTTTATTGGCGATTCATTATCTTTGTTCAGCTGCTATGCTATATTTAATATAACCTTCTAAGTTGCCATACTTCATTTTTGGTTTGTGGGCTGAAGATGAATAAGCGTATTTTTCTTGCACTTTCACTGTAAACCTTTTACTTTGGACATAATGGCTGTTCTAGATTTGCCCTGCCACCATGATCTTCTGGTATTGGCATATCATCCTCTAGTATCGTTTAGCTTGAATGTAGTATATACCAGTACAATATTATTGTTTCTTGTTCTCCATCCAAGTCTTCCACCCGTCTAATTTATTTCGAATATTATGTGGCACCATGATCAAATTAGTTGTAGCATCTTGCAGAAAAAATGGATCTCTGGTTGGAGGTTTTTCAAAAGATATTAAAGGCCCACTATATCCTACTATTGCGGTGCATAGCCAGGATGAAGAGTAAGCTACCTCTTTCTGTTGTTATGATTTAAAATAGAAATGCTATATTCAACCTGCAATTACTACTGATATTTCAATCAGAGTTGCAAAAGGACAGCTTACTGAAGTGGGGTATTCTTATCTTTCGTTTATTAACCCTTTCTGTTGAGCATGCCTTAATCTTATTTATTACCTGCCTATCTCAAGCTACTATGTGGTTTCATGATTGCATACACCCGTGTTTTCTTGATTCTCGTTAGAACTCATTATTTTGAATTTTGTAAATCAGGTTGACAGTAAATTTTGGAAAAGAACAATTCTGTTTTGACATTGAGGTGAGCCAAGATATTTCTGCTACTTACCTTACTTTCTTCTCTTCATATGAAATCCCTCTTTCTATGGCGCTCACTGTACAAAAATATTGGTTTGCGGCATTTGTGAAACATACTCTACTGTAGATTATGAATTATGTATATCAGTTTACCATAATTCACTGTATTGCATCCTAAGTGATACCTTTTTAATGCTCTGAACCAAAAGGAATGCTTGTCATATACGCCATTCTGGGTATTATGGTCCCGCAAGATATGAGAGGCTGATGGCAAAAAAAATGATAGATTATGACAGCACAATCGATGGATTTTTCTTGATTGCCCCTTAGCTATTTCTCTGACGTACATGATGTTACAGCTGATGTGGATACAGTTGCGAACTAACGTTGTAGCTGTCATGCCATGGATAAAGACTGCATGCATAGTATTCACTGGCTGTACATTGTATAATTGTTGGTGATTGATGCAGTTCAGTACTCGTGCTTTGCAGGGTTATATTCTCGAGGAGAAAATGAAACAACAATCCGTGAGTGACAAATTGTATTTGCAACCGGACATCAGTCATTGGTATGCCTCCATATACTAAATAGCAACTTACTATGTTCAGTGTTGCCTTTGCATGCAAATCCCCAAATCAGGGTCAAAATGGATTCAAAAAAAGTTTTCGTTAATGTTCCTTTCACTCGACTGTTGATGTCGTTTACATTGGGATTTACCATTTTGTATAATCTAGTTGGGAAAATTGGCTACAGGACACCGTTATTTACCGGCTTTTGCCGAAAAGCCACCGCTCAATTATGTCTTTGCCAGGTACCATTATGATTTCAGCCTATGCTAGGACCTTGGCAAACCTTAGCAACCTATGCTTGCCCTCAGCAACCTATGCTAGGACCTTGGCTTGCTGCCTTTTCACCCATAGGGTGCTTCTCCTTATATAGAGGATTCATGGTTGGTGCTAATGTATTCTAGAGTGTTCTACTACATCCTATCTTACTGGCTAAGAGTTGCAGTATTTTAGAGCCTTCTACTCCTTTCTACTGCCCAGCCTAAGAATTACCAACTGGTAGAGTAGTCTAGAACATACGTGTGCAGTTTACATTATGTGTGTTCACACTAGCCTGCACACAACCTATGTGTGCAGTTTACACTATGACAAGATTATATCAGGCCAACAATCACTCCCCTAATCTTGTCATCTTCAATCTTCATCACAGCAGTGTTGGATGCTCATCCGCCGACGCCAAGAGCGCTTGTTCTTTCTTCGGGTTGCGGCACTCAGACGAGTAGTGGCCATGGACGCCACAGTTGTAGCACCTCCCCTTCTTCTTCCGACCCTTGCGCCCACTACGCACACTGGTGTCGGAGTCGCTGCTATCGTCCTCGTCGTTATGGCCGCCGGCATGACCACGGACTGCACCACGATCACCCTTCCGATACGACCTCCCCTGTTTCTTGGACAGCAACAAATGTTGTCCACCAACAGGGTCACCAAAGCGCATTCGTACTCGCTCGTCATGCGCCTGAAAGCGCCCAAACAGATCCTCGACCGTCAGCGTCTTGAGGTTGATGCACTGCTCCAGTGAGGTCACAAGATGCATAAACCTTGACAGCGTGGCCTGGAGAACTTCCTGGACAACCGTGAGCTCCTTCAACTCATCTCCAAGCGCACGGATGGACGCAACCATCTTGTTCACGCGCGCTGCGAAGGTGTCCACAGACTCGGTATCCTCCATCTCCAGTGCCTCAAACGCCTTGCGCAATGTCTGCAACTTTGTCTCACGGACTCGATCATGGCCGATGTTCATAGCTTTGATGGCCTCCCATGCCATCTTTGCCGTATCCTTGCCAGCAAGCGATGCCAGCACATCCTCCGGTACGCCCTGGTAGATGGCCAGCAGCGCGTCACTGTCTTCCTCGAAGCTCATAGTTTCAGAGCTCACCGCTGACCACACGCCGGCTGATTGCAGCGCCACCCGCATCTGCATCGCCCACAACGTGTAGTTGGTGCGGGTCAGCTAAGGGTAGTTGATTGGTCCCTGGGGCCTCACCGGCAGCACTGTTGCCACCGGAACTAACTCATCGGATTTTGCTGCCTCATCTGCCTTCTTCCCCTTCAGCGCCTCCAGCTCTTCCTGCGCCGCCTTAGCTTCAGCGAGAGCTTCCTCCAAAGCCTTTTGCAACTCCTGCGCTGTCTTTGCCATCTCCGTTGATCTCCTAACCTACGGCTCTGATACCAACTGTTGGGAGGTTCACACACTTGATTTTCAGGCAACGGATGCCTTCCTTTTCTATTATCTTTTGTAGCAACGAATGCTACACTACACAGGCAACAAATGCCTACAAGCTTGGCAACCTATGCCTAAGCTTCACCACAGCAACGAATGCTGGCAAACCTTAGCAACCTATGCTTGCCCTCAGCAACCTATGCTAGGACCTTGGCTTGCTGCCTTTTCACCCATAGGGTGCTTCTCCTTATATAGAGGATTCATGGTTGGTGCTACTGTATTCTAGAGTGTTCTACTACTACCTATCTTACTGGCTAAGAGTTACAGTATTCTAGAGCCTTCTACTCCTTTCTACTGCCCAGCCTAAGAATTACCAACTGGTAGAGTAGTCTAGAACATACAAGCACCTACTGACTTAGCTCCTTCTACTCTCACATAACCTATGTGTGTTCACACTAGCCTGCACACAACCTATGTGTGCAGTTTACACTATGACAAGATTATATCAGGCCAACACGCACGAGCTCGCAGGCGAGCAAGAAGGGCAGTGCGCTCGCTAGTGAGGTAGGTGAGCTCGCCGGGGATGACGAGGCGGCCTCGCTGGGACGATGGAGGGCAGTGCTAGAGTTCTTCTGTCGATGACGGGTAGAATTTCAGTTACGGCAGAAGAATGACTAGAGGCGACTTTTGGTTACTTCTCAATACACTAACTAAAGGGCAATTAGGTAATTCTAGCGCATATTCTTCAAACTTTCTTTTTTTGCCGTTCGGTGTGTTCTAGCAAATGTACGCAAAATCATAATGGTCCATGGCAAAGGCGCAATCGGGAGGTGTGTTTCGGCAAAGCTGAAAAATAATGATGTTCTGTAGCCAAATTTCCCGAATCTAGTTTGTGGTTTGCAATCTTCGTTTCCATCAAACATTATTTCAAGCCTGCTTTCACTCATTTTTTAACTACTGTTCTGTGTAGATCATTCATTTCTTGATATTTATAACCTTTTCTAGGTTGATGTGCCTTATGTGTATGTACAATGACTCATGACAGGATTGTTCGTTCATATCTCCTACATTATGGCTACCAAGATACATTAAATTCTTTTGATATGGCAAGTGAAACTGATCCTCCAGCCAGTCATCTTAAAGGCTATGGGGAACCTCCTGAAATATATGGTCTTAGCCACAGAAAGTTGTTGCGTCAGGTGAGCTGAGAAACTTACATGTAGTTGAGTTTCCGTGATAGTTTATTTGTTTCCTTTTGTATTACATTGGCAGTTCATTTGCCCCTACTTTTGTGATGTCTTAATTTGCACCTCTGAGTAGTCTGATCTCTTAGTTAGCCTTTATAATGTAATAGTTGAACAGCTAAGAACAAGTACTAGTTGGTAAATGAAGCCTTTGTGGCTTTGTGCCAATTAATGCAGATACTGTGATTATTGTTGTGTGAACCGTCAGATCTAGATCGGACGACGCGGAGGGGCGTGGGCACTGTAGACGCTACGGTGAACCGTAGCACCGATGACGTGGCAGGCCTCGTAGCTCGCTGGAACAATTTGCTTTTATATATAGTATAGATATGTGCTACAGTCGGGTAACCTTACCATTATTTGCTACAACTCAACACGACTTGAATATTTGTGTGAAGTTGTACATTCTTATACTTGATTTTATTGGGATAAACTCTGACACCAATTAATTATGTTTTTAAATTTTTTATGATACGTCTATACACTTCATGGACTGTTGAGAGTTGTATGATTGCAAGCTCCATGAGAATAGGTGTTTTGTCAAAAAAAAAGGGATTGCCAACTGCTCTCAGCTGTTATTTAGATTGACTCGCAAGCTTGGTGCATTCCATTTTTTTGGCTTTACAAGCACCAATGAGCTGTAGCTATTACATCCACATTATTCTACTTTACCTTATGAATGACATGCAAGAGATTTTTTTCCCTTCTGATTTCTGCTTCTAGTATGGTTCCTGCCTTCTGAAAACAGTTTACTTGTTTTCTTCAAGCTTATAATGAGTGGGGATATCGATTCTGCATTCAAAAGACTTGAAGAGTGGTATCCACAGGTCATAAAGGTATACTGTAACTGTCTTGAGTTTATTCAGTTTTTCGCGTCCATGTCATTTCCACAAACTGCTATTGGTGCTACTAAAACAATGTTGTTGTGATTGAAGTTATATTTGTGCACTGACTTAATCAATGTTATGACTTGCATATATTAGCGGAGCATTTTCACTTTTGCTTAATTTGTTACCTAGAAAAAAAATGTTACATACCTTTTGCTCTCTAAGAAGGATATAATTTTTTTGCAGGACGAAACATCAGTTATTTGCTTCTTACTCCATTCTCAAAGATTCATCGAATACATCAGGGTAATTTTCCGAGTATTCTAAATCCAATTGTTCTGTTTCATGATTCCTGCAGGCTGTATGGTTGAATAAATTGTCTGAACATTTCTAGTTTTGCTGCCGCTTCGTATTACATCTTCTGTGCAGTTGTTTCATTGATTGCTATGGATCTCCCCGTAGGGTCCCCCACTACTGTTCTTAGAGAAGAAATGAGAAATGTTTAGCAATAATAGCACATCATTAACCTTTTCCATTTGTTGAAGTTCTTTTAGAGCAGTAATAGTAAGTTATACCTGCCTTGCATGTGAGAGCTCAGATAATCAAAGTACGACCGAAGATCGACACACCAGAGGCAGATATAATTCTCGTATTTCATTCCATTGAAAACTTGAAAATTGCGTGGTATATACTACACACTACTCAGGTAAAATATAATGAACATATTTTGTGCAGGAGTTGTCTTTGATGAGATATCGTTTTGATAGAGGAGAATAACAAGAATAGCTAGTATTGCATCTGCCAATATAAATGAATTTTGTGAAGGTATAACCTTGAACCTGAAGAAGAAAAATCACGAAGTAAAAATGAATGGCAGTTCTATTAAAAGAAATGAAGTTGGGAGAGATTAAATTCGAAGAGTCTAGAACGAAGGAGAAGTGTGTTTTGAGCTTTGCATAATGTCCATTGTACCTAAGCTCAACCATAGAATCTTATAGTACACGTGGCAGAATCCTGTTTAGTGAAGAGAAGATCTAACGTCCAGCAGTGCTTGGATTTTCCACCTCTCCACACTGGATCGGCTCAATACAACATGTTGCACTATATAGTGGTATAGATTGCTTAAACGATAACAACAATGTAATATTATCTAGCTTAGTCTTTAGGTGGAAAAGCTTAACTACTGTATGGAAGGAGAGTCTGCTTGTGCTGGCATTGCTATGATGTTGCTCTGACTACTAGTTTTATATAAATGTTTTGTAAATTTTGACATACATATTAATGCAAAAATTAATGGTAAAATCTGCATACTGGAGACTGCGCGAAGTCAAAAACATCATCCACTTGGGACCAAAGGTAGTTATCAGAAAGGCACCAGTGTTTTCAGCAACTTCATTGTTTCTCACCTTAAAATGTCCGAACCGACTTGTTACACTATTCTTTTCTCGAAGATGTGCTACACTTCATCTTAAAATTTGTGGATATGGCATGATCTTTAGTGACAGAACTATGTAAAGACTTTTATCATCCATGAGAATCTTTAGTAGCTGCTTTTACTTGTTCCAGTCTTTGCTCGATTTCTAGGAAGTGGTGACAAATGGTAGTTGCTGCTGGTTTACCCCGAGTATTTTGGTGGCTATTTGGCCAAGGTCCTCTTATTGCAGCATAGGCAAGCTGGATGCAGTTTGTTTGTCATCGTGCGCACGGGCCTTTTGTTGGCATGCACACATCTAATACTGAGCATATGACCATGCTGCATTATGTCTTATTTCAATTTGTACACTTACTTTTTCATGCATTAGGGTGAACACCTGGAGGATGCTGTAAAATATGGCCGTGCTAACCTGGCCAACTTCTTGACTCACAAAGCTTTTGAGGGGTTACTGAAGGTAACTCCATTGCCTTTTTAGATGGTTCATTCTTCTATCACCTACATTTCTCCTGTACAATAGCAATTGATTTGAATTTTGTTGTTTGAAATATTCATCTGTGGTAGACCTTGCATCGATGAGCTAATTTTCATACTTTGTATTGTTGGTCTAAACAGTGAGTACTTTGCTACTGCAGGAGAGTGTGGCCCTACTCGCGTATGAGAAGCCTTCAGAATCTTGCATTGGATATTTACTGGACTCTCCCCAGCGTGAATTCGTAGCGGACGCCGTGAATGCTGCTGTCCTGTCAACGAACCCCAACATGAAGGACCCCGAGAGCTGCCTTTACTCATGCCTCGAGAAGTTACTAAGGCAGCTCACGGTATGCAGCTCCGAGCTACGTGTGTTCAACAGCGATCAAGGGGACGCCTTCTTACTTCATAAAGAGATGCAGACCTGCGAAAGATCGAGGCGTTCCTAGGCACGTGGGGTTATGTGCAATGGGCTCAGAAATGAGAAGCTCATCGGTCTTGGAAGGAAAGAAGGTATGATCGCCTGGATCTGTTCGACCACGCCATGAGGAAACGACATATTCTTCCGTTTGAGGCACCCAGCCCTCCACAAGACCAGAAGGCGCACAGCAGATTTCGCAGCGACTGTGCTGAAACACTTGACTTCGCACGACTTCCTTCCCTGTAATCAGAATACTTTGTCTCACCTATGGCCCTAAACCCTCCGTGCGTTCATAAACTTTGGTTGGCTATGTGCAGTTAGACATTGTGAAAGAAAGATATAGAGGATGAATAATACTATAAATGGATTTAGAACGGCAATTACCCTTTTCTGCCTCGGCATTTGGCATGTCCGTTCCAGAGATGAAATCATGCTATCCTTTTGCTTGTATCATTTGGATCAAATGCTCAAGAGAGCTCACAGTTGAAAAAAGGGAAGAAACGACATCACTATTTCAAACGAGGCAATCTGATAAAGATAAAACCGGGGATGTAGCTCAAATGGTAGAGCGCTCGCTTTGCATGCGAGAGGCACGGGGTTCGATCCCCCGCATCTCCAGTTCCTTTTTAAATTGCTCGTATTTTGTACCTGTACGACTTTTCGTGCATTCACCTCTAATTTTCTTTTAAGGGTTCGATCCCCCATCTCCAGTTTGTTTTTAATTTGCTCGTATTTTGTATCTGTACGACTTTTCGTGCATTCTTGCACCTCTAATTTTGTTTTAATTTAATCATATGATGTAATTGTACATGCATAACTTTTCATGCATTTTTACCCCTCCAGTTTCATTTTAATTTGCTCATATTTTGTACATGTACGACTTTTCATGCATTCTCGCACCTCCTTATCGTATGTTGTACCTGTACGGCTTTTCGTACATTCTCGCACCTCCAGTTTCATTTTAATTTAATCGTACGATGTAATTGTACATGCATAACTTTTTATGCATTTTCACACCTCCAGTTTCATTTTAATTTGCTCGTGTATTGTACATGTACGACTTTTCATGCATTCTCACACCTTCAGTTTTGTTTTAATTTAATCGTATGTTGTATTGTACATGCATAACTTTTCATGCATTTTCGCACCTCCAGTATCATTTTAATTTGCTTATATTTTGTACATGTACGACTTTTCATGCATTCTCACACCTCCAGTTTCGTTTTAATTTAATAGTATGTTGTGTTGTACATGCATAACTTTTCATGTATTCTCGCACCTCCAGTTTCATTTTAATTTACTCGTATTTTGTACCTATACCGACTTTTCATGCATTCTCGTACCTCGAGTTTCCATGGATCGAGAACATTTTGTAGGAATACAATTGTATTTATGTGTTTTTTATGGGCTTTCTATGCTTGCTAATTACAATTCCACCCTTAGAATGGATATTTCTTCAGAGTGATGTGATCAATGCCAGATTTACTCGTTATGCATGAGCCTCACAATTTACTAAACATATGCTAGGAAGAAATGACGAAATATTTGAATTGCCATGACAAACGGACTTTTGAAGGTAAAAGACAATATGCAACGCATTCGTTTTAATTTACTCGTATTTTGTACCTATACCTTTTAATGGACTTTTCATGCATTCTCGCACCTCCAGTTTGCACGGATTGGGAACATTTTTTTTAGGAACACAATTGTATTTATGTGTTTTTGATGGGCTTTATATGCTTGCTAATTACAATTCCACCCTTAGAATGGATATTTATTCAGCGTGATGTAATCAATGCTAGATTTACTCGTTATGCATAAGTCTCACAATTTAGTAAACATATGCTAGGAAGAGATGACGAAATATTTGAATTGCTGGATTGGCTACGACAAACAGACTTTTGAAGGTTTTGGCCTTGTTGTGTAAGTTTGTTTGTAGAGTCTAGTGTATTCTATGTTTGAACTCATGTTGCCAAACTGAAAATTTGAGTTTTCATTGCCATGATTCATCGAGTTGGCCAGTGTTTGCAAAACAATAGAGTAGAATGCGTATTTATTCGACATGCCTATGAACAAAACCATGGGGAAGTTACTACATGTGAAACGGTGAGAACTTTCCACAAAATTGATCAAAATACGTAGCAACCATTAAAACATTAGCCGGTTGTCTACTGGTATAAAATTATAAAATATTACGAGCCATTATCATTTGTGTTTACATCACAAAAGAAAATTAGATTAAAATTAGAATATTGTTTTGTAGTGTTAGCCTCTTATAATAGAGGGTACCTTAAAAAATTACATATGCTGCTATTTGTGGTGTGCACACGGTATTTTTTTTATAATAAAAGACAAAATAATAGTTCGCTTTGTACACCATGCAACTGCGTTCCTCCCAGCCTTGCTAGAAAATTGCACACAACACCAGGCTTTGGTAGCAAAGTTGCACAGAACACAGAAACAAAACTGCTTTTGCGGCTAACCCCAGTTTTTAGTTTAAAACGTTGCAGCTAGCCCAAATAAAGTGCTTGGAGGCTTAACAACATATCTGTGACCCTTATTTTTATACAGTATACACCATAATTATATGTCAATATAAATTTTACATTGTTTTTTCTTAAGAAAACCTTTTTATTCTACAATTTCTTTTGGCAGTGACATAAACAAATTTTGTACGTATGCAAAAAAGTTCTAATAGAAATACGTTATATTTCAGGCTACACGAAAAATAAAAAATTGGGAACACACTACGTTTGTTAGTGAACAGGGTTACTGAGCAATAACCGGATTAATAGCTAAAATGAGAAAATCATATTGATATTAGCCGGCCCATATATAAAGGCCTATTTTGATGCCTTTATTTTTTTATATATGTGCTTATTTTAAAAATATCATAAAATTATAATATATGGTATATAAATACGGTGCAGTGTCACGGGACCACGTGTTAGAGACATGTTAAGAGGCTAAATACATTTTTTGGGCTACCTGCAACGTATTAGAACAACAACTGGGGTTTACTGCAAAACAGGTTTTATTTTTGTGTTTTGTGTAACAACTACATTAAACACTGGTGTTACGTGCAATTTTCTCCAGCCTTGCTGATATTGGTAGCCCCTTCACACCATTCGTCAGTGTCAGCTCCGCGATGTGGGATAGACCTTTTTTTTTGAGAAACTCCCCGCCATTTAATTAAACCATATCAATACTTACAGATAAATTTAGACCCCGGGAGGGGCAAGGAGCCAAGGAAGCAAACATGACGAACGGCTGGCACTTGTGCTTCTACGTTACAAACTCTCCCTTCATGGCCGATATGTGGGATAATATCTTTAGCGTGTTGTGATCAATGCCAGATTTACTCGCTGTACATATGTCTCACAAACTTACTAAGCATATGTCAAGGAAGATCAGAAGAACTATAGGAATATTTGAATTGCTGGATTGACTGTGACAAGGAACTTTTGAAGGTGAAGTTTTAGCGACCACCGCACCCACGTTTATCTTTGCACGCCCTGACGGTGGTGATATCCACGTTCCTAGTGTCGGAGCTGCTCTCGATCTTCTCCCCATCGGGCGTCGGCTCAACTTTCCTCTCTTGGCTAGCTTCTACGTCCTGTAAAAACCTATCCATAAACTGAGCCGTAGACATAGGGCTCTGAAAGACATCCTCATGGATCGCCTTCCGAGGAGCAAAGCTTGACGGTTGACAATCATCCTTGTCTGATCCTCCTTTTTCATTCGCTTACCCTTCACAGCAGGCCGAAACGTTTACAGGTTATTAATTTCAGCAATCCATAAAAAAGGTCTCCCTTCACAAAGGGAACTCCACCATCATTGAAATCGTGACAAGTGTCGACTTCTCCTCACATGCTATAAGTTTGGTTGTCTTCATGTCTGTCAAATGTCACAACTAGATTGAAAGTAGGAGTATGAGAGAGAAAATTAGGACATACATATACGTGAGCAGTTTTCCCTTTTTGTCTTTTATTTTTCAAATCCGAATGTTATAAACAAAATATCTTGATAACCATTTGTTCAAATTACGAACCGTTTTCAGTTTTGAATTCCTCGCGTCGAGATTTTTAAAACTAGATCCCATGTTTGACGAACTTTTTTTTGTACTTCCGGTTATGCATAGTATGTACATCATATCGCGTGTATTTTGTACTTCCACTTCGGTGTACTTTTATGCTTTATCTTCTGTGAAGTATGTACTTGATTTTTTGTTTAGTTGTACAACCTGTGTCTGTTTACTTTTATACTTCCTGTTCTATGTAGTTTGTACAATAATATTCTGTAGTCCCAATTTCCGTTAACATGTATTCCAAGTTCATGATAATATGTACTTCCTATTACATGTAGCTTGTACAACAATATTTTGTACTCACAATTTCTGATAATATGTACATTATCTTCTCGATAGATGTACAACTGAGTCTGTCTATCTGTACTTTCTGTTATATGTAGTTTGTATAAAATATTTGTACATCCAGTTCTAATAGCATGTACTATCATAGCATGTACTATCAGTTCTCCTAATAATATGTACATCATTTTCTGTATATTTATACTAACTAAGTCGGTGATGTATTTAATTTGTATTACTCCCTCCGTCCCAAAATAAGTGTCAAAACTTTAATAGAAAATAGATGTATGTAGATATAAACATGTCGATATACATCCACTTTTTATCAAAGACACTTATTTTGGGACGGAGTACTACATATTCTATCTAAACCGTGCTTTATATTCTGTCTGCGTTGGTGCGTGAGTCCGGCCGACATGACGGAGGCTTCGTGGCCGTTCCTATTTCTGAATGGCTCAAGGGGTGCTTCGTCGTACGACCAATCGTACAGGGTTCGCTTGCTTCGTACGCCAAGTGAGCTGCTTCGCGCGCGGCGGGCGCTTCGTGTGGCCCAGATGAACGGATAGACGTCGCCTAGAGGGGAGGGGGGTGAATAGGCGATTTAAAACTTTTTCCGATGAGCCGGAATATCCGGTTTAAGAATGACCCGGAAATTTCGTTATGCTTGATAAAGGCGGAATAAACTAGAGGTTTACTTTAACAAGTATACAACCTAGATAAATATACTAGGCTCACCTATGTGCACCAACAACTTATGCTAAGCAATACAAGTAACAAGGTGATAGCTAGCAAGATAGATAACTTCAAGCACGAAGGCTATCACAATGTAAAGTGCATAAGTAAAGAGCTCGGATATAGAAATAGCCGAGACACGCGGAGACGAGGATGTATTCCCGAGTTCCACCCAAAGGGTGTACGTCTCGTTTGGAGAGGTATGCGCAACCACAACAGGTTAGCCGCAACGCCACAAAGGCTCACATTCTTCTCCTGATGAACTCAACCACAAAAAGTTGCGAGTTCACCTTCCACTATTGATCTCCTTTGGGGCGGAGATCGAATCACGTACAACTCTTGAGGCACACACCCACAACTTAATTGGGGGCTCCCAAGTCTTGAGGCACACACCCACAACTTAACTGGGGGCTCTCAAGTGACCATAAAAGGTCTTGACCACAAAAGGTCTTGGCCACAAAAGGCGTCTAGGGTCCAAAGACCCAAGAGTAACAAGCTCACAAGTATCACCACTACGAATCCTCGTGGAGGGCTCAAACCGATGCAAATGCAATGGCAAGAGCACACAAAGTGCTCAAGTTCTTCACTCTCAAATTCCAACACAACAACAAATGTTTATGGGGGAATAAAAGAGGAAGAACAAAGGAAACCACAAAGGAGTCAAATCCTTCACTCCCAAATCCCACCAAAAGCAACTAATGCTTATGGAGGGAGAAGAGAGGAAGAACAAAGAGAAGAACCACAAAGGAACTCCAAGAACTAGATCCACTAGGTTCCCCTCACTTAGAGAAGAGATGGATTGGTAGGATTGTAGATCTAAATCTCCTCTCAACTTTCCCTAAAGAATATGGAAGAATCAATGGAGGGATTGAGAGGAATCAAGCTTTCCAAGGTCAACAATGGAGTAGGAGAGAGGGGAAATTCGTGCTGCCTTGGATTAGCTGGGGAAGAAGAAGGGGAGGGGTATTTATACCCTTCCAGGAAATATAGCCGTTGGCTGTTTTGACACTCGCAAATTCCGGTATAAGTGAGACTCGGAAATTCCGGTCAACCGGAAATTCCGAGTCCATGAAATTTCCGAGCTGAAAATCCGGCTGGAGTCAGAACCAAAACCAAACTTTTCCTTAGCCATTTCTGGAAGGCTTTTCTGGGTGCACTCGGAAATTCCGGTATATGGAAATTTCCGAGCATAATTTCCGGTTCGAGTCAGAACCAAAAGTCCTTCTTTCCTTAGCCAAAACCGGAGGGCTTTCTGGGTGCACTCGAAAATTCCGGTAGACGGAAATTTTCGAGCACAATTTCCGACTGGAGTCAGAACCCTTTTTCTCCTTTCCTTAGCCGTTTTCTTGGATCAGCTGGGGGACCGGAAATGCCGGTAGAGCAGAATATCCGGCCCCAATAATCCGAATCAGCAAAACACAGAAACGAAAACTGCTATAACTTTTGCAAATGAACTCCAAATGAGGTGAGACCAATTATTGCATCTGAAATATTGCATCCCATAAATAGAGTAAAATCTCCACACATGGCAAGGTGTGGGACTTTCCTCATGGTGGAACCGGCAATATTTTCGCCACCAAAAACGCAACATGTTGTCCAAAGTAAAACCGATTTCGATGAGCTAGAGCTTGACATGGAGATGAACCAAGCTCTAATTCCTCACCAACATAAAAGCCAAATAAGAACCAAGAAATATGATATGCCAAGAATGTAAAGGTTTGAGCTCTCCACAACGATGCGATCAAGTTACTAACTTGAGAGCCCCTCTTTTTTTAAGGATACGTCCCAGCAGACGTATCGGTTTCAAGAAGAAGAGGCCAAGCGGCCAATACAACGCGTTTTTTGGCACATGCGCCGAAAAAATGCCATCCACCGAAAAAGAAACCGGATCACTCGCCCACCCTCCACCTCTCTACGGGTCCTAAGACACCCCTAAACAACCCTGCTGCCCTCCAAAGGTCCGCCTCTGCTACAACCATCCCGATTGCGGTCTCCACCGAAGGCGTCTGGCCTTGAAAGACCACATTGTTCCTGTGCTTCCAGAGGCTCCAACAGATTAAGGCCGTCGCTGTCCACAGGTCTTTGCCATTCCTACCACCGGCCTCCTTAGATGAGAGCCACTCTATCAGTCGTCCCCCATGGGCTGGGACCCAGTCCGCCTTCCCCCATTCCCTTAGGAAGAAGGACCAAACTCCTCTCGCAAGGACGCACCCGAGCAAGAGGTGGCTAATATCTTCTTCCTCCTGGTCGCAGAAGGGGCAGGTGGCTGGGCGGGGCAGGCCTCTTCTCCCTAGGCGGTCGGCTGTCCAGCGTCTATCTCTCAAAGCAAGCCAAAGAAAAACCTTGCATTTGTTCAGGGCACGCGACTGCCAAATCTGTCGAGCACCTGGTAACTCTATCTTGCATTCGAAAAAGGCTCGGTAGGCCGATCTAGCTGAGTATTTGTGGCTAGCCTCCCAGTTCCACCTGAGCTCATCGGCGACACCCTCAGAAGGGGTGAAAGCCGCCACACTGTCTGCTAAGAACAGCAAATCCCTGATCTCTCTGGCGTTGAGGTCAGGTGGGACGTCCAGAAGCCAGGCACCGACCAGGCCCTCACTAACCAACCTCGAGTTCTTCGCGCTTTTAGGCACCTTGAGGAGGATGTTTGGCGCTAAGTCCCTCACACGCCCTCCAGGGAGCCATCTATCTGTCCAGAAGAATGTGGACGTTCCATCCCCCACCACCGAGTCCGTTGCTGCCTCAAATAGTTGTCGAACCACTTGCGGGACCTGAATGTTGAATTCCCTCCACGGCTTCGAGCCATCCGTCCTGCTGAGCCAAAGCCATCTAGCTCTGAGCGCGTGATTCATCAACCTCAGGTTCGGGATACCAAGCCCCCCCCCCCCCCCCAAGCGTTTAGGCATACAAACCCTCTCCCACGCCACTAGGCAGTGACCTCCACAGACGTCCTTACGTCCAGCCCAAAGAAAGCCCCGGATGATCTTTTCAATGGCCACCAGAGTTTGTATCGACAAGTCCAAGGACATCATGGCGAAGATGGAGGTCGCCGACAGAGTAGTTCTGACAACCTCAAGTCTCCCTCCACGGTTTAGCAGCCCCGCGCGCCACTTTGGAAGGTGGTTCGCCACATTATCCACCACATACTGAAGCTGGGCGACAGTCGGCTTGCGAAGGGAGAGCGGAAGGCCGAGATACCTCAACGGAAAGGGGAGCACCGGGCAACCCAGCTCCTGTGCCACCAACTCGGCTTCTGCCTCTCCACAACGAATGAGGTGGGCCGAGCACTTGTCGAGGTTGACTCTCAATCCAGAAGCCCCTCCGAAGTCTTCCAGCAGTTGTGAGAACACACGGAGGTCCTTCTGAAAGGGTCGAAGGAAGGTCACAACGTCGTCTGCATACATCGAGGTCCGATGTCTCAGTCCTGTCTCGGACAGCCGAGTCAAAAGTCCACAGGCCGTGGCCCTCTCTACCAACAGGTGCAGTACCTCCATGATCAAAATGAATAACTGTGGCGAGAGCGGGTCCCCCTGCCTTAGTCCACGTCTGTTGAAGATCTTCCCACCGGGGTGTCCATTAAGGAGAACCCGCGTGGAGGCCGAGGAGAGTAGGGCGCAAATCGTCGCAAGAAGGAGGTCTCCAAAACCCATCTTTCTCAACACCTCCAAGAGGAAGGCCCAGTCCACCGTGTCAAAAGCTTTGGTGATATCTAATTTCAGAAGGACCGCAGGGGTTCTCAAGCTGTGAAGCTTGCGCGCCGTGCACCGTACCATCATGAAATTGTCATGAAGGCATCTACCGCGCACAAATGCGCTCTGGTGCGCACCCACTAGCTGCGACAGGGAGGGGGCCACCCTGGAAGCAACTACTTTAGCCACCAACTTGGCGAGACTGTGAATCAAGCTTATGGGCCGAAAGTCTCGCACCTCTTGCGCACCCGCCTTCTTTGGCAACAGCGTCACGAGTGCCTGGTTAACCGCCCCAAATCCACGGGCGTCGCGGCGCGACAGCGAGTCTAAAGCCGCCATAACATCCCCTTTGATGATCCTCCAACAAGCCACAAAGAATCTATTCGAGAACCCATCTGGCCCAGGGCATTTGTCCAGCGGCATGCTCCGGATCGCATTCCACACCTCCTCCTCTGAGAAGGCTACTTCCAGGTGAGAGAGGTCCACCATGGGAAGCTGCAAGAAGTCTAGGTCAAGCGAGAGCTCTCTATCCACCTCCGACCCAAATAGGTTGTCAAAGAAGGAATCCACGGCCTCCGACTTGGCCTCGTGCTCGGTCTGTCGAGCTCCATCTACCATGAGGTGGCCAATGAAGTTTTGCCTTCGCCTGTGGCTAGCGTGCAGGTGAAAGAATTTAGTGCATGCATCACCCTCCCGCAGCCAGAGCATTCTCGCTCTCTGCCGCGCCATCGAACGCTCCAACGAAGCCAAACCTAGTAGCTTTCCCTTAAGTTTTTTCCTTAGCCCCCTTTCAGCCTCAGAGAGTGGCCTTGAGAGCCCCTCTTGATAGTACGCCTATCTATCTTATAGCCCTATCAAGATCATACCTTTGCCTTGAGCATTCCACTTGAGTTAGATGATGACTATCTTGATCTCTTCAAGTGGATCATCTTTCCTTGATTGCGCGTCCAAGCACATGCTTGATGAAGACTTCTCCAAATACTCCCCATGCTCACAATGGGAGAGTCTCGCTTAGCTTCATCTTCATGTATCCATTGCAAGCACCAAGCATAGGATCTCTTCAAAAAGCTTCTCTTGGTCTTGGTCTTGCACATCTCACCTTGATGATGATCACCACATGACGTCATCCTCCATGAGCTATATGAAATCTTCATTTGATGCAAGCCCATGTGAATATATCTAACCTCATATAAAGATACCACACACACATACATCATGGGTTAGTTCACAAATCTATGCGGAGATACATGATCGCTCTTGGTATATCTTGTAACTTTGTGTGTTGATCAACATCTTGATCAACCTTGTATCTTCCAACATTTCTTCACTAATATGATGTCTTGAATCCTTCAAGACATACTTGCAATAAGTTTCAAGAGTCCAACACACGAACTCCACAATTCCATGGACATGATCTAAAATGATATCTCAATGCACATTAGTCCATAGAGATTGTCATTCAATTACCAAAACCACACATGAGGGAAAATGCTCTTTCACCAGACACGTGGTGTAATCGGACGCATACGTTGTAAGCGGGATGGATCTTCGCGAAGGGAGCCCTTAAAATAGTTATCTCTACTATATAATATTGGTTGGGGTCACCGGTCGTACGTCCTGGCGTTTTAGCCCCTCAACTTTTGGGAAAATACAGCGCAGTCCAGAAAACTCTTTGGCAGAGGACCTCTCGGGACAGGGATCGGAGGAGAGCATGCCGTCATGGGATCTCGCCTCCTGTGCTCTGGATGTGGAGCGGCTGCCGGCTTGCCATGCTCCCGCCGCCGCATCCTCCAGCCGTGCTCCCGCGCGCGACCACGTCAAAGCTCCAGCGCCGCGCTGCCACGTCGGTGTCGGCGTCCGCGCCTGCCTTGGCGGAGAAGCTGATGCCGCCGCGGCGGCATGCCAGCGTGCGTACATCAAGACGCCCAACCTCCAGGACCTACGCGAGCTCCCGCGCGAAGAGGGCGTCGTGGGCGGTGACGTAGGCGGAGGCGGCGGCCCGAACATGGTAGGCATGGCAGGCCTGTGTGAAGCGGTGGTCCTCATCGGCGCGTGCCACGCCGCCTGTGACTTTCCCGCGCTCTGGCACCGCATCGACATGCGCGACCACCCGGAACTCGACCGTCAGGTCAACCTCTACAAGATGGCGCAGGACGCCATACGACGCGTACAGGGGCAGTGCGAGGCGTTCTGGGCCGAGTACGCAGCCGACAACGACGTGCTCCACCTCCTCGGTGATCAGTGAGATATCAATCCTCTTAAATTTCAGTCTTAAGGATTTGTTCAACCTGAAGTGCTGCTTCGCTAGGGTAGGATTTGCAACTAATTTATGCGCTGGATGATTCTTCTCATCATGATTTGTGTGAAACTTCACACCTTTTTTGTTATGGTAGTACACAAGTCTAAATATTGTTTTATTTGAATTTTAGCACAATACTGATAATAGTTTGTTTAATTGGAATTGAAGAAGTTGGGCAGTACATCTATATACCAGCAATATCAGCAGCGAACTCCTCATCTATATTATAAAATGTCCCCTCATTATTTCCTGTTTTTTATGTCTCTTCTTGTTTATATGTAAGATTACCACTTATCTAACCAATATATTATCTCTTTCATCCTTCAAAAATAAATTCTCTCTCTGGGTGGGCACAACTGAATAACAGCTTGCCAAGCCCTCAGAATTTTGAAAGAATTTTCAAAGGATTGAAATCGGGTCGAAAATTTTCTATATACTCATTTGAAACAAAGATTTAGCTTATAAATCCAATCAAAATCATATTTAGTTAATTCATTTCATCTGAATTTCGAATAAATTGGTTTGCCATTTTTATATAAATAGTTATACCCGTTAAATTCACAGTGTAGTAAAATGGGGCTGCTGGGCTGTGCAGGCCAGTTTATTTAAGATCTGGGCTGAGTCTATAATGTGCCCAAGTGTTCTGCCGTTTATGTAGGTTTCCTCTCCAATCTTTTACTACTTCTCGCACGCAGCTTCGATTTCCCTCCACCCGCCGCCGCCGCCGGAGACGCCACGGCAGTCCAGCCCCCTGCCGTTGTCGACTTGCCAGAGCTCCGCAAAAGCAGAGGCGGAGAGATGTGGTACCTCTGCGTCTTCTACCACAGGCTCCTGGACTACCGCCGGCCGGAGGTGGAGTCGCTCGCCGAGCTCTTCGGCGGCCCCGGCGCAGGAGACGCCGTCGAGTGGCGCTTGCTGGATAAACACCACGCGGACTCCCCCTTCCACCTCGTGCGCCTCCCCGGCGACGAGCGTCTTGCAGCGCAGATCGCCAACCGCAGTAAGCGAGCTCCCCCTCGTCACCGTTTATTGATTTCTAGTAGTACTATGCATAGATGTTAATATCTGGCACTGCGTGTGTCAGGCTTGCTCGTGAAGGGGATCTATGAGCTCTGGGGGCATGGTGCCACCTACGAAGAGCTGGAGAAGGCGATAATGGACTACCCCGACGAGAGGAAGCTGCCTTACCTGACGCCTGAAAGTTCCTTCAAGATTATTGTTGACAGCTTCGGTAAGGTGATCAGCTTTGAAGAACAGAACGCCATCATAAAAGGGTTCACCTACATTCCATTCGAGGTTACTGCCAAAATTCTACCTTAGTTCCGAGACATAGGTGGGTGCCGTTAGTTCTTTCTTTTATGATCTTGTGGCGTTTCTCTTGTTGTAGGGTCGTGTTGATTTGAAGAAGCCCGATCACAAGTTCTTTGTCTTGGAGACTGATGATTATGGGTCACAAAATGGCCTTCCTCCTGTTGCTCAGAAGACAGTGTTCTTTGGCCGGGAGGTTGGAGCAGCAGATAGGCATCTGTTGCCGACATATCAGCTCAAGAGTAGGAAGTATATTGGTCCGACTGCAATGGATTGTGAAATGGCGTTTCTCATGGCCAACCAAGGGCTCGCACAGCCTGGGAAACTTGTGTACGACCCTTTTGTTGGCACCGGGAGTATTTTGGTGGCAGCTGCACATTTTGGAGCCATGACTATGGTCTGTGTTTATTGCTGAAATCAATACACAACTTTTATTATTTAGTATATGTCTGGCTTATAAATTTCTTTCAGGGTGCAGATATTGATATAAGGGTGGTGCGGGATGGTCGTGGCCCTGATTGTAATATTTGGAGCAACTTTGAGCAGGTAATTACGTGACTTGGCCTAAGTTTAGTTTGAAGAAGCTTCTTGCACAATATCTTATTTACTCTGTTAGTTGGTGGAAACCTATATTCCATGCCAGTGTATTGACCATATTGTCTTATTCAGTACAAGTTGCCAGAGCCCTTGTGTGTCCTACGAGCAGATAACAACCTGCCACCTTGGCGTCCAGGATTGAAGGAGGTATTGTCTTGCATTTTATGTTTTAGTACGTCACTGTTGCAGTTTTGAAATTGTTCATTAGTGACTGATTAGAAATAAACAAAAATGTGAGCAACTGCGTCCCTCTTGCACAAATGCTTGTCAGAGCATATTATAATTGTGCTTCAAGTCTTGCATTGACATACATGAGATGATACTCACATAGTTGAATGCTTATACAACCTCCATATGGTTAGTGGCCATATTTGAAACAAATGCACCATGTATTTTTGTTTTTCAGGCCCATGAGAAAATGATTGATGGTTACTATTTGCTCAATACTCCTTATAAACTACTGTTGGATATATCAACTTCTTATGTGATAAAACTTTAGCTATTGTGTTATACAATAACTCAATTAATAGTTAACCTTGCATTGTGTCCTAACTGAACAGTGCATCTTTCCTTACACATTGTTATTAGCAAGTTATCTTTCATTTAAGCTGCACACAACTCTTCAGATACTCTCTTGTTTACTTAATTTGTTGTCTCGGTCACAAGAAATGATAAACTATATATTGTTGCTTCGTCGATTAGATATTTGACGCAATCATTTGCGACCCTCCATATGGAGTCCGGGCTGGTGGGCGCAAGTCCGGTGGACGGAAGCTGCTAAAAGGCATCATCCCTCCTTACACAGTTCCAGATGAGAAGAGGGAGAACCATATTCCTTCAACCGCGCCATATAGTCTTGCTGAATGCGTTCATGACCTCCTCCACCTTGCTGCGAGAATGCTGGTGATCGGTGGCAGGCTTGTATTCTTCTACCCTGTGTTGAGGGACGATGACGTTGCTGACGTAGCAAAGTTCCCGGAGCACCCCTGCTTCAAGCTGGTCGCATCATGCGAGCAGATCCTAAGCTTGCGGTATAGTCGGGTACTGCTAACCATGGTGAAGGTCGGGGCGTACACAGAGGAAATTGAAAAAATGGGTGAGGAGTGTCACCAGGACTTCAGGGAGAACCACCAAAAATGGATGGAGGAGGGTAACCTTCACTCTGCCGTGTTCAGCCCTGTGGAGCATGATGGGAAGTCAAAATTTGATAAAGACTCAAAGCCAAAGTACAGAGGCAAGTACGTGTAGTAACGAGAAACACTAATTTTGTGGAGTTAATCTCCGGGGCAAACAATTCTATCTTCTGTAATATGTATCTTTTAGTACTCCCTCCGATCCGATATAAAAGTGTCAGAGTGAATGAGCTGTTTACGTGCAAACTAATAGCATCAGGTTCGACACTTATTGAGGACCGGAGGGAGTAATGTATTTCCTACAATCTGGCTAGCTAATTGGTACTAGAAATTTTATGATGTACTCTCAACTTGATATCAGGTCAGTCCAGTTCATTTTTATGAGGAGACGTATTGTTTTTACTCCATTTTCCTACCTTACGTTTCCAGCTACTGCATACTTTCATGTATTGGGAGTTTTGCTATTATTGTTTCTAGGCTAAGGCCCAGTAATAAAAGGACTAATCCATCAGAGTTTTTTCTTGAAAGAATATTCATAATAGAGTTAGTGCGAGTGTGTGACCTTTCCCAAGCGTGATCTACTCCTAACATCTAATTTTAGAATTCCTAGATTTTCATTCTGCTTGGGAATGGTCTGCTAAGATCGTGACCTCAGCCCGGGTGTATTTGTGTGGGGCTCAGCTACAATAGTTTAGTTACAGTACTACTGTTGTGCTGTAGTGTATGGAATCTGCCCTCCATTCCAATCGGATGGCTATCTTTCTCCTCTTAATTTCTGTGCTACTAATTGAAATTAACTCCAGAATGGTTGACGAAAAATCTCCCAACCCTGCGGGCTTGGCGCCAAATTTGAACACGATTGCAGACTAGAACAGATCAAGATATACTGAATCGCCACTCTCAGCCGTACATATTTTTAAAATAACAGCTACAGTTGATGTGTATTACGAAAATAAAACAAATTGCATATATATTCTGTTTCAAGCATCCCAAAACATCGATCTAGCAAGTCAAGAGAGTACACATGCATGATTGTCATCTCATTTTCTATAGCCCATGTCATATCCCAAGAAAATTCATGAAGTCCAAACTGCCACCATCGCTCTGCATTTTAAGAAGATATAACCGATTAACAATATCCATATTGCTCAACATTGAATTTTTTAGACATGTTAAGTGGAATACCCTCACTAAATGAGCCATCCACCCAAAGCATCATTTAGGGCTTGTTTGATTCATAGGAATCTTGTAGGATTTTATCCCATAGGATTTTTTCCTTTCCTAATGGTTTGATTCATATGATTGGTTCCTATAGGAATTTTTCTCATAGAATTTTTTGTACTACTTCCCATAGGAATTCTAACATCAACTCCAACCTCTTTTTACAATTCATTTGGTGGAATCAAACAAATTTTGATACAAACCAAACTCTATATGATTGGAGTGTACATGATATAGCAATCCTATACTTTTCCTATTCCTATAACTTTCCTATCCTATGAATCAAACAAGGCCTTAATAGTTTGATGCATTCTTCGGATACAAGTGTGTTGGAAGCTATGCCATGAAACTTGCGAAAGTAAACTTCAAGCGCAACATACCGTCGGTGCGCTTTAAAATTTGTGTAGAAAAAATTCCCGGAAAGCACATGACCTCATCTTCCATTCTCGGGTCTTCCAAAATAATATTTCCATGGTTGTCCTGAATAGTGTCACTTCATGCTTCTCGAGTCCACCTCTTCAAATTATAGGGGCTTGGAATATACTTAGTATTCATGGCATCAAGGGCTTTCAAAGCACGACTGCACAATCTACCAACTCTTTCAAATTGCCCACAGCTACAGAGAACTTGCTGCCCTTCATGATCAACTAGAACTTTGCTTGCTTCTTCATATGTGCTTTGTGGATCAAGACTCGCATGGCAATATTATATATCGTTGTGTTCTTCGGACGGCTTGATGTATGCTGAGATGGATCTTTCATATTTTGAAAATCTTCAAGTATTTGTCTTCAAGTATTGGTGGTGTGTAAACTTTGGTTGCTTGCATTATTGCAGGAGTCCTTATTCTAACTCCAGCCAATTTTTTCTAGACTCATATTCCTCATTTAGCTCACACTTTCCTTGCACAACCCTCTCTAGATGCTTGAAAAACGAAGGATGTGAAGATCAGACTTCAGATGTTTTTTCAAGTCATTGTTCAAACTCTCACTTGATTGTGTGCTTCTCATCCCTAGAGTGTATGCATTCCTCATGTAACATCTTGCCCATTTTTCCATGAAGTTGGCGCCAAAGCTGCCGGTTTAGGTAATTCTCCATCCACTATATTAGGACTTAGTTTCAATTAGTAGCAGAAATTAAGGGGAGAAAAGATAGACATCCGATTGGAATGGAGGGGAGATTCCATACACTACATTACACGTACAGTATTAACTAAATTGAGCAGGAGCCGCAGACTATGGCGTGTCCTAGTGGTGAGGAGGGGCTGATGCCTTCCCACCTACCCGAATCCGAGTCCTCATGCTCGTAATTTCGGTGTTATTGCACCCATCTTCTATCAAAAATACTGCGGGCCCTCCTCCCTGTAGGAAATCATTTTAAATTGGAGAGGAGTGGAGCCCTCTTATCTCATGCTATTTCTCAGTGGGTTCTGATATCATCACATGCAGTTAAGTAATTAAACCTATACTACCTCCTTGTCCTCTTATTTTTTGAAGACCAACATCAGATATTTTAGCTTTATTGCATCATATTGAATTGTACATATATTTTTTCTATATTTTCCTAATCCATGAATAAATTTCTGTCCACTTGCGATGTATATTTTCTTTATTTGCTATCCTAATATAGCATCAGATGACAGGTATGTGTTTTAATCCTCTGTATTCTTTTTTGACAGGAAAATCCTCTGTATTCTATCCATGGAAAAACGATGGTTTCAGGGTTGAATCAAGCTCTAACATATCTTCAGAAAATTATACTAGCTTCACATGGCTCTTATTATGAAGAAACATAACGAAACTTCAAATCAATCAGGTTAAAAATTATATGCTAATTAGAGGCTCCTTTCAGGATTCCACATTAACTTGAGTTAGTAACATTGATAAATAATAAATTAAAACAAATGGATCTTCACAATATTCAGTTTTTCATTTAAATTTGACAGCCACAGAATGCACCAGGTAGTATTACCTTTCCGGAGTTTCCTTCTGACGTTTTACTTCTCCGGGGCTTTTGTTTGTATGGACGAGCCTTTTGGTTAAGGGGTCATGGAGAACGCGCTGGTATGCATGTGAGTAGTCTAGCTACATTAGGGCATCTCCAGTCGCCCCCCCCCCCCCTCCCCCAGCGTTCCTAGCAAGCCTTTTTGGCGTCGGCGTAAGCAAAAAACGCCGTTCTGCCACCAGCCGCCGCCCCCCCAGAATCCCAGTTAGCACCGTTTCGGCGGAAAATAGCGTCGGCGCCCCCAGGCGACCCAGCACTGTCAGCGACATGGGAGAAAATGACGCAGAACAGAAACCGTCCGTGCTCGTCTTCTCGGCTCCCGCGTCGGTCAAAAGCTGCCGGAGTAATGGCGTGGCAGGCGGCCAGTGAGCTCCCCCAGTCAAAAGTTGCCGGAGTAATGGCGTGGCACGGCTGCGACGTCCAATCGATATGAAAGCATTCAGTGATGAAGTGATTCGCAGCAGTTGTCGTTTGCTCTCTGGTAGAACTTGACGGCCGTGGTTGGTTGATGAGAAGAGAGTTGAACTTCATGTGGCAGTGGTAGTCAACGGAACATTCTAATACAGTATCATGTCTCTGCAATGATTTGATAATACCAGCCTGGTTTGTCTCTGCTGCTAGTTTCTCTGGTAGTGGCATGTTTTCAGACGTATGCTGAAATGTTTTTGAAGCTGCTGATAGATTGCTTTTACCCAACCTCAACCTGTAAGCAAGATTTGGACGTACTCTGTCGACTCTTCTGTGAGAAAACTGAAAAGAAAGATGTGAGGCTCTCGAGCGAGCAACATAGACACCATCACACCAACACGTTTGGACGGATCAGATCTACTCCTACAAAAAAAATCCATGTTAATACAGTCTGAACGGAAAAGATCGAGGTTCCTATTGGAGGGTCGAACGAGAGCTATTGGCCCCCCGCGACTCCTCCCTCCTCCAACCCTAGCCGCCGCCGCCGCAAGCCAGCCCGCGCCGCCGCCGGCCAGCCGCCCCCCCCCCTCCTCTCCCCCTCCCCCTCGCCCCCTCTCGCCCCCCCGAGGGCGACGGGGCGTGCCACCTCCTCCAGTCGCAGCTTCCTCTCCTCCACCCTCCCCCCCGTCGCCGCCGCCGGCAGAGGTCGCCGGGCGCCGCCCGTGCGACGCCGGCGGCGGCGGCCTGCCTTTCCCCGCGCGATGGATGGTGGTCGGGGCCTCCTCTTCCTCCGTGGCGGTGCTCTCCGGGAAGTTTCGGTCCGGTGCGGCTGGGTGGCGCTGGAGGTGGTGCTGGGCACGGCAGGTGCTGGGCTCAGCCGGCCCCATGGCTGCAAGCTCGCCGGCGGTTCTGAGCGTAAGATCTGAGCTCCCCGGGTCTCAGATGGGCTCGGGCGGGCTCCAGATGGGCTCGGGCGGGCCGGGGTGCTGTAGCTGTGGAGTTTCTGCAGGTGGTGGTGATGACATGTCTGGGCTGAGGACGGCGGCAGTGCGCCTGCCCATTGCAGCAGTGTGGCCGGAGCTTTACGGGCCCGTTTGGGCCTGGCCGGGCCAGTGTGGGCCTGGTGTGCTCTGACTGCTCTGTCCGGCCGATGACTGCCTTCCAGGGTGGAGGGCAGTGGAGGTGGATCCCTCCCGCACGGTTGCGAGGCTGCTGTCCTTTGTCATGACGTTGTTGTCCGCCGCTACCTTGTAGGCCACTCTTCGGTGTTCACGAAGAGACGAAGAACTGTGACTTCAAAATCGTGTGGCGCATGCTAGTGGGTGACGAAGATAGGTGGTGGTGCTCCGTTGCGCCAGGGATTTGGACGGGGTCGGGAGAAATCCCTGTCGGCTGGTCTGGCCTGACGCGGTGCCGCCTTCGAGTGGCACCTTGCCTTCCTGAAGGGCGTCGTGGGAATTCCCTGTCAACTATACTCTGTGTGCCGGGGGAAACCCTAGGACCAACGGTCCGGGCAACAGTGCCGGTGACGGTGCTTCCTTCTTGAAGGTGTTGCTTGGCACGGAGCGCTTCGGGGTGTTTGCAGCGTGGTGGAGCAAAGTCGGAGGGTGCAACGATTGCGAGTCATCAGTGTTTCGTCAATTCATCGTTGCTTTCATTTACTTTCTTTGGGCATGTTTGTGATGTTGCCCCAGCATTT
Organism: Poa annua; assembly: GCA_026929855.1. Classification (NCBI taxonomy): domain Eukaryota; kingdom Viridiplantae; phylum Streptophyta; class Magnoliopsida; order Poales; family Poaceae; genus Poa; species Poa annua. Next base: position 62,657,332 of record CM049429.1, on the reverse strand, counting down.
TCTTTGGTTAAAACTGTTGTATCGGTATGGTTGCTATATTTATATAGCTGGGCGTAAACCTGTTTTCGAGAGAACGGAAAAGATCTATTTATATCATTTAAATTCATCTTAAGCATATGGGACTCCGTGGCCCAATGGATAAGGCGCTGGTCTACGAAACCAGAGATTCTGGGTTCGATCCCCAGCGAAGTCGATTGTTTTGTACATATATAGTGGGATGATTTGACTCTACCGTGTATGGATTATAGTGTGAAATGTACATTTTTTGATTAGTTCTCAACATTTGATAAGTAGATCATGCTAAAGCCTGATGTACATTTTTTGATTAGTTCTCAACAGTTGATAAGTAGATCATGTGAAAGCCTGTCGATTGTTTTGTACATATTTGGTGGGATGATTTGACTCTACCGTGTATCGATTATAGTGTGAAGCCGTTATCAGACATGTACATTTTTTTATTAGTTCTCAACAGTTGATAAGTAGATCATGCTAAAGTCTGATGTACATTTTTTAATTAGTTCTCAACAGTTGATAAGTAGATCATAGGAAAGCCTGAGAGTATTTTCTTAAATAACTCATCACCTGACCATCAGACGAAATTAAATATTTTCTTTTATACATCATTTACAATTCTCAATATGTAATTCATACTAGTCTACATCATATGATTTTACTCCACCGTGTCTGAATTATAGTGTGAAGCGGTTATGGACATATACATGTTTTATTAGTTCTCAATAGTTGATAAGTAGATCATGCTAAAGCCTGATAGTATTTTCTTAATTACCTCATCACCGGTGGTGACCATCGGACAAAATTAAATATTTTCTTTTATATATCATTTACAATTCTAAATATGTAATTCATAGTATACAAGACAACCATATAATATGTTCAGTATAAATGGCCTTCTACAGAAATGAGATAAATCTTGCTGGCTAGTTTTACATAAGATTCACAAGGATATGAAATTTGACCATCCGATGAGTTCACCGGAACACATACCTTAGGGCGGGAAACAGGTTGTGCTGCAAATCTAATTTCTTATATATTTTGTATTTTCTTTTGCACGATTTAGATTCTGTTTTTATTCTTTTTTGAGTTAGTGTACACGACTACATACTTAGTTTTACGAAAGAAAACGAGTGTCACAGTTACAAGATCATGTCCCAGTTGTGAACAGTGGGACATAGCACAACACTTTATATTAAAAGAAATGGAAAACTACTAGTCTAATTATCCTCCAACATCAACCAAGACCGGCTGCGTAATTAGGGATATTATAACTAAGTCAAATTCGAGTTCTCTCAGACCACCTCACTTTTGTATCGTTGGATTCGGCTCAATCCTGACCATTTGATTTCTTTGTGCAGTCTAAATGGGTCAAATGTCCCTGAGGGACGCTGCTTTGGACATCAAATTGAACCACCGTGGTTAATTGGGCTTCTAATATCCACTGAAGTCCATGTACTAGAGGACCATTCAAAATTAAATATGTTTTCATCAGCACCTAAAATAATATTTTTCTAATGGACGGGCGTGGCAACGCGCGCCTACATGATCTAGTTCCTCTTTTAGCCACTAGCAAGGAGCCAAAGCTTGAGCTCGTCAAGGATTCTAGCAGAAAGTTGCGGCACCGAGAACTGCAAATTTAGGTTAAAACCCCACACGTTTCGGTGCTTCCGAAGTGACCACCACACCAAGCAGACCAGCATGTCGAAGCCCATTATGTCGGCATGAATCAAACGTGGTAGAGCTTCGCCATACGTTGGGAAGAAGAGGACGGTGAGCTCGATTTCAAAACTCCTCTAGTAAATTGCTGAGATGCGAGGAAGAGGACGACGAGGTGAATTTTTTCAACTGCTCGGTTCAACGCAGGGCCATCCATAGCGTCGGTACGGTGACGGGAAGGATGCCTGTCGCCAAGCACATAGAAGGGGATTGGTAGGACGGAGAAGGAACCTATGCAACGTCCTGGCCACGATGGCGTCACCTTTCCCCTCAGCCACGTTAGCAAAACAACTGTGCAAATCAGCTTACCAAGGTATAGGCCATAGGGGTCAATTGTTACAAGTTTCCTGCTGTAGGTATTTATTATTACCGTTGCAGAAGTGTTGAGGGTCTTTTCTTCAATGAAGTATGTGAAGAATAACTGAGAAATATAATGGGAGGTTACATTTCTTGAAGGGGAATTCTTTAGCCAAGCAATGGACCCCCCTAAGTACCTTAACCCTTTTATGTAATATATTTTATTTTGTGAAGGGCTTAAGCTTATGCCCTGAGATGTCTTTCAGAAACTCTTCTTGTCAATGTCTTATAATCATGGAAAACATAGAATGCTATTTCTTTGCTAATAGCACGCTATAGCATATTTTGAGGGTCCACGTTAAATATTACGACTTTTTACGCGTTATGATGTTATTCACGAAATAGCACGCTATATCGCGTTAAACCGTCATAAATTTAGCACACTATTTTCTTTTTCTAGCTTATCAGCACGAAGCACAGAGTTTTCCATGTTAAGAAAAAAGTAAAATTCATTTTCTGTTTGTGTTGTTGAACTGCAATCTACATGTTTCTCTTTTCAATTGAAAGATGTCGTTAAATGTTGATGATTCTGAAAACAAATTATGTTACATTGTTGACCCGTGATATGTTGATTTTAAGTTTCTAAACAACTGGAGAATGTTCTTCGTACTTGGTTATGCATATACTTTTCTACCATATCCAGACTATATTGTTAAAAAATATTTTTATCTATATATATGGTGTTATTTTCATAGAGCTATATTAAAATATAACATGCTTATCTATATAACATGCTATTAACGCGCTATCAATAGCATGCTATTTTCCCCCTTAGATATATAATGTGTGTTGCTTAAGATTTTAATTCCTACTCTATAAGACTAGATGAATGCCCGCTTGTTGCTACGGAACACACCGATGTATTGATTTTTAAATCATACATTCAATACAAATAAAAAAATTATATAGAAATTTTGAAACTACTTAAAATATTTAATATATGAATTTTGAATCTACTTTGCAACGACACACATTTGTTTGTTTCAACTTAGGTGAATCTTTGCCGCTAGATATTCCTATAACCTCCAAGGACTATTGAGGGTGTGGGGGGAGGGGAGTAGAATGCTTGTGCGTTTCCAACAAATAAAAATATCACATTGCTACATGTTTGTATTGCATTATTATATCATTTTGAGGCATTTTATGAACTAACTTATTAACAGGATGCATAATGTCAGTTCCTTTTTTTTTACTTTTTTTTTATTTCAGAAAAAACTATTAAGAAATTATCTTTGAAAAAATCTGGATTTTTTTAAGAAAAATATTTACTTTGGATCTAAAGGGGATCGTGTGCAGAAAACAAAAAAATTCCTAGCAACGATATCTTTAAAACATGCCAAGATCTATTCTATTCAGATATAGTAGTACAAACGGAGATCGGAATACATACCCTTGTAGACCGAAAGCGGGGATTACGTTCCCGTACGAACGTTGACGATGAAGAACGACGAATCCGACCTCAAGGTCATGTAGAGGAAGCAGACCTCACAACACCGCTAGCACAACACCTCGTAGGGCGTTACACACGTACGATGGAGACGACAGCCTCCGAAGCTCCAATCCAGAATGAGCAGCGGAAGACTTGGACCGGAACACCAGCAGCGCGGCAGCAAGCTATGGTGGAAGAGATCCCCCTCTCAACTCGGCGGAACTCCGACAAAGGGCATCACGAAATCAAGAGAGAATTGGGGAATTAATTGGTGAATTAAAAGCTAGCGGTGCCCCTTCTTATATAGGCTCCGGGGGGGAAGCCAACCTGCTCACCAGGCAATGTGGGACTATCCCCACATGCCTGGTGCGGCTGCACATGGTGCGCCGGCCCCATGGTGGGCCCCTTTTGGCCCACCTGGGTCGGCCCCAATGCCCCCACCGAATTCCCGTAGGGAATTTTCCCCCTCTTCGGGCTTCTTTTGACCAGAAGGCCCATTTAGAGAAATCAGTCTAAATAAATTTAAAAATAAATATATAAAATCATATTTAGACATTAATTACACTAATTAATATCAAACATATTATATATAATTTATTCTAGCTCCGAAAACTATTTCGTCGCTGCCCGATCTCCATCGGACGTTCCCGGTGATCTCTTTCCTTTCCGGTTGTCTTGTCGAAACCCCTTAAGTATGTTACCCTAGCGGTTCGATATAATAACAGGTATGATGGAGACTCCTCTCTAATCAACGACTAACTCGTAGGCCTGGACCCCATGAATTAATCCCTTTGATATAACGAAGGACTTTCATCTATCAAATCTGAACGTAAAGTCTTAAACCTTTTGCCATAGCGATACTTAGCGTGTCTGAGTGTCGTTCATAGATATCTCCATATCTAGCTGACCTCATTACCGACAACGCTATCTTCTACTCGTCTATGATTTCATGTCTCCGTGACCTAGTCACATGCTTGCAATCTCATTAGACATAATCTCACCGAGTGGGCCCTAGAGTATCTATCCTGCTATGCGGATTGGCAAATCCCGCTCTTGACCCCTCGTCTCAACTACTCCCTTTTGATACCCAAAAGTATCACCATTATTTTCATACTATATAAGATACGACGTTTGGTGCGATCAAAGTATCTTCCAGGAATAACAATAAGAGTTGATCTCACGGTCAAAGGCGTAATGACTACGTCCTACAAATATGGGTATGTCCATCACATCGTTCTACCAACGATATGACTTTCATTGCCGACCGGCGCCATGCCCTATGATCGGGAAACCTCGATCATCGATCGCGCAATGAAACTAGTCTTAGTAAAGGCTACTAGGGATCTGGTTGTTCACGCATCACAACCGTATTAATGTTTCCGCTTAATACGGTTATACCATGACAGAAAAACATATTATGAACAAACGAGATATGATAAAGAAATACACTTTATTAATTGCATCTTGGGCATATCTCCTTCAGGATCGAGGTCGTACATCAAAGGGTACATAGAGGGGCCACCCCCAGCCCTGGCGCAGTTTGGGTGTAGGCTGTGCCAGCCCATGCCATGGTTCATGCCATCCGAGGTGGATGATTACAATGGTAGTGACCTTCCCGCTACACCGACTACCACTTCACCAGTTTCTCTCTTCTCCGCCTCCTCCGGTCTGCTTCTCCTCTATCTTTTAACCTACTGACTCATCATGATCGAACCCTTTTCCCTTACACTCTGAGTCCCTTTTTATAGCACAAGGACGATTTTCCCGGCTCCACGTGGTTGCCACAACATCCCACCCGGGAAGATGATCCTTGTCGGGTCTTGTATACCCGCTTGACACTAAGTCTGGTACCCCAAGTTGGTGGGGTACCGACATTTTTTGTACCCCTTTAGGTATCTCAAGAAGAAACAACATATATAATCATCAGGAAGCTAGTTAAAACTGAATTAATAAAAACAAGCCTATCACCATATGATAAAATCTTGCCCTACCATCCTACTTCCTCTGCATTGAGCATTCTCTTATAATGAACTGGAATTATGAGATTACGAAAAAGGTAAAGACCCTCACTTGACCATGGTTTGTTGGTGCCAGACAATGGGTTGCTTTTGACCCAAGAGTTTTGCACAACTGATCCAACTGATTTTTTTGGGACCATGCATCTCGGTGTACCAAGTTCAGTCTAGCAAGTCGTCGCATGATATCACAATCATATGTAAATCCACCTTCTATTTCAAATTAGGTGAATTAAATCCACTTTTGTATAAATGAAACTCATCTAACTAAGGGAGTACGTGGAAGTCTAGTTACATCAATTTTATTTAACAACGCAATTATTGGTCAATTCTCTTTTCTGTAACGATTTAAGACATGTCTTACATTTTAATAATTCTTAGGCATTCATGTTGTAGATTTTGTTTTTAAAACAAGGTAAAGATTTGTGGTTTGTAGTGAGAGCAAACATGGTGAGTGGTGGGGGCTAAGGCTAAATAAGAAAACATGGTACCAAGAAGGGAAAATTTCCCACAACACACCATTATTTTATGGCGTTTGTCAAAAACACACTATTCAATTGTGGCTTTGCTAGGTACAATTATAATTTTGTGGTTGTTTTGCCGAAACACATTGTTCATCCCAAAATGAAAAGACTGACTTTTCCCACATAAAGTTACAAACCAACCCTTAGGCAAACATGTGTCTGTCAGCGACCAAGAGTTGCCATCTACTTCGCCTGCGCTCGTACCAAGGATAATGGAGGAAGAAGGCCAAGGCCCGTCTGCGACCCCAAGGCCCAAGAGGAACAAGACAGTGCCTTCGTGGTTGGCTGGCCCAGAGTGGTTCAGGAAGTGAGCCGGCCACAACAAGCTTCTCTATATAAACGGTGCGAGTGTGCCGATGATCGTTGGCTTGTAATGAATGACTGAACGGCGATGCCGTATGTAAGACTAGATCGGGGGTGGTTGGGAGGATCGGGCTAGAACCCTAAGAATTCATGTGTTGTTCATCGGCAATCTGAGAGTGAATCCATGCCTCTTACATTTGGTATCAGAGCCTAAAAATTCCCCACCACTCCGATCTGGATCTCCCCACCCACCCACACCACACACGCCACGCCAAGCGCTGCCGCGCCGCCGCGATGGAGAATTTGTCTCCGGACAGCCGCGCCATCTACGGTCTGCTCCAAGCCGAGACACGGGATGCTTAAGAGGAACGCTTCCTCATCCACAAGAAGGAAATCCTCGATGTCGTGCGCAACTACGTCGACGACACCAACAAAAAGTTCCGCGAAGTCAACACCAACATCGGGACTGTCTAATCCGAGGTTTCCGTCGACATCGCCGAGGTATAGACGGTGATCGGAGTAGATCTGGAGTCGATCAAGACCGCACTCTCGTCCGAGATCCACCAACTCTCCGCCACCATGGATCGTGCGATTCGTACAGCCCAGACCGCCCCGGCTGGACCCTTGGCGTCGACATCACGACAGCCAGAAGGGAACACGATCGGACCCGCTGGGCACGCCGCCTCCGGTAGGAGGTACACAACCCGGTCATAACTTTCTTTCAACTCTGAATTTTGCAGCCCGATCTTCATCTTCTGACTTCGTTGCTTCGACACCTCGTGTTGAGCTCCCGCAATTCGATGGGACCAGCCCTCGTCTTTGGCAGCGCCGTTGCGAGGAGTACTTCCAGCGCTGGAATACGCCAGGAACACATTGGGTTTAGTTCGCTTCGCCACAGTTCACAGGCTCTGCGGGGACATGACTTGAGGCGTTCCTGACGAAATCACCACAAGCACAATGGGCAGAGTTCGTCGCTGCAGTTATGGGTCGCTTCATGCGCAACCAGCATCAGGTTCTCTTGCGGCGCATGTACAGAATCTCCCAAACTGGTAATGTCGACGATTATGTGAAGCAATTTTCAGATTTGGTCGGTCAACTCGCAGCATATGATCCAAATCAAGATCCTCTGAACCATCTGACACGGTTCTTGGATGGGTTGAAGCCGACAGTTCGTGTGTTGGTTGCAATTCAGCAGCCGACAGATCTTGATGCTGCATTCACTATGGCACTGTTGTATGAAGAATTGGGTGATGGTGCGAGTTGTTTCAACTCATCTCCATCAAGCAGTGGCAGTTCGAGGAGGCTCTCTCCTGTGTCAGTGCAACCTCCACCTCCTCCTAACCGCTGGATTTCCAAGACTGTCGAAGAGAAAAAATAGTCTGAAGCTAACAGACCAGCCACTGATAATCGCTGGACAAACCTCAAGGCATACAAGCGAGCAAAAGGTTTGTGCTTCATCTGTGGAGAAAAATGGGGCAAGGAACACCAATGCAAGACTGCAATCCAATTACACATAGTGCAAGAAATGTTGGAATGCCTTCAATACTCAGACTCTGAATCTAAACTGCCCACTGGTGAGGCTGACGATACTGCACAACTTAACATGATGTTGTCAGCTGCAGCGCTCAACACAGGCAAGCCCGCAGCTAGAACTATGCAATTAGCAGTGACTGTACAAGGACAAGAACTGCTATTCTTAGTAGATTCAGGTAGCTCTACTTGTTTCATCGATGAACGCCGAGCCCAGCTAATCACTGGAGTGGCCAGACACAAATCTGCTATCATGGTGCAGGTTGCAGGGGGTGCTACATTGGCCTGCTCTGATCAGCTACCATAACTTGAGTGGGAGACTCATGGTTGTCAGTTTATGGATTCATTTCGTGTTTTAGCTCTCGACAGCTACGATGGAATATTGGGTTTGGATTGGTTAGCAAAGCACAGCCCCATGATTATGAAGGGAATATGCCCTAGAGGCACTTAATAAACATAGTTTATTGGCAATATCCCAATCGTTCATTATATGTTTTACACCATGCTATAACTGTATTAAGCGGAAACATTAATACAGGTGTGGTAGATAAACAACCAGGTCCCTAGTAGCCTCTACTAAGACTAGTTTCGTTGCACGATTGATGATCGAGGTTTTCCGATCATAGGGCATGACGCCGGTCGGCAATGGGAGTCATATCGTTAGGTGTAACGATGTGATGGACATACCCAGTATTTGTAGGACATAGTCGTTACGCCTTAATACCGTGAGATCAACTCTTATTGTTATCCCTGGAAGATACTTTGATCGCACCAAACGTCGCATCTTATCTAGTGTGACAATAACGGTGATACTTTTGGGTATCAGAAAGGGGTAGTTGAGACGAGCGTTCGACAGCGGGATTTGTCAGTCCGCATAGACGGATAGATACTCTAGGGCCCACTCGGTGAGATTATGTCAAATGAGTTTGCAAACATGTGACTAGGTCACCAGCTGACATAATATCATAGACGAGTAGAAGATAGCGATGTCGGTAACGAGATCATGCTAGGTATGGAGATATCTGAGAATGATGCTCGGACACGCTAAGTATCGCCATGACAAAGGGTTTAAGACTATACGTCCAGGTTTGATAGATGAAAGTCATTCGTTATATCTCAGGGGTTAATTCATGGGGTCCAGGCCTATGAGTTAGTCGTTGATCATTGAGGAGTCTTGATCATACCTGATATTATATCGAACCGCTAGGGTAACACACTTAAGGGGTTTCGACAAGACAACCGGAAAGGAAAGAGATCACCGGGAACGTCCCGGGAGGGGTCCGATGGAGATCGGGCAGCGCCGAAAGAGTTTTCGGAGCTAGGAAAAATTATATATATTATGTTTGATATTAATTAGTGTAATTAATATGAAATTATGATTTTATATATTTATTTTCGAATTTATTTAGGCTGATTTCCCTAAATGGGCCTTCTGGTCGAAAGAAGGCCCATGGGGGGGGAACCCTCAAGGGAATTTTGTGGGGGAGGCTTGGCCGGCCTAGGTGGGCCAAATGGGGCCCACCTAGGGCCGGCGCACCAGCCTTGGCCGAACCAGGCATGTGGGATAGTCCCAATTGCCTGGCTGGCAAGGTTGGCTCCCCTTGGGAGCCTATATAAGAAGGGGCACCCCTGGCCTTTTAATTCACCAATTAATTCCCAATTTCTCTCTCGATCTCGTGGTTCCCTTGACGGAGCCGCACCGAGTAGAGGAGGGGGATCTCTTCCACCATAGCCCGCTGCCGCGCTGCTGGTGTTCCGGTCCAAGTCTTCCGCTGCTCGTCCTGGACTGGACCTTCGGAGGCCGTCGTCTCCACCGTATGTGTGCGACTCCCTGCGAGGTGTTGCGCTAGCGGTACTCGGAGGCCTACTTCCTCCACCCGACCTCGGGGTCATCTTCGTCGTCTTCGTCGCGCCGAGTTCTCCGCGACCTAGAGGTCGGCTACGGCGTCTTCATCGTCAACGCTTGTGCGGGAGCGTAATCCCCGCTATTCGGTCTACGAGGGTATGTATTCCGATCTCCGCCGTACTTCTATATCTGCATAGTGTAGATCTTGGCTAGTTTAAGGATATCGTTGCTAGGAAATTTTTTGTTTTCTGCACACGATCCCCTTCAGTGGTATCAGAGCCGATCTATCGTAGATATAGTTGTACGCTGTTAGAACCCGTGTTCTGCACGGGGGCACCGTTCCTGTTATTTGCTACCCTCTAGCGTGCACTTGTGATTCCAGCGGCATCGAGTTGATGAAGCGGCCCGGACCGACTTTACGCGTACGCTTACGCGAGACTGGTTCCACTACTGACATACGGCTTGCACCGTATCTGTGGCTGGCGGGTGCCTGTTTCTCTCTCTTTAGTTGGCTTTGCATTTTCAATGGAGGGCCCGAAAGGGATGCTTAAACATGCAATTATTGGATCGTTGTTGTGGTCATAAGGTTCGTAGGTATGAAGCGGTTCTATTTACGAAAGCCCCGAGCCACGTAAAATATGCAAAAGATAAAGTAGAAGCGTCTAACTTTATTTTGCAGTGGCTATGTGATATGGTCAAGGTAGGTTTATTAATATAAACTGCGGGCGCCAAGAAGACCATGGCGCAATGGACTATATCACATTGCATTACATTTGATATTTTGTGTGCATCTTATATTGTGTGATTGTGTGTATAGTATACATTAGTTACACGGCGGTAGCTATATAAGATGATCCCTTCAAAATACCACCAGTGTTCTCCCTCCAACGCGCACCACCAAGAAAGTTCTACGTTATGAGGCAGGCCGTGATGATCGGGTGTCAGACATATCTTCGTTCGCATACGGTGGGTGTAAGCCATGTTGCACAAGCGTCAGCGTGGAGGTTATGGTGGCGAGCCTAGCATATTCAGAAATATGGCCTCGGAACAGGGAGACCGAAAGGTCGAGCACGAGTCACAAAATTGGTGTGGCGGAGTTTTGTCTACTCTTGAAGTTGTGCCGCCGGCTCTGATGATGAGGGGTGGTGCAATGGATGGGGGTCGTGTAATCGCTTAAACGACCAGGAGGGATGTTCGTTTGAGTGGGAGTTCGGATAGTTATTTTCTAAAATACTAGAACTCAGAATATAATGAACAGAGTCAGTTTTGCAAACCTTTGTAGATATTAACCATTGTGATAGCATCTTTTCAAATTAGGCGCATTCCTACGATTGAGAAACTTAAAAGGTTGGGTCCAAACTTCATAGTTTTATACTTTAGCTTGAGGATACTCCTTGTTTAAACCGTTAGCTCTTTGTGTTACAATACCCGCTAGGAGATAAACCCGGAGATTCCGCTAACAAAACATAATTTTGATTATCGGATTTTGTGCGGATGATATCATCATAGTCCAGTATATGCTATGATCTCTTTCATAAAGAACCAACGGTGGGTACGAGTTTTTTGGATCGCGAACATTTGATCGCTAAACTCGGGGTACCTCTATAGTTGGGTTGATGAAGTTTATCAGTACGTTGACTGATTGTCTTCTCAACCAAGATGGAAGATAATGCACACATTGAGGGAGCATGTGGCGGTCATACTTAATGACATATGTTCATGATTAATGAACATTGAGACGCCTCGCTCAGCTCAATTACTGGATGACAGACATTGTTGCCAAGTGCAAATCCTCTGTCATAGACTATGTCATGCAAGGGGAATCGTTCACCTTCATGATTCTTGATTACGGTGGAAGTATCAAGAAGATGAAACAGATCGCCGGAAGTCATCAATGATGATGGTGTATATATGATATACATGTTATGAATGTTTTAGCTAAGCAAGTGCTCGCAGTAGTGACTAAGTCTTGAACTAGTCATGTTTTGTGAAAAACCAGGTTTACTGCTTGAGTAGCTTGAAAGGATGAGGCGACATTGCGTGTTGATAATGGCAATCAAGTTGTTGTGATGGCCATAGACACTGTCCCTCTAGATCTACCATTTGAATAAATTCTTTATGATCGGGTGTTGGGATGATTGTTACGAGTGTGTCTTCTCTAGCGAGACACTTGTTCATACATGATAGTGACAAATTGGTGTCCCATATTTATGAAGTAATGATCATATGCCGATTTGAATTTAGATGGTAGAAGCTCCCACATTCATAATATTAATGCCAAAGGATACAAACTTAATAAAGACACCACATATGTGTGGCACTACCGTTTAGTCATGTCAATGTTATATGCATTAGCTCCACACTGGATGGACCTACAAGTCCTAAGATTTGATCTTTTGACACTTGCAAAATAATTGTGACACCGTTTTCGGAAAACGAGCATATAACTTGTTGATAGTCATACATGGAGATGTATGTGGTTCAATGAAGTAATTGACGGGTAGTGGAGACCTTTATTTCGTGAACTTCACTGAACGTTTTGAGTATAGCTTGTTGAGAATCATGCATATGGGTGTATGTGAATCAATGAAGTACTTTAACGTGTAGTGGAAGTCTTTATTCCATAGACTTCATGAATATTCCGAGTAGATATATGGATATCCACTCCGGGGAATGTTAGTCTGAATTTTTGATTCGATCAAACGAAGTTCAGAATGAAGTAGGAAATAAACTTAACAAGAAAATCAAATTCCCGCGATGCATATCGAGGAATGAAGATTTGAGTTATAATGTCGGCACATCATTGGAAGACTTGTGAGAAGAGTTCCACAAATTACGTCGCATGGAACACCATAGTGTTATGGTGTGTTAGGGCGTCGTAATCGCACCCTATCGGATAGTGTGTGGTAAATAAATCTCTTACCGAATTATTGTGATCATTAGAGTCATATGGTAGAAACGTAAACACTCACGTTAGCAAATAGGTAAACCATTTGAATCCATGGAGACAATGCCATATGAGTAATGGTGTGGCTTTTAGCCTGGATTGTCGTTTCAGCAATTTAGTGTTTCGATGTAATCGAACCTAAAATGGATTAATCTTTGTAGTATACCCTACCTAAAGAGTTAGTTGGGTACATGTCTCACGACATAGGCAAAATCTTTGCCGGGATATACCTTGCGAAAGAAATAGTTTCGTGTCCGAGGGTATAAGTGAGAAAGAAAGTAGAGCAAGACGAAGTTGGTGAACTTCCTCTCCAAACATAAGAGTGGCACAATCGAAAGTGTTTTCGGTGTCAGGCTCCACAGCTTGAAAAAGCTGATGATTCAAAATCATGATGTTCTGAGCTCATACTAAGAGCGTAGGCATACGAGGTTGTGTTCCACACTGTGTGTTACGACAATCTTGTTATGAAGGTCATATTAATGGAATATGATAGACCTACGAACTACGAAGAAGAGATGGTGGACCTAAGTCCGAGAAATGGCTATGAGTCATTTATGATCCGAAATAAAATCCATATACGATTACCAGGTAATGACTTGGGAGATCTTCTTGATGGCATCTAGGATGTTGATGGTATATGGAGTTTTATGAGAGAGTAGATATTAAGCAGATTCGATTTGTCGTGAAACAGTTCCGACAGACCACATGAGAGTTTGTCTCAAGTGGCGAAGACTAAATCTATTCTGGGTCGTTTAGCAATTACTATAATTTCGAATGAGAAATTGATAGATGGATGAGAAAACCATGGTTCTTAATAGTGTAATTAAGAATGGTTTGTAATCCTGAGGATGCTAAACATGTATGCAAACTTCGGTTGTCCATTCATGGGCAGAAGTAAGCATATCGGAGCTGGAATCTTCACTTCGATAATGTGATCAAAGGATTTTGGAGTTGTCCAAAATAGTTGAAGAAACCTACATTTGCAAAGAAGTGAGTGGGAGCAAAGTAGCTTTCCTTGATCTTTTATGCGAAAGGCATATTTGAGTGGGAGCTAAGTAGCTTTTCCTTGATCTTATATGCGGAAGGCATATTTGAGTGGGAGCTAGGTGTCATTTGTGATTCTGTAAGTAACGACATATTGAATGACACAGATCCTCTAGTATAGTATAAAGGATTATTTAAGTGATTAAATTTTCTATGAAATGAAGTTAGGAGTATTAGGCATCCGATTTATAATTGTATAGATCAGAGGGGGCTTAATAACATTAAGTCGGAGTATTTCCTACGTCAGGATTCTGAAGTGTTTTAGAATAGGACAAGTGAAGAAAGAGGTTCTTACTTGTATGACTAGGTAAAATATTAAGTTTATCTTGGCTTTTTCAGTGATAGAAAATGATGTTCGACATTCTCTATGTATCACACATAGAGTCTATCAGGCTGAAAGCTCGACTTAGTGTGACCCGAGTTCTTAGTTAAAGAACAGGTTCTAGAGTGATCCTTGTGTGGATCAATGAACAAACGTTAAGTTTATTCTTCAGTGTCTATGAGAACTGAAGATAGGTTTTCTAGTAACGGGTAAGAGTGGAATGGCAACTTGCCGTAAAGCGGTTACGATGATGCAAGTTATTGCACTGACCCATACGACTAGAAATCTCATATAGGAGATGTCCTTTATTTTGAAGATAGACATGGTTAGTTTGCGAAGTCGCATATGAATGCACTGTCGTATAATCTACATAGGTATATAAATATATCGCGACTTTAGAAGTAGCAAGTGTGATTGGACTGAGCAGTTTTCCGAGCGTAGGTGGTCCCTTAATAGATCTTTCAGACTTTTAAGGCGCATGGTACGCGAATGCTCGAGTCTCACTCCATAACTGGGATATATTTCACCGTCATCGTAAGATACATGATGATGTCAAACTAGGTGACATAGAAGTGTTGCAAAGCACATATAGGTCTCAATGTGTGAGATCTGTTGACTGTATTCCTCTTCCACGAGGCGAGCAGGCACCAAGATGCTATGGGTGTTGAGCTTTTACCAGGTTGTAAACTAGATTAAGTGTTACTCTAGTGCAAGTGGGAGACTGAAGGGAATATGCCCTAGAGGCACTTAATAAACATAGTTTATTGGCAATATCCCAATCGTTCATTATATGTTTTACACCATGCTATAACTGTATTAAGCGGAAACATTAATACAGGTGTGGTAGATAAACAACCAGGTCCCTAGTAGCCTCTACTAAGACTAGTTTCGTTGCACGATTGATGATCGAGGTTTTCCGATCATAGGGCATGACGCCGGTCGGCAATGGGAGTCATATCGTTAGGTGTAACGATGTGATGGACATACCCAGTATTTGTAGGACATAGTCGTTACGCCTTAAGACCGTGAGATCAACTCTTATTGTTATCCCTGGAAGATACTTTGATCGCACCAAACGTCGCATCTTATCTAGTGTGACAATAACGGTGATACTTTTGGGTATCAGAAAGGGGTAGTTGAGACGAGCGTTCGACAACGGGATTTGTCAGTCCGCATAGCCGGATAGATACTCTAGGGCCCACTCGGTGAGATTATGTCAAATGAGTTTGCAAACATGTGACTAGGTCACCAGCTGACATAATATCATAGACGAGTAGAAGATAGCGATGTCGGTAACGAGATCATGCTAGGTATGGAGATATCTGCGAATGATGCTCGGCCACGCTAAGTATCGCCATGACAAAGGGTTTAAGACTATACGTCCAGGTTTGATAGATGAAAGTCATTCGTTATATCTCAGGGGTTAATTCATGGGGTCCAGGCCTACGAGTTAGTCGTTGATCATTGAGGAGTCTTGATCATACCTGATATTATATCGAACCGCTAGGGTAACACACTTAAGGGGTTTCGACAAGACAACCGGAAAGGAAAGAGATCATCGGGAACGTCCCGGGAGGGGTCCGATGGAGATCGGGCAGCGCCGAAAGAGTTTTCGGAGCTAGGAAAAATTATATATATTATGTTTGATATTAATTAGTGTAATTAATATGCAATTATGATTTTATATATTTATTTTCGAATTTATTTAGGCTGATTTCCCTAAATGGGCCTTCTGGTCGAAAGAAGGCCCATGGGGGGGGGAACCCTCAAGGGAATTTTGTGGGGGAGGCTTGGCCGGCCTAGGTGGGCCAAATGGGGCCCACCTAGGGCCGGCGCACCAGCCTTGGCCGAACCAGGCATGTGGGATAGTCCCAATTGCCTGGCTGGCAAGGTTGGCTCCCCTTGGGAGCCTATATAAGAAGGGGCACCCCTGGCCTTTTAATTCACCAATTAATTCCCAATTTCTCTCTCGATCTCGTGGTTCCCTTGACGGAGCCGCGCCGAGTAGAGGAGGGGGATCTCTTCCACCATAACCCGCTGCCGCGCTGCTGGTGTTCCGGTCCAAGTCTTCCGCTGCTCGTCCTGGACTGGAGCTTCGGAGGCCGTCGTCTCCACCGTATGTGTGCGACTCCCTGCGAGGTGTTGCGCTAGCGGTACTCGGAGGCCTACTTCCTCCACCCGACCTCGGGGTCATCTTCGTCGTCTTCGTCGCGTCGAGTTCTCCGCAACCTAGATGTCGGCTACGGCGTCTTCATCGTCAACGCTTGTGCGGGAGCGTAATCCCCGCTATTCGGTCTACGAGGGTATGTATTCCGATCTCCGCCGCACTTCTATATCTGCATAGTGTAGATCTTGGCTAGTTTAATGATATCTTTGCTAGGAATTTTTTTGTTTTCTGCACACGATCCCCTTCAGATTACACATTGGGCCCAGAACTGGATTGGCATCAACTTACAGGGCCAGCTCACAGTGCTGCACGGTGCTGGTACACAGGAGGTTACTCATGCAGTGTTGGAGTTGCATTTGGTCCGCGATACAAAACCTCCAGATACACAAGAAGCACCACCTGGCGTTCAAACAATCCTCGATCAGTTCACAGAGCTGTTTGATTACCCAACTGGCTTACCTCCTAGTCGCCAATACGACCACCAATTCCATTGATACATGTTGCTCGTCCTGTCTCAATACGACCATATCGTGTCGCTCCGGAGCTGAAAATAGAAATAGAGCAACAGATAGAAGAACTGTTGCGGCAAGGCGTGATAACGCACAGTAACCGTCCATTTGCCTCTCCTGTCTTATTGGTTCGCAAGTCTGACCGAACCTGGCGGCTTGTGGTTGATTATAGGCATCTGAATGCGCTGACCGTAAAAGGGAAGTATCCCTTGCCCGTAATAGATGAACTCCTCGATGAACTTGCTGGTTCTAAATGGTTTTCCAAGCTGGATCTCCGGGCTGGTTATCACCAGATCCACTTAGCACCTGGCGAGGAGTACAAGACAGCATTTCAAGCACACAACAGTCACTACGAGTTTAAGGTTATGGCATTTGGGTTAAGTGGCGCTCCAGCAACCTTTCAGTTCGCCATGAACGCAGCCCTGGCTCCAGTTCTCCGCAAATGCGCGCTCGTGTTCTTTGACGATATCTTGATCTATAGCGCAACACTTGAGGAGCACCTTATCCATGTCAGACAAGTCTTGGAAATTCTGAAGAGGGAACAATGCAAGGTCAAGCGTTCCAAGTGTGAGTTCGCGAAGAACAGGCTAGCTTATCTCGGGCATGTCTTCTCTGACCAAGGCGTCCCTACTGACGAAGAGAAAATTGAGACAGTTAAGAATTGGCCTCAACCAATCAGCTTGAAAGAATTACGTGCCTTCCTCGGCCTGTGTGGGTATTACAGGAAGTTTGTCCAATTCTTCGCTATGATATGACAGCCATTGACTGCCTTGCTTAAGAAAGGAGCTCTTTTCCTGTGGACTCCCGATACTGAAACAACATTCCAAACACTGAAGCGAGCACTTGTCTCCGCACCAGTCCTCGCCTTACCTTATTTCAAGAAGCAGTTTGTCGTCAAAACTGATCCGTGTGATGTTGGCATTGGAGCTGTTCTTTCTCAAGCTGGCCACCCCATGGCTTTTGTCAGCAGAGCTCTCGGTCCACGCAATCAATATCTGTCAGTGTATGAAAAAGAGTATCTGGCAATCCTTTTAGCTGTCGAGCAATGGAGATCATACCTGCAACTGGGCGAGTTCGTGATTAGAACTGACCACAAGAGCCTAACAAACCTAACAGATCAACGCCTTCACACCGACCGGCAACACAAGGCGTTGACGAAAATGATGGGCTTGCAGTACACTGTAGTCTACACGAAGGGTATTTTGAATGGTGCAGCTGACGCGTTGTCTAGGAAACCACCAGCATCATGCCAGCTCTTTGCAGTAACGGCGTCTAAGCTAGCCTGGCTAGACGCTGTCGTGGCAAGCTACGTGGGAGATAGCTATGCACAGTCTATTCTTCAGAGATTGGCAATATCACCAGCTACTGATCACAGCTTTTCGTTGAGCAATGGCATCTTGCGTTTCGAGGGACGCATTTGGATTGGCGGTAACAAGGAGTTGCAGTCCTAGGTGATCTCAGCCTTCCACGACAGCCCACAAGGTGGTCATTCAAGATTTCCGGTTACTTACCGCCTTCTGGTATCTCTGTTCAAGTGGCCAGGCATGAAATCAGCGGTGCGGGATTATGTCCAGTCGTGTCACACATGCCAGCAAGCTAAACCGGAACGTGTTCACTCGCCAGGTCTCCTCCAACCCTTGCCAATTCCCAGTCAGCCGTGGGAGATTGCAACCATGGATTTCATCGAAGGGTTGCCTGCCTCGCGCCAATACAGCTGTATCATGGTGGTGGTGGATAAGCTGACGAAGTACGCACATTTCCTACCCTTGAGACACCCATATACAGCATGCAAGGTAGCCGAGACATTTGTCGATAACATCTACAAACTGCATGGACTTCCCCGATCGTGACCCTGTGTTTACGAGCAAGTTCTGGCAAGGTGTTTTTTGCGCTACAAGAACTCAATTGCGCATGAGTACGGCGTACCATCCAGAGATCGATGGCCAGACTGAGAGAGTCAATCAGTCAATTGAGTGCTACTTGCGTTGCTTCATCAGCTTGCACCCGCAGCAATGGAGCAAATGGTTGCCGCTATGCGAGTTTTGGTACAACACTAACTGGCACTCCTCGCTCGGCAAATCGCCATTCAAGGTGCTCTACGGGAGGTTGCCAAGGTATTTCGGTGTCACTACTGACTCGGTGGTTCCATCTCTCGATGTGCAATCATGGTTGCAGGAACTCCAGCTCGTCATCGGTTCAGTCCGCCAGCATCTCTTAAGAATGCAACAACGCATGAAGGCGCAGGCTGACAAGAACATGACGGGGCGCACTTTCCAAGTCGGCGACATGGTTTTCCTCAAGCTCCAGCCTTACATCCAGGCGTCGGTCGCGCGTCGCGCAAATCACAAGCTCGCCTTCAAGTTCTTCGGGCCATTCCGTGTCTTGGACAAGGTGGGCGAAGTTGCGTACAAGCTGGAGTTGCCGAACGAGAGCAAGATTCATCCTGTGTTTCATGTCTCTCAACTGCGGGCCTGCCTTGGACCTGGTCGCCAAGCTCTTCCTCACCTGCCTCTACCGGATGCTGAACTCCAGGTTCAACTTCGTGTTCTTCAGCGCCGTTTTCGTCAAGACGGCCTCCGCACCGTCGCGCAAGTTCTTCTTCAGTGTAGTGGCGCCTCCGCGGACATGGCCACATGGGAGGACGAAGAGGCGGTTCGTCAACAGTTCCCGCATGCTCCTGGTTGGGGTCAAACAAGAATTCAAGAGGAGGGGGGGGGGGGGATTGTCAGCGACCAAGAGATGCCATCTACTTCCCCTGCGCTCGTACCAAGGATGATGGAGGAAGAAGGCCAAGGCCCGTCTGCGACCCCAAGGCCCAAGAGGAACAAGACAGTGCCTTCGTGGTTGGCTGGCCCAGAGTGGTCCAGGAAGTGAGTCGGCCACAACAAGCTTCTCTATATAAACTGTGCGAGTGTGCTGATGATCGTTGGCTTGTAACGAATGATTGAACGGCGATGCCGTATGTAAGACTAGCTCGGGGGTGGTTGGGAGGATCGGGCTAGAACCCTAAGAATTCATGTGTTGTCATCGGCAATCTGAGAGTGAATCCATGCCTCTTACTGTGTCGATGTTTTCTCTTCCAAGCGTTCAATCCCACAAACTATAGAGACTTAGGGTGTGTTCACTTCCGGAACGAGGTGGAATGGAATGGAACGGTTCCGCACTTGGAACCTGTTCTTGTGTTCAGTTGTAGAATGGAATGGAATGGAGTGGTTCCTCAGAATGGAATATTTCCCTTAGATCCGGAATGGAGGGGTTCCTCCGATTCGGCCGGACGAGGTGGAGCAGCCGGCTAATCATCCAGTTTAGGATTAAGTTTAGCAAAAAATAATCAAACTTAGCAATAATTAATAAAAATAGGAAAAATTAATCGTGATTAGAAATAATTAATCAAGACTAGAAATAATTAATCAAATTTTGCAATGATTTCATTCTCATCCATTCTATTCCATTCTCATCCAATTCCAAAACTAAACACGAGTTCCGTGACATTTTTTTGTCCGAACTGAAAACAAGAATAAAATGGTTCCGTTCTGATGAAATGAAACTGTTCCATTCTATTCCATTTGGTTTCAAAAGTGAACACAGCATTAAGGGACCAGACCCGCATCAACCACGGACGAGCCCTAGCACAACCAATCCCAGCCCTTTTTTTGCATCATCACCGGCTCGTCACCGTACCCTTCCGTGCGTCGTAGTCTTGTCCCTGTCCACCGTGTCGTCGGCTGATGAATGTCGTGCATAGGTGTCGCGCCGCCCTATGGGGAATCTAGGCCACACCGGCTGCCCTCACCATCTCATGCTGCTGTCCGCCCGCACATGCTTCACTGACAGCAATGGAATACTGCTTGTACCAACGGCAAATTTTCTCCAAAATTGATTAGAGAAAAATGTTCAAAACTGCAGCATACGATGGTCATCCGAGGCAAAAAAAAACATCAACCTTTCTTTGGGTCGAACGGTGTGTTTGTGACAAATGACTACAAAATTATAATGGTACATGGCAAAGCCACAATCCGATGGTGTGTTTTGTTAAACGTCGAGAAATAATGATTTCATGTAACAACTTTTCCCTTGAAGAACTAGTTTCCCGCAATCTTTAAAAGTTTGTTGGCATCATCAAAGATTCAGCTTTTTTCCTTTGTATTTGATTATTTGCATGAGCACCATGGCCACGTTATTTTTTTTTGCTCCTTCTAGATTTCTCATGTGACAAGGATGATGGCCGTCTTTGGCCCCTTTGGTGAACTACAAGGGGAGTTTGAGATGGTCTGTCAATAGCGAAGCACAATTGGCTATTGAATGTTTTTCGTAACCATTGCTATCCACAAATCGACCCCTACATTTAAAACATCCGGACATACTAGCATTGTTACATTTTAGGTTCTTCTTCAAAACAGACCAAGCTGAATGCTCTTCCCAACATTTTTTTATCTGTTACTCTCTCTGTATTTAAAATATAAAATGTTTTAGCACAAGATATGTCCACATGTTGTAGAATCTTGCACTACGATGTGTCTAAATACATGTGGAAATATTTTGTGCTAAAACAACTTATATATCTTGTGCTAAAACATTTTATGTTTAAATACGGAGGGAGAGTAGTTGGTTAGGAGAACTTGTAGTGTTCTAGATCTTCTCAATTCAAGAAATCCATCGACGTGTCGTCGCAGGCAGAAAAATTAAAGTGCGAGAAAGAAAGACCCGAAGTAAACCAACACGCGTAGAAGAGACAAGAGAGGTCAAAGAAGCAGGTAAGCAAAGGAGCTCATATGCAGGCTATTTTCTCCATCCATATGGAAGCAAAGTAAGACCTGTTCCGTCATCACCAAGATGCCCATGCAGAATGCTTTTACTTTGTCCAATCATGTACGCGTTAGTCACCGCTCTGCCATAACAGACTTGCTGATAACAATAGTACTCTAATAGACCAGTCGTTTAGGTTAGTGAGTGGTATTTGTAGGTAGGGACCGAGCTGTAATTTCCGGGAAACACTGGGACTTTCTTGCAAAACAATGCGTGGTACTGTAGATAACATACAGTGTCGTGCGCGAATTGGTCGATCTAGGCCGTCCGATATCGATCGTACGGCTGAATTTAGAGCGCGGAGGGAGCTGTAAAATCTCCATCCATTATATATAGAGGTAATGCAGACGTTCCACATCACAGATATTCTACGCACACACCTCACCTAGCTAAACAAGAAAGAAAACCTTACTGTGGTGTTGCCGTGCTGGTAACCTTCGATCTCAAACCTAATGGTTGAACCAATTACTGTCAGCATCTTGGAACTCCTGTTATTCATGTTCGAATTGTCTGTGTATGATTGTCTTTCTAATTTCACCTTCACACGTGTAAACCTTCTTTGCAAGCCTTGTAGAACTTTAGCAGTTTACCTAAAGCAACAAAAGAGAATCAGATAGCAGATGAGTCCTTGGTCACAAATGTACTACAGAATTTGCTTCAGGTACAACCAAACACACGCGCACACACACCGAGTGATCGAGCAGATCTGCAGATGGGTTAGGTTTGGTGAACGTCAAAGCAAATGTATAGAGTAGCCAATCTGCATTCCAACCACAGCAAAAGGTAATATTCATATCTACATAATTATATATTGGTTCCTGCAAAAACAACTCCCCCAAGACCCCCCCCCCCCCCCCCCCCCCCCCTTAAAAATAAAATAGAAGAGAACATGAAAAGGTACTACTCACTCCGATCTGACTTAAATGTTGGAAGAGAGTAATGTAACACGTAAAACTAAAAGGCAGAATTTGCGTCAGTTTATTCGGACTGAAGGGAGTAGTACTACTCACTTCGTTTCTAAATATAAGAAGTTTTAACCTTTTTTTTCTTCAGATTCACATGTATCCACATATATTTAGACACATTTTATTGTGTATGTTCACTCATTTAAGTCTCCAACCAGTAAACATGTGAAAGTTATATTTAGAAATAATGGGAGTACTATATCTAATTTATTCTGGTTCACTTGTGTGTATGTCCACTAGAGCCTTTTGTGATGAGTTGCACCAACTATGTCTTCGCACATAACATAAGTAAGGTGGCGAAGCAAAGAAATGACAAGGTGAGTGAAATGAAAACAGACATATAACCAAAAGGAAACATCAACTGACCAGCTGAACAACCAAGATAGTGTCTTAGGTTTCGAAGAGAATGCATGCGACTCCATATGAAACTATTGTATGCTGATTTTTCTTAAAGAACACACATTGCAGGCTCAGCACAAAGGCTTATCTTTTGTATTCATGTGTGGCGACGGGTTCCAAACACATGTGAAAGGGAACTGGTCTTCCTGCCTGCACGAACTTGTCAACCATGGTCTCTTACTTGCTCACCTGCCAATTGCCAATGCTATATATATGCAAGTTCATTCGTTGCCTGGGTTGGAACTTTCGTTTTGCCTCTTGAGAGCTCTCTCTACCTTGTTTGTACATATGTATACACATATGTGCTGACATATGTAAAGCACATATGTCGTTGCTTCCCTTGTTTTGCTTCGTGATATCGAGCAGTCCTATATTTTGAACAGTCCAGTTCTTTGGGTTGGCATACAGTTGAGAAAGATCAATCAGGGTGCAAAGTGACGCGCGGGTTCTTTGAATTATCGACAAAGTTCGTTGTGGAGCTGCCTTGTGCTTCCTGAAGAAGACATAGGTACATACTGAAGATTTTTGTCACAGGTGCTTCAAGATGAGAGGTTTTGCTTGTGTTCATGTAGACAAGAGGCATCGAGTGGATAGAACTTTGTGAGTTTCTGCCCTCATCACCCCCCTGCCTCCATGTGCATGCTTAATTGCTAACTGCTGCCTCTTCCTTCAGTATGATCCGTTATTGTCTTCTGCATCATGCATGATGATAACACAGTTTCACTCCTACGGATATCTTTCCGTCAAACTTTTGTTGATGTGCTTCTCCAAGATTCTGCCTTTTGTTTTCAGTTTTTCCACGAAGTGTTGTTTTTCTTATAAGACGATGCAGCTTCATGTGACTTTGGTTCGCATTATAAGTTTGCGTTCAATTTTCACATTTGTTTTGTAGTGCAAATTATTCAATTATCAAGAAGCATGACTTTAGCTTCAGAGTGAGTAGAAAAGTATCTCATTCTGGCGAGTTTCATAGCACCAGTAACTTTCCGAGGTAGTAGTAGTAGTAGTAGTACGTTTGTATCGCTAAAAAAAGTACTAGTATTTTTGTAGTAAATAAAATAAATTGAAGTAATTAATGTGTACAACTAAGAAAACCCATTTCTCAAAAGCTGGCGTGTGATAACCAGATTTCTTCGTCATGTTGTTGAACTAACCTAGAAGAGAAGTAAAATATAGTCACCGAATCAATCACGGAGTTACATCACGGTTTGCTCGCCTGCTCTGACCTAGAGCAACCAATCAGAGTTTTCATGCAGTTTGGTGAAGACAAAGTCACAATCAATAAATTCAAAAAAAAAAAAGTCACAATCAATTAGTAGTAACACTGTTCTAGTTCAGGAGAATTGATCCTTTCTTCATGCGTGCCAAGTAAAAAGAATAATAGATACAGCCTAAGACTAGAATAGCAGGACAACCGAAAAGGGACAATACGGCAGGAAGAGAGGATGGAGTCAAAGATATATGTAGAGAAACCAACCGCGATATACTAGCAATTGAATAACTCATCGACAACGATGAGAAATCAACGCGTGATAGATGGTAAACGCTGGACCGTTAGGAGTACGCACGGTAGTACTAACTGTCCCTGATGACTTGTTCATAGATTAGGTGAAGGCTGTATCTGTGACTTTCAGTTTCAGGTCATGAAACTGGAAAAATAGCAGGGCGGGTGTGACGAATTTGATCATTGCCATTCGTAATCATAGGGTAAATTAACATAGGTTGAAATATATATACAACAAGGAAATCAACTCTCCGTAAATAAAATACTATAATTCAATTGGAGTTGATTTCGATCGTTTGTCTTTGAAATATTTACCTTGATGAAAACTCAGGTGCTTACGTGATAATATGTGTTGTTCAGGAACAATCATATCAAGAAGGGCTATGTGGGAAGCTGCTACGCCAAGGATCTCAAGTACAAGCCACTGGGAGCCCTCTTACCTGAAGGTTTCAGCAGCAAGATGTTCTATGTGAAGCTTGTCCTTCTCATCCTTATGTGCGGCTCCTTCATGGGACTTCTCCACTCGCCATCGATCCACCATGGCGACGACGAACACAGCACGCAGTAAGCAAAACACTTCAGATAATCGCGATCTTGGGGATCAGTGACGAACGACCATGCGTTAATGAACTATTTTCAATGGCCTGTCTGAAAATATAGGTCCCCTGAAGTTTTGAAGGTGATGTGGACATCGAACACCACCGATGAGCCGGACTCGGGGTACGCATCGAACGTAAGGATCGACTGGTCGCAGATCTCCATGGCAGTGCGACAGGTTGCTCGAGAAGGAGACGGGTTACGGGTAGGGCTCCTGAACTTCGACGGTGAGGAGATGGACCAGTGGAGGACTCTGCTGCCGGGGACGGCGGTGGTCTCCGGCGTGCACCTGGAACGCGTCTCGAGCAACGTCACCTGGGAGCACCTGTACCCGGAGTGGATCGACGAGGAGGAGCTGTACGCAGCACCGGCGTGCCCGGACCTGCCGGAGCCCGTGCCGGCGCCAGAGACACTAGAGTACGACGTCGTCGCGGTGAAGCTCCCATGCAGCGGCGCTGCAGGCTGGTCTAAGGACGTGCCGCGGCTGCACCTGCAACTGGCGGCGGCTAGGCTGGCCGCCGCGGGCCGAAAATCGGATGCGGTGCACGTCGTCGTGGTGAGCCGGTGCTTCCCGGCCCCGAACCTGTTCAGGTGCAAGGACGAGGTCATGCGTGACGGCGACGTGTGGCTGTACAGGCCGGACGTGGGCGAGCTCCGGCGGAAGCTCGCGCTCCCCGTCGGGTCCTGCAAGCTTGCCATGCCGCTCAAATCACTGGGTACGTACTTGTGCCGTGCCCGCCGAACATTAACAATGTCGTGTCATCGTTGCGGCCTTTTACTGATTGTGCGTGTGATTGACCGAACAGGGGAACCTCATGTGTCGTCGGCGCCGAGGCGGGAGGCGTACGCGACGATCCTCCACTCGGAGCAGCTGTACGCGTGCGGCGCCATGGTGGCGGCGCAGAGCATCCGGATGGCTGGGTCGGACCGAGACATGGTGGCCCTCGTTGACGAGACGATCAGCGCGCGGCACCGGAGCGCGCTGGAGGACGCCGGGTGGAAGGTGCGCACCATTCGCCGCATACGGAACCCGCGCGCTTCTCCCGACGCGTACAACGAGTGGAACTACAGCAAGTTCTGGTTGTGGACGCTGACGGAGTACGACCGAGTGATCTTCGTCGACGCTGACCTGCTGGTGCAGCGGCCGATGGAGCCGCTGTTCGGCATGCCGGAGGTGAGCGCGACGGGCAACCACGGCACGGTGTTTAACTCCGGCGTGATGGTGGTGGAGCCCTGCAACTGCACGTTCCGGCTGCTCATGGATCACATCGGCGACATCCAATCGTACAACGGCGGCGACCAGGGGTACCTGAACGAGGTGTTCTCCTGGTGGCACCGGCTACCGTCGCACGCCAACTACATGAAGCACTTCTGGGAGGGGAACACCGCGGAGCGCGCCGCCGCCAAGCGCCGCGTCCTGGCAGCCGACCCGCCGGTGGTCCTCGCTGTGCACTTCGTCGGGATGAAGCCGTGGTTCTGCTTCAGGGACTACGACTGCAACTGGAACGCGCCGGAGCTGCGGCAGTTCGCGAGCGACGAGGCGCACGCGCGGTGGTGGAAGGCGCATGACGCCATGCCTTCGGGCCTGCAGGGGTTCTGCCTCCTCGACGAGAGGCAGAAGGCGCTGCTGCAGTGGGACGCCGTCGAGGCGAGGAAGGCCAACTTCTCAGACGGGCACTGGAGGGAAAGGATAGCTGATCCTCGCCGGAGGATCTGCGCCGGCAAGCAGGGGTGCCGCCAGAGGGAGATCAAGGGCAGACGGGTGGAAGGGAACAGGGTTACCACGTCGTACGCCAAGCTCATTGACAACTTCTGATTTTTTTCCTTCTCAGAGCAGAACAACGCATCTCGCCCGTTGCATTCTGATCGAACGGCATATGTGCTGCCACATGCACGGACGCAGAAAGGTTGATTAGTTCCGGCGTCCGACGTGGCGGCCTGAGATGTTCAAGGTTGCATCATATGTTCACCCTTTTTGCGAGCTGGTGCAATGCTTGCCTCCGTGGATAAGAAATGTGTACTATCTTGGCCTTCTGATTGTGAAGGACAAGTTTTTAGGTCCCGTCCATAAAAAAATGTCTTAATTTATCCAGATTTATATGTATCTATACATTTAAGTCTCACAAATACGCACGTACATACACCACTATGACCGCATAAACGTAAACTCTACCACTATGAGCACCTCCGAGAGACTGGTGTCATACATGCAAATTAGGACAAAGTTGAACATTCTTTTACG
Organism: Poa annua; assembly: GCA_026929855.1. Lineage (NCBI taxonomy): Eukaryota > Viridiplantae > Streptophyta > Magnoliopsida > Poales > Poaceae > Poa > Poa annua. The sequence goes on along the minus strand of CM049429.1, from coordinate 62,630,095 downwards.
GACACATCGAGTAGTGAAAATTTGTCCCTAGAGTTGCTTTAGCAAAACTAAAGTTAATTAGAAAACACATCACAAGTTAGGCACTCATAAATAATTAGGTACGTACGCTACCCTAGTGAACTGACGTATTTTGATAAATTCACCGCATGCTTCTCGTTGGTATCACCCTACCACTAAAATAACAGCGCCGATTAAATTGTGAATTAGTTCTAAATAAATGCGATGACTTATACCAAGTCTAGTTTAAAACTGGATACCACAAGAAATCTAATGATATGTTCTATACTAAGTTCATGATTAGCTTCTACTTTTTCTTATTAATTTTATAGTTAATATGATTTAATAGTGACTCAAAAGTCAAATTACCAGCACATAGCAGGCATAAAACCGAACTAGAAGAAAAAGACGCGTGTTGTGGCGTCTGTCCTAATACGAACAATGATAGTTGAATAAAAAGAAATTTAGCGAGACTTTAAAAAATTGTATCAATAATAGATAAAACAATATCACTGTCTCACTAATTTAAAATACGATTACTCAGACATCCATACATAAACATAGATGTATAGACAAGGGAAATAACTATTTAGTTGTAATATGGTTAGAGGTACACCACTCAACAGAAATAACATGAAACCCCTCCCCCTCTAAAATTTACACTTAGTTCAACGACAATTATAAAATTTCATGAAAGTTCAGTTGTGTACATGGTTCTATAATGATTTGAAAAAAAAAGTTTTGATCAAAGACCCAACAATATGTAGATATTGTATGATATGATGAATCTTGCAAAATTAGAGAGATAGATTAGCCAAGATTTGATTAGCCATTGAGGTCCTACATTGAAGGTCACCGATTTTAATATAATTAAATCAAGTAAACTTTCCTGACACAAATTATGCCAAAGTCAATAATATTAGTTGGCATAATTAAATCAAGTACAAACATATGTATATATTCAATATAATTTTCAAACTGAATTTAAACCATGAACTTTAGATAAATAATGTGAGCTAAGTGGGGTATAGCATGTTGTTGACATATGGGAGAATGAGACGGCTCCAATTTCAGGGAGCTTAGTATTTAGAAAGAGATGGAAATCCCTTTTTCTTTCACAGAAATTTAGGAGATAAGTACAAACATATGTATATATCCAATATAATTTTTATAAACTGAATTTAAACTATGAACTATGAATAAATAATGTGAGCTACATGGGGTCTACCATGATGTTGACGTGTGATTATGAATTATAAATAAATAGTGTGAACTAAGTGGGGTGTAGCATGATGCTGACATGTGGGAGAATGAGAGAGCTCCAATTCTAGGGAGGTTAGTATTAAGAAAGATGTGTACTAACATAGCAAATGTCCATCAATTTTATGTGAGTGCTTACACTTGTAAAACCCCTTCTCTACTAGATTAGATTTCACTATGAAGAAAATATTGGATCCTCCTTGTTCTATGATATAAAAGGTCTCAAACGGCTTGGCCATGTACTGACTCCACAATCGTTCCATCCCGATATTCTCACTGTGTTCGGCTGTATGGTTCCTGCCACCTGGCCGATAAGATTGTGTCATTAACATGACTTGATTGTCTCCCTTTAATCACTTTTCCTTTCTTACGACCATCTCATTATCCTCCTTCAAATCCAAACACAATTTCTTGTGCCAAGCCTTACCTCCCTATTCAAATCGAAACCACTTTGTGTATACCATCCTTACCACTGCATCCTTTTCTCTTGTCATCTAACCTGCATTGGTATAACAACCAACATGGCTAGGGCTATGTCATTATCCTCAACATCGACCTCAAACTCTCAAGGATCTGTGATATCAATCCCACTACAACAAAAACGACACGTAACGACGCTCTACATTTGACGCTTTTTAATTCGTGTCTACATGGACTATCATTCGGTAAATAAAGACTCTTTGTAGGACGTTTTGGAGGGCGTCTTGCCGTGCACAGGGTTCTCCGCTCTTTTATTGCACAAAAGTAATCCAGAAAACCACTCCTCAATTTCCACAAAACACAACCGTGCAAACCTAGCGCCGCCGCCAATTGGATCGCCGCCAGCGGCGCCTCTTCGTCAAATCTGCACAACGGCTGGACACTCCTCTCTACTCGCATCCGATGCATCCTATCTACCCGCTGGTAATCGTCCACTCGATACCCGTTTTGGAGCGAGTATCATTTCACCAGCCCATGGCGGCTCGCAGCCATCCCACTCCACTTGGTTGAGGACTTGAGGCTCATCAGGTGTGTTCCTGTACTAATTAATCTCAGCATGTATGTATTTTCTTTTCAACTATGCATTATTTGGTATGTTTTTGTGTGGATGTGTTATGAGTTATGACGATCTGCAGTATTTCTCCCCCCTTTGTTCAATCTGTCTAACTTCTAAATTTCAGGATGTCAGCATGACCGGGCACGAATTGGATGAATGATATCATGAACTAATGCAAAGTTGGATCATGTTTCATGAGATGTATCCTAGATTTTTTTCACATAAAGCTTTCAGTAGATGTACTTAGACCAAGTAGACTTACCGGTAATTACTAACCTCTAAATATTTCTGTATTGTACAACTGCACTATCTGTGCAGACAAAGTGCTGACAAATTCATTTGGTAGCATTTTCAGGTTAATTTAGTCTTGACCTTGTTTGAGTAATCGCTACTACCAGTGTTGTAAGCCTAATGAATACATTGTATAGCTCAGGTTTTTAATCACCTTTCACCATAATTTTTTCATTTCAATTATCTCCAATCATCTCTGTTAACCATAGTTTTTTGACAGGTTTTAACTACATGCATCAAAGCTCAGGTTGTACTTCCTAGAACCGAGTTCACAAGGTTCCGAAGATGCATCATAAGGATGTTGCTGTATCAGGCAGGTAGTAATTATTTCTTAAAGCTAATAAGGAACGTAAATATGTAGCTTTAAATAAAATTTATTCGTACGTGCTAAGTATCATTTCTAGTTTAGCTCTTCTGCGGTACTGTTATAAACTGATGTTTTCCACTAAATTCTTTACCTATGTTTTTCTTCACGAATTAGATTGTCCCATGCAGAGTTATAGTTATAGTTATGTTCCAACTGAAACCCCTGATGCTATGAAAGGTTGATGCAATGCAATGGTTCAGTATCCGCCTGAATACGTAACTAAATGAATAATTGTTTTTTAAAGAAAAGTCAGTGATACTTCAATTTTTATGCAGAAGTTTTTTACAGGGATTATTATTGAATCACACGAAAAGACCAGAAGAAAAATCTACAGGATGCAAGGAAGACCTTCCGTGTTGATGTACATGCAAAAAGCTTAGATAGTTTCCAACTAGTTAGAAGTATCAGTATATGAGTACTTGAGAGATTTTGTTTCATGTTGTCTTTGCCCTCCTTTTTGTATACATGTACAATTCAGTTGTAATGATGTTGGTTAATATATTTTTCCCTGAATTGCACTACAGTTGTCTATGATCTGCAAGTTACTTGAAATACGTATTTTAAAGGTTGGCTACATGAGGCGATAATTTCTCATTTTAAATAATGAAAAGATCTCCCCCCATTAGCACGCCTCAAACCGACTCATTGGTTGGTAGAGACGTCGTGTAAGTGCAGCTTTGTGGTCAGCTCCCCATTCGTCTCTATCGACATAAACATGCTTTATAGAGCGTCTCAGTTTTTATAGACATGCTTTTATGGACGTCTCTATGTTATTTGAGACGTGGATAAGGAGACGGATAAGGAGACGCTCCTATGACACTTTCTGTAGGCGACTCTATAGCTGAATAGAGATGCTAAATTTTGTCCTTATCATCTAAATTGAACATCTCTAGGTGCCTTTTGTGTTGCAGTGTCCCCACTCTGATGCGCAGTTACTTGCCTAGGACCATGTCATCATCCTTGGCATCGACCTCAAACTATTGGGAAATATGCTCTCCAATTCTTTCTTCGCTTGCCCTCATTCATCATTCCCAATGGAAGGTCAAAAGCCCGAACCTAGACCAGAATGGTTTGAAATCCATACTGACATAGCCTTATGAACAGTTAGTAGTCTTCCACCACCGATCGATAACTCCTTCTCAAACACACATGCCCTCTCCAGCGCCTTCCACTTCCCCGACTCATGCCTGAACGCGCGAAGATCAACATGTTATTGAACATGATCTTTGCATCCAACACCTTTGAGCAGGCCCCACACATGACCCAACGTTTGAGTAAGGTCCCCCACATGCGCAAGCTTCTCCCACATAAGTTTTTCAGATTACCTGTGGCTCAGTCGCCCTCATACCGATCCATTCCATCCAATCTTCACCCCCCTGCCTGTCCACCCGAGACCGTTTCAAGTATTTACCAATCTTCCACGAAAACCATCGCCACACTTACAAATTCTAGAGAGAAAAAAACTAGGGTTTGGTATTTTACGATCGCGTGCCCTAACACACATGGAAGGCTCTGAGTGGATGTTGGGAGATCAACAAGGCCAAGAGTTGTTAGCCCGACATGCGAGGTGGACACCAAAACTTTAAGAAGAAAGCATGATGAGATGCGACGATAGTCGATGGATGTTATCACCCTAAACGAGGAGAGGACTCCGAACGGTCACATGTGGGACATACACTAGATGAGCGAACCAGTGGTAATTGCCAAGCGGGTAGGCATTTTGTCAATGGTACATGGCCACCTAAAGAACACCATCACTCGCGACTTTGAAGCCAATAGGCAATAGCCATACAACCATGCCGTCAGAACATCACAACAACCGTCCCCTAAGCTAAGCTTGGCGGGGTGGGCCAACCAGATACTCTTTCCATTCTTAAGTATAAGATGCTAGGTTTAGACGTGGGTATGGACAGCCCGACACAGCCTAGAAATCTTACGCCGGGTCACGGCGTACTCAAAGCTTGAATTTCAGGCCAACAACATGACTTTAGCTAGTATCGGGATGGACCAGTTGGGTCTCCTCGGGCTTTGTCGGGCTCGCGCCGAGCTAAACGATCGGGTCATGCTCAACCTACATTTTAGGTCCCTCGTATGTTGACTTGATAAGGATTTAAACAAGTGAAAACACACTTTAAAACGTGTCTATGAACGTCTAATTTGAGTGCGGAGAAGTTAAAACATCTCATTTAGCGAGTGAGGCCACATTCTCATATTCCTCATGTTCCACGGCCCACGTGCCCAAGCCCCGATCGCTGTTTCAAAAAAAAAAAACACAAGCCCCAATCGCCGATCGCCACCGTGCCGCCTTCCGTACGGTTCGGAGCGACCTACAGGCTACAGCCGCTCAGGGCACCCCACGTGCCACCCTCACTGTCCATGAGGGCCCACAGCCTGGAGAGGGCGCACAGCACGACGACACTTGACACAAGTCGTCGTCGCGGCGGCAGCTGTGCCGCACTCAGTTACTGCTCTCGACATTCCCTCCTCTCTTCCTCGACCAAACCAAGAGCACCCCGCGTGTTCTAGCCGTCCGTCCGTGCGCACTCCCCCAATCTCTCCTACCGGACCTCCGGGCGCCACCGGCTCCGCTCCGTCCCGGGCTCGGGCCGAACGGGCGGAACCCTAGCAAGGGCTCGGCGATGCCCCTGTGGTGGCCGGGGAGAAAGTCCAGGTCCAAGTCCAAGCAAGGGGCCGGCACGAACCCCGCGCCCGCGCCGCCGGCCGCCTCCGCGCTCTCCTCGCCGCGCCAATCCGTCGACGTCTCTACCTCCTCCGCGTACGCGTCCGCCTGCGCCTCCCCGTTGCCGTCCACTCCGCGGCGGGCCGCCGTCTCGCGATGCCTTGGCGGCGCCGGAGGAGGAGGGACGGGGCTTCTGCAGCCGGAGCGGCGGGGGCACCCGCTCCCGCGCCCGGAGTCCAAGTCGTCCCCGCTTCCTGTAGCGTCCCCCCGAGCGGCTCCCTGCGGGGGCTGCACGTCTGCGGCGGCGTCCGTGTCCAGCGCGAGCTCCTCGGAATCGTTTGATGACGAGGAGGATCACCGGATTTACAGGTAATTGGGCTACGTGATTGTCTTTTATGACTTTTTTGTTGTTATTATTAGCGTTATATATATTGCCACGTTTCAAACCGTTACTAGCTATTGCTGAAATTTGAGAGGACGACTCAGGGGAATTGAGAGATTGTTGATTGTGTGGGTGAAACTGCCTACGAACTCAGTGACTGAACGCCTATGATCTCCTAGTAGGGGTTTAAGTTGAGAGCCAACTCCAGCTCCAGGGAGTGACAAGTGAGGCTTCGCACCAACTACAGCCGTTGACCTCTTCCGTGCTTGTTCTGCCTAGTCTGTTCATGACCAGTAGTTTTTTTGTGAGATGTTCAGGACCACTATCTTTGTTTAGTAAGATGCCGTGGACTTGGGGGTAAAAGTCCCAAAGCGCGTGAGTCGTTCAACCATACTACTTCATTATTTATACTCTTGATTAGATTGTCTACTCTAGACCATCCAATAGGAAACGGTGTCGAGGTCCCAATGATAAGGACATCATTGTTTAATCTTTGCAAGAAATGATGCACATGAAATAGATTTTATTTATTACGCCATGTTAAATTTGAGCACAAGGATGCTGTTTCCCCCCTTCTCTCTGTACTCTGTAATTGTGGAGGAATTTTATAAGCCTGTACTGTTCTCTGACAGTTTCATGTTGCATTCCTTGTATATTCTGTGATATTTACTGTTGGTTGGTTCAATCTCTAGATATACAGATCCGTGTGTCTACTCTAGAGGGAGGACTATGCCACCTGATGGGCATAAGGGCATGGTGGAAGGCAAGCACTTTGCCTCATGTAGTGCTCTCCAGGAGCACAGCAAATTCTTTGAGGTACCAATCAACAACGTTGGAGAAGTGCATCCGCAAAGCTTCGAGCCGTCAACAAGTGCAGCCAGTCGCTCGCTTGGCAGAATGCCCGATGATGCATTCAGTGCAAGAACAAGAAGTCTTTCCCCCGGGCCTAGGGGACATGATTTGTCTGCCAGTGATGCAAGTCAAAGAGATTTTGGTTTCAGCCCAAGGTCGCCAATGAAAAGGATAGATGATCTGAGGATCTCACCTCAGCCCTTGCCTCTTCCTCCGGTCCCAGCTTCTAGCCTGCCCCTCCCTTCATCTAGCATTGCTTCTACCCAATCCCAATCACAGTGGAAGAAGGGGAAGCTGTTAGGTTGTGGTACATTTGGCCATGTGTACCTTGGATTCAACAGGTATGAAGGTGCAAAGTACAATGCTATTATTTACAATGAAATTTCAAACATTCATATGGAACAAACTCCCATACTGGGTTCCTATTGCAGTAAATTGCAGCATACTACAAATGCAGCTCATGCATGCCCATTGTCAGATTGTTTTGTCATTTTTTGTAAACCAAAGTACTCTAATCTGGACTTGCATGCATTGTTTCATACTTATGGACACATGCTCAACATGATAAGCTAGTAAGGGAAATCATAACTGTTAGATATATATGGTTCTAAACTTCTCATTGTCCTTAACTGAAAAGGTGGTGTATGTTTCACGTTTTAGCACCAGATGTGAAAATGCCTTGGAACTATCTGTGATATTACTTCATTCTTGACGCCTCTGTTGTTGATCTTAACTGTGCTATGCAGTGAAAGTGGGCAGTTTTGTGCAATCAAGGAGGTACAAGTTATTTTGGATGATTCAAATTCGAAAGAACGCCTTAGGCAGTTGAATCAGGTTATTTTCTTACCCCATCTGATTGTCAACTGTATTTAATTTATACCTGGTGCATGCAGCAATCCACTCTCGTGACATGTTGTGCACCAGGTATCTGGTCGATTTTCTTTACTAACTTGTTATCTACGTTTTCAATTGCCAGGAAGTAGATTTGCTTAGTCAACTCTCACACCAAAACATTGTGAAATACTATGGAAGTGAACTGGTAAGGTTCATGTGATAAAGGAATACACTACCATTTGAGTGTTGCGTAGGCACAATATTTGTGTTTGACCCTAGATGTTTTTGTCATGGGTCCTTGACGGCATATTTTTGTTCTGTGTCACATGATCTTATGTTAATTTTTTACTCACATAGTTCCGCGGAAGATAATGGCTGGCAATGTGTCTAGATGCTATGAAAAAAATTCTCTCAGAATATTAATTTTGGTTCATTTGGACATGATAGGTAAACTGTTATCCTAATGGTATAGTAGGGCTGAAAGCTTCACCCCAATTTCCCTTGGATTTTCTACTTTTTTCACTATCTCTGTATTATATTAAGTACTCCCTCCGTCCACAAATAAGTTTCTCAACTTTGTCAAAAAGAAGATGTATCTAGACATGGTTTTGTCTAGATAAATCTTCTTTTTGACAAACTTGAGACACTTGTTTGTGGACGGAGGGAGTACTTAACATTTTGTATATAAGCATACGCCTTGAAGAACTGATTATCACTTACCAAGTTACGTATTATTCTGGGCAGACTGATGAAGCTCTCTCCATCTATCTTGAATATGTTTCTGGCGGTTCCATACATAAATTACTAAGAGAGTATGGTCCTTTTAGGGAACCTGTGATTCGTAACTATAGTTGGCAGATCCTTTCTGGACTTGCCTATTTGCATGGTAGGAATACTGTGCACAGGTACTGTAGCGTAAACTATCGTTCTATTTAATTTTTTTCTTGGTCAGTATTTAATGCGAAGCTAACTCCATAATGCTTTGCTTGGCAGAGACATAAAAGGAGCAAACATACTTGTTGGCCCTACTGGCGATGTCAAACTTGCTGACTTTGGTGTCGCTAAACATGTATGCAGTTTCTCTTATTTTGTACAAGGGTTTTGTATTTGCACATGTGCAAGTCATTAGAAAAACACATTCACACATCCACACAAGTAATTAGCTTGTCTCCCTTGCCAGTCAGGGAATAATGTTTGAATATCTCACATATATTTGGGTTTGAACATAATCACTTGCAACATTACATTGAGAGTAGTCAAAGTATGTTTTGTGCTTTCTGCTGTCATGCTTTTTCCACAAACTCCAGAAACTTTCCTCAGTATAGGGTCAGTCAATATGTTCTGTATGATTAAAGCAACTTATAGATGTGGTCTTTATTTATATCATTCCCTGCAATTGACAAGGGAAATTTGCCATAATTTTGTTTCCTCCATCTCACTTTATTGCTTATGATGAAACTTAAAACAGATAACATCTTTTGCTGAAATACGCTCTTTCGGAGGAAGCCCGTACTGGATGGCTCCGGAGGTATGATGTTTTCCAGTCATGGCATTTGAATACTTCTATGTGTACGATTTCATGCCTGAAAATTATTCCAAAATCTGCAGGTCATAATGAATAAAAAAGGGTATAGTCTTGCGGTTGATATCTGGAGCCTTGGTTGTACAATTATTGAAATGGCGACTGCTAGACATCCTTGGCATCCTTATGAAGATGTATGCTTTTAGTTCATGTTATACTTTGACGAAAAATTTATTCTTGCTTGGATATTTCATTTTGCTCCTGAGTAGTTCAAGTAACTGGCACTTGTGGTACCGGAGGTGCAGCAATCTTCTCTGATCCTTGTTCTTGCAGGTACCTGCGCTATTTAAGATTGCAAACAGTAGAGATACACTAGAAGTTCCAGAAAGTATTTTGAAAGAAGGGAAAGAATTCCTGAGCTTGTGCTTAAAGCGTGATCCAGCTCAGCGCCCCTCTGCAACACAGCTACTAGGTCACCCTTTTGTTCATGACCATCAAGCAATAAGAGCCGCAAAATGCAGAGCAACTCCGTTGAATAATGGACTATCTTCCTCTTTGGAGGCAAGGCATAAAAAGGCAATTCCTCTTTATACAAGCTTTCTGCCCATTTTATTGTTTGTTTTCGAAGAGTTCTTGACATTTTCAGATACTGTGTTCTGCTCTTTCCAAGTACTAGTAGAAAAATAAATACAAGCTTACTTTTAATGCTAAACTGGAAACTTAATCTCGTGTAACGATTGTTATTAACAGTGCAGTATTTGGTTACAAATCACTGTGAATATTCTTTAGATAATCCTGTCTTTTGGTTATCACTGTGAATTTTATTTGCATTTTAGGATTTAAGAATTTGAACTTAGGTCAAATTTACTCAAATCATCCATTTGAAATTTGAATTCATTTAAACTAGTCAAATTTGAAATTTAACAGTGTTAAAAGATTCTACATGTCAAGGTCTTTCCAATGGTATAAAGTTTGTCAAATTTGGCTATGTGGATAAAAAGTTATGATGGTTCAAAGTGGCAGGGGCTTTTTTGCTAAACTACCATTTAATTCTATTCGGAATAAAATTCCAGAAATAGGCCGGACACGTGGCGTGCTGTGATTAGCTGAAACTAGGGTTAACAGGGACCGCTGGATCGCACTTAAAATGAACGCACCGGATCGTACCGTACCTTTTCGAGACGGAGCTGATCGTGGCCGTACGTGCAGGATCGAACGGTTGCTGTTGTTTTGACCGAAACCCGGCGGCGGGCTTCGCCGGAAAATGGCCATGCGGTGGCCGGCGGCTCGGCTGCAGGCGGGGGCGGCGCTCCAGTGGCGTTCCTAACTCGGGGAGGACACGGGGAGACGCGGCGCGGCAAGGTGGCGACGATGGAGATTAGGGCGTCGAGTAGTTTGTCCCGGAGCGGAGGCGAGACACGGCCGGAGGCACAACTTCCCCGACGAACTTCGGTCGAGCTCGAATCCGAGGTTTGGCTGCGGGAAAAAAATCAAAGAAGCGGTCGGGACGACCGGCTGAACGTAGGCAAGAAGTGGCTGAGGATCTAGGGTTCCAGGGTGTGCAAACCTCACCGGAAAAGAAGAACTCGCGGCGGCGGCGATGTGGATTCCGGCGAGCATTTACGACAGCCTTGAGGCACGAACTCAGAGGGGGAGAGAGGGGAAAGGAGGCCGGGGTTGTGGAAATTTAAAAGAGGCCGCGAGTACGTCGTGGGGTGCTCGAGGGAGCGAGGAGTGGGGCGGGATCATGGGCGCGGTCATGGCGTCTGTGCTCCTGGTCGTGGCAGCGGTGGAGGAAGAAGGCCCCGACAGGTGGGGCCCACCTGTCATAGACAGAGAGGAGGGTCTGCTACGCTGGGACGCAACTGGGCCTCTAAGCGTCGCACGGGCAACAAGTAAGAGCTGGGTTGGCCTATATAATCTTTTGTTTTTTCGATTCTTTTATTTTCCCTTTTCTGTTTTCTGATTTATTTTATATCTTTTGTTTTATTTATCCAAATGAGTTCAAACCAATTTCTATAGTTTTGTATCAATCATATCTTCCATTTAACCATCAAATAGTACATGTGGACTAAACCCCACACCCCCACCGCCGGCCAAGGGAGCCGCCGGCCCTAGGTGGACCCCATTTGGCCCACCTAGGATGGCCCCTTCCCAATCCGCACCAAGGGGGGAACTTCCCCCCCCCCCCCTCTTGGGCCTTCTTTCCACCAGAAAGACCATTTAGGGAAATCAGCCTTTAAAAATTCGCAAGTAAATAAATAAAATTGTATTTAACTATTAATTACACTAATTAATATTAAACACATATTATATAATTTATTCCGACTCCGAAAACTATTTCGTCGCCGCCCGATCTCCATCGGACCATTCCCGGGACGTTCCCGGCGTTCTCTATTCCTTATTTTCCTTTCTGGTAAATATGTCGAATACCATTAAGTGTGTTACCCTAGCGGTTCGATATAATAACATACATGATCGAGACCGCTCTTCGATCAATGTTTAATTCGTGGGTCTGGCCTCCTTGAATTAACCCATGTGATATAACGAATGACTTTTGTCGATCAAAGCTAGACGTCGAGTCTTAAACCTTTTTTCATAGCGATACTTAGCATGTACGAGACTCGTTCATAGATATCTCCATACCTATCTTGATCACGTTACCGACAACACTACCTTCTACTCGTCCATGATCTTATGTCCGGGTGACCTAGTCACATGCTTGCAAGCTCATTTGACATAATCTCACCAAGTGGACCCTAGAGTATCTATCCTGCTATGCGGGCTGACAAATCCCGCTCTTGATCCCTTGTCTCAACTATTCCCTTCCGATACCTGAGAAGAACACCTTTATTGTCACACTATTAAGATATGACGTTTGATGCAATCAAAGTATTTTTCAGGAATAACAATAAGAGTTGATTTCATGGTCGAAGGCGTAATGAGTACGTCCTTCAAATATGTTGGGTATGTTCATCACATCGTTCTACCAACGATATGACTCCATTGTCAACTGACGCCATGTCACATGATCGGGAAACCTCTATCATCATTTGCACAATGAACTACTCTTAGTAGAGGCTACGAGGGACCTGGTTGTTTACGTATCACACGTGTATTAATGTTTTTTCTTAATACAGTTATAGCATGACACGAAAACATATTATGCACAAACGAGATATGATAAATAAAACACTTTAAGAATTGCCTCTAGGGGATATTTCCTTCATAGACGACATTCCAACAGTTTCTCAGGCTTCTTCTTCCATGATGATCAACCTAGTGGCATTCACCATGGTCCCGACACCTTGTCATCACCTAAGTGCAGGTGTGGTCGAAGATGACCACACTGAAGACGCTTGTGGTCTCCTTCTTGAAGGTGAGGAACTGTCCTATCTTCAGCTAATAGGTGATGGCGAAGGTCGGCCACCCCTGGTCGACGATTTCCTTGTAGCCCTCCTTCTTGGTGGTCATCCTCCAGCTGCAACCAGTGTTGATGTGGACGACGATGCTCAAATGGATGGTACCGAACCACTTTACGAAGGCGGCAGGGATTGGCAGCTTGCCCAAGGTCGGTTAGAAGATGATCATGAGAAAGTGTAGCGGACCATCCTCGTCGTGGACGATGCCGACGTTAGCCGGCCTTCCTCGACGCCTCTTGGCCGATCGAACCACGTCGGGAACCTCTGCATGTGCGCCTAGGTCAACCGACAGACTCTACACAAAGAAAACAAGTCATTAGATGCACACGGACAACAATTAGATGCAAGACAACAATTAGATGCGAGTACATCAATTAGCGAGGCCTCATACATTGGGTCACACGAGATTATCCACAAACTAAGTCTAGTGTGCAAGGAATTACACACACAACTAGGTTTGAGGGCAACCCCTTGCCTTCCATAGTGCCATATTTCAATCAATAGCAAGACATAAGTATGAAGTGAAAGCCATGCACATGGTGTCATTATACAAATGCTAGTGTACACTACAAATGCTACTTAGTTTATTGGCCTGATCTAGGGCTACTCATCACAAATTGTACTTAGCTCAAATTCCAACCAGTGTACATTACAAATGCCACTTAGTTCAAACATTAGATGAATCTCCTAAACTACATCCAGGGCTACTCATCACAAATTGCCCCGATCCTTTTGACCTTTTTCTTGTTTACTTCAGTCAGTTTGAGCAGATCGTATATGACATACTCTAAATTTCTCTTTTCATCTCTAAGACATTTTTCCTCGGTCAGCAACACCTCTCTTCGACCTCCCATTCATGTATCTTAGAACTCAACACTTGTGGTTGAGTTTGTTGCATGTTCTTCAGTATAGCAATTTGATTCTTCAACTCCTCCAGTTCGTCTTATGCTCAGTATCGAACAAACTGTGGCTACTTAGAAATATCACAAAATGCTACACATCAAAGCAAGCTAACAATGCAACTACTACTGCAAAGTCCCCTTCTCCTTTTTACATCTACAGTATAGTGGTGAAGTTCTGAAAATCTAAATCCAATACAATCCTAATGAACACATGAGGGTAAAAAACGCCCGTCAAGCACGAACTACCTCGGTCAAACTTCTAGCAGATCCAATCCTAATCCAAACATAACGAACTACCTCGGTTGGAAGCCTATCCTAATGAAAACCCTAGCAGATCCAATCTGCATGTACTAAGAAATGGCACAGCAAGGCGTGTTGTCGCTGAACTACGACGAAGATAAGGGGAAGATGGAGCTTACCGCCATTGTCGATGTCGAGCAGGGGCTCGAGGTCGCACCCGAAGTTGAGTAGCGGGTTGTTGACGTGGAGTGCAGGTTGTTGCCAAGGTCTCGATCGTTGTCCCTGTCGTCTTCTTCTCTGGTCCCGCTCCTGCTCCCTAAAGCAGTGCGGCGGATTGGTCGGAAGTAGAGCAACTGGCGTGGCGATGTGACAGTTTGGGGGTGAGAGTGAAGGGACGAGTGAGAGGAAGGAGCGGGGCGTTGAGCCGAGTTATGGCGCGAGTGAAAGAGCATTTTTCCCTCATGTGTGGTTTTGGTAATTGAATGACAATCTCTATGGACTAATGTTTACTTTGAGATATCATTATAGATCATGTCCATGGAATTGTGGAGTTCATGTGTTGGACTTTTGAAGCTTATGTGTTGAGTGAAGCTTATTGCAAGAATATCTTGAAGATTCAAGACATCATCTTAGTGAAGAAAAGATGAGTTGTGCAAGACCAAGAGAAGCTTTCTCGAAAAGATCCTATGCTTGGTGCTTGCAATGGATACATGAAGATGAAGCTAAGCGTGACTCTCCCATTGTGAGCATGGTGGAGTATTTGGAGAAGTCTTCATCAAGCAAGTGATTGGACGCGCAATTAAGAAAGATGTTCCACTTGAAGAGATCAAGATAGTCATCATCCAACTCAAGTGGAATGCTCAAGGCAAAGGTATGATCTTGATAGAGCTATAGGATAGATATGCGTACTATCAAGAGGGACTCTCAAGTTAGTAACTTGATCGCATTCTTGTGGAGAGCTCAAACCTTTGCATACTTGGCATATCATGTTTCTTGGTTCTTATTTGGCTTTTATGTTGGTGAGGAATTAGAGCTTGGCTTTTGTCGGGTAGTCATCGTCGCTATCTTTCCAACAAAATTGGTCTCACCTCATTTGGAGTTCATTTGCAAAAGTTACAGCAGTTTTCGTTTCGGTGTTCTGCTGATTCGGATTATTGGGGCCGGATATTCCGCCCTACCGGAATTTCCGGTTCCCCAGCTCATCCAAGAAAATGGCTAAGGAAAGGAGGAAAAGGGTTCTGACTCCAGTCGGAAATTGTGCTCGGAAATTTCCATATACCGGAATTTCCGAGTGCCCCCAGAAAAGTCCTCCAGAAATGGCTAAGGAAAAGTTTGGTTTTGCTTCTGACTCCAGCCGGAATTTCCGAGCTCTCTTAGACCGGAATTTCCGGGTGACCGGAATTTCCGAGTCTCTCCAGACCGGAATTTCCGGATGACCGGAAATTCCGAGTCTCACTTATACCGGAATTTCCGAGTGTCGAAACAGCCAACGGCTATATTTCCTGGAGGGGTATAAATACCCCTCCCCTTCTTCTTCCCCAGAAAATCCAAGGCATCACGACTTTCCCCTCTCTTCTACTCCATTGTTGACCTTTGAAAGCTCACTTCCCTCTCAATCCCTCCATTGAATCTTCCATATTCTTTAGGGCAAGTTGAGAGTAGATCTAGATCTACAATCCTTCTCTCCTCTAAGTGAGGGGAACTTAGTGGATCTAGTTCTTGGAGTTCCTTTGTGGTTCTTCTTCTTTGTTCTTCCTCTCTTCTCCCCCCATAAGCATTAGTTGCTTTTGGTGGGATTTGGGAGTGAAGGATTTGACTCCTTTGTGGTTTCCTTTGATCTTCCTCTCTTATTCCCCCATAAACATTTGTTGTTGTGTTGGAATTCGAGAGTGAAGGACTTAAGCACTTCGTGTGCTCTTGCCATTGCATTTGCATCGGTTTGAGCCCTCCACGAGGATTCGTGGTGGTATTACTTGTGAGCTTGTTACTCTTGGGTCTTTGGACCCTAGACGCCTTTTGTGGCCGGCCTTTTGTGGCCAAGACCTTTTGTGGTCAAGACCTTTTGTGGTCAAGACCTTTTGTGGTCACTTGAGAGCCCCCAATTAAGTTGTGGGTGTGTGCCTCAAGAGTTGTACGGGATTCGATCTCCGCCCCAAAGGAGATCAATAGTGGAAGGTGAACTCGAACCTTTTGTGGTTGAGTTCATCAGGAGAAGAAGGTGAGCCTTTGTGGCGTTGCGGCTAACCTGTTGTGGTAGCGCACACCTGTCCAAACGAGACGTACACCTTTGGGTGGAACTCGGGAATACATCCTCGTCTCCACGTGCCTCGGTTATCTCTATACCCGAGCTCTTTACTTATGCACTTTACATTGTGATAGCCTTCGTGCTTGAAGTTATATATCTTGCTATCATCTTGTTACTAGTATTGCTTAGCTTAAGTTGTTGGTGCACATAGCTGAGCCTAGTTGATATATCTAGGTTGTATGCTTGTTAAAGTAAACCTCTAGTTTTATTCCGCCTTTATCAAGCATACCGGAATTTCCGGGTCATTCGCGTACCGGATATTCCGGCTACTCGGAATTTCCGGTCACTCTTGGACCGGATATTCCGGCTCCTCGAAAAAGTTTTAAATCGCCTATTCACCCCCCCCCCCTCTAGGCGACGTCTATCCGTTCAATTGGTATCAGAGCCAGGTTATCTCATTATTAGGACTAACCGCCTAGAGCTAAAGATGTCGTTTATAGATTTAGTGCACAATCCCTTTTATAGATTCGATGGCACAAATTATGATGTTTGGAAAATTCGCATGCTTAATCTTTTTAGAGACATGGGTTCTAATTTAGAGAGTATTGTAGATATGGGTTTTTCTCCTCCAAAGGATTCTCAAGAATTATCTTTAGAGGATGAGAAAAACTCTTATCTCGATACTCTAGCATCTAATAATCTCATATGTGCTTTGAGCGATGTAGTGCTTGCGTCAATCATGCCTTTTCGGAGCGCTCATGAATTATGGACAAAACTTCAAGATATATATGAGGTGTCCAACATTTCCAAGGATGATTGTCCTCCTTCCACATCCGGTCGTGATGAGCTCACGACTTCCCCCACTTCACCGACATGTGGTTTGCCACAAGGTAATGATATGGTGAGTGGTGATAGAAATTGCAATCTTGATGGTGAATCCACTATTGACTATACTTCTCACCCATCTTATTACAATGCTCTATCTTTGGACTTAAACACCTCTAGCCCTTCAAATGTATTAAATGCTAGTGTTGATAGTCCTTGCATATATGTAGTAGTTGCTTAACTAAATCTCATGATGATATGCTTTTCTTGTCGTGTTGCCATGATCAAAATATTTCTATTTCCTCTAGTACTTGTTTGGCTAACAATGTAGAGGAATCCCAACAATTGTTGGAACAAGACTTGGACCTCAAAGGTGCTTCAAGTGTCTCTTCATCGTCTTCATCCACTACTCACATTTGCCTAATGGCTAAGGAGTATAAGGTATCACCTACCGTGCACTCCAATATATCTCATGATGATGATAATGATGATGATGATGATGATCTAATTAAGGAGAAGTTTGATATTGTCTCTCATGCTCTCTTAAATAATAAAAATGCTCATGAGAACTTCTTAGAAATCATGAGTACCCTTTTTGAGCTTAAGGAGACCTTTGAGGCTATGGAGACCTGTTGCCATGAAGGGTGGGGTCTTGCTCGTGATTCCGCGGGTGAGGTCCACAATCTTGAGAATGCTCTTGAGGAAGAGCAAGAAACTCGGGTTGCTCTTGAGGAGAGATTAGAATCTAGTGAGGAGTTAAACAATGAAGTAATTGCTAAACTCACTAAAGAACATGAACATGCTATTGCTAAATGTAATGTGCTTAGTAAACAAAATGCTAAGTTAAATAATGAGCTTGTCATGTTGTCTCCTTCCACTTCTAATGTTAATGATGCTTGTGCTACTAACTCCACTTTGTGTGAAGCATCTATTTTGAAGGAGAATGTTGAGCTAAGAGCTCAACTTGATTTGCTAACTAGTAAGTATGGGAAGTTGGAAGAAACTCATGAAAAACTTTTTAGCTCTAATGAGGATCTCCTAGCATCCCATGCTAAGCTAAAGTTAGCTCATGAGGCGGTCACTACGAAGGTAAAATCTTGTGAGCCTCCTATGGACGCTAGCGCAACTTCTACTACTAATGCATTATTACAATGTGCTAGTACTAGTAATTCTACATCACATACCATTGCTAAATCTTGTGATGAATTACATTCCTTGCCTTCTTGCTCTAACAATGTAGCATCTACTTCCTCTAGTATTTGTGTTGAAACTAACCATGTAGAGGAACTCAAAGAGCTCAAGGCACAAGTCACTTCATTGAAGAAAGACTTGAAGAAATGTCATGAGGGTAAGTACACCCTCGACAACATGTTGAGAGTGCAACAACTTCCTGATGACAAGAGTGGACTTGGATTCAACTCCAATAACAAGAACAAGTCCAATGTCAAGAAGAAGCACAAGTTCATCAAGAAGAAGGGCCAAGAACAAGTTATTGATTCGGCCAAGATTGTGTGCTTCAAGTGCAAGGTTGAAGGGCACCATTTGAGATCTTGCCCTTTGAAGAAGAAGCCTCTTAGTGAGAAGCAACAAGGGAAGCAACCTCAAGTTCAAACTCAAGCTTCCCAAGTTGAAGAACCTTCCCTTCCCAAGAAGAAAGGTAAAAGCCGCATTTGCTACAAATGTCGTGGGAAGGATCACTTTGCTTCTTCATACACTCATAGTACCTTATCCAACCCTCCTACTATTGATAATGTTCATTCTCTTCGGAAGGATAAGGTTGGCAATGTGTTTGCCAAATCTATTGGTACTTAAAGTGGTGTCAAGAAAAGAACCATTTGGGTAACCAAACCTATTGTGACTAACCTCTTAGGACCCAACTTAGTTGGGGACCAACAAGCTCAAACTTGATCAATAGGTGTAAACGGAGGACATTGGAGACTTGACTACATCATGAAGAATTAAGGGATCTTCATCAATCATATTCTCTCAAGTCAAGTCAATTGGATTATATTGTCTTAGCATATATCCAATGCTCCTCCTTGCGGTAACTTGTATTTAACTCATATGTACTCATTGAAAGTTACTTGCACCCTTACATGTGTTTGGTTTTGTGCCTTACTATTGTTTCATATGTGTTGTGCACTCTACTTACTTATGTTGAGTAATCAAGCTTGTGTATGTTGGTTTGCACACCATGTATGCTTGAGCCTCTTGTCTATTTTGTTTTTAATCTTCATTGGCTCTTTTAGGGATTTTAATGGACTATCCCATTTTGGGGGAGTAATGTGCTCTTTGGTAACTCACCCCCTTAAAATGTGTATTCATGAGGAATACCACTTAGTAGTGATATTTCAATATTATCTAGTGGTATACTCATGAGAAATTCAAATTCAAATGTGCATTAATTATCTCTTGTTGGATTTCTCTTGCCTCTTGTTTAAAAGAATGGATTATCACATTATGGGGGAGTAATAAGCTATGTGCATATTACAAGCCTAGAAAATGTGAACATAAGAGGTAGTGTCACCTAGAGTTGATATTGCTGATTATCTTGTTCCTAGGTGGCATGGTACTCAAACAAGTTCCATATTTGCTTAAATGCATTTTGATCAACCATCTTTTGGTATCTTGTTTGTGAGAAAGTTTCTTGATGCCTAGAATGATCATTAAATATGTGAAGTCATCAAGAATATCTAGATAAGCATGTTTTTCAATTCTTTTATTTTGCCACATGCGTATGTTTTGTGAATATGATCTTGAATACATATATGTCATGTACCACCGAGAAATATCTCCATACATTCATTGTCTTTGACAAGTGATAATTATATTTGTGGTAAAACTATTGATCATAATCACATTGGCTATTGTTTTTAAGTTGTATTTTCCTATCGCCAAGTTTGTTTTGGTTTAACCACCCATTTGTCTTCTTTGCTTCATTTGGATCTTTTTGTTGCTCTACTCATAATTTGTGTTGTGCTTTCTTGAGTTAGGACAAGCAAGGATCCCATTGTTGTGCAATTATATTCGAAGACTTAATTCTAAGTAATGCACTATTCTTGGGGGAGCTATCCTACATTGAGTAGAACATCATCCTTTTAATTGTTATCGGGTCTTATTGTTTTTCTTGAACTTTGTGTTCAAAAAGATATATGGAGGGTAATGATCCCACTTGTGTGCATTTTGTATTTACATAAAAGATCTTAAAAATGCACTAATCATGGGGAAGCTACTCTATACTCTTTAGAACACTATTCATTAAATTGGTTTTTAAATTGGTTTTGTATCTTATTGCTCTTCTTGAACATGACTAATTGGTTAACAATATATATGGAAAGTGATGATCCCATTTTTGTGCATTTTGTATTCAAATACAAGATCATAAGTAATGCACAAATCTTGGGGGAGCAATCCTATGTGTTATTCAACATTAGTTGTCTTCAATTGGTGTTTGATCCCGATGACATGTCTCTTTGAAAGGCAAACATTTTTCGTCTTGGTACTTTGTGCCATCATGAAAAGTGTAGAGGGATAGGTTTATTTGTTGAACCCTTACTCTTCTTTGTGGAGTTGGTTATCTCATCACATGGTTCCTAGTCTACCTTTTTGGATGAGATAAACCTTCGAGCATGATTGTTTGATTTATTTCTTATGTTCATTGGTTTAGCCTTGACCTTGTTTTCATTTGATATATTTTCAAATTGGTTTCTCGAATCATGTGTTGATTTGAGTCTTTGATATAATGAGGACAAATCTTTCTCTTGCCACACTTTTGTGTAGCTTTTTGATTTAATTGGTGTTTTGTCCAAATTGTATCTCGCTTGGTTCTTGAAAGTTTTGTGCATGCATATTTACTATGTATATCTTATGGCATGCTTAATTTCGTAGATCCAATATATAGGATAAACTCCATCAAATCCTAAATGGCTAAGATGTGCATGAAATTCTATTTCATATCAATATGCACATATTTATGTGGAGTTTGTCCTATGTATTGTAGTTGGTCTAACTACTTTGGACCCAATTAGTTTGGGTGCCATTGTGTACTTGATTTGTTTTAGGTACATGAGAGATGCATTGGAAGCTTGCCTCTATTTAAAGAAGATGTCTTCACCATGTGCTTCTTGGAGTCAAGCTTGGATGATTGTGAACTCTCATCTTCTACACCGTCAATGCCATCTCGGTAACAAGTATCTAACTCATGCATATACTTCTAGCTCTCAACCTTGTGTAGGTTGTTCTTTGGCATGAGTTTCACTAAGTCGCATTTGATTTGGTTTTTGCAAAGTTTCTTTCAAAACATCTTCACTGCAAATGTGAGTTAGCCGGGATGTTTAAACATCAAGGGGAATATATATTTATATATAATCATTTTCATGATTCTCGGATCCTCAATATGTTAATCTAGCAAATTCATTTCAAAGTCTCTCATATGCAATATTGATGAATTCTCATAAACCATTTGCCTTATGTGATATTTGTTTTGTGTCTCGAAGTATCCCAACTATCACTTATCCTATGTGGGTATTTGTGATGCTTTGAGAACTTGGTGTTGGAATTTCATATATATACCCTTTAAGAATAATTTGAGCTATGTGCTTTGCTTTTAAGCAAAAATCTTATCGGTGTATTTATGACTTCCTCTTGGATATCATGTGCTTTACCTTGTACCTACATTGTGTGTACATGTTTCTTTGAGAACTTAGTGTCCACTTAGAAACTTATACACACGAGGGTAGTTACATATTTAATTGATATTCAAAATCTTTAGTGATCACCTTTTATTACTTTCTCGATTCTTTGGTGATCTCTAAAAGGCACAAGCTTTGTTTTTCTATTGGTTTCACATTGCCTCTTAATAAGCTTGTGATCCTATTTGATTTATCATCTTGGGTGTGCTTGTTTGCAAAATACATGATATGCACTATGTGCCTCATAATTTGAAAGACTATGATGTTGCTTAGGCTCATCCTTGTTTAGTCTCCTAAATTGTATTTCCATGTCACACCCATCCTTTCCCGGTTGAGCAAGCCTTTATTCAATCTTGCACCTTTTTGTGTTCAAAATTATCTAGAAGGGAGCGAGGATTCCATGTTATGCACACCATATTGAAATACAAATCTTTTCATTGTGCATGTACCTTGGGGAGTTCCCTCTTGATTTCTAGAACACTTGGTTGATCTTATCATAATATCTTTTTGCTCAATTGGTTTTGGATCCCTTGATTGCTTGCTTCTTTGTGAATGCTTTCCCCTTTGCAATTGGTATCCTTCCAGTGGATTTCAATTGATATCTTTCTTGTGCAATTTTTGGATCCTCAATATAGTTTGATCCCTTCATCTATTCGTCATTGGATAAGTGCATTTGATTTCACTCATATAATGAGAAATGCATAAATCATGAAGGAGATCTTATTATGTTACCTTTCCAAAGCCTTTCGCCCATTTCGGCAATCGTTGCCAATGGGGGAGAAGTTTTGGAGGGTTGTATGGAATTGGCTTTTTACTTTGGTATCTTCTTAAGTATTTGCCTTCCGTGCCTTTGCATTTGTTGCTTGGTTTTATATATATAGTGGAAACCCCACCATCGGTAATGGTCGATAATATATGCAATGAATTCATGTTCATACACACGTGCATAAATTATGGGGGAGTTTTCTCTATATATGTGGATGGACTAACATCACATACCTTTATAGTATTTGATGTTAGTGCAACCATTCTTGTTCCTTAAATTCCATATTATAAACCCTCTCAAAAGAGATTGTCATCACTTACCAAAATGGGGGAGATTGAAAGAGCATTTTTCCCTCATGTGTGGTTTTGGTAATTGAATGACAATCTCTATGGACTAATGTTTACTTTGAGATATCATTATAGATCATGTCCATGGAATTGTGGAGTTCATGTGTTGGACTCTTGAAACTTATGTGTTGAGTGAAGCTTATTGCAAGAATATCTTGAAGATTCAAGAGATCATCTTAGTGAAGAAAAGATGAGTTGTGCAAGACCAAGAGAAGCTTTCTCGAAAAGATCCTATGCTTGGTGCTTGCAATGGATACATGAAGATGAAGCTAAGCGTGACTCTCCCATTGTGAGCATGGGGGAGTATTTGGAGAAGTCTTAATCAAGCAAGTGATTGGACGCGCAATCAAGAAAGATGTTCCACTTGAAGAGATCAAGATAGTCATCATCCAACTCAAGTGGAATGCTTAAGGCAAAGGTATGATCTTGATAGGGCTATAGGATAGATAGGCGTACTATCAAGAGGGGCTCTCAAGTTAGTAACTTGATCGCATTCTTGTGGAGAGCTCAAACCTTTGCATACTTGGCATATCATGTTTCTTGGTTCTTATTTGGCTTTTATGTTGGTGAGGAATTAGAGCTTGGCTTTTGTCGGGTAGTCATCGTCGCTATCTTTCCAACAAAATTGGTCTCACCTCATTTGGAGTTCATTTGCAAAAGTTACAGCAGTTTTCGTTTCGGTGTTCTGCTGATTCGGATTATTGGGGCCGGATATTCCGCCCTACCGGAATTTCCGGTTCCCCAGCTCATCCAATAAAATGGCTAAGGAAAGGAGGAAAAGGGTTCTGACTCCAGTCGGAAATTGTGCTCGGAAATTTCCATATACCGGAATTTCCGAGTGCCCCCAGAAAAGTCCTCCAGAAATGGCTAAGGAAAAGTTTGGTTTTGCTTCTGACTCCAGCCGGAATTTCCGAGCTCTCTTAGACCGGAATTTCCGGGTGACCGGAATTTCCGAGTCTCTCTAGACCGGAATTTCCGGATGACCGGAAATTCCGAGTCTCACTTATACCGGAATTTCCGAGTGTCGAAACAGCCAACGGCTATATTTCCTGGAGGGGTATAAATACCCCTCCCCTTCTTCTTCCCCAGAAAATCCAAGGCATCACGACTTTCCCCTCTCTTCTACTCCATTGTTGACCTTTGAAAGCTCACTTCCCTCTCAATCCCTCCATTGAATCTTCCATATTCTTTAGGGCAAGTTGAGAGTAGATCTAGATCTACAATCCTACCAATCCTTCTCTCCTCTAAGTGAGGGGAACTTAGTGGATCTAGTTCTTGGAGTTCCTTTGTGGTTCTTCTTCTTTGTTCTTCCTCTCTTCTCCCCCCATAAGCATTAGTTGCTTTTGGTGGGATTTGGGAGTGAAGGATTTGACTCCTTTGTGGTTTCCTTTGTTCTTCCTCTCTTATTCCCCCATAAACATTTGTTGTTGTGTTGGAATTCGAGAGTGAAGAACTTAAGCACTTCGTGTGCTCTTGCCATTGCATTTGCATCGGTTTGAGCCCTCCACGAGGATTCGTGGTGGTATTACTTGTGAGCTTGTTACTCTTGGGTCTTTGGACCCTAGACGCCTTTTGTGGCCGGCCTTTTGTGGCCAAGACCTTTTGTGGTCAAGACCTTTTGTGGTCACTTGAGAGCCCCCAATTAAGTTGTGGGTGTGTGCCTCAAGAGTTGTACGGGATTCGATCTCCGCCCCAAAGGAGATCAATAGTGGAAGGTGAACTTGAACCTTTTGTGGTTGAGTTCATCAGGAGAAGAAGGTGAGCCTTTGTGGCGTTGCGGCTAACCTGTTGTGGTTGCGCACACCTCTCCAAACGAGACGTACACCTTTGGGTGGAACTCGGGAATACATCCTCGTCTCCGCGTGCCTCGGTTATCTCTATACCCGAGATCTTTACTTATGCACTTTACATTGTGATAGACTTCGTGCTTGAAGTCATATATCTTGCTATCATCTTGTTACTAGTATTGCTTAGCTTAAGTTGTTGGTGCACATAGGTGAGCCTAGTTGATATATCTAGGTTGTATGCTTGTTAAAGTAAACCTCTAGTTTTATTCCGCCTTTATCAAGCATATCGGAATTTCCGGGTCATTCGTGTACCGGATATTCTGGCTACTCAGAATTTCCGGTCACTCTTGGACCGGATATTCCGGCTCGTCGAAAAAGTTTTAAATCGCCTATTCACCCCCGCCCCCCTCTAGGCGACGTCTATCCGTTCAGCGTGTTCCCGAAGCGACGCACTGTTTTACTCTCTCTTCCCCATGCGTGCAACCATCTAAAGACAACGGGTCATGCTCCACAACAACGTCTGATTTGGCTCTGATTTGGCTGTTATGCTTTAACTAGTAAAATTGACCGTGCGTTGCGACGGGCTGGGCTCTGAAGATATCATTACATACACAAACCCATGCAAAATAAAGTGTATTTTTTAAATAAATAACTCTTGGTACTCACGGCTATAGAAAATAATGTGTATTTTTATAAAAAACTATTTAAATAGGGTTATTTGCCCCTTAAGAGATTCATGTGGCATGAGGTTATGTGATTGTGTATAAGATCGGCTAGAACTACTTTGACAGGGAAAATTTTCCGGCTTAGAAGTCCTCATGTGTTGATGTCTTCGTAGTAATTCAACCCAAGAATTTTCAATCAACAATATATGTGTCACATCATCTATTGAACACCACTATTAATAGAACGAAGGCTGGAGGTTTGCACGATCTCCCATTGGACAAATGAGTCACTGAACTCGGCTATAGCAAAATCACCAGTTTGCTAAGTCTCAATAAAACAATAGTTAACTAATTAATCCCGCATTTGGAAACACAAAACAACTAATAATATGCAAGAACTCCAAATTGATCATATTACCGAGTAAGCAACGACAATGAGGTGCAAATTAGCAAGGACTAACAGAACTATGAAAGAGTAATTAATTATGTGATGGTGAATACAGGTGCTGGACTGCATCGACATCTCCCTGAAGCTTGTGCCCTTGAAGTCCTTCTTCCGATCTAGGTAGAATAGAGCAGGCCATGGAGGTGCAGGGATCTCTCGTGTGTAGGAGGCCTGCATGCAACACCACACACAGTCTATGCGCACTCTGTGGCGCCGTGGCGTGGCACCCTGACCATGAAGTCATGAACTAGAGAGAGACACTTATGGAGCAGGGTGTAGTTCGCTGCTTGTAATATTGCGGTCGATTCGTGGCGATGGAGCAACACCGCATAGATAGAGGACTGATCAACACTCAGGATGGGAATGGGCCGACTCGGACCTGGCCTTGGACCCGGCCCCTATGGCCCTGAGGCCAATTTGTAAGGCCATGGGTCGACTCATAAAAAATTATAAGTGGCCTCGCTGGCCCAATGGGTAATTTGGGTCGACCCAAAAGTGAGATTTATTTTTCCTTTTAGACAAACGAGATGTTAAAGTTGAACACTAATTGATACAACCGGACTATTCTCAAAAAAAATGATACAACCGGACTAGTGTAATAATAATTAAGATTACTAGTGCTTAATTAGTGTAAGAATTAGACAAGATAAATGCATAAAGTAATTAAAGTAGCAAATAAATAAAGAAAAAATATGTGTATGTATCTTAATTATGGATGTAGATTAATAATATGTGTCTAAGCCATGCGTGGCATGCTTGTGTGTTTTGCCTTGGCAAAAAAAGAAAAACTATGTTCGTATTTGAGGTAGCTAGGTGACGGAAATAATTAAGTCGCCAGCTTATTGTGTGCTTTTATGTGCGCATATGGCTAAGACAAATTGATCAGCTTTGTTGTTGTTATAACTGAGCATTATTCGGGGGAATACATCGTAAGGAACTTACAACAACGTCTAAGTGTAAAATATCACAACAGATATTTAATATGATACTATAAATGGGCCGACCCGGCTGACCCAATGGGTCACGCGGTGCCGGCCCTACTGGCACAAATCTTATTTGAGGCCGACCCGCACGACTCATTGACCCTGAATTTTTGGGTCGGGTCGGCGACCCGGTGGGCCGACCCGGCCCATTCTCATCCTGAATCAACACAACAGTATAGATGGAAGACCCGATGAAGCAGCTCACACGAGCAACGACAACCTCCAAGGAAGCACGCAGACGCTAGGGGGCCATCGACGGCAGCGCCCACTCGCCAATATCCATACAGAGCGCAGAACACCAACGCAGTGTTGCCAAGATCTCCAGATGGCACTCAACCCGTCCTTCTCTCTCTCCTGAATCCGACGAGCCACCGCTGCCGCGCCCCTGACAGCTTCCTCGTGTCTAGTCCCTCCCCGACTGTTTTCGCATCGATTCACAGCAAAGAGCCGCCAGATTGTAGCCAAGAACGACGACACACTGCCACCCTACCACCTGTACACGGCGGCGGCAGATCTCCCCTGCGGCCCTGTCTGGACACCTCCTCCATCACCATGCTACCATCTTGGAGCACCGCCACAGACGCGATCGCCCCCATGCCACCTTCCTGCCCCGTTCTAAGGATCTACGGGGCAGTCCCACCGCAGTGGGCAGCCGGGAAACCTTTTAGGCGTTATCTTCTTCAGTCTCTCCGCAGGAAGCGGCAGCACATCACGCTATGGTGAGACGGTGGGGGAGGAAACCGAGGCAGCGGTGCATTGTTTTCAACGAACCGTCTATCGATGGGGAAAAAAATCAAACCGTTTTTTCCACTTACCGATGGCAACAGTGGGTAATACCATCAGAATCGGAACAAACCAATTCCTAAATCCACCTATCATCGCCGGCATAACCATTAAAAAGATCATTAAAAAAGTTGATCGTTTGAACACTACACTGGAATTAATATAATATCTTTGCGGAATCGTTGATCATACTTCGTGTGTACTAATTGAAATCAGTTGTGCATCCGAAGCATAACTGCACATTCACACGATCTTTGCCAAGAGATAGGAGCATTCGCATAGGGGCAAAACCATCCAAATAAAAGGGTCGACGAAAATTTGGACATAAACCTTTCTACTTTTATTATTAGGTATAGATATAGATATCCAATTCATGCAACAATACGGAAGAGCCCTAGGGAAAAAGAGGAGCCTAGGCTACTAAACACGCCTCAAATGCCTTATTTACTGGAGGTGGTGGTGGCAACATGGTCCCTCTTTCTTCACAACCATGGCCTCAAAGTCCTTGCTCGTCAATATTACTAGAACAATACCCCGCATTTTATAGCGGAAATTTCTTGAAAATCTTTACTGTTTAAATAAATTTTATAAGAGGCATGAAATATGAGAAATTCAGCTGAGTGGGTAAATTTAATGGCAGTGAAATTATTGTGTATTTTAGAACAATCCACCCAAAATATAGTACCTCTTTTGTTGCTATCATGGGAAAACTATGGTGAAGTTAGAGGCAGAGAATGTCATGGAAGCCGAGATTGAAGGGCTAATAATGGTGATTAGACCAATTAGAGACTTTATGATGTGTATAACTTGCATGTTGAGAGAATTCTTTATAGTGGGGTTCTCCCATTTAGACATAGAAGATGTGTATACCTTGCATGTTTGAGATTTTTTTTGTAGTGGGTATTCTAATTGAACCAATCAGAGACTTAATGATGTGTACACCTTGCATGTTGAGAGAATTTTTTATAGTGGAGTTCTCCCATTTAGATAGAGAAGATTATAGCCTAGATTTGTCCACCTATATAATAAGGAGACAGTTTTTTTATTAAGAGATTTTATTATTTAAGGGTTTTAAGTATTAGTTAGGTTTCGGGAGTTTAGAATTCCGGTTTAGCCATGAGTTGTGTTTCGTGGTGAGGCACCCTTCTGGGGACGACACCGCCGTTTTATCCAAGATGGAATAAAGTTGCGTGAAGATTCATGTGTGTATCAACAAATATCATGTTGCGGGTTTGAGGTGCGGTGATCATCGCCCCATTGCATGCTGAATTTATTCCTCTTCTTTAGATTGCGTTCATCGAGTGATTGTAAGAATTTGCTATCTGTTGATTTCGCCCTGAAAGGTTGGGCAAAAAGCTAATATCATCACGTTGATCCATTTCGAAAAACCATTTTAGATACCCCAAACATCTTGAGTTGAAAGCCGATAGCGCCTCGCGACCTTACTATGACAAAGCTAATTAACAAGGCGGCCAGTGCAATCCTAACTCATAATCATACGCCCCACTCGTAGCAACAGCTTAACAGGATTACTTAATAATAACAAGATGCATAAAAGAAAGGCAAGGATAGGGACCAATAATTGTTTAAGAAACATTATGCGTCCTAGTACAAAGAAAAATCTGGAATCACGCTCTGCATTTCTTTCCGAACCTCCGACCGCGCGCGCGCAGTTCACAGAACAGCGCACAGTGGAGGGAGATGCGAGATCTGGAGAAAGAAAACTGAATGCCCTGTTCCATTCCACCACCACTACGCCGCCCTGCGCGGTCGGAGACTTGTTTAATGCTGCCCCCGGCCGCGCCGCGCTGTGCGTCACTGGAAAGATGGCCATGGCCCTGTGGCCTGTGGTTGTGGGGGCTCCCTCACCTCACCTCCTTGCGCCATGAATGATGGCGCGCCTTTTTTCTTTCTTTCTACTCTTCTTCCTCCACCAGACCACCAGTACCACTTGGTGTTTCTTCCCACTCCCTTCCATGCTCTGCTGCTGTCTTGCTCCGTTTCCAGTGCCCACCGGACCAGGTGTTGTTCTCGGCTAGGGACCGGCGGCGGTTGCCATGTCGAAGGAGACAGAGTACTACGACGCGCTCGGCGTCTGCCCCGCAGCCTCCGACGACGAGATCCGCAAGGCCTACTACGTCAAGGTCCGTCATCCCAACCTTCCTTGCCGGGTTCAGCTTGATTATTTCGCTGATCTTGCAGATTCCGCTTCTGTTCTTTCTTTCAGGCGAGGCAGGTGCATCCTGACAAGAACCTCAACGATCCGCAAGCGGCCGAGAAGTTTCAGGTTCTTGCCACGACTGAAATCGGCCGATCAACAATACGTATAGAATGCTTTGATTCAGTGCCTCTTCAGCTCAGGCCTCTTGTACTCTTCCTGTGGTCGTCTCTTGTATGTAGGCTCTTGGAGAGGCCTACCAGGTCCTGAGTGACCCTTTGCAGAGAAAGGCCTACGATGGTTATGGCAAGAAAAGCATATCCAGGTTGATCCGAGATGGTAGATCGATAAAAGTCCAGCTCGGAGGTAGCATTCAGGCTTAATACTAACGATTGAGATAATTCTTTCGTGATTTTAGGGACAACATTCTGGATGGTGCTGTGGTGTTCACCCTCCTATTCGGGAGTGAGCTGTTCGAGGACTACATTGGACATCTTGCAATGGCAACAATGGCTTCCTCAGAGATGACCAGTGGCGACAACAACAACAACCCTGAGAAGCTCCAGGACAGGCTCAAGGTGGACAGGCATTTGTGATGGATACACCATTGCCCAGCACTAATATGATTTTTTTTCCGGATGGAGCTTAGGTTGTTGCGATTGTCTGACCCCACTCTATTTGTTGTCATGAAGGGTGTGCAAAGGGAACGAGAAGAGAAGTTAGCTAGATTCCTCAAGGAGTTCCTCTCGCAATACGTTCGCGGCGATGAAGAAGGATTCGCTCAACGTGCTGAATCTGAGGCAAAGAGGCTCTCAAGCACTTGTCAGTTTGATTATGAACCCTACAAACTATAGTCAATTTTTTTAACCTGTTATCTACGTATCTGGGAGGTTCTCATCTGAATCTAGTGAAATGCCTCTGACAGCATCTGCACTAAACATCCTTCGCACCATCGGATACGTCTACTCCCGACAAGCTGCCAAGGAACTTGGCAAGAAGGCCATGTACCTGGGAGTTCCATTCCTGACCGAGTGGGTGAGGAACAAGGGCCACCTCTGGAAGTCACAGATCACAGCAGCGAAAGGTGAAAAATTCCGCAAACTCGACTCTTGTTGTCGTGGTCGTGATCTTTAAAATTGCTGACTGATTAGGGGGCAAAAAGAGCAATGCAGGAGCTCTGCAGCTGCTGCAATTGCAAGAGGAGGCGTGCCGGCAGAGTGCCAAGGACGGTGGCGCCGCCACTGAGAAAGACGTCGATCTTCAGATGAGGTTGAACAACGACCTGATGATGAGCTCAATTTGGAAGCTGAACGTTGTAGATATTGAAGTAACCATCCTACATGTCTGTGAAATGGTATGTGTCTTTATTGAAATATATCTTGTAGATTTATTACAGTAGTACACGAACTGTAACTTAGAACAGATACTTGTGTTCTCTCCCGCATTTAATCTGTTGAAGTGATTAATACATCAAACTCCTTCTTAATTAATGAAAAAGGAAAATCTTTTGCCTTGTTTCAAAAAATATAAACTAATACGTCAAACTGATTTAACAAGTTTTTTCACTTCTACTCAGGTGCTGCATGAAAATAATGTCAAGAAAGAGGACCTCAGGTCCCGTGCAATGGCCTTGAAAAATCTCGGGAAAATATTTCAGGTATATTATTTGACATTTTCTTTGGGATAACTTCTATGCTGCATATGTCGTAAACCAATGTGGTTACATTTCATAAATAAAATCTTTCATCAACTGGAATGTGAATAGAGGGAAAAGGAGGCATTACCGGGGCCATCAAAGCAAACCATTCTCGATGATGACAGCAGCTCAGATGAAAGTTCAGATGAGGAAGTATCACGGACAGTAACTTATCGCACTCCTGCAATTACCCAGGCAATTTTTCAACCACTATAAAATCACATTACGTTACATATCAATTTATTAGTAAGATAAGATCAAAAATGTTTTGGTACAGGGAATTGGCAGGCTATTTAGATGCTTATGCAACCCAGCATATGATGTTGACGATGACTTTGAACCCCGGAAATGAGTGATAAAGAAGCATAGACACTGCAAAACCATTTCAAAGATTCTCGAGTTTTGCCAGATATTTGCTTCAGAACAGCTGTGAACAACTGAATATGCACCAGAATCCTTTAGTTATCCGAAGGACATACATGTATATGTTGCTTCAGCACTGGTGATCAGACCCACAATTCAAACTTTAGATTACCCCTTTTAACTCTCCCACAGTCAGTAGTTTCTTCTTATTATCTTTTGAACTAGATCACATCGATTGTGCCGTGCTTTCTGTAACTGTTCAGGTTTGGAGTTTCTAGAAAACTACAAAGAAAACCATGTAGACTTTAATTTTGTTATTCCAAATTGACATGGGAAGTTTCTGACATGAACAGAAGAATAGTGTTTGATCCCATTATCGGCACACTGTATCGCATCTGCATGGATTTATGACTTCTATAATAGAGACTTCTCCATCATACAGTACAAGGATGATATAGTGCCCTTTTGGGAGGCATGGCGATATGGAGCCTTGCTCCAGGGAGCCAGATATTGTTTTTTTCCAAAATTCAGTCGGTATTTCAAAATTTCAGGGAATTCTGAGCTTTTGTACACAGATACATGGAGATGATTTAGATGAAATTGGAAAATTTGTTCGAGCACACAGAAATCACAAAAACGCTCTAAGTAGGACCTTAAAAATTCGTTTTTGGCCTTCACTTTTTTTTTGTAGGTAGCATAAAAAATGGTAGCTCTGTAAAACAATTATACGTACACAGTAGACATCTATATATACTTGGTTCCGCACCCCCTTTTCTAAAAAAAATATACTTGGTTCCGAAGATCTTTTAAATAGGAAAATAGAGTTTTTTTGTTATTTTTTTTTCAGAATTCAGGCTCCCTGAGTATTTTTTAGAATCCTACCCCTAAGGCACTGTCTATATAGAATGGGCCAAATCCAAATCTATTTTTTTCGAGAGTTTTTATTATTTTAAAATTTTAAGCATTACACCCGTTCTCTGCATAATTAGGATCCACACGGCCCAACAAGTCCACAAGTCATAGTAGAAAGGAAAATAAAAAAGATGTATTACATATCATAATGAGAAAGTGCAATGACGCCTAAGTAAGGTGTCAAGTGGGATCCCACCAATGTCCCACTTCTGGTTCTTTTGTGAATTTCTATTACAAATTTTGGTCAGAATTTTTGAACTAAAAAATCTCAAATGAAGTAGATGTGGGATATTGATGGGATCCCACTTGACACCTTACGCTTAAGATCTAAGGTGACGGAGGACTAATGCGAAGAGTTGTCATCCATGTTGTGAAAACAACTCCCTCGCCGCAGCCTCCAACCGAGTAGACACCTCCGAAAACAGGTTCCGATGCTCCACACACTGTAGGAGTGACCATGACCGGAGTGTAGTTGTACACTGACCATTTTTTTACCATGGATCTGGTACTGTTCCAGAATCGCATGGAAGAAACCGGAGAAAGAGGGCACTAGCCCTCCGAAGAGGGTATGGAGGAAGGATGGGTACTCCGTCACCACGAGCCTAGCGATGGGAACGCGCCGTGGCGCACGACGGTGTCTTTGTGCTCGTCGCCTTGCGGGCAAGGATGTGCCGAAACTGGTCCACCGCACCCGCGCCATCCAGTCGGGATTTACCAAGGGCACCCGGCTGGCCGGTCACAACCAGCTTCTTCCCCCTCGCCATCGCCAAGACTTTGCTATTGGTCATCGCGCGAAGAAGCAAAGGATAAGCAACATCGCAGCGAGGTGAGGTCTGGATCTAGAAGAGGGAGAGCGAAGAGTGATAACTCGTCCAAAAGCACCACACACAGGCTTTATAGCGGGAGCAGTTCTCCAAACGCCGCGAGGAAGTGGGTTGTGTCATCATCAATCGCTCACCACGACGCAACCGTCACCACTACGCCTTGGTTCCGACCGTTGTTTGGCCCCGTGCCGCTGCGACCCTTGCAGGCCCCCGCGCGCCACGGGCCCGGGGGCTACTGTCGCCCCCTTTAGAACTAGGGTACACTGGGCCGCTCAATCACCTTCGGTGTAGAGAAGACGGCCAACACATTTTGAGTGTTCTCTACAACCACCTTATGTTGCCTCACGAGGCTATGACAGTTGGAGTTACCTAGAAGATTTTTCACACACTTGGAGTTACCTAGAAACTAAAGTTATGATCACTCATTTAAGACTGATGGTTGACAGCACCAAAGTAACAACTCACCGGACCAGGGGCGGAGCCAGCTCCCGGCGACCCGGGGCAGCTGCCCGGGCTCGTCCGGCGAGTGTGCACTGCTAATTAGCTTAATCATGGTAATTAGTGCTAATACATGGTGTGATGGTGGGGTAAAGCGATTGGCCATTGTCGTGTACACTAGTTTTGCCCAGGCTCTATAAACTGGCTGGCTCCGCCACTGCACCGGACACATAACTTCGCTTGCCCTTCGCTGATGCTAGACGCACCACAGGAGCAGGGATAGGATGATGATTACATTATTAGAGCAAGTCCAGCAGTTTACTCAAACCCTCCCTTATACGTTTTTTAGGGGAAAAAGTTCAAAAACAACCACCCAGCAGTTCCCTCAACGCTCCCCCGATTTATAGGCGCCCCCGATTCTACTCGCTCGTCTCCCCTACAAGTAGGGGAGGTGGAAGACTCCCCTATCCCGATATTAGTGAGTTTTTTACACTGCAACATGTCGATATTCGTGAGATTTTTGTTTATCTTTTGGTGATGGATAATTTTTTGACACTACAAGTTACAGAGGTAGCCGTTGGATTTTACATGTTAGTTATACAATATTTTTAAAATATAAAAAAATAAATAAAAAATTTAAATAGGGGAGATGTTTTAGGGGAACTTCTGGAGTTGAACATATTTTAGGGGAGATTTTTTTAGGGACAATCCCCTACATACACATATAGGGGAGACATTTTAAGGGAATTGCTGGACTTGCTCTTATGACCTTACGATATTGCCACTACCAAACCGTTCCAAAGAACACTCAAACAACCTAAAAGAAGGAGCCGAAACCTTCCGTCGACGAGGGCCCGCTGCACCTCCAAGGCCCTAAGGCCCGCTAGAGACGGGAGAACCGACAACTTCATTGACATACGGGCAAACCTGAGCCGAGATTGCTCTTTGGTCACATGTGATATATCATATATACCCTATGTTTGTCATTAACAAATTATTGATCTTCCGATGAAGTATGCTTTGTAGACCTAAGAAAAATAAGCCTCGGCTCCAAACATTATTTTGATCGAACATAAGAAATTTCACTAATTAAAGGAGGAACATAAGAACATTACATCCATCGGGGAGAAAATTGAATTACAGGGGTTGGCACTGTGGAGGACTAGTCACATAACAAGGTATCCGAAATGCGGGAGGCCGTTGTGAGCAGCCTCTTTTAAAGCAGAGCTTTTCCCGAGGTGTTGTACTTGTACTGTTGTTCCTTCCATTTTGCAAGGAAACAATGCTTCATACGGTCAATCCTGACTGCAATAGAGCGTTTCTGTACATAACAGTGGTGTCATTACTGGAAATTGTTAACGGGCAGAAAACAATTTTTTTTTGTTTTTTGGCGAATGACCCGAAGCGATTTCTTAACTCCTAAAAATTTGACTGCAATGAATTCTTGAAGCAGCTAAAATTATTACCCATTTAAAGTTCGGCCATGAAGAAACCCAAATGTAGAGTTAACCGAGATAATGATGGAACAGAACTTCTATAGATGTCGGCATTGCCCCTCTGCAAACAGTCACTTAGCCGAAAAGAAGAGAAGCACCAGTCAAGCATTTTTTTCTACGCGGGTAGAGAGAGAGAGAGAGAGAGAGAGAGAGAGAGAGAGAGAGAGAGAGAGAGAGAGAGAGAGAGAGAGAGAGAGAGAGAGAGCTCCTTATGGTCTGACTGACTATACACAACACAGGAGCTGCCAATTTGGACTACTCTAGTTGTTTGATCATTTGACGACAATTTGCGCGATCAGGTGCTGGATTCAGAAACCGAGCGGTCAGACCCGGAGTTTGCCGAAGAGGCCGCCGAAAGAGAAGAAGTTGGTCTTGGCCATGGCTCCACCAGTTTGCTCCGGCGCCCTGACGACGTCGGGCACCTTCTTGACGTTGAGCATGACGGTCTGGCCGACCTGGCCCCGGAGGCCCTCGATGGTCTTCATGTCCACGGGCTGCCCCGACGCGTCGCGCACGTAGAACACGTTCATGGCCTGCTCCCCCACCGTCGCCACGTCGGCCCTCGTCACCGTCAGGCCGTGCTCCCGGAGCACCCTCGTCACGTCCGACAGCAGCCCCACCCTGTCCCTCCCGCACAGCTCAAGGGTGAACCCCTGCAATGCAATGGTGTCTGTCAGAAACAGCAACAGCGCGGAAACATTGGGCTGCAGTAGCAACTTGTGTGTCTAGCTATCACCTCGGATACTCTTCTCCAGATCGCCGCTTCCAGGCACTTGATCACCTTCTCCGCTTCGTCCTTGAGCAGCGTGCAGCCGTCCTTGCGACGGATGTACAGCTCCTGATGAAGAAGAAGAAGAGGAAGAAAAGATCAAGTTTCAAGACTGTTATATTCTCATTAATTGCCAAACAGGCGTGGCGCCGCAGCGGCGAACCTGGATGCCGTAGATGCCGTCGGAGGTGACCGCGGCGTGGAAGACGACGTACTGCATGTCCGTCAGCGTGCACACGATGTCGAACAGCAGTTTCGGCCGGTCCCGGCACCTGACGTTCACCACCGAGTAGGCCTTCTCCTCGCAGTGCTCCACGGTGACAGCCGCCGTGCCGTCGCCGCCTGCCTGCGTCGGGCCGCCCTCGTCAAACTCCATGTCCGCGTGCATCAGCTGGTGCAGCCGGCGGTCCACGTGGGTGGAGCCGACGGAGAAGTTGGTGTGCGCTCCCCGGCCACCGTCGTCGTCCCCGCCGTGCCCGCGGAGCACGTGCCTCAGGCGCTCCTCGATCCTGCTCTGCCGGCACGGGTCGTCGATCGCCTGGCCCGTGGACACGTCGTTGACGTGCACCACGCAGGCCACCCTCGTCTTGTGCGTCCACACCTCGGCGGCCATCACGTTGCACTCCAGCTCCGCCAGGACGGCGAAGATCTCCGACAGAAGGCCCGTTCTGTCGGGTCCCTTGAGCTCAATGGCGGTGTGGTCGCCGATTGAGTGCATCCCCACGGACCTCCCCGGCGACGTGCTGCCTTTTTTCGCACCTGGAATATTGCTCCCCGGACCTAACGCCTGTCACCAAACAACAACCCACATCCAATTTCTATTCAGTTCCAGTGGAGAATTAACAGAAATGTACTTGGCTGAAAATTGAGCAGCAACGGACCTTCTCAATGTACTCGATGGTCTTCTCATCAGTTACCTTCTGTCCTTGCTTATCCAGCACATGAAACACTGCATCATTTGGTAGCAACGGACAGCGTAAAATCCCATGAACAATGTATTGTGTTACTCTACGGAAGTGCAATTGGGTAGAACAGGGCGCTTTACCATCCATGAACCATCCGCCATCGGAGGTGATGTATGCTTTCAAGATGGTGAGGTCAAGGTCGCTCAGGACCTGCACCACCTCCAGCAGAATGCCGTTCTTGTTCATGCTGTCCACCTAAAACCGACCACAAGGCAGACAAAAAATTAGAAACGATTCCCAAGAGTCTGCCTAAAATGAAGTCAATTAGCAACTTGCCTTCACTAGGGTACAATCGCTGCATGTGGTGTTGTCAATACAAACCCTGCAAAATCATTTCACCGTGTTATGTGATATGTGCAAGAATTAGAAGAGTTTGCATCAAGTTCTGACATACATGCTGGATAATTAGGGAACAAGATCAAATTCTTCAGCTTAATTCGATCGTAAATTCTTGACATACCGAGGAGGGTTGATGCGTTGATTGAAGTTCTCGTACTCCGGATCAAAGTAAGGCCGCATCTTTCACAGGCCGCTGAAAGAAAAGTAAATTATGGTGATATTAGAGGACCAAGATTTCAATACAAATCATCAAAGGAGAAGAGAAGAAAGCAATGGTGGACGGGCTGCTTATAAAGAAGATGTAACCACTTTATGGGGAATTCGAAGAGACCAACCTTTCAGTCGATTCTTCTTTCAGCAGGATAGCCCCAAAGTTGCTTTCACTGAATTTGGTCTGATCGCTTCATCGAAAAGCTAATCCGATACCAGGCACCGCAGTATCCTGAAAAGTCACCAGAAGTTTCGCATGAATTTCTGAAACAAGGAAATCAACCTCATGAAACAGAAGGCACTTACTTACAAATCCTGATCTGCTTATGAATCTAAATACCGAGGCGAGGCGAGGCGAAGCCTTAGATATATAACCGGAATCCAAAACAGAAGACTTATTCTTTTTTGTTCTTTTTTCTTAAGAACAATAGTTTATCAAATCAACAATGGTGGTTGGACAATATTTTCTTGAGGCCATCATAGAGAAATAGACAAGTAGAGCACCACACAAGCAAGATACCCTTTTGCTTCATGGTGGTGGCCTGAACAATTCAGCAGAGAAGGAGAGAGGGGGAGGGAGAAGAAGAGGTAGTGGCTGTGCAACTAGATACTTTATGTGCTCGTGATGTGTCGATGCAGAATAAGCAACCACAAGCGAGGCATAGACAAATTATTGCTGGAATCCGACTAGCTAGAGCTACACCGGTGGTCGCATTAGAATAAGCTCTGAGGAATCAAGAACACGTCAGGGTGACTGGATGGGGAAAAAAAGAAATAGCTTTTGGGATTGCCACGCTTTACATCCCACTTTCAGATTCTCTCAGCGTTGGCTATTTTGCAGCTAGGGCCCATCTGTCAGTGTCATGTATGTTTGGATAAAAAAACACTGAATTCAAATGAAGATTTCTTATTCGCGGCACGCATGATCTTTCTGTTTGAAAAAAAATCATGTTCTCAATGATGTATTCATAGGCGTGTAAAATCACAATATAAAATACTTTAGATTTTAAGCTACAAAAATAAAAAAATGTAGAAATCGGAGTATAGTTAATTCAAACTTTATTACTTTTATGTAGCTCATAACACAAAAGATTTTGCATGTTTGTAGTACATTATACATCATTGAGAACATGCCAAAAAAAAATTAGTTTGAACTTACATAATTTTGTGTTTGCAATAGCTCAAACAAAGGAAGCACTGGTGCTGGCGAGTCAATGTGACTTTTCGACTTTACTGTTTAAATTTCTTTGCTCTGTAGTGTATAAGTGCAGTAAATACGAGATCTGCGATAGGTATGAAGCAGTGTGGTGAAATATTACAAATCAACTAGTTTAGCTAAGATAAATGTGAATTAGCCAGGAAGAAGCAAACGAGGATGTTATGAAGCAGGTAGGAATGGACAAGAACAAGTGGCCTACAACTTGATGGTACAAGACAAGATGACTGCAAGGGGACGCTGCCAATACCTTGTATAGTAGCACTCACTGGGTTTGGCATATATGTAGCAAACATTATTTTTTCTTTTGGAAGAGCCAAACAATTGTGTTCCCTTTTTTACCCCTGAATCCTAACGTAAACCCACATAAGGACATAGTATCTCCGCCGTGTCACTGTCACGGTGATTCAGAATCTGAACATATCAAGCATTTTTTTGTGTGGATTTGACCATTACAATATCGAAAAGAAAAAACATCAACATCTAGCAGGTCGGTCGACTTGTTATTACTTATGAATCATACTTCTCTTTTACTCACTGTGTTCTAAAATAAATGTCTTTGATTCATATCTACTAGGTAAATTCCTATTTGAAAAATCTAAGACAGTTATTAGATGCCGACGAAGTATTAAATTAAACATAAATTCATGGTCAATGTGCGATCTTGGAGATATGATATGGAGGGAGTAGCTAGTAGTACAATTATTTACGGTTGTGCAAGTGCAATCGCGCGCGCATGTTAACCAAAGCGCCGTCACGTCGTTCTCACGAAACCGTGCATAGAGACACAACAAGGAGCCAAAAAACTTGCACAGCTCAGCTCTGTGGCGCACTTAACGTGCACAAAGAAGGGCACACATCGCACATGATCAAAGATGGTTGTCGCCGTGTGCGTACGTCTCCACCCCGTCCACGTGTTCACCGCCGCCACCGCACCGCTTTCCCCAAGAAAACACAAAGGCTCACCGATCGATCGTACGGTCAGAAACCAGACAGGCTCTCCAAGCTAAGCTACAGTACAATGCTTTCATCGTACTGTAGGTCTGTGGTGTACAAAGGGATTGCCAGTGGTGTTACTGTTACTAGTATTTAAACGGGCGGCACAACAACACGGAGCCAATCAATCATAC
Source organism: Poa annua (assembly GCA_026929855.1). Lineage (NCBI taxonomy): Eukaryota > Viridiplantae > Streptophyta > Magnoliopsida > Poales > Poaceae > Poa > Poa annua. The sequence continues at coordinate 62,590,257 of CM049429.1, read as the reverse complement.
TATTATTACTACGGTGGCCCGCTGGGCAGGGCTGCCAGGCTTGGGACCCATTGGTCAGGGAAATGAACGATAGCTCGTCCAGCCACAGCCAGCTTTGTTTCCCAATCAAACAAACGTGATGCAACAGTAGAGCAAAGAACCAAAAAGAAAAGGCAGAGGCAGCCACAAGTCGGCCGCTACTATGCAAATTCCTACTCCAAGATATCATGCATGATTGGTAAACACGGATGAGAGTACTACAGCAGCCCAAGGTCGGGAAAGAAATCGCGCCCGAGAGACAGTACAAGACCCGTATTTACCTCTCTCTCTCTCGCTCTCTTCTTCTTGGATTGGATACAGCCTCCTGCTTGGTTGCCGCCGCCGCCTTCTCCAAGATTGTTGATGTGGCTCTGGTTCTTGAGGATTATATAGTTCCCTCTCCCTACATCTCACATGCCAGGACAGTGTCCACGACGAGATGCTGAGAGATTATCTTATCTGGGAGTATGTTGGATAGTGGACACAAGGGGAGAGAGTCTATATGCGAGGGAAGAGTGAAAACGGCGAAAAGAGTGAGGGAGAGATATTTGGTTGGATGGAGACGAGAGGCAAATTGGCCTAGCAGTGGGGAGAGGTAGAGGGAGGGGTGTATATATATGCCACTTGATAGTCGTTAAGGAGATACTTCGTCTGTCACCTCCCCATCAGGACCCTGGAGATTTTGTGAGATGATAAGGCACACACACAAGCTCCTCGTAAGATTCAGATGCCACTCTAGTACGTATTGTCCAAACCCCATCGGATGGTATTATACATGTAGCCACGCCTGCCGTAGATTGTATACGACGACACGATAGCGCCAACTGATCAATTTGTCCGTTACACTCCCGAATCCTCGGCTCCACCTGGAATGATGAGCACATGCACCTTGTACAAGTTACTTTTTTTATTTGAAAGAAAATGAGTGGGTTTTCGATGCTACGGGTAATAATTTAATCTTTACCCGGTGAGGCTCGTCGTCGCTAAATCGGTGGTGTGTAAGAGCAACTCTAGCAGATTCTGCAAACTTCTAAATTTTTGGTCTTCACCAGAAATTTCACATTCAGATAACACTTCGACGATTCGTCAGATTAAACAGAAACGCAAGACATGAATCCTATACTGGATCGTCGCCACAACATTGTCGTCAAAATTGGGCTCTCGCCCAAGCCTCTCTCGTGGCGGCGATCGGTTGCCGCCGACCTCACTCCTCGTCATAGTCAAGGTCGATGAAGAGCCGCTCCTGCTCCTCACCGATGAGGAGCCACTCCGCGCGCTTGTCTTCCTCGCGCCGGCTCCGCTCTTTGACGACGGAGACGACAATGCCGAGGTGGACGTCATCGACGTATTCGCCGGCTGGAACCTAGCGTCCGCTTCGGCCAGCTCGGCATCGATGCGGTCGACGTTGTCGGCGGCGGCGGAGTCGCCCTCCCGGTGGTGAAACGAGGCTCCGGCTCCCTCTTCACAGGGACGAGGGCGAGGCGGGAGCTCAATGAGTCGTCGGGACTGACAGAGGGGAGGCTCGGGTGGCGCTGCGGGAGCTCGAACCGAGAGAGCGGTAGTACTGCAACTCGCGTTACTGGCACGCCGCCTCGCGATAGTACTGCAACTCGCGGTTACTGGCACGCCGCCGACACCAACAGCCCGCGGCTAATCCATTTGTAGGACCCGTGGATGCGAGCGGCGTCGGACACGCGAGAGTCACGCTCCTTCTTGTTTGTGGGAACTTACATGTCGCCGCTGGGACGTCCCTGGTCGCCGTTGCCGCTGGCGGAGGCCATCCAGTTGGTGGGTTTGTTAGGGGGGTAGGGGAGGGGGGGTCGGAGACAAGTTGGATCGTGCGCCGGAGTTAGGAGGGGAAGCGGCGGCGAGGGAAGGGAAGCGGTGGCGGGTGAATAGGGTTTGACATGCATCCCGTGTCGTGCCGGCAAATATGCCGATCCGCGCGAGCTAGATGCATGGCACGACATATTTTTTTACAGGCCAGGGGCGATGTCGTATCAGGACTGCGCGAAAAAAATGGCCTAAACCGCATATTGGCACACAGACGCCAATGCGAACTGGATGAAAGGTTGGTGTAGTGGAGTATAGTAAATTGCCATGAGCTCTTAATAATTTGGACAAAAGAAATCATCAAAGTACGTAGGAAATATTCATAATCTACAGGATTTGGTTACGAATACCTGTTCATGAGATACACATATCTATGATGATGCCTTTTGTTATCAATGATCATGCCTTTTGTTATCAGGAATTAACCGCAATACTACACATATCTATGTGCACATCAGCCTGAAAGCACACAGAGTCAGGCGATGATGTCATGAACATCCTAGCTAAAAGGTCCAAATTATGCTGAAGCTTCAGGCATCATATAGATTCATAGAAAGAACTTCCAATGTGATAGGTCTGACCTGAACCAACGTTTGATGTGTGGTGATGGGCGTTGGACCAGGTGTAAACTGCTTGTCAAATAATGCAATGTTACTTGCCTATCCAACAGAAGTGTTGATAGTAATATGATGCAAACTGAGTTAAGTATGTAGGTGATTACCTACCTGCAAAGTTTAGTATATAGAGTCTGATAATCAGCAATCCAACGCTGTAAAAGCTTGACATCTTGTTATTAGGCAAAAAAACATGGTACTAGTGTTGCAAAAGTTAAGTAGTGTTACTTATGACTAGTGCGTTGCTACGGGAATGAAAGAAAAAAGTAAAAAATATTGGCACAACCCATTTTACTCAAAAATCAATTGATTTGTGCATTGTATTGTTTATCTTCTTTTTATATTATAAATCCTCATATTTGTTCCTCCTTTGTGTGTACATTTTTTAAAACTGTGTTGAATCTTTAATTGTTTAGTTTTGTTTTGCTGATAGGCTTGACGGTGATTTTTCAGTTTTTCTTCATTAATCCATGCATATACCTTTTGTTATTCTTTGCCCCTTTTTTTTTAAGCAACGGGGGGCGATAGCCCACCAGAACGGGTTTTCATTAAAACACGGGGAGTACAAGGGGTGGGGGGACGCACCCAGGGGAGCGGCATACCGTCCTCGGGAAAGAGATACACTGGGGGGAGGGGATACATCAGAGCGAGTCACACCAAGTGTGGAGGGCGCTGGGATCCACGCGCCGAGGTGAAAGAACTACCCAGAGACGCAGGTGATCCACAACAAGCCCAAGCAACCTGCCTAAAGAGAGCCTGTCAGCATCGAACACCATACTATTTCGCGACTTCCACACCGACCACATGATCGCGAATAGGACGGTGTTCCGGGCAAGGGGGTGCATGGGGGGTAGTTCGTCAGCCACCTTGTACACGAGTGTCACGACGTCGTCCTCAGGGGCGGGGTGCACCCGACGGGTGGCGCGCCCCCACAGGGGAGATAAGCGAGGGCAGTGGACGAACAGGTGGCGCAGGTCTTCAACATGGCCAGGGCAGAACGGACAGTGGGGGTGGGGACGCATCCCAGGCGGAACAGGTGAGCGTGCGTCCGAGTCTTGCCAAGGCGTAGGATCCAGAAGAACACCCGCACTTTCGGGTGGGGGGGTGGGGGGGGGGGTGGGGGTGGCAAAGTTCTGCCAATTGACGTCCTGAAGCGGGATGACAACGCCGGAGGAGTGCAGCGCGCGGTAGACCTCCCCGGTACGGAACCCCCCCGCGGCGCCGAAGGCAATGGAGCGCACGTCGGGCGAGGGAACAAGCCTGAGGGAGCGAACCTGGGTTCGGAGGAAGGCAAGCTCCGCCACCGCCTGATCAGTCAGCTGCTCCTGAACGGGCACATGGACCTCATTCCTTGCAGCGTCCGCGAGAGTCGCGTGGGGCAGCAGGCTGTAAAAGAAGGCTGCCGGTAATGCCGTTGAGAGAGGCCCAAACGACGTCCAAGAGTCCCACCATAACAAGGTCGAGGCGCCGTCACCAGGGGTCACTCTGGTGATGGAGCGGTACAGGGGGAGCAGGGACTCGAAGTGACACCAAGAGGGGGTAGACGGCTGGGGATGCGGGAGCAGGTAGCTCCGGCGCACCCAGTGCGTCCACGGGGTGTCTCGCCCGGTGAAAAGCTCGTGCAGGTTCTTCAACAGCAAGCAGGTGTTCTGCAGGCCGAGATCAACCACACCGAGCCCTCCCTCTGACCTCAGTCGGCAGACGAAATCCCAAGCTACTTGACAGTCACCACCGGAACACGCCGCCGTCGCCTTCCACAGCATGCTCCGCCGCGGCCTGTCCATCTTGACAATGGTGCCCTTAGAGAGGGGCAGCACTGACATGGCCAGGGTGGGGAGGGCAGAGAGGACGTCCGTGGCGAGCGTGAGGCGCCCCCCAATGGGGACCAACGAGGCGCGCCACCCAGGAATCTTCCAAGAGATCCTGGTGGCAAGGAAGTCAAGTGCCTACGCGGGGAGCTTCTGATCCGACAAAGGCAGGCCGAGGTAAGTCTGGGGGAACAACAACACGGGGCACCCGAGCAGCCCCGCAAGACCAGCATCCTCCAATGGCGGCATCCGAATGGGCACGAACGTGCTCTTGTGGAAGTTGATGTGCAGTCCCGTGGCGCGTGAGAAAGAGTCCAAAACCGCACGCAGCCTCGCCACCTGAACCGGATTGGCGGGGAGGATGATCAGGGTGTCGTCGGCGTACTGAATGACAAGAACGGGGAGGTCGTCGGCTAGGGGGTGGCGGAGGCGCACTTCGCCGGAGTCCTCAGCTAGCAGTGCTCGGAGAAGCTCAGCCACCGCAAGGAACAGGTAAGGGGATTGCGGATCCCCCTGACGAAGCCCGTTCTTGCAGGCAATCCAGCGCCCAGGCACACCATTGAGCAGAACCGCCGTCTTCCCAGTAGACAGGATGGCCGCAATCCACCCCCGAAACATAGCGCCGAACCCTCGAGCCTCCAAGATCCGGTCGAGCGCACACCAATTTACCGAGTCGAACGCCTTCCGGAAGTCCAGCTTCAGCACCACCGCGGGCACCTTGCGCACGTGGCAGCTTTGGACGAGATCGATGGCGTACAAGAAGTTGTCGGTGAGCACACACCCCTTAATGAATCCCGACTATTCCGGGGACACCAGGCGCTCGATGAAGGACTATAGCCGGGTCATGAGGACGCGCGTGACGAGCTTCATGACGCAATTCTGCAGCGAAATGGGGCGGAACCCATCTGCAGTGACGACGCCCGGCTTCTTGGGCAGGAGGGCAATATAGGCGCGGTTCACCCCGTCTAGGTACGCGCCCCCGAGTGGAAGTCGGCGAGGAAGGCCATCACATCCCCACGAACCAGCGGCCAGAAAGTCCGGAAGAACGCAGGACCAAAGCCATCGGGCCCAGGGCTGCTGTCCAAGCGCATCATCCATAGTCCGTCTTTGGCCTCTTGTTCAGAGAACGGGGCCTCGAGGGCACTCAGGCCGGGCACAGGGGGAAGCACTCGCCTGACGTCAAAATCCCACACCGGCGGTTCTGCTTCACCCAGCAAGGCGGAGTAGAAGCGATGCAGGACATCCGCTTTGTCAGAGTGGTTGACGAGCACCCGCCCTTCATCATGCAGCACTTTGATCTGGTTACCACTTAGACGTGCAGAGGCACATGCATGGAAGAACTTGGTATCGTCCTCACCCAAGCGGCAAAGGCGGAAGGTGAAGCGCTGGCGCCAGTAGGTGTTCAGCTTCCCGTATTCACACGAGAGGTGGGCGCGAACGAGATCCCGCAGCAAACACTCGGGGGCGAGCAGTAAGCGATGCTCCTCCATCGAATCAAGGACGTCAATGACGGCCCGGCAGTTGGTGATCACCTCAGCGGGCTGCCTGCGAAGGCGTGCCCATTTCTTCGAAGCAGCCCGCGCCCACTCGAGCGTGTTGGTCAGGCGAGAGGACGCACAAGGGCGCGCGCGGTTCTGCGGCCGCGCCCAGACGGATGAGACCATGTGCCGATACTCGTGCGAGGCGGCCCATGAGCGCTCATATCGGAAGACCTGGCTCACCGACGCGCGCGAGGAGGCGCCCAACAGGAGGGGCACATGGTCCGATGTGTTCCTCAGGCCAGAGATGAGCGTGGTGTTGAAGAGGCGCTCCCCCCACGCGAGGTTGATCAACGCGCAATCAAGACGGACCAGCGTGGCGACGTCGCGCCCGTTGGTCCACGTGTACCGATGGTCTAGGAGTGGCAAGTCTTGCAGCTCCATGTCATCGATCAGACCGTTCAGAGCGTCGGCGGGGCGGGCGTCGAAGTTGCCGTTGTTGTGGTCGTCGGGCTCGCATGCAATGTTGAAGTCGCCAATCAAGAGCCAGGGGTCGGCAACAATGGCAGAGAGGTCGCGTAGCTCGTCCAAGAACGCCCCCGGCGCGCAGAGGTGCACGGCGCATACACGTTCGTGACGTTGAAACGCATGCCGTCCGCCGCGAGCTCGAAGGTGGTGGTGAGGGAGAACTCCGAATGTCGTTCGGAAACTCGGGCGATGACCCGCGCGTTCCATGCAGTGACAATCCCGCCTGATGCGCCCACCGAAGGAACCGTAGAGAACGCCGAGAAGCCGGGAGGGAGGAACGAGGATGCCTTGACGGGGTCGACATCGACGAGCTTGGACTCCTGCAGACAGATAACATGGAGAGGCTGCGCCGATAGGTTCATCTTGCCGTCAGTGCACTTAACAGGATCATTCAGGCCCCTAGTGTTCCACGAACACACTAACAGCTGTTTAAGGGCTACAGACATGGGACACAAACTGAACACCTGAAGGCGAGAAAACGCCAGCAGAACTGTACAACCACCGAGACGACACCAACACCAGCAGACACACACGCACTACCCGGGACATGGAGGCATACGTAGGCCTGGGACATAACTAGCAGGACACCGCAGACACTAGAGGTGACGGCATGCAGGGGGTCGCGGACCAGCGCGACACGACGCGCTCGATCAGCAAAATCGCCGTGACCCGGGCGTCCTGGTAGCGAGTGGATCATCATGGTGCACAATCCTCCACCGGGAGAGCGTCCGCAAGAGCACGTACATCATCGGATGGGAGGTCGCACGCCGACGCCATAGCCAGCAGCTCTTCGCGGCTGAACGGCGGGGGGGGGGGGGGGGAGGGGGCGGACGAGGTCGACGCCCCCCCCAGTTTTCTCGGCGTGGAGGCACACGGCGTGGGCCAGCACACTCTCGAACAGGGGGCCGCCTTTGTCGCGCAGGCGGGCGCTGGAGCGAGCTGGGGCGGGGAGGCCGGCGGGGACGATCGCCTGAGCAGCACGCTTCCGCCGACGGCGCGGCTGCACGGCCGCGGGCAGGGCAGCGGCGTCAACCGGCGGCAGCACGGGCACCACCCTCGGAGCAGGAGAGATGAAACGAAGCGGGTCAGCGCACACGAGGGCGACCGAGAGGACCTGCACGGAAACGGCTGAGCCCACGTTGCGGACTTGCTCGATGTTGTCGATGACGCCGATACTCCCGGTGTCCAGGTTGATGTGCGGCATCCCGCGGGGGCCGTCGACGTCCGCGTCCATCAGCTAGCGCGGCACGTGGAAGTACGCGGCCTCGCCGCCGTCGCCTTGCAGCAGCAGGTGGAAGTAGAGGGGGCACGCAGAGATCTGCATGCGCGAGTCCTTGGGGACGCCACCTGGAGTGATTGCAGAGAACGCGCGAGCTTGCCCAGCATACGGGCACGCCGGGAGGCAGACGTCGATGATGAACTCAGGGGCGGGGGTCTCCGTCTCCGGGAGCGCATGCAGCGCGCGCCGGTGGTGGGGAGGTCTTACGGGAGCGAGTAGAATTCGCGGGAGAGCCGGCGAGATAGGTGGGGGCGGCTGGACGGACCAGCACCGGTATCACCACCTCCGCGACCACCACCAGACGGGCCACCAGCCCCCCCCATCACCACGAGGCCCGCCGCCGCTGGGGCCACCGCCTCCACCGCCATTGGGGCCACCACCGCTGGGACCGCCTCCACCTGGGCCACCACCCGGGCCACCCGGGCCGCCAAACGGCGCGGGGGGCGGCGCTGCACCAATGGGCCATTGTCGCACGCGACGCACCTCCACGAGCGTTGCGGTGCCATCGGCGTTCTGCACGTCCAGCTCGGAGGCGATCTTGGCAGCCGTCTCATACTTGCAGACGACAAGGACGGAGATGAAGTGACGCCCCGTCATGCAGGGATTGGAGACCTCCGTGGGGTTCCCCATCCCGCCGACGGATCCACGGATGTGAGTTCGGCACCAGTGCTCCAGGGGGAAGCCGACGAGAGAGAGCGCAGCGAACCCCTCGTGCACGAAGCGGCAACGGTTAGGAGCCTCCTCATGGCGCTCGAAATACACCGAGTGCTCCGCCACCGCGAATGGGCTTCCGTCCACGGTGAACTCACGGCTGTTCGCAGTTCGGAAGATGACGAGCTGGGAGCCGTGCGGCCCGGACACGGGGACGGCCTCCAGTCCTTCCGGCACCTGGTCATAGAGCGCCACCATCACGATCGGCCCGGGCGAGGTGTCTTCCGGATCGACGTAGGCGAAGCCGAGGTGGTCGAAATCCCGTAGGTTGACCGGAGGCATGTACACCGAGAGCGGCGCGGAGGGCGGCGGCGTGGCACTGCTGCTGGTGCCGGGGCCTTCCAGGGGTGAGACCGGGGAGGGAGGGATGGGGGCGGATGGCGGTGGAGGGGGCGGAGGCGGGAGGGGTGCTGGGCGATGCGGGAAGGGGAAGGGCACGAAGGGGAACATAGTGACGGGGTAGCGAGAGTTGGCGGGCTGGCGGCAGGGCGCGGGGTGATGTGGGTGTCGCGAGGAGGAGGGCGGGACGCCATGGCGAGCTTGGGGCAGGAGCCGGATCGGTGCCCGGAGGCGGAGCAAACTAGACAAGCCACAAGATTGCGACAGTCACAGACAAGATGGTGACTCGATCGGCATTTATAGCAGAGGGGCTTGCGTTTTGCCGAGGTGAAGGAACGGGAACAAGCGCGATGACCGAGACGGGGCGGTGCCGAGACGGTTCGCGCGGGCGGCGGCGTTGACTCAGGCACCCGTCTCACAACGTCCGCCCAGGTGGGCGTCGCACGATCCGCATCGGAGGGCTGGGGAGTAGGAGTGGGAAGAACGGGCGGGACCCGCCTGGATAATTCTCGACCGGAGTCAGCCTCCCCCCGCACAACGCAATCATCGCGCTGACACGCAGGGGCGCACGCGTCAGCGCATGCACCACCAGGGGCTGCCATGTGGGCCCCGGCATGCAGCGAGCCCAGTAAGGCGGAGCGCGGGTCGAACGCTGCTTGCTTCGTAACGTCCGCACGGGGCATGCATGAGGGAGCAAGCCCATGGGCCACGGGGACGCAGAGGGGCAAGCGAGCGACAGCGGGCTGGCCCACGAGGAACGGAAGGGTCAGTTCCAGGTCCCCAACGGGAACAGAGGGGCAAGCTACCGATCCAAAAGTTAACGCCAATGGCGAGGAGGGGATAGCATCCGACCGTTGGGGAGGTGGGGCCAGGGGCTGGGAGAGGTAGATCCAAAACAGAACGCTGGCGAAGATGAACGCAGCTTGGCGGCGGATAGCTCTGGCGACGGCGTCACACGAAACCTAGGCAGTGAAGATGCCGGGAGACAGCTCACGAACACAGAATCAGTCGGAGTCCGTGGAGAAGAGGAACGTGAGGCCATTGGAAACGACGAAGTGGTTCACTGGACGGGGAGTAGGCAGCTCGCACGTGAACCAGACATGGGCCGGCAGGAATCCGCGCGCAGCCGCACCGGCGCAGTCACAGACCGAAACTCGCAGGCGTCGCCACATGCGCGCAGCGAAGGTCTCCCTCGGCCTGAGTCTGCGCGGCGGGCGAGAGCGGCGGGAAAGAGGGGGCTGGGAAGGGGGGCGAGTGGGAGAGGGACAGCGAGGGGACGGAGCCAACGACGGAAGCCAGGAAGGGGGGAGCAGACACGGGGATCGGGGAGGGTGCTGGGGGACTTCGTACCTGGGGCGCGGGCTGTCGGGGAGCGAGGAACTGGGAGGCGAGGCGCCCTCGCAGCGGAGTGCGGCGGGAGACTAGCTACGCGGTGGCGGGGAGCAGCTTCTGACGAGCCCGGCGAGTCGCGGGAGCGGCCGCGAGAGCGAGAGCGAGCCATCCAAAAAAATCGCCACGAGCTAGGGCTTCTTCTCCGCGAGCTCATCCAGCGGCGGGTCGTTGTTGATCCATTCTTTGCCCCTTAACATTCATAATTGAAGATTGCGTCCCAAATTGCTTGCATGCATGAGAGTTTTCTATGCTTGCATGCATGAGAGTTTTCTATAGATATGTCATTGATTAAAAAGAAGAATATGATAAGATTTTGCATCCCATATATAAGCTTCAATTTACCGAGATACGCCTTGTATGATTATATGGTAGTCGATCCAATTGATCCAGCTAATGCTATTCGAACATTCACGTTCTAATGGCACGAGTGCTGATGAGTACCATGGCATGCAGTTTGCAGTCCTGAAGCACCTTGCTCGCCTTGAGTTCATCAGAACTTTGGGTAGCATGCATGCACCCTGATACTTCCGATTGACTCGGCGAGCCATGCATATGTAAACTTCAGTCCGCCGAGATGTTAATCTATTTTGTCCAATTAATTGAGCTAGTACTGTCGGGGGACTGCCTGCGGTGGGGCAGAACCCGATACAGATCAGCACCGTGGCTAGAGGAAATGACTTTTGGGGAGTGCAAAGCACTATCCTTTGGTGCACAGAGGGGGCAACTTAACCCTTGGGTGGTTGTCAGGAGCAAAGTGCCTCTTGGAGACTGTGAGGGTCATCTCGGGAGACTATAAATAGACCCCCAGACCCCAAGGGCAGCATAAGCGTCAGCAGAGGGTTTCTCTAAGAACCAGTTTCTCGAAGATGTCTTTGGTGAGAGTCTAAGACATCTTCGCGAAACTGGGTCTAGAGATACTTCTCTTTTGGGACTACCCGGATTCTAAGCGGAACCCGGTGTTGGCCGGAAGGGTCGTCCGGCATGAAGTTATGTCGGGGTCGGCCGGCATGGTCCCGGACATAGGATAACCCGGGTGGCCCGGCTAGGTATCCCGGATTAGGTCTAACCGGCTCTTCTATCTCGGATCTGGCTGTTTGTCTGTTACGCAGGGATGTTCTGTAGAGTTACCGGAGTGAGATATCGACATGGGGCATGTCGGGCGGAGGTCAAGGAGGAGGTGCAGGATTTCCGCCTGACACGGGGAAAGTCATATCCCTTCTGACACGGAAGCATAGTCGCCTCCCGCCTGGCACGGGGGCGTGTCAGCCGGTACGACGCTGCTGCGACAAGACCGGACATGCCTAGTCCAGCAATCCGCAAAAGCTACTAGGCATGGGCGAAGACATGTCTTGTCTCTGACAGGGGGACACTGATGATCCAGGACGGCGCCTACGGTACTTGTCGGCATGTTGACGAGAGGCCTATGCCGGATAGCTCGGCGACTAGGTCGTACTAGCCGGTGTCGATATAACCGTTGGCCTGACCGGTGGGACCAAGCCGGATTAGGGTTTCCGGCCCTCCCGGCCAAAACTCTATAAAAGGCGCTATAACTCCTCCTGTGGAAAAACGACCAACTTGTGTGCCAAAACTATAGTCTCATTTACTCCTAGAACATTACTCCCTCTCTCTTTCTAGTTCATCACCGAAACAGATCAAGGAGCAAGTTGTAGATCTTGTGACATACTTATATTGAGAGGAAGGGCAGGAGTAGGGGTCTTACCTCCTCACGAGGGCCCCGAACCTGGATATACCGTGTGTGTTTATGTGCCTTCGTGCATTTGCTTGCGGTTTGGAGATGTTTGGGTGTGTCTTGCGGTGTTCTTGAGTGTTCTTGAACCTCCCTGTTGTTTCCCTTCCGGACTTAGCCATTCTCGGGGTGTGTCTTGGAGTTCCTTCCCGTGTGAGCTTCTCAGATCGCTAGCCCTCCCCGGATCCACCAGGTTCCATCGGCCCCACACATTATCCATCCTATGGCATCTGTCGTGATACCACCACGACAGTTGGCGCCCACCATGGGGCAGACAGAGGCGCTGGCTGGTGTACACATCCGTACGGGTTCCGGCTTCCACTCCGACATCCGCGTCCTCTCCGGCCTTGTCGTCAGGCTCGGCGAGATGGACTTCGTCAGCGACAAAGCTGGTTGCTTCCGGAACCGGCACTTCCCGGTCAACGGCTGCCTCATCGACTTCGGCGTCTTCACCACCTACATCGCCACCGAGATCGTCTACGACTATCCGGACCTCGTGCTGGAGGCCGAGGACCCTCCTGCCCTCCGCGCCGCCCGGGATCAGCATACCGATCGCCCCGTGGGCTGCGTCGCGGTCATGATGGCCGAAGTGCATGAGGAAGTGTTCGAGGATGCCGCCAACGACGACACCAATGCCGGCCGCGCTCGTGCGGTGAAACCTCCTCAGGAGAGGGAGGCCGCCCGAGATGGTGATTCCCCAGCCCTCCCAGCATCGTCGCAGACCGGATCCTCTCTCGGGTCTGGTGGCCAAGTTGGTTGTCCCCTTGGCAGTTGACGCTGACACCCAGGTCACTGCTGCCGACTTGGAGGAGTAGCGCCGTTTGCTCCATGAGGAGGCTCAGGAGATCACCGAGATTCGGCGTGAGCTTAGTGCTAGTCTCCGTGAGTACAACACATCACACAGATTTGAAGGGGTTACGGTGCAGAAAACAATATTTTTTCTAGCAAACGAAACCCTAACTAGCCAGGATCTATCTATCTAGTACATGCGATAAAGGTGGCGGAACGGGTTACATTACCTCCATGTAGACCGATAGCGGGGATTACGCTCCCGCACAAGCGTTGACGATGAAGTCGTACGTAGCCGACCTCGAGGTCGCGAAGAACTTGCCGCGATGTCGAAGTCGATGACGCCGGGGTGTTGACGATGATCTGCGTCGACGGGCGTCGGGCGGAAGAAGGCAGAGCGCCAGCACCAGGGGTGGTGCGCCGGCAGCAGAGGGGAAGGAGGCGCGGCGGCTGCAGGGGCGAGACGACGTCGCCCAGGCTACTCAAAAGGAGTTACCTCCGAGCACTCACAAACATACGGAGCTTAGCGACAACCCCCGGTCATTCAGATCCAGCTGGAATCGCAGGGGTAGATCTTATCTGGAATCCCGCAGAGCAACGGTGCTCAGCGGTATAGCTTAGGTGGAGAGAGATCCCCCCTTCCTCAGCTCGGCGCGGCTCCAACTTGGGAACCACGAGATCGAGAGAGAAATCGGGAATTAATTGTATTTTCCAATGAATTAATCCAATTAATATGCCTTGCTATATAAAGGGGGAAGGGGGTTTGCAAACCCCTTGGCTCCTCCATGTGGGACTAAACAAAGGACAAGGGAGGGGGGGTTCGGCCCCCACATGGGCTGGCCAAACCAGCCAATGGGGCCCACCCCCCTTTGGTGGTGCGGCTCCCCCTCTTGGGCCCTCTTAGGGCCCATGTAGGTGGGAGCCCCCTTTTTCCTTTATTTAATTAATATTAAATTAATATAAAAATCCCATTAATTCATAATTAATATATTTATATATAATTCAATATCCCGTGACTCCGAAAACTCTTTCGGACCACCCGAACAACTTTCGGACATTCCTGGAACCATTCCAGACTTCTCCGGAACTCCTTCCAGACCACCGGAACTCTTTCCGGATCATTTCTCTCTCTCCAACAAATTCCTATAATATTCCAGAACCTATCTCCTGGTGTTGCTAAGACCTTAAGTTTGTTACGCTACGGTTCGAGAACACTCCAGACATGGTCGAGACACTCCGCTCACCAATGACCGTCAGGGATACCTGGAAGTATATGACGACCCTTGTGCATTCCACGAATATCGTCGTTGAACCATAAATATGACATTCATTCCCTTTGTCTCTGCGATACTACCTTGTCCGAGATATGATCGTAGACACACCGATGTCTTTGTTGTATCTCGTTACCGACGAAGGTTATTAACTCGTCTGCGATATTACATCTCCATGACCTAGTCATAAGCTGCGCAGCTATATAGATGCAATATCACCGAGTGGGCCCAGAGTATCTTTCCATTACAAGAATGAACAAATCCCGCTCTTGATCCTTACGTCTTGATGCTCTTTCGGAATACCCAAGATGGACACCGTTATTGTCATGCTATATAAGACACAACGTTTGATGCTCTCAAAGCAACCCTACGAAGCATTAATAAGTACGGTCTCACGGTCTAAGGAATAAGCTATCATATTTTTATCTATTGCAAATGACAAACATCGTAATACGATCTTATTGCAATACTTTGCGTATGTCCATCACCTTATTCAACTAACAAGATGACCCCATTGTCAACCGACGTCATTGTCCTTGATCGGGAATCTCAATCAACTGTTGCCCAATGGACTAGCTCATATAGAGGCTTGCTAGGGACCTGGTTGTCTATGTATCACACGTGTATTAATAACTCCGATTAATACAGTTATAGCATAATACACAAACCTATTATAAACTTATGAGATAATGCAATAAATACTACTTATTTATTTGCCTCTAGGGCATATCTCCTTCAAGATTCCCTACGATAGAGTCCATGGATAAGCGCATTGCAGATTTGCGCAAGAAAGGCAGGGTGGTGAACGATGAGTTGGTTGGGAGTGCCGCACCTAGCCATAGCAGAACGGCAAGCCATGCCTCGGCCGACAAGCCGGTGTATAGCTCACCGGCCAAAACACTTAGGGCTGCCGAGGCAGCTATGGCCGAGTTGGCTGGGCTATCCGGAGAAGCCCTGCGCAAGCAGCAGGAGCGGGTTAACGAGCTAGTCATTGAGGCTAGTCGGCAAAACAAAGCCTTCAATAAGAAGAACCCGGGATTGGCGGGATCCCAGGGGTACTAGGCTAGGGCCGAGAGCAACAGATCAGGAGGGGAGGCTTCCTCTCCCCTTCCGAGCAAAAGCAAGAGCCGGATTCGAAGCCGCGGCTCCGGGAAAAACAAGAACCTGCAGACGTATGACCCGGCCTTTGCCGGAATACGGCAAGCCGGGCAGAACAATGCTGGCCGGGCTCAGTGTAGCCATGGCGGTGGTAACCGAGGTGTAGGAAATAAAAACCCGGCTAGCCGTGGTAATCCACCCCAGAATCAGCCGCAGAATCAAGGAAACCGACAAAGGGATGCCGCCTCCGTGCCATAGCAGGCTGTAGTTCCTGTGGTCAACCGGCATGATGATGGCAACTCGAGGTTGCAGCAGCCTGGGTACCAGCCAAACGAGAACCCTTTGGGATCTCGGATAGGAACTCGGCAGTTGGATCCAGCTGATGCCAGGTACAACCTTGACCGGATTCACCAGTCCGAGTTGATAGAGGAGCAAGGCCCTCTGGGACCTTCGTGCTTTGGACCTCGGATCATGAGGGAGCCTCCGGTGCGAAACTTTCAGCTCAACCGAGGTGCCAAGACCTATGACGGCAGCTCGAAGCCAGAGGATTGGCAGACCCACTATGTAACTACAGTAAACATAGCCGGAGGAAACAGGTGCTGGGTGGTACGGTATGTGCCGCAGATGTTGGAAGGTCCTGCCAGGATCTGTCTGAACAACTTGAGAACTGACATCATAGACTGTTGGTTAGATTTCAAAGAGGCCTTCATCAGCAACTTCACCAGCACCTACAAGAGGCCCAATGACCTCAGCAGCTTGCCATTTGCAAGCAGAGGGACAACGAGACCGACCGAGAGTACCTTACTCGGTGGAGCAACATTCGCAACTCTTGCGAAGGGGTTGTTGAGGCGCAGGCTATATCTTGGTTCGCGCAGGGATGCCGACATGGCTCCACGCTATGGCAAAAACTGCAGAGGAAAATGTCAGCTACTTTGGCCGAGACCATGCGCATTGTCGACACATACGCACTCGGTGATCCTATGCAACCTGTGGTGGATGTCAGAGACTCCAGCAGGAGGAAATCGGGGAACCACCGCTCCGGGCCGAGCAGGATTCATGACCGCCATGATTTCGGCCAGAAGAGGAGCCTTCCCGACTTCCACTATGCTTCACAGCATGTTGCGGCTGTGGGCCGAGATCAAGGGGATGCCGGTAATAACCAGCGCCAGAAAGTGGCCGGCCCAACTTGGAGTCAGAGCCAAGAGGTGCAGAAAACCAGGGTGGACCAGAGGAAGCCGTTGACATAAGAGGAGATGTTGGACAAGCCATGCTGCTACCACACTCTGGAGTCCAACAAGCCAGCGAATCACTCTACCCGGCAGTGCAGCTGTTATCAGCACACATTGAGGGAAGGTGGTACTGGAGCTACCCAGCCGAACGCACCGGCTGCTCGGCCGAACATTCCGAGACCTCCTGCATCGTTGTCAGGAGCCAACGCTGTCCAGGTGAACCAGCCTGCTCTGAGACAGTCGGCCCCGAGACCGGTGAACGTGGTGAATGTTAGAAATGACAATGATGCCGGTCCAAGCAACCAAGCTGGGTATCAGCAGGGCAACTACCGGGAAGCTCATCAGAGCTACGTGGTCTTTGAAGGAGATATGCCCTAGAGGCAATTAATAAAGTGTATTCTTTATCATATCTCGTTTGTTCATAATAGGTTTTTGTGTCATGCTAGAACCGTATTAAGCGGAAACATTAATGCGGGTGTGATACGTAAACAACCAGGTCCCTAGTAGCCTCTACTAAGACTAGTTTCGTTGCGCGATTGATGATCGAGGTTTCCCGGTCATGGGGCATGGCGCCGGTCGGCAATGAGAGTCATATCGCTGGAGAGCGATGTGATGGACATACCCAGATTTGGAGAACGTAGTCGTTATGCCTTTGACCGTGAGATCAACTCTTATTGATATTCCCGGAAGATACTTTGATTGCACCAAACGTCGTATCTTATTTAGTATGACAATAACGGTGATACTTTTGGGTATTGGAAAGGAGTAGTTGAGACGAGGGGTCAAGAGCGGGATTTGCCAGTCCGCATAGCAGGATAGATACTCTCGGGCCCACTCGGTGAGATCATGTCTAATGAGCTTGCAAGCATGTGACTAGGTCACGGAGACGTGAGATCATGAACGAGTAGAAGATAGCGTCGTCGGTAACGAGGTCGGGATTAGGTATGGAGATATCTATGGAACGACGCTTGGACGTGCTAAGTATCGCTATGGCAAAAGGTCTAAGACTTTACGTTCAGGTTTGATAGATGAAAGTCATTCGTTATATCTCAGGGATTAATTCATGGGGTCCAGGCATACGGGTTAGTCGTTGATCATACCTGATATTATATCGAACCGCTAGGGTAACACACTTAAGGGGTTTCGACAAGACAACCAGAAAGGAAGGAGATCACCGGGAGCGTCCCGGGAGAGGTCCGATGGAGATCGGGCAGCGCCGAAAGAGTTTTCGGAGCTAGGAATAATTATATATATTATGTTTGATATTAATTAGTGTTATTAATATGCAAATATGATTTTATATATTTATTTTCGAATTTATGTGGGGATAGTCCCACCAGGGGGGCCGACGCACCTCCCTAGCCGCACCAGGCTATGTGGGGATAGTCCCACATTGCCTGGCTGGCAAGGTAGGCTCCCCCTGGGAGCCTATATAAGAAGGGGCACCCCCAGCCTTTTAATTCACCAATTAATTCCCGATTTCTCTCTCGATCTCGTGGTTCCCAAGTCGGAGCCGCGCCGAGCTGAGGAAGAGGTGATCTCCTCCACCATAGCCCGCTGCCGCGCTGCTGGTGTTCCGGTCCAAGTCTTCCGCTGCTCGTCCTGGACTGGAGCTTTGGAGGCGTCGTCTCCACCGTACGTGTGCGACTCCCTGCGAGGTGCTGCGCTTGCGGTACTCGGAGGCCTGCTTCCTCTACACGACCTTGAGGTCGGCTTCGTCGGTCTGCATCGACAACGTTTGTGCGGGAACGTAATCCCCGCTTTCGGTCTACAAGGGCACGTATTCCGATCTCCGTTCGTACTACTATATCTGCATAGAATAGATCTTGGCATGCTTTTAGGATATCGTCGGTAGGAAATTTTTTGTTTTCTGCACACGATCCCCTTCAGTGGTATCAGAGCCGATCTATCGTAGATATAGCTGTACGCTGTTAGAACCCGTGCTCTGCACGGGGGCACCGTTCCTGTTATTTGCTACCCTCTAGCGTGCACTTGTGTATTCCAGCGGCATTGAGTTGATGAAGCGGCCCGGACCGACTTTACGCGTATGCTTACGCGAGACTGGTTCCACTACTGACATACAGCTTGTACCGTATATGTGGCTGGCGGGTGACAGTTTCTCTCTCTTTAGTTGGTCTTCGCATTTTCAATGGAGGGCCCGAAAGGGATGCTTAAACATGCAATTATTGGATCGTTGTTGTGGTCATAAGATTCGTAGGTATGAAGCGGTTCTATTTACGAAAGCCCCAAGCCACGTAAAATATGCAAAAGATAAAGTAGAAGCGTCTAACTTTATTTTGCAGGGGCTATGTGATATGGTCAAGGTAGGTTTATTAAATTGTTTATGAACTGCGGGCGCCAAGAAGACCATGGCGCGATGGACTATATCACATTGCATTACATTTGATGTTTTGTGTGCATCTTATTTTTGTGTGATTGTGTGTTACACGGCGGTAGCTGAATAAGATGATCCCTTCAAAATACCACTAGTGTTCTCCCTCCAACGCGCACCACCAAGAAAGTTCTACGTTATGAGGCAGGCCGTGATGATCGGGTGTCACACATCTCGTCGTTCGCATACAGTGGGTGTAAGCCATGTTGCACAAGCGTCAGCGTGGAGGTCTTTGGTGGCGAGCCTAGCATACTCAGAGGTATGGCCTCGGAACAGGAAGACCGAAAGGTCGAGCACGAGTCACAAAATTGGTGTGGCGGACGATTTTGTCTACTCTTGAAGTTGTGCCGCCGGCTTTGATGATGAGGGGTGGTGCAATGGATGGGGGTCGTGTAATCGCTTAAACGACCAGGAGGGATGTTCGTTTGAGTGGGAGTTATGTTAGTTATTTTCTAAATACTATAACTCAAAATTATTATGAACAAAGTCTTATGTTGTTGCAAATTCCATTGTAGATGTCTCACCCCTCCTTTAACCTAAACTTGTTCATTGAGAAAGAGAAGCTCAAGACCGATGGGTCTAACTTCGTGTCCTGGCTCCGCGATCTGAAGTCCATCCTTGAAACCCACAAGGTGGCCTACATCCTTGATGCCCCCTTAGGTGATCTTCCAAGCACCGCCCCGGAAATCGAAAGGATTGTCCATGGGGTCAAGGCGGAGATTTCTTCTTATGTCCAGAGTGGCATGCTCTTTGCCATGGAGGCTGATCTGCAAAACCGCTTCATGAACAAGGGTGCTTATGATATAATCACTGAACTCATGGTTGTTTTTGCACGACAAGTCAATGCTGAGACGTACAAGGCAACTGTGCTTTTCTTCTCAGCCCAGATGGAAGAGCACGGCAATATCAGTGAGCACCTGGCCAAGTTGTTTGGCTGCGCTCGACTTCTGAGTGATCTGGGAAGTGTGATCCCAGAGGAGATGGTTATTGATAGGGCGCTGATTTCTCTGCCCCCTAGCTATAAGAACGCCATCGTGGACTACGGCATGAAAGGGACATCAAAACCCCTGTCGGAAATCCTGAAGATGCTCGAAGGGGCCGAATTAGAAATCAAGCTGAAGAAGATGGTGGTAACCATCGGATCAACTGAGCGCAACTGCCCCAAGTATCTGGAGGATAAGAAGTCTGGCAAGACGATCGACAAAGAGCAAGGTATATTTGATATACATGTTATAGATGTGTACCTTACATCCACCCGGAGCAATACGTGGGTATTTGATACTGGTTCTGTTGCTCATATATGTAACTCTCAGGAGGAGTTACGGAATAGAAGGCGGCTGGCGAAGGATGAGGTGACGACGCGCGTCGGCAACGGATCGAGAGTCGACGTGGTGGCTGTCGGCACGCTCCCTCTGCATCTACCATCGGGATTAGTTTTGGTTTTAAATAAATGTTATTTTGTGCCATCCTTGAGTGTAAACATTATAAGTGGTCTTGCCTGTTACAAGACGGTTATTCATTTAAATCAGTGTCAAGCAATTGTGCTATTTATATGAATGTTATCTTTTATGTTGATGCTCCCGAGAATAACGGTTTATTCTTGTTGAATCTCGATCGTAGTACTCACATCCATAACATAGAAGCCAAACGAATTAAGTGTAGTGACGATACCGTCATGTTTTTGTGGCATTGCCGTCTTGGTCATATTGGTATAAAGCGCATGAAGCGACTCCACTCCGATGGACTCTTGGACTCGTTGGATTTCGGATCCCTCGATACATGCGAACCATGCCTCATGGGCAAAATGACCAAGACACCGTTCAAAGGTTTCGTTGAACGGGCGTCGGATTTGTTGGGGATCATACATACAGATGTGTGTGGACCGATGAGCGTTTCGACACGCAATGGTTATCGTTACTTCGTCACCTTCACTGATGACTTGAGTAGATACGGTTATATCTATTTGATGAAACACAAGTCTGAAACGTTTGAAAAGTTCAAAGAATTCCAGAGTGAAGTTGAGAATCAGCTTAATAGGAAAATCAAGCATCTCCGGTCCGATCGCGGTGGAGAGTACTTGAGTTTTGTGTTTGGCACACATCTGAAGAGTTGTGGCATAGTGCCCCAACTTACGCCCGCCGGAACGCCGCAGCGTAGCGGTGTGTCCGAGCGACGTAATCATAATCTACTGGATAGTGTCCGATCTATGATGTCTCTTACCGATCTGCCAGTGTCCTTCTGGGGTTATGCGTTAGAAACAGCCGCATTCATTTTAAATAGGGCTCCGTCCAAATCCGTTGAAACGACGCCGTATGAATTATGGTATGGCCAAAAGCCTAAGTTATCGTTTCTGAAGGTTTGGGGTTGTGAGGCGTACGTTAAGAAACTACAGCCCGACAAACTCGAACCGAAGTCGGAGAAAGTCGTCTTTGTAGGATATCCGCGAGAAACCGTTGGGTACACCTTCTACAACCAAGCTGAGGGCAAAACTTTTGTCGCGAAGACCGGTACCTTTCTAGAGAAGGAGTTTCTCGCGAAAGGAGTAAGTAGGAGGAAGGTAGACCTCGATGAAATTGTTGATCCTGGACTCAAGATTCCGAGTGGCGCAACGGAAGCGATTCCAGAAACGTCCTCCGTGGAAGGAGTGGGAGAAACTGTCGAGGAGGATGTTCTACCTCGTAGGTCTGGTAGATCTCGGATCCCACCAGAATGGTATGGCAACATGGTTTGCACCATCATGCTAGTCGAGCAAGACGAAGCTACGAACTACAAGGAGGCGATGGAGAGTCTAGAGTCCGAGAAATGGCTTGAAGCCATGAAATCCGAAATAGGATCCATGTACGATAACAAAGTGTGGACTTTGGTGGATATTCCCGAAGGGCGCAAGGCCGTCGAGAATAAGTGGATCTTTAAGAAGAAGACTGATGCTGATGGTAATGTGACCGTCTATAAAGCTTGGCTTGTCGCAAAGGGTTTCCGACAAGTTCATGGAATTGACTACGATGAAACTTTTTCACCGGTAGCGATGCTTAAGTCTATTCGGATTTTTTTAGCGGTAGCTGCCTACTATGATTATGAAATCTGGCAGATGGACGTCAAAACGGCCTTCCTGAATGGAAACATTAAGGAAGAGTTGTACATGGTATAGCCGGGAGGTTTTGTCGATCCAGGAAGTGCTAACAAGGTGTGCAAGCTTCAGCGATCCATCTATGGATTGAAGCAGGCATCTCGGAGCTGGAATCTTCGCTTTGATGAGGTAATCAAAGGTTTTGGATTTATCCAGAATGTGGAAGAGACCTGTATTTACAAGAAAATGAGTGGGAGCTCGGTTGTGTTCTTAGCACTGTATGTTGACGACATATTGCTAATAGGGAATGATGTGGAACTTCTGAATAGCGTGAAGGAATATTTAAACAGTAAGTTTTCCATGAAGGACTTAGGAGAAGCTGCGTATGTGTTAGGCATAAAAATCTATCGTGATAGATCAAGACGCCTATTAGCACTAAGTCAGAGTACTTATCTTGATAAAATACTGAAACGTTTTCATATGGAGAAGGCAAAGAAGGGTTCTCTGCCGGTTATCAAGAATAAGATATTGCGTAAGGCGCAGTGTCCGGTGACGGAACTGGGTAAGGCCGAAATGACGAAACATCCTTATGCTTCAGCCATAGGATCGATCATGTATGCAATGTTGAGTACTAGACCGGATGTGGCATTAGCTCTAAGTTTGACAAGCCGGTTCCAGAGTAATCCTGGAATGCCGCATTGGGTAGCTGTTAAGAGCATTCTTAAGTATCTCAATAAGACAAAGGAAATGTTCCTTGTGTATGGTGGCTGCGATGAAGAACTTGGCGTAACGGGTTACGTGGATGCAAGTTTCTGCTCAGACCCCGATGACTGTAAGTCACAGACAGGTTACGTGTTCAAGGTGAATGGAGGCGCCGTGTGCTGGAGAAGTGGGAAGCAACCCATAGTCGCACAATCTACAATGGAGTCGGAGTACATTGCTGCCTGCGAGGCTGCGAATGAAGCTGTGTGGTTGAGGAAGTTCGTCATCGAACTTGGAGTGTTCCCGAGCGTGCAAGACCCCGTGATCCTCTTCTGCGACAATACGGGTGCCATTGCGAACGCCAAGGAGCCAAGGTCTCACTCCACCGCCAAACACATTCGCCGACGCTTCCATGTGATACGTCAGTACGTACAAGGAGGCGATGTGAAGATTTGCAAAGTACATACGGATCTGAATGTGGCAGATCCACTGACGAAGCCTCTCCCGCTTGATAAGCATGAACATCACCAGTTAGCTATGGGTGTTAATCTTTTACCAAGTTGTAATCTAGATTAAGTTGTACTCTAGTGCAAGTGGGGGATTGAAGGAGATATGCCCTAGAGGCAAATAATAAAGTGTATTCTTTATCATATCTCGTTTGTTCATAATAGGTTTTTGTGTCATGCTAGAACCGTATTAAGCGGAAACATTAATGCGGGTGTGATACGTAAACAACCAGGTCCCTAGTAGCCTCTACTAAGACTAGTTTCGTTGCGCGATTGATGATCGAGGTTTCCCGGTCATGGGGCATGGCGCCGGTCGGCAATGAGAGTCATATCGCTGGAGAGCGATGTGATGGACATACCCAGATTTGGAGAACGTAGTCGTTACGCCTTTGACCGTGAGATCAACTCTTATTGATATTCCCGGAAGATACTTTGATTGCACCAAACGTCGTATCTTATTTAGTATGACAATAACGGTGATACTTTTGGGTATTGGAAAGGAGTAGTTGAGACGAGGGGTCAAGAGCGGGATTTGCCAGTCCGCATAGCAGGATAGATACTCTCGGGCCCACTCGGTGAGATCATGTCTAATGAGCTTGCAAGCATGTGACTAGGTCACGGAGACGTGAGATCATGAACGAGTAGAAGATAGCGTCGTCGGTAACGAGGTCGGGATTAGGTATGGAGATATCTATGGAACGACGCTTGGACGTGCTAAGTATCGCTATGGCAAAAGGTCTAAGACTTTACGTTCAGGTTTGATAGATGAAAGTCATTCGTTATATCTCAGGGATTAATTCATGGGGTCCAGGCCTACGGGTTAGTCGTTGATCATACCTGATATTATATCGAACCGCTAGGGTAACACACTTAAGGGGTTTCGACAAGACAACCAGAAAGGAAGGAGATCACCGGGAGCGTCCCGGGAGAGGTCCGATGGAGATCGGGTAGCGCCGAAAGAGTTTTCGGAGCTAGGAATAATTATATATATTATGTTTGATACTAATTAGTGTTATTAATATGCAAATATGATTTTATATATTTATTTTCGAATTTATTAAGGCAGATTTCCCTAAATGGGCCTTCCGGACGAAAGAAGGCCCAAGAGGGGAAAATTCCCAAGGGGAATTCGGTGGGGGCCAGGAGGGGCTGCCCCAAGTGGGCCAAGGGCCCACCAGGGGGGCCGGCGCACCTCCCTAGCCGCACCAGGCTATGTGGGGATAGTCCCACATTGCCTGGATGGCAAGGTAGGCTCCCCCTGGGAGCCTATATAAGAAGGGGCACCCCCAGCCTTTTAATTCACCAATTAATTCCCGATTTCTCTCTCGATCTCGTGGTTCCCAAGTCGGAGCCGCGCCGAGCTGAGGAAGAGGGGATCTCCTCCACCATAGCCCGCTGCCGCGCTGCTGGTGTTCCGGTCCAAGTCTTCCGCTGCTCGTCCTGGACTGGAGCTTCGGAGGCGTCGTCTCCACCGTACGTGTGCGACTCTCTGCGAGGTGTTGCGCTAGCGGTACTCGGAGGCCTGCTTCCTCTACACGACCTTGAGGTCGGCTTCGTCGGTCTGCATCGACAACGTTTGTGCGGGAACGTAATCCCCGCTTTCGGTCTACAAGGGTACGTATTCCGATCTGCGTTCGTACTACTATATCTGCATAGAATAGATCTTGGCATGCTTTTAGGATATCGTCGGTAGGAAATTTTTGTTTTCTGCACACGATCCCCTTCAGTCTTCGTGACCGAGCCCACTGACAGGAAGAGTGTACGTCAGCGTGCACTGGAGGTGAATGTTGTGATCTCGGTGGTGCCCAAGTTCCTGCACTGTCCAAGATGGAGATCAGTTGGAGCAAAAAAGATCATCTCCGGGTGATGCCCAAGCCAGGTGGTTATGCTTTGGTGGTACACCCAACCTTTGTCGGACCAAGACTTAACATCCGCTTCAGCCGGGTTCTGATTGACAATGGCAGCGTCATTAACATCATGTACAAGGATACCATGCTGAAGCTCGGGGTGTCCATGAACTCACTGCTGCCAACCGAGACGACTTTCCATGGCATTGTGCCGGGAGTCTCTTGCTCTCCTATGGGCAAGATTTGGGTTGAAGTGTTATTCAAAACTCGGGAAAACTGCCGGACCGAGAGCTTGGAGTTCGAGGTCGTGGATCTCGAGAGCCCGTATCATGCGCTGATTGGCAGACCCGCACTGGCCAAGTTAATGATCTCCACTCACATGAGCTACCTGAAGATGAAGATGCCAGGTCCAAACGGGGTGATCACCATCTCGGGTGACCACAAGCGCTCCATTGAGTGCGCATCTGCCGGCTCATCTTTAGCCGAGTCCCTGGTCATAGCTGAAGAGAAGAAGAGAATCCAGCAGGTGGTCGCGCTGGCCAAGACGTCACAGCTTGGCATGCCCGGGATGGTGAACCCGGAGCAGAATGCCTCATTCCAGGCACCAAGGGAGACCAAGAAGGTGGAGATCGACCCGAGCAACCCGGAGCATCGGGTTATCATTGGCAGCAACCTGGACAGCAAATAGGAAGGCGAGCTCGTCGACTTTCTCCGTGAGAATCGGGATGCTTTTGCGTGGTCTA
This sequence comes from Poa annua, assembly GCA_026929855.1. Classification (NCBI taxonomy): domain Eukaryota; kingdom Viridiplantae; phylum Streptophyta; class Magnoliopsida; order Poales; family Poaceae; genus Poa; species Poa annua. The sequence goes on along the minus strand of CM049429.1, from coordinate 62,564,866 downwards.
ATGGTGACTTGCAAGGTGTTCCGAGTGAGTTGGCTGAGCACTCATTATTCGCCAGGCCTGATGCGAAGCCGGTGAAGCAACCGACTAGGCGCCTCTCGAACGAGAGAAGAGCTGCCATCATGGAGCATCTCGCATCAAGTGATCGATTCCACTGCCGGGTGTGAGCTTTTGACATTTTTAGATGCTTATTCTGGTTTCCACCAGATACCTTTGAACCCGGATGATCAATTGAAAACTGCTTTTATTACCCCATACAGGGCTTATTGCTATCGTGTCATGACTTTTGGTTTGAGAAATGCTGGTGCTACATACCAGAGATGTATGCAAAAATGCTTGCATGACCAGATAGGACGGAATGCCGAGGTCTATGTCGATGACATAGTCATATAAACAAAAGAAAAATCTACTCTGGTCGATGATCTGAGAGAAACATTCAAGAACTTAAGAAAATTCCGGATGAAAATGAACTCGGATAAATGTACATTCGGTGTCCCGGCAGGCAAGTTACTCGGTTTCCTGATATCAAGTCGGGGAATTGAGGTCAATCCGGGTAAGATACGTGCGATAGAGAGCATGAAGCTGCCGACACGTCTCAAAGATGTGCAGAAATTCACTGGTTGCCTAGCATCCCTAAGTCGGTTTGTGAGCCGACTAGGGGAGAAAGCCTAACCCTTGTATCAGTTAATGAAATAGAGCAAAACTTTTGTATGGACCCCGCAAGCTGATGCGACGTTCTATGATTTGAAGAAGATTCTCTCAGTGGCAGCAGTGTTGGCATCCCTGTTGCCCAAGGAACCCCAGTTGCTCTATATCGCAGCCACAAACCGGGTAGTAAGTGTAGCCATAGTAGTGGAAAGAGAAGAAGGGGACAAAGTGATACTGAGACCGGTATACTATCTGAGCGAGGTGATCTCGACTTCCAAGCAAAACTACCCAAACTACCAGAAGATGGCATATGGGTGTACTTAGCCGTTACCAAGCTCAAGCACTACTTCCAAGAGCACCCAATCACAGTGGTGTGCGAGGCGCCTCTGGCCGAGATCATTGGTTGCAAAGATGCAAGCGGCCGAGTTGCCAAATGGGCCATCCAGTTATCTTCGTATGCTCTGACATACAAAGACGAGATGCCATTAAGTCGCAGGCGCTGCCGGACTTCTTGGTGGACTAGGCCGAGATGCAGTATGAACCCCCACTTCCCGACTTCAATTTTTGGAAGATGCATTTCGATGGTTCCAAGGCAAAAATCAGATTGGGTGCCAGAGTAGTACTCACCTCACCAAAGCAGGATGTGCTGAAATATGTACTGGAAATTCACTTCTGGGCATCTAATAATGCGGCCGAGTACGAAGCACTGGTGCATGGGCTCAATGTCGCCAAGGAAATTGGTATACGCCGGATAGAGTGCTTTGGTGATTCCGACTTGGTGTTGCAACATGTGTCGGGGAACGTGGATGCAATCGATGCCAACATGGCCTCATATCGGTTCCATGTGCAGAAAATATCCGGATTTTTTGAAGCCTGCGAGTTCAAGCACATACCAAGGGGGGAGAATGAAGCAGCAGATGTATTGTCCAAGTTGGGGTCATCTCGGGATGCCATCCCACCCGGCATCGCTTTGGAGCACCTGAGGAAACCATCCATTCAACCCTCATTCGAGTCGGAGTCCATCTTTATCCCGAAGGATCCAGAGTCTGAAGCCGTGCCTATGGAGGTAGAAGTCGGGAGCACCTCACTGATCTCGGGGACTGCACTTCTGAACTCGGGGACTCGACATGGTGTGCAAGCGGAGGTGATGTCGGCTGAGCCAATGGAGATAGATGCCCCGGTATTCCCCGTACGACCACTACCAGCTCGGGCGCAGCCCATCATGGCATACATATCAGATGGCACCCTTCCGGAGAATGAGGTGGAAGCCAGACAAGTGCTGAGAAGATCCAAGGCATGCACCATCATCAACCAAGAGCTTTACAAGAGAAGTGTCACTGAAGTACTTCAAAGATGCGTTGAGCCAGAAGAAGGACAAGAGATGCTACCGGAGATACATCTGGGAGAATGTGGGCACCATGCCTCATCACGGGCGTTGGTTGCAAAAGTATTCCGGCATGGGTTCTATTGGCTCACAACTTTGCAGCAAGCGGAAGACATTGTCCGGAAATGTGGAGGATGCCAGAGGTTTGCCCACAAGATACATATGCCGGCATCAGCTTTGAAAACTATTCCCATCACTTGGTCATTTGTTGTATGGTGCTTGGAAATGGTGGGGCAATTCAAACCGGCACGAGGCAACATGACTCACATGCTGGTAATGGTGGACAAGTTCACCAAACAGATAGAAATTAAGCCAATCCGAAAGTGTGATGGGCACACCTCGGTTTCATTTTTGAAGGATATCATCCTGAGATATGGCTACCCGCACAACATCATCACGGATAATGGCACCAACTTTGCTGTGGGGGAATTCGTTCGGTTTTGTGCGGAGAAGAGAATCCGGCTAGACGTGGCCTCGGTGGCTCATCCAGAGGCAAATGGGCAAGTCGGGAGAGCAAATGCCTTGGTGTTAGCCGGCATCAAAGCTCGTTTGATCGAGCCACTATTGAGGACTCCGGGATGTTGGATAGAGGAGATACCGGCATTGCTATGAGGTCTCCGGACCACACCTAATAGATCCACCAGGTATACGTCATTCTTCATTGTGTATGGTGCTGAGGTAGTGCTGCCAACCGACATCCAGTATGACGCACCAAGAGTGATAATGTTCATCGAGACCGAGGCAAAAGAGGCCCGAGAGAACGGTGTCGATTTTCTTGAAGAGGCAAGAGAATTGGCATTGTCTCGGTCCGCAATCTATCAGCAGAACCTCCGACAATTTCATAGCCGGAAGGTGCATCCCCGAGTATTCCGGGAAGGAGATCTGGTGCTGAGGCTGATACAGCGCACCGCCGGCATGCATAAACTTCACCTCCTTGGAAGGGGCTTTTTGTTGTAAGCAAAGCATTGCACATCGATTCTTATTACCTTGTAGATGCTCACGAGGCTAGAAAAGGTGTAATGGATAAACTCGGTGAGGAGACCAAACGGCCATGGAATGTAGCCCTACTCCGTCCCTTTTACACGTAAAGGGTGCAGTGTATGTATCTCGGTCTTTTGTTAATGAAATGTCGGCACCCCGAGAAGTTACTCGAGGACTGCCACGCTCAATTTATGGTTGTGTTTGTTCAATTGCATGTCAGCATCCTCGGGAGGATCCCGGGGACTGCCCTTTTTTCGTTTCAGTATTATCTTGTTTGCTTGTTATATGAATGTCGGCAACCCAGAGAGGAGCTCGGGGACTGCCCTGTCTTTCTTTATTTACGTTTGTTGTATGCCGGAAATACTTTCAACCCGGTTTCAGAGCCAAGTATTGTATGCCATTGGAAATAATCTTGTGACTCGACTGACGAACTCCGAAATGGTAGTCAAGAGCATGATAACGAAGGGAGGAAGTCGGGGACACTTAATGTTCATATCCCGGTTGATGCCGGTGAGCTCGGTCAGCCAGACATCCTGTCGGGACCGCAGAAGGGCCAACTCGGTCTTGGCCGCGTGGGCACGCCCCTCGGATTGGTCCAGGGTCTGCTTCTGCTTCTTGATGGCGTCAACGAAGCCTTTCTTCAGGTCATCGGCAGCAGTCTTGGCCTTATCCAGCTCAGCGTTCAGCCACAAGATCTCGGACTGCGCCTCGGTCAGCGCAGACTTCTGGTCCACGATGATCTTGCACGCGGAGTCCCGCTCCTGCTGCAGCCGCTCCTCCGACTTCTTGGCCTGGCCGAAGTCGGCGAGTAATGTGTGCAAGATGCTGCTGCGTTTCTTGGTGCACTCCTAGAAAATAATAAATCCGACATCAGTCTCGGGGACTTTGGTTGGACAAGGCATGATAAGAAATCTTTTCAAAATCCGCACTCGAGGACCTACTACTCGGTGGAGTTTTGGTCCCCAAGGACGGATCTCGGGGACTGGAGATTGGAATTTTTTTTTCAAAATCCGCACTCGAGGACCTACAACTCGGTGGAGTTTTGGTCCCCAAGGACGGATCTCGAGGACTGGAGATTGGAATTTTTTGAAGATCCGCACTCGAGGACCTGCTACTCGGTGGAGTTTTGGTCCCCAAGGACGGATCTCTAGGACTGGAGATTGGAATTTTTTGAAAAGATTCGCGCTTAATGATCTACTACTTGGTTGGGTCTCGATCACTAAGCACCAATATCGGGGACTGGAGATAGTAGAGATGGAAGACTTACATCCACTACCCGTGTAGCTTCCAAGACCGACACCTGGAGCGCGTGCATGCACTGCGCGCTGCGGCTCGAGCCAGCAGTGTGTAGGTCTCCCGGGATCTTGGTGGCATCGGCGGCAATCCATGCCGCGTTGTACTCATCGACCGTGCTTAAGCTGACAACGGTCGCCACTCCCAGTGGGCCAGGTCCCTGAGATCCTGCAGGGACAACTGCACTTACAGAGGCTCACAGAGCTTGCAGAGCAGCAATGGGGATATCGGCAGGAGGCGGAGGCAGGCCAGAGTGCTTACCCGAAGCAGAAGTCTTGGCCAAAACCAAATCCTGGGTCGAGGATCTCGGGTGCGCGCTGGATTTGGTCGGCGTCGGCTTCTGGCTGGGAAGCTGGCTGCGCTGCTTCCCGGTTTGGGAATCCGGCTGCCGGGTGGTTTTGGCCGTTGGCTGCTTCGGCGACGGCGATTTCCGTGGGACAAGTCGTGGCGTTGACCGGGGCACGACTTGGCGCGGCGGGCTTACCACGACCTCATCAAGAACAGGAGATGGTGGCCGGTGTGCCGGCTCCGGGATGAAGGTGGTCTCTGAAGGGGTTACGGTGTAGAAAACAATAATTTTTCTAGCAAACGAAACCCTAACTAGCCAGGATCTATCTATCTAGTACATGCGATAACGGTGGCGGAACGGGTTACATTACCTCCATGTAGACCGATAGAGGGGATTACGCTCCCGCACAAGCGTTGACGATGAAGTCGTACGTAGCCGACCTCGAGGTCGCGAAGAACTTGCCGCGATGTCGAAGTCGATGACGCCGGGGTGTTGATGACGATCTGCGTCGACGGGCGTCGGGCGGAAGAAAGCAAAGCGCCAGCACCAGGGGTGGTGCGCCGGCAGCAGAGGGGAAGGAGGCGCGGCGGCTGCAGGGGCGAGACGACGTCGCCCAGGCTACTCAAAAGGAGTTACCTCCGAGCACTCACAAACATACGGAGCTTAGCGACAACCCCCGGTCATTCAGATCCAGCTGAAATCGCAGGGGTAGATCTTATCTGGAATCCCGCAGAGCAACGGTGCTCAGCGGTATAGCTAAGGTGGAGAGAGATCCCCCTTCCTCAGCTCGGCGCGGCTCCAACTTGGGAACCACGAGATCGAGAGAGAAATCGGGAAATAATTGTATTTTCCAATGAATTAATCCAATTAATATGCCTTCCTATATAAAGGGGGAAGGGGGTGGGCAAACCCCTTGGCTCCCCCATGTGGGACTAAACAAAGGACAAGGGAGGGGGGCTTCGACATCGCATATAGAGGCTTGCTAGGGACCTGGTTGTGTATGTATCACACATGTATTAATAATTCCGATTAATACAGTTATAGCATAATACACAAACCTATTATAAACTTATGAGATAATGCAATAAATACTACTTATTTATTTGCCTCTAGGGCATATCTCCTTCAGTCTCCCACTTGCACTAGAGTACAAATAAACTAGCTGCATTTTACTTTATCAGAATCCCTTATCAAATAAGAATCATTTGATAATGCTTGCTTGTTGAAGAGTGTTACTGCACAATCCATGATTGTACATGCTTTTGCAATCCACTGACATCAACTTGCTTGATATCACCATGTTGTCTAACAACATATATGCAAATACCGTAACTAAGTGAGACTTCTGTTTCTCAGCGCTTACTCTGATTATACTAACCAGATAACTGCCCTGAAAAACACACTCAGCCATACAGAGCCCCTTGTAACAATTACAAACTCGCGATATCTACAAACTTTCACACCAATGCAGAAAACTTGACATTCCAATGTCAATCCAACAACTAACACACCTCTACTTCCAGTAAATTCTAAATTTACTTTCATAACTGCTCTTCTTCCAAGAACATCGGTTATACTTCATCGAGCAGATAATATGGTTTTTGTATGATGTCTAATATTACATAATAGACCCACATGTCATACAACTATTACTTTCATGCATCATTACTCTTAATGATCAATTGGATTCCAAAGGACCATCCTTTTGACTCTATTCTAACTCCTCAGATATAATCCAAAACAACTCGACTAACTATTTAAAATTCTCGTTCTATTTCAAAATAGACACTAACTTTCAAATAGTTTCACAACTTCATCCTATTCTATTGGTACAGTTTCACAATGTGTTAACTACACAAGGTGAATTCGACTCCCACTCAAATTATGTCTCCACATATTTGATAACACGAGCTCCCACTCAAAAACATGTCATCCACATATTTGAGTTCCTGAGCTCCCACTCAAAATATGTTCTTTACATATTCCATCTGAGTAAACTAACATTGACTCCCACTTAAAACGACATTTTGGTCAAACCAAAATCATTGATCTATCATCAATTCGAGTTTAATACAAACTACAGTATTATATTAATACAAATCCCTCAGACTTCAAGCACGTCTACACAAATGTAGTCAACAAATTTGATCTTGTCCAAGACACATTTCTTGACAAGACATGCTACCGCGTCTTTCTTATAGTCACATTTCTCATATAACACCTTATATGACGATTAAACAATCTTATTCCTCTAATAAGAATTGCAGCAACAATTACTCTCTTAATCCTTTCAAATGCAACTTTGGATTTCCAAACTCAAAAGCATTTGTTCGTATTCCGATATTTTCCAACTTTCTTTGTATTCATAAAGTGCAACTTGATCTGTCAACAAGATCTGAAATACTTAATACAGTGCTGTGACCTGACAGCAATATTAAATATAACAGCACTTTATTTAGAAGTTTCTTTCATGAAAATATTATGATCTTTATGAAGAGGATTGCAAGCAGAAAACAATTTTCTAGTCTCCCTCACTCTTAATCACTAAACTTTCATTAGCAGACATATACTCTTTGGAACACCTTCCAACATAGGTCTGACACTTTATTCCAAACTTCTAATTCCAATCCATAAACCATAATTCGAAAAATCATCTTTTTCTCGGAATTACATAGACAACAAACTGAACTTTGTTTCTAATTGCTTTTGGAATACACTCCCATTCAATGCGAGTATTCTACAAAGAACTATTCATGTATATACCGAATTATCGTGTAATCATATACATGTCGACACTACTGCCGATCTCACGAATTCTCGTTGACAAAAATATCTATTTTCTAAAGTGGACATCGACTATAATGTTTCGAACATATTAGGAGATTCTAAGACAGATTCTGACAGACCACACTTTATTTAAAATAGAGCATGATTATAATTCCCCACATATCACCATATATGACATTATAATATTGTGAAACGAATTTCCACAAGTCTTTTGTGTTGAAACCATAATTCAAAAATATTGTCCTTTGATCGAATCTTATGAATACAATATTCACTAATCTTTCTTCTGAAAAACCCCATTTGATCTATTATCAAATTAATTTCAGACTCCATGATTTATCGGGCAAATACTCTTATTTACCAAAATCATGGAAGAATTCGGATCATGCAATAACACCATTGATTAATCATTAAAAATGACTCTCAATCAATTTCCTCTAGTATTGCAACTTCAATACTGCATTTCAAACTTAATCAATTTTGGCACTCGAAATACTTAAATGGACAAAAAATATCCAGTACTTCTTTCATTGCCTTTATGACTAAATTCGATGGTGTTTGTTCTTTGGACACATAATTTTATCATTCCCGCTATTATAAATGTATATCATACGCATAATGTAATTGAGATGTGATGAAAATTACTCATAACATGAAACAACTGCTTTGTTTCATAATATAAAACAACTGATGTGTTCTATATGAATAATTATGTCTTGTAACATTCAAGACACCAAACTAGATCACATTCTCACTATTACAAAATGTCTTATCAAAAACTATTGATGATAACTAATATGATATCTCGAGGGCGTGAGCACCACTGGCCATGAACTTGCCATCACTCGTGCACTGTCACGTCACCCTTCGCCACATACTTGTGATAATCAGGGACTGTTTCACAAACAGAACAATTATCAAATACTTTTCATCAAGTATGAGAAGAATACATTTATATCTTCGTATATCCAATATACCCATAGCGTCGAAGAACTCTTCTTCGATGAATCAACTTTTAGAGATTTGAACTTGTTCACGAACGTGAAGAAGCTCACCATGTCTCTATAGCATATTCACGCACATGCTATTCACAGCTAGGAGGTAAAGCGCAATCTCTATTGCACTGGAGTTTGCTATCTAGAAATCGTAGATATTCGTAAGCCTGAAGTAGATGTCACACAACTTCTTCAACTGAGTCTCCAGACAGGTATGCTTCCCATGTGAATGGTCCGGAACTTTCTTAGCTGTCTGAACTGCTCAAGACTGAATTCATCTTTGAAGTGACCTCTGATCGCATCAATCACGACATATGGCTCCATGTGTTGAAACAACTTTCAACTCAGGTGCTAGGCATACGCTCATGACGATCGTCACTTCCATGAACATGTCATGATGCTTACGGAACTCATCATCTTCCTCCTTGCTAGCAGAATCATCTGGTCTAACTCCTAACTAATGTTCTAGGACATGTTTGTTGTGTTTGGAGAATGTTTCTAAAACCAATGTACCAGCTGATGAAGTTGGACCCGTCGGCTTCTAAGGTAGAATCCGAGCTGTTGAGGAAGCAACCGAAGTGTAGTTCCGTAGTCTCCAGATGTGATCGCAAAAGAGGTAAGGTAAAGTTTATAATATATAGGTGAGTTTTAGTTTATAATCTCATTATGTAAAACACACCACACCAAGATTATTATCCCTAAAAATAATAATGACGATTACACGACCCTCATCCACCACACTACCCCCGATCATCACGGCCGGCAGCACAGCTTCAAAGGTGGACATAACATGTCGATCACAACAACTCTGTGACTCGTGCTCGATCTTTCGATCTTCCCGTGTTCCGAGGCCATACCTCTGAGTATGCTAGGCTCGCCAATCAAACCTCGAAGACCCTGCGCGTGCAACATGGCTTACACCCACTGTATGTGAACGACGAGATGTGTGACACCCGATCATCACGGCCTGCCTCATAACGTAGAACTTTCTTGGTGGTGCGCAACGAGGGAGAACACAATTTTGGTATTTGTTAGGGATCATCCTATTTATGATGCTACCGTTGTATATCTAGCATATAAGCAATCAATAGGATGCACACACAACAGCACACAACAATGATGCAATGAAGTGCGATGTGACATGGTCGATGCGCCTGGACCTTCATGGCGCCATGTGCCTGGCCCCCCGGCGCCCCAGCATGGCTCCGAGTCTACAGAGCCCTCCATTGCCTCCGTCAGTACGAGTAATATCAAAACTTACCGTAACCATGTCACATGAAATAACGCCTCTGCAAAACAAAGTTAGACGCCTCTAGCTTTATTTAGTTTTGCAAATTTTACGTGGCATATAGGCTTATTCGTAAGAGAATCGCTTCCCTACCTACGAACTTTGTACCACAACGTCGATCGTATAATTGCATGTTTAAGCATCCCTTTCGGGCCCTCCATTGAAAATGCTTTGCCGACTAGAGAGAGAGAAACAGACACCCGCCAGCCACATATACGGTGCAAGCCGTATGTCAGTAGTGGAACCAGTCTCGCGTAAGCGTACGCGTAAAGTCGGTCCGGGCCGCTTCATCAACTCAATACCGAAGGCATCGTAAGTGCACGCTAGAGGGTAGCAAATATAAGAAAGACGCCCTCATTCAACATGAGTTCTAACCGTACCAGCAGTACTACGCATAGATCGGCTCTGATACCACTGAAGGGGTTACGGTGCAGAAAACAATAATTTTTCTAGCAAACGAAACCCTAACTAGCCAGGATCTATCTATCTAGTACATGCGATAACGGTGGCGGAACGGGTTACATTACCTCCATGTAGACCGATAGCGGGGATTACGCTCCCGCACAAGCGTTGACGATAAAGTCGTACGTAGCCGACCTCGAGGTCGCGAAGAACTTGCCGCGATGTCGAAGTCGATGACACCGGGGTGTTGACGATGATCTGCGTCGACGAGCGTCGGGCGGAAGAAGGCAGAGCGCCAGCACCAGGGGTGGTGCGCCGGCAGCAGAGGGGAAGGAGGCGCGGCGGCTGCAGGGGCGAGACGACGTCGCCCAGGCTACTCAAAAGGAGTTACCTCCGAGCACTCACAAACATACGGAGCTTAGCGACAACCCCCGGTCATTCAGATCCAGCTGAAATCGCAGGGGTAGATCTTATCTGGAATCCCGCAGAACAACGGTGCTCAGCGGTATAGCTAAGGTGGAGAGAGATCCCCCTTCCTCAGCTCGGCGCGGCTCCAACTTGGGAACCACGAGATCGAGAGAGAAATCGGGAAATAATTGTATTTTCCAATGAATTAATCCAATTAATATGCCTTGCTATATAAAGGGGGAAGGGGGTGGGCAAACCCCTTGGCTCCCCCATGTGGGACTAAACAAAGGACAAGGGAGGGGGGCTTCGACCCTCACATGGGCTGTCCGAACCAGCCAATGGGGCCCACCCCCCTTTGGTGGTGCGGCTCCCCCTCTTGGGCCCTCTTAGGGCCCATGTAGGTGGGAGCCCCCTTTTTCCTTTATTTAATTAATATTAAATTAATATAAAAATCCCATTAATTCATAATTAATATATTTATATATAATTCAATATCCCGTGACTCCGAAAACTCTTTCGGACCACCCGAACAACTTTCGGACATTCCTGGAACCATTCCAGACTTCTCCGGAACTCCTTCCAGACCACCAGAACTCTTTCCGGATCATTTCTCTCTCTCCAACAAATTCCTATAATATTCCAGAACCTATCTCCTGGTGTTGCTAAGACCTTAAGTTTGTTACGCTACGGTTCGAGAACACTCCAGACATGGTCGAGACACTCCGCTCACCAATGACCGTCAGGGATACCTGGAAGTATATGACGACCCCTGTGCATTCCACGAATATCGTCGTTGAACCATAAATATGACATTCATTCCCTTTGTCTCTGCGATACTACCTTGTCCGAGATATGATCGTAGACACACCGATGTCTTTGTTGTATCTCGCTACCGACGAAGGTTATTAACTCGTCTGCGATATTACATCTCCATGACCTAGTCATAAGCTGCGCAGCTATATAGATGCAATATCACCGAGTGGGCCCAGAGTATCTTTCCATTATAAGAATGAACAAATCCCGCTCTTGATCCTTACGTCTTGATGCTCTTTCGGAATACCCAAGATGGACACCGTTATTGTCATGCTATATAAGACACAACGTTTGATGCTCTCAAAGCATCCCTACGAAGCATTAATAAGTACGGTCTCACAGTCTAAGGAATAAGCTATCATATTCTTATCTATTGCAAATGACAAACATCGCAATACGATCTTATTGCAATACTTTGCGTATGTCCATCACCTTATTCAACTAACAAGATGACCCCATTGTCAACCGACGTCATTGTCCTTGATCGGGAATCTCAATCAACTGTTGCCCAATGGACTAGCTCATATAGAGGCTTGCTAGGGACCTGGTTGTCTATGTATCACACGTGTATTAATAATTCCGATTAATACAGTTATAGCATAATACACAAACCTATTATAAACTTATGAGATAATGCAATAAATACTACTTATTTATTTGCCTCTAGGGCACATCTCTTTCAGTCTCGGGGCCGCAGGTTGCCCGCCTGAGATCTCGGTGGCCGCGGGTTGCGCGCCCGGGATCCCAGTGCCTGCTCCGACATCCATGCCGGGCATGCCATGTCCTTCCGCCTGGACGGGGTCCGGAGCCTGTTGGCCGGCATCCCCCGCCGAGCGGCGTGGAGGTGAAGGTGCAGCCCGGGTTGGACTCGGAGACTCGGAACCCCTATCCGATTGGTGGGATCCGGTGGATTGAGGAATGTCGAGGGCCGCCCTGCGAGAATAGAGGACAAATAAGTCAAGAAGGATCACGGGAAGAGTTCGAATAGGGAAACTCGGATGGACGGTAACTTACCCGGTGGACACAGTCGGGGGGCCTCTTTTCGCACGGGCAGGCTTGTCAGCCGGGCGCTTGCTGGTCTTGGACCTCTTGGCAGCAGTGCCCGAGCTCCCGACGTGCGCGGTCTCGGACGCAGCACGCTTGCGGATCTCGGCGCGCTTCGTCATAGCGGCGGGAGCCGGAACCACTGACAGGGCAAAGTTGATAGGGCGAGCATCAATTACATCGAGTATTCGACAGTCCTCGTCATCATCTATGCATAATCAACTCGGATAGAATCTTGAGCTGAAGGCTTACCCGGGGCAGGAGCACGGGCAAGGGGTATCGAGAGGTGGTCCTTGCCGTCGGGATCCTCCGCAGGCATCTCCTCGGGCTCCGACAAGTCAGCCACGAAGTTGTTGCCGGCGTGCACCGCGTCCTCTTCGACTTGCCGCTCGAACAGCTACATTGGGAAGGAGGTTAGGACAAGACAAGGATGTCGGTATCACACGGCAGCCGGCATAGCATGGATGTCGGTAAAAACACATGCGCGCACCTCGTCCGCTCGGTGTTTCCGGGTGTGCGGGAGCAGTCCCCACTTCCACTCCTCGGTCATATTTGTCCGAGCGATAGCTCGGACGCGGCAATAAACGGTGGGTTCGTCCAACCCGAACATACTGGTACCGCCCACTGATGAAGCACATTTTGTGTAGCCGGGTCTAGAGAGGGCAAACCCGGCGGCTGATGAAGGTACGCAAGAGGTCATCAGCCGTCATATCCTCCGCGAGAACGGAGAGGACCTCATGCATCTGCTCGACCTCCTCAGAGTCAGGGGATTTGACCTAGAGTTGGAAGTCGGTCGGAGGACCCATGATGAACTCCGGAAGATTGAGGCAATCCGGAGCAGAGGAACTCGCGTCGCCTTTGGGGGCGGCCGGGTTCCGCACATAGAAGAAGCTGCGCTGCCATTTCCGGCAGGACTCCAGACCTACGATCTTGGGAATCCGGAATCGCTGCAAGGGATGATGGTCGCAGCGCCGCAAGCGACGAGGTCTTTGACCTTCTAGCCGGGGTTGGGGATAACTTGGCGGTGGAGGATATAGTACTTGGCCCATAGATCTACGAAAGGCCAAATACCGAGATACCCCTCCGCGTAAGAGACAAAGCAGGAGAGCATCAAGATGGCGTTGGCAGGGAGATGGTGTGGTTGGAGGCCATAAGTATCTAGGAAGTCGCGGAAGAACCGACTGGCCGGAAGGCCGAATCCGCGCTCAAAGTTACCCGGGTTGCGGCGCGGGTTCGACCTTGCCTGTTAGAAGTTGACTCTCGACTTGGGGGGAATCCGACGCGTCCGGTACAACCAGTCGAGATCCCACTGGCTGGCCTCTGAGCCATCCCAGCATCCACGAACACTTTCATCGCCCATCTCGGCGGCCTCAGAGGACATGTCAGAGCTAATCTGCAGTCGGAATGGCCTGTTAGTCGGGTCAGCATGTCAGAGGTAAAGAGGATCTCGGGCTAAAAACCGCATCTATTTACCGGCATCCTACCAGGCAGATCTAGCGGAGCAAAATAAATAGAAAATAAAGAAGGCCGAAATTAGGGTTCTAGGCTGTTCTTGAGGAACAGAGCACGGGCAGGAGAAGTGGAAGCAGAAACACGGCCGCAACACCTACCTTAAACCTACGGCTACAGGGAATGCTATGAGGAGCGCAACGACACCGATCTGCAGCACACGTACGTGCTCGATCCGTGGCGGTTCGCGTTGAAGGATTGAAGAACAACAACCGCTGCGGCCGTGCGGTGGTCTAGAAGAAGAATCGGAGAGCTTACCGGAGGAGAAGTCGTGGCTGTCGTGGCACGGGAATGGCGGCGACCGATGGCGTCTAGAGCGAGCGCGGTCGGCGGCGTAGGGCGCTCCGGTGAGGCTCTGTGGCGGCGGCGGAGTGCTCGGGACGCGCTCGGAAGGAGGAGAAGGAGTGTGGAAGAAGGGGCAAGGAGACCCCCCGCATCCCCTATTTAAGGGGAACCCCGGCGGGCAGTTCCACTTTTTCCCGCCCACGCCGTCCGAATTCGGGAGTGGGATCGTGGTGTGCCGGTGGCACCACGTGGCGGCACCCACGGGCGCGCGAGCGGCCACACCAGAGGCCACTGAATGGCAACGGTCGCCGCTGAGATCCGGTGCGGACGCTGGTGCGGGAACCGAAGTGGTGCGCCACAAAGTCAAGGCCACTCAAGTACTTCTCTGACGTGACGAGACCGCGAGTGTGTCCACCCGGCAGATGGAGCATGTCGGGCATCTCGCACGGAACGGGTGTCGTCGTTCAGTCCGGTGGATATTATCCAGAGTATGCTAAGACAATTTCTTCGAGATAGGACATCCCGGCTCGGTCGGTCTTAGATGGGTCATGTCAGAAAAGAGCATCCTGTTGACAGAAACAAAAGAGTTAACTTTAAGTTCATGGTTTATCTTTTTTGAACCTGGTGCTGCACTTCACCTTATGTCGCTGCACAACACCAGCTTCGGGGACTAATGTCGGGGGGCTGCCCCCGGGGTGGGGCAGAACCCGGTACAAATCAGCACTGTGGCTACAGGAAATGACCTTTGAGGAGTGCAAAGAGTTGTCCTTTGGAGCACTTAGGGGGCAATTTGACCCTTGGGTGGTTGTCAGTGCCAGATTGCCTCTTGGAGACTGCGAGGGTCATCTGGGGAGACTATAAATAGACCCCCATACCCCAAAGGAGGCATAAGCGTCAGCAGAGGGTTCCTCTAAGAACCAGTTTCTCGAAGATGTCTTTGGTGAGAGCCTAAGACATCTTCGCGAAACTGGGCCTAGAGATACTTCTCTTGTGGGACTATCCGGATTCTAAGCAGAACCCGGTGTTGGCCGGAAGGGTCGTCCGGCATGAAGTTATGTCAGGGTCGGCCGACATGGTCCCGGATAAAGGAGAACCCGGGTGGCCCGGCTAGGTATCCCGGATTAGGTCTAACCGGCTCATCTATCTCGGATTTGGCTGTTTGTCTGTTACGCAGGGATGTTCTGTAGAGCTACCGGAGTGACAAACCGACATGGGGCATGTCGGGCGGTGGTCAAGGAGCAAGTGCAGGCTTTCCGCCTGACACGGGGGAAGTCCTATCCCTCCTGACACGGAAGCATAGTCACCTCCCGCCTGGCACTGGGGCGTGTCAGCCGGTACGACGCAGCTGCGACAAGACCGGACATGCCTAGGCCGGCAGTCCGAAAAAGGCTACTAGGCATGGGCGAAGACATGTCTTGTCTCTGACAGGGGGGCAATGATGATCCAGGACGACGCCTGCGGTACTTGTCGGCATGATGACGACATGCCTATGTCAGATAGCTCGGCGACTAGGTCGCACTAGCCTGTGTCGACATAACCGTTGGCCTGACCGGTGGGACCAAGCCGGATTAGGGTTTTCGGCCCTCCCGGCCAAAACTTTATAAAAGGCGCCATAACTCCTGTGGAAAAACGATCAACTTGTGTGCCAAAACTGTAGTCTCATTTACTCCTAGAGCATTTACTCCCTCTCTCTTTCTAGTTCATCTAGTTCATCACCGAATCAGCTCAAGGAGCATTTGTAGATCTTATGACATACTTATATTGAGAGGAAGGGCAGGAGTAGGGGTCTTACCTCCTCACGAGGGCCCCGAACCTGGGTATACCATGTGTGTTTGTGTGCCTTCGTGCATTTGCTTGCGGTTTGGAGATGTTTGGGTGTGTCTTGTGGTGTTCTTGAGTGTTCTTGAACCTACTTGTTGTTTCCCTTCCGGACTTAGCCATTCTCGGGTGTGTCTTGGAGTTCTTCCCGTGTGAGCTTCTCAGCTCTATAGCCCTCCCCGGATCCACCAGCGTCCATCGGCCCCACACATTAGTCATCCTATGACATCTGCTGTGATACCACCACGATAAGTACTACTTGCACGAGCAAACGACTTGATTCCGCCATCACATACATGATATACGTAACGTGTTGCCAATATGACTGAGCTGATCTAAACTTCTGATCGAGCGGGATACGTAGTCTCTTCTCGATACATATTCCGTTCTTTTCAATTACCAATGGAGCCGGTCCGTTATTCTTCAATTACCGACAGAAAAAATGTTGGTTTTTTATGTACATCGGCGACCATCACCACCTGAATCTGTATTATATAGTAGAGATAGAGATTGTATACAATAAGCATAAGATGATCAAACGAGCTTATAGCAGACCATGAAAAAATTAATGAACAAGATCCCTGATGTATAGTTATGGAGGTCCAGGCTCTCAGCTATAAAGTGGATAGCTGTTACCACGCAAATTGCAACACAAACAGTACATTTTGGTACTCTCATTGCATATATTTTACACCACATAATCTGTGAGCCCTCTATACACAATACTACACCTCTGTTGAGCAAACCAAGGCACGATTTTTGCTTTTTAAAAAACAAGGCACAACTTTTTTTGTTTTCATTTATGTAATATTTGATGGAGTTGGATCATGCTTGCCATTATTAGATGGACATGCTGCTACTTTATCCAATCAAAGTAAGTATCTTTCGGTTGCATCAGTAATGCCTAAATTTTGTACCTCTTAAGCAAGGGTGTTTGACATATTCTTGTGAAAGGGAATTAGTATTACACCACATAATCTGTGTGCAGCAATCAGACTAACACAACTCCATCGATTGAATTGATGTAGCATGTTAGATTTTCAAGAACGCATTTGTCTAGCTTCTCGTGTGTGAACCTTATTTGCAACCACGTGGGAAAAAGGGGAAATTCAATGATATGGGCTGGAGATAAATGAGCAATGATCTGCGCCGAGCAACCCGACCATGCCTTCCTCTGTTTTGGATATGCACGATGCCTTCAAGGATCACAACGAGATCTACGTTTCAGAATCAGTATGCGCCAAACGGGGAGATCTACGTTTCAGTATTGCACTACGTTTGACTTAGTTAAAGTATTAAAAATAAATTACCTGCCATCTAACCAATACATTACTGAATTTTGCTAGCCGATTTTAGTGACTACAGTGTTAATTTAGTCGAGGACAGTATTCAATATGTTATTGCATGACCCCAACTTAGAATTCAGCACACTCATTATGGTGATAATTTATCATAAAAAATAACCTTTGATATACAAATTTCGGTTACCGTGTTGCAAACTGCGAAGGCCCATCAGCATTCAACAAACTCAATCAATTCCTGTCCTACCCCGGAATAGTCGTGCACTAAACATAGTACTAGACAAAAATCACACTGAATATGTTATTATTTTTAGTGTATTTCCTTCAGAATACCAATGCATGGACAGGTACTCGACATCCATATGAAACATCATAGAAATAGTATCTAGCCTCACAAATCACACCGCAAATAATGTGACCCTTAATTCTGTTACCCCACATGAAGTTATTCTCCACAACTGAACTGAATCAGCTCAAACAACAGCAGCAGAGAATGGCGATGATAATAATGATATTTTTTAATATGCAAATAGATCATGAAGTAGACCGCAATAAAGTTACAAAACAATGATCACTTCAACGCGCTAAACACAAACTAAGTTGCAAAGAATGTGATTCGCAATTCACCTTGTGACCTTTAGCAGCTAGGTTCTCTTCCTGCCTCTAGCTCCATAGTCCCCAACAACTGTTTAGAGTTGTGTAGTACTCTTTATCATGTCCAACTTAGTCCTCACTGCAGCATCCACAGACAATAGATAATAGTTCATAATGCAGATTTCAGTTGCAACTAAGTATAATATAAACTATTGAATAGGAAAAATCTGGCATTGACAGGTAAAATGTTAATAGCAAAAGCTTATTGGAGATCTATATATGCTGCGTACTTGTAGGTACACCCCGTTGAGTACGTTTGGACAAACATTACACAGAACATAATCGACAGCACTAAACATTCAAGGTATCATCTAAAAATTAATCCAAGTTTCTACTACAAATTACCAAGTGAACGTCTACTTTTCATACTGCACTAAATCACTATGATTGTATACAATAAGCACAAGTTGATCTCTTGTAAAAAAACCAAGTTTCTACTACAAATAACCGAGTGTCTACGTTTCATACTACACTGGCCACTGGATCACTATACCTTACTTCCACTAAGTTGTGTTTTCTTTTTCTGAATCATGCTAAGGCTTCTAGCTTTGGTCTTTGATGTATATATATATATATATATATATATATATATATATATATATATATAACTACTCCACGTCTCATATACCAACTTACGGAAGTACTTTGTCATAATTTATCGGTTTGAGTATGTTCGTATACTATATCTAAAATACCCAAAAACAACTTTAATGAAAACATTGTAAATGGCCTAATATTTTACACTATATACTCGAAATATCGTCATATATGCATATAAAAGAGAAATATCTAGAAAATTTTCTACATACTACTAAAAAAAGTATCTATAGAACTGAAATAGCATTATATACTTCATACTACATGATACATACCTCATGTTATGATAGATACTCCATACATTGTGTGAAACACACGTGGGGTAGTTACCTTCGAGGGTAGTATGAATATGTGATATATATATATGCAAAATAGTGGGCTGTCCATGGTGGTAGCTACGCACCCTAATCCAACCATTGGATCACCCTATAGAGTATTTTCAACCACCCATCCAGTTAACGCCCTTCCGTCCAAATTTCCACTCCTGAATAAGAAAACCCCACATGACCAGTTGCCAAATCCCGCACGCCCCCGCATGCGCATTCCTCCTCCCCGTCCACAGCCCCCCGTAGGTGGAGGTGACGGCGCTGACGCGGTGGACTGGGGCTGCGTCGGGTGGAGGTGCAAGGCGGCGTGCCGGCAGGAGGTGGAGCGAAGACGGCTCGCCGGAGGAGCACGGGCTGTGCGTGGTGGCGGGGAGGAGCAGAGGCGGCGCGGGTGAGGGCTCTCCCGGGGCGGCGCAAGGCGGAGGTCGGCGGCACACGCCATGGTGGAGGCGCTGGGAGGCGGAGGCCCGCGCGGGGTGGAGTTTCTGGCCTGCGGCGCGGGTGCCGGGTGAGCTGCGGCGCACGCGGGTGGAGCTGATGTCCGCGTGCGCCCGCGCCGCCTGTCATCCCCTGCGCCATTTTTGCACCCGCGCTGCAGCTCGTGCTTCCCACCGACGGGATACTCTAGGAGGTGGAGGAGGGGCCTGGACGAGAACAAGCTGTTCGAGGAGGCGCTCGCGCGGGTCGACGGGGGCGCGCCGGACCGCTGGGAGCGGGTGGCGTCGCTGCTGCCCGGCAAGACGGTGGCCGACGTCATGGCGCACTATGACAACCTCGAGAACGACGTCTGCTTCATCGAGGCGGGGCTCGTGCCCTTCCCCCGCTACAACGGCGGCGGCTCCGGGTTCACCCTGGACTGGGACGGCGGCGGCGACAACGCCTTCGCGTTCAACCGCTCCTGCTACGTGGTCGGCAGCAAGCACGCGTGCGGCTCGGACCAGGAGCGCAAGAAGGGCGTGCCATGGACAGAGGAGGAGCACAAGTAAGCCCCTTCCCCCAGTTACCACACGCTGGCTGGAATTGATGGATCCGTGCGTGTCGTGTTCTAACTAACTGTTCCGCGAATTTCCTTTTCTTGGTTCTTCCTAGACTGTTCTTGATGTGCCTGAAGAAGTGCGGGCGAGGGGATTGGAGGAACATCTCGCGCAACTTCGTGACCAGCCGCACGCCCACGCAGGTCGCCAGCCACGCGCAGAAGTACTTCATCCGCCTCAACTCCGGCGGCAAGGACAAGCGCCGCTCCAGCATCCACGACATCACCACCGTCAACATCCCCGACGACGACCGCAACAACCCCTCGCCGTCGCCGCCGCCGCGCTTGATTCAGAGCAGTTTGGCGGCGTGCGAGTCGACAGCAAGCCGCCGCCTGCTCTCGGCAGCGGCGGCGGGCACCACTTCATGCCCCACCTCTACGGCAACGTGAAACTGGAAGCGAAGCATGCATCGAAGGGGATCCCAATCAGACCCAACGGTCGGTCGATGCGCGCAAAGTTGACGACGGCGAGGGGCACGGCGGCGTCGGTGACGAAAAGGTCGGCGCCGCCGTTGGGGATGTTGGTCTCGGGGTCACCGATGACGCGCGGCCCGCGAAGGGGAAGAAGCGGCAGAGGTAGGCCAGGAAGGCGGCGCTGATGGCGTCGGGGCCTAAATGGTGTCATTTCTTCGACTTCGATGGTGATTCCTCGCCGCCAGGAAATCAGCCCGCCGCCCTCATCTTCACGCCCATCTTCGTCCGCCCGCACACAGAGAACCACTGCTGCCATCTCCGGCAACTGTGTAGCTACGATGTCTGCTGCTCAAAGAAATTATTTTTTTAGTTGGAAAACAGTGGCATAGCCGGGCACGGGTCTGACGTTTTTGCTTGTGTTTTTGTCGACCGCAAGAAATGGAATGGTAAACGGTGGTGTGGACGGAAGGAAACGGTGACACGAATCACAGAACCACATCCAATGGCTATAACTGTATGCGTAGCTACCATCATGGGCATAAAATCCGCGTTGATATATATATATATATATATATATATAGCAGATTGCTTACCAACACTTCAGGCTAGCTAAGCACGGTTGGTATTTAGAGTAAAAGAGGTTGATTATTTTTGTTTTATGTTTCAGGCTGACTTGTCAACTTGGCAACATATAATTTCAGCGAATCTTTATATTGTCTACTCTATTCACAGCCGAGATAATAAGTTAATGGAGAATCAAGGCACATAACTTCGTAATCATTCCACATAGCTTGGTAGTAACTACGACTCAAGGTATCTCTAAATAGAGTTTGGAGCTAATTGATAAAACTTCACCTTGGGATCTCATAGGTAGTGGTACTATTTCCTAAAATCAGCTTTACCTTTATGAACCTCCTCTACATCACTGAATTTTGTGCTCGGATTGAAGCTCGGATGGAATACCAAACCTCCTCGTGAAAATCACTTGATATCTTGGGTCTGCGCTCACTTGCCATCTATGGGCGACTCGAAGTCATCCGAACAGACGAATTTGAGAGCATCTACTCAAGATCCGGTAGAACCTGACAAGTTTGGGGCGGCGTGGGTGCTCGCCGCTGACCACCACACCCACCGCGCCTACAAGGAAGCCTACAATGAACATCACGGGAGCGGGGAGACTACAAGGAAGGCGCGTTGTCGCTGTTGATGGCTAGGTTATTGAGATAGAGGAAGGTTTCGCCCTCGCCGACGACGTGGCCGATGCGGCCGGGGCTGGAGGAGAATGTTTTATTGGAAAACTTTGTGAGCTCAATTTTCATACATTCAATTTCAGGATTTTCTATAAAGGAAATATGTTCTTCTATTTTCGGATCTAATTGGGTCCAATCTCAGCCGACATGTTATCTCTTTTACTCCTTCTTATTTACCTTTTTTTATAGCTCCGAATTGGTTCATTCTCCTTTCGAAATCCACAGAAAAAGGCCTCCCTTCGCGAAGGTCCACACGTGAGCGCTCCTTAGCTGACACGTGTCGAAATTTCGTTCGCTCTCGCTCCCACCTCCTCTCTGTGCGTGACAAGTGGTGGCTGTCTGGTGGTGCGCAGAGTGTTGTTCGCGCACTTATTTTGAAATTCGTTTTTTCAAAATGAAATATCTCGAGAACCGTTTATCCGAATTATGAACCGTTTTCACTTTTAAACTCACCGCGTTGAGATCTTTCAAACTAGATTCATTGTTGATAGGTTTTGACAAACTTTTTTGTACTACGGATTGTGTAGTGTTCGTACAACCTGATATGTGTACTTGTACATCCAACTGAATCTGAATGTAGTTGTACTATAATCTGATGTATTTAGCTGTACGTTCAGCCTGATCTGTACAATCTGATGTGTGTAGTTTTACAAACTGATCTTTACAACCTGATGTGTAAAGTTGTACGTTTGACTGATTTGTATAACCTGATCCGTAGTTGTAAGACCTGATCGACATGATCTGTATAGTTGTACGTTTAAAACATATCTGTACAACCTGATCTATATAGTCATACATCTAATCTGTACAATTAGATCTGGAATTTTCAATCTGGATCTGGCATACACGTGTGAGTTATTGGCTTGGATTTGCGTGTCCACGTGGTGAGACCATGTTGTGTGCTGCCAGCGGAATTAGACCTTCGCCAATGTCGACTTTTTTCTAGTGATATCCTTCTCCTTTTTATGTTAAATTTCTTTTCCTCCCTCCAGCACATGGGCTAGCCCATTCAGCAGCCGATAAGCCCTACCTCCCAATTTTGACAAATTTCAGTTATGAACCAACAATCAGTCAAGGTAAATGTGCACTCCGTTTGGATAAAGCTACACCTCTTTTGAAGTGACAATTCACTCGGGTCACTCTCA
Source organism: Poa annua (assembly GCA_026929855.1). NCBI lineage: Eukaryota > Viridiplantae > Streptophyta > Magnoliopsida > Poales > Poaceae > Poa > Poa annua. Next base: position 62,542,205 of record CM049429.1, on the reverse strand, counting down.
AAATTTTCAGCAAAAACTTCATTTTTAATTGAAGAATTAATGACCCTATTCCAATATGCTCCAGTTTTTGCTCGGCTCGGCCTCTGTAACTGTATCTTGTGAAATTTCCATTCATGCCACGCAAAGCATCTTGTTTTATCCTATGTGTCTACGGGTATGCTCCCATCCTCACGATTTGCCGCCACTTTTATGTTCGGGCTTGTTGAGTGAATTCATCTCCGAACAATTGCTCATCCTCGATGTTGACATCCTCTTGGCCTTGAGTTCTTGCCCATAAGTCTCTTTGGACCATCATGTTCAGTCGGTCCCTTGGCTACTGCCGTTGATCATATCCGTCAAAATACACTCGCCATTCTCGATCTTGATGTATCTCAGATCGTTTCGCAGCTGGCCCCGACATTTCACCAAACATGTTGGTGCATCGCGAAGGTTGGCCGGGGAGATGATCCGCGTCGGCTTCCTTTGGGCAACGGGCTAATGGCATCCACATGTTCGATGTTGATATTGATGAGAGGCAACACGGAAATGATCGCCACAGAATCGTTGATTTCCGAAGAGCTATCCTGAAGCGAGTTGGGGAAGCAGGGCATTGACATGATGTGTCCAAATAGAAGCCGAACTGGCGGTCGCGATGGTGGACAGGACCGGAAATAGGCTCACAGACATACCCTACAAAGGAAGATAGCTTGTGTACCTTTGGCGCTGATGGCCTGGACCTGAGTGGAGGTGGTGGTGGTGTCTTGTTCTTTGATCTTGACCTTCTATTTTGGTTGCCCCCCTTCATCGCCTCGACATGTCTCTTCTCCGCAGCAACAACAGGTATGACGGCGGCTTCACCCGGTGTCTGGACGACGTCTTCAAATGGTTCGTCGGCCATGTATTTTCTAGACGGAACCGTATTAAATATACAGAAATATTCTTCTAATCATTTGTGATTGACGCTAGTACACAGACCGTTACCATCCTGGCATGAATCGCGCGACACCATTGCGCACGCGATTCACCTTAGTAACATTCGTATGCTCATTAATTTTTAGGAGCTCCTGCCCTTCTATGTAAAGATTCCAACAAGGCGGGTGATCTTGTCTGGTACTCGATATTGTCTGAGCTAGGCGGAGGCCGTCAGTTTCGAGAAATGCCGCTCCGCATTCGAGGTTGTGTTAGATTGATATCGTTTTTTAATGAGATTGATACCAAATTGATTAGTCCAACGGCTTTAAATCAATACTCTTGCGACCTAATTGGGAGCGTCTGTTTCCTGTTATGGAGCAGTGGACCCCTGTGACCTGCGCTATATATAGAGGTGGGGGTGAAGGCACACGTTACGAGGTTGATAGTGTTGCCAGCCACCCCACCGACATCCCCTTCCGATTAGGGTTAGCGAAGTGCTCACGGGAAGACCACTGCGCCACCACTGTCCGGCAGCCGCCACCATCGACCACCATGGCCGACTCCTCGAGCTCCTCTGGACAGAGCCAAGGTATCTCTCAAATTCTCTCTCTCTCACATTGCTTACACACACATGATCTACATGCTGTACACATTGATCTACCCGTGCAAGCAATAATAGGATCTAACAATGGTATCAGAGCAGAAAAAGAACCTAATTTTATTTCGGTAGTGATTAAAAAGCAAAGAAAAGTTCACCGGAAATCCCTCGGCCTCGCCGGAAAAGTGCGCCGCCGTTTTGGCCGCGCCGCTCCTCTCGATCCAGTCCGCATCAGCAAGCCGAGGGACGGACGAAGAGCACGGGCAGAGGAGGGGGATGCACCTCCGCCACTGCCGAAAGAAAGGAAAAGAAACCCCAGACCCTGTCTAAACCCTAACCCTAACATATAAAAGACGGGAAGGGAAAAGATCACCGGCAAGGTCGTCGCCGGCAAAGGGAGCCACCTCTGAGCCGGTTGACGACAGTGCGCACACCCACGGGTGCACGCAGCGCCGGCAAGAGGGCCAGGGAGGCACCATGTCTTCTCCGGCCGGTTTTTGCCTTCGGGCTGTTTTGGTTGAGGAAAAGATAGAAAAGAAAGAAGAAAGGAGGGAGGGGAGGAGCCCGTCGCGGCCGGCGTGCCGTGCACGGACGCTCGCTCCTCACCTGCGCCGGCGCGCCGCCGGCTACAGACAGCCGCCGTAGAGCTCGGGAAAGAGAACGGAGAAAGAAAAAAAAAGGAAAGAGGAGGAGCTGGTCGAGGCCGCAGCGCCGTCGCCGGCGCGCCGCCGGCCACAGACACCAGCCAGCCGCCGCCGTTTTTCGGTCGGGCTCGGGAGAGAGAGGAATGGGACGGGGAAAGGAGAGAATGATGTCTAGGGTTAGGGTACCGATTCGGCCCGGTCGTTTTTCTTCGAACGCAAAAGGCGCGCGACCGTCGGATTGAAATGGACGGTTAAGATGAAAACCCTAGATTGAACGGGCCGCTGGGCCGAAAGTCAATTGGGCCGTGGGCCGCGCCCCTGGCGACTGCGCCGCAGGGAGCGGCAGTTAGCGCGCTGCGCGCACGGGAGCTGGTCGTGGGCCGGGCCGACGTGCAGGCCGTTTTCTCTGTATTTTTTCACAGTTTTATTTTTACAGAAGCACTGTTTTATTATTTTTGTTCAGTTTTTTGAGCAAATTTTATCCAGTTTTTTCTATTCAAATTATTCCAACGAAAGTTTGTCTAGAAAATACAATGTATACAAAATGCTTCTGAAAAGTATAAAGTTTATGAATTTTATTCATATTTTTCCGCTGCAAATAGTTAAAAGAAATTGCTTAAAAGCAATAAAGTGATAATTAAAATTGAAAAATATGATAAAGTGATATTAAAGATGATTATGATTTTGTTATTATATGAACAACGTTATTAATAACATTATCATGAATTGTTAATTATGTGTTAAATGGTGCATTTACTTCTTTTATTGCCCAACGGTGATATTATTTAAATGCACAACAGTTGTATGCTTTAATTTATACCAACGTTGGATTAAATGTATGCAATTGTTTTTTGTTACCTCACATCCTTGCGCTTTCAGGAAGTTTTCACCTGATGAGCTGCCTGAAGGATGTTCCTACGCTCAGAGGTGACAACTACTCTGAGTGGTGGAAGAAAGTCGAACTAGCTGTTGTCTGCGCCGAAGTCGACTGGGTTGTGAATGCTCCACAGCCAGTCAGGCCAGCAGAGCCAGTAAGAGAGACAACTGATGATGAATCTGCTTGGCAGAAAAAGTTGCTGGACCATGGTCCAGTAGAGATGCCATACACCCTACAGAATCAAAAGTGGGTTAACACCAATAAGAAATGTATGACATTCATAAAGAACACAATTGAGAACGCTATTGTAGGCTCAATTGCAGAGTGTGCCTTTGTAGGAGAGTATCTCCAAAAGATAAAGAGTCAGTTTACTGGTTCTTCAAAAACTTATGCTACCCAGCTGCTAAAACAGTTGGTTACAGAAAAGTATATTGGAGGTGCACATGGCATAAGAGAGCATATTCTCCGAATGAGCAACATGGCGGCTAAGCTCAAGTCCATGGAGGCTGATCTAGAGCTCAAGCCTGTCCTGATAGTTCCTTTGGTGATGGCTTCATTGCCACCACAGTTTGACAACTTTGTTGTTAATTACAATGTGTCACCTGAAAAGTGGGACATTAAAAAGACCATCGCCATGTTGTCTCAAGAAGAGGAAAGGTTGAAGTCCCAGAATGGGAGCTCTTTGAACTACGTGAAGGACAACAAGAACAGGAGTTACAATGGTTCCCCTTCAAAGCCGTATGGCAAAGGTCCTCATCAGTATAAGCCATATGGCAAAGGGCATTAGAAGTATGAGAACCAGCTTCCAGTGGACAAAGACACATGCCTCCACTACAAGAAGAAAGGGCACTACAAGAAAGACTGCCCTGATTGGCTCAAGAGCATAATGGCAAAGAAAGGTATTGATACAATTTCTTTTGTAAATGAATCCCTGTATACACAGTTTTCCAAATCTACTTGGTGGATTGACTCAGGTGCAACTGCTCATGTTGCAAATTCTTTACAGGGATTCCATTCGACAAGGACTTTGCAAAGAAGCGAAAGACACATTGAAGTCGCGAATGGAGTTCAAGCAGAAGTTGAGGCTGTTGGCGACGTCTCCTTGGAGCTAGCTGATGATTTTAATATTATGCTTAGAGATGTGTTATTTGTTCCTTCCATTCACAGAAATTTAATAAGTGTATCGTGTTTGGATAAAGACAATTTTGAATGTTATTTTGGTCATGGCAAGTGTGCCATATGGATTAAAGATGCTTGTGTGGGTATTGCTTTACTTCATGATAAGCTTTATTTGTTATCCTTGCGTGAAAAAGTGCATTCTGTTTGCAATGTGAATGAACAAATTCCCTTGTCGAACAAAGAACAAAAGAAAAGAAAAGCGAACTCATGACTCATCGAAGTTATGGCACTGTCGATTAGGCCATATTTCGAGGGGAAGAATAGAAAGCCTCGTTAAAAATGATATTCTTCCTCCGTTAGAGTTCTCGGATATTGAACAATGCATAGATTGCATAAAAGGAAAATACGTAAAGAAAATTAAAAAGGATGCAAACCGAAGCACAGCGACACTGGAAATTATTCACACCGATATTTGTGGACCTTTTCCAATGAAAAGTGTGGATGGCTATGACTCGTTCATAACATTCACAGATGATTATTCCCGATATGGTTATATTTATCCAATTAAATAAAGATCTAAGGCATTGGATAAATTTAAGATATTCAAAGCTGAAGTTGAAAATCAGCATGATAAAAGAATTAAAATTGTCAGGTCCGACCGTGGGGGGGGGGGAGTACTACGGTCGGCACACTCCATATGGTCAAGTACCTGGACCTTTTGCAAGGTTCTTACAGGAAAATGGAATAGTCGCCCAGTATTCCATGTCGGGCGAACCGCAACAAAATGGAGTAGCGGAAAGGCGTAACCGTACTCTTATGGATATGGTGCGCAGTATGATGAGTTATTCCACACTGCCATTGGGATTATGGATGGAGGCGTTAAAAACCGCCATTCACATTCTCAACAGAGTACCAAGTAAATCGGTGCCCAAAACACCGTACGAGTTGTGGACAGGGAGAGTTCCTTCTCTAAGCCACTTGAAAGTCTGGGGGAGCCCAGCTGAGGCAAAAAAATTTAATCCACATATTGCAAAGTTAGACCCCAAAAGAGTGACTTGCCATTTCATTGGCTATCCTGATAGATCAAAAGGTTATCGTTTCTATTGTTCAGACAGACACACAAAGTTTGTAGAAACGAGACATGCGGTCTTCTTAGAGGACGAAATGATGAGGGGGAGCATGGTAGGCCGGAAAATTGATCTTGAGGAGAAGAGGGTGTGTGTACCTTTTCCGATGATCCATGAGCCATTTTTCGCCCTACCTGTTGTACATGCACCGACAATCCCAGAGGTTGTGATGCAAGCACCTGTTGTAACTCCACCCGTGACTTCAACGCGGCAAGATTCGGAACCTGTCCGTCAGGAGCCGACTCAACCCGTTGTTGAGCATGAAAGGGAGCAGCGACAACCACATATAGAAGAAGAGTCGCAAATTGAGACATATAATGTGCCAGAGAATGAGACTCTTAGAAGGTCTACAAGAGCCAGGAAATCAGCTATTTCTAGTGATTATAAAGTTTATAACACAGAAACAGTTCATGTGGAAGGAGATCCCACTTCATATGAAGAAGCCATGAGTAGTGTTCACTCTTCGAAATGGCTGGAGGCCATGGAAGATGAGATGAAATCAATGAGTTCTAACAACGTTTGGGACTTAGAGGAAATTCCTAAAGGAGCCAAAACAGTAGGCTGCAAATGGGTCTACAAAATAAAGTATGACTCCAACGGGAAAGTAGAAAAGTATAAAGAAAGACTTGTGGCAAAATGCTTTACGCAAAGAGAAGGAGTAGATTACAATGAGACTTTTTCTCCGGTCTCATGTAAGGATTCCTTCAGAATCATCATGGCACTAGTTGCTCATTTTGATTTAGAGTTACATCAAATGGATGTAAAGACGGCATTTCTAAATGGAGTTTTAGAAGAGAATGTTTACATGAAGCAACCGAAGGGTTTTTTCATGGAGGGGAAGGAACATATGGGATGCCGCCTAAAGAAATCCATTTATGGGTTAAAGCAAGCCTCTAGACAGTGGTATTTAAAGTTCAACAATACAATTAAAAGTTTTGGATTTAAAGAAAATGTTGAGGACAACTGCATTTATGCATAGTTTAAAAGTTGGAAATACATTTTCCTAATTCTGTATGTGGATGATATTCTGCTTGCGAGCAATGATGTCAGTCTACTACTAGAAACAAAGAAGTTCTTGTCCTCGAATTTTGATATGAAAGATCTTGGTGAAGCTTCTTATGTTTTGGGCATAGAAATTCACCGGGATAGAATAATGGAGTGCTAGGACTATCACAAAAGGCATATTCAGAAAAGGTTCTAAAGAAGTATAATATGCACAAAAGTAGTACTTCACCTGCTCCTATAGTCAAGGGCGACAGTTTTGGGAAATTTCAATGTCCCAAGAACCAATATGAGATCGATCGAATGAAAGCAGTACCATATGCTTCGGCTGTTGGAAGCTTACAGTATGCACAAGTGTGCACTCGCCCTGACTTAGCTTTTATCACCGGGGTACTCGGTAGATATCAAGAAAATCCAGGCCAAGAGCACTGGAATATGGTAAAGAAAGCTTTGCGTTATGTGCAAGGCGCAAAAGACCTCATGCTAACATATAGAAGATCTGATTCCCTAGAAATAAGAGGGTATTCAGACGCAGATTTTGCGCGAGATAAAGATGATAGAAAGTCCACGTCAGGATACGTATTCACTCTCGCAGGAGGGGCTATTTCGTGGAAAAGCTCCAAACAGTCATTAGTGGCATCGTCCACGATGTATGCAGAGTTTATAGCATGTTATGAAGCCACGGGGCAGGCAGTATGGTTAAAGAAATTTATACCCGACTTGAAAGTGGTAGATTGTATTAACAAACCACTAAAGATGTACTGTGACAACCAGCCCGCAGTATTCTATGCTCACAACAACAAGTCGAGCAATGCTACAAAGGCAATAGATATAAAGTATTATGTTGTGAAAGATAAAATCCAGAATCAAACTATAAGTCTCGAGCATATAAGGACAAAGGATATGCTTGCGGATCCGCTAACGAAAGGCTTACCACCCAGTGTGTTCAAGGAACACACAGCCGGCATGGGTTTAATGGAAATCCTATGATTTCTGGATTACAGAGGCCCAAAAGTAACAAAATTGTTTTCAACACAGAAAAGTATATAGTGGTTGTCTGATTCTATCGGCAATTGAGCTGTGACGATGAAACATGCTCTATGTATTAATCCGTGCTGAAACAAGTAAAGTAAAAGTTAAAAAAGTAAAAGTTGAGATCAAGGGGGAGAATGTTAGATTGATCTCGTTTTTTAATAGATTGATACCGAATTGGTTAGCCCAACGGTCAAATCAATCCTCTTGATTGCGCCCTAATCGGGGGCGTCTGTTTCCTGTTATGGAGCAGTGGCCCCCTGTGACCTGCGCTATATATAGAGGTGGGGGGTCAAGGCACACGGTACGAGGTTGTTAGTGTTGCCAGCCGCCCCACCGACATCCCCTTCCGATTAGGGTTAGCGCAGTGCTCACGGGAAAACCACTGCGCCACCACTGTCCGGCAGCCGCCACCGTCGACCACCATGGCCGACTCCTCGAGCTCCTCTGGACAGAGCCAAGGTATCTCTCGAATTCTCTCTCTCACACATTGCTTACACACACACACACACACACATGATCTACATGCTGTACACATTGATCTACCGGTGCAAGCAATAATAGGATCTAACAGGTTGATGATGTTTTCTACGTGTGGTTGGTAAACCCCAAGAGGAAGGTGTAAAGTACTGCAGCAGCAAGATTTCCCTCAGTTATGAAACTAAGTTTTTCGAACCAGTAGGAAATGAGAATTCACTCGAGGTGTCAACGATGCCAGAAATTCTTGATGGCGACGTAGTTGATGTGGGGCCTGCACACAACACAATCAAAATATTTTGTCCCAACTCAACGGTGAGGGTGTCAATCCCACCGGCTTGCTGTAACAAAAGATTAAACGTATATGTGGAAGAAAGATGTTTGTTTGCAGAAAGTAACAGGTTTGTAGTTGTGGTTTTATCAGATTAAAGAGAAGAACTGGGGTCCATAGTTCACTAGTGGTGTCTCTCCATAGATAATAATAACATTCATTCATGCGGGTAAACAAATTTACAGCTGGGCAATTGATAGAATAATGATGAGCAAACCAATGCATATACCAACGTTATGATGTCTAGTGTGAGACTCATTCGGCCATTACAACAATATACATAGACCGTTCCAACCGCATCTATGACTAATAATCCACCTTCCGGTTAGCGTCCGCACCCCTTTCATTATTAAGTTGCATGCAACAGATTATCGCCTTAAGCACTGTGTGTAAAGTAAGTAAGTAACATCATCTTTACATAAAGTACTACTGTTTTATACCTAGTAGCAACGGTACATCTACAAACTTAGAGCTTTTTGTCACTGCCCCAGATTAAATAGAGACAAGAACCTACTATCCAGCATAAATACCCCTTCTTGGAGTTACAAGCATCTACTTGGCCAAAGCATACACAAGTAACGGAGAGCATGCAAGATCATTAAATAGCACACACATGATATATTATGAAGCAATAACTTCAGTACTCTATATTCAACGGATCCCAGCAAACACAACATGAGGAATTACATAACGGTGATCTTGATCATGATAGGCAGCTCAAAAGATCTAAACATGATAGCACAAGAGGAGAAGAAAACCATCTAGCTACTGTTATGGACCCGTAGTCCAAGGGTAGACTACTCACACATCAATCCGGAGGCGGTCATGGCGATGTAGAGGCCTCCAGGGACGATTCCCCCTCCTGGCAGGGTGTCGGGGAGCATTTCTGATCTCTCCCGAATTGGTGTTGACGACGGCGGCTGCTCGGGACCCGTGGAGGAAATAATAAACACCGTGCAGTTTTTAGGTTGTGGGGAGGGTACTTATAGGCGAAAGGGCGAGGTCAATGGAGGTTAGAGGGCCTGTCACCTGGTTCTTGCGCGGGTCCCACCCTGGCCGTGCCACCACGTGGTGACGGCGCCTCGGTGCCCCACTTCGTGTCTCCTTCTATTTTCTGGAACGTTCCCGATGCAAAAATAATTCCAGGATGTTTTTCGTCCAATTCCGAGAATATTTCCTTAAGTACTTTTCTGAAACAAAAAACAACAGAGAACAGGGAACTGGCACTTTGGCATCTTGTTAAGATGTTAGTCCCAGAAAATGCATAAAACTATATAAAATGTATATAAAATATGTAATAACGCGATATAATATTGCATGGAACATACGAAATTATAGATACGTTGGAGACGTATCAGTTGATCAAGTGTTTCAATCCCTCCAAGCATGCCAAGACCTCAGCCTCCTCAACACTAGCACAATACGGCAGAAATCTTCACTTAGACATGATAACTTAATCGCCATTGGATATCCTCTGGATCAAGATCACAACTAGGTAGAGCTGGCAGTTTCCCATTATCATATGATTTTTGTGCAACAATGCGTGAAAGAGTCCATATAATCTCACAGATAAGGGACAATTGGAGCCAAACCCTACAGAGTAAGAAAATAATGTGATTGCGTGTAGAAGAACTGATGAATACACATTATCGACCAGATTTAAAAACCATTCTCTACTTGTATCACTGAGCTCTTGTTCTAGTGGAAACAACCATCACTTTAGCGAAACAGAGAGCCATGCCATTAACAAGGGCATCATATGCATCCTCTTGTTTTTTGTTCACAATGGGTGGGGCCACGAGGGACTCCTCAGCTGCTTTCATATAGATCCACATAGCGATACAAATTATAATGAGACTCTACGGCCCCGATTGGTTGGGCGTTTTAGCTCTGTTTTCAGGTGAGGTAGGTGGGTAAATAGTGGCCGGTTAGGATTTTCAGCGGGGCTTACATATTTTTGGCACGTGTAAATTGGATATTCTTCACCACGCTATGCTACCCCTAAACCAAACTTTTGGCAACACCCTATCATTAGTTCTATTGGCCCTTTAATTCAGGTGGCTAGTATGCATGCGTGGTCCTGCGAGTAAATTACAGAAATCTACCACAATTCGCCGCTCAACCACGGGTCAGCACCATTTTTGATGATTTTGGCATGTCAGTACCATTTCTGAGACGACGAGGAACTGATGGCGCTGATCGCTCAACTGATGGCGTTTTAACGATTTTGACAGGGTGACCCCACTATCAGACGCTGACGTGACAAAACGTCCATCACCGCGCCGTCTCGCCCGTCGAGCTCGGTGTCGCTAAGTCGCGGTTCGGTCGGACCAGGTTGCGTAGATATTTTCTCCCCGGTGGAGACAGTTCTTCGTCAGTTCGAAGCAAGGACCTCCGGCCACCTCGCGTGTCTCTGGAGCATCTCTGGCAACCTCGACGCCGCTGCTTCACCGTCGATGGCCTCATCGCCATGCCGATCTGGGACGAGAGCGACACTTTGGGCTCTGCTAGTCCATTGTCTGGAGAGGTAAGTAATTGCTGACACATAGGATCTAGGGTTCGTGGGTTCTAGGGTTCCGATTTGGGGATTTTCTGGAATACATCGATTTGGCGTCGATTGAGCCTCTATTCCTTCAATTTGTAGTATCCAGAGGGGGGGTTTATCCCCGATTCAATCGAGGATCCAATGTTTTGCGGCATTGCTTTGAATTCGACCTATGTCTGCTGCGTCCACAAGGAATTGCCAGAGAGGCACGTAGCATTCGAAGGAAGGAACACAGGGCGTCGATTTCTGTCTTGCGCAGTTGAGAATGTAAGTTATTGCAACTGATTTGTGCACTGCATGATTATAATTAGTTAGATGTGACTGTTATGTCAGTGTGTTGTAGTTCTTAGCACTGTCATTGTTGAGATGCCACTGAAAATTTCTGTAATCTGCTTGCACTGATTATTGTGTTTATATGTTTATCTGTGTTAGGAGGTGCAGAACTGTGGGTTTGTTGAGTGGATAGATCCAGAGTGGCCTGATTCACTGCATTATGCATTGCACTATTTGTGGAGCAAGTTAGATGAGGTTAACATTGGTAGAATGGATGACCAGTTTGAAAATGAAGTTGTGGTGAAGAATCTGAAGTTAGAGAAGAAGGAACTAGAGAAGAAATACAATGTATTAGTGGCATAGGTTAACAAGATGTTGGATGGGACTGTGAAGGAGGTGCAGTTGGAAAGCTATATTAAATTCAATGCAGAGAAACATAAAGAAGGGTATGAGGCCTCTGAGAAAGCAAGGATTGAATGTGAGGCAAAGCTAGCATCCATGGAGTTGGAGAACAGGAGGTACAGGGAAGAATTGGCTGAACCGAAGTGCAAGAACACTGAAGGAGGAAATGGACCTTGAAGCTGTAGAAGAAAAGGCTGGAGAACATGTTGTTTGATCTAGTCAATGTAAACAGTGCTAACAAACTGAAGCTAAAGAATATTCAGCAGATCCTGGATGGAAACACTGTTTGATCCTGGAGTTGTAATGTTAAAGTAGCAAGTTTTAGTTGTAATGTGGTACTTTGAGTCAGAACTTCGAGTTGAATTTGAGTTGTAATGTGAAAGATTCTTAAGTATGCACTTTCAGTATTAATGTATACACTTTGAGTATGCACTTTCAGTATTAAGTAAATACTTGTAATGTGTTAGATTGTTTAAGTACATAGTTGTCGTCGATGAATTTGTCGACGACAACTAGATGTAACTAGTAGAGGTTATGTTGTTCTCGTCGATGAATTTATCGACGACAACTAGATGCAACTAGTAGATGTATGTTGTTGTCCTCGATGAATTTGTCGACGACAACTCAATATAACAAAGTAGAGGTTATGTTGTCGTCGATGAATTCGTCGACGACAACTAGATGTAAATGTTAAGGACAATAAGCTCTACAGTTTCAGCAACTAGATGTAAAGGACAAACAAACAAACAGATAGCATATTCTTACAACTAGATAGCAACTTCAAAGAAGTTCACATAGCATATTCTTACAACTTATCCAGTTTCAGCAAGGATCTCTAGAGTTCAGCTAGCAACATCTACTAGCAAATGCAGTGTTAAGGCATAACCTAGAACTAAAAGCCCATTACACCACTTTGCATAGCCAAAAAGCATCACCTCTTGTGGTAACCAGCATGTTCTGAAATTACAACACAATTTTCCACCAAAATAACCAGTACATGTTTCTAGAATTACAGTCCAACACTTAGTGGACAAATTCCGGTACCAGATGGGCCAGAGGAACCAGCTCCTTCATCTCCTGCTTGTGGTTTATAACCACAGTTGAAGTAGCCCCAGGTCCTTGATCTTTTGTACCTAGGCTTGTATACGTCTCCAACGTATCTATAATTTCTTATGTGCCATGCTATATTATACCAAATTATCACATGTTTTATATGCATTTTATATAGTTTTATGCATTTTCTGGGACTAACCTATTAGCAAGATGCCACAGTGCCAGTTTCCTGTTTTCTGCTGTTTTTGGTTTCAGAAAAGTACTTAAGGAAATATTCTCGGAATTTAACGATTTCTTTTCTGAAGTCTGTTTTTATTTGGGAACATTTCAGAAGACCGAACACGAGACGAAGTGGGCGACCGAGGAAGCCACATCACCTCCTCGCGCAGAGGGCTCCTTGGCCGCGCGAGCACATGGTGTGGGCCCCTCGGGGCTCCACCAACCTCGCCCTTTCGCCTACAAATACCTTCCGAACCAAAAACCCTAGCACGGTGTTCAATATTTCCTCCAGGGGCCCGAGCCGCCGCCCTCGTCAACACCAATTCGGGAGAGATCAAACATTCTCCCTAGCACCCTGCCGAGAGGGGGAATCGACTCCGGAGAGCTCTACGTCACCATGCCCGCCTCCGGACTGATGCGTGAGTAGTTCACCCTTGGACTACGGGTCCATAGCAGTAGCTAGATGGTTGTCTTCTCTCTTGTGCTATCATGTTTAGATCTTGTGAGCTGCCTATCATGATCAAAATCACCGTTATGTAATACTTCATGTTGTGTTTGCTGGGATCCGATGAATATTGAGTACTAAAGTTATTGCTTCGTAACATATCATATGTGTGTGCTATTTAATGATCTTGCATGCTCTCCGTTACTAGTAGATGCTCTGGCCAAGTACATTCTTGTGACTCCAAGAGGGGTGATACGTCCATTTTGCATCACTATTTTATATCATAATTTACTGTTGTTCATTGATATATATCGTATTTGGAAATGATATTTATGTTATTTCATCTATTTGCGAAGAACAGAAGAACAAAGTGGCTAACTAGGATTTATTTCTGAATTATTTCATGAAGGAGGCCAAAAAGGGAGCCTGGGGTGGGGCCCAAGGGGCCCACACCACCCCCCGGAGCGGCTCCCAAGCCAGTCGCGCGAGCAGGCGATGTGGCCACCCTGGCCCACCACTTGGGGCACCCCTTCGCGTACTTCTTCCCCCCGAAGACCTAAAATTATTACGTTGGCCAGAAACAATCTCCGCCGCCACCACGAGGCGGAGAAGACATAGAGAGAGAAACTCTCCGACAGGATGCGTTGCCGCCGAGGAAATTCCCTCCCGGAGGGGGGAAATCGTCACCATCGTCACCGTCATCGAGCTGCACTCCATCACCATCGTCAACACGACCATCTCCACCGCCGACAACGTCATCTCCATCCATCCAATCCGTTCCCGCTATAACATCTAGGGCTAAACTTTGTGTATTTGATAGGGGAAACTCTCCCGGTGTTGATTACTCTTGTTATTGATGCTATTGAGTGAAACCGTTGAACTAGGGTTTATGTTCAGATTGTTATCCATCACTATATCAGATCTTATCATGTTCATTATGGTGTGTTGTGAGTAGTTCATTGTGTTCTTGAGGACATGGGAGAAGTCTAGATGTTAGTAGTGAACTATGTTGATTAATATTTGATGTTTTGATATTTAAGTTGTGGTGACATTCTTATAGTGGTGTCATGTGAACGTCGACTACATGACACTTCGCCTTTATGGACCTAGGGGAATGCATCGTGTACTCGGTTATCATTTGTGGGGTTGCTGGAGTGACAGAAACCTAAACCCTCGTTGATATTCCGATGCGCGAGGGATCGCAGGATCTCACAGTTTAAGGCTATGGCTAGATTTATCTTAATTACTTTCTTGTATCTGCGGATGCTTGGAAGGGGTATATCATAAGTATGTATTAGTCCTAGGAAGGGTGGTGCATTAGCATAGGTTCACCCACACGACACTTATCTAAACACTAAAGATTATTCATCAATATGAAGCAAAAGCACTAGACAGAAATCCCGTGTGTCCTCAAGAACGTTTTGTCATCATAAGTAAACAAACCGGCTTGTCCTTTGCTCTCAAAAGGATTGGGCCACTCGCTGCAATTATAATTTATGTGCTCTATTTACTCGCACTTTATTTCTCTGTTTTCTCAAAGTCTACTGAAAACTTGTGTGCTAGTGTTTATAGTGAATTCCTCGTCAAAACCACTTGTCAACACCTTCTGCTCCTCGTTGGGTTCGACACTCTTATTTATCGAAAGTACTGCGATACACCCCCTATACTTGTGGGTCATCAAGACTATTTTCTGGCGCCGTTGTCAGGGAGTGAAGCGCTATTGGTGAGAGGAATTGGTAAGTAAAACTTCAACTGTAAGTGTTGTTTTTATTTTTGTCTCCTTATTTACTTAATAATGGAGAGAGGAAATGTTGCTTTCCTGCTTGGGAAGTCTTCTACCGCAGCTGAGGTAGAACATGAGGCGCCTCCTGATGATATTGAGCCATTTAAAATACCTATAAAAATTGTTAAACATATTATGAATAACCGCTATTTTGGGGATGGAACAGTCCACCACGGTGATCATTTGCTATATTAACATGAATTATGCGAGTTGTTCAAGTGTGTAGGTATTACGATGGACGAAGTCAGGAAGTAATTATTCGCCATATCACTTGGTGGGAGAGTTGCGCATTGGTATAATTTGTTGAAGAATAGGGATTCTCTTGGATGGGAGGAAATTGTACCTCTCTTTTATTCTAAATTTTATCCTCCAAGTGAAATTAATCAAGATCGGAATTCTATATATAACTTTTGGCCTCATGCAGGAGAGAGTATTACCCAAGCGTGGGGGAGATTGAAGGCATTAATGCTCAAATGTCCCATTCATGAGCAACCTGGTAATATTATCGTTAATAACTTCTATGCAAGACTCTCATTTGAATAAAACATTATTGGATACTTCATGTGATGGATCATTCACTCGTAATAAGGAGTTTAAATGGGATCTTCTTGATCGTATTGAAGAAAATACTGAAGCATGGGAGAACGCCAAAGGTAGGGAGTCAGGTATAAAATATGACTTTGAATGCATTAAGAATTTTATGAACACTGATGTATTTCGAAATATTAATAATGCTTATGGTCTTGACTCTCAAGTTGTTGCAAATTATTATAAATCCTTTGCTGATTTTTTCGGTTTGCCCAAGAAGGGGTTTGAAAAATATCATGAACCTTATAAAGATATATCGGTTGCTCCTTTAGCTAAAAGCATTGAAGTTAATATTGTTAATCATATCATTCCTGAGCCTTACATTAATAAAATTCCTTTTCCTGTTAAAGTGAAAGAACATTCTCTTATGGCTAGTGTGGTTAGTAAAAGTGATAAGAAAGCTAAAGAACCTGATGAACAAATTAAAGTTGAACCTTCTGTGGCTATAGTTAAAGAACTTGTTTCTGAAAATGTGGGAGAAGAGTATATGATATTTTGTGATGATGCTTCTAATGTTGTCTCTCATCCTGCAAAGCCAAGAAAGGCTAGTGTTCCTAAGTTATGTGTTAACATTGGTGATCATTGCTATTATGGTTTATGTGATATTGGTGCAAGTTCAAGTGTTATTCCTTATGAGCTTCACAAAGAGATTATGCATGAAATTGGTCCTAGCCAACTTGAAGATATTGATGTGGTTATTCAATTTGCTAATAGAGAAACTATCTCTCCCATTCGTATTGTTAGAGATGTTGAAGTTCTATGTGGTAAGACTAAATATCCCGCTGATTTTCTTGTACTTGGTTCTGCTGCTAGAAAGACTTGTCCTATTATATTTCGTAGACCTTTTCCGAATACTTGTGGTGTTGTTATAGATTGTAGGAAAGATAAAATCCTTACTAAATTTTCTGGTGATTCATATGAATTCAATTTTTCGAAATTTGCTAAAACTCCTTATGAACCCGAATTGCCTAATGATGATTTTAAAGTAGAACAACTTGCTTCTACTCTTGATCCTACTAATTATATTCAGCAATTTATGGAAGATCATGAAGATGAAACTTTTATGGAAGAAAGAAATGAACTTCAGGACATATTCCTTCGTCAACCTATTCTTAAACATAATTTAAAAGTGGAAGACCTGGGTAAAACACTTCCACCTAAAGAGGATCTTGTCTTTGATTTAAAACCTTTGCCTGATAATCTTAAGTATGCTCATCTTGATGATAAGAAAATATATCTTGTTATTATTAGTGCTAACCTTTCAAAAAAAAAGATTATTGGAAATATTGAAGAAACACCGTGGAGCTATGGGTTATATGTTGGATGATTTGAAAGGGATTTCTCCTTCCATATGTCAGCATTCTATTAATATGGAGCCTGATGCAAAGCCAGTTGTTGAACATCAACGCCGTTTAATACCTGAGATGAAGGAAGTGGTAAGAAATGAGATATTAAAACTTCATGATGATGGTATCATTTACCCTATTGCTGATAGTAGATGGGTTAGTCATGTGCATTGTGTCCCTAAGAAGGGAGGAATTACTGTTGTACCTAATGTTCATGATGAACTTATTCCTCAAAGAGTAGTTGTTGGTTATAGAATGTGCATTGATTTTAGAAAGGTTAATAAAGTGACTAAGAAAGATCATTATCCATTACCTTTCGTTGATCAAATGTTGGAGAGATTAGCTAATAAAACTCATTTTTTGCTTTCTTGATGGTTATTCTGGTTTCTCTCAAATTGCTGTTAAAACTCAAGATCAAGAGAAAACCACGTTTACTTGTCCCTATGGTACTTATGCTTATAGACGTATGCCTTTTGGTTTATGTAATGCTCCTGCTACTTTTCAAAGATGTATGTCTGCTATCTTTCATGGTTTTTGTGTAGAAATTGTGGAGGTGTTCATGGACGATTTCTCCGTCTATGGTACTTTTTTTGACAATTGCTTGCACAATCTTGATAAGGTTTTACATAGATGTCAATAAATCACTTTATGGTTAATGAAGGGATAGTTCTTGGACATAAAATTTCTGAAAGAGGTATTGAAGTTGATAGAGCTCAAGTGGAGGCAATTGAGAAAATGCCTTGCCCCTGAGATGTTAAAGGTATTCATAGTATTCTTGGTCATGCTGGTTTCTATAGAAGGTTTATCAAAGAATTTGCCAAGGTATCAAAGCTTCTTACTAATCTCCTGCAAAAAGATATACCATTTGTTTTTTATGATGATTGTAAGGAAGCTTTTGAAACTCTTAAGAAAGCTTTAATAACTGCTCCTATTGTTCAACCACCTGATTGGAATTTGCCATTTGAAATTATGTGTGATGCTAGTGTTTTTGCTGTTGTTGTTGTTGTTCTTGGACAAAGAGAAGATAAAAAAATAAATGTTATTCATTATGCTAGTAAGACTCTTGATTCTTCTCAAAAGAATTATGCTACAACTGAAAAAGAATTTCTAGCTGTTGTATTTGCTTCTGATAAATTTAGACAATACATTGTTGATTCTAAAGTTATTATTCATACTATTCATGCTGCAATTAGATACCTTATGGAAAAGAAAGATGCAAATACTAGGCTTATTAGATGGGTATTACTGTTGCAAGAATTCGATTTACACATTGTAGATAGGAAAGGTGTTGATAATCATGTTGCTGGTAATTTGTCTAGATTGGAAAACATTGCTTATGATCCTATACCTGCTAATGATAGTTTTCCAAATGAGCAATTGGCTGCAATAAGGGTGAGTTCACGAGATAGTCCTTGGTATGCAGATTATGCTAACTTTATTGTTTCGAAGTATTTGCCTCCAACCTTTTCAGCTCAACAAAGAATAAAATTCTTTTATTACTTGAGGCATTATTTCTGGGATGACCCACACTTATATAAAGAAGGAGTTGATGGTATTATGTGAAGATGTGTTCCGGAGTATGAACAAAAAGAGATATTGAGAAAGTGTCATAGTAGCGCTTATGGAGGACATCACGCTGGAGATAGAACCGCAAAAAAGGTTTTACAATCAGATTTTTATTGGCCTACTCTCTTTAAAGATGCAAGAAAGTTTATTTTATCTTGTGAGGAATGTCAAAGAGTTGGTAATATCTCTAGACGTAATGAAATGCCTATGAACTATTCTCTTGTTATTGAACTGTTTGATTGTTGGGGATTCAACTTCATGGGTCATTTTCCTTCTTCAGAAGGTAATACACATATACTTGTTGCTATTGATTATGTTACTAAATGGGTAGAAGCTATTCCTACTAAAAGTGTCGATGGTGAAACATCATTAAACATCCTTCAAGAAATTATTTTCCCTAGGTTTGGTGTTCCTAGATATCTTATGACTGATGGAGGTTCTCATTTTATTCATGGTGGGTTTAGAAAAGTTCTTGCTAAATATGGTGTTAATCATAGAATTGCTTCAGCTTATCATCCTCAACCTAGCGGGAAAGTAGAATTATCAAATAGAGAAATTAAATCTATCTTGCAAAAGACTGTTAATAGAACGAGGAAGAATTGGGCTAGTAAATTGTATGATGCATTGTGGGCTTATAGAAATGCTTATAAAAATCCCATGGGTATGTCTCCTTATAAAATGGTTTATGGAAAAGCATGTCACTTGCCTTTAGAATTAGAACACAAAGCTTATTGGGTAGTGAGAGAACTAAATAGAGATTTTAAACTTGCTGGTGAGAAAAGATTGCTTAATTTGAGTTCTTTAGATGAATGGAGAAGTGAAGCTTACGAAAATGCTAAACTCTTTAAAGAAAAAGTTAAAAGATGGCATGATAAGAGAATCCTTAAGAGAGAATTTCATGTTGGTGAGAAAGATCTATTGTATAGTTCTTGTCTTAGATTCTTTGCACGAAAATTACTCTCCAAATGGGAAGAACCATATGTTTTTGTGGAGGTGCTTCGTTCGGGTGCGATAAAAATTGCTTCGCTCAAGGATGACTCTACACAAGTGGTAAATGGACAAAGAATCAAACATTATATTTCCGGAGATTCTTATAATGAAGATATTGATGTTATTCAAGCAATTTCTCCAGAGAATTATATTAAGGAAAATATTTCTGAGTTCGCAGAACCTGATTTAGAAAAGGTACAGTTTCTGTAAGAAAAAGTCCGCGAATTTAATTTTTAGAAATCTGTGATTTATTTTTGGAAAATATGGAAAAATATGAGACAAAAACGAACATGACACGAAGTCCGAGGCAACCACACCACCACGTGGCGCGGCGCCCTTGCTGGCCATGCCAGCAGGCGATGTGGATGCCCTGGAGCGCCTCTCCCACTCGGTTTCGTATTGTTGCCTTCCTTTTATTTCGTAAAAAATTTCTATATATTCACCCGAGGCCCCCGAGGTCCGTATATTCTGTTCTCGACGTGTTTTTGTTTCGAGCTGTTTCTGTCCAGATGTCGTCTCAAGGATCTTTCTCCGAAGACTACGCACTTCATCGCCAACGTGAACTCCTTCAAGATCTTGATCAAGGGTCTTTTGTTGGATGGGCGGACAACAAGAAGGTGAAGGCTAGGCGCAAGGACATGGACGAGAGCGTCATGAAGGAGGTGAAGAAGATTCAAGCGGCAAAGAAGGATCGAGCAAGGACGGGAACCAGGCAGCCCATCTTCGTGGGATCAATTAACGCTTAGCGTGATTTTTCTAATAACATGCAGGGAGCAATGCCACCTGTTCCGAATCTTAGCTCTTTTCCAGAAGCAACTAAAGCTCTTCGAGTCACAGATCATTTTTGCGAGCAGTACTGCGTCCCTAGGAAGGAGGTGGATATACTTCAAGATGAGAATAACAGGCTACGCAAGATGTTGGAGCATTACCTTACTCCACTTCGAGTCATTCCACCATCGCCACAGTAGGAGTAATTCATCATCGGTATTGGCATCTCCCTTAGCTTGTTCCAAGCTTGGGGGGAGTGCCGCGGTATCACCATTATATTTCATCTTTTACCTTTTTAGTAGTGTCATATCATGAGTAGGAAAGTTATCTTATATTATTATGGTTTTCAATGTGGAAGTATATCTCTTTTAGTTGGTTATCTATGTATCCCTTGGTGTGAGTTGCCGTTATGGAATATTAATGAGAAGTGTTATCATTTATTTTCTGCACACTTTATTTTAGGTTGCAACTTTTATCATGTATGGTTGATCTTGTCATTTAGTATTGGTGATCACTTTGGGAACATATAGTAAATATTTTGGCTTTGGCAAACTTAGCATTGGTCCGTAGCTACAATACTTTGAGACTTAAGAGGAAAAAGAATTACATGTAAAATATAGCATTCATTGATCTTTCCCACTTGTCTATGACAAGCTTAGTATTCACAACTTAAAATTGTGTGTGCTTTCAAGTAAGAATTGCATAATTGTCTTTTACTACATGTATGTTTGTTTGTATCCTTCAACTCGTATGCTTGCTACCCAACCCTGCTAGCCAAAGACCTGTATCGAGAGGGAATGCTTCTCATACATCCAAACCTTGAATCAAAACCCCTGCCATATGTGTCCACCATATCTATCTACTATGTGATATTTTGCGCCACTCCAAGTAAATACTTCTTGTGCTATCTTTATTCAAAATTATTATCCCTTATTTGTGTCAATGTTCATTAGCTCATGAGGAAATAATAGTTGTGTTTGTTATCTTCCATACTAATTAAGTAACCCATGACTTGCATGCTACATCTGCTCGTCATTAATATTGCAAAGGGGTGGTCATACCACTATAATATCAAAGGTTGAGTTTTTCAAAAATATAGGCACTCCTCCATGGTTTGAGATTGACTGGTGGGCAACCGTGAATTCGGCTAGCCATGGTTATATTAGAAAGGTGCGGAGGAGTGTCATGGCTGTGAAAGTAAAGAGAAAAAGAAGATCAATATGATAAAGTCTTGTTTAAAAAAAAATCGGAACCACCCTTAACTTGCTTAGTATGGAAGATAACAAGAACTCTATTACAAATCGTTGACAACAACAAACACCGCTCAAAAACTTACTTTTATGCTCTCTATATGATTTCAAAAAGCTATAAAACAAAAAGGTCTAGCACATGCTTGTATCTCTGCTTCCCTCTGCGAAGGGCCTATCTTTTACTTTATGTTGAGTCAGTAAACCTATCTCCTTCTATCTTAAGCAAGCATTTGAGTTGATTGTGATTCAACCGTTCATACATTAGTATTGTTAATCATGACTTTCATCCTTTCTTGCTTAGCACATTGTTGGTATCTAATGAATTTGATTTTTGGAGCTATCAATCTATAAAGAGGGCTGTTTTATAAACTAAGCTCAATTGCTCATTGTTCTCTGACCAAGGACTAAGTTTGCCAACACCAACTATGGTTTTCTCTATGTACTTTACTATGGTTTCCCTCTACTTGTTACAAGTTGATTTATACATGAACAGAGTTAATATCTAAGATGACTTGTCCATTTATACATGTGATGCTTCTTGTTCGTATATTTTATATCGACACTTCACTCCAAAAACCTCTGGTCATGTTTACCGAGTTCAGCTTTCGCTTGGGGACAAGCGAGGTCTAAGCTAGGGGGGGAGTTGATACGTCCATTTTGCATCACTATTTTATATCATAATTTACTGCTATTCATTGATATCTATCATATTTGGAGATGATACTTATGTTATTTCATCTATTTTGCATAATTGATGATCATTGGGGGATGGAACTCCGGAGTCTGAATTCTGCTGGAAAAAACACCGTCAAGATACAATATTTGCGAAGACCAGAAAAACAAAGTGGCTAACTGGGATTTATTTCTGAATTATTTCATGAAGGAGGCCAAAAGGGGAGCCTGGGGTGGGGCCCAGGGGGGCCACACCACCTCCCGGTGCGGTTCCCAAGCCAGTCGCGCGAGCATGCGATGTGGCCACCCTGGCCCACCACTTGGCGCACCCCTTCGCGTACTTCTTCCCCCCGAAGACCTAAAATTATTACGTTGGCCAGAAACCATCTCCACCGCCACCACGAGGCGGAGAAGACAGAGAGAGAAAAGCTCTCTGGCAGGATGCGTTGCCGCCGGGGAAATTCCATCCCGGAGGGGGGAAATCGTCGCCATCGTCACCGTCATCGAGCTGCACTCCATCACCATCGCCAACACCACCATCTCCACCACCGACGCCATCATCTCCATCCATCCACTTCGTTCCCGCTGTAACATCTAGGGCTAAACTTTGTGTATTTGATAGGGGAAACTCTCCCGGTGTTGATTACTCTTGTTATTGATGCTATCGAGTGAAACCGTTGAACTAGGGTTTATGTTCAGATTGTTATCCATCATTATATCACCTCTGATCATGTTTATTATGGTGTGTTGTCAGTAGTTTGTTGTGTTCTTGAGAACATGGGAGAAGTCTAGATCTTGATGTTTTGATATTTAAGTTGTGGTGCCATTCTTCTAGTGGTGTCATGTGAACGTCGATTACATGACACTTCGCCTTTATGGACCTAGGGGAATGCATCGTGTACTCGGTTATCATTTGTGGGGTTGCCGGAGTGACAGAAACCTAAACCCCCGTTGGTATTCCGATGCGCGAGGGATCGCAGGATCTCAGAGTTTAAGGCTATGGTGAGATTTATCTTAATTATTTTCTTGTATTTGCGGATGCTTGCAAGGGGTATAATCTGAATGTATTAGTACTAGGAAGGGCGGTGCATTAGGATAGATTCACCCACAAGAAACTTATCTAAACACTAAAGATTATTCATCAATACGAAGTGAAAGCACTAGACAGAAATCTCGTATGTCCTCAAGAACATTTTGTCATCATAAGTAAAAAAACTGGCTTGTCCTTTGCTCTCAAAAGGATTGGGTCACTCGCTGCAATTATAATTGCCGCGCTCTATTTACTCGCACTTTATTTCTCTGTTGTCTCAAAGTCTACTGAAAACTTGTGTGCTAGTGTTGACAGTGAATTTTTCCTCATCAAAACCACTTGTCAACACCTTCTGCTCCTCGTTGGGTTCGACACTCTTATTTATCGAAAGTACTGTGATACACCCCCTATATTTGTGGGTCATCAAGGGGGTATTTATGCTCGATAGTAGGTTCATGTCTCTATTTAATCTGAGGTGGTGAGAACTAGCTCTAAGGTTGAGATGTACTGTTGCTACTAGGGATAAAACAATAGTACTTTGTCTAAGGATGATGTTACTTACTTATTTTACACACAGTGCTTAAGGCGATAATCGGTTGTATGCAACTTAATACTGAAAGGGGTGCGGACGCTAACCGGAAGGTGGATTATTAGTCATAGATGCGGTTGGAACGGTCTATATATATTGTTGTAATGCCCTAATGAATCTCACACTAGACATTATAACGTTAGTATATGCATTGTTATGCATTTTATTATTCTATCAATTGCCCAGCTGTAATTTGTTTACCCGCATGAATGTTATTATTATTTATGGAGAGACACCACTAGTGAATTGTGGACCCCGGTCCTTCTCTTTAATCTGATAAACCACCTAATACAAACCTGTTACTTTCTGTAGACAAACATCTTTCTTCCACACATACGTTTAATCCTTTGTTACACCAAGCCGGTGAGATTGACAACCTCACTGTTAAGTTGGGGCAAAGTATTTTGATTGTGTTGTGTGCAGGTTCCACGTCAACTACGTCCAGCACTTTTCTGGCGCCGTTGATACCTTAAGGGAATTCTCATTTCCTACTGGTTTGATAACCTTGGTTTCATAACTGAGTGAAACTTGCTGCTACACTCTTCAATCCTTCATCTTGAGGTCTCCCAACAACACACCACACGGAGTGATCAGGCTCACCCTGAACAACCACACGGAGTGATCAGGCTCACCCTGAACAACTGTAGTAGGCCTAGGTGCAGCAAATGCATTTCTTGGGACAGAAGGAGCACTTGTTGGGGCTGTTGGCCTCCTTGTTGCATCTCTTGCTGGAGGAGTGGATGTTGCAGTTGTTGGTGCTGCTGCTGGCCTCCTTGTTGCAGGTGTTGGCCTCCTTGTTGGTGCTGGAAGAGTAGATGTTGCAGGTGTTGGTGCTGGTGCCCTCCTTGCTTCAGTTGGAGGAGTAGCTGAATTGGTCCTTATTGCAGTTGGAGGAGTAGGTGAACTGGTCCTTGTAGTAGTTGGAGGAGTAGATGTTGGTGCAGCTGGAGAAGCGTGTTGCTGCTCTGCTTGCCTCCTTGTTGCAGGATCTGCTCTGTTTGAGTGTTTATGCAGGAGGTTATGCAGAAATCAGATAATAACATGAATGAAACAACAAAAACATGAATTAACTACTAACCACATGATTGTTCTTCCTCATCTGCAAATCAGGCCTCAGCTGTTTGGTGCAGTTTGTGAATTTGTGTCCTTGCAGCTTGCAGTTAGAGCAAGTGATGGTCCCCATCCTTGAAGTCTGTTTTGGCTTTGGCTTCTCAAACTGTCCCCTTTCTCCTCTTCTCTTGCCTTATCCCTTTGTTGATATGGAATACAGGTGGGACAGGGTCAGGGGTAGGTGTCACTGTCCAGTCATATTTCCCTGGAACTGGGAATATGAGAGGCTTATAAGCTTCAATGTACATTTCTTTTCTGAAGAAGCGGCTCACAAAATCCTCAGGGCACTACTTAGACTTGGTGATAGCACTGCATGCATGGTGGCAAGGCTGGCCAGTCACATCCCATCTTCTACAGCCACATGTTCTGGCATTTAGATCAACTACATGTATTTGGTCACCCTTTCTATTGGTCACTTGCCACAAACCTGTACCAGCAATCCTAGGAGTGCAGAATCTTCCATACTTCTTTGCTAGTTCAAGCTTCTCACTGTAGTGGGGAGTGATAACTCATCTTGCATTTTTCCACCTTCCCTTTTTTCATGAAACCTAGGCATCAGCTTGTCTTTTATCCCTTCAAGCATTGTTTGTGTTGGTTCCTTTGTAACATCTAGAATGTATCTGTTGAAAACCTCACTAAGGTTGTTGACAACCAAGTCTGTCTTGCAGTTGGTGTCAAAAGCATGCCTAGCCCAAGTTTCAACTGGTATTGCACTGAGCCACTTCCAAGCCTCCTCACTTTCTGCCTTCAAGTTCTCCATTGCAACATTAAATTGGTCTTTGTGGAATGCATAGATGGCAACATCCATGCATTTCTTCAGATCCTCCCCTCTGAACCCAGCAGTTTGAAATTTTTCATAAATATGCCTCAAGCAATATCCGACAGGGATGTTAGGAAAAACTTGTCCAACTGCTTTTAACAGACCCTACAATGCATAAGATAAGGTAAATAATTGATCTAAAACAGTTCATTTTATATAATTATATCATCTACTAGTTGTAGTTGTCGTCGACGAGTTATGGTCGACGACAACTACAACTAGGTCATTATATCATCTACTAGTTGTCGTCGACGAGTTATCGTCAATGACAACTACAACTAGGTCATTATATCATCTACTAGTTGTCGTCGACAATAACTCGTCGACGACAACTACAACTAGGTCATTATATCATCTGATTTATATACACACCTTTTGTCTATTAGACATTATGGTGTATGCTCCAAACTGCCCTTCAAGTCCACCCAAAGCATACTTCAGTTGAGTCAAGAACCAACACCAATTAGTTGTGTCTTCCTTGGGGACAATGGCAAATTCAATAGGATACATATTGTTATTGCCATCCCTGCCTGTTGCAGCAAGTGTCTGAGCACCAGTGGCTAGCTTAATGAAACATCCATCCAAACCTGCAAAGTAAAGAACAAGTTAGGCACTTATGATGGTTACACAAGAAAGACAACAATTGACATAGATCTGGGCACCAGTCTCTCACCTATGAAGGGCCTGCGGTCATTTAAGAATCCCTCGTTTGGTCCATTTAGACAGAAAAACAAGCCATGGAAAGTGGGGCCAGGGTGTGGATTCTCTTCTGTTGGTGTTGGTGTCACAGTTTGCACAATTATCCTACTGCCAGGGTTAGTATCCACAACAGTTTGTGCAAAATCTCCAAGCCTCACATATTGCTATCTGTGATCACCTAACACTGCACCAAGCACAAAGTTTTTGGCGTTGTAGGCCATCATCTTAGGCACCTCAATACCAAATTGTTGCCTAGCAGCATCTATGAGAGCAACAATATTGGTACTTGTGTCGTATCTGAACATTCCTTCAAAGGTTTTGGCCAACCATTTTGCACTCAGCCTAGAGCTTTTAGTTGTTGTCCCACATGTGTGTTCATTCAGCATCTTTCTAATGACAAATGTCTTCTCTCCCTTTATTTCTGATGCAATAATAAAGAAAGGACATTCTTTGTTGATGCACTCCACACTAACTCTAAGATTAGAGTTCCTGTGGTACATATAGTTTCTACTTTGTGCTATGTGCAAATTAATGATTGCATCTCTGAATTGACTCACATCTCTAAAGCACATTTGCAAATATAATTGGTTATGTGCCTCCACCCTCTTCTCATCATACCACATTCTTGCTGGTCTCTTCTTTGCTCTACTCTTTCCTCTCTTTGGTAACACCCAGGACAGTGGTTCAAAACTATCATCATCACTGTCTTTCAAAAACACATCATCCTCCTCATCATCTGAGGGTTTGTAGTCAGGTTCAAGAACATTAACCACATTGCTGTGAGACCTGACAGTGGGGCCTACTCTCACAGGAAACTTCTTTCTTCTCTTAACTTTTTCAGTCACAAGGTCATAACCTGCTTCCGTCACAGATTCACTTAAAGCTTCAACTTCTTCTCTGGCTTTGTGAACAACTGGTTCATCTTCTGGTACAAACAAGTCTTGTATGTCAGTGTCACCTTCACAGTGTAGCAGGGGGTCCTCTCTTCTCCTCCTAATCTCCTTCTACCTCTCTGCAAGTTCTAGATCTTCCTTGCTCCTCAGCTCCTCCATGCTAGCAAAGTCTGCCTCTCCCATATCAAATTCTGAGTCAGAGCCAAGACCATCATCTGACACCACCTCAATTAACTTACCCTTCCCCTTCTCAACATTTCTGCTTTCTTGTGTGCACAAATTAGGGTTAACTTCATCTTCAAATACAAGCCCTTCTTCATCAACAAGATAAACAGAAGGCTCAGACATAACATAAACCACAGGTTTTGTGTACTTCATTATATCTGATGCTGCAGCTTTACATGATGTCTGAGATGCTGCATCTTCATAATTGGATTGGTGCAATGGCGCTACTACAGACTCCTTCACAGCAGCTCTGCCCCTCTTCCCAACAAACTCTAGTACCTTGCTTCCATTGAAATACTCTAGCAATTCATACAGTTTTGCATTGTTCTCAACCAGCTCTAAACCAGTAGCCTTGCTGCAGTACAGAGAATCTCTAATGTTGTATCCTTGTGTCTCAATCAAAGCTAACAGATTCATGTAAGTGACATCATTACGGCCAATTTTCCTCTCTAGATTGTCTACTCCGTCGAAATGAATCCTCACTTCCTACAAAATAATGGAAACAGTACAACGAAACCCTATATTCCTAAATTTCTTCTAGGCGTACGGAGACCCTAACCCTAAATCGATATCAGAGAGGCAAAGAGAACTCGAAAGAGATAGGATACAGGTTCGATGCTTACTCGACGCCGCCGAATGCCGTAGTAAACCACTCGCTATCCTCCGGACTGGCGACCCAAATCGCAGCAAGCATCATCGACGCCCTCGACGGCTGCGGCATTGGCCACAGGTCGTCCAGCTCTAGGTCGTCCAGCTCCTCAACGCCGCTACCAGATCCAGGGCTACCGCCGCCTCGCCCGACCGAAGGACTCCCGCCGTCATGCTCACCGCCATTCACGCGGCCGCCGCCAGGATTCGTCGCGTCGTCCATGTCGGCACGAGCGGGAACTTTGGGAGAGAAGAGAACAACTGGACACAGGAGGAAGGAGACAGCCACTGAGGTCAACGGGTTCCGACCGAGCCGGTCTAAGCGACTCGCAGTGGGACCGAGCCGGACGGGCGAGACGGCGCGGTGACGACCGTTTTCTCCACGTCAACATCTGACAGTGGGGTCACCCTGTCAGAATCGTTAAAACGCTATCAGTTGAGCGATCAGCGGCATCAGTTCCTCGTCGCCTCATAAATGGTACTGACATGCCAAAATCATCAAAAATGGTACTGACCCGTGACCCGTGGTTCAGCGTCGAATTGTGGTAGATTTATGTAATTTACTCTAGTTCTGCACTACTGCTTTGCCCTCCGTGGTGCTCGTCGTCCGCAGTCTGCTCCCGCTTAGCCTCCACCACTTCCCTTATAAAGCCTTTTCCTGCCTTTGGTCACAAGTCCCCGTCTTCCCCTCTACCGGTCTGTCTGTTTTACTTGACCTCGACACAAGGCCTGCATTCTCCTGTTACTCCGGCCGGCCGGTTGGTGTTTGAACTTTGAAGTAGAAGCCAAGACAAAACAAGAACGTGTGCACACATGTCTACTTCACCATGTTCACCCTCGCATTCTTGCCATGCAATCGCATCAGTCCATCACCCACTGGCCTCCACTCATGGAGATCACCGCTACCACGGCACGCGCCGAGATCGACACCTCCCGGCCGTTCCAGTCGGTCAGGGAGGCCGTCGAGGTCTTCGGCGGCGAGCGGTGCGTCACGGGCGGTGGCGACAGCAGATCATCCAGCTCCAAGTTCAGCGTGCCTCCGGTGGCTTCTCCCACGTTTCTGGGCTGCCTGAAGAAGCTAGAGGCAGAGCTAGCCGAGGCCAGGAGCGAGCTGGCGCAGCTCAAGCAGTGGCAGTCGCAGATGGAGACGGCCGTTTCCAGCGTCAGCGTGCAGTTGGCAAGCAGCCAGGGGTTCTTCTCTGTCGACCTCAGCAAAGGGAAGGAGCTCGCCGTGGTTGATAGGTCGGCGATGGTCGGGGCAGAGGACGAATACGGCGACGGGAGGGTACGCAGCGATCTGTGGGTCAACGATGCCCGGGCCGAGGAGTGGATGGCCAGCCTTGAGTACCTGCCGAGCCTCTCGGAGGCGCTGTCCATCAAGATGATCGAGGATGACTTGAGGAAGGTCAAGAAGCAGAACAAGAAGCAGAGGAAGAATGCGGTATCACTCGTCCGACGCATCTTCTCCAAGAAAGGAAAGTCCAGGTGATCAATACAAAGGATCATAGTATATACAAGGTGCTTTATCTTTATTAACATTTTTTTCTAAAAAAAATATGTGTTTTCGTTTTGATGAGTGTCCTATGGTTCATAAGCTGCATCCGGCAGTAGCTTTAAGGCAATATTTGGAACACGGGATTTCCGCAGGAAAAAGGAATATCCATTCTCATTGGGTTCGGGTTTCCTGCGAAATTCCTGCAATACCCTTATACTGCAATGTAGGTGTTTTGAATTTTGGTTTGGTGATGTTTGCTTTCTGTCAGGAAATTAATATTTGAATTTTAAAGAGCTCCAGCGACTTCTGTGTTCTATGCATTGTCAGTCACTGTCCAGAGTAACAAGAACTTATGATATCTTTCGAAAAGTTCCTTTATGGTTTGTATAGTAAAACTCTACAGATCTACTAACTCCATTCCTTACCAGATATTCCATAAAATAGTACTCAAAACCAAAGTAACAATTCATGTCCGCTCACGGATATTTCAATTTTAACATCTAGTAGCAACCATCACGCATACATAAATAAGCTAAAATGCTACTCACACAAGCATCCATGTATGATATACAGTACTAGCTTTCAACGGGACAACAAAACCAACTGATATGACGCTTACCCTTCAAGGCTTCAACTAAGGATACATTGATTATTTATTTATTTTCCCCATGGTGCTACTACCACTACTAGTAGTAAGTTGCAAGCAAACATCATTACTTCAGAAACGAAACTATGCACTAAAACTTTTCCCAAGCTAGCTTATACTGCTAGATGGTCAAGGAGGGTGGAAAAGAAGAAAACATATGCTCAGACGCGCATCCTCTTCACATCACTGTGAGGCGCATGCTTGTCAGTTCCATTGCCTGATTTACAAACCTATAAACAGAAAATGTGGAACGGCGTATCAGTGACAGTCCTACGAAATGATCTACATGACATGTTAAAAGAGTTATATGTAGCATATTCTTTTGGAACACATGAGCTCACATTCTCGTCAGGGACAATAGCGTATCGCATCGATGGTGGAACCCAGACTCCAGCTGAAAGTATAAGATATGCCGTAAACTGTCCGCCCTGAAACATAAGGAAGTGCAGATCTGCAATCATGCCAGCAATGCTTCACGTGAATGCAAACCTGTCATTGGAACAGAATTTGATGACTCCAACTGCTTGCAGGCATATCCATCAAGGCTAAGGGCATCGATCATCTTGGGTGTGTTCCTTCACGAGGTGCGATGAATTTCCCGATTTAGTTATTGTGCATTATCAGAAGAATTAAGTCTTGCACTAGATAAATGTTTGCACAGCTTAGCTGAACTACCTGTCGACTATTTCACCGTGACCGAGCTGTCCACTGGCACCCCTTCCCCACGAGAAAACATTATTGTTTTCTGTCACAGCAAGAGTATGCCTCCATCCGCAGGCAACCTGTGAAATTTTCTGCAATCGTACACGTAATAAATGAGACTGAAGATTCAAAACTATATCATATCATCAAATGCATGAGTACATCGTCACATGAATCAATTTATTGGATCATATAAGTTATAGTCACTAGTGGTCACTCATTTAATATATCTGAGCCAAAAAAAATCTGAGCAAAAGGTTGTTACAAAATACTCTTCTGAGCCGTTACTCACCTGTTCATCCGGAAAATTCACCTGTACCGGGGAACAATGATCTACAATATCGCCAACACCAACCTGGCCAAACTACATTGATAATAAGAATCAGGATCAGAGGAAGTGATAACAAGATAGCGCCAAACCAAATTTGTTTCACTGAATATATTTGTGTTTTTGTAAGCTTAACCGGTATCTAAATAAGAACCTCATCACATAGTGAAGTGGATACAATCTGCTGGCAAACTGACAATTGAATATAACATAACGCTCACGCTTCAGTGTGTTGCTAGTAGTGTTTGGTAGCAGTCTGAAGTGGTCGGTAGGTTATGATGAGGCAAAAAAAAAAGGTAGAGTGAGACAAGAAAGCAGCACATGAACTTCGAAAGAGAGAGCTTTATGGTAGATATGAAATATATAAGGATGGATAATCAAGAAACTAAGTCCTCTACTTTTATTTTCTCTCTGTTATATAAGTCACATTATACATGAGCAGGGCATGCTGAGAGAACAGAATGGTAAACACCATATTTAATTATATGAATTTGATGTTCATCGACTAATTATATCATAGAGTAGTTTTTTTTTCGAAATTGGTCATACCCCAGCCTCTGCATCATTTTGATGCATATGGCCGTTTTATTGATTTATTTCAAAGTTTTACAACCAATCTGTTACAACTCACGGATCACAAAGGGTCGACACATGTATCAACCAAGTCTGAAACAACGACGGAGATTCATAATGCTTTTCTCTTCTCAAAACGCCAGCCCCGGTTGTATTAGATAGGAACAGATGGGGACTAGAAAAAAATAAAAAAATGTGAATAATCACCTTGTTCCACCCCCATCCGTAAAGTTTCCCATCCGCAGCGACGGCCATTGTATGCCTCCACCCACCTGCAATCTGCACCACCAGATCATCATGTTCATGAATCTTCCTGTCAAACTTCGGAACCGTCTGAATCCTTTCATCCTCTGAATTCCATTTTCATCAAGTTGGCTGCATGTAACACTATTTATAGAAGGTTCGTATTCTGTATTAGTACCTGAGAAATTGAACAGTCTTTCAGGCCTTCCAGCTTGCGTGGAACTAGATGGTCTTCAAAATCACCATGCCCAAGCTGGCCATACTTGCTCCAGCCGTACGTGTATAGGCCACCAGCAGACGATACAGCAACGGAGTGCCGCCACCCACATGCAACAAGGACCATCTTTTCTCCCTGAGAAGGAAGAAAAGAGTTTCGATGAACATAAAAGAGACAGACATAAGAAATTATCCGGAATGCACAAACTTTTATAGGACGCAAATTCAGTTCGCACAGTAAAACATTACTGAACTCTAACTAAACAGGGCCAAGATCACCCACCTCCACAGGAGAAACTTTTTCCGGCACAAAACGGTCGTCACGATCACCGAGACCTAAGTTGCCATATCGACCCCAGCCCCATCCGTAAAGATCGCCATCTTCTGTTACCGCGGTGGTGTGCTCAGCACCAGCAGAGATCATTCTTATGCAGACACCCTGAAGATATTCAGTTCTGTCATTGCCTCGGTAGCAGTGTAATGTTTTTTTCCTTCTGATAAGGGAAGTGCAGTGTTCGTATGGAAGGAACATGAGTTTCCTGTTCTGAGATAAACAAATTTTCACAGTATCTACTGAATAGAAATGAGAAATACTGATGCATGTATGTGCAATTTTTCAGTTTAAAATTCCCCTTTATTCTAAGAAACATAAATAGTTGTACAAAATGTTAGCATGTTCTGTAAGCAATAACACAAAAGGACACTATTAATACCAGGCTTAGTAACGTTTACTTTCTTAGTGCTCGTTCATATCAAGTTTGAGATCCTTTTTGTGTGTATGACAAGATAATGTTCTACTCCCTCTGTTTTTTAATATAAGATGTTTCCCGATTGCTTATTCTCGCATGCGCGTTGTGCGGGCGAAACGAACGGCCGCTCGTGCAGCGTTGGATCCACCTCGCGCGCCAAGATCCGTGCCCAGGTGCCACCTGGTTGTGGGAGGCCACGCGCGGTTGCATTTACTCTGCCTCGCCACCTCCGCCAGTTTCTCCCCCAAATCCGTTTGTTAGTTCCGCCGCGCGGTTCCCTTCCCCAAATCCGTCTCCCTCCATTCCCACAACCTCCCCAGTGATTCCCGCAACCTTCCTTCGATTTACAGCCGCCTGCTTCGGCGTGCGGGGCGTTGGTGCGGAGCAGCGGTTGGAGACCATTTTCTACAGAGCGGCGCGGAGCAGCGGGGGGAGGGGATGTGGTGCGGAGTAGCGGTGGGGAGAGACGGCAGAGCGGAGCAGCGGTTTCTAGGGCAGTGGGTTTTGGAGCTGCGTCGACAGAGCGGAGCAGCGGTGGAAGGGGTGTTGGTTCGTAGCAGCTGCGGAGCTGTGGCGATACAGGTGTTCTCGCAGGTCGCTCGGCTCGGCTCTCGGCTGCAGCGGCAGCACTGTGCGTGTCGTCGTCAAGCAGGGCGTCGCCTGGATCTTGGACGCAGCCGCCATCGTGCTCTTTTCCCCTCACAAATCGCGCATGTTCTTCTTGGTCCCCGTCATAGCAGCAACGAGCCGGCGCCATCAAAGCTTTCTGGTCCTAGCGCAACTAGCAGGTCGAAGGAAGTCGTATGAGGATCCAGGTTAGACGAGGGCTGAGCAGCCGCCAGTCTGCAGGTGACACCAACTGTCCGCGCCCCAAATACTCTTCTCCCTTCTTGATTCTGTTTCGGCCATAACCCTCGATACCTTTCTTTTCTTTCACTCTGCTCGCGTTTTGATGCAATGCTCATATTGCTCATGTATCATATTGCCCTGCGGCTTGTTGCTCAGTGTCGTGAATTAATACTCTTTCATGCTCTATGCAAGGAACCGTTCTCTGCTCTGAATAGTCTTGCAAGACCTTTCATAGTACAACATAGTGATTCGGGCAAAATTTGGAGTGTTTCAGGCAAATTTAATCATTATTTTTGGCAATTAAGTAGTTGTTCGGGGTAATTTTAAAACTTTTAGGCATTTTTTAGTGTGTTCGGGCAACTAAATAGTGTGTTTCTTCAGGCAAAATTTGGAGTGTTTTAGGCAACTTAAATAATTGTTTATGCATTTTTTAGTTTCACACAACAAAGTAGTGATTGCAGACAAAGTTTGGACTGTTTAAGGCAAATTTAATCATTGTTTTTGGCAATTAAGTAGTGGTCCGGGGCAAAATTTTAAATCCTTACTTAGGCATTTTGCAGTATTTTCAGGCAACTAACTAGTGTGTTTTGAGAAAATTTGGAGGGTTTTAGGCAAGTTAAATAATTGTTTACGCCTTTGTGTTAGTGTTTCATACAACAAAGTACTGATTTTCAGGCAAACTTTTGAGTGTTTCAGGGCATATACATTGTTTAGGCAATTAAGTAGTAACTAAGTAGTGTTTTTAGTCAAACATTGGAGTGTTTCAGGTAATTAATTAAGTAGTGTTTTTAGACAAATCTTGGGCAGTTGCCCAATATGCTTTCTATTTTCAACTACCATGCTATTTTTTCCAGGCAATTTAATTTACCCACTAACATAGGTCGTATCATGTCTGCATTCAGGTTGCCTGTTTTTCCCTATGTTCTTGGACAAGTTCGTGTCATATGACAATTAATTGCCCATTAACAAGTCCGTGACAAAATTAATTGCCCACTAATATTAAGTTATATAACGGTAGTTGTTCAATATTAGGAAACACAATATTAGGCAATTTTTAGATGTTTTGTAAGCAACCATTAATCAGTTGATAGGCGCAAGACCAATATAATTTGGGCAAAAACCGGTTGGTCCAGACATATGGAAGGAATTCACGGGACCACACCTTTTTACCAGTGCACCCGTTAGAATTGTCCAATTAACAGACGGTCCGACCAACCGGTCCCCTCTCCTTTCAGCTTTTGGCACATGGGGGAGAGAGAGTTTACTTTTCTAGATGGGCCGTTGGAAGCAGCGACCCAACGGCCAGCCGTTGGCTAGACGCGTCCAAGATGTTTTAGTTGCATGTTGTCTAGATACACTAAAAATGAGTGAATAGGGCCAGAAGTCGCGCGGAGAGACGATCATGGCGACGCGGGTCTTGTGAAGCCGCCGCCGACTCGATCTCCCTGCTCCAGCATCTTCTCCGACCACCACGACCGGATCCGGCTTCCCCTCGGCATGCTCTCTCCAGCCTGGTGCGGAGCATGTAGGGGCGGAGGCTTCTGTCGCCGTGAGCCGCTGGGGTCAAAGCCGTCGCCGCTGGCCCGCTAGGGTCTTCGTTGCCGCCGCCGCCCGCAGGTCCTGGAGGAGCAGCAGCTCGGCTGCCTCGACAACCTCCTCCTGTTGCTTCCATCTCGGCCGGCCGACGATGGCAAGTTCAATCTTCGATGTGAAGCTCTGCCCAAGTTCGAAGCATGTAGGGGCTCGTCTCGACGTTGCTGTTGCCGGAGTTGCCGCCCCGCCTCCCCATGCCCTCAACAACGGCCTCGCCGCCCACCGCCGCCGTGTTAGCCGTGGCCATCCTCGCCTCTCGCAGGTCCGACCCTTCCGTTCGTGGTCGACTGATGGTGAAGCGGTAGCTCGTCTCTGAGGCGGCCTCTTCAACTCTGTTGTCCGCCGCCCCTACCCCCTCACCGGCGCCCCCTCTGCCTGTTGCGGACGTTCCTGGAGGCTTTTGGTGTGAGTTCTCAGCCCCGGCCTGCTACATCGTTGGACCTGCCGGACCTGCCGGAAGAAGCCATCTACGCGCTCGCCCACAAGGTGCTTTCCTTGGATGCGCCCATGCTGCCATCGATGGCGGTCCTGGCTGCTGCCGACCCGACCAGCGACATAGGGCATGAGGGGCTTGGGTCCGACCCGGCTGTGGTGGTGGAGGGCCTTGGGTCCTTGTCGCTGCTGCCGGCTACCTCGGATGACCCGGTCTCTACTGAGG
Organism: Poa annua; assembly: GCA_026929855.1. NCBI lineage: Eukaryota > Viridiplantae > Streptophyta > Magnoliopsida > Poales > Poaceae > Poa > Poa annua. Next base: position 62,506,141 of record CM049429.1, on the reverse strand, counting down.
TGATGGCCAACCAAGCATTGCCCACCACCAAGTTCTTTGCAGTTGTTGATGTGGACACCGCCGAAGCCTGTACAGTGGAGATGGACCGGGCAGGCTGCGACAACCTCGCCGTCCGCCTCCGCTGCGCTGGTCGCGGCTGTCCTGACGTCCCGCAAGGCTGTCCCTGCTGTTGGGGGTCGTTTGGAGGTGCCTCGCAAGGCTGTCCCGGCTGTTGGGGGTCGTTTGGAGGTGCCTGTGAAGCTCTGCGCCGACCTCTCTGCGGATGCCCCTCTCGTTGACACGGAAGGTTGGGTGCAAGTTGGTCGGGGCGACCGTCCCGTCCGCGCGCCATCATCTCCGCTTTGGGATGAAGGTGTCGACCGTGGTCTCGCCTTCAAGCCCTGGTCTCGAGGGAGATGTTTTCGGTGCCTCGAGCGTGGTCACCTGGTCAGCACATGTCGAGTGCCCTTCAGATGCATCCGATGTCGTCGTCCTGGTCATCGGGAGCGTTTATGCCGTGCACACTCTCTCGCTGCTCGCTCTCCCTCTCCGAAAGCTTGGGCCCGTTCACCGAACACTCGTGCTCCCTGCATACGATGTGCTCCGGTGGAGCCAAGGCCCTCCCCTAGGTGTTGTGAGGAGTTTGGTGACTCTGTTTTTCAGTCGCACTTTGCCTTGCTGCGTATGAAGCTTCGTCAGCTGGTGGCTGACCGTGTTGAAGAGGCGTCTCACCCTCTTCGTGAAGAGATTGCAACTCTCAATCTGTTATTGGCACGTGATGGTGATTGTTTGCAGTCGATGGAGACATGTAACTCTGGTGACCTAGGGCTCGCCCTTGTGCAGGCTCCGGTTCCGCATGACTCCACTATGCAGTCGTCTGTGGTTGAGGAAGCACTTCACTTTGGTTGTTTCTCTCCTCGTGGTAGTCCTTGACCGTCGCCGCAGCTTGTTGCCACGTCTGCCCCTGAGGGCGAGGACATTGGCGAGATCTTGGCTCCAGTGCTTCAGGAGTCGTGTGAGGATTCATCTATTATGTCTCCTACGGAGTTCAGCTCGGTGGAGGATTTGACGATGACCTCGACGCCTGTGGTTGTTGCTCCCTCACCCATGGTTGTTGGCCAGGTGGCGTCTATGGAGGATGAGGTTGATGATGTAGGTGCTTTGGCACCTAATTCTGAAGCGTTAAAGTCCATCCAGTCACCCTTGTTTGATTGTGATGGTATGTTGGCAAGCATTGCGGAGGCAGTCTTTCTGGATAAACTTGGTGGTTTGCTCGCTTCCTTGGAGGCAGCTAGCCCTAGGTCTGGCAAGACGATTGTTTGCCTCCTAGCAGAGGAGGCTTCTACTGACAAGATAAAGAAGGTGAAGAAGGCTCTTAGGAGCATAGAAATGAAGAGTGGCGTCATTGGCAAGGCGTCTGCAACTGTTTCTACTTGATTGTTGAGACCTTTGAGGTAGTCAAGTAGTCGATTCGTGGTTGGGTTATGTTGGGCGAGTTTGTGAGCGATCGGGTTGCTTCTCGATGTTGCCATATGTGTTGGTCTTTTTGGTTGTGTGGGTTCATGGTGTTGATGTTCGTTATATGGTTTTCGCCCGGTTTCTTCCACTAATAAACCAGGCACCTTCTTCTTAATAAATATAAGGCAAAGCTTTTGCCTTCGTTCTAAAAATAAAAGAATGAATATGGACACTAAAATATGTTTAGATACAAGTTTGGACATGTAAATGTGGAAAAAGCCTAAAACATATTATATTAAAAAACATAGGTAGTAGTAGCTAAAATATGCATTTATAATGTATAAATAGTACAGTTGTTGGTATTGAATGCTGATAATCCCCAGATGATGACTAAAGCAGGTTGTATATACAACAATTAGTAGTGGTCCAAGAATTGGTGGGAGCTCATCAGCTCATGGGTGTTAATACGTTCCACTCTTGGCCGGCCAGTTTGAAACCTGTCCTTAGGAACTTCTGACAATTAAGACAAAAAGGTTTTCAGGTGGGGATCGCATTTTTTTTAATAACCAGTAGTAGTTACTACTACTCTCTCCGTTCTGAATGAATTGGCTCAGATTTAATACAACTTCGATTGTAAAGATGATTCCCATACAAAATAGAATGCAAATATTTCCACTGGGAATCCATGTTTCATGGAATGGACGCGAATGCAAAATGGTGTTCCCTTATCGACTTCAGACTTATTCATGTTCCCAGTGTCTAACTCCAACAGGCAACAGCCTACCCAAGATAAGACGTCCATTACCTCAAAAGCTTGAATCTTGTGCGGGAGCAGAGAGTCTTCGTTGTGTCCAAGGCCAAGTTGTCCGTTTTGATTGCGTCCCCAGCTGACACAAATCAAGGCATCATCAAGCAAGGTACCTTTCTCAGATATATTTAAGGGTACCTACCTATGCACTTGGCCGTTGACGGTGACGGCGAGGCAGTGGCTGTCACCGGAGGCGATCTGCTTGATCTGGATCCCATGTAGCGCCACGATGGGCTGCGGGTTGAACACGTCGCTGGAGTTGCCATGCCCCAGCCTCCCGAAGTCCCCCCTGCACACGCACGCGACCTCGTCACCTTTTTTTTTTTGAAAAGGGAAACCTTTTCAAGAAACAAGAAAGAGAGAATGGCGGCGGCGTGCGCGTTACCATCCCCAGCTGTAGAGCTGCATCTCGTCTTGGGAGTAGGCGGTGGTGTGGTCGGCGCCGCAGATGACGGAGGCAATGCCGGGCACGTCGAAGGCGGTCAGCACCGTTGGCACCGGCCGGTCCTCGGCGTCGCCGTGGCCCAGCTGCCCGTCCTCGCCCCGGCCCCAAGAGCATACCATCTTCCCCGCTGCAACCACAGGGACCGACCAGAGATTGAGGACGTACGTGGTCCGCAGGGGTGCAAGAGAGTGGTGATCGAGGCTTACATAGCAGTGCGACAGAGTGGTTGGCGCCGGCGGAGATGAGGACGACGGACTGCTCCGGCGCCTCCGGGACAGTGTCGTCGCCGGCCACCTCCGCCTTGGCGTCCATGTATGTATCCTCGTGTCTGGCTTCTCGCTCGTTCGACGATCGCCTGGCCAGGTATAGTGGAAGTGTGCTGGTACTGAAAGCAGCAGGGCAAGAGGCAGTGCACTCGACTTCGAGTGGTCTACTACTAGTAGAGGAGGATCGGCGAGGATGGGACGGGTAACCGGAAGTATTAATGGCGCCAAGTACCTTTCATTAAGCGAGGTGCCTTCGCGGCTTCACTCCACTACGGAGTACAGTACGTACATACGACGCACCTTATTACGCTCGGTTTATTTTGTCCGAGCGCATCAATGGCGTCGGCACCGCATCTGCTGCTGGTCGTGCCTGCATCACATGCATGCGACTCTCTCTCCGGGCCTTCCTGCCTGCGTCAATGCGGATGGATCATCCACGATATCTCGTCTCAGGTCCAGAGGCTGGAGCCGGTGAATTGGGGATTCCTCCTCGCCAGTATCATCGCTTTGGCTCGTTTGGATTATCGTGACAGATTACAGGCCGGAAAATTTTCCCGCTGCTCCTCCGTGATTTTAGCAGGGGTCACCACCGCTCCGTATTTTTTTTTCTCTGTATTCTTTACCGGTCATTTACGGCTCTAAAACGACCAATCAATCAATAGATATGCCCAAAAGCTTCTAAACGCGCGCGCGTTATCTCGTCGACCTGAACGGCCGGCTGCGTGACGACTGATGAAGGATCCCGCTCCCGCGCGAGGAGATTTATGCGTCAGGTGTCGTCAGCATCTCCTCCGCTGCTCCCCACCATCGCACCTTCCCTGCTGCTCCTCCCGCACCGATGAGAGGCCGCACGCCGAGCGCCTCCCTTGCTCCTCCTTGCCGACGAGACCACACTAGTGAAAATCGGGGCTCTAGTCCCGGTTTTAGAGTGTCTATAGTCCCGGTTCCAGAGGGCCTATAGTCCCGGTGTAGCAACCGGGACTGTCAGGCCGGGACTAGAGCCTCCTACCCTTTGGTCTCGGTTCAATACGAACTGGGACCGCACCCCCCCCCACCAATTAGAGCTCCGCACGTGGAGGTGGCAGGGCGCGCGGGGGCGAACCCTTTAGTCCCGGTTCGTGTTACGAACCGGGACTAGGGTTTTGTTTTATTTTACATTTCAGGGTTTTGCTTTTTTTCATTTCAGGGTTTTACTTTTTTTCTATTTCGACCGGTTTTCTGGGTAGGGGTTTCAGATGGTACCACGTCGATGCGTGACGATGTGTGATGGTAGGGGGTTTCGGATGGTACCTGTCGATGCGTCGGGGTAGGGGTTTCGGATGCTACGGTTTCGATGGGCTAAAAACACGTATAAATTATTATACGAAGCTAGATGAAGTTGCATCATGCATATATACAATTACATGAAGATCATGTGTTGATAACACATACACATTTAAGTACGCATGGTACATAAAGATCACGTTTTCCGGTTCCAGATACTTAGAAGTACTTTGTTACATGGAGATCACTATATATTACATGTCCGCACTAGTCAAAATAGTGGTACTCTCGGGTCTCCGGTATGACATGGGTGAGGTAAAATCCCGTCAACTCCTCTGCAAGTGCCCTGAAGCGGGTCTTTATTGGTAACTCGTTGCGCTTTCTTGCCAACTGTAAAAAAATGATATCACAATGAATACATGAGATATGAAATGAATAAAACTCATCACGATTGATGGTACAAAAATAATGTTGTGACTAGAGCTTTACGTACTTCGATACTTTTTTTGCTCTTCAAACTCTCGTTGACCACAGTGTGCATGTACTCGCAAACGTAGAATTTACATAGATCAGTCCCTATTGGCTGTTTAAGGCAAGTCTATAGAAGAATAGAATTTAATCAAATAATAATAAAGTATGATAATGGTGCATGGGACTAGTTATAGTACTACTTACATCGTTACTACGCCAGCGCAGTATCTCTGGCCATCCACTGTTCGGATGTTCCGCGAGGAACATTTTCCAAACGCTGCATGACAAGAAAATGAATGAGTCCGGTTCCGTATTCCGATTCGTCTTCGGATAGCATTCTCAAATCCCTTTCATGCCTTGCCAATACAACTATGATTTTTCTTCGAGGAGCCTTTGGAAGTACCGTTGTTGGATCGGATTGAGCCATTATAGGATGATATTAGGAAATGAACGAAAGAGGCGATAAGAAAAGAAAGTACCTTGCCACCAAATCAAAACAGGTCTTGATTGTTTAGGGCATCTTCTTAACGAGTCAAGGACAACAATTTCTGCTTTCCGCAAGTCAATAACGATAAGAATATAGTGGAACCTGCGCATGTTTATAAATAGTCATGCATAACTCATCAATTAAACTTAACATCGGGTGAGAAAAATAGAATGTGTAATAAGCAGTAACACTCACTTGAAGTTGTAAGGCCATAATATATATTTTTTGTAACCTTGTCGCTTGAAAAATATTAGCAAATTCCCCGGTGTATCCTTGTTAAGTCTTGGATCAATTATGTTATCTTCATGCATTATAGAGGGGTCAATGAACCCAATGTGGTTGATTTTCTGCTTCTTGCATTCGAGCATCTTCATTCTGCGTAATAAAGCACACAAAATATTATAGAGAGGATTAACACAGACAATGAACGAGTTGAACTAATTAAAACATTAAATTACAGGAGTGGATCACTTACAGACAATAGGAACTCAGGATAGCTTTGTCGAGGGCCCGGAGATTGTATAACTGAAATATTTCGGCGAAGTAAAGGACAACGGAGTATTCTTGGAAATAATGCTCTTCCTTAACTGCCATCATGAGAGCGTCTTTATTCGTCTCCTTTACGGTATTCTTGTACCAGGCTTGAAATCGACGCATTCTTGTGGGTAAGTCGCTGTCGACAAAATTATCCCCGCGAACATAAGTACGAATAACATCTGCGAAGGGGATATCATCTCCCGAATATACCAGCTCCCGCACATTGATGTTTTTGAGAACTCGGTCATCAAGCACCCTGAGCGGGGGGGGGCGACTGTGTGTCTTGTTCTCCAAGTTGGGCAACTTGTTTCACTTTTTTCGATCGATCATCCATCTCTTCGTCATATGACTTACCAATGTTACGATCATAGTCTGTTGGCGGCGATGGTGCGGGGTTGTATAGGGCATCGATGCAACGGTCAATTTTCTCTTGAGGAATTCCGGCAGTAAATTTTGTAGGAGGCAATTGTTTCGCTAACGCTTTCTGTTTCACGTCAACAAGCCAGGCATCCGTATGTTCTTTGCAAGCGATATTGTTTTCCTCGACGGTTCTCTCCCAAGGTAACTTTGGAGTAGGCGGCGGTGTTTTTTGCTTTCTAGGTTTCTTCCCAACAGGAGAACCAGACTGGCGCTTACTCGAGAGCGACTTAACATTCTGGCGGACTGGCACAGACTGCGATGGCCTCGCGGTAGGAACCCTCTCTGGGGGCGGTTGGCTTTGCTGTTGAGCTGGAGATGGACTCGGGTTGGGGTCCCTATCGGGGAGGTGTAGGCTTTGATAATGAGGTGGAGATGGACTCCGTCTTTGATCCCTCTCGAGGAAGAGTGGACTTTGCTGGTGAGCTGGACTCCTAGAACGAGGAGTGGACTTTTTTTGTTCTGAAAGGACGATGTATTTCTTGGGCCATAGGGCGAAGGCATGCTTGACGTCTGCCAACGTCTTCTCCTCGTCACCTCCAGGGAATTCAAGTTCCAAGGTTTCAAATCCCGGCATAATTTCGTCCACCCCGACACGAGCGTAGCCATCTGGAATTTTTCCACAATGGTAGAGTTCTCCAGGTTAAATTACTAAAGCTTGCCCCACCGCCACCTTCAAAGTTATGTTTCTCATTGCTATATGTAGCTCACAACCTGTAGGCTCTGTGATGTCATCCACTTTGTAGGGACCATCGACTTGACGCGTGGAACCAACGCTGCTTCTACGCTGAGATGGGGCGGCATCTGCTTCATGATCTAATTGGTCCCGCTCCTTAGGTTCCGTTCTTTGCTCCTTCAATGCTTTTATTTCCGCCCGTGTCTCCTTCATTTCACGTTCCAATATCCGGTCGGCCTCCTTCTTCTTACCTCTGGTACAACTTCTATAAGTGTGAGCAGATTCCGGCCACACAGACTAAAACGTAGCACCGCCAGGAAAGACTTGAGCTCGTCCAACATGTTCAGGATTCCCCAGGGCCCGTGTCAGCTCGTCATCCTCTCTATCGGGTTTAAACGCACCATTGCGAACATCATTAATTGCTGCTTCAAGCTTCTTTTTGATTTGATCAACGAGATCCTTCCATTTTCCTTTTCCAACAATATCTCCGGTTTCTGGGTCCAACATTGCCCCATGCGCGGACAACCCAAATTTTGACCTCTCGGGTCAGTCAAGTGTCTTTGGACGGACCCCTGATCGAAGCAGTTTTTCTTCATAGGCTAACCACTTAGGAATGACGCTCTTGTAGCCACCTGTCCCCAATGTATGGTGGTGTACCTTCAGCTCAGCATTCAATTTATTTATCTCCGATCGGGCCACAGCCATAGGTGATTCCCTATACGCCTTAAACGCCGCCCATTCAGATTCTAATTTCTTCCCTTGTGCTCCACTGAAATCTAGCTCTTCATTTGTTTGTACATACTGATTCCATAACTTTTTCTTCCAGTTCCGGAATTGTTCCGCCATCTTAATAAGAGTACACTTCTTGAGGTTGTCCCTCTTCACTTTAGAGAGATCTGGCGGGAGGGTGAAATGTGACAACAGCGTGTTATAGACCAAATCCTTAAGAACTTGGTGGACATAACATGGGTCCTCCACATCTGCGGCCGCCGGCTTATTCCATTCACGTATGCTGATTGGTATCATATCCCTAACAATAACTCCAGCTTGACTTATAAATTTGCTACGGTTTTGTTTTGGTTCGAGCGGTTCGCCGGAATTAGCAATTTTCTCAATCGGTAACTTTGGATCCTCGCTCGTCATTCTTTTTGCCTTGCCTCGAGGAGCACATGGTGGCTGCTTTTTGGCAGATTTGTTTGATCCGGATGGCTAAAAGAAAAATGAGCCGTTAATAAATACAACACAAATCAATTAATGCATGTAGTTAACAACAACATATCGCCATATTTATTATAAACACATATACACCTCTCCGCCGGAGTTTGTTATCACCACATCTCGTGACTCTATTCCATCACCAAAGTCGTTCAAAAATTGTTCGAATTCATAATCATCTACATCTCCTCCAGCTTGGGCATCATTAAAAATAAGTTGTTCCATTTGGTCTTCCATCTCCTCGTCTCGTTGAAATTGTGCTTCTTCTATCTGCTCATCTCGAAAGTGCTCCATAGCTCAAATGTACCTGCAATCCGTAGCTTGGGCATTATAATCAAGTTTACATTTATTCATCTGAAAAACATATACAAGTAATTGCAACGAGTATAGATCATATAGCACAACAAGGTGGCAGCGAAGAAAAACAGTATGTGCTCATCTTGTATACCTAACACAAAACAATATATGGATCATTTTTTAGAATTTTGCATATCTAACACAAAATCATCTTTTTCGTACACATTTACAATCATCTCAATTTGCATATCTAACACAACATAATATATATATATATGGATCATATATTGCAATTTCATATCTAACACATTTACAATATATATGGATCATATATTACAAGGTTCGTCTTGGCAGCGAGAAGCAAGACCTCCTACAAGCCGTGGACACACCTGAGCAGCAAGGACCTCCTGCAAGTTGTATAATGAATTATATATGAATCAAAAGAACTGTATAATGAATTGTATATCAGCTCTAGCAAAAAATAGTAGACAATGTCTTGCAAACACCTAGCCTCGACACCTAGCCCTAGATCAGTTAGAAAGGTATGGCATTTGATTACTTATTTGACAACCTAAATGCTACAGCCATATATGAGAAAATAACATGCTGATTAATTCATGTGAATAACTCAAACATGTCTGCCATGTATGATCCTAGAATATAGTGTGTATTGGTATCCAAAAACAGTGTGTACATGCAACTGAAATCAGATAATCAAGCATCACTTAACAAAGTACATAAGTTATTAACAGAAGCTACACAAGCACACTTTACAATATACAACTCATTTTGAAATGCTAAAATAACCAGCTATTCGGGCATTCACAGTTGCAAGAAATGAAATCAGGCGCATGACCAGAAATCAAGTAAATAATATGTTCTTATCAATTTCAGCAATATTAGCACCACCAGATCATGCTCAGTGTGAATCTGAGGCTCTGACTTGTGTGCACACAGTGAGTACATCATGCAAGATATCCTTTCAAAGGCATTTGGCACTGCACAAATATCATTACTTAAATAAATCATATACGAACATGATCTGTTGCTCAGATGCACATATTTTACAAAACATAGGTTGACAGGAACATTCAATATTAAGATGTTAGGGTACTGGTGTTCCACAAACATACATGAACAAGTTAATACATGAACATGAACATTCAATATTAAGGTGCTAGGGTACTGGTGCTAGGGCTCAAAGAAAAAATACAAGACACACATACTTTAGGATACTATAAAGGAAACAATTCTATGGTGGGAGAAATATGTTTCCCACCACAAATGCAATGGCATCAGTGGGTGTTCCACTAACTTACCAATGCATCAAGAGGTCATTAAGCCTATGGTTATACTTGCTAAACATTAACAAAAGTCTAAACTACCAACTAGTGCAATACCCATAATAGTAGAAATAATTAATAGGATGCTCAAAATAAGCAAGGCAATGCTACTCATGCTATTTGTTAAACACAAGTGCAAACTTCAAAGGTAGTGTGCTACTCATAACTTTACCAAAATGCTACTGGTCTTATGAACACAACACAAAAATTATAGTTACACACTCCATAAATGTATGCCAAGAAATACTATGCATGAGAGAATTTTTAATAGCATTTCTATAGTTATACAAAACTACTCATGTTCTTCTATCCACTCAAGTCCACACCAACAGAGGTAACACAACCACAATATCAGTACCAAAATGGATCCATTCTATCATCACAAAAATCATAGTGCTCTCGCACTAGCTATTCACCCAAAATCACATGCAAGAAAAAATTAAATCACATCATTGTAACCATCCATCAGCCCACGATTGTTGTAATGATACGATTAGACGACATCAAAATAGTATATCAACAAGTAATCAACTGAAGAACACCCTCGGGCACATGGCAAGGAATGAGAGATCTCACTGGTGCGCGGGACGATGGCGTCGAGGACGGGCTCGCACAGCACAACGGCAGCCTCGGGCACAACGGCGGAACGCGGCGACGGGGAGCAGCGCAGCGGTGGACAACCCTAGCTAGGGTTTCTGCGGGGAGCAGCGGAGCGGACGACGGAGCAGCGCGGCGGCAGGGAGCGCGGCGGCAGGGAGCAGGTAGGGAGCGCGGCGGCAGGGAGCAGCAACGGACGGAGCAGCGCGGCGGCGGAGCAGGGCTTCGCCGTGGATTTGAGGGAGGACTTGTGAAATTTTCGGTCGCGACTAGCCTAAATGCCGTGAAACTGACCTTTAGTCGCGGTTGGTGGCTGGAACCGCGACTAAAGACCCTTTAGTCGCGGTTCCAGCCACCAACCGCGACTAAAGGTCAGTCTGGGCCGCGAAAAACTGCGCGCGTAGCCCAGGGGACCTTTAGTCTCGGTTGGTATTACGAACCGAGACTAAACACCCTTGTTTTGTTTGTTTTTCTTTTTACTGGTTTTTGTTTCCTCTAAAATACTTTGGTTTCTTTTTCCTGTTTTTTGTTTCTGTTTTCTTTTATATACTTGGGTTTACTTTTTTTTTAATTGTTTGGTTTCTAGTTTATTCTTTCATTTTCCTTTTTTTGTTTCTAGTTTTTTTAATATCATTTTCCATTTTTAAAAATATGATTCCAAATGGTGAAGGAAGTATATAAAATATAATTTCAAATGGCACTCAACTAATTTTCACTAAGAGTGGTGCACATATGATGGATGATCCCCAAGTATGAGTTTTTTCTTTGAATTCTAACTAATTTCCCCTATTTAATTGAGTTTATGTTGATTTATCGAAAGTAATTCAAATTTGAACTACAACTATTTGATAGTTTGGTCTGAAACTTTTGGAAAAATCATTTTAGGGTACACAACTAGTGATTATATCACAGAAACATTGATAGTTCTAGAAAATATCACCTCTTCCGATGATTGGTCAAAGCGACCGTTTTGATCGTTTTTAAGAAAAAATGTAATAAAGTGATAAACACCTCAAAAAATCAAATCCTTTGGCTTGGACTCCTTATATGTGTACTAGTTTCTATGAAAAATGATAAACTTGATTTTTGCCAACATTTGCAAAAAAAATATTCACAAAATGGTCTATCATGTATGAACAACTAAAAGTTTCAAGCCAAATGACCAAGTTATGGTCATTTCGACAACATAGTTTGTGATAAAGATCTCATACTCCACACATAGGTGCATATTGGTATATTAAACAATCTTGCCAAAGGGATTCTTCAAAATATTTTCATAAATATCATTTTCCTTTTTTTAAGTGCAAAAAATAAGGTTTTTTGTGAAGTACATAAAATATGATTTCAAACGGCACCCAACTATTTTTCACTAAGCGTGGTGCACATATGATGTATGATCCCCAAGTATAAGTTTTTTCTTTAAATTCTAACTAATTTCAACTAGTTAATTGAGTTTATGTTGATTTATTGAAAGTAATTCAAATTTGAATTACAACTATTTGATAGTTTGGTCTGAAACTTTTGGAAAAATCATTTTAAGTTACACAACTAGTGTTTATATCACAGAAACATTGATAGTTCTACAAAATATCATCTCTTCCGATGATTAGTCGTTGCGACCGTTTTAATCGTTTTTAAGAAAAAATGTAATAAAGTGATAAACACCTCAACAAATCAAATCGTTTGGCATGGGCTCCTTATATGTGTACTAGTTGCTATTAAAAATGATAAACTTAATTTTTGCCAACATTTGCAAAATAAGTATTCACAAAAAGGTCTATCATGTATGAACATCTAGAAGTTTCAACCCAAATGACCAAATTATGGTCATTTCGACGACATAGTTTGTGATAAAGATATCATACTCCACACATAGGTGCATATTGGTACATTAAACAATCTTGCCAAAGGGATTCTTCAAAATATTTTCATAAATATAATTTTCCTTTTTTTAAGTGCAAAAAATAAGGTTTTTTGTGAAGTAAGTGCAGGAAATATGATTCCAAATGGCACCCAACTATTTTTAACTAAGAGTGGTGCACATATGATGAATGATCTCCAAGTTTGAGTTTTTTCTTTAAATTCTAACTAATTTCCCCTAGTTAATTGAGTTTATATTGATTTATCGAAAGTAATTCAAATTTGAACTACACCTATTTGATAGTTTGGTCTGAAACTTTTGGAAAAATCATTTTAAGGTACACAACTAGTGGTTATATCACAGAAACATTGATAGTTCTAGAAAACATCACCTCTTCCGATGATTAGTCGTAGCGACCGTTTTGATCGTTTATAAGAAAAAAATGAATAAAGTGATAAACATCTCAAAAAATCAAATCCTTTGGCATTGAATCCTTATATGTGTACTAGTTGCTATGAAAAATGATAAACTTTTTTTTGCCAACATTTGCAAAAAAAGTATTCACAAAAAGTTCTATCATGTATGAACATCTAGAAGTTTCAAGCCAAATGACCAAGTTATAGTCATTTCGACGACATAGTTTGTGATAAAGATCTCATGCTCCACCACATAGGTGCATATTGGTATATTAAACAATCTTGCTAAAGGGATTCTTCAAATATTTTCGTAAATATCATTTTCCTTTTTTTAAGTGCAAAAAATAAGGTTTTTTGTGAAGTAAGTATATGAAATATGATTCTAAATGGCATCCAACTATTTTTCACTAAGAGTGGTGCACATATGATGGATGATCCCAAGTTTGAGTTTTTTTTTTATTCTAACTAATTTCCCCTAGTTAATTGAGTTTATGTTGATTTATCGAAAGTAATTCAAATTTGAACTACAACTATTTGATAGTTTGGTCTAAAACTTTTGAAAAAATCATTTTAAGGTATATAACTAGTGGTTATATCACAGAAATATTGATAATTCTAGAAAATATCACCTCTTCCGATGATTAGTCGTAGCGACCGTTTTGATCGTTTTTAAGAAAAAATGTAATAAAGTGATAAACACCTCAAAAAATCAAATCCTTTGGCATGGGCACCTTATATGTGTACTAGTTGCTATGAAAAATGATAAACTTGATTTTTGCCAACATTTGCAAAAAAAGTATTCACAAAAAGTTCTATCATGTATGAACATATAGAAGTTTCAAGCCAAATGACCAAGTTATTGTCATTTCGACGACATAGTTTGTGATAAAGATCTCATACTCCACCACATAGGTGCATATTGGTATATTAAACAATCTTGCCAAAGGGATTCTTCAAAATATTTTCATAAATATCATTTTCCTTTTTTTAAGTGCAAAAAATAAATTTTTTTGTGAAGTAAGTACAGAAAATATGATTCCAAATGGCACCCAACTATTTTTCACTAAGAGTGGTGCACATATGATGGATGATCCCCAAGTTTGAGTTTTTTTTTGAATTCTAACTAATTTCCCCTAGTTAATTGAGTTTATGTTGATTTATCGAAAGTAATTCAAATTTGAACTATAACTATTTGATAGTTTGGTCTGAAACTTTTGAAAAAAATCATTTTAAGGTACACAACTAGTGGTTATATCACTGAAATATTGATAGTTCTACAAAATATCACCTCTTCTGATGATTAGTCGTAGCGACCGTTTTGATCGTTTTTAAGAAAAAAACTAGACATCTTGGCGCGGCGATACGTCGCACCCGTGTTTTTTGTGTAAGAATAACAAATAGTATAAATTGTTATTAAAATAGGAAGAATGATCCCATGTTTTTAGCAAGAATGGTATTTTTAGTAAAATCTAAATGTATGACTTGTTGTTCTTCTGTAGTAAATTATATACTTCGGGTCCACAAAGAAGAGATCGGAATATTGTCAACTACCCTATAGGCACAGATAAAAAACCACATGAAAATCAGAGAAGAGATGGGGATTAAATAAAAATATATTCAGAGAATAGATGAAAAGAGGATGTAGGAGAGGAGGCCTACCGGTGGCTTGGTTGTGGGTCATGCTCTTCTCGCTGGCAGGTATGCACTCAAAGGCAGGTCCGCACAAACGAAATTTCCCCCAGCATAAGGCACTGACCATGAACACCCAAATAGAACAAAAGAACAAACTTAGGATCACAAATGGAGAAGTAGAAGTTGGGAAACATGGAGTAATTTTAGTGATACTCTGAAGCTGTGCATCAAATTTACACTAAATTCAGATTAAGAACTGGCTTTTTGTATAGCTCTAGCTCAAAAAAAAAGCTCATTTATCTGTATTTGTAAAAAAATACGGGAGGAATATTAACAGCTCGATCAAACTATATCTCTTCAGTTAATCTTATGTACAGTATAATTCAGTTTGAACAGCTTATCAGACCAATCTAGAAGGGATAAAATTAGAATATTCATCATCTTTTTCAGTATTCGCCCATGAGGCCATAACTGAATGTATACTAAGCCTAACGGTTGCTGACAACATATCAAATTACTAATCTATACATAGACTGAGTACCTAAAACCTTTGAAATATTTGTGCTCAGATAACAAAGCATCTACAGGCAAGACAAAAATAACTCCTTATATTTTCTGTATCGGCTCGGATCTCATAAAAGAAGGAAAGTACATGAATATGGTAAACGGGAAACATACCAGAGAGTAATTTTTTCAGAAATCAGCTGCACATGATCGTCCATAGTTTTTGTCGGTCCTTTTTATGTTGAAACAATACAAACTGATGTAAGAACTCAAGTTTATTCCAGCCATATCACTTAGACATGTGGTACACTCTCAAATAAAGTCTAGTTTATAATTACATGAGAGAGAGGTAGGAATGACTGGATTACCAACGGTACTATGTATGCAGATCTGATCTGCCCCTCTCTAAATTAGTACGTAAGTACACTGAATGGTCAAGCTAAGCACAGTGCTTAAGAAGTTGATCTGAACATCAACCTAGGTAGCCTGGTAGTTGTGGAAAAGAAGAAAATGCTCGTCAGCGGATCAGAGAATAGGAACATCGTATTGCTACTACCATCACCGTGGAGTGGTAAATTTGTGTGACCTTTCTGGCTGGGAATTTCGTCAAACGTTTTGTAGGCATTCAGGCATCCAATACGCTGGACCAACTATCCATAAACGGTGTACTACCATTGGAGTGAGAGAAAGAAACAAACATGAAAAAGAACACAAAGTCAGGCTGCTCACCTCTAGCCGTGGATATGTGGAAGCGCATGCAGCATGACCCAAGGCGTTGGCGCAGGGCAAGGCGAGCAGGGACCGGTAGAAGGCCATGGGCGTCACAGGCGGCGGCGCTGGAGATGACGGGAGCGAGCTGTTGGGGCATGGTCTTGAAGATGTATTGCGGCTGAATCCTCGGGAACTACTGCTGCATCTCGAACGGGAGCTGGAGCTGGACCTGCTTAGGGGGGCTCTGGGGCTGCACCATGGAGGAAGTGGGGAGCAAAAGAGGAGGGGCATGCTGCTGGGACTTGGGTGGCGTGGGTGTAGGCTGGAGGTCGCGGAAGGGGGCGGCCCGCCGGCGTCTGTAGAAAGGGGAGGACGGCTGTCGATGGAGTTGGAGGAATACGAGAAAATAATCTCGGATGCCGTGGGTTGGAACTGGCGAGGATGGAGGACGCGGCAGCGAAGTTCCGGCGAAACCGAGCGCGACCGGCTGGCGACCGGACGACGTAAACATAGGTGCATATTGTATATTAAACATAGGTGCATATTAGTTGATTTTATGTTGATTTATCGAAAATAATTAAAATTTGAACTACAACTATTTGATAGTTTGGCCTGAAACTTTTGGAAAAATCATTTTAAGGTACACTACTAGTGGTTATATCACATAAACATTGATAGTTCTTGAAAATATCACCTCTTCCGATGATTATTCGTAGCGACCGTTTTGATCGTTTTTAAGAAAAAATGTAATAAAGTGATAAACACCTCAAAAAATCAAATCCTTTGGCATGAGCTCCTTATATGTGTAATAGTTGCTATGAAAAATGATAAACTTAATTTTTGCCAACATTTGCAAAAAAAATATTCACAAAAAGGTCTATCATGTTTGAACATATAGAAGTTTCAAGTCAAATGACCAAGTTACGGTCATTTCGACGACATAGTTTGTGATAAAGATCTCATACTCCACACATAGGTGCATATTGGTATATTAAACAATCTTGCCAAAGGGATTCTTCATAATATTTTCATAAATATCATTTTCCTTTTTTTAAGTGCAAAAAATAAGGTTTTTTGTGAAGTAAAGTACAGGAAATATGATTCCAAATGGCACCCAACTATTTTTCTCTAAGAGTGGTGCACATATGATGGATGATCCCAAGTTTGAGTTTTTTCTTTGAATTCTAACTAATTTCACCTAGTTAATTGAGTTTATGTTGATTTATTGAAAGTAATTCAAATTTGAACTACAACTATTTGATAGTTTGGTCTAAAACTTTAGGAAAAACCATTTTAAGGTACACAACTAGTGTTTATATCACAGAAACATTGATAGTTCTAGAAAATATCATCTCTTCCGATGATTAGTCGTTGCGACCGTTTTGATCGTTTTTAAGAAAAAATGTAATAAAGTGATAAACACCTCAACAAATCAAATCGTTTGGCATGGGATCCTTATATGTGTACTAGTTGCTATTAAAAATGATAAACTTAATTTTTGCCAACATTTGCAAAATAAGTATTCACAAAAAGGTCTATCATGTATGAACATCTAGAAGTTTCAACCCAAATGACCAAGTTATGGTCATTTCGACGACATAGTTTGTGATAAAGATATCATACTCCACACATAGGTGCATATTGGTATATTAAACAAACTTGCCAAAGGGATTCTTCAAAATATTTTCATAAATATCATTTTCCTTTTTTTAAGTGCAAAAAATAAGGTTTTTTGTGAAGTAAGTACAGGAAATATGATTCCAAATGGCACCCAACTATTTTTCACTAAGAGTGGTGCACATATGATGGATGATCCTCAAGTTTGAGTTTTTTCTTTGAATTCTAAATAATTTCCCCTAGTTAATTGATTTTATGTTGATTTATTGAAAGTAATTCAAATTTGAACTACAACTATTTGATAGTTTGGTCTGAAACTTTTGGAAAAATCATTTTAAGGTACACAACTAGTGGTTATATCACAGAAACATTGATAGTTCTAGAAAATATCACCTCTTCTGATGATTAGTCGTAGCTGACCGTTTTGATCGTTTTTAAGAAAAAATGCAATAAAGTGATAAACACCTCAAAAAATCAAATCCTTTGGCATGGGCTCCTTATATGTGTACTAGTTGCTATGAAAAATGATAAACTTGATTTTTGCCAACATTTGTAAAAAAATGTATTCACAAAAAGGTCTATCATGTATGAACATCTAGAAGTTTCAAGCCAAATGACCTAGTTATGGTCATTTCAAGCCAAGCTAAATGACAGTGGTAAGACAT
The DNA here is from genome assembly GCA_026929855.1 of Poa annua. Lineage (NCBI taxonomy): Eukaryota > Viridiplantae > Streptophyta > Magnoliopsida > Poales > Poaceae > Poa > Poa annua. The sequence continues at coordinate 62,488,476 of CM049429.1, read as the reverse complement.
CTCTGATGATCTACAACCGTCCGACAAAACATCTCTGATGATCTTCAACCGTTTGGAACGGTCGCAGATCATCAGATACGTCTTGCCGCTGGTTGCCCAAAGATGCCTCTACCGAGGGGAGGGTTCACCTTCAGCCTTCACTGAGTGCTCTCTGCTACCCGTGTGCTGCCAAAATGAACTACAATGAGTGTTGAACATGTCCGGGAGGGGGGCTATATATAAGGTACGTGTGCTTCTTTAGTCCCGGTTGGTAACAACAACCGAGTCATGTGGGTCACGAAGTGGTCGTGATACTGCTGATCCAAAGAAGCACATGGATCGTGTGTTTCTTTAAAGCACTTGTGAGCCGTTGGATGAAGATGTGTTTCTTTTGAGGGATTCTGAGCTGTTGGATGGGCACTATCATGACCAGTTCGTGAGTCACATGACATTATATATAGCTCCGTCTTGAACATGTTCGGCAGTCATTGTCTCCTCATTCTACTTCATCGACAGAATACAAAGCATTCGGATTCCCTGCATACGCGCAACGGTGCATTTGATATGCAGGCACTCACGAGCCACCGTTGGGCTGTATGCAGGTGAAATCGTGTGTTTTGTTCCATGCATCTACAAAATACTTCAGTTCACTTGTTCTTCTGATACAAAGCATTCAGAACAATAATATCCCTATCTAGTGTTTACTTGTTCTTCTGATTGCGTCGTAACCACGGACAATCTTCTTCATTTAACTTGATACTTGGATCAGTGTTGACTTTGAAGGGCGGAATGTCATGAAACTTATCGTAATCTTCTAACATGTCTGTCTTGTCCTCCACTCCCACAATGACTCTTTTCCCTGAAAGAACTATGTGGCGCTTTGGCTCACCGTATGATGTACTCGCTTGCTTATCTTTTCTTTTTTTCGGTAGGGTAGACATGTCTTTCACATAGAAAACCTGAGCAACTTCACTGGCTAGGACGAATGGTTCGTTCTCGTACGAAAGATTGTTGAGATCCACTGTAGTCATTCCGTATCGTGGGTCTACCTCTACCCCGCCTCGTAGGTTGAACCATTTGCACTTGAACAAAGGGACCTTAAAAGTAGGTCCATAGTCAAGTTCCCATATCTCCTCTATGTAACCATAATATGTGTCCTTTGTCCTGTTGCAGTTTATTGCATCAAAGCGGACTCCACTGTTTTGGTTGGTGCTCTTTTATCTTGGTTGGATGTGTAAAATATATTTCCATTTATCTCGTACCCTTGAAAAGTCAATATAGTTGAAGCTGGTGATGTGGCCAACAAGTATAGCTGTTCTTCAACATTGGTGTCATTAATGAGACGTCTTTTTAACCAACTGCTGAAAGTCTTCATGTGTTCTCCATCAATACAATCTTCAGATTTCTCCGGGTATTTGGAGCGTAAAACATTCTTGTGTTCCTCGACATACGGAATGTTGCGTAAAACATTCTTGTGTTCTTCAACATATTTTTTTAAGACTCTCATGAACCTCTCAAAGGGGAACATGTTGTGTAGAAATATAGGACCGAGAACAGAAATCTCTTCGACTAGGTGGACTAAAAGGTGCGTCATAATATTGAAAAAGGTTGGTGCGAACACCAACTCGAAGCTGACAAGACATTGGACCACATCCTTCTCTAAATTTTTTAGAGTTAGTGGATTGATGATCTTCTGAGAAATTGCATTGAGAAATGCACATAGCTTCACAATGGGTTCTCGAACATTTTTTGGTAGAAGACCTCTCAATGCAACCGGAACTAATTGTGTCATAATCACGTGACAGTCATGAGACTTTAGATTCTGAAATTTTTACTCTGCCATGTTTATTATTCCTTTTATATTTAATGAGAAGCCAGATGGAACCTTCATACTGCGAAGGCACTCAAAAAATATTTTCTTCTCTTCTTTAGTAAGAGCGTAGCTTGCAGGACCTGGCTGATTATCTGAGTGAGTATCGTCTCGATGCATCTCTTCGCTCATACATTGATGGGTCTGCCTTCCTTTCGGTGTACTCCCATCTTTTTTTGGACTTCCCTTTTTTTTTGACTTCCCATCTTTTGACTTCCCATACACGCCCAAGAAGTTTAGCAAGTTGCAGCAAATGTTCTTTGTCACGTGCATCACGTCGATTGCAGAGTGAATCTCTAGCATTATCCAATATGGCAGCTCCCAAAATATAGATTTCTTCTTCCACATGGGTACGTGGTTGTTTCCGTCATTCGGAACAGTGAGTCCGCCAGGACCCTTTCCAAAGATTACATTTAAATCGTTGACCATATCATGTATAACAGAACTAGAAGGGCGGGTAGGACTCGGCCGATGATATGCCTCACATTTGTAATGCTTGCCTTTCTTCCTTAACGGATGCTTGGGTACAAGAAACCGACGATGACCCAGGTACACATTCTTGTTACCTAAATGTATACTATCAGTCTCAGCTAAACAGTGCGTGCATGCATTGTCCCTTGTTTGACTGTCCTGAAATGTTGGCTAGAGCAGGCCAATCATTGATGGTTACAAAAAGCAAAGCTCGTAGATCAAATTCCTCCAATTTGAGCTCATCCTACACACGTACACCTTCTTCACGCCACAACTGCAAAAGTTCTTCAACTAATGGCCTGAGGTACACATCAATGTCGTTGCCAGGTTGCTTCGGGCCTTGAATGAGCACTGGCATCATAATGTACTTCCGCTTCATGCACAACCAAGGAGGAAGGTTATAGATACATAGAGTCACAGGCCAAGTGCTGTGACTGGAGCTCTGCTCTCCAAAAGGATTAAAGCCATCTGTATTTAGACCAAATCTTAAGTTCCTTGCGTCATCTGAAAATGTCGGGAACTCTCTGTCAAATTTTCTCCACTGGGACCCATCCGCGGGGTGTCTCAACATCAAGTCTTTTTTACGATCTTCTTTGTGCCATTGCAACAACTTGGCATGCTCTCTATTGCTGAACAAACGTTTCAACCGTGGTATTATAGGAGCATACCACATCACCTTTGCAGGAATCCTCTTCCTGGGGCGCGGCTCGCCCTCAACTTCACCAGGGTCATCTCGCCCGATCTTATACCGCAAAGCACCGCATACAGGACATGCATTCAATTTTTCGTGCTCACCGCGGTAGAGGATGCAGTCATTAATGCATGCGTGTATCTTATGCACCTCTAATGCTAGAGGGCATACCACCTTCTTTGCTTCGTACGTACTAGACGGCAATTCGTTATCCTTTGGAAGCATCTTCTTAACTATTTTTAACAAATTTTCAAATCCCTTGTCAGAAGTACCATTCTCTGCCTTCCATTGCAGCAATTCAAGTGTGGTACCTAGCTTTTTCTGATCATTTTGACAAGTTGGGTACAACAATTTGGCGTGATCAGCTAACATACGCTCCAACTTCAACCTTTCGTTTTCACTTCCACAGTCCATTTGTGCATCACGAATGGCCCGACGAATATCATCGTCGGGCTCATCAATAATTAGATCTTCTTAAGTTTTGTCTTCTCCCATTGTAGTATCACTGAACCAAGGATACTTGTCATTATCCTCCTCTTATTCATTTTCTTCCATGATAACCCCTGCTTCTCCGTGCATGGTCCAACAATAATAACCAGACATAAAACCATTATGCAAGAGGTGTGAGTGAATGACTTTTGAGGTAGAGTGATCACTCATATTTTTGCAGGCACCACATGGACAACGAATAAAACCGTTCCTCGGCTTGTTTGCCTCAGCCACATGGAGAAAATTATGCATGCCATCAATGAACTCAGGACAACATCGGTCACCGTACATCCATTGTCGGTCCATCTGTATTACATAAAAGTATATCGAACCCCATTATTACACTACTGTCATAAATAATATGTAAGAGCAAATTAATTAATATAATGTCATCCATTAAAATAAGAGTAGAGTAGTGACAACTGGTAATACATAGTTCTCATAAAACATACATTAACTGAAACAAATATAAAAATTATCTAAAGAATTTAAATCCAATGCGATCAAAATCGCAAGATAAATACTGAACTCACAGCATAATGATACCAAGCCTCCCGATTAATGACATATTTTCTAATCCTTTTTATCTTCAAGCGCATTGCATCCATCTTGATCTCGTTACCATCGACCACGTCGGCAAGTTTGAGCTCTAATTTCATCTTATCTTCTAAGCATTGAAGATAAAGATCTTCACTTCTTTTCAATTTTGCTTTCAAATCATTTTTTTTATTTATCTAAAAACTCGACAATAGGGTCAGGTTCAATTTCTGGTTCAACTACCTCCTAGATAAAAATAAATCTATGTCAAGTTGGTCGCCATAATTGCCAGAAACATAGAATGAAATAAATAGTTTTGAAAATATACCACATCCGAATCATAGACCGGACGAGGACCGACGGGGACGGATATCAGAACCATGACACTATACATATAATACAAGTTAGAAAATTATATAAGTAGTAACTATGCATCTAAATCATAAAAGCTTTGTTTCTAAAAATCAAATAAAATAAAATATAGAGGCTCACCGAGGTGGTGCCGGTGACGGGACGACGCGGGATATCGACGTCGATAAGAACCCTCACGACACTAAAACACATAAATCATTATTTAGTTTGAGCATAAATTGCACATATGAAACAAATGAAATCCTAACTTAGCCATTTCATCAAACACCTTGTTTGCACAAAAAAATTGAAATGGGCAAAATGAGCTAAATAAGCAATGCCGGAAAGAGGATGAAGCGGCTAACCATGGGGTGCCTTCAATCTTTCCAAATGGTGTAAACTATTGTGGATTAATTAGGTTTGGAGAGAGGAAATGAGAGGAGAAATGGAGAGGGAAAATGGTGAACTCGAGCTCGGTTTGGAAAATGGAGGAGTCGGGGTGGAAGAACCAGATAAAGGTGAGGACCTATAGTCCCGGTTCGTGTTAGGAACCAGGACTAAAGGGTTCTGACGCTGGGACCCGCCTCTGCTACCGCATGCGGTGGACCTTTAGTCCCGGTTCGTGGCACGAACCGGGACTAAAGGTCCCGAAAAAATTACACTTCGGAGCTTCCACCCCTTTAGTCCCGGTCCAAATTTAATTTGGGACTAAAGGGTTGAACCTAAGCTCCGTTTTCCACTAGTGCCACCTGCTCGCCGCACGAAGGAGAGGGATGTTGGGACTCCTGCTCGCTGCCGCACCGCTGCAGTTCACCGCCGACCACGCCCCGAGCTCACCGCCGCCGGCCGGCTCCCCACCTCCTTGCTCACATCCCGCTCATCGCCGTCCGAGCCGTGCGCACGACCTGCGTTGCGAGCTACGGAGCTTGCTAGCTAGCACAAACGAACGATTGTGACTATGGAGCTAGCAAGCTAGCTACAACGATTGGGGGCCTAATAGCGTTTTTCATTGCTTTTACTCAGTGACATATGTTTTGTAGTGATTTTTTGTGCGTCTCCTAAAGTGACGGAGCCTGCGTGTTATACATTAAGCAACTATTATATGTAATTATGCAACAAATTTATAAAGTTGAGCAAATATAAGAATATTTTAGGCAGCTAAATATGGAGTTAGGCAACAAACTTATAAAGTTGAGCAAATATTAGAATATTTTAGGTAACTAATATATCAGTTAGACAAAAAATTTGAGCAGACATTAGAATTTTTTAGGCAACTAATATATGGAGTTAGACAACAAACTTGTTGGGTCCTCTAGAAAGTTGCTTCCTAAAACTAGTTACGTCGCCACCCACAAAAATTGCTCCGACAACCATAAAACGTGTTTCGTCGTCCACAAAAATTGTTTCGACGGCGATAAAATTTGCTTCCTCGCCCACAAAACATGACGGGTCGTCCACAAAATCGCTGTCACGGACAAAATTTACTATGTGGCCCACAAATATTGCTCTGATGGACTTTAACGCATGTTGCCAGCTCCGGCTGCGTCCGGCACCCCGTGCGCCTCGTCGTACAGCAGCGTGACCAGTGCTTCCGTGTTTACTAATATTAGTTGCTCAATCACGTCAGTATTTTTTGCGTGCTGCTAAAATTTATCAGCGTTGTGAAGTTGCTCGGATGTGCCTTTGCTCTCTGAAACAATCACTTTTATGCTTAGCGTATAAACTACTGCTCCTTTAACTGCTCCAAAGACCCCAGGCCAATATCGGCGATGGCAAGCAAAATTCCAAAAGAAACAAGTTTCCTACACCTATTGACTTGCATTTCTTTTTAGAAAGTTTGCCTAATGATAATGTCTTTCCTATTGTCATTGAGAAGTTGCCTACCACGGTTTAAATCGTCTCATGATCGTTGTTATGAAGTTGCCTGCCACATAATTGCTCAAATCTACCCATTTTTGGTGCCTACCTTTATATAGTAATTGCTTAATTCTATTAATTTCTTGCCCAACTAAGTATATTAGTTGCTTTGACCAACTTTTTAAAACTGTTATGGAGTTAATTATCGTAGTTGTGAAATTCACACCCACATTGTTTATTGATGTACAAAGTTGTCTCAGACACTAAAGTTGATTTGCGTCATAGCAAAGTTGTTTTTTATTATTGAGTACTTGTTTACCCCTGTTTTGAAGTTGCCTCGTCACACAACAAATTTGTTTATCATTGTTATTAATTACCTAAACGCATAGAAAAGTTACTAATCGTAGTTGTGGAGTTGACTACCGATGTTTTGAAGTTGCTTACCGTTGCTTCATCGCAAATAAAAGTTGTGTACCGAAATTTTCTGTGTTACGCATAAGAGTTGTCTCATTGAGAATCAAATTTTCTTTGTCGAGTACCAAAGTTGTCTAACAAATGGGCTACTAATAAACAGTTATAGGTAAGAAATGGGCACAATTAAAATTCAAATTTGCTTACACGACGATTGAAAACAAATTAGAATTATTTATGCAACTAATAAATAGTTATAGGCAACAAATGAGCACGATTAAGATTCAAATTTGCTTACACGGTGATTATTGAAAATAAATTAGAATAATTTGTGCAACTATTACACAATTATAGGCAAGAAATGGGCACAATTAAGTTTTCAAATTTGCTTATACCATGGTCGGAACTAAATTTAGAACTTTTTTGTAACTATTACATAATTATAGATAAGAAATGAGCATAATTAAGTTCAAATTTGGTTACATGACAGTCGAAAACTTATTATTATTGCGTGTAAAATTTTATTTGTCTTATCATGCACCGAAGTTGTTCCATCGGGTAACATAGTAGTCATGTCAGGCACAAATGTTGCATCATCCGACATCAAAGTTGCCTCATTGGTCACCAACGTAAGTGTCAGACACTAAAAGTGGCCTCGTTGGGTCACCAAAGTTGAGTCGCCGGGCACCGAAATTTCTATACAACACCAAATTTGCCTCCTAAGACAACGAAGTTGCTATATCAGGCTCAAAGTTGCCTAAGCAGACTCGTAAAGCACCAAAGTTGCTCTATCGGGCAACAAAGTGGTATCGTATTGCACAAATGTTGCCTCGTCAGGCACCGAAGTTGTTCCGTCGAGTAACATAGTGGTTACGTCGGGCACAAATGTTGCATCGTCCGGCACCGAAGTTGCTTCATTCGTCACCGACGGGAAACGTCGAAGGCTGAAGTAGCTTTATCAGACACCAAAAATGGCCTCGTTGGTCACCAAAATTTGCCTACTCGGACAACGAAGTTGCTATATCGGGCTCAAAGTTTCCTAAGGAGACTCCTAAAGCACCAAAGATGCTCTGATAGATATCAAAGTTGTCTCATCGGACATCGAAATTGCTCCATCGGACATGAAAATGCCTAAAATGATGTCACAAAATGATGTCATCATACACCCAAATTGCTTTATTAGTGAAGTGAAATTGGTTAGTCATACATCAAAGTTGCTTGTCTCATTTGCGAAGTACAAATTTGTTCACCTCAATCAAAGTTGATTTAACTAGAGTGCAATGTGCGATGAAGCAACATTTAATCATTTGCTAAGCAACTCGCTACCAATAACGATAGATATTTTTTCACAAACAACAAAATATAATTTGTATAACAGTGGTGTGGAAAACTACACAGCCATTTTGAGACAATAATTACATAGAATTAGGCAACGTTTATACCCATTTAGGCAAACAACTCGTTAAGAGATTTCTCAAATAAAACTCAGGCTAATTTTCAGAAGACTAGATGCAGGACTGAACGTATAGCACGAGGCCACGATCCATGAACTAAAAAACCCACAAGGCCACGATCTCATGGTGTTCCTCCTGGTCGATCCACCTCCTGGAAACTGCTATCAGCATCGTCAGTACTCCAGCGCCACCGCCGCCTCCGTGTACTCCGCCGACGTCGCTCTTACTCTCCGTCAGAAGCTGACAGCCGCACGGGTTGTGAAGTTGTTGCTAGTCCTGCACCCGGTAGTAGAACGAAGCAACAAATTAGCAGAAACAAGCAATAAAATGTGTGGGTCATACAACAATCCTACAAAATCAACACATCTCGCGCTGTCGATTCCGGTCGCCGTGGGCCAGCTCTTGACGACCTCCTGCCATGGGCACGGCGTCGCGGCGGAGGGGTCCCACCACCTCGCTCGTGAGCGTGCTTACCTCGTTGCCTGGGTTGGGGACGACACAGGAGGAATCAGGGGAGGAGTCCAGCGAGGAGTGGCGATAGGTATGCGGTGACCGGCGCAGGGCGGACTCCGGTGGCACCTCTGCGGCCGTCGGCCAGTTCCCGGCAACAGATTGGGGGAAGACACTCTCCAACGCTCCGCCGCCGCCGTCCCGGCGCTGATGACGAGGAGGTCTTAGGCGATGCGAGGAGCAGTCGATTTGGCGCGGCGCTTGGCCTCAGCCCGCTGTCGGGGAGGCGGGGAGCTTGGGGCGACGTGAATCAGGGAAGACGAGGGAGTCGGGTCTCGGGTGGTGTTGGTTGTTTGAGAAGACGAATACGCCATCGTCGCTTGTCGCTTGTCGCGTAGGGTGTGCGCTCGAAGGACGTTCGGTTCAGCGAACGAACGGCCGGCCGTTGGCCCCAAATGCTTCTAAACGCGCGCGCGTTATCTCGTCGACGCGAACGGCCGGCTGCGTGATGACTGACGAAGGATCCCGCTCCCGCGCGAGGAGATTCGTGCGTCAGGTGCCGTCAGCATCTCCTCCGCTGCTCCCCACCATCGCACCTCCCTGCTGCTCCTCCCGCACCGATGAGAGGCCGCACGCCGAGCGCCTCCCTTGCTCCTCCTTGCCGACGAGACCACCTGCTCGCCGCACGAAGGAGAGGGATGTTGGGACTCCTGCTCGCTGCCGCACCGCTGCAGGTCGCCGCCGACCACGCCCCGAGCTCACCGCCGCCGGCCGGCTCCCCACCTCCTTGCTCACATCCGCGCTCGACCTGCGTCGACCTACGGAGCTTGCTAGCTAGCACCAACGAACGATTGTGACTATGGAGCTAGCAAGCTAGCTACAACGATTGGGGGCCTAATGGCGTTTTTTTTGCTTTTACTCAGTGCCATATGTTTTGTAGTGATTTTTTGTGCGTCTGCTAAAGTGACGGAGCCTGCGTGTTATACATTAAGCAACTATTATATGTAATTAGGCAACAAATTTATAAAGTTGAGCAAATATTAGAATATTTTAGGCAGCTAAAATATGGAGTTAGGCAACAAACTTATAAACTTGAGCAAATATTAGAATATTTTAGGTAACCAATATATCAGTTAGGCAAAAAAAATTGAGTAGACATTAGAATTTTTAGGCAACTAATATATGGAGTTAGACAACAAACTTGTTGGGTCGTCCAGAAAAGTTGCTTCCTAAAACTAGTTTCGTCGCCACCCACAAAAATTGCTCCGACAACCATAAAACATGTTTCGTCATCCATAAAAATTGTTTCGACGGCGATAAAATTTGCTTCCTCGCCCGCAAAACATGACGGGTCATCCACAAAATCGCTGTCACGGACAAAATTTACTATGTGGCCCACAAATATTACTTTGATGGACTTTAACGCTTGTTGCCAGCTCCGGCTGCGTCCAGCACCCCGCGCGCCTCGTCGTACAACAGCGCGAGCAGTGCTTCCGCGTTTACTACTATTAGTTGCTCAATCACGTCATTATTTTTTGCGTGTTGCTAAAATTTATCAGCGTTGTAAAGTTGCACGGATGTGCCTTTGCTCTCTGAATCAATCACTTTGTTGCCCCAAATCGAGGCAAGTGTGAATGGCGTGCGTGCGAAAGAGGCACGGTGATGTGGCTCAGACGCGACACATACGGGGTGCAACAACGGGTGTAGACGAGGCGCGGGCTTGTGACGTGCAGGCTCACGTCCATGGCCTACGAGCGCCACGAAATTGGGGGAAAAGGAGATGAATATGATATATGGGTCTGATTGTCATATATTTTTAAGTGTGGCAAACAAGTACAAGGATCAATTTAGATCATGATTACTGAATTCATGGCACAATCGATGTTAGCCTCTACGAGTTCAGGTTGAAAATGAACTTTTATTTATGATAAGTATGAAGGGGATCGCAGGCAGAAAACAAAAAATTTCTAGCAACGATAACTTTAAACTAGTCAGAATCTATACTATGCAGATACAATAATACGGAGGAGATCGGTATACATACCCTTGTCGACCGAAAAGCGGAGATTACGCTCCCGCACAAGCGTTGTCGATGAAGCCGACGAAGACGACCTCGAGGTCGTGTAGAGAAAGCAGACCTCCGAGCACCACTAGTGTGGTACATCGCATGGATTCACACACGTACGGTGAAGACGACGACCTCCGGGATACGATCCAGGACGAGCAGCGGAAGACTGGAACCGGATGACCAGCATCACGGCGACGTGCGTATGCTGGAAAGAACTTTTCCTTGGCGCAACTCCAACAGGGGAAATCATGTTATTCAAGAACAAAATAGAGAGAATTGGTGTGTTTAAAAAGCTAAGAGAGCACCTCTATATAAAGGGAGAGGAGGGCTGTCAGCCTTGCCAGCCAGGGGGTGCGGCCAGCCCTCCTCCATGGTGCGCCGGCCCCTGGTGGGCCCCATTTGACCCACCTGGGAGCCTCTCCCAAACCGCACCCCTAAGGGGGCTCCCCCCTCTTGGGCCTTCTCTTCCATGGGAAGGCCATTTAAGGTGGACTGCCTCAATTTTTTTTAAAATAAAATGTATTTAACTATTAATTACATTAGTTAATATTAAATACACTTTATATAATTTATTCCGGCTCCGAAAACTATTTCGTTGCTCTTCGATCTCCATCGGATCTTTCCCGGGACGCTCCCGCTGCTCTCTTTCCTAATTTCTCTTCCGGTAAATATGTTGACTCCCCTTAAGTGTGTTACCCTAGCGATTCGAGATCTCGCCAGGCATGATCGAGACGCGCTCTTCGATTAATGACTAATTCGTGGATCTTGGATACCCAAAATAAATCCCTGTGAGATAACGAATAACTTTATCGTTCGAACCTAGGCGTTGAGTCTTAAACCTTTTGTCATGTCGATACTTACCGTGTCCGAGACTCGTTCATGGATATCGTGATACCTAGCTTGATCTCGTTACTGACAACACTATCTTCTACTCGTCCATGATATTTTGTCCTAGTGACCTAGTCACATGCTTGCAAGCTTATTTGACATAATCTCACCGAGTGGTCTCTATCCTACTATGTAGACTGGAAAATCCCGCTCTTGATCTCTCGTCTCAACATACTCTCTTCCGATACCCGAGAGGAACACCTTTATTGTCATACTTTTAAGACATGACGTTATCTTTCAGGAATAACAATAAGAGTTGATATCACGGTCAAAAGCGTAATGACTACGTCCTACAAATATTGGGTATGTCCATCCCGTCATTCTTCCAATGACATGACTCCATTATCAACTGACATCAATGTCACATGATCGAGAAACCTCGATCATCAATTGCCCAATGAACTAGTTGAAGGGGATCGTGTGCAGAAAACCAAAATTTTCCTACCGACGATATCCTAAAAGCATGCCAAGATCTATTCTATGCAGATATAGTAGTACGAACGGAGATCGGAATACGTACCCTTGTAGACCGAAAGCGGGGATTACGTTCCCGCACAAACATTGTCGATGAAGACCGATGAAGCCGACCTCAAGGTCGTGTAGAGGAAGCAGGCCTCCGAGTACCGCTAGCGCAGCACCTCGCAGGGAGTCGCACACGTACGGTGGAGACGACGGCCTCTGAAGCTCCAGTACAGGACGAGCAGCGGAAGACTTGGACCGGAACACCAGCAGCGCGGTAGCGGGCTATGGTGGAGGAGATCCCCTTGCTCTGCTCGACGCGGCTCCGACTTGGGAACCACGAGATCGAGAGAGAAATCGGGAATTAATTGGTGAATTAAAAGGCTGGGGGTGCCCCTTCTTATATAGGCTCCCAGGGGGAGCCAACCTTGCCAGCCAGGCAATGTGGGACTATCCCACAGCCTGGTTCGGCCAAGGAGGGTGCGCCGGCCCCCTGGTGGGCCCCATCTGGCCCACCTAGGCCGGCCTCCATGCCCCCACCGAATCCCCAAGGGGGTTCCCCCCCTCTTGGGCCTTCTTTCGTCCGGAAGGCCCATTTAGGGAAATCTGCCTAAATTAATTCGAAAATAAATATAGAAAATCATATTTGCATATTAATAACACTAATTAATATCAAACATAATATATATAATTTTTCCTAGCTCCGAAAACTCTTTCGGCGCTGCCCGATCTCCATCGGACCCCTCCCGGGACGCTCCCGGTGATCTCCTTCCTTTCCGGTTGTCTTGTCGAAACCCCTTAATTGTGTTACCCTAGCGGTTCGATATAATATCAGGTATGATCAAGACTCCTCAATGATCAACGACTAACTCGTAGGCCTGGACCCCATGAATTAATCCCTGAGATATAACGAATGACTTTCATCTATCAAACCTGAACGTAAAGTCTTAGACCTTTTGCCATAGCGATACTTAGCACGTCCGAGCGTCGTTCCATAGATATCTCCATACCTAATCCCGACCTCGTTACCGACGACGCTATCTTCTACTCGTTCATGATCTCATGTCTCCGTGACCTAGTCACATGCTTGCAAGCTCATTAGACATGATCTCACCGAGTGGGTCCGAGAGTATCTATCCTGCTATGCGGACTGGCAAATCCCGCTCTTGACCCCTCGTCTCAACTACTCCTTTCCGATACCCAAAAGTATCACCGTTATTGTCATACTAAATAAGATACGACGTTTGGTGCAATCAAAGTATCTTCCGGGAATAACAATAAGAGCTGATTCACGGTTAAAGGCGTAACGACTACGTTCTCCAAATCTGGGTATGTCCATCACATCGTTCTCTAGCGATATGACTCTCATTGCCGACCGGCGCCATGCCCCATGACCGGGAAACCTCGATCATCAATCATGCAACGAAACTAGTCTTAGTAGAGGCTACTAGGGACCTGGTTGTTTACATATCACACCCGCATTAATGTTTCCGCTTAATACGGTTCTAGCATGACACAAAAACCTATTATGAACAAACGAGATATGATAAAGAATACACTTTATTAATTGCCTCTAGGGCATATCTCCTTCACTAGTTAGATAGAGACTACTAGGGAGTTGATTGTTTATTTACCACACGTATATTAATGTTTCCGCTTAATACAGTTATAACATGATATAAAACATATAATGAACAATTGAGATATGTTGAATAAACTATCTTTATTAAGTGCCTGTAGCGCATATCTCATCTAAAGCATACGTAGACATAACGATACTAAAACTCCGTATACTCCTTTGTTTCAAATTTGATAAATTTGATAGATTTTATTTATTTAAAAGTAGATATATCTAGTTTTATAATATGTCTACGTACATTCAGTTTAGGAAAAATGGAAGTTATCGTTGCACGCAGGACGAGAAACTGGTGAACAGGGAGTGACAGGAATTAAATAGGGGTACCCGACAGCTGCCACATTTACATACTCGGATTGTGCACGCGGTCAATGAAATGCGTTGTCCTCTCAACTGGCGGCTGACACATGCAGGCACAGAACGTGAACAGCCAAACAGTAGGAGCTCTTAAAGTAAACGAACGTCTTCCACGCGGGACACGTTTAGCTAGCAATTGCTTTCCGTAAACCATCTGCCACCGTTCGAGCTAGGGGAGCTTTCGGTTAACATTTTTTGTCAGAGAGCTTCGAGTCTGAGGTACGCCTCGAGTCGGAGACACTGAAAATTTGGAACGTTGGAGTCGGAGGTACGCCAAGTTCCAAGCACGAGCAGCGAGCCCATGATGATAATTAGCTGCAGTCACGCGGCACTGATTCCCGTTAAGGAAAGAAAAACTCCGTACGACGGTAAGAATCTCTATCTCTACTATTAAATACGGTTTGAGCCGATGATGGTTGGTGATGATACGATTTAACACGATTAATCTTTTCTTTAACACGATGGTCTTGATGATTCGATACCGAGTCCCTTGATGATTTGATACCGACCGGGATATTTACATCGGCTATGCATACTTGGTTAGCCCAAAGCCGTACGTTTCTTTGGGCATATACACCAGATATGTTTGTTTTCTTGCACAATGACTCGAGTCCGGATTAGCCAAACGTCGTACGTTTCTTTGGGCAGTAGAACAAGTAAGTTTTATTGCACTACGTATGTTTCCAACTCGGACATGACTGTCGGTAATCGGCGGGCAGGCAATCCAGTCCATAAAATCTCGCCGCCACTACCAAGGAACTCAGATCAAGCTAGCACGAATCGCCTATACATGATAGCAAGATCTATCAACTCACATTGATTATACTAGCACACCTCACAATTCATAACCTCAATTTACTATTCCTCAAAGTTAGAGTCAAGGGAGTAACTACATGTTGAAATTCAGTTAATCTCGAGAAATGTTAGAGTCAAGGGAGTACATATTTACAGTCATTAGCAGTATTGATTGGTGAACATCTACAGAAACTATTTGGCTTGATCATGTGGTAGGGATTATGTTCAAATTACTTGTACATGTTAAGACTTGAATTGGCAATAAAGTAATAAAAGCGGTATGCATCATATCGATGCAGAGGTTGGATGTGCCCTTTTCTAAAACAGAATGTTCAAATTGATTGAGAAATAGTGCAATGTGTAAACCGAAAGAAACTTGCCTTGATCGACCAGCTGATGAATATAACCAAGTGCATGACAAGTTTCTTAACCTAACCAAACCTGGTTCATGACAACTTCCCGTAGCGAAGCATGGGCTTTGTGCTAACCGGCCTAGGACAAGAGGCAACATACTACCTTATCTCTATATAAATATTTTTCTAAATAACTTATAAATATGAAGTAAATACCATTAGATACATCATGAAATATATCCGTATGATGCCCATACATTATTGTTGTTGTTGTCGTTTGTTTTTTCTATAAGATTCTTCAACATTATTTGTTTTTTTAAGATGATTTTCTGTCCGTTGCAACGCATGGTCATGAAACTATTAAAATGCCCGTGCGTGTTGAAACGGGTAGAAAAATCATCTTTTTATGAAAAAAAATGTAAAGTTTGAAAATCAATATAAAGTTTGAACAATCTTCTAGAAAAAACAAACGACAACAACAACGATAATATATGGACATTATCTGAATATATATTTCATGACTAACAGTATTAGCTTATAGTTAGAAAAATATAGAGATAAGGTAGTATGTTCCGTTTTCATGGTCGCTCCTGGGCCGGTGAGCATAAAGCTCGTGCTTAGCTACAGAAGTTGTCATGATCCACTGAACCTGTAATGTGTGCTTGTACACAAAATCCAACTGAGCTAAAGTGGAATCATGAGATACATGTAGAATGCAGATCCAGTGCTGGCATACACCGACCTCCAGGCTTTGAACAACAGAGAGACACTATAGGTTAAGTGACTTGGGGCTACAGACAGGTCGGGTCAAGTCCACCCCAGGAGCATGTAGCGAACACTCTTGCCTCGACAGAGCGGTGCACCGCCCCTTATGTGTCCTCACGACACCCACCCCCACGTCGCTCGGCTGCGGCGACTCGGGGGAAACCCTAGCCGCAACGTCCGGCCTCCACCCACGCCCCTCCCGCTTCACCGCCGCCGGAGGGGGCGCCAGCAAAGCCGAGCGCGCCCCCAGGGAAGGTGGCGACGGGGCTTTTTCCACTCCTTTTGGCTGGCGGAGGCGAAGCTCGGCATGACGGTGGCGCTGGAGAAGTTGGGCGCGGGGGCGGCGCTGTGATGGTCCGTTGTCGACGTCGTTGCGGTGCACGGCGCGGTTCGACATGGAGCAGCGGATTCGTGGCCGGCGGCGCAGCCCAAGGCGGGTCCGATCTGAGCCAGGAGGGCCTCGACCTGGACGTGGCGGGCTCCCTTAGCCGCTGTTGGGGGTGGAGGTGCCGCCCCTCTCGCTGGTCCCTGGTTGGGTGCGGGCAACGGGCGGCGAGCTCCGTCCTTCAACGACGTCGGGAGGTCAGTAGATGCGGCGTGGTTTGGAGGAGACGCTGCTTGTCGGCGGCGGTCTTCGGGCATGGCGGCCGGATCTAGGCTTGCGAGCCTAGATTTGGGCCCAGGTGGCCCCAGGCGCTAGAGGTGGGCGGTGTGGCGACTGCGAGGATCTGCAGGTGGAGTCTGTGGCGGCGGCGGGGTCCTCTGCCTTTGGGGTCGCCGGCAGTTTCCGTCGGGCGCGGCCTGGCGGGGTGGTGGAAGCTGGTGGTGCAGATGGGTTTGTCGGCGCGTGTGTGGGCTGGATCTGGACCAGGCGGCCCAGATATGTCGATGTGTGCTGCACTGCTGCGGGCCGGATCTGAGCCAGGATCTACCGGCGGCGGTGCTTCCCAACACCCGCGTCGGGTCCCGCCCCTCCCCGTGTGCTGATGCTCCCTGGTGGGGAGCTCGGCCGCGGTGCTGCTTGGCTTGCGACGGTGCTTTGATCCAGGTCTCGGGGCAGTCTGGGTTGGGTTAGGCCGGTTTTAGGGTTGGGGCGCTTCCTCTTGGTGGCAGAGCCGTGTCTGGTGTGGTGCTGGACTGACGCGCCGCCCCGAGCCAGATTTGGGTCTTTGGACACCATCTAGATTTTAGGCGGGTCAGTCCGAATCCTCGTTAACGCGGTTCTTTGTACACTGGTGGTGGAGAGCAACTTGGAGGTAATGCGGCAGGGCCAACGTCGTGCCGTCTGCAGCGCGACGGCGGGAACTTCACGGGCCTCGAGGGGCCCGATCGGGCTTGCGGGCCTGGTGTGCTCCTGCTGTTGTGTCCGGTCGGTTACCGCCTCTGACGGTGGAGTTTGTTCCCTCCCGCACGTCGGCGGTGTTGCGGCTCCTAGTCTCGGCTCTCCTTCTTCGGTGTGTAGGCCTCTCCTCTTTGTACCGTCGGGAGACAGTGTGAACGGCTTCGCGGCCGTGCGCTGGGTGGTGGGCGGTTTGGTGGAGTGTTCCAGAGCGCCTAAGGTGAGGGGGATCCGGAGAAATCGTAGTCGGCGTGTTCGACTCCGGCGCGGTGGCGCCTGTGGGTGCCGCCAGTCCTTCCTGAAGGGCGACGCGTGGTCCCCTCTCCTCAATCGCGTACCGGGGAAAACCCTTGGCGGCAGCGTCGACGCCGTCGCATCCCTTCTTGAAGGTGTTGTTGGGTACCGGCGCTTTGGAGCACTAGGAGCTTGGTGCAAGGCCTCGGTGGGCGTTCTGGTCGTGGAGTCTGGTCACTTTTGTCGATCCGTCATTGTCGGCATTTTTTTTCTCCTTTTTTCTCTTCTCTTTTCTTTTGGGCGTGCTTTTGTTGTTTTCGCCCCAGCAGCTACTTTTGGGTGTTGTGCTGTCTGGCTCAGCAGCTGTCTCAAACGGTGTGGCTTTGTTTAGGGCATCTCCAGTTGTTAAGCCCCCTAGGACGCAAAAACGGCGCAAATTAGGCTCGTTGGGGGCAACGGTGCAAAACGAGAAGCTGGGGGCAACCATTACTAGTTGAACGGCGCACCCAGAGAGGAAAGAGAGGAAAAATGAGGTCTTTTGCATGCAGGGCTCCTCTTCTTGTGCGGGTCCGCGGGGTGGGTGGGGAAAAATGAGGGGGAAAAGGAGGGGAAGGCGTGGTCCCAGAGAGGAAAGAGAGCAAAAAGGAGGTCGTTTGCATGCAAATCGCCCCCCAGCGCGAACCCAGCTTCCTAGGGTTGACCTAGGTACGCCGGCGCCAAAACGGCGCAAAACGGCGCTATTTTGGGTCCTGGGAGGATGACCGGTAGCATTTTGACGTTTTTTTTCATCTGAATCTAAAAACTAAATCTGAAACGCGTCCGGAGCTCTAGCGATGACTGGAGATGCCTTTATAAATCGGGGCAAGAGCCTGATTCGAGAGACGGAGACACTATATAGCAACAAGTGATGAAGTGCACAGGAGCCGACATCAGACTCGACACTCAACTTTATTTTTTGAATTTAGATTCGACACTCAACTTACTACAGCACTACAGTGCCAAGTGCCATGCGACGATATACTCCAGCATGCATATGTAAAACTCTGTACTATAGCTTCGCACACACAACACAGGGAGTAATTAAACATTTACGTGGGGAAGAACGGAGCGAACCAGTGTCTTCTTCAATTGGTCGTCTTTGTCAGCACAGCCAGAGTTGTGCCCTCTCTCTTCTCACGCTCTCTCTCTCGCACGAACAAGAACCGGAGGTGGAAGGAGACGACCGGAGTGGACAGACACAGAGAATTTGCCGGCCGGCGGACGAAGCGCCGCCGCGGGCGCTCAAACACCCGAATCTTTTTACTCCTTGAACTCACGGTGCAACACAAAGATTACATGGGGTGGAGTTATATAGCCGGAGCTCCTGCCTGCGCACACACGCCGCACACACACGACACAAGCACTAAGAGCAAGTTTAGCAGTTCTTATAAAATGTCTCCCATATATGTCTATATAGGGGACTGCTCCTAAAATAATCTCACTTAAAACATGTTCAACTCCAGCAGTTCCCCCTAAAACATTTTCTCTATTTAAATTTTTTTATCTATTTTTTAATATTTTAAGAATATTGTATAACTAACATGTAAAATCCAACGGCTATCTCTGTAAATGCTAACTTATAGTGTCAAAAACTTGCCCATCACCAAAATCTGAAAGATAAACAAAAACTCATGAATATCGGCATATTGCAGTGTCAAAAAGCTCACTAATATCGAGATAGGGGAGTCTTCCACCTCCCCTACTTGTAGGGGAGACGAGCAAGCAGAACCGGGGACGCCTATAAATCGGGGGAGCGTTGAGAGAACTACTTAGCGGTTGTTTTTGACATTTTCCCCCTAAAAAACGTATAGGGGAAGGTTTAAGAAAACTGCTGGACTTGATCTAACTACCTCCACTAACAACACACGACCTGCTCCAACGATCCAACTAACCCTGCCACTAAGAGCACTAGATGCATGCACGCACAGTACGACCTACATGCACTCTCACTCAGCTAAAACATCCGCTCAGTCCGGCCGCCATGACGTGCTCGAACACGCCAACAGCCTGACTCACCTGGACCTGCTAAGTGCTAACTGCCTGACATGGCTTACGCCCACAGTCTTCCTCTTCAGTGTATCACTGCGTCCTGGCCTCCTGTCTGCTAAGGGAGTGTGGGCGAGCACGGTGTGTGTTGGGGTGTCTGCAGGTGACGAATTCCTTAGCGTAGTCGGGGAAGATTGGAAGAGGGTGAAGGTGAGGGAGGGGCGTCAGTGTTAGCATTAAGAGACTTCGGCATGTAGACTTCGGCAAGGCGTCGTATATGTTTCCGTATCATGTACGATATGGTCTCGTGGAATATGACACCGGGTAGGATATATGCGTGTATATAAGCTAGCTCTACCCGTGTAATCTCTTGTACCAGACCGTGAAGAGCAACACACAATCCAAACCTTTTCCGCGTGCATGCGTAGAGTGTAATCGACTAATCGATTGAGTTGCTAGCTTGACTGGTTAGCTTGTTTCGAACGTGTGCATCTCGGCAAGTGTTTGGTACTGGGTCGTCTCGTCGGAAACTCGTCGTCGTCTACGTTGGAAAGTACTCGACGTATAGGAGCAGATCCAACAAGTGGTGAGCCTGGTCAAGCGACGACGAGGAAACGAAGAAGGAGAAGGTGACGACTGCGGGCCTGCAGCGACGCAGACGCTAGTGACGTCCGAAGGTAGCGATGATGTCAAGAACAAATTGCGTACCGATTCAGTATCCAATGCTGACCGATAAAAATTATGTGGTTTGGGCCACGAAGATGAAATTCATGCTCTGAAACCTCCGTGTCTGGAAGGCTATAGAAGGCGATGTCGTGGTGGACGATGAGGTTGACGATGGCGCCATGGTTGCTCTCTCGCAGTCCGTACCAGATTCTATGGTGATGACTCTTGCCAATTATGAGACGGCGAGGGAAGCGTGGGAAGCAATACGGAAGATGCGAGTCGGCGAAAATAAGGTGAAACGTGCCCGTGCACAAGTGCTTAAGAGGCAGCTTAACAAGTTGGAGATGTCCAAAGGAGAAACAATCGCTGAGTATTCCGATAAGCTAACGAACTTGGCAAGTGAGACTAAATCTCTCGGAAGATCCATCACAGATACAGATATCATCGAGAAGCTGTTTTCATCGGTCATCGACGAATTCACGAATATTATCGGGATGATCGAGCAGTTCAGCGATGTCACAAAGATGACGGTGCCAGAAGCGATTGGAATATTGAGGACACACGAAGAGAATCAGAAGGGAAGGAAAGAGTCCAAGGACAATGGTGAGAAACTTCTGTATTCTCATGCTGATCTTGAAGCTCGACTTGCTAAAGAGCGGCAGAAAATGAAGGATAAGCAACACCCAGCCAAAAAGTACATCACTGAGAGGATACTCCACCAGGAGGAAGTTTGACATAAAGAAAGTAAGGTGACATAACTGTCGAGAACTCGGGCACTTCAAGTCTGATTGCCGGAAATCATCGAAGCAGAGGGCTCTCTTGGCCCAGGAAGAATCCGATATTCCGATGCACCTGATGTGTGAACTGGTGGACGAGGTTGATCCAGTTCTTTAAGTGGTGGCTAAACAAACTCACATGCTTGTGGAAGAGAAAGTTTACATTCAAGTTCCGCTAACTCGTGTCGATGCTACTGACACGGAAGGTGATTCGAGAACTCATGGAGATAGTACTGGTATGAAGGCGTACATGGCGCCAGAAGTCCATGATAAGCGGTGTAGTGTCGCGTCGAAGGAAAAAGAACTTAAGGCATACATGGTGCCAGAAGTCCATGGGTGGCGTAGTGTTGCGTGGCAGAAAAAAGAAGTGAAGACGTACATGGCGTCAGAAGTCCATGAGGTGCGGCCCATCATGGTGTCGCAAGGTAGAGTGAGGCGCATTGTGTCGTCATGGGGCAAACCTGTCGTTATGGAAGAAGCAGCAGTCGGGCAGGCTTCAGGTAGCCCAGCATACAGGCCGGCTCGGCCAGAAACAGAGCAAGGGTCTAGCAGCCCAGAAACAAGCGGATCAAAAGGAAGAAGTTCGCTAGGAGGAGGTCCAGAAAAAGGAGGTGGGCTAAGCGGTCCACAAAAAGGAGGTGGGCTAAGCAGCCCAGCAAAGTGGCCGGACGGGGACAACCTTGGCCCTTCTTTGTTCGTGCCAGAAGAACAAGCGTGTAGAGAGGAAGCTTCGCCAGGAGCCTCGCACACAGCAGAGGTAATCGCGTCGTCGGGCCCAGAAGAGGTTGTCGCACCGCCTCTAAAAGCACATGAGTGGATGCAACGAATACCGACACTGGCACGTATGCACCACGTGTTGGATTACTATCTGAGGAAGGATGATCTGGTGAAGATGAAGGACGAAAAGCAATGTTTGTTCATCAAGGAACGGCGGAATTTGAAGACTCGGATAAGGTAGAGGAACAAGATGAAGGTGAGGTGTATCTTGAGCGGCTACATTTGTTTAAGGTAATTATTTTGGAGATGAAGCCGATAAAGTACATAGAAGATTGTTTCAAAAGCACCTAAGCAAAGATGATGTTTGAAGACGTCGAAGAAAAGGGTGGCCGTCGCCAGAGTGTAGATGAGTCGACAAAAGCAATATCGATGTCATGGAAGACTCGAGGAACGACGAAAGTAATGTCGATGATGAAGGCTGAAACAGCGAAAGAAATGTCGAGGGTGACACCTACGCGAAGCAACCGGCGTATCTGGGATCCAGGTCGAAGTGAAATGGACGTCGGGTGAATGTTAGCATTAAGCACGTTTGTGCACGTAGACTTCAGCAAGGCGTTGTATATGTTTCCGTATCATGTACGACATGGTCTCCGTGTAGTACATGAAATAGGAATATGAAACCGGGTAGGATAGATTGTCTCTAGCTTATGCGTGTATATAAGCTAGCCCTACCTGTGTAATCTCTTGTACCAGACCGTGAAGAGCAATACACAAGCAACATGTGCGTCTAGCAATCCAAACCTTTTCCGCGTGCGTGCGTAGAGTGTAATCGATTGAGTTGCTAGCTTGGCTGGTTAGCTTGTTTCGAACGTGTGCACCTCAACAAGTATTTGGTATGCGTTGTCTCGTCGGAAGCTCGTCGTCTGTGTCGGAAAGTGCTCGATATATAGGGGCAGATCGAACAGTCAGCACCGTCAGATGAGGAACATGAGGTGAGTTAGAAGTATAACAAATATACGTAGTACCTCAAATACGACTCCGCTGAGCTTAAGTTTTGTGGCTGATTTTCCTGTCAGTTGCCCTTCTCTTAGAAACATCAGGAACTCTAGATCAGAAACACGACTAAACTTTCGGTGTGATTTGTCCTCTGGGTCCACAAACTACTCAATCTCCACCTATGTAAATTCACGAACTCTCAGAAGGCCTTGACGAGGAGCCCTCCCCCAGACCCCTTCTTCTATGTCGGCCATGGCGTGCAGCCGTGCAGGGCGCCCGGCTCCACTACGAGCAGGAGCGTACAGGGCCATCGGCTGGGCGTCCCACGTGCGGCATCCTCCCCGATTTTCCCTTCTCGGATGACTAATGCGGTGTCGCTGGCCAATTTGTCAAGAATCAAGGTTGGGCGGCCCCCGAAAAGGTCCTCCGCCCCAAGTCTCAGCCATGGGGAGAGGAGCTCGTACCTAGCGTAGGGGGGGAGGAGGTAGGAGATGTCGTCGTGATCACCCGAATCTCGTCGCCGACCTTCCTCTCTAGCTCCGGTCAGGTTGCAGCCGCCCCCTGGTTCTTCTGCTTTTTTTTTATGGATGTTCCTCTGCTTTGGGTGGACGGGAGCGAGAAGCTCTATTCTATATTCGACCTTGATGCGCCCGGGACCAAACCGGTATACGAATTAAAAAGAACTGCGGGTTCATTTCCAGATTTTTCAGGGACTAAATCACCAAAAAGCAACGACGTGCGACGCCTCACAGTTATCGATATTATATAAAGCAAAAACGGTTTGTGCGGACATGATTAAGACAAGTGACAAGCTCAGCCTTAGCCCAATAATAGAATATGCTCCGTTAGTATTTGAAAGAGTGTACGTCTAACTTTTGTACCAAGTTAATGTTTTAAAATCTTGAACAAATTTATAAAGAAATATAGCAATATGTATAACATTAAACTGATATATTTTGAAACTTCACTTTGAATCTACGAATACAAATTAAGTATGGTCTATTTTCCTATAAAGTTAGTCAAGTGTTAATAAGTTTGACTTAATATAAAAGATATAAGTACAATCTTGTAAGGACGGAGGGAGTATTTACCTTTCCAGATATGGTCCCCTATAAGAGGAGCTCTTTTTGTTACATAGTGAAGTATATGTAGCTCTACTGAAGTGAATATGGACTCAACATACAGCTAACAAGGAATCTCGTCAGCATGAAAAATGCACATACAGAAACAGAAAACCTTAAGCCAGCCAGGATATCACAATGTTTCGCAATAAAATATCATAGCAGACATCGCTTTGTTGCAAACATATCAAAGCTTCAGCACACAGAAAAATAAAACGGGAAATAACGAAAGCTACGTAGAGGTAGTGAAGATTGACAATGAACAAAGAGCTATATACACCTCAAGTCCCACAACTTGTCTTGGATGTGCAAATTAGTCCCATAACTTGTAAAATGGGGAACCGCAGTCCTACAACTTGTGTTGAACGAGCAAACTAGTGTAAAATCGTTCTGAAGCTGACATGTGGCATTGTCAGTTTTGTGGAAAAGCCCCTAGACTGAGGCAACCTTACACACGGGACCCATATGTCAGTACGTTTGGTAAATAATCAAAACAAGATCTTACTGTGCTCGGTTGTCAGTTTTGTGGAAAAACCCCCGTAGACTGAGGCGGCCTTACACATGGGACCCATATGTCAGTACGTTGGTAAATAATCAAAACAAGATTTAGCTGGGCTCGGAGATCGAACTCAGGACGGAGTACCATCCGCGGAGGCCACTACCACCAAGACACCAACGGTTCATTTCTAGTTTATGGGAGTACTGGCTAATTTAAACAAAGAACTGCTACTACGACCACGCTCCGACATGGTCATGGTCGACGCCGCCGGCCGGAGCACGAAAACTTGAGCTCACGTGATTGCCACCACGCCAAGCGTGCTATATAACGTTTGTTACCGTATGACTTCACTTTCTTATATGTAGATGACTGATGTTCGCTTGAAGGATGATCACGTTCATCGGTTCACGGACCTGTAGTGCGCGGCGGAGTAGCCGTAGGCGTATGCGCGAGGGCAGGCGCTCTTGAAGAACTGCGAGTAGGTCGATGCCGGCACGTGCTGGGGCTCCGTACGCGCCGCTGCAGCAGTACTGCGGCGACCCGAACGCGTCGCACGCGCTCTTGAACGCCATGGTGGCGCCCCCCGATGGCAGATGTGTCGGTGTCGTACGTCGACGACGACGTGTCCTTGCCGGTGGCGGCGTCCCCGGCGCACAGCGTACGCGCCCGCATCCGCCCGGACCAGCCCGCTGGTGAGTCCACGGTCTCCGACGCGCCCTATGCAAGTGTGAACCCCGTTGTGGACACTGGACAGCAGGGCCGTGCCGGCGCCCGAGAGCAGCCAAGCAGAGCAGAAAATGCGCATTGCGAGTCAGTGAGCGTGTGTGTGCTTGTGCAGCTGTGCTGCAGCTGCAGTCGTCGTCGACGCTGCTATCAGGGAGCTCTATTACGTGGTCACAATTGTAAAGTATAATAAGGGACGTGCTATAAGAGCATCTCTAACAGAAAACTCAAACAGCCTGGAAACCGTAAAACTCCAGCGACTTAACGGGTCGAGACTTTTTTTTTTACGCGATAGCAGAGCCTGTAAACACCACTCGACCCGTAAACTGGATATGGACGCCCGTAGATTGGGACGCCCGACCTGTATTTATGCCAGGTTTCGCACATTTCACCGTTCGTAACCCTTATCCGTCGCCGCCGACGAGCAATCCGTCGCCCGCCCCGTTCTTCTCCGACGAGCAATCGACGGCCGTTGGCGTAGATCGGCCGCCACCGCCGCAGGATGGCACCGAAGAAGTCGAAGTCAAATCTGCGGGGGCGCGGCGACTGATTCGGTGATTTCTCCGACAAGATTCGGAAGAAACTCGTCCGCGCCGATGCCGGTCGGAAGCGGCTAATCAAGAAATTCACCAAGAAAGGGAGCCCGGTCCTGGTGGCGTGCTACAGGGCGAGGTGGAGGAGTTCGACCGCGAGCTCGAGCGTCGCCGCCTCGCGCAGAGCCCCGATGGCAAGGGAAGCTCAAGCGGCGCCGCTGGTAGCTCTGCCTCGTCGCTTCATCTTCTTCCACTGGACGCCCTCGACCTTCTCGAGTCGATCCCCGTCGAGATGGTGGGCTGCGTCATCGCCCTCGTCCTGCTCCGTTCGGAGAAGAAGAAGGCAGAGCTTTGGCTCGCCCGCGACGAGGACTGAAGCTCGGTGACCTGAGACTCCGGTGAGCCGAGTTTTGGCAGTAGGGTTGGGCGGCGACGAGTTAGGAGTAGATTACGTGTGAATTGGTGATGAACTCCTCCGTGAACTGAAATGGCGAAGAAAACTAGTTCGTTCGCGCCCAAATTAGCCATTTGCAGATCCGTTTGAGGTTTCTGCTATCATGCGCAAGCAGTTGCGATGAGATTTGACAAAAACGTCGAACCGTAAACTTATTTTGACTTTCCGTGTTTGAGGTTTCTGCTCTAAGAACACAACAACCATTGGGTTGCGTGGTGGCATTGCCATTCTAGGGCGTGCAGGAGGTACTGAGATCCTGAGTTCGATTTCTCGCTGCGCATTTAAATTTTGATTATTTCTTCACGCGTACTGACATATGGGTCCAGCTTGTAAGACAGGCCCTGTCCACAGATGACAGAGAAAAATATACGGGGGCTTTTCCACAAAACTAACAATGCCACATGTCAGCCTCAGAACAATTTTGGACTAGTTTGCTAGTTCAACACAAGTTGTGGGACTACGATTCCCCATTTCGCAAGTTATGGGACTAGTTTGCACGTCCAAGACAAGTTGTGGGACTTGGGGTGTATATAGCTCATGAACAAATTAGCTATTTTAGCCTGTAAGAGGATCTGAATTAAATCAATTTACTCCTATGAGGTTACAGATCAGGGAATCTAAGAAGTAAATTAGTTAGTTAGTAACAAAATTTCAATGTTAATGGCCTATTTGTAACATATCTCCAACGAATTAAATGACAGTACCAAACTTCTGTTAAATGGAACAGAAAGCTAACACAGTTTCTGTTACACCTCTGATGAACAAAATTACCATGCATACAACTAAGAACTAACTGAGGTTCAAAGCCAGGACTGGGTCATTCTCTGCCCCTAAACCCTGAACCATCATGCTCCTGAGGCCTTGGGAGCTGACATCTTTATAATCTATGATGATTGCTTGGGAATCTCCTTCCCTGGTGATCGTACGGAAATCTAGTTCTTTCCCCGTTCCGCCAATTCCTATGTACTCTTCCGCCTCTGTCCATAACTCTTCCTTGATATCCTGAACTGTCGTGTTTCATCGCAGAAGTGAAAGGACAAGGACTCCCTCGATGATAGGTCGGTAGCGGTGGAAAAGGGTTAAAAGGCACACCCGGTGCAACTTCCCACTTCTGGCCACACTGGATTCCTTCAACTTCTGGAGTTCCCAAGTGCTGAACAAGATCCATGGGAATTCCATATGAAATACTCAAGTTAGGCAAATACGTCTCCTGGCAAAATCCTGGAGAAACCCCACAGTCTAAAGAAGCTTGTGCATGCTGACGTTGCTGTTGAGCCTCAAATCCTGGAGGTACATCATCATCTGCACCATCTGTTGAGCTTCCCATAACAGGAACATTGTTATGATTGCTGTTGGCTACCCAATTCCCATGCAAACCAATTCTAATCAAAGTAGCCTGAAGATCCAACTCTCCATGTCCAGAATAAACTTTCTTAGTCTGTAAACCAACCATTTTATAGTGACTTTCTGGTTGATAATCCCAACGACTCTTGCGCTTTCTTCTAGTGGTATGTGAATGAGTAGAACAGTTTGCAGGTCCATCCA
Organism: Poa annua; assembly: GCA_026929855.1. NCBI lineage: Eukaryota > Viridiplantae > Streptophyta > Magnoliopsida > Poales > Poaceae > Poa > Poa annua. The sequence continues at coordinate 62,460,967 of CM049429.1, read as the reverse complement.
TAAAAGGAAGGATCCATGTATCACAGAATTTTCGAGCAATAGGATGAATCTGTTAAAAAATAGCATAAAAATTAAGCAGGTAACTTAACACATTGGGAAAATTGGATGAAGCCAATAGATATTCATAAACTACATACCTATGCATGCCAAGTAACAAAACTTCAAATTTCTTATTTAAAAACCTAAGCTGAATGTGAACAGGGCTGGGCAAGAGAAAGTTTAATAAATACTGAGAACTGGCACATAGCCACTTTTAACCAGCAGCGAAGATTTAAGACCAAGACTTCTTTTTTGAAGAAAATGCAAAGCTTGTATTTACTTATATTGAGAAGGTACAAAATTTAAGACTGAGACTGGTAAACTTGACTTTTTTGATTGGGCAGGGCTGTAAGTTGCTTATTTCTAGGATTTGTTTGACCAAACAAGGACTCGCAGAAATACCTATCTCCTGTTATCAAGCCAGGTCATAATCAGGAACGGGAACTTATATGGCTTTATAAACATGAAAATAATCTCAGAAGTATAGTAGCGTCCATGTACACTTTTCTCTTCTACAAAGAGTTAACTGATATCCACCATTCTAGGCTATTCTTTTACAGTGGAATTTCCCTCCCAGATTATTTTCATTTATTCATTCTATATGTAAAATTACACCAGAAGATCGACTATTTTCCATGCATTAGTCTGTGAATTAGCTACACATTCTAACAAATAGACAACATACAAATGCACATCCAAGTAGAAGTTGAAAAGCATGCATGTTCACTAGTACATTACATGTTTATCACTATGCCGGGTCAACTTCAACATTGAGTCCCTGAAGCTGCAACAAGAGAAGGTTCAGAAGAAGGTAAGTAAATTTTGTATAAACGAAGCTTCAAAAGGAGCAAAATATAGAAGCTATTAGGCCAATGGAGATTTGTCTCTGGCACATTGATCCACCGTTAAGGCGTGGTAAAAGACTAACAGTTCAAGGTAAGACAATACCAAAAACCTGCAACTCATATAGCTGTAAATCAAGAAGTCGCTCATATCAACTCGTAGATGCTTTACTAGCATATAGTTCACGCAAGGAAGGGTTAAGAAATAGGTCTAACAGGACTGGGGGACAAGCAATTACATGGCCATGCAACACGATGTTTTAGGAAACCGGAAAATTAAATTGTCTAACATACAAGAGAAATAACTCACTTACTGTCTTTTGGGGAATCCTATGTACTACCTCTGTTTTTTAATATAAGACGTTTTAGCCTTTTTCCACATTCACAAGTCAAAACTTGTATCTAGACATGTTTTAGTTTCCATATTCACAAGTCAAAACTTGTATCTAGACATGTTTTAGTTTCCATATTCACTCTTTTTTGTGTGTATCTAGACAACACGTGCAATAGCTAAAACATCGTATATTAAAAAACGGAGGGAGTAGTAGTCTAGAATAAGAAGTTGTTATACAAAGCAAAATAAAGAAACATATAACATGAGCCTAAAAAATAGATAAGGGTCCAACCAGATATAAAATTCTTTAATCAGTATTCAATAAAGTAGAATAAGAAGTTTCAAATTTGAACAGTTTACCTTTCTATTGCAGCACATGGATTAGCACATCGAGGAGCCTCGTTTATTTTTTCAGCTGTCAGGATTCCCCTCAAAGCAAGAAACTCCAATACCTGAAGGAAGATGTCACTGTTCATGATTCCCCTCAAAGGTGATGGAATAATAAAGCATTATTTCTATAAGTCTGACAAATATGTTATTCTCAAAAGAAACACACAGCAAAACACCAGGTAATGGGACAACACAATGGTCATTTCATATGAATATATCAACTGGAAACAATGTGAAGGTGATTATCATCGGAACCATACAGCAGGGTGATTATAGTAATTAATAAAATCAAACAGGCAACAAACCTTCAGAAGTTTTCGAATTATAGGTCTTCTAAGGAAGTGGTCTCTATTCTGCTTCAATATATTATGAAGCATTTGCAATCCTGTCATAGAACACAAATAAAATATATGTGTAGTAATAAAGATTACCTTTCATAGAGAAAATTGCAAAAAGGCGAGGAAATATACCATTCATGTTGATGATATTCAAGAGGACGGTTCCTGATTTTGTTTGTAGAAGTGCTTCAAGAATCAATGCAAGATCCCTTATACTGAAAGAGATAATAGAGTAGCACATTTAGACCAAATAAAGGAACTTGCTAGGCACACCAAATGGCAACTACTAACCAAACCTTTTAGATGTGCCCCCGACATCACCATCCGCTGCGGTCAAAAGCAGAAGCTTCAAATATTCATTTGTTGAATCCTGTTCACAAAAACACATTGTTCAGATCACTAGTTAGAACATGTGACAAGGGTAAAACAGATACTATTGTAGAGCCTTTCAAGTTCAACTGTTCAAGCTATGCCTTGATATCCACATGATCACAAGCAATGAAGAAGCATTTAAAACCTAAGAAGGTTCAACAATCCTGGAAGTTCAAACAACCATAAGTATTGTTTTACACAGTATGTACTGAAGACATGTTAGCCAATCTCCTACACCTTCATCACTTTCATTGAACAAAGGCATATCTAATTATTCCCTATGTTCACCATGTGTCCTCGGCCTCAGGGAACGTTTTCTTTCAGGACCAGACAGGAGTGCTTCATGCATACAAATTAAGATAGAGGAAAAAAAGTCCCAGGAAACTATGTTTCAATATATCTATCCATGCATGAAAACCATGTATTTTGGTGTCATTTTCCCTCTTATACCCCCAACAATAGCTGTTGGTCATTCGTGTTCTCAATCATCTCCTGTTAAAGAAGCCTTGTTCATGCAAGGCGCATTTGGTCAAGTGCACAACTGCACTTATGAGGCTACTTAAAGTACTGAACAAAACTCGCTCCATACTAAAGCGGTGCAGCTATGCATGAAGCGTTGATGATTTCATCTGGATTTGCAGTCCAAAGTTTTCGTAGTCCCCTGGCCCCACGTTGTCTGCTCAGGAGGTGGACCAAGCCCTCCCCTCCATAGCCTCCTCCGTTCTTCTCCCCGCCGCCGCCGGCAAAAGCCTGTGCGTGTGAGGCAGCAGCGGGGCCTCTCCCATCGCGTGTTGTTTCGGTTTGCACGGCGGATCTGGTAGCCGGGCGCCAGGGCGGCAGCTTCGGACTGTGGGGACGGACGGCAAGGCGAGGTAGTGGCCCGGTGCGGGCGGTGGATCTGGCCGTGGTGGTCCGACTGGTCGAGGAAGCCCAGATTCTGGTGGGAGGCAGCTTTGAGTGGCGGCCTGCGGCGGAGGCTCTGGCCAAGCAGCCTGGTGGGCAACAAATGTTGTGCTGCGCATGTGCCGGCGGCCGAAGGCTAGGATGCCGGTGTGGCAGTCACAGATTGGCGGCGGCTCCTGGTGTCCCCAGGGCTGGTAAGGTGCGTTCATCGCGGAGTGAAGTGCTGCAGCCGACGGAGTTCATGCCGGAGGTTGGTGGTCAGCGGTGGAGCCTGCGCTTCTGCGCTCAAGTGGTCTAGACTTCCCCTGGGGCCTCAGCAGGGTGTCGCTATGCTGGGTGGAAGTCTCGCACTGCCTTTGGTCTGGTGCCAACGATGACGACGCCTTTGTGTGTCATTATTTCTTCTCTAAGGCACTGTCGTGGAACCCCGCTCCTCTCATGTCGTGAAGATTACAATATCTGCGGTGGAGGTGTCTACGTAGCTCCCTTCTTGAAGGCACCGCCTGGGAGCCCTTGGCACTATGTGAGGGCTTTGGCTGTTGTGCACAGTAACAGTTGCTTCGCCTGAAGGGCGGAGGAAGCCAGGGAGGCCATGGCTCTGTGAGGAAGGGTTTTAGCTCTGCGTTGCACGGGTGCTGAAGTAGTGCAACAAGGGTGACTGGTTTGTTGCCATGGGGTTTGCATTTCTTCTCTTTTCATCCTTCTCCTAGTGTGATCATGCAAATATTCTACCAGATAATACATGGGAGCCAGCAATTGCTGGACCTTTCACAAAACATTGATTTCATGTGCATAAAAAAAGTTGACCAACAGGGGAAGGATCCCTCCCTTGGCTATACATTGTTAGATAGATGAGACCTCTCCCGGCGATTTTTTATCACAAATAGCACCCTGCTTAGTCCAAGCGCTTCAACGGCGACTCGAACTCGGGTGGGCTGAGCGCACACCTGCAGCCACTGCCACTGAGCCAGCGCTCATGTGCATGAAGCACCAGTTTCCAGTTAAGATGAATCTATATATGTACTGAAGTTGGTAGAGTAATATGTGCAGTGGAATAGCATCTACATTAAATATGTTCTCTTCCTTTGATCAGGGAAGACGATGGTCTATTTTGAACTTGGTTGATTATTTATTGATATGTATGCATTGTGGCTGAGGACAGATATAGTGAAACAGAAGGGAGTATGTTGTTTTCAATTTGGCATACTAATTACAAGTCACCGTAACAAGCCATGGTAAAATATTCAGTCCAAGTCAGAACTTGTACAATAAAATGTATAAAGGTACATACCTTTCGCTTGCTGATACCTCCATCTTGATCCAGCAGGCTGTTTAATCTCCCTTCAACTGCAGATACCGGTAAGATCAGACATCATTAAAACCATCATGCCAAGGGGCAAGAAATATGCATTTCGCAACAAAATTTTACCTCCCAGAGTAATAGGACATGGTGGTTTTACATTTCTATGATGTTTTAGACTGTTTTTCTTCTTAGCATGGAAACCAGGTACTAGGCTGCTCCCCAAATCAGAGCTAGGAGTTGATCTATTCATCACATTTGGAGCCGTCAATTCATCAATCGTGCTGCGAGTCTTCTCCAAGAACTCTAAGGGATGAGTGCCATATACTGGAAACTGCTGCAAAGAACTTTCGATAGTTCCGGACACATGTACAGGTGTACGAGTGACGTCTTCTGCATCCTGTGGGATCCATGCTTCCATGGAATTATCCGGCTCACAAGTGTCAGATAAGATGGGTGAAGTTTGTTGGTGAGGTTCAGAATCTGGGGTTGCAGGTGGGCAATTATTCAAGTCTCCTCGTTGGATGGAGGTTTCATGCTCAACAAACTTTGTATTTGTGCCATAAGAACAATACACATTTCCTAGCATTTCTTTAGCATCCTTGTAAGTGATCATTGCTTCAAAATGCTCTGCTTCTGCATCATCTCGGGCAATGATATGAGACCCTGATATGTCTCCCCCGATGTAACCCCGGCATTTAGCACTGCCGCAAAAACATTTTTGAGGAGCAGCACTAGATACACGGCAATAGTTGTAATCAAATGTTAATTCTTCACCCTGTGAGCCAATAAATATCCATGACATGCAGCACATAGATAATATGTGAATACAGGAAAAAAACCTGATAATGCAGTAGAGGAGGACCTTTGACTTGTACAAAAGTTATAAACAGAGTAAATCACCATTTCCTTATTGGCGACCCATCATTAAGAGTGAACAGTTAAGTTTATATAAAATCTATAAAGACGCTAGGTTTCTTGATGATAGCATTACCTTCTTGATGTTCCTCATAGCAAAAATTCCAATGCAAACTTCTCCATTGACCATCCACTATGAAACAAGGTGAAATAAGTTAGTATACTCATGTCGTCAATAGAATACTATTTCAAGTACCAACAGTAATTTGATTTTGTGCGCGTAGAAGATACTAAGTAATATCGGAGAATATCCGGATATTTTAACCAATAGGCAAGAAACGGGACAAAAATACAAACATGTAAAGCAAATAAGCTGAAGTTTCACCTTTTCTGTACGACAGTTAGGACTGCAGCTATGATTGATGAACCGGCCCAAGTTTCCCTTAGTGCAGGCATCTATTACCTGATAGGATTCAAACAAGGATTTATTTGTATAGTGGAATCATGATGAATGGCTTGAGTAAGTGGGTGGAACATAGTATGTTGTACTTATGTGTGTGATATCATCTATTAAAAGCAGGGAGACGGATATAAAAGGAAATCTAAAATTAGAGAAAACTGTGAAAGGCTGTGGAAATGGAGGGTTAACATCTAATAAAATAGAAAAGAGAAATCAAAAGGGCAAACTGTTATGAAAGGAAATCAAAAGGGCATACCTCGCCTCCATTTAGTGCCATGAAGTAGAAATGCTTCTGGCCCTTAGAAGCATAATATCTTTGGCGGGATTCATAAGCCGTTATATCAAGGACCTGAAAGAACAACATAAACAACAAACACATTAACATTACATGTACAGGTAGTCTCTATCTCTACTATATAATACGGCCTAAGGTGTCCGGTACGCCGTGGTTGTTTTGCAAAAACACCCCTGGACAAAGTAAGAATCAACCCGCAGTCCAAACATAGCATGCCAATGTTTGCGTTTGAGCCCCTGGTATCGCTTCAGAACAGACGACACAAATCCCCTCCATCGGCGAAGCGGCGGAACTGGCGGAGCTCCATCTGGACCTCGGCCTTCTCCCTCTGCAGGCGGAGCAACATGGCCTCGCTGGCGGCGGTGGCTGCGGCGAGGCGCTCCTCCTCCACCTCACCCTGCAGCGCCGCCACGGTGTCCCGCGCCTCCCCCAGAGCCTCCCGCAGCGTCATGGTCTCCTCCTCCGCCTCCACCCGCGCCAGCCCCGTCTCCCCCTCCTCCCCATCCCCGCCCCGCTTCTCCTCATCCAGCTTCCGCTTCACGGAGCGCCGCCACGTGACTGCCGCAGACGGCTAGGAGTAGCAAGGGCATGGGCCCGCCCCCACTAGGTCGGCCGAGTCCGGGTCGCAGTCGTGGTCGTCGTCCTCCATGATGGCAGCGACCGGGCGCGAGGGATGGGAGCGGGAGCAAATTGCAGCGCCGTCTCTTCTCTTTGTTGTGTCCAGGAGAGAATCATTGGATTCAGCGCTCCTCCATCTGTTTGTGCTTGTGGATGTGAAAGACGATAGTGCGGGTGGAGGATGGTACCGATAGTGAGCTTCTGTAGCCTGTAGGTCTCAGCAACAATGGATGTCGAATTGTTGATCAATAACGGTAGCAGATGATTGAAGTTACAATGCTATTCCTTGGTCAGTTGCAAGACTATTTTAATGGTTGCTGTTTGTTGGTATCATTGCAACTAACTTGTTTTTCTTCCAAGCGAACCATTTTGTATGGCCATAAACTAAGGATAGATCAACACTTAGAAGCAGCAACAAGAGGATTAATGGCCTATGGAGTATGGACACTCAGTTAGTAAACTGAGGCATTGTTGGCATCTCTCCCAGTGGAGCATAAATATACCAACCAGCAACGTTGGCATCTCTCACAGTGGAGCATCGATCCGTCGACCGGAGGCATTGTGGCTACATGTATCTCAGCCGTCTAGGGTGACGACGACCACAAAGGTCTCCAGCATGTCAACAGGATGCAGTTTCATTTGGTACAAGGATCCTCGCCTCTCATGCGCCCAAGATGTGGGATCTTCAAGTTGGTACATGGATTGGGGCACTTGCATCTGGTACAAGCAAGATCTTGTGGATATTTCCTTCAGGAACATGGAGCTGCACGCAAAGTTCGTGGAACCACTTGCCTAAAAAAAATGACGATGATGAGGTATATAAATATTACTCCATATGTCGTTCTCTGTTGTTTATTAATTTTACATTATATACTATCTAAATCAGTGTGTAGTCTTACCTGACTAGGATGAACGACAATGGACTAAGTAGCTAAGGAAGAGTTAGGACCCAGAATTTATAAATACTACATGAGAGCCAATTGCTTGATCAATAGGCCTTCTGTGAACTTTGGTTGGATTTGAGGCTTTGTATACTCATAATGCATCTATTATCCTATAAAACAACTCAACCCGTTTTGTTCTCATAAAGCACCAGATCAGTGAAAAGATAATGCTTAAGTTTATTTGTTAAATTGAAATTCTCCATTACAAATGGATGATGCACGTGTAGATGCCTCCTGGGGCGGCGTTGGAGTAGGATTATCCGGATTTGATTTTTTACTGTTCACTTTCTTTCATTTCAAATGCTATGAATGAAATGCATCACATTGTGCCCAAGTGCTTTACACCTTCCAAATGAAAAAGAAAAAGGAGAAATCTATAGATGAATATGGGTGATGACAATATTGTTAGTGTAAACTCGAACGTGGGCGATAGAGGTGGTGGTAGCGAATAGCAAAGTAACAAGGAAACATGTCAAACGAGGGGGCATGAAGAAGAAGGTATGGAATGAGCGAAAACATCGTGAGGATGTCCTCGTACGCATACAGTGAGCGGGGGAGGGGAAGGAAGAAAAAAAACAAGGGTGTAGCCATTGTTGTCCCCGAAGAATTAAGTTCGGGTGAGGCGGGGTAATGATTCAAAAACATATGTTTATCCAAACCTCATTGTCTACCATAAAAGAACTAAGAATAATCAAAATTGATCTGGGGAAGAGACATAGTATGTGAGGTTTAGTTTTTAACTTAGCTAAGTTGTGAATTCTCATACTCTTGATTATTCTCTCAACCTATTGGATAGATAGTGAGCTTATTCTTACAATATTTAGATGAGTCTAGAGAGTTATTTGGTTTGAGAAATACATCATTAAATTTTTCATCAACCGTAGCAACGCACGGGTATTTTGCTAGTATTTATACTATGCAGAAGAGAAACGATGTACATGACCATATTTTTGGATTTTTAATGAAACAGAAAAGTAGGAGGATTTGTATCACAGTTAGTTATATGTTTGACTTAAAAGTGTAGAGTGTGGGTTGGAAACACAACAAAATGCATGCTGTTACTATTACAGCTGTAAATAGATGATGTGCATATACATGGACGGATTTGTATGATGGTAGCATGAACAGATTAATTATTTTGAATCATTTTCCTCTTGCTAGAATCAAATGTGCGGGAGAAAAAATGAACAGAATTTTTTTATTGGTGCTAAATCGGAAGTGGATCAAAGTTGTATACATGGTTTTTAAGGCGGTAAAGTGTCCTAAGGCGGGAGGGGCGGTCTGACGCCTAAGCGGCACTTAACGGTCGATTTTCTAAGGCGCGCAGGGGGGGAGGGCTTAGCGCTTAAGCGTCACCTTGTATACATCAACATGAACCTAAACATTACAAATAGCATAAAGCTAACACGAATAAATCTATAAAAACAGGATATTAGAAACACATATACCAAAAAAAAACACTTTTTGTGGGATCAGCGCAGCCAGGTATCAGCAAACACCCAGTCAGGTGGCCATGTGGGAAAGTACCACTACCAACTACCACCAACAGGAATATAGCAACGCCACACATACAGTCATGCACCTAGCCCATCCCATAGGACGAATACCACCAAGAGAAGAAAGGAGGGGGAAATGGAGGACATAGGCAGTCTGAACTGGTACCTCTCCAACATATTCAATAAGGAACCGTCCTTCAGATACTTCTTCTTGCAACTGCAATCCATAGCCCTTCTTGCCTGAATGGAACCAGCTAATTTTTGCATAGCTGCGCCTTTGAAACTGTTCCCATATTTTATAAGATCAAAACCAATGTAGTAGAGAAAGCATGAATTAAACAATGAAAGGCATAAAAAATGACCTGCTGATTAGAACATTGCTCCTCGCATGGACATGTGCGTTTTTCGCATTCAATATTTAGCATTCTGTTCAAGCAGCCATCTCGACAGCCCATTCGTCCATCTTGAGGAAGCTTGCAGTTGCAGACCATGCTCTGATATCATCGAATGGAAAACAACATAAGACGAAAATGATATAGGACATTCTTTTCAAATGTTTAACTGGTCTCCAAGCCCGTGAATCAAGCACAAACAATCAATATATTTGCGCAATGGTTCAAACAGTATAATCTACAACGAATTAGAAGAACTGCAACATGGGAGAAAATTTATTTTATGGGGAAGAGGACGGAGCAGATTAAACAATTACGAAGGTATAGTATAACAAAAGGGAAAAAGGAATTAGGATAAACTTTTGTTCTTTTTTTTCCATTTAACGTTTCCACCTTCTACTATTCATTCATCCTACAAGTAGAGGTAAGGAATGTTAATATTAAAAAAAACTAGCCGCAATTTTGTGTACTTAATTGTAGGTAACATAGCCATCCCCATCCCGGATGTAGAGTATCTGAGTAACTATGGTACAAATGTTATCATTTTATGAACTTTGCCAGCAACTTTTCCAGCCCATCCAACAAGTGGAAGTTAGAAGTGGTAATATGTGGAAGTGAAGGAAGACTGACTTTAACAAGTGCGCACCACACTCATCCCCATTAAGATTTATAAATAACTATGAGAATTTATACCAGCTTAAGAAGTTAAAAACCACTGAAAAAGAGAAGTAGATGAATCATTCGAACGAAATCTGACAAACAGGAAACAATCTATGGCATTTTAATGAAAAGACCACACTATTCTATACATATTTGCAGATAAGTCCTTGTCTCTCTTATGTCTCCCCCAACTGAAAATGGGGAAAAGCCGTGAGAGCACCAACTAGCCAGCCGTCTGGCACCGTCTGAGCCGGTATCGCGCGGTGGCCGCCGCTGGTGCTGTACGCCCCCGGAGCATCTCATGTCTCCTTGAACTCCACCGCCCTCAACAATCCCCACCTCTCCGTCTCCGTCTCCTGCTTCCCTTTCCCCATCTCCTCTGTTGGCCGTACTCGGCAGGCACGCCACCGATGCAATACTCCGCCGGCGCCTCTCCCGCTTCCTTCTCTTCCAGCACAGTGCATCCGCCCACCACCACCATCATATACCCCTCCTCCTCCCCATCCCCCTTCCCGTCTCCTCCCACGTCGGGCTCAGCAGGCACGCCGGCGGTGTCGGCCATCCTACGGCGCATCTCCTGCTTTGCCATATCAGTACCCCAACCCAGCATCACCACCACCTCTCCCTCCTCCTCGCCATCCCCTCCACCCCATTCCCCCGTTTCCTCCGATGCCGATCTCCACGGGCACTCCGGCAGCATCGTCTGTGGCTCCGTGGCCCAATTCTGACCTCCACAACCACAAGTACGCCGCCGGCAACACGCTGCTCATCCTCGGCGGGGGTGCCGCAACCTACTGCTATTTCTCCTCCCCGCTGATGCGTTCCACGGCATGTTCTGCTGTTATGCTGGGCTATGACCTCTCTTTCTCAAAGATTCATTGTTCCCACCCTTGCGCCTCCAAAATTCAAAAATTCGCTGCCCAAATCTGCGCCCAAGTCGAACTGTCTAGAACCTCTCTTGCAGCCCAGTATAAATACAAGTGAGCAGGCATATGAGACTCACGCTGCTTGAACTACATCCCAAGAAGCAACACGGTGGTCACTCTCTCATATTTTCAGAGCAAAACCAAAGTGCGAGGAGGTGGATTTACTGCCGTTCACCTTCTGATCTTCTACTCCAAGGACAAAGGTATGTTGTGTTATTATGCAATGTACGAGTATCTGCACATACTACTATTAGATGATGATGCCACTTCTATTGGTCAATTTGACATCAAAATGAGAAGTTGCAGGTCCCTGTATGGTTCTATAACGTGTTTTTTTGTCATCTTAGTATGTATGCATACTGATTGTTGGGTACTTCGAACTCCAAACTGGTAGGTTTCCTATTAAAAGAATCATAAGGTCTGCATCTTAGTTCTAAGTGGATCAGCTTGTGTTTTAGAGGAGTTGGGAGACTCCACATGCTTGGTTTGTTGCATTTCCCTTTATATAAAATCACATGACTTTGTCAGGCATGTGCACATAGATGCTCAGTTCAGCTCTAATTACATTGGATCTGGTTCTTTTTTCGAGAAAACTCTTGGTCTGGATTTGGTTCTCATCAAGCAAATCACTGATTTCTTAAAAAAAACGCTGATTTACATGGCAGGTCCAAAAGATTTTTCGTAAGCTTAGAAGTTCCTGAAGAAACAATTTGAATTAGATGTGAGACTGGAGAATTAAAAGGTCAGGACTAATTGGCCGAGTTAGGTTGAATATTCAGCAAGTGAAAAATTCATACTTGATCACTGGAATTCATTGGTTCACTGTTGTAATTTATTAAGTTTTGCTTTGTACTTTTTGGCAACCACAGCTGTGTATATAATTGGTTTTTATTCATGGTTCTTATATAATGATGATCAAATTAATCCAATGTGCAATTTTGCATCTAATAAGGATCAACTGTTATTCAGTTAAAGGAATATTTGTTTTGACTTCTGGAGAAAAGAATAGTTTTGTTGTTAGATTGCATATAACTTTGCTACTAGCTTTTGTGTTTTTTAATCTCCACTTCTGTTTTTTTAGGTGAACAAAACCAGCAGGTCATACGCCCCAAATGATACAGCTCTCATGCCAAGAAAGTGCTAAAGGAAAAACAAAAGGTTGGTATCATGTACCTTACTGCTTGGTAAACCAATCTGGTTGTATATTTGTTATTTGTACCTAACCATTAATGGTTCAACTTGTGTAATAACAGAGTGGTTTAGGCTGTTAAAATGGTACACCTGCATGTTCACAGAGGCGTGGTGGTGGGTGACGGTGGGGCGAGCCTGGCGCACTGGAGGTTCGTGAAGCTCACGATGTTAAACCACATGAACCTGCTCATGCAGTACAAGACGAGCAGGGACGACAGCATGAGCGACAACTGCCCCGGCACCACCATGGTCTTGACTTGAGTTCCAATCTGAAAGTCGATTTACTGCTGTTTGATGGATTTATGTTTTTGTATTTTGGGTAGATACGGGCTAGAGAAATCCACACAAGCATTTTTTGCAAATATTTGAAGGGTATTTTTAAAATGTTAGTAGCGTGTCAAGATGAAGAGAACAACGTTGCACAGTTTGTAAGCCATTGAAACCGCATCCAAGTTGCAACTATCCTCTGTGTATAACCTAATGGCTAGCAACTGTGGTTATGTTCTGCTATAATTTAACAATTGTTTTGTTCGAAAATTGCACAATTTTGGCGCTGCAAATTTTAAGCACTTTGGGACCGGCTGTACTTAGAGCGAGTACACAGTGTTCCACTTAGAACTACTACATTGGTAATAGTAAACAACCAAAAATTACGGATGTTGTTTTAGAATTGTTATCTGAATTCTGAACTAGAAACTAGAAATATGGCCATATATTTCTTTCGTTCTTGAAACCTATGTTTATAATTTTATCTCCCTATTGTCTTATGATTAACCTTCAAAATATATTTAACTAAGAACAAGTGCATTACAATGTGCCAAATATTTTTGCTTAGAAAATAGCTTGCCAATTTTGTATTCTCACGCTTCCATTACAATATGCATTATGTCGCACCGCACATGCATTTAAAGTACAGTAGAATATTATTTTTATTAATTATGTGTTTATCTCCTTATATACATGTGACTATTATGTTTACTTTATTTATATGTGCGATAAGAAAAAAAATTGTGAACCATGGCAACGCACGGGCATTCAACTAGTTACTTCAAAAACCACTGTTACAAGAAAAGTAGGTGAAATATATAGATCAATACAGAAAGAAGTTAGTGAATCAACAGTTCAGCACATACCTCGTCGACAGATTGATTCCTGCGGTTACGATGAAGAAATGAGTTTATCCTAGCATGTGTCCAGGATGGTGCTTTAGAAGCTACACAGCAGAAAAGATCCAAAAGAGCATCATAAAAAACAGATATTGTACCATCATATATGCATTATATGACTACAAAGTGTACTCAAGAAAATGAACAAGACATGCAGATACTCAAACCTTTTGAGTTTGATCCATCATTGTCAGCTTCATCAGCAGAAGCATCTGAAAGATCCAGCTCAGCATTGATCTCAGCGTTTGTCTTCTCTTGTGGTATGGAACAATCAGCAAATGTCTTGTCTTGGTTATCATTGCAAATCCTTCACAGTTACAAGGATAGATCAGAAGCATACAAACAAGAATTAAATTTAGCATGCAAGATCATACAATATCGATCCCAAAAAACTGTCGTGAGTTGTATTGTTGCTTTGTACATGATTAGTTTTTTCCTTCCGACACTTATACCGGATCAGAAGGAGTATCACAAATGAGCATAATATAGAAGAGCCAAAAAAACAGAAGACCTAAATACAGATTTGAACAGTGTGGCAGAAAAACATGGTTGTGGGGTTCGCACATTATAATGTTCATTTCACACTGATGACAGTATTGTTGCAGTTAAACTCTTCTACATCAGCAAAATTATCTATTTCATTTCAATTACGTGATTTGACATTAGCTGCCGGAAAACAAAACACTATCCAAAAGAAAAGAACTATAAAACAGATTCCTAGCAGAATGGAACGACAAAGTACCAGACTCCAGTACATGGTTTTTCAATTAGATTAGCAGACTGGGGCAACTGCGAAAACTGATCAAAATACAAAAGGAAGTAAAACTATACCATCTGCAATTTGTTTTTCCAATGATATCTGCAAAGTCAGCTGGTATGCGGCGCCATTTTTGACAATCATCACAACATACCCATGCAGCACATGGTTGTTGTGGTACAGATGACCCATCTGTTATGCAGGCAGAATTTCTAGGTATTCCAGTAGACATACCGGCAGAGTTCTTGAATGAAAATTCAGTAGCTGGACTACAATTACCTATATAAATTTAGAATGTCAATTTATTAAAGTTGCTTCCTAAGTGAAAGTTAAAAATCATTGAATGAGAAAATTTAAATAAGAGGAAATATACTCTGTTCACTCATATGAGATGCTGCCAGGTCAGTATCCAACTGAGAAGGTGAAGTAGACAATCCAATATCAGAGAAAATGTCACCTGCTATATTTTTATTCATGTTTTTTCCCTTCACATATGGATCCCGCATCATATCCTTCTTCCCTCCAGAATCATCATTTTTCTTCCGCCGTGATTTCACATTGTCAAGTGCACCAGTTTTCTCCTTGCCAATTACAGGACCCTGCAAACTTTCATGTCCATGCATACTGATACCCTCAAAACAAGAACCAAACTTTGGAGGAACTGATGGAACATGTGAATATGAATGAACAGAGAAGGCCACAAGATTTGAAGGAATTTTGGTGGAACCTCTTCTTTTTATGTTCTTTCCCTTCATTCCATCTTTCTTCTGCTGCTCATGCTTTCCTACTTTTTTACTTTTCCACATTGCATTGGACTTCTCTAATACTTGTACTTTTCTCTCACCAATATAACCTGATATGGTGTGAGACAGATTAATCTCTTCCTTTATTGTGTTCCCATCCCCCCTCACGGTTCGGGCCCGCTGCTCCAGGTCTGTTGATGATGAAGCATGCTTTTTTCCAGAGTCAAAAGTAGATAAAGCAGATGTGTGAAGACCGTCTTCAGTCAATGCAGCAGGATAAGATGAGTTTCCACACAGTTTAGCATCATGGTTTGCAGAAGGGTTGTTTTCACATGTAGCAGAAGCTACATCCAAAACAGAGTCAGGTGAAAATCCGACACTGGCAATATTCAGAGAAGGTTCAGAAGTTGATTTAGCAAAGTCTCCACAGATGTATGCAGCGCATGTTTCATGAGTAACACTCCCCATGCACTTCTCCAACTGCTGCAAGTCAGTCTGCATAGACACACACTGTGCAGTTTTGTGAGCATCATCGGAACCATTGACAAATGCATCAGGATACAATCTCAGAAAGTTGCCTACATAACCTTCTGAGGAGGCATAAGTACCAGCTGTAACTGAAAACATAGGTTGTTCATTCAATTCATCCGATGCAAATCCCATAGCAGAAAAGGGAGGGAACTTCTTTTTTGAACATCTTGAACTTTGAGTCTTTCGAATACTTGGTTGCTCTTTCTTCCCAAATCTTTGATGTGACCTTCCATTTTCAAGGGAGTTCACAGGAGAATTAGAGGTAGAAGGTTCACAGTTCTGACCAAAACCACCTGTTAGCTTTTGTAGACTGCCCCAGGCAGTAGATTTCACGGCTCTGTTGATGCCACTTCTTACCTTTGTGGTTTTGTTTGAGAACTTACTCATGGTGCTTTCCATTAATGGGCATGAACTCTCAGCCGTCTTAGATTTACGTGTACTAATGTTTCTGTTGCATATTTGATCATGTTTCTCAAGAGTAGGATTCCTTGCTGAGGCGGATCTTCTTGGATTCCTACGCCGGGAGACACTTAAGGATTCTGACTTTTGACCTTCCAATGCTTCATCAATCCCTTTTTCGAAAAAGATAGCAGAGCAAGGTTTGTCAACGACAGAGTTACATGCATTGAGCTCTAGTGCCAAATGTTTTGGATAACCCAATTCAACACCAGAAGAATCTCGATGGCCCCTATTCTCATTACAACCTTCCATCCTGGAAAGCTGAATCTCATCTCCAAGAGCCTCTTCCTTCCGAAATCCTCTATGACATGACAGCATACCTCCTCCCAGTGAGCAGGAAGCCACTTTCTCCATGCGTGTTTTGTGTTCAGATACTTCACCGGTCTGACCAGCCTTGCTATCTAAAGAAACAGCAAGGTTGCTCTCAAAAGTTGAAGGAAGTGAATCTTCATGCGCAGGACTAGAGACCTTGGCTTCAATTTTTGGCAGCAAACAAACATCTTCCTGCTCACGATTAACATCTTTCTTGAAAAGCATGGCATCCATGTCATGTGGCAGCTGTTTGATATCAAACTTCACTGAATTTGAAAAAACGTCATTATAACAGTGGGGTAGATCCTCTAGGCTTGCCTTTAGCAACGCTCCATCATCACACAAAACAACTCCATCACCAGCCAGACCTGCCTCCTCACACTGATTCGCGTTTGGTGCCTTGTCCACCATGTCATACATGCATCCAGAATAGTTGGACCGAGATCCTCCACCAAAGGGGGCACATGAAACTTTGTTCCATAACCCACCATCGGTCGCATGGCATGTCACTAGATCACCAGATAATTCAGCAACCCGGTCTGCCTTGCCATCTAAAGAAAGCCCAGAAACGGAAGGAACTGAATATCCATGCAATTGTCCAGAGACCTTGGTTTCACTTTTTGGCATCAAATCATCTTGTTGCAGCTCATAATTATCATCTGCCGTAGATACCACGCCATCAACCCCAGGTGGCCATCCCTCGGTGCCATGATTAACTGAATCCAACAAGCCCTCATCATCACAGTGTGCTTCCTCGGAAACCATCTTTGAATCGGCTTTGCTTGTCAGTACCACAGCCATGCCACCCCAGTCACCTCCACTACCTGTCAACCCGTCCCACTCATATTTGACGTCCCTGGAATAAAATGCTTCACCACAAGTAGAAAATTTTAGCACCTTACTCGGCAACCCGCCGTCGGCAACATGGCACGTCTTGAAATTGCCAGATTCAGCAGCTTCCACTGAATCCACAAGAAAACTACAGATCTTCTCATCATCCACGTTCATAGGCCTGTCATCCATTCTAGAGCCCTTCATCTGACCAATAACTTGAAATGGCCGGGGAACAGCCTCAACAGACTGTTCTAATTCGACAGCAAGGTCGCATCCTCTGTGGACAAGCCTCATGGCCTGCAATCAATCACTCCGACCCACCGCCCACCTCAGGCTCGGCGGCCACAGACACAGCACCAGTCTCTGGTTTCAGGTTCAGGCGCGCGGTGGCAGCAGGGGCCTCCCAGCCGTGGGCGCCCACGTGAGCTTCCTCCATTGCAAGCAGGTGGTCAGCAGGGGGCCATACGGATCGAGACCATCCAATGCACCACCGATCACGCGCCGCAGATAACCCTAAATTGTTCAGGCGCCGGAAGGCGAGGCGGCAAGGTGAGGCCTGATCAGAATTGGTGGACCAAAGGCAACAACCCTACCCCGTAGGGAAAGGAGACGAAGAGAGAAGGAACCAACCTTCCACGGGCGCGGGGCGGCGAATGCCTGCGGGGTGGCAGTGGCGGGCGCGGGGCGGCTAATGCCTGTGGGGTGGCAGTGGCGAGCACGGGACAGAGCCGGCGGCGACGGCGGCCTCCGTCGACTCTCGGGGAGGCGCCCGAGCCGGTGGCGAGAGAGCGGTGGCCGCCGAGTCGGGGAGGTGACGGCGGAGGCGGATAGGGGAAGAGGAGGAGGGGGAAGGAATATGACTGATATCAGCGAAGGGGGGGAAAGGGGATGAAGAATGGGTATTTATCAAAAACGTTTCGCGCGTACTTTGTGTATGGGATGTAACATCGCTATGTAGCAAAGAAAAAACAAAAAGATGTTACATCAATAAATGTAGCAAGAAGAAGTCAAACACAACATTTTTTGCGTTGCATGTAGCATTCGTGTGTAGCAAAAATTTCAGATGAGTAAAATTCCCCAATCATATAGTAAATAATGATGTAGCAATTTAAAAAAGGTCATGTAGCAAAAACCAACAACATATCCAACACATCCTAATTTAGTTGTGACAATAGCAAAACGTGAAAATGTACACTGAAATCAGTGTAGCAATTTGTCACTCCTTACACAACAAAAACGAGTCGCACATGTAGCAACACACAAATTGCATGCAACACCAACAAAATAACACAAACTGACCTCTCAGTTTGTGAATCACTCGGGATTGAAAGTCCATGGCCATGGCGGAGCTTGAGGCGGCATAACCATGGTGGCACGAGGCGCGCTGACTCGGCGCGGGATGGAGGCGGCACAACCATGGGTAGTAAAGAGACGTGCTGGACTCGACATTAGTGGATCAATGCATTGGTGTGCAGAGCTTGGAGCGGCACGGCCATGGCGGCAGGAAGCACGCTGGGCTTGAGCAACGGCAGGGGCAGCGGCGAGCTGGTGGTGGGGCAGCGGCAATCGCGGGGAAAAGAAACGGCGGCGCGCCCCCGGCGCGGTTGAGCGCCATTGCCATGGCGCGGCATGAAGCTCGCTGGCGCTGGAGCAGCGACAGGGCAGCAACAAGTCGGTGGTGGAGCAGCTGCGCCTGCTGCGAGCGGAGGCGGTCGCGGGGAAGAGGAGCGGCGGCCCTAGGCGCGGAGGAGCAGTGGCCGGCTACCGGCGCGGATGAGCAGACGCACTGATTGGGGAAGATGCGCCCCGAGCGGATAAGGCGTGAGGTCGTGAGGAGACATGCGCGAGGTGTGCCAGATGGTTGACTCAATCCATCGCGTGCTGGACCCGACTGTAGATACAGCCGGGTGATGTAAAACGTTTTCCTTTTCTTTTTTGACGGTTGCAAGTTCGCAGGGGAGAGGAAGAAGAAAGTGTGGGATTATTGATGCTCAGGGTCCGTAGGTGTCTGTTGATCAAGAATTTGACGTGCCAGTTGCCACGGGCACTCATTAAAAACTCCGGCTCCATTTGACCATTTGTGTGGAAAGAAACCTCTGTTTTTCTATATTATGGAAAGAAAACCAAATGTTGTTGCAGATACAGCTGGGCGTGGCAAGATGTATGTTTGCGGGTGCTGTACATTTGTGTGGAATCGTGTGACGGAATTACTACTTCACAAAAGATTGGGTGATTTTGCTATTTTCCGTTCGCGGTATTTGAACTTTGGATTTGGAAAAAGTTAGAAAATTATTATGACTCGAATTACAACCTTCCTAAAAATAACAGCCAATCAGATTTTCTTGTATGTCGTGTGGGCACGAGGTGGTCTTTGGCGTTGGCTGGTGGCAAGTTGGGCATCATTAGGTGTTAAGTCGTACTAGTGGAGCTAAGCGGGCCATGCCGCGTCCGTGGAGTGAATAAGATATATTTTTAGTAATGTGCAAATTTAGTAAGTATTTAAGATTGAAGATTAGTGAAATTCAGAGAAGGTCGCATTTGAAAGTTATTTATATTCCAAAATTGTTAAAGTGGGAAGCATTGAGTTATATCAGTATTGTAGACATTTGGAGTATGCGAATTTGAATTTTAAGTATGTGACACAAATTATTAGCATTTTTTTTACAAGACTACATATAGAAAGGTTTCCGTGTTTTAGATATTGTTCTAAAGAAGACGTGCATTAGGATATTCTTTCTAGCATGAGGTACCATTACCAAGAATTAGGTTGCGAGCATTTGTTAAATTTATTTTGTAATTTGAGGGAATGAATTTATAATTTATTCAAATATTAACATTATGAAAATATTCAAATATGTTTCCATTAGGACTGAAGTAATTAATATATATTTTTTATCATTTTGATATATTTTTCGTATTTTTCTGATGAATAAGTAGGAAGATATTAAATATTTAATATTACTCATTTTCTGCTTTTTTCCAGGAAAAATGGAGACGCTGACAGGCTGGCCCCACCGCGACATCATGATTAGCATGAGGTACCATTACCAAGAATTAGGTTGAGTGGTTAAAACTCAGCTAGGAGTAGTCAAGAGAATCCCATGGTACAAAGTAAAAAATTACAGTTCTAGAAGATATATGACGGCCATGAATGGATATAATGAATTGGTAGACAAACACATCTTCTAATCATTTATACCATAAGAACACGCTAAGCCATCAAGAAACATATATCTTTGGTGGTGTACTGCATTTTGACATTCCACATGTACCAAAATCACCACGATTCCAAATTAAAGCAAGGAGAACATGCATGGTTAATGAATCTTTATGACCTTAAGGCATGTCAAATTATACAATACATTTTTGCAGTATGGTCTTGAGATCTAAGCATAACAAATAAAAACAGAGAAGCTATCGGAATAATAAATAAATAATTCAATATCACTGAAACCAATAGCACACAGTGGTAGCAGGAGTTATAAAGAACTTATAATTTCAATGCCATCTAAGAATAACTTAACAATTCCATAGAGCAGAAGTCTCGTGGAAAACAAATAGATTAAGCACTGTTTTGCAGCAACTGTTCCACAATAACCAGGAAGAGAACCGAAATTGGCTGCCACACAGGTAAGATAGCTGGAGTGAAAATGTGAGATATAGAGCGTACACCTTTCTCTGAAACCAAAGGATTGCAGGTGCAGGGAGGTCGAGACTCCCTCGTCCATCATGAATGCAATGGACATGCATACTAAGGAATGCAACAACATCTAGGATGGGTACTGGATGACTCATTTGCTGCTCCGAACAGTGAAGTTGTTTGTTGAAGGCTAATCATATTCAATTCGTTAGTTGAAGACAATCATCTCCAGAAGCAAACGTATCCATGTGAAGATAGGCCTCCACACCTGCAGCATGCGCACAACCAAGGACACATATGAACAGGCAGAACAAACCTTCAGCTTCTCCTCGAAGACAAGACAGAGAAAAATAAACTTCATCGCTCACCGATTGGAAGCAACCTGAGCTGGGCTGACAGTAGGCATGCTCAGAACTGCAATAACCGAAAGCAAAATATATGGACGTCCGTGTAAGCAGAGACGAAGACATACACCTAAAAACGACAGGTTCAAAGTGAAGGCCAACCTTACAGAGTCGGATATGAAGCAATAGACATACACCTAAAAAACGACAGGTTCAAAGTGAAGGACAACCTCACGGAGTCGGATATGTCTGGATGTAATGATTGCGTGTCGATCCCAGAAGGACAAACCGGATGGGCCGCCGGGACATTTGTGATAAGAAATATAGCCTAGATCGGAAAATAAAATGAACAGGGAAAAAGCACAGTGAAAATTTAGAAGCCTGAAGAAGACCAGCATGAAAACCTACAGCAGCCAATTTGGTGCTTCTCTTGACGGATTCGCGACGGCCACAAAGTAGTTCAGCCGGCGCCAGCAACCAGCAATCTAGCACCTGCATGCACATAAGATAAGAATGTCTCGACCTTTACGAAAATAGAAAAAATGACGGACGAATGAATGAACCAAAAGAAATAAGAGAGAACAGAAACCAGAAGAAGAGGAAGCAACATCATATATTAGATGGAGCGAAGTCACTATGCCCTGCTAAGAGAACATAAGAAGAATCATCAATTGCAATAAGGCGACGCGCACGGGAAGCGACGAATGGATTCCTTCTTTGAAATCATGAATATACCAAAATATATTATAATGCAATTATAGTTTTCAGTGGATGAACTACAGTTCTAAGATGGATACCTATATGTATGATACATTTATCCTTTGTTCAACAGAATAACATGGTTCGTGCTCCTGACATCTAGATTCTATCATAGCACCTAACTGATTTCCACACGCAGAGTGCTGCAAACACATTGGGTTAAGAATCATTCACAACTTTACTGATCATTACCAAATACCTACATAGTTAAGGGCTGATGAATATGCTAAATCCTTGACATGAAAAAAGATGATCTAAATCTTGTAGACTAAGGTAGTACAAACTATGGAAATATTAAAGGTAATTAGGCCTACACTTGTTGGAGTTAACAGGTTTCAAAATATGTTAATGACAGCCTGAATCCAACTTCAGAAATGTTGTGTTTCTTAATTTTGTGTGATACATACACTGCTCATTCCAATCAAGCGAATGCTAATGAATCAATTGTGATTAATACCATGGTCGAAACACAACAGGATTAATCACAATTGATTCATTAGCACACATTTAATTTTACAAATGGAAATGGTAAGAGTCCAGTTTTTCTAAATGAAAGCATTAGGAAAAATGTTTAGTTCTCTTCACGTGAATGTATATCTATTCTACCATTTGAGAATCGGAGAGTTCAGGTTGCAGATACTATGCAAGGGAATTACACACTCAAAAGAAAACAAAGATGGGAGTTTGACTTAAAAAAAATCCCTTTACGGATAAAGTCCAAAGCTGCAAGCAAGCAGAGTCACGTGATGTTATGCATGAACGTGCAAATTTGTAGTAGGTGAGCTCTTCGCCAGGCACAGAAAGAAGAAAAAACAGGAACATTAGATTTAGACAAACCACACGCACAAGGAGAGGAGACGGAGCATCGGTCAGCGGGCGAACCTTGTCCAGAAGGCCGGCGAGCTGATCGCCAGCGTCGTCGCCGGCGGCTCCCATGGCGAGTGGCCGATTTGGCGCGGATTTGGAGGGCTGGCCGATCCGGGAAAGATTGAAGGAGGCGCGGTGGGAAATCTGGGAAGGAAAAAGGTTCTGCACCTCGGCGACCTGGAGCCAATCATCGCGGCTGCCCCCTTCATCTTCGCGTCCACCTGCGTTACATCAACAAATCGACCGTCAGCCATGTACTCGAGCAAGATCTGGAGAAGGTCGAGCCGATCTGTGGCTGGAGGTAGCAGGAGAGATCGAGGCGGCGACTACGACGTCAGGTGATGGCGGCGCAGCGTGTGTCCCTGCCTGCTCGGGGAGGTGCGTAGGGGCGGCGTGCGGCAGCGGCGATTTGGAGGTCGCACGGGAGAGAGAAAGGGTGGAGGGGGATTTCTGCGGGAGTTTGTACAAAAAAGTTTGAGATAACTGCACCAATTCTTTCCCGCGCTTTCAGTTTAGTCCTAATTCTTTGAAATTGCACGTCTAGGTCATAATTCTTTCGAAATTGTGTCACGTGAGGTCCTAAACTGGTCTGACCGCCGTTGACTGGTGCCACGTCAGCTGGTGGGAGGTTGGCGGGAGATTTCCCGCGGCTGGATTTTTGGGATTTATGCAAATGATGAACCCTTATAAAAAGGTGGCTTCTAATTTCCTCACCTCTAGTTCATTTCCCCACCTCGTTTCTCTCTCTCGTCGCCCGATCCATCGCCATGAGCGGCTCTGCGAGCTCGACAGCTGTGAAGCGTGCGAGGAGGAAGACGGAGTCTCCTTCCCGGTCTCTCCCGCCGCATCCATCTGCAGGAGCACATCCGGTACATCCGCCGGCGACGCTGCCATTGGTGCCATGTCCATGCTGGCGATTCCACAAGATCATTTGACGCATGTTGCAATCAAGTGCCAATCCAGGTCGTGTCTACTACAAATGTCCAAATCATAGTGTAAGTCGTAATTTCCTGGGTGTTATTTGAATTCAGTTTTCAACTGTGTTTCTTATTTTTGTTGATTTTTTGCACAAATTTCACCCAACCTCGGCTATAGCATCTCCAGGTCGCCGCAGCTTCGGCCCCTTGGCCTCGATCTCCACCCTGGCGTGCTCCATCCTTGCGCCGTCAGCCGCCAATTGATCTCCTCCGGTCATCACCGGAGCAGCACCTCCGCCGCCAACTCGCCTCGTCGCGGGAGGATATGATAGCAGAGGACGGGATCGAGATATGAGACCAAATGGAGCACAAGGGGGTATCCGCAAATTTCTACCTCTGTCCGTTGAGCCTACGGGCCCCACCAGCCGACGTGGCACGAGTCAACGGTGGTCAGACCAGTTTAGGACCTCGCGTGACACAATTTCGAAAGAATTAGGACCTAGACGTGCAATTTTAAAGAATTAGGACGTGTGGGAAAAGAATTAGGACCAGAGGTGCAGTTATCTCAAAAAGTTTCTTAAGTTGTGCGCATTTGTGAAAAGGTCCTTTGCAGCGTTAATGTGTGGGCTGCGGGGCTTTGCGATGGTTTAGCAAGCGCTTTTATACAAAACAGTCACGGTGACCGGGGGAAGGGCTGCGACCAGAGGGTGACCAGGCGACGTGGCGGCCTCCTATTGGTTAAAAATAGGAAATGAACACTAACCGGGTTGGAGGGGCAGACGTGTCCTAATCTGGACCGTCCGTCGGACGCTGAGCGGGGGCGAATCTTGCGGCCTATTATATATCTCGTGAGGCGTCGTACGTCGTGGCTTTTTTGTGTTTTAGTCCCTCCAAAAGTGAGAAATTAACCTGCAGTCCAAACTAAAGTTACATGTTATGCACTTTGACCCCTGCTACCGATTCGACTGACGCGGCCGATCCCTTCCAGCTCCAACCTGACCTACCACCGCCGCCCTGTCGCCGCCTACCTCCCCCTCCGCCATCACAATGGCCACCCGCGCCGCTCCCACGCCCGCTGTCCGCTGACCTCACGTTGTTCCGCTCGCCGTGCTCCCTTACTTAGTTCGAAATTAAGTCTCAATATCTAATACTCTTCTCCCGCACGAGCTCCCCGATGCGATCTGGTTCAACTCTCGATCTCTAGCCCGACGGCGAGACGAATCCGGAGACGGTGGCGCTGGTAAGCTTTCCCTACTCCCCTCGGCCTCATGCATGCAACCCCTCCTTCCGCCCTTCTTCAATCCCTCTCCTCTGTGGGGTCCTTTCTCCCCTTGTTGCCCCGCCCGAACCCTACATATCCGGCGGCAGCAGGGGGCATGATGGTGGTTTGGTGGCATGGAAGCGGCAGGAGCCCACGCTGAAGGAAGGAGGCATTGCCCTGTTCAACGTTGTGCATTCTCTAGGCCGTTTGCCATTGGAATCGCTTAGTGGAAGTCTTGGCTTAGAGGATCTTGAGTATAGAAGAACCTTTGGTTCCGTCGTCTGCCCACTCCGCGCGCATCCGGCGCCCGGCGCCTCCTCCCACCTGCCGCAAGATTCGACCGTCGCGGATCTCGGCGGTAAGCACCTACCACCCGACTTTCAGATTCCTCCACCGCAGCATCTCGGACGCATGGTGCGGCTCAAGGCATGGACACCTAGGTCAGGGCATAGGTTCCCATGATCTGGGCATGGATGCCCGAATCCGTCCTTTCGCTTGATCTTCGTTTTTTCCTGCCTTTTTTCTCGGATCAAGTTTTGCTTAAGTCTAGGGCGAATCTGTGTATTCTCCTGATGGTTTTTGGTTGATTCGGTGGAGTCCTAGGGTCTGATGGAACAAAAATAAATTTACCAATGCAGTTGAGGTAGCCGCGTGATCCATCCATGGCGTTCTTCCAAGGCCTAGCCAGGTCTCGGGGATGTGATCCCGTGTAGTGAGCTAATCCATCCCCTGGAGCCACTATTTGCGTTATGGTGCTACTAGAAGAGATACAACAAATGTTTCTGTCAATTCCTCACATGTGCATGCTATCTCAATGTACTTACCTTCAGAATCAATTTCGTCCCATGTCCAGATTACTTACCTTCCGTACAATTTTGTAGCAAACAACTTGATATTTAGAATAATCAAATTAGTTGATTGATTCATTAAGCTGATTAATTTCTCTCTTTAAGACTCCATGTACTAACTATTACTGTATAATGCATGATAGAAGATATGTTGTCGGATAATTATTACTTGCAATTTTAAAATCTTAAGGCAACTGAATTTTTCTTACACCATAGCTTCATGAAACTATTGTTGGCTCGAGGTGTAATCTTATATAAAAACTTATAGCACAATTTCCTCATTGGGCTGTACAAAGACCTATGATCCTCATGGATATCATAACTTCATGAAACTGTTGTTCGCTCGAATGCTCGATATCAATGTGTTATTTGCTGCTCTTGTTATCGTGGTGGTGTGATGACATTTGTTTTTAGCTATGATGCGCCCCTGCAATCTGCTCGGGCGTCTAGATAATTTTTTGCTCAGGTTGACGAAGCTTCAGGATTGAACACTATGTTTGGCACACCTATAAGTGTTTGGTGGCAATGAACAGGGGTATGTCCAAGGGATGTGGCTGCAGGGTGCTAACCATCAGTAGCTTGCCTTGGTGATTCTTTTGTGAGAGAATGGGATGTAAGATATGAAGGGGTTACGGTGTAGAAAACAATAATTTTCTACCGTACGAAACCCTAACTAGCCAGAATCTATCTATCTAGTACATGCGATAACGGTGGCGGAACGGGTTACATTACCTCCATGTAGACCGATAGCGGGGATTACGCTCCCGCACAAGCGTTGACGATGAATTCGTACGTAGCCGACCTCGAGGTCGCGGAGAACTTGCCGCGATGTCGGAGTCGATGACACCGGGGTGTCGATAATGATCTGCGTCGACGGGCGTCGGGCGGAAGAAGGCAGAGCGCCAGCACCAGGGCTGGTGCGCCAGCAGCAGGGGGGGAAGGCGCGGCGGCTGCAGGGGGCGAGACGACGTCGCCCAAGCTCCTCAAAAGAGATGCCTCCGAGCACTCACAAACATACGGAGCTTAGCGACAACTCCCGGTCATTCAGATCCAGCTGAAATCGCAGGAGTAGATCTTATCTGGAATCCCGCAGAGCAACGGCGCTCTGCGGTATGGCTTAGGTGGAGAGAGACCCCCTTCCTCAGCTCGGCGCGGCTCCAACTTGGGAACCACGAGATCGAGAGAGAAATCGGGAATTAATTGGATTTTCCTTTGAATTAAATCAATTAATATGCCTTGGTATATAAAGGGGGAAGGGGGTGTGCAAACCCCTTGGCTCCCCCATGTGGGACTAAAGGATGAGGGGGGTTGGTGCGCCCCCACCATGGGCCGGCCGAACCCCCCATGGGGCCCACCCCCCTTGTGGGGTGCGGCTCCCCCCTCTTGGGCCCTCTTAGGGCCCATGTAGGTGGGAGCCCCCTTTTTCCTTTATTTAATTAATATTGAATTTATATAAAAATCCCATTAATTCATAATTAATATATTTATATATAATTCAATATCCCATGACTCCGAAACTATTTCGGAACCACCCGAACAACTTTCGGACATTCCCGGAACCATTCCATACCTCCTCGGAACTCCTTCCGGACCACCGGAACTCTTTCCTGATCATTTCTCTCTCTCCAACAAACTCCTATAATATTCCAGAACCTATCTCCTAGCGTCGCTAAGACCTTAAGTTTGTTACGCTACGGTTCGAGAACACTCCAGACATGGTCGAGACACTCCGCTCACCAATGATCGTCAGGGATACCTGGAAATATATGACGACCCCTGTGCATTCTACGAATATCGTCGTTTAACCATAAATATGATATTCATTCCCTTTGTCTCTGCGATACTACCTTGTCCGAGATATGATCGTAGACACACCGATGTCTTTGTTGTATCTCGTTACCGACGAAGGTTATTAACTCGTCTGTGATATTACATCTCCATGACCTAGTCATAAGCTGCGCAGCTATATAGATGCAACATCACCGAGTGGGCCCAGAGTATCTTTCCATTACAAGAATGAACAAATCCCGCTCTTGATCCTTACGTCTCGATGCTCTTTCGGAATACCCAAGATGGACACCGTTATTGTCATGCTATATAAGACACAACGTTTGATGCTCTCAAAGCATCCCTGCGAAGCATTAATAAGTACGGTCTCACGGTCTAAGGAATAAGCTATCATACTCTTATCTATTGCAAATGACAAACATCGTAATACGATCTTATTGCAATACTTTGCGTATGTCCACCACCTTATTCAACTAACAAGATGACCCCATTGTCAACCGACGTCATTGTCCTTGATCGGGAATCTCGATCAACTGTTGCCCAATGGACTAGCTCATATAGAGGCTTGCTAGGGACATGGTTGTCTATGTATCACACGTGTATTAATAATTCCGATTAATAAAGTTATAGCATAATACACAAACCTATTATAAACTTATGAGATAATGCAATAAATACTACTTATTTATTTTCCTCTAGGGCATATCTCTTTCAGTCTCCCACTTGCACTAGAGTACAAATAAACTAGCTGCATTTTACTTTATCGGAATCCCTTATCAAATAAGAATCATTTGATAATGCTTGCTTGTGGAAAAGTGTTACTGCACAATCCATGATTGTACATGCTTTTGCGATTCACTGACATCAACTTGCTTGATATCACCATGTTGTCCAACAACATATATGTAAATACCGTAACTAAGTGAGACTCTTGTTTCCCAGCGCTTACTCTGATTATACTAACCAGATAACTGCCCTGGAAAAACGCACTCAGTCTTATAGAGCCCCTTGTAACAATTACAAACTCGCGATATCTACATACATTCACACCAATGTAGAAAACTTGACATTCAAATGTCAATCCCTTAACTAACGCACTTCTACTTCCAGTAAATTCCAAATTTGCTTTCATAACTGCTCTTATTCCAAGAACATCGGTTATATTTCATCGAGCAGATAATATGGTTTCTGTATGATGTCTAATATTACATAATAGACCCATATGTCATACAACCATTACTTTCATGCATCATTACTCTTAATGATCAATTGGATTCCAAAGGACCATCCTTTTGATTCTATTCTGACTCCTCAGATATAATCCAAAACAACTCGACTAACTATTTAAAATTCCCGTTCTATTTCAAAATAGATACTGACTTTTAAATAGTTTCACAACTTCATCCTATTCTATTGGTACAGTTTCACAATGTGTTAACTACACAAAATGAATTCGACTCCCACTCAAATTATGTCTCCACATATTTGACAACACGAGCTCCCACTCAAAACGTGTCATCCACATATTAGAGTTCCTGAGCTCCCACTCAAAAATATGTTCTTCACATATTTCACCTGAGTGAACTAACTATGACTCACACTTAAAACGACATTTTGGTTAAACCAAAATCATTGATCTACTATCAATTCGAATTTGATACAAACTACAGTGTTACATTAATACAAATCCCTCAGACTTCAAGCATGTTTACATAAATGTAGTCAACAAATTTGATCTTGTACAAGACACATTTCTTGACAAGACATGCTACCGCGTCTTTCTTATAGTCACATTTCTTATATAACACCTTATATGACGATTAAACAATCTTATTCCTCTAATAAGAATTGCAGCAACAATTACTCTCTTAATCCTTTCAAATGCAACTTTGGATTTCCAGGCTCAAAAGCCTTTGTTCGTATTCCGATACTTTCTCAACTTTCTTTGTATTCATAAAGTGCACCTTGATCTGTCAACAAGATCTGTAATACTTAATACAGTGCTGTGACCCGACAGCAATATTAAACATAACAACACTTTATTTAGAAGTTTCTTTCATGAAAATATTATGATTTTTATGAAGAGGATTGCAAGCAGAAAACAATTTTCTAGTCTCCCTCACTCTTAATCACTAAACTTTCATTAGCAGACATATACTCTTTGGAACACCTTCCAACATAAGTCTGACACTTTATTTCAAGCTTCTAATTCCAATCCATAAACCATAATTCCAAAAATCATATTTTCCTCGAAATTATATAGACAAGAAACTAAGTTTTGTTTCTATTTGGTTTTGGAATACACTCTCATCCAATGCGAGCAATCTACAAAGAACCACTCATGTATATTCCGAATTATCACATAATCATATACATGTCGACACTACTGTCGATTCTACGAATTCTCGTTGAGAAAAATATATATTTTCTAAAGTGGACATCGACTATAATGTTTCGAACATATTAGGAGATTTTAAGACTGATTCTGACAGACCGCACTTTATTTAAAATAGAGCATTATTATAATTTCCCACATATCACTATATATGACATTATAATTTTGTGAAGCAAATTTCCACAAGTCTTTTGTGTTGAAACCATAATTCAAAAATATTGTCCTTTGATCGAATTTTGTGAACACAATATTCACTAATCTTTCTTCTGAAAAACCCCATTTGATATATTATCAAATTAATCTCAGACTCCATAATTTATCGGGCAAATACTCCTATTCACCAAAGTCATGGAGGAATTCGGATCAAGTAGTAAACATCATTAATTAATCATTAAAAATGACACTCAATTAATTCCCGCCAGCATTGCAGCTTCAATACTTGATTTCAAACTTAATCAACTAAGCACTTGAAATACTTAAATGGATCAAGACACTCATTACTTCTTTCATTGCTTTTATGACTAAACTCGACGGTGTTTGTTCTAGTAATAGAACTCTTATTCATAGGACACGCTATTTTATCATTTCTACAATTATGAACACTTATCATACAATCAATGTAACTGAGATGTGGAATCTATATTCATAAGATAAAACAACTGACTTGTTCCATAACATAAAACAACTGAACTTGTCTTATTACATGAATAACTTTGTCTTGCAACAATCAAGACACACACACTCGCTCACTATTACAAAAGATCGTATCAAAAACTATTAATGATAACTATGATAACTTGAGGACGTGAACACCAAAATGCCATCAACTCCTTGACTACCAGCTTCAGCGCCAGGTCACATCAAACTGCACCGCATATATGTGATAATCAGGACCTGTTTCACAAACAGAACAAGTATCAAATACTTCATCATATACCAAGGGCGAATTCATAATTCTGCATATATCAAATATATACCTGTAGCATCGAAGATCTCTCCTTCGATGGAATCAACCTTCAGAGACTGGAACTCACGTACGAACTTGTACAAGTTCATATCGTCGGCTTTCAAAATGTACTTGCGCACATGCTTCTCATATGTAGGAGGTAGATATATCAGGACAGTCCGAATGGCACAAGAATCTGCCATCCAGTAATCGAAGACCATCGTCAGCTGGAAGTAGATGTTATACAATCTCTTCAAATGTGTCTTCAGACAGGTATGCTCCTCCATGTGAATGGTCTGGAACATTCTAAGCTGCTTGAATTGCTCACGCTTTAATTCATCTCCGAAGTGAGTCTTTATCGCATCCATCATGACGCTTGGCTCCTTGCGTCGAAACATCTCTTTCAACTCGGGTGCCAGGCATACGGTCATGGTGATCTCCACTTCAATGAATATGTCTCGACGCCTACGGAAATCATCTTCCTCCTCCTCGCTAGCAGAATCTCCTGGTCCTCCTCCTAACGGTTCATCGAGAACATATAGAATGTTGTTGTGTTCGAGAATGTTTCTAAAACCCCTGTACCATCTGATGAAGTTGGACCCGTCGGCTTCTAATGTAGCATCCGGGCTCTTGAGGAAGTAACCGAAGTATAGTTGCGTAGTCTACAGATGTGATCGCAAAAGAGGTAAGGTTAAGTTTATAATATGTAGGTGAGTTTTAGTTCTATAATCTCATTATCAAAAACACACCACACCAAGATTATTATCCCTAAAAATAATAATGGCGATGACACGACCCCCATCCACTACACCACCCCCGATCATCACGGCCGGCAGCACAGCTTCAAAGGTGGACATAAAATGTCGATCATAACAACTCTATGACTCGTGCTCGATCTTTCGATCTTCCCGTGTTCCGAGGCCATACCTCTGAGTATGCTAGGCTCGCCAATCAAACCTCGAAGACCCTGCGCGTGCAACATGGCTTACACCCACTGTATGCGAACGACGAGATGTGTGACACCCGATCATCACGGCCTGCCTCATAACGTAGAACTTTCTTGGTGGTGCGCAACGAGGGAGAACACAATTTTGGTATTTGTTAGGGATCATCCTATTTATGATGTTACCGTTGTATATCTAGCATATAAGCAATCAATAGGATGCACACACAACAACACACAATAATGATGCAATGAAGTGCGATGTGACATGGTCGATGCGCCTGGACCTTCATGGCGCCATGTGCCTGGCCCCCGGCGCCCCGGCATGGCTCCGAGTCTACAGAGCTCTCCATTGCCTTCGACAGTACGAGTAATATCAAAACTTACCGTAACCATGTCACATAAAATAACGCCTCTGCAAAACAAAGTTAGACGCCTCTAGCTTTATTTAGTTTTGCAAATTTTACGTGGCATATAGGCTTATTCGTAAGAGAATCGCTTCCCTACCTACGAACTTTGTACCACAACGTCGATCGTATAATTGCATGTTTAAGCATCCCTTTCGGGCCCTCCATTGAAAATGCTTTGCCGACTAGAGAGAGAGAAACAGACACCCGCCAGCCACAGATACGGAGCAAGCCGTATGTAAGTAGTGGAACCAGTCTCGCGTAAGCGTACGCGTAAAGTCGGTCCGGGCCGCTTCATCAACTCAATACCGAAGGCATCGCAAGTGCACGCTAGAGGGTAGCAAATATAAGAAAGACGCCCTCATTCAACATGAGTTCTAACCGTACCAGCAGTACTACGCATAGATCGGCTCTGATACCAGTTGGCCAGGTCCTCTAAAAAGAAAAGAACGAGTGGAGGGCACTAGTAGCCTTATCACGTTAGGTACCCCGCGAGGCTGGCGAAGTCGGCACAAGAAGTAGGCGGTTCGATCTAAGCACGGGAGCAGAAAAGTCTCTCTGCTCTGTTGAGCCTTGTTGCCATTTCTTTTTTTTTAAGTTAAGATCAGAGCGTAATCTTCCATTCGGGAAGACCCTTTTCGCAAACCTATCCCCCCTCCTCTAGTCAGCATTCAAAAAGCAAATAATATCAAGTTTTCTCTTTTTCCTAAGAGTTTAAGCCCGAATCTGACCGTTTTCCACATCGAGCCTGAAGGGGTTACGGTGTAGAAAACAATAATCTTCTAGCGTACGAAACCCTAACTAGTCAGGATCTATCTATCTAGTACATGCGATAACGGTGGCGGAACGGGTTACATTACCTCCATGTAGACCGATAGCGGGGATTACGCTCCCGCACAAGCGTTGACGATGAAGTCGTACGTAGCCGACCTCGAGGTCACGGAGAACTTGCCGCGATGTCGGAGTCGATGACGCCGGGGTGTCGATGATGATCTGCGTCGACGGGCGTCGGGCGGAAGAAGGCAGAGCGCCAGCACCAGGGCTGGTGCGCCAGCAGCAGGGGGGAAGGCGCGGCGGCTGCAGGGGGCGAGACGACGTCGCCCAAGCTCCTCAAAAGAGATGCCTCCGAGCACTCACAAACATACGGAGCTTAGCGACAACTCCCGGTCATTCAGATCCAGCTGAAATCGCAGGAGTAGATCTTATCTGGAATCCCGCAGAGCAACGGCGCTCTGCGGTATGGCTTAGGTGGAGAGAGACCCCCTTCCTCAGCTCGGCGCGGCTCCAACTTGGGAACCACGAGATCGAGAGAGAAATCGGGAATTAATTGGATTTTCCTTTGAATTAAATCAATTAATATGCCTTGGTATATAAAGGGGGAAGGGGGTGTGCAAACCCCTTGGCTCCCCCATGTGGGACTAAAAGATGAGGGGGGTTGGTGCGCCCCCACCATGGGCCGGCCGAACCCCCCATGGGGCCCACCCCCCTTGTGGGGTGCGGCTCCCCCCTCTTGGGCCCTCTTAGGGCCCATGTAGGTGGGAGCCCCCTTTTTCCTTTATTTAATTAATATTAAATTTATATAAAAATCCCATTAATTCATAATTAATATATTTATATATAATTCAATATCCCATGACTCCGAAACTATTTCGGAACCACCCGAACAACTTTCGGACATTCCCGGAACCATTCCATACCTCCTCGGAACTCCTTCCGGACCACCGGAACTCTTTCCGGATCATTTCTCTCTCTCCAACAAACTCCTATAATATTCCAGAACCTATCTCCTAGCGTCGCTAAGACCTTAAGTTTGTTACGCTACGGTTCGAGAACACTCCAGACATGGTCGAGACACTCCGCTCACCAATGATCGTCAGGGATACCTGGAAATATATGACGACCCCTGTGCATTCTACGAATATCGTCGTTGAACCATAAATATGATATTCATTCCCTTTGTCTCTGCGATACTACCTTGTCCGAGATATGATCGTAGACACACCGATGTCTTTGTTGTATCTCGTTACCGACGAAGGTTATTAACTCGTCTGTGATATTACATCTCCATGACCTAGTCATAAGCTGCGCAGCTATATAGATGCAACATCACCGAGTGGGCCCAGAGTATCTTTCCATTACAAGAATGAACAAATCCCGCTCTTGATCCTTACGTCTCGATGCTCTTTCGGAATACCCAAGATGGACACCGTTATTTTCATGCTATATAAGACACAACGTTTGATGCTCTCAAAGCATCCCTACGAAGCATTAATAAGTACGGTCTCACGGTCTAAGAAATAAGCTATCATACTCTTATCTATTGCAAATGACAAACATCGTAATACGATCTTATTGCAATACTTTGCGTATGTCCACCACCTTATTCAACTAACAAGATGACCCCATTGTCAACCGACGTCATTGTCCTTGATCGGGAATCTCGATCAACTGTTGCCCAATGGACTAGCTCATATAGAGGCTTGCTAGGGACCTGGTTGTCTATGTATCACACGTGTATTAATAATTCCGATTAATACAGTTATAGCATAATACACAAACCTATTATAAACTTATGAGATAATGCAATAAATACTACTTATTTATTTGCCTCTAGGGCAAATCTCCTTCAAGATACTGTCTACAGATTGTATCAATGCAAGGGTGATATAGTTTTTTCAGCTAGCTGGTTGTCCATGTTTTTTTAAGGTAGGTGGACTTGCTTAATCGTTAATCTTGTGTATTTTATTGAGTGTTGGGAAACGTCATTAGATCTTTTGCTTAGACCATGCCATATTGTTACATTTTAGCTCTCTGAATTATAAATGTGATACTTTGTTGCGCCACTTCCCTTTGTTTGAAAGTTGGTTTTTGTTTAGTCAAGTGAAATATATCCTACAAGTTACAATGGCATATTCTTCTTCCTCTTTTTTCAATTTCAGTAGAAATAATTTATCCTCTCAGATCTTGCTACAAATAAATAGAGTACACTCTCTAAAGGTACTCCCTTCATTCTGTATAAAGTGTCAGAAGAAATGTACGCTGAACACCCGACTTCGTAGTAGTCAACAATTTATTCAGATCATTAGGAGTACTTAAAATTTTACTACTCGCTGGAACTGAAGTATACAAAGGTAATATTTAAATAATTTTCAGTGAGCCAGAGGGAGGATGAATATGTAAATTTTAAGGGAATCAAACCTATCTAAAAGCAAAATATAAATTTTCGACCAATCAATTGCACCCGTAGCATCGCACGGGCATTTTGCTAGTGCCTATTATTATATATTAGAAGTGGATGTGGTGCGGCATGGCCACACCCGTGTACGAAAAAAGTTAAGACGGTGGCGTAGATGGTTTGAATAATATAGGTTCGAACATTACTGTAAATTAGTGAAGTTTGCGTTAAAAATTTGTTTAATTCGTAGTATTTTTTTGTGGATAGATCGATTTGTGGATTCGAATCTGTGGTAATTTGGGAAAAATTGTAACTTTTGTGGTTAGCATGAAAAGGTATGGAATCGATGTAATTATTAGCTTCCTTTTGCATATTTTTTGTATTATTGTTGGAATGGACACCGAAAGATGCCAGTCCTTTGAATTTTTTTGTTTGTACAGATTATTTTTTATGTCGTGTGAAAAGGATTGTAAATGTGTCTGGTGGAAAGACATATTTTTTCTTTAAATTTTGGTATTTTTTGTATTTTTCTGAACTGGAAATCAGAAAATATGATTTTTCTTTTGTTTCTCCTTTTTCTGATATTGCCTTCGCTGACAGGTGGGATCCACCCGTCGGCCACACCATGCTACATCAGCGGGCGGCGGACCGGCCGGCGGGGCAGAGCTCGCGCAACGCGCAGACGCTCGCGCGCAGGCTGGAGATGCCGCGCATCCTCCGGAGAAGAAGGAGGCGAACCGGATGGGCCACGGAACGGACCATTTGGTCGCCGGAATCAACGCCGGCGAGCGTTTCCGTGGCGACGGTCGCAGGAAATGGCGGCGGCGAACTACGGCCGTCCCCCGGCGATTCTGGGCTCCCGGGAATAATTCCTCCAGTGAAGTGGTAGGGGGCGTAGCGGCGGAGGCGCTCCTTTCCTCCGTTTGGACCGGGGAGTCGCGGAACGGCGGCGCGACACGGCGGCGGCAGCGTCCCTGGAGCTGCAGAGGAGAGGAGGAGGACGAAGGGGGGAAATGTGGGGGTCGTTTTGCAAACGTCTTTCAGTTTTCCAGATTTTGTGGACATGTCCTTCCCTGTGTTGAGTTGTGGATCGCGGGGCACTGAACCCTTTGTGCAGATGCTTTTCTGCAAAAACGCCAGGGAGGGCCGGTGTGAGCCGTTGGATCGATAACGTGCGGATGGGATACACTAGGAGGGGGCACGTGTCAGCTCCTGATTGGTCTAAAATCGATGAACAGTGCCTCCTTCGCTAGAAATACAGGGATCTTGCGGTCCTTTATATATAGTAGGATAGGTATAGGTATATAGGTATCGGTATAGGTACTACAATTAGGTATTATATATATATATATATATTAATACGGATTTGCTGCCTACGGTGATAGCTGCGCATGCCTTTTTAACCTTTAGATGTTGTCATGTGATTCGTGCTACCGTTTGCTGTTGTTGACGTCCGTTTGTCCGTTTACATGCAGTGCCTTGTGGACCTGTCCCTTCGCTTTCGAAAAAGAAACAACTTTTGGTGCCGACGACGAAAAAAATAACGATATGGTTTTGAGTCGTTCCCTTGCATCGGTAATAAGAAAGAATTTTTGTTGCCCTCGACAAAAAAAGACAACTAAATGATGCACCGTACTCGGCTGAAAAAACCGGCAACTTTTTCGTTCGACTAGATCAATCAAATGATTTTCATCCACATCAAAAACAATCAAATGATTTTCTTCTCTTCTGAATACAAACGTGATTTGTTTTCTTCAACTTTCAGTAGAAGCAAACTGATTTAGAGTGAGAGAGAGGTGGATCTGTCTGGATAATTTTTTGTTTTCAACTCGGTTTCCTCCCATTCTGGATCCCCGTGCTAGCAACATGTTTGTTTGATCACTGAGACGTGATTTGTTTCTTCAAAAATCATGAACTCAATGTCACGAAAAAAAAATTATGAACTCTTCTTAACGTGGACGTAATGTATTTTATTTAAAAGCAAACTGGATCTGGATCATGAACATATCGGAAGGGACAAGAGACATGAATCAAAGCAGATATATAAAAATAAATCAGCCGATGTGAAGAACGAATCTCCAGGGGAGCCCAAATCTAGCTCCTCTTGTCACGCCGAGACAACATGCAGTAGGTCCGGTTGATTCCCCAGCCCGCACGCCCCAGCCACCGGCGTCCCTTGCGCGTGGTGGCTGGTACGGTGGTACCTGAACGACGCCGTCAACGACGCCACAAAACCACGATCGGAGCAGGCGCAGTCGAACTTGTGAGTGGACGGCGGCAAGGGGATGCAGGCATTGACCAGATTGGAAGAAAACAATGGAAAACGAACGGCGAAACAAAAAATCGGATCGAAAAAAGGAACTGCAGATCGAAAAAAACAACGTCCAAATCGGAAGAAAGAACCAGATCCGAAAAAAGCAAATCCCAATCGGAAGAAAAACACGGACGACCTCGTGCCTCCGCTACGACTTCTTTTTCCTCTTCGCATCCGCCTCCTGGACGGTCGGAACGGCCGCGTCGTCTTCTCGCATGCGGTCCAGCAGTGCGGCTCTGCCGGTGACGGGGACCGAGCACCAGAGAGAGAGGTCGGCGCCAGATTCCGCCCCAGCTTCTCCTTCCTGCCTTCGG
Organism: Poa annua; assembly: GCA_026929855.1. NCBI lineage: Eukaryota > Viridiplantae > Streptophyta > Magnoliopsida > Poales > Poaceae > Poa > Poa annua. Next base: position 62,422,889 of record CM049429.1, on the reverse strand, counting down.
TAGACGGCGAGGCGCCTCTACCCCAAATCCCGACGGCTTGAGGTACGGCCATCACCAGCTCCGCATGCGTCCCGGCCATCTCCAGCTCCGTGCACCTCTTGGCCGAGCAGCTACAACCCTAGCTGCCGGTGGGGATCCACATCATGGTCGGAGGCAGAGGGGATCCTCGAAGATCGCGGCCACGGATGAATCGGACATGAAGGACCCCCGAGGGCAGCCAGAAGGGAAGATGGGGCGAAGCGGCCGAGGCGGGGATGGGTCTGCGTGCGGTGGTCGATGGATTTATTTACTTTTTGCCACGGGTACCGTGTCCACCGTGCTTTTCGACCGGGCACGGGTCCTTTTTCGTAGCAAACCGGGTTGGGGGAGCGGAAAGAAAGTGGCTGACAGCGTTAAGTCAATCTACGTTCCAAAATGCCCTATAGATTGATCCAATGGCTAGATAGGGGTGTATATATATATATATATATATATATATATATATATATATATATATATGACATATTCATACTAGACCCGGGTGTAACTATACCCACGTGTGTTTCACACATGTATGGAGTATCTATCGTACCGGGAGGTATGTAACATGTAGTATGGCGTATATAATGCTATTTTAATACTATGTATACTTCTTTTTAGGTAGTATGTAAAAAAATTCTACATACTTCTCTTTTATATGCATATATGAAGGTATTTTGAGTATATAGTGTAAAATATTAGCACAATTACAATTTTTTCATGAAATTTGTTTTGGTGTATCTTAGATATAGTATATGAACATACTCAAATCGATAAAGTATGCTTTCTACTTCCGTAAGGTGGTATATATATATATATATATATATATATATAGGACGCAGCTTTTGTATGTTGCATAACTAGAGAGGTTGCTATCGGCACCGTCCAATTCTTTGAGATTGGTGCCAAATTTTTTGAGCAGTTCCTTTTTGGTGGGTCTTTGGAAAGAGAAAATTCAAAAGAAAAATGGGTGGGCAACACATTTCGTACCTAGTCTTGACTAAAATGGCAACTTGGCCCGTGGTCCCTTTGCTCATCACGTAGCGTAGAAATAGGATGTGCATACCACCTTTTCAATTCTCAGACTAACCAGCTATCTTCTTTCGCCCGTTAGTAGAGCCTTGTTACCTTTCTATGTATACGGTGTGGTGAACGGGAGATCAAAACTTTTACTTTTATTGGGAGACTGCTTCTGTCACACTTAATCTTTTATTGGGATACATGAAGTTGTCGTGCCATTTACATATTTATACGGGCAAAGAGTGCCTCACGATAATCTAAACGGAGCCCAAACAATCCCATGAGGAAAAATAAAACCAATCAAGCTCTGAGAAAAATCTCCTTGCATTTCTTGATTTTTGACTAATCAAGTAGTCAGAGCAAAACAATCCCATGAAGTTCAGAAAATTGCAGCTCGGTGGTTCAGAAGATATACGGTGCCTACTCAAAACCAATAGCCAGCACGGACGGAGCCCAGGGACAAATCTTCCACTTGATTCGCAAAAACATGGGCAGAGCCAGCACGAACGGATCGATCGGATTCCTTGGCGTTGACCCTGCATGCCTCGAGCACGGGACAAACACGGGAGGCTGCAGCTGTGCTGCGCTCGAGCACGGGAGGGACGCGGGGAGGCGAGGATCCAGTGCCGGCCGTCGGGCTCGCTGTCCAGCCGGTGCCCGCAAGCAGCAGCTCCGTCGCCCGGGCCCAGGGGCGCGGTGGCCGCCGGTACTGCCGCACGTAGCCGGAGATGCGGGCAAGGGAAGCCAGCCGTCGCCTGGCCCGCTGGAGGAGGGAGGCGAGGTAGAGGTCGGGTGCGGCGGAACTCGCTGGAGATGGTGGCGGGCAGAGGCCATGGCGGGCGCGATGAGGACGAGATCCGGTTCCTCCGTGCTAGCCTCCGGGGCCCGTGCCTTCGAGCCTCCGGTGCCTCCCTGTATGCTTCCGGAGCTTGAAGAAAGCATATAGCGGGAGGCCGACCTCGGCCTACCCTGGCTCCATGGCGCTGCAGCTTCGTCCATCGGTGCCGCTGCGACGGGCGGCTCGAGCACAGGCGGCGGGGCAGGGGAAGGTCGCGACCGGAAGAGGACGTCGACGGGACCCTGACGCCGGCCATCATCGCTCGCATGCTCGCCATCCGGTGCCTACGCCTCCTCCAACCGGTACCTACTGCGAGCACGTCGGGGAGAGGCAGGGCGGCAGCACGGAGGGCCTGTCGCGGCGGTGTGTCCTCCTCCCAGCTATCCTCCCGCCGGATAGCGGGAGCGTGGAGCTCGTGGGCTTGGGCGCGGCAGCACAGCGTGCGCACGTCGCGCCTGGCGCGGGCCGGCGCCACATCCTCGTCGTCGTCATGCCCGGAGCGGTGCGTGTGGCGGCCGCGGCGCGGGGATCTCTTGGCGCGCTTCTTCTCCGTGGACGTGGTGGCGATTGCCAGGCCGCGGAGGCTTGCTCGGGGTGGGCGCGGGGATCCAGGAAGCTGGGGGAGAGGAGCTCGGGCGGCGGCCAGCGTCGGAGGAGAGGAGCTCCCGTAGCTTATCCACCGGTGTCGCCGCATCTGCGAACGAGAGAGAGAGGTCGTGGGGTTGGGTGCGGGGGTCACGGGAAAAAGATAAGGATAGAGGGTGGGGTTGGGTTGGTTTGGGTCACGGGAGGGAATCGTGGCTCGTGGGCTTAAACAAAACTGGCAGGGCTAGATGCAGTGCTAGGGACCTATGTCTCCCAAGGAGGAAATAACATGGTGATTCTAGAAGAAAAAAGAATAGGTAAATTTGGCACCACATGTTAGCACAGATCTTGAAGCATGTGCACGGCACCGATTAGCACCTCGGGAGTGTTGCAACATATCTCTGTTTTTATATATATAGAGGTTAAATGCTTTCTACTTCCGGGTGTAACTACACCCACGTCTCATATACCACCTTATGGAAGTATTTGTGATACTTTATCGGTTTGATTATGTTCATATACTATATCTAAGATATCCTAAAATAAGTTTCATGAAAAAATTGCAATTGTCCTAATATTTTACACTATATACTCAAAATACCATCATATATGCATATAAAAGAGAAGTATGTAGATTTTTTTACATACTGCCTAAAAAGAAGTATCTATAGTACTAAAATAACATTATATACTCCATACTACATGTTACATACCTCCCGGTATGATAGATACTCCATTCATGTGTGAAACACACACACATATATATATAGGACATATTCATACTACACCCGGGTGTAGCTACACCCATGTGTGTTTTGAAGGAGATACGCCCTAGAGGCAAATAAATAAGTAGTATTTCTTGCATTATATCAAAAGTTTATAATAGGTTTGTGTATTATGCTATAACTGTATTAATCGGAATTATTAATACACGTGTGATACATAGACAACCAGGTCCCTAGCAAGCCTCTATATGAGCTAGTCCATTGGGCAACAGTTGATCGAGATTCCCGATCAAGGACAATGACGTCGGTTGACAATGGGGTCATCTTGTTAGTTGAATAAGATGATGGACATACGCAAAGTATTACAATAAGATCGTATTACGATGTTTGTCATTTGCAATAGATAAGAATATGATAGCTTATTCCTTAGACCGTGAGACCGTACTTATTAATGCTTTGTAGGGGTACTTTGAGAGCATCAAACGTTGTGTCTTATATAGCATGACAATAACGGTGTCCATCTTGGGTATTCCGAAAGAGCATCAAGACGTAAGGATCAAGAGCGGGATTTGTTCATTCTTGTGATGGAAAGATACTCTGGGCCCAATCGGTGATATTGCATCTATATAGCTGCGCAGCTTATGATTAGGTCATGGAGATGTAATATCGCAGACGAGTTGATAACCTTCGTCAGTAACGAGATACAACAAAGACATCGGTGTGTCTACGATCATATCTCGGACAAGGTAGTATCGCAGAGACAAAGGGAATGAATGTCATATTTATGGTTCAACGACGATATTCGTGGAATGCACAGCGGTCGTCATATACTTCCAGGTATCCCTGACGGTCATTGGTGAGCGGAGTGTCTCGACCATGTCTGGAGTGTTCTCGAACCGTAGCGTAACAAACTTAAGGTCTTAGCGACACCAGGAGATAGGTTCTGGAATATTATAGGAATTTGTTGGAGAGAGAGAGAAATGATCCGGAAAGAGTTCCGGTGGTCCGGAAGGAGTTCCGGGGAGGTATGGAATGGTTCCAGGAATGTCCGAAAGTTGTTCGGGTGGTTCCGAAATAGTTTCGAAGTCATGGGATATTGAATTATATATAAATATATTAATTATGAATTAATGAGATTTTATATTAATTTAATATTAATTAAATAAAGGAAAAAGGGGGCTGCCACCTACATGGGCCCTAAGAGGGCCCAAGAAGGGGGAGCCGCACCCCACAAGGAAGGGGAGGCTTGGGCCTCCTAGTCCGAGTTGGACTAGGAGTGGGACAAGCCCAAGGGGGGTTCGGCCGAACCCCCCCCCCCCCTCCCCTCTCCTCCTTTAGTCCCACATGGGGGAGCCAGGGGGTTTGCACACCCCCTTCCCCCTTTATATACCAAGGCATATTAATTGGATTAATTCATTGGAAAATACAATTAATTGTATTGCAGGCCGGCCGAGCAGTTTCTCCGCCCGTTTTGCCCCCTCTCTCCACCTAAGCTATACCGCTGAGCACCGTTGCTCTGCGGGATTCCAGATATGATCTAACCCTGCGTTTTCAGCTGGATCTGAATGACCGGGGGTTGTTGCTAAGCTCCGTATATTTGTGAGTGCTCGGAGTTAACTCTTTTTGAGTAGCCTGGGCGACGTCGTCTCGCCCCTGCAGCCGCCGCGCCCCCCTTCCCTCTGCCACCGGCGCACCACCCCTGGTGCTGGCGCTCTGCCTTCTTCCGCCCGACGCCCGTCGACGCAGATCATCGTCGACACCCCGGCGTCATCGTCTTCGTCATCGCGGCAAGTTCTCCGTGACCTCGAGGTCGGCTACGTACGACTTCATCGTCAACGCTTGTGCGGGAGCGTAATCCCCGCTATCGGTCTACATGGAGGTAATGTAACCCGTTCCGCCACCGTTATCGCATGTACTAGATAGATAGATCCTGGCTAGTTAGGGTTTCGTTCGCTAGAAAATTTATTGTTTTCTGCACCGTAACCCCTTCAGTGGTATCAGAGCCGATCTATGCGTAGTACTGCTGGTACGGTTAGAACTCATGTTGAATGAGGGCGTCTTTCTTATATTTGCTACCCTCTAGCGTGCACTTGCGATGCCTTCGGTATTGAGTTGATGAAGCGGCCCGGACCGACTTTACGCGTACGCTTACGCGAGACTCGTTCCACTACTGACATACGGCTTGCGCCGTATCTGTGGCTGGCGGGTGTCTGTTTCTCTCTCTCTAGTCGGCAAAGCATTTTCAATGGAGGGCCCGAAAGGGATGCTTGAACATGCAATTATACGATCGACGTTGTGGTACAAAGTTCATAGGTAGGGAAGCGATTCTCTTACGAATAAGTCTATATGCCATGTAAAACTTGCAAAACTAAATAAAGCTAGAGGCGTCTAACTTTGTTTTGTAGAGGCGTTATTTTATGTGACATGGTTACGGTAAGTTTTGATATTACTCGTACTGTCGGAGGCAATGGAGGGCTTTGTAGACTCGGAGCCATGCCGGGGCGCCGGGGGCCAGGCACATGGCGCCATGAAGGTCCAGGCGCATCGACCATGTCATATCGCACTTCATTGCATCATTATTGAGTGCTGTTGTGTGTGCATCCTATTGATTGCTTATATGCTAGATATACAACGGTAGCATCATAAATAGGATGATCCCTAACAAATACCAAAATTGTGTTCTCCCTCGTTGCGCACCACCAAGAAAGTTCTACGTTATGAGGCAGGCCGTGATGATCGGGTGTCACACATCTCGTCATTCGCATACAGTGGGTGTAAGCCATGTTGCACGCGCAGGGTCTTCGAGGTTTGATTGGCGAGCCTAGCATATCCAGAAATATGGCCTTGGAACACGGGAAGATCGAAAGATCGAGCACGAGTCACAGAGTTGTTGTGATCGACATGTTATGTCCACCTTTGAAGCTGTGCTGCCGGCCGTGATGATCGGGGGTAGTGTGGTGGATGAGGGTCGTGTACTCGCCATTATTATTTTTAGGGATAATAATCTTGGTGTGGTGTGTTTTGATAATGAGATTATAGAACTAAAACTCACCTATATATTATAAACTTTACCTTACCTCTTTTGCGATCACATCTGGAGACTACGGAACTACGCTTCGGTTACTTCTTCAAGAGCTCGGATTCTACCTTGGAAGCCGACGGGTCCAACTTCATCAGATGGTACAAGGGTTTTTTAAAACATTCTCCAAACACAACAAACATCCTATATGTCCTAGAACATTAGTTAGAAGTTAGACCAGATGATTCTGATAGCAAGGAGGAAGATGATGAGTTCCGTAAGCATCATGACATGTTCATGGAAGTGACGATCGTCATGAGCGTATGCCTAGCACCTGAGTTGAAAGTTGTTTCAACACATGGAGCCATATGTCGTGATTGATGCGATCAGAGGTCACTTCAAAGATGAATTGAGTCTTGAGCAGTTCAGACAGCTTAGAAAGTTCCGGACCATTCACATGGGGAGCATACCTGTCTGGAGACTCAGTTGAAGAAGTTGTGTGACATCTACTTCAGGCTTACGAATATCTACGATTTCTAGATAGCGAACTCCAGTGCAATAGAGATTGTGCTTTACCTCCTAGCTGTGAATAGCATGTGCGTGAACATGCTATAGAGACTTGATGAGCTTCTTCACATTTGTGAACAAGTTCAAATCTCTAAAAGTTGATTCCATCGAAGAAGAGTTCTTCGACGCTACGGGTATGTTTGATATACGAAGATATAAATGTATTCTTCTCATACTTGGTGAAAAGTATTTAGTACTTGTTCTGTTTATGAAACAGTACCTGATTATCACAAGTATGCGGCAAAGGGTGACGTGACAGTGCACAAGTGATGGCAAGTTCATGGCCAGTAGTGCTCACGCCCTCGAGATATCATATTAGTTATCATCAATAGTTTTTGATAAGACATTTTGTAATAGTGAGAGTGTGATCTAGTTTGGTGTCTTGAATGTTGCAAGACATAATTATTCATATAGAACAAATCAGTTGTTTTATGTTATGAAACAAAGCAGTTGTTTCATGTTATGAGTAATTTGCATCACATCTCAATTACATTATGCGTATGATATACATTTATAATAGCGGGAATGATGAAATTATGTGTCCAAAGAACAAACACCATCGAATTTAGTCATAAAGGCAATGAAAGAAGTAATGGATAATTTTGGTCCATTTAAGTATTTCGAGTGCCAAATTGATTAAGTTTGAAATGCAGTATTAAAGTTGCAATACTAGAGGAAATTGATCGAGAGTCATTTTTAATGATTAATCAATGGTGTTATTGCATGATCCGAATTCTTCCATGATTTTGGTAAATAGGAGTATTTGCCCGATAAATTATGGAGTCTGATATTAATTTGATAATAGATCAAATGGGGTTTTTCAGAAGAAAGATTAATGAATACAAAATTCGATCAAAGGACAATATTTTTGAATTATGGTTTCAACACAAAAGACGTGTGGAAATTTGTTTCACAATATTATAATGTCATATATAGTGATATGTGGGGAATTATAATCATGCTCTATTTTATATAAAAGTGTGGTATGTCAGAATCAGTCTTAGAAACTCCTAATATGTTCGAAACATTATAGTCGATGTCCACTTTAGAAAATAGATGTTTTTCTCAACAAGAATTCGTGAGATCGACAGTAGTGTCGACATGTATATGATTACACGATAATTCGGTATATACATGAATAGTTCTTTGTAGAATACTCGCATTGAATGGGAGTGTGTTCCAAAACCAATTAGAAACAAAGTTCAGTTTGTTGTCTATGTAATTCCGAGAAAAAGATGATTTTTCGAATTAAGGTTTATTGATTGGAATTAGAAGTTCGGAATAAAGTAACAGACCTATGTTGGAAGGTGTTCCAAAAAGTATATGTATGCTAATGAAAGTTTAGTGATTAAGAGTGAGGGAGACTAGAAAATTGTTTTCTGCTTGCAATCCTCTTCATAAAGATCATAATATTTTCATGAAAGAAACTTTTAAATAAAGTGCTGTTATATTGCTGTCAGGTCACATCACTGTATTAAGTATTTCAGATCTTGTTGGCAGATCAAGGTGCGCTTTATGAATACAAAGAAAGTTGAGAAAATATCGGAATACAAACAAAGGCTTTTTGAGTCTGGAAATCCAAAGTTACATTTGAAAGGATTAAGAGAGTAATTGTTGCTGCAATTCTTATTAGAGGAATAAGATAGTTTAATCGTCATATAAAGTGTTATATGAGAAATGTGACTATAAGAAAGACGCGGTAGCATGTCTTGTCAAGAAATGTGTCTTGGACAAGATCAAATTTGTTGACTACATTTGTGTAAACATGCTTGAAGTCTGAGGGATTTGTATTAATGTAATACTGTAGTTTGTATTAAACTCGAATTGATAATAGATCAATGATTTTGGTTTGACCAAAATGTCGATTTAAGTGGGAGTCAATGTTAGTTTACTCAGGTGGAATATGTAAAGAGCATATTTTTGAGTGGGAGCTCAGGAACTCAAATATGTGGATGACACGTTTTTAAGTGGGAGCTCGTGTTGTCAAATATGTGGAGACATAATTCGAGTGGGAGTCGAATTCATCTTGTGTAGTTAACACATTGTGAAACTGTACCAATAGAATAGGATGAAGTTGTGAAACTATTTGAAAGTTAGTGTCTATTTTGAAATAGAACGGGAATTTTAAATAGTTAGTCGAGTTATTTTGGATTATATCTGAGGAGTCAGAATAGAATCAAAAGTATGGTCCTTTGGAATCCAATTGATCATTAAGAGTAATGATGCATGAAAGTAATGGTTGTATGACATGTGGGTCTATTATGTAATATTAGACATCATACGGAAACCATATTATCTGCTCGATTAAATATAACCGATGTTCTTGAAAGAAGAGCAGTTATAAAAGTAAATTTTGAATTTACTGGAAGTAGAAGTGCGTTAGTTAAAGGATTGACATTCGAATGTCAAGTTTTCTACATTGGTGTGAAAGTTTGTAGATATCGCGAGTTTGTAATTGTTACAAGGGGCTCTCTATGGCTGAGTGTGTTTTCAGGGCAGTTATCTGGTTAGTATAATCAGAGTAAGCGCTGGAAAACAGAAGTCTCACTTAGTTACGGTATTTGCATATATGTTGTTGGACAACATGGTGGTATCAAGCAAGTTGATATCAGTGAATCGCAAAAGCATGTACAATCATGGATTGTGCAGATTGTCAGAGTAACACTCTTCCACAAGCAAGCATCATCAAATGATTCTTATTTGATAAGGGATTTTGATAAAGTAAAATGCAGCTAGTTTATTTGTACTCTAGTGCAAGTGGGAGACTGAAGGAGATATGCCCTAGAGGCAAATAAATAAGTAATATTTATTGCATTATCTCATAAGTTTATAATAGGTTTGTGTATTATGCTATAACTGTATTAATCGGAATTATTAATACACGTTTGATACATAGACAACCAGGTCCCTAGCAAGCCTCTATATGAGCTAGTCCATTGGGCAACAGTTGATCGAGATTCCCGATCAAGGACAATGACGTCGGTTGACAATGGGGTCATCTTGTTAGTTGAATAAGGTGATGGACATATGCAAAGTATTGCAATAAGATCGTATTACGATGTTTGTCATTTGCAATAGATAAGAATATGATAGCTTATTCCTTAGACCGTGAGACCGTACTTATTAATGCTTTGTAGGGGTACTTTGAGAGCATCAACCGTTGTGTCTTATATAGCATGACAATAACGGTGTCCATCTTGGGTATTCCGAAAGAGCATCAAGACGTAAGGATCAAGAGCGGGATTTGTTCATTCTTGTGATGGAAAGATACTCTGGGCCCACTCGGCGATATTGCATCTATATAGCTGCGCAGCTTATGACTAGGTCATGGAGATGTAATATCGCAGACGAGTTGATAACCTTCGTCGGTAACGAGATACAACAAAGATATCGGTGTGTCTACGATCATATCTCGGACAAGGTAGTATCGCAGAGACAAAGGGAATGAATGTCATATTTATGGTTCAACGACGATATTCGTGGAATGCACAGGGGTCGTCATATACTTCCAGGTATCCCTGGCGGTCATTGGTGAGCGGAGTATCTCGACCATGTCTGGAGTGTTCTCGATCCGTAGCGTAACAAACTTAAGGTCTTAGCGACACCAGGAGATAGGTTCTGAAATATTATAGGAATTTGTTGGAGAGAGAGAAATGATCCGGAAAGAGTTCCGGTGGTCCGGAAGGAGTTCCGGGGAGGTATGGAATGGTTTCAGGAATGTCCGAAAGTTGTTCGGGTGGTTCCGAAATAGTTTCGGAGTCATGGAATATTGAATTATATTTAAATATATTAATTATGAATTAATGGAATTTTTTTATTAATTTAATATTAATTAAATAAAGAAAAAAGGGGGCTCCCACCTACATGGGCCCTAAGAGGGCCCAAGAAGGGGGAGCCGCACCCCACAATGAACGGGAGGCTTGGGCCTCCTAGTCCGAGTTGGACTAGGAGTGGGACAAGCCCAAGGGGGGTTCGGCCGAACCCCCCCTCCCCTCTCCTCCTTTAGTCCCACATGGGGGAGCCAGGGGGTTTGCACACCCCCTTCCCCCTTTATATAACAAGGCATATTAATTGAATTAATTCATTGGAAAATACAATTAATTATATTGCAGGCCGGCCGAGCAGTTTCTCCGCCCGTTTTGCCCCCTCTCTCCACCTAAGCTATACCGCTGAGCACCGTTGCTCTGCGGGATTCCAGATAAGATCTACCCCTGCGATTTCAGCTGGATCTGAATGACCGGGGGTTGTCGCTAAGCTCCGTATGTTTGTGAGTGCTCGGAGGTAACTCTTTTTGAGTAGCCTGGGCGACGTCGTCTCGCCCCTGCAGCCGTCGCGCCCCCCTCCCCTCTGCCGCCGGCGCACCACCCCTGGTGCTGGCGCTCTGCCCGTCGACGCAGATCATCATCGACACCCCGACGTCATCGTCTTCGTCATCGCGGCAAGTTCTCCGCGACCTCGAGGTCGTCTACGTACGACTTCATCGTCAACGCTTGTGCGGGAGCGTAACCCCGCTATCGGTCTACATGGAGGTAATGTAACCCGTTCCGCCACCGTTATCGCATGTACTAGATAGATAGATCCTGACTAGTTAGGGTTTCGTTCGCTAGAAAATTTATTGTTTTCTGCACCGTAACCCCTTCATGTTTCACACATGTATGGAGTATCTATCATACCGGGAGGTATGTAACATGTAGTATGGAATATATAATGCTATTTTAATACTATAGATACTTCTTTTTAGGTAGTATGTAAAAAAATTCTACATACTTCTCTTTTATATGCATATATGACGATATTTCGAGTATATAGTGTAAAATATTAGTACAGTTGTAATTTTTTTATGAAACTTGTTTCGGCGTATCTTAGATATAGTATATGAACATACTCAAACTGATGAAGTATGACAAATACTTCCACAAGGTGGTGTTTGAGATGTGGGTGTAGTTACACCCAGAAGTAGAAAGCATTTAACCTATATATATATTCAAAATAGTGGGCTGCCTATGATGGTAGCTACGCACCCTGATCCATCCATCAAATCACTCTATAGAGCATTTTTAACCACCGATTCACTTGACGCGTTCCGTCCACATCCCCACCTGATTTATATAAAAAAACACCCGCACCACCTGCACACAACCGCGAACGCTCCCTCAAGAATGAAAAAAAACCCACCATCCCACTCTTCCACCCCGATTCTGCCAAAGTTCCACCAGGACGCCCACATCTACCATCCCCTAATCCCCCGCCTCCCTCACCCACCTCCGGCCTAGCGCCGGGATCGACCTGAGTCGGCGCGAAGGGGTGGTGGTTGTTGCCGTCGCCGGCCTCCCCTTCCGCCAAGCCTCGCGTGCGTCCGTCGGAGAAGAAGATTAGCGGCGGCGGTTGACGCACCGGCGTCGTCGGAAACTGGGGGAGCAGTTGAGGAAAACTGCGACGAGCGTGCCCGCGCCTCTCCTTGCTCCTCACTGGCGTGGCACCCGGTTACTGAAGCACGCTGATGCGAAGCCGTCACGAGCGTTCAGCTCCAGCACGCGGCCGTCACTAGCGTCTAGGAGTTTGTAGGATCTGGTTTTTTATTGCTTTTTTTTTTCTTCGATCTGGTTTTGTTTCTCCGTTTAATGGAACCAGGTTAATAGATGTTGTGTTTTCTGATTCAGATCCGCATCCATGTCTTCTGTTTCCAATGCTCCGATCCAGATCTCATGATTTTTTGAGAGTGAAAAGTTCTGTTAATCATTAGTAATATTTTTCTATCCATATCCCATTTTGAGGTTAATTTTGTTTGCTGACTCAACAGATGGATTAGTCAATTATGTAAATGTTTGGAGCGATCGTGATGAATTTGTGCGTAAATGAATTCTACGATTCTGTAGATCCACGGGAGGATTTTTTGTTGAGAAATCAACGAAGGTTTTCTTAGTCAAAGCAAAGTTCTTTTTCCGACCGAGCATGCAGAGCTTCCTTTTAAATGCTCTAATTAAATCTGAACGAACACCGTTCTATTTTAGTCGAGGATGCAGATCTTGTACCTCTATCTCACTCGATTTTGCTTTTACAAACAAACTATTCGCAACAAAATGGTAAAAAAAAAATCATGGAGACGTGATAATTTGTTTGATTGATCGGTGAGGAAAGAAAATCAAGTTTCATTGATCGAATCGAAGCAAAAGTTGCTAGCATCCGCAGGCCAAATGGAAAACAGTTTCTCAGCCAAGCACGTTGCATTTTTTTGGGGTCGGCGGCAGCAAAAGCTGTTTAAACGGACGTGAACATCAGCAAACGGTAGCACGAATCACAAGACACCATCTAAAGGTGAAAAATGCATGTGCAGCTATCACCCATGGCACCAAATTCACGTTAATATATATATATATATATTTTAGGTAAAATGGTTTCTACCCTCAAAGGTAACTAGCCCATCTCATATACGAACTTACGGAAGTATTTGTCATAATTTATCGGTTTGAGTATGTTCGTATACTATATCTAAGATACCAAAAAACAACTTTAATGAAAAAAATACAAATGACCTAATATTTTACACTATATAATCGAAATATCGTCATATATGCATATAAAAGAGAAGTATGTAGAAGTTTTCTACATACTACTAAAAAAAGTATCTATAGTACTGAAATAACATTATATATTCCATACTACATGATATATTCCTCATGTTATGATAGATACTCCATACATTGTGTGAAACACATGTGGGGTAGTTACCTTCGAGGGTAGTATGAATATGTCCTATTTTACCTATATATATATATATATATTGCACTTTTCTTCACCATCGTGTGAGTGTCTCGTGTCCCACATAGCAGCCGCGGTTTTCTTCTCTTCTAAAGTGGTGAATGATGTAATTCGAAAAAAAAAAGTGGTGAATGATGTGCTAGTTGTTTGTTGTGTGCGAGACTGTATGGTGTGGATCTATTGTACTGGATTATAACCAGTTTTTCACTTAACAAACTAGCCACCTTCTTTCTTCTTTAATAAATGAGATAATCATTAACCTCTTATTTCAAAAAATGAAAAATAGCGGAGACTAGTTGTTGGTGACGCCTTATAGATCTTGACTGGACGGTGTCTTCTCCAACCTACGACATTGCGACAGAGACCGGCCACTAGCGTCGTATCAATATTTGCTCATAGGAGTATTAATGGATGAACAACAAGTCGTTCCTATTACTTCCCGTTACTCCCCACGTCATTCCTATCACTTCCCGTTACTCCGGTAGATAGTGCAAAATTCATCTACAATCCTTAAATTTTTGCAGTGATCTCACTTTATGAACGGATAGTTGTCACCTAATGGAGGTGAATAGGTGCTATTTTAAATTTCAGTTCTTTTTCATTTTAGGCTTGACAAGAAAGATAAATTTACTAGATACTCAACTATGGTGAATTACCCATGTGTCAAAGCAACTAGATAGACAAGTAAGCAAGTAAACACAATAGCAATAAAAGGGTGTAAATAAGTAAAGGAATGAAGCGACGAAACCGAGAGGGAAGCATAGGGAGGCAGAGATGTAAAGGTTGGATTCATCTTCCACTATGCAACAAACTTGAGACACACACCCATAACTTAATTGCGGGTTCCTAGGAGGACCACATGTCTTGTGGGGACCACAAAAGGTCTCAAAGTACACCAACTAGCAACAAAGATCTCCTAAAACCTAGGCACGAAATCATCAAGTGAATGAGGGGGAAAGAGAAAACGCTTCAGCATTGTAGATCGGGAGCTTCTCATTTGGATCTCCAAAGAATACTGTATTTGAGCCGCTGAGTGAGAAGATCTTTAAGAAATTAATTTTGGCAATTAATAGGGAGAGAGAGTGGAGCAGCCAAATACGGTTGGAGGTAGGTGACGAGTATTTATATCTCTCCCCAATACTAGTCGTTGGAGCCCGGAATAACCATATATTCCGGTTCAATCTATCACTAGATATTCCGGCCGATAGCGAAAATTCTGGTAGGAACGTCCGTCCGACCAACTCCAGTACTGCTTCTCTTCCTTTCCTTAGCCGATTTCTTGGATGAGTTGGAGGGGCACCGGATATTCCGGTTGGGGGAAATATCCGACTGACTTCAGCACTCCTTTTCTTCTTTGTGCATGGATTTCATGCCACGGATATCATGCCACGGATATCTCGAATAAAAAAAAAGTGTTTTTCAAAGAGTTAGGAAAAAATGGCTTTGTGCAAAATAGCCTTGTAACATCCCAATATTTTGGAATGCTCAAAAATCACTAAAATTTATAACTTTTGTTTTGATTAAAATAAAAATATTAAAATGCATAAGAAAACTAACTATAAAAGACTTCAACCAATTTTGAAAAAGTCTATTATTTCAAAATTCCCAATGTGTCATTATTTTCAAAAGTTATTTCCAATTAAACATTACATTATCCATTGTATTTCAAAAACCTTCATATGTAATTTGAAAAATGTTTTATAAAGTACAAACCATTTTATTTTAATTAAATAGTTTACATATAAGTAATTGATTTCAACCACTTAGCCTTAGCTATAAATAAATTAAAATAATAATTACAAGTGTTATTTTAAACTATTGAAAACATTGTCTATTTGCCAAAAGATTATTATTCATTTACCTGAGTTCAAAACATAGTTTGGATATTACAAGTCTATAGCATATAACTTTAAAACCTCATAGATTCTATAACTACTTAACAACCCAAATAAACATTTCATTAGCTTAAATGATTTTCATTTATTTTCAAAACATTAAATGACTTTCATGAATATATTTTCTATATAAAAATGAATTAAATCAAAAATATTTTCCAAAGTTGTTATAACGTTTTCAAATGATGTAGCGCCCCATCTTTAAATAAAGATGGAACACCTGTGTTATGTGCTAGTCCCTGGATCACTGCTAGCACCACAGTACAAAATATATAGTATCATTGCATAAGTATCAAATTACTACATCGAGATCCAAAAATAGCCAAGTATGGCTTTATTACAAAGTGCATAGTCATGAAGACTGGCTAAAATATTCAGAGTTCACAACGAAAATAAAAGCAATGGGCCTTCTCTTCTAGCATACGCCACGAGCAGACATGTTGGGTGTAGAATCGAGTCCAAACTTACTCCTCATCAGAATTACCTGCACATTTGAATATGCAGCCCCCGAAGGAGGTCAATACAATGAAGTATTGGCAAGTGACTATGGTGGATAAAATTATGGCAAGTCTAATTCTATATGCATATTTGGCTTAGTGGAATTTGTAGGCTATTTTGCAGAAAGCCAGTTTTCTCCTATCTTTTGTAAAACACTTTTGTATCTCAAAGACTTGGCACCAAGGGATGAAGCCCAGGTGCACCAATAATTCTTTTCTTAGTCAAATTTTACTTTACGAAAACCATGTTGAGATTCTTCCGTCCATCCTGGTCCAGTTGCTCGAAGTTGTCCATCACCGGGGACACGGCTGAGTACTCAGTTTGTCGACTCTGCAGAGGTTGTGCACTTTCACCTTAAGACTCAATTTGTCCGGGATATCCTATACACGCGGAGTGTATTATGGAAAGGAGAGAATTGAGACAAGAACTTTCAGAAGAAGAATGCAACCATACTAGCAAGACCCGTTCCACCTATCAACTCTACATCTGCTTGTCAAGCTGACAGTTTGCACTCTCACAACTTAGTCGTTCTAGACAGAGCCCATTGTCAAAAGGCTGCACGGGAAGCTTCTAAACTTGGAGGGACTTAGTAATCTCTTTGTTCCTGGGTGGCCGTCCACAAGTGCACTTCTGGGTGAAAACCACCATACTCATGGCCCTAAGTAGAATAGAAATTCATCCTAGGCGAAGACAACCACAAGTATAGTCCCAAAAGCCACTCAACATAAACCAAACAACCAATTCCACCCAGAAGTGTATTCAATGTTTTAACACTTAACAATAATTCCATAACATGATAAGTAAACTTCTTTATAGCATAGCTAAGCATCTAATAAAACTTTTGGTGGCTGCAAGAGGAGGGATGGCTACACACTACTAGGATATTTTCAAAGTGTAGACTAACTTAGCATTCTAAGATAGTATCACAATTTCCCTATCATGCATACCACTCAAAATCTACTAATAATGCATATAGAAAACATAGGATAGATGATGAATGTCACTTGCCTTGGTAACAAAGGGAACAAGCACAGCAAGAATAACAATCACAAGGACCTTCCTCCTCTTCACAATCTAGAGACAAATAATAACACTCAATAAACACACAAGCATAACACTTAGAATATCAATACAAACATATGTATGCATGCTTAATATGCAATGAATTTCACAAGACCAATTAATTACTATATTAAGTTCTCTGTTATTCATGCATAAAGATGCAATTATTAATATTTTCATATTTTAATTAATCATTTAATTAATGAGCATATTAGTAGTTTTAAATTATAAAACCAATTTCTTTAAGTCTATTAGAAGAAGTTTCAAATAAAAATCATGTTACACTCTCTGGACAGAGGACATTAATATCTCTCTAAAACAATTGGATTTATTTGGAGAGAAAATTTATTAATTAAGTTATTGATTTAATATCCGAAAGTTAAACAATTTAATTTCGCAATTTAATATGCACTAAAGGATAAACTAATGAAACCATATTAAACTACACGTGGATATAAAATTCATCAAATTTGGATGAACAGATCAAAAGATATGATTTTTACAAGTTTGTGTTATTTTCTGTTTTTAAAACAAATCTCTGTCGAAAATAGAAATTAAAAGCGCCACGCGGTGTGCTGTGATTGGGCGATACCGATTCGCGCGGATCGCGAACGTGGACCGCACGATCTAATTTAAATCTACGCACCCGATCTGTTGGACGAAGCGGTATAAGTGATCTAATCTCGCCCGTCCGATCTCGAACAGACAGCTCGGATCTAAAGGGTGTGCGCGGCCGGCCGGAGCACGCCGGAGATCTCGTGCCCGCGGCGGCGCCATCACCGGAAACGGTGAACCTCGCGTTCTACGGCTAGGGGAGGGGTGAAACTCGTACCACTGGACGCGGGAGACGGCGGCGGACTCGATGGCGTGACGGACGTGGTCGAGGTGGCTCCTCTCTTCCTCTGCGAGTTCGTCGGAGAAGCGCGGCGGACGGCGGCGTCGGTCTTCGATGAATCAGTCGCCCTGGTGCACAAAACCACGCCGGAGTTTGTCCGTTAGACGCGTACGGTGAAGGGGAGGCGCAGAGGGGGCGTGGAGACGAAGCTCGCTCGTTGTACTCACCGGAACGATGCGGTTTGCGGCGGCGGCAATGTCGGCGACGATCTCGCGATTCTGGCGTGTTCCTGTTAGGGTTTTGGACGCGGGAGACGGAGGCGGAGGGGGGGGGGGGGGGGTTTATATAGGGGCGAAGGGGACCGATTTAATCCGCGTTTAAACAACGGATTTGATCCGATTCGTTTTCGAGTTCGGTAGAGCTCGTGTTCTCCACGACGAAGGAGATGACAGGTGGGGCCCTGTCGTCAGCGTCTGCGGGGAGGGAGCCGGGCTGCTGTTGGGCCGAAGCAGCTCGCGCGCGCGATAGAGAAAGGGTTCACGCCGTGGGCTTCGGCCCAGTTGGTCTCTCTCCTTTTTTTTTTATAAAACAATTTTCTGATTTCAAACTTTTAATTCAAATTTGATTTTTAAAACTTATCAAAACATTTCAGAAAAATTCATAAAAATATGTTTTGTAAAGCTAATTAAATTTGTAACTTTTTGATATCATTTTTCTAAATAAATAAAATAATAAAAATACTGATTTGCAAAAGGAGCTCAAATAAACTTCTTTAATGAAAACAATTCTATTTAACATTATAAATACAATTCAATTTACTCCTTATGTGATTTCAATGTCATACTTTTATGATGCATGATGCATGAATGCAAAGTTTTAAATTTTTGAGAAATTTGGGATGTTACAGACTAACCCCCTTAAGAAGAAGCTCGCCCTCGAGCTTCGGAAAGGTCAGCAAATAGGTGTGGGTGGTCTTCTCGGAGGTCATCCTCTCGTTCCCAGGTGGCTTCGTCTTCGGTATGATGATTCCACTGGACCTTGCAAAACTTGATGGTTTTGGTACGGGTGACTCTTTCTGCTGTTTGTAATATCTTGATGGGCTTCTCTTCGTATGTCAGATCACTCTCCAATTGTACCTCCTCGAGGGGTACTGTATCCTTTAAGGGAACTCCCATCATCTCGGGATGACATTTCTTTAACTGACTGACATGAAACACATTATGAACAGCAGACAGTACTTCAGGTAGTTCTAACTCATAGGCCACTTCACCTTTGCGAGAAAGAATTTTGAATGGTCCAATGAATCGAGGTGCTAACTTTCCTTTGATTCCAAATCTTTTCACACCTCGAAGTGGTGACACCCTTAGATAGGTTCTATCTCCCACTTTATAAGTGACTTCTCTACGCTTGGAATCTGCGTAGCTTTTCTGGCATGATTGTGCTATTTTCAATCTGTCCTTAATCAGCCTGACTTTCTCTTCAGCATCCTGTATTATATCTGGCCCAAAGAAACTCCGTTCTCCTACACCACTCCACAACAGTGGGGTTGTGCATTTCTTTCCATATAAGGCTTCAAACGGTGCCATCTCAATACTGGCTTGGTAACTATTGTTGTAGGAGAACTCAGCGTATGGCAAATTATCATCCCAACTAGATCCATAGTCGAGCGCACAAGCTCTTAACATATCTTCTAAAATCTGGTTTACTCTTTCAGTCTGACCATCTGTTTGCGGGTGGAAAGCCGTACTGAATTCCAATCTGGTTCCCAAAGATTCGTGCAACTGCTTCCAAAAATGAGAAGTGAACTGGGTCCCTCTATCAGACACAATACTCTTAGGAACGCCGTGAAGGCACACAATTCTCTTCATGTAAATATCAGCTAGCTTAGCACTAGTATAAGTGGTCTTCACGGGTATGAAGTGAGCTATTTTGGTTAGACGACAAACAATAACCCAAATAGAATCATAACCCGATCTGGTCCTTGGTAATCCAGTGATGAAGTCCATCCCAATGGAATCCCACTTCCAATCCGGTACTTTCAAAGGTTGTAAGAGTCCTGCTGGTTTCTGATGTTCTGCCTTTACTCGACTACATACATCACACTTAGCGATGTATTCTGCTATCTCCTTCTTCAGGTTATTCCACCAAAATCTCTCTTTCACATCCATATACATCTTGGTATTTCCCGGATGAATTGAATAAGGTGTTTCATGAGCTTCCTGCAGAATTACCTTCCTAATATCAGGGTCATTGGCCACACATACACGTTTTTCAAACCACAAAATTCCCTGCTCATCCTCATGAAATCCTGTAGCTTTTCCAGCTCTTAAATTGACTTTGATCTCTTCTATTTCCTTGTCTCCTTTCTGAGCTTCACGTATCTTGTCCATCAAAGTGGGTTGTACAACTAATGAGGTTACAAACCCTTCAGGTACTACTTCCAATCTGAGGTCCTTGAATGCCTTGCATAACTCCTCGGGTAATTCTCCTGCTGTAAGGCCATTCACATACACCTTACGACTCAGAGCATCTGCTACCCCATTAGCTTTTCCCGGATGGTATTGAAGGCTCAGATCATAATCTTTAATAAGTTCCAGCCATCTCCTTTGTCTCATATTCAATTCCTTTTGTGTGAATATGTACTTCAAACTTTTGTGGTCCGTGAATACCTCACATCTTTTTCCCATCAGGTAGGGTCTCCAAGTTTTCAGAGCATGCACTACTGATGCTAACTCGAGATCATGAGTTGGATAATTTGCTTCATGTTTCTTGAGTTGTCTAGAGGCATAAGATGCCACTCTGCCTTCCTGCATCAGTACACTTCCTAAACCTTGACGTGAAGCATCACAGTATACTTGGAATTCCTTCTCCAAATCAGGTAAGCATAGAACTGGGGCTGAAACCAGACGTTTCTTCAACTCCTGAAAACTGGCTTCGCATGCCTCTGTCCACTCAAATTTCTTCTCCTTCTTTAATAATTCCGTCAAGGCCTTGGCAATCTTGGAGAAGTTTTCAATGAATCGTCGGTAGTATCCGGCTAGACCCAGAAAACTTCGTAATTCACCAACATTCTTCGGCGGTTCCCAATTTGTTACAGCTGAAACTTTTTCAGGATCCACTGCTATACCTTCCTTGGGCACCACATGGCCTAAAAATCCGACTTGTTCTAACCAAAACTCACACTTGCTGTACTTGGCATACAACTTATGTTCACGTAGTCTCTGCAATACCTGACGCAAGTGCTCTTCATGTTCTTGGTGACTCTTGGAATAGATTAAAATATCATCTATGAACACGACCACAAACTTATCCAGAAAATCCATGAACACTTTATTCATCATATTCATGAAATAAGCTGGTGCATTGGTTAATCCAAAAGGCATTACTGTGTACTCATAAGAGCCATATCTCGTAACAAATGCAGTTTTGGGTATATCCATTTCTCTAACTTTCATTTGGAGGTATCCCGATCGAAGATTGATCTTTGAGAAAACACAAGCACCTTCCAGTTGATCAAATAGTTCATTTATCTTGGGTAACGGGTACTTGTTTTTGATAGTTTGCTCGTTTATATCTCTATAATCCGTGACTAGCCTCTGGGTTTGATCCTTCTTCTTAACAAATAAGACTGGTGCTCCCCATGGCGATGAACTTGGACGTATGAATCCTTTCTGGATGTGTTCCTCTAATTGCTTCTTGAGCTCTTTCAATTCATCGACGGCCATAGGATAAGGTCTTTTAGCTATTGGCCCTGTTCCCGGCTTCAATTCGATGAGAAACTCTACATCTCTATCAGGTGGCATTCCCGATAGTTCCTCCGGAAAAACATCTGGGTATTCCTTGACGATAAGCACATCACCAAGGCTAACCCCCTTAAGAGAATTTAGCCTAACCTTCTTAAGTTCGAAAGTTGATCGGAACTTAATCTTCCTTTTCTCCGGGGTGGTGAGAGTGATTGCTCTATTTGCACAATCTATGATTCCTTCAAAACGAGTCATCCAATCCATTCCGATGATAACATCCAATCCTTGGGTCTCTAGGATGACTAAGTCTGTTGGGAAGGTGTGTTTTCCAATTTGCAAGTCTAACTGACTACACCCGGAATTTACTAGCATCTCTCCTGCAGGTGAACTTACCCTAATAGGTTTTCCTAGACTTTCCTCAGCTAACCCATGTTTGTTAACAAAAGCTCTTGATATGAATGAATGAGATGCTCCAGTATCAAATAAAACTAATGCTGGAAAGGAGTTGAGCAAGAACGTACCAATCACAGCATCAGGTTCATCATGAACTTCTTCCACGTTGATGTGGTTCACTTGTCCCTTCTGGAAAGGATTGGGCTTGGAATTTTCATCAGCTTTCCTCTCTGGGCATTCAGTTGCATAATGTCCTGTCTTCTTGCACTTGAAGCAGGTCACATTAGACAAGTCTTTCTTCCCTTCATATTTAGGACGATGATTACCATTCCCATGATTATGGCCATGATGATGGTTTCCCCTGGATCCACCATTATTTCCATTGTATCCCCCATTGCTTCCTTTGTTCCCTCCATTGTGGTTATGGCTATGATGTTTTTGGCCACTACCAGTGTTGGAGTGATTCCAGGGTTTATGGCTACTAACTTCAGAGGTGTGTTTCTTATATGTCCCTTCAGAATGCACCTTACTTGCACTGAGCTTCCTCTTCCTATTCTCTTCCTTTCTTATGTTGTTGTCCAGGGTGATAGCTTGATCCAGCAGAGCTTGATAGTTTGGAGTATAGGCCACAGACAAAGGTATCTTCAGTTCTCCCCTAAGTCCATTGAGGAACTTTTCCTTCCTTTTTGCATCAGTATCAATGTCCTCTGGTGCATACCTTGATAGCATACAGAAGTCATCCATATACTCCTTCAGAGTTCTACCACCTTGCCTCAAGCTGCGAAATTCATCTTTCTTCAGGTTCATTATACCTGAGGAGATGTGAGCATTCCGGAAGCCTTCCTTGAACGCATCCCAAGTCATGCCATCCAAGGGATGAGTCACTTGAAAATTTTCCCACCACAATGCTGCGGGTCCTTCCAACAGGTGTGCAGTGAACCTCACTTTTTCTGCCTCAGAACATTCACAAGTTACTAAGTCCTTGTTGACTGAACGGAGCCAGTCATCCGTCACTATTGGTTCAGTAGCAGAGGAGAACTTATTATGCCTAAGCCTTAGGAATCTAGCAAGTCTGTCCACTGGGGGTGGGGGTGGAGGTGGCGGATTGTTGTTGTTGTTGTTGTTGTTGTTGTTGTTGTTGTTGGTTGCTGCAATGAACTGAGTCATCATATTCATCAACTGAGCTTGAGCGGCCATCAGTTGTTGCATGGCGTCGTCGTTGCTAGTATCACGACGAGGAGGCATCTGTAGGGTTTTTCAGCATAGATGAGTGAAAGATAGACAGAACTAAGAGAAGAAAAATCCTACCCATGCACAAAGCAACCAAGTCACACAACAACACTCATAAACAACTTACTAAGAAAAGTCTACTTAGCAACAAAACAAATATTCTAAGTTGGTTTAATAAAACAACAAAGTCTGCAAACCAAACAATTCTATCATTGTCACACCACAAGTTGGAGATCAATGTTTTTAAAAAGAACGACGAACTAAACGAGGGAGAACATGGTGGTCCAACTACTAAGTCTAAACTTCGTCCATGACGTCTCCTTCATCTTCTTCGACTTCATCGATGATGATGCCTTCCTTTGTAAGAATCTCCTTGTAGTCGTTCACCTCCTTCTCCAAGGCCTCGTTCTTCTCCTGTAATATTGTCTTCTCACGGTGCAGAGTCTCGATTGCTTCCTTCTCCAGGACTTCAATCTTCTCTTTTAGCATTCTCTTCTCACGGCGTAGAGTCTCGATCAAATCTCGATCAGCTTCGAACTCAACGTCGTTGCTCTGGATTTCATCCTTCAAGGTCCTGATCTCCTTGTTCTTGTCTCTAACTCTCTTTTCTTGGCTTTGAAACTTCTTCTCTTGAGCTCGGAACTTCTCCTCTTGAGTGTTGGCCACCTCTTCTTGGGCTTCAATCTTCTTTTGCGTCTCCTTGACTTGTGCCATTATTTCATCATTCTTCAACAGCTCATTGCGTCTATCTTCTTCTAGTTGCCAGAGGTGAAGTTCTAAGTCTTGGAGATATGGGTACAAAGGTTCTGGTTTGTTTTTGTCTTCCTCGCTAACACGGAAAGGAATCCCATGTTTGTCACGTTGGCCAAGGTGAGCAAAGTAGTGGTCTTTTAACTCTTCTTGGTATTGCAAGCAAAGGCGTCCTATTAGCTCCTGCGTGACGAGATTCAGCCCTTTCTCCAAGGAGTCACTAATTGACTTGTACTGGATGTCTTCGGTCTTGGGTTCAGTCTGGCGCCCTTGTTGGTAAAGGCGAATTCCCCATACGCCTTCTTTGTTGAAGTGCTTCAGCTGGCTTGCCTTGATGATGGGTGTTGGAAGTGCCAACAGTTCTACCAACTCTAGAAGATATCTTCCAAAGCACATGTCCTTGAAGTCCTTCGCGGTTTGATACGTGAAGAATGACATTCTTAAGTGATAAAGGTAGAGTTTATTAGACAAGGCAAAGGTAAGATAAACAAATTGTGGTGTACTTAGGTACGTAGGGAAAAGAAGTTTTTTTTTTTTTAACAGGTGATCAACACTATTATCAACTCTTTTGTAAGTCGGATATTCACTATAGTGAGAGAGACAGACACCCGGCCAGCCACTTATAATTGTGGAACATGTCTCATGTACGCGGACATGTAAGGTTAGTCCCGGGCCGCTTCATCCCACTATGCCGTTAGGATCCAACATACTTCAAAGATGGTAATATTATGATCAAAAGGCAGGCTTAACCAATCCTAAGGGCTCGAACCTACAGGCAACACAACCTGGCTCTGATACCATTTTGTAGCGCCCCATCTTTAAATAAAGATGGAACACCCGTGTTATGTGCTAGTCCCTGGATCACTGCTAGCACCACAGTACAAAATATATAGTATCATTGCATAAGTATCAAATTACTACATCGAGATCCAAAAATAGCCAAGTATGGCTTTATTACAAAGTGCATAGTCATGAAGACTGGCTAAAATATTCAGAGTTCACAACGAAAATAAAAGCAATGGGCCTTCTCTTCTAGCATACGCCACGAGCAGACATGTTGGGTGTAGAATCGAGTCCAAACTTACTCCTCATCAGAATTACCTGCACATTTGAATATGCAGCCCCCGAAGGAGGTCAATACAATGAAGTATTGGCAAGTGACTATGGTGGATAAAATTATGGCAAGTCTAATTCTATATGCATATTTGGCTTAGTGGAATTTGTAGGCTATTTTGCAGAAAGCCAGTTTTCTCCTATCTTTTGTAAAACACTTTTGTATCTCAAAGACTTGGCACCAAGGGATGAAGCCCAGGTGCACCAATAATTCTTTCCTTAGTCAAATTTTACTTTACGAAAACCATGTTGAGATTCTTCCGTCCATCCTGGTCCAGTTGCTCGAAGTTGTCCATCACCGGGGACACGGCTGAGTACTCAGTTTGTCGACTCTGCAGAGGTTGTGCACTTTCACCTTAAGACTCAATTTGTCCGGGATATCCTATACACGCGGAGTGTATTATGGAAAGGAGAGAATTGAGACAAGAACTTTCAGAAGAAGAATGCAACCATACTAGCAAGACCCGTTCCACCTATCAACTCTACATCTGCTTGTCAAGCTGACAGGTTGCACTCTCACAACTTAGTCGTTCTAGACAGAGCCCATTGTCAAAAGGCTGCACGGGAAGCTTCTAAACTTGGAGGGACTTAGTAATCTCTTTGTTCCTGGGTGGCCGTCCACAAGTGCACTTCTGGGTGAAAACCACCATACTCATGGCCCTAAGTAGAATAGAAATTCATCCTAGGCGAAGACAACCACAAGCATAGTCCCAAAAGCCACTCAACATAAACCAAACAACCAATTCCACCTAGAAGTGTATTCAATGTTTTAACACTTAACAATAATTCCATAACATGATAAGTAAACTTCTTTATAGCATAGCTAAGCATCTAATAAAACTTTTGGTGGCTGCAAGGGGAGGGATGGCTACACACTACTAGGGTATTTTCAAAGTGTAGACTAACTTAGCATTCTAAGATAGTATCACAATTTCCCTATCATGCATACCACTCAAAATCTACTAATAATGCATATAGAAAACATAGGATAGATGATGAATGTCACTTGCCTTGGTAACAAAGGGAACAAGCACAGCAAGAATAACAATCACAAGGACCTTCCTCCTCTTCACAATCTAGAGACAAATAATAACACTCAATAAACACACAAGCATAACACTTAGAATATCAATACAAACATATGTATGCATGCTTAATATGCAATGAATTTCACAAGACCAATTAATTACTATATTAAGTTCTCTGTTATTCATGCATAAAGATGCAATTATCAATATTTTCATATTTTAATTAATCATTTAATTAATGAGCATATTAGTAGTTTTAAATTATAAAACCAATTTCTTTAAGTCTATTAGAAGAAGTTTCAAATAAAAATCATGTTACACTCTCTGGACAGAGGACATTAATATCTCTCTAAAACAATTGGATTTATTTGGAGAGAAAATTTATTAATTAAGTTATTGATTTAATATCCGAAAGTTAAACAATTTAATTTCGCAATTTAATATGCACTAAAGGATAAACTAATGAAACCATATTAAACTACACGAGCAGAGCTACACGTGGATATAAAATTCATCAAATTTGGATGAACAGATCAAAAGATATGATTTTTACAAGTTTGTGTTATTTTCTGTTTTTAAAACAAATCTCTGTCGAAAATAGAAATTAAAAGCGCCACGCGGCGTGCTGTGATTGGGCGATACCGATTCGCGCGGATCGCGAACGTGGACCGCACGATCTAATTTAAATCTACGCACCCGATCTGTTGGACGAAGCGGTATAAGTGATCTAATCTCGCCCGTCCGATCTCGAACGGACAGCTCAGATCTAAAGGGTGTGCGCGGCCGGCCGGAGCACGCCGGAGATCTCGTGCCCGCGGCGGCGCCATCACCGGAAACGGTGAACCTCGCGTTCTACGGCTAGGGGAGGGGTGAAACTCGTACCACTGGACGCGGGAGACGGCGGCGGACTCGATGGCGTGACGGACGTGGTCGAGGTGGCTCCTCTCTTCCTCTGCGAGTTCGTCGAAGAAGCGCGGCGGACGGCGGCGTCGGTCTTTGATGAATCAGTCGCCCTGGTGCACAAAACCACGCCGGAGTTTGTCCGTTAGACGCGTACGGTGAAGGGGAGGCGCAGAGGGGCGTGGAGACGAAGCTCGCGCGTTGTACTCACCGGAACGATGCGGTTTGCGGCGGCGGCAATGTCGGCGACGATCTCGCGATTCTGGCGTGTTCCTGTTAGGGTTTTGGACGCGGGAGACGGAGGCGGAGGGGGGGGGGGTTTATATAGGGGCGAAGGGGACCGATTTAATCCGCGTTTAAACAACGGATTTGATCCGATTCGTTTTCGAGTTCGGTAGAGTTCGGTAGAGCTCGTGTTCTCCACGACGAAGGAGATGACAGGTGGGGCCCTGTCGTCAGCGTCTGCGGGGAGGGAGCCGGGCTGCTGTTGGGCCGAAATTGCTCTAAATTCGTACGCCATTAAATATGAACGTTTTTGGTCGAAATTAATGTCCGATTGATTGCGGGCAAATTACTGCACCAAATCAAGCACCGTCGGATTCTATATAAAGCCCTTGACCTCCTCCTCCATTCTCCCCCAAAAGCCCTCTCCAATACGCCATTAGGCCGATGAATTTGCTCGTCGGAGTTCTTCACATCCACGGACGATTTCATTGATTCCGGCGAGGTGAGGCGACCTCCGAGTACCGAGACCACCTCCATTCCGTCCGCCTTGCCCGTGCGCACCCCCTCGACCCATCCTCGCCTCTCCTCCATGACCAAAACGCTCGGGGCAAGCACGCCGAAGCTCGCCGACGCCCGACGCACTCCGGCCGCTCCTTCGCGCCGCACCGAGGCGCGCCGCTCAACGTCGAAGCCACCATCCTCTCCGTCGCGACGCGCCGCATACGGGGAACCCCTCTACACGTCCGGAGAACCACGGGAACGTCGTCTCCGACCTCCACCCGACGTCGGCGCCGCCGTCTCCGTCAACTCCGGTGAACCGCGCCGCCACCTCCAGACCATCTCGCCGTAAGCCCTTAGATCTTGATCCAGCGGTGTAGATTAGATGACTTGTTTGATACAATAGCATCGCGCGACGCGACTGTTGTGTTAGCTATTTTCCATTTTCGTTTTTCTGACTAGACATAACTTCCAAAATTCATATTAAATCATGTTTTTGTAGTCTATGAAATCGTATGAACATGTAGAAAATAGTGGTATAATAAAACTTGTATTTTAGTCGTGCACTAACTTGATATTTACAGAAACATGAAAAACATTATTTTAATTATAGTTTTAATTCCGTAAGGTCAAAATTTGTAAATAAAATATCTTTGAAAAGCCCATGACCTATAGATTGTGCTAGTTATGTTATTTTCCAACCTTGAGAAATTTAGATTTATTCAAATTTAAAATATGATATTTAGTAAATTTGACATAACTATTAATAGAAACTTTATTTTGACTAAATCCAATTGCTATAAATTTATTTAAAACCCTTCCATCTATTAACACCATTTATAAGAAAATTGTGCTATAAAAATTAATTCACATAAAACTTTAATGTATATGTTTCCTTTTATTATATTTTCCAAAAATAGAAATTAATTAAATTGCATTCATAGCCTAATGCATGCTTTATAAATATCACAAAATTTGTATGACATTTCTTAGGATTTAAAAGTGCATTGCATGCATAACTTATTTTCACATATAGATATATTTTTCCCATAAGAAAACTCCTTCCCCATTTTCTCTAAGTTAGAAATATTTTCAACTTAGCATTTTGGTAAAGTGATACACTTAGACTCTTAGGATTTTCAACATGGAGCTAGAAGACCAATGAAGTACTTAGCCAAAATAAGACTTCAGAAGTATCTCCATGGAGTAGAAACACTTAGAAGAAAGATCAAGAAGAAGTTCATGAAGACCAACCAGAAATATTTTCTAAGTCTTATCCCTCTTTCTTTCTTTCTCCCTCCTTCTCTAAGACTTCATGAAAACTAAGTAAATCCAAGACCAGCCTAGGTGATACAAAAATCATCAAGTCTGAAGATTCATCAAGACTACCAAGAGTTCAATCAAGACATCATCCAGAAGAAAGTTACAAGTCTGGAGATGAAGCCTGGAGGACAACTACATCTTTCTTTCTATCTTTTCCCTCTTTCCTAATCTTATCTTTCACTTTAGACATAAACGATTTTTGATCATGTTATTACCATCTTGAAGTTTGTTGGATCCTAGCGGCATAGTGAGATGAAGCGGCCTGGAAACTAACCTTACATGTCCACGTACATGAGACCTATTCCACAATTTAAGTGGCTGGCCGGGTGTCTGTCTCTCTCACTATAGTGAATATCCAATTTAACAAGAGTTGTTAATAATTGTTGATCACCTTGAAGAATAGAGTTAGTATTTTCTCTAAGTAGCTATGCACATCATGACTAAGTCATTGAGTGCTTATTCAAGATGATTTATAACAAAGTATTTTGTCCAACCTATGACTTTAGTTCTTAGTCATTTTGACCAACCTAATTGCCTTGCATTAACTTAAAAGAATTTCATGGCATGACATGCATCTCTAGTCCTTAGAAATAATTTGCATATCATGCATAACATGTTTTCCTTAGAAGTGTTATGAAACTTATTTGTTAACTACGTATGTGCATGTATGACTGATGATTGTTGTATTGTTGTTTGCTTATATTGTTTAGATTGAACGAAGAGCAAACGTTCGTTGTTGAATAGAGTTTGTGAACAACGACAACATTCAAAGGCAAGTGGCACACCTCATAAAATTCCTATTATTTTCTATATGCATTACTTAGTGTATTTTTATATGCATGAGTAAGATAGTATTGCTATGCTAAACCTGCATAGAATTCCCTTACTCCTGTGTCTAGGTTCCTATATAATACTTAGTAGATGTATTGATGAAAAGTTTTACAAAATGTTAAGTGACTACTCAGGGCTGTGCTCATGGTTGTCGTCGCCTAGGATGAATGTCTATTCTACTTAGGGCCGTGAGCATGGTGATTTTTACCTGAGAGTGCACATCCACTAAGTTAATGAAACTCCTGGGTGGATTGGTTGTTAATGTTGGCGAAGTTGAGTGGCTACTCCGGTCCATGTCTATGGTTCCTGGAGTACGTGCACTTGTGGATGGCCACCCAGGGAACAGAGGAATCTGAAGAACTCCGAGTGATGATTGCTTCCAGTGCAGCCATTGCCATATGGGCTCTGGCTTGATCAACTATGTTGCGTGGACTCTCTCCGGCTTGACAAGCAGATGTAGGGGGATGTTAGGTGGAACGGGTCAAGCCAGAGTGGGAGGGAAAATGCTTCTGAAAGATCTCGTCTCATTCTTCTCCTTTCCTTATCACAAATGATGTGTAAAGGATAATTTGGGTTGAATGGGTACAATGGTGAACATGCACAACCTCTGCAGAGTGTAAAACTAAGTACTTAGCCGTGTCCCCGGTACGGACAATTTGAGCAGCTGATCACGGACGTCAAACGGAGGATTCCATCATTCCAACTTCAGAAATAAAACTTGATGGGTGAACAAGGGAAGACGAGATTATGGTTTTCATGCCATACTTGTCTTGATTTGAAGAAAGAGTTTTCCAAAGATATAGGAAAAATTGGCTTTATGCAAAATAGCCTTGAACTCCACCAGCCAAATATGCATATATGTTATAGAGTTATTCCATTAAGTGTCCACCATAGTGTCACTTGCCAGACTCCATTTTTAATGGAATCTGACCCACGTTGTTGCAATATTTTTCTTATTGCATATTGTTCAGATGACGAGTGAGGTTTCGTTTATAGGTTTCGAGTCTACAACCAACATGTTTTCGCCTGTGGCAACATGAAGTTGTTGGAGACCCACTGCTATTGTATTTCCGCTGTGTACTTTTTCAATGCTAGCTTTATGCTATGCAACTTGTATCAAATATTTTGTAATTCTGGATCATCGATGTAATAAAATTGACGCTTTGTTGTGATATTACATCGTAAACTGTGTGTGCAAATGAATCGATCCAAGGATTTGCACTATACACAGGTATCTGCCTTATTTAAAGTGCAGGTACACTACAGATGGTATCAGAGCACTGTGTTACCTGTAGGTTCGAAACCCTAGGTTTGGATAGAAATAGGTTTGACCATAGGACTGAAAATCTATTTTCTTCACTTTTCTAAAAACAAATCTTTTCACTATGTCTTCCTCGTATTCTCATCTACTATCAACCTTCTGAAAATACCTTATCATATTCTAGATGACCATGTTCTTATAGTCTAAGTCTGATTCTGCTGCTTCATATGGAAAAGCTACGATGCAACATAAAGTTCTACATGCATGAAAGACCTGAAGAACCAGGATACGACCAACACTTCGAAGATATCCATAAAGGTTGAACAAGAACTTGAAGCACTTGCGAAGGAAGTAGATGTGACCACCACCTAAATAGAATGACGATATCGTGTTAGTGTATTGATCATATCAACTCGGTTATATGACAATACTAGATTGTTTGTTGTTGTGAACCTTGTTGCTTGATGTTTGTTAGATGTTGATTGATTATGTTATAGATGGGTTGCCTTGTTTTGTTTTATTGAACTAGGATTCCTCCATAGTAAAATTCAACTCATTGCTTTCTAAACCAACCAGATGTCTCACCCAAATACCAACACCAATGTTTTGCATACAACTATGCAACTACTATTTGAGAACCAGAGTCAGCTGTGGAAATTGATCAATGATCAACTGCCAAAGATTGATCAAAACCATAGTGTTTTTGAAGAGGACCTTATGACCAAACCAAAGATATGCAGAACTTGTGGAGAGATAGGACATACGTCCAAAGAATGTTCTGATGAGTGGCCCCATAGTCATACCAGACATCTAGTTAAAGGATGCCCACAAGTCAGGTTACTTGCTTCCTGTGTGTAGGAACAAATCATGTCCCAATACAGTGTCAACTTTATCCCTTGGTGCAACAAGTTATCCAGCAAACCAAGCAAGGAATGCAACAGTCTCTCATGAAGACCCTGGAGGAACAAGGACAAAAGCTTAAATCCAAGAAAGTTCTTAGCCACATAAGTTGCTACAAGTGCAAACATAAGGGACATTACGCTGATAAGTGCCCTGAGTGGAAGAAGGATAAATCTCTCCAAGGAAACGTAAAGTACTATAACTTGCCGTATCACCACATACCATTACATTTTAAATAGTAGTACACTCTACATCAGAAAAATAAACAAGATTAAACAAAGTTCCTAGACTGACCACAAAAATTTCTTTTAAGGGTGGTAGCCACCCAGATAATTCTAACCCAGCTGCCTAAAACACAGAGATCCCAAACCATCTTTCTTTCGAGCCTCCCCAATCAGAAAATTCATCCCCTGCTAGTTTCCAGTTTCCATGTCAGAAATTTCATTTCTCAAAACATCCCGAGTTATCAGAATCATTCAAGCATTTGCTTTGTCTTTCTAGCCTCTCCGAATCTCGGGGACGAGATTCCTTTTAAGGGTGGTAGTCTGTAACATCCCAATATTTTGGAATGTTCAAAATCACTAAAATTTAAAACTTTTATTTTGATTAAAATAAAAATATTAAAATGCATAAGAAAACTAACTATAAAAGACTTCAACCAATTTTGAAAAAGTCTATTATTTCAAAATTCCCAATGTGTCATTATTTTCAAAAGTTATTTCCAATTAAACATTACATTATCCATTGTATTTCAAAAACCTTCATATGTAATTTGACAAATGTTTTATAAAGTACAAACCATTTTATTTTTAGTAAATAGTTTACTTATAAGTAATTGATTTCAACCACTTTGCCTTAGCTATAAATAAATTATAATAATAATTACAAGTGTTATTTTAAACTATTGAAAACATTGTCTATTTGCCAAAAGATTATTATTCATTTACCCGAGTTCAAAACATAGTTTGGATATTACAAGTCTATAGCATATAACTTTAAAAACTCATAGATTCTATAACTACGTAACAACCCAAATAAACATTTCATTAGCTTAAATGATTTTCATTTATTTTCAAAACATTAAATGACTTTCATGAATATATTTTCTATATAAAAATGAATTAAATCAAAAATCTTTTCCAAAGTTGTTATAAGGTTTTCAAATGAATTATCATAATATAAAATATAATGCTGCACAAATTATTTTCAATTAAAAATACATTCATTATATTCCCCTTTTTATTGCGAATAGTGGTGTTATGTTATTTAACGTTGTACTAAAGCCAAAAATGATTTAATGTTGGAAAATGAGTTTAAATAACTTAATTTTAAACTTATATAAGTGTTGTATTTTTATAAATCTTATTTAGCCAAAAAAGAAATTATTTAAGCCATGTTTTCAAATTTGACATTAAGTGGCAAATTTGTAATTAATCAATAATGCAAAATTTGATTTTTGAAAAGTGTTCAAAATATGCCCACAACTGGTTTAACACAAAGATATAATTTTTACAAATTTTTAGAAATTTATTTGACTTGATTTGGAGTCTTAAATCAAAAGTTATGAAAGAAATAAGAAAAATTAGAAAAAGAAAAAGAAAAAATGCTGACGTCTGGATGACGTCAGCGTCGTCTTCAAGCTCCTGCTTCAAACGCGAAATCAGCTCCCGTGCAAACTTCCCGAATTGATTCCCGTTGATTTAGAGCCCCAAATGACACACCGTTTGTTTCTAATTAAAGCACTTGATCTCCTCTTTCATTCCCCCATAAAAGCCCTCTCTTAAATGCCCTAAATTGCTCAAATTTCGCCCGCCATTAAATATGGACGTTTTTGGTCGAAATTAATGTCCGATTGATTGCGGGCAAATTACTGCACCAAATCAAGCACCGTCGGATTCTATATAAAGCCCTTGACCTCCTCCTCCATTCTCCCCCAAAAGCCCTCTCCAATACGCCATTAGGCCGATGAATTTGCTCGTCGGAGTTCTTCACATCCACGGACGATTTCATTGATTCCGGCGAGGTGAGGCGACCTCCGAGTACCGAGACCACCTCCATTCCGTCCGCCTTGCCCGTGCGCACCCCCTCGACCCATCCTCGCCTCTCCTCCATGACCAAAACGCTCGGGGCAAGCACGCCGAAGCTCGCCGACGCCCGACGCACTCCGGCCGCTCCTTCGCGCCGCACCGAGGCGCGCCGCTCAACGTCGAAGCCACCATCCTCTCCGTCGCGACGCGCCGCATACGGGGAACCCCTCTACACGTCCGGAGAACCACGGGAACGTCGTCTCCGACCTCCACCCGACGTCGGCGCCGCCGTCTCCGTCAACTCCGGTGAACCGCGCCGCCACCTCCAGACCATCTCGCCGTAAGCCCTTAGATCTTGATCCAGCGGTGTAGATTAGATGACTTGTTTGATACAATAGCATCGCGCGGCGCGACTGTTGTGTTAGCTATTTTCCATTTTCGTTTTTCTGACTAGACATAACTTACAAAATTCATATTAAATCATGTTTTTGTAGTCTATGGAATCGTATGAACATGTAGAAAATAGTGGTATAATAAAACTTGTATTTTAGTCGTGCACTAACTTGATATTTACAGAAACATGAAAAATATTATTTTAATTATAGTTTTTATTCTGTAAGGTCACAATTTGTAAATAAAATATCTTTGAAAAGCCCATGACCTATAGATTGTGCTAGTTATGTTATTTTCCAACCTTGAGAAATTTAGATTTATTCAAATTTAAAATATGATATTTAGTAAATTTGACATAACTATTAATAGAAACTTTATTTTGACTAAATCCAATTGCTATAAATTTATTTAAAACCCTTCCATCTATTAACACCATTTATAAGAAAATTGTGCTATAAAAATTAATTCACATAAAACTTTAATGTATATGTTTCCTTTTATTATATTGTCCAAAAATAGAAATTAATTAAATTGCATTTATAGCCTAATGCATGCTTTATAAATATCACAAATTTTGTATGATATTTCTTAGGATTTAAAAGTGCATTGCATGCATAACTTATTTTCACATATAGATATATTTTTCCCATAAGAAAACTCCTTCCCCATTTTCTCTAAGTTAGAAATATTTTCAACTTAGCATTTTGGTAAAGTGATACACTTAGACTCTTAGGATTTTCAACATGGAGCTAGAAGACCAATGAAGGACTTAGCCAAAACAATACTTCA
Organism: Poa annua; assembly: GCA_026929855.1. Classification (NCBI taxonomy): domain Eukaryota; kingdom Viridiplantae; phylum Streptophyta; class Magnoliopsida; order Poales; family Poaceae; genus Poa; species Poa annua. The sequence continues at coordinate 62,387,664 of CM049429.1, read as the reverse complement.
GAAGTATCTCCATGGAGTAGAAGCACTTAGAAGAAATATCAAGAAGAAGTTCATGAAGACCAACCAGAAATATTTTCTAAGTCTTGTCCCTCTTTCTTTCTTTCTCCCTCCTTCTCTGAGACTTCATGAAGACTAAGTAAATCCAAGACCAGCCTAGGTGATACAAAAATCATCAAGTCTGAAGATTCATCAAGACTACCAAGAGTTCAATCAAGACATCATCCAGAAGAAAGTTACAAGTCTGGAGATGAAGCCTGGAGGACAACTACATCTTTCTTTCTATCTTTTCCCTCTTTCCTAATCTTATCTTTCACTTTAGACATAAACGATTTTTGATCATGTTATTACCATCTTGAAGTTTGTTGGATCCTAGCGGGGATAGTGAGATGAAGCGGCCTGGAAACTAACCTTACATGTCCACGTACATGAGACCTATTCCACAATTTAAGTGGCTGGCCGGGTGTCTGTCTCTCTCACTATAGTGAATATCCAATTTAACAAGAGTTGTTAATAATTGTTGATCACCTTGAAGAATAGAGTTAGTTATTTCTCTAAGTAGTTATGCACATCATGACTAAGTCATTGAGTGCTTATTCAAAATGATTTATAACAAAGTATTTTGTCCAACCTATGACTTTAGTTCTTAGTCATTTTGACCAACCTAATTGCCTTGCATTAACTTAAAAGAATTTCATGGCATGACATGCATCTCCAGTCCTTAGAAATAATTTGCATATCATGCATAACATGTTTTCCTTAGAAGTGTTATGAAACTTATTTGTTAACTACGTATGTGCATGTATGACTGATGATTGTTGTATTGTTGTTTGCTTATATTGTTTAGATTGAACGAAGAGCAAACGTTCGTTGTTGAATAGAGTTTGTGAACAACGACAACATTCAAAGGCAAGTGGCACACCTCATAAACTTCCTATTATTTTCTATATGCATTACTTAGTGTATTTTTATATGCATGAGTAAGATAGTATTGCTATGCTAAACCTGCGTAGAATTCCCTTACTCCTGTGTCTACGTTCCTATATAATACTTAGTAGATGTATTGATGCTATGCAATTGATGAAAAGTTGTACAAAATGTTAAGTGACTACTCAGGGCTGTGCTCATGGTTGTCGTCGCCTAGGATGAATGTCTATTCTACTTAGGGCCGTGAGCATGGTGATTTTTACCTGAGAGTGCACATCCACTAAGTTAATGAAACTCCTAGGTGGATTGGTTGTGAATGGTGGCGAAGTTGAGTGGCTACTCCGGTCCATGTCTATGGTTCCTGGAGTACGTGCACTTGTGGATGGCCACCCAGGGAACAGAGGAATCTGAAGAACTCCGAGTGACGATTGCTTCCAGTGCAGCCATTGCCATATGGGCTCTGGCTTGATCAATTATGTTGCGTGGACTCTCTCCGGTTTGACAAGCAGATGTAGGGGGATGTTAGGTGGAACGGGTCAAGCCAGAGTGGGAGGGAAAATGCTTCTGAAAGATCTCGTCTCATTCTTCTCCTTTCCTTATCACAAATGGTGTGTAAAGGATAATTTGGGTTGAATGGGTACAATGGTGAACATGCACAACCTCTGCAGAGTGTAAAACTAAGTACTTAGCCGTGTCCCCGGTACGGACAATTTGAGCAGCTAATCACGGACGTCAAACGGAGGATTCCATCATTCCAACTTCAGAAATAAAACTTGATGGGTGAACAAGGGAAGACGAGATTATGGTTTTCATGCCATACTTGTCTTGATTTGAAGAAAGAGTTTTCCAAAGAGATAGGAAAAATTAGCTTTATGCAAAATAGCCTTGAACTCCACCAGCCAAATATGCATATAGGTTATAGAGTTATTCCATTAAGTGTCCACCATAGTGCCACTTGCCAGACTCCATTTTTAATGGAATCTGACCCACGTTGTTGCAATATTTTTCTTATTGCAGATTGTTCAGATGACGAGTGAGGTTTCGTTTATAGGTTTCGAGTCTACAACCAACATGTTTTCGCCTGTGGCAACATGAAGTTGTTGGAGACCCACTGCTATTGTATTTCCGCTGTGTACTTTTTCAATGCTAGCTTTATGCTATGCAACTTGTATCAAATATTTTGTAATTCTGGATCATCGATGTAATAAAATTGACGCTTTGTTGTGATATTACATCGTAAACTGTGTGTGCAAATGAATCGATCCAGTGATTTGCACTATACACAGGTATCTGCCTTATTTAAAGTGTAGGTACACTACAAGCCTTGAACTCCACCAGCCAAATATGCAGATAGGTTATTAGAGTTATTCCACTAAGTGTCCACCATAGTGTCACTTGCCAGACTCCATTTTAATGGAATCTGACCCACGTTGTTGCAATATTTTTCTTATTGCAGATTGATCAGATGACGAGTGAGGTTTCGTTTAAAGGTTTCGAGTCTACAACCAGCATGTTTTCGCCTGTGGCAACATGAAGATGATGGAGACTCACTACTATTTTAATTCCGCTCTTTACTCTTTAAGTGCTAGCTTTATGTTATGCAAGTTGTAAAGAATATTTTCTAAGTCCGGATCATCGATGTAATAAAATTGATACTTTGTTGTGATATTACATCGTAAACTGTGTGTGCAAATGAATCGATCCAGGGATTTGCACTATACACAGGTACCTTGCCATATTTTAAGTGCAGGTACGCTACAGATGGTATCAGAGCACTGTGTTGCCTGTAGGTTCGAAACCCTATTTTTGGTTAGAAATCGGATTTGACCATAGGATTCAAAATCTATTTTCATTCAGTTTTCTAAAAAACAAAACTTTTTCATTTTACCTTCCTCATACTCTCGTCTACTATCAACCTTCTGAAATCACCTTATATTTTTCTAGATGACCATGTTCTTATAGTCTAAGTTTGATTCTGCTGCCTCATATGGAAAAGCTACAATTCATCATCAAGTTCTACATGCATGGAACACCACTTAAGGACCAGGATTCGGCCAACACTTCAAAGATATCCAAGAAAGTTGAACAAGAACTTGAAGCACTCACGAAGGAGGTAGATTTGACCACCACTTAAATAGAACGACGATATCGTGTTAGTGTATTGGCCATGCCAACTTAGGTTGTGTGACAGTACTAGATTGTTTGTTTGTGTTGAACCTTGTTACTTGATGTTTGTTAGATGTTGTTTGTAATTAATTCTCTTGATCTTCTTGTATAAGTTAGAATGTTTGACTATCAACAAAACTTTTCTTTTAAGGGTGGTAGCCAACCAGTTAATTCAAACCCAGTTGCCTAAACCCGGAGATCCAAGCCTATTTTTCTTTCTAACCTCCCAATCAGAAAAATCATCCCCTGCTAGTTTTCCAGTTTCCATGTCAGAAAATTTCATTTCTCAAAACCCCTCGAGTTATCAGAAGCCACCTAAGCTTTTGCTTTTTCTTTCTAGCCTCTCCGAATCTCGGGGACGAGATTCGTTTTAAGGGTGGTAGTCTGTAACATCCCAATATTTTGGAATTTAAAAAATCACTAAAAATTTAAACTTTTGTTTTGATTAAAATAAAATATTAAAAATGCATAAGAGAACCCACTATAAAAGACTTCAAGCATATTCAAAAGGTTTAATATTTCAAATATCTCAATTAATCACTATTTTCAAAAGTTGTTTCAAGTTAAACATTTTATTATCCATTGAATTTCTTAAAACCTCAATATGTAAATTGAAAAATAATTTACAAACTTTCAAACCATTTTCATAATAAAATAATTTCCTTATAAGTAATTGATTTTAACCACTTAGCCATATCTATTCAAAAATTCATAAATTCAAAACTATTTGAAAATGGTATATTTGCAAAATGTCTTTCATTCTTTTACTTGAGTTCAAATCATAGTTTTGGAAATTTACAAGTCTATAGTTTATAAATGTAAAACTTCATAGATTTTATAATTAATGAATTTTCCAAATAGGCATTTCATTAACTCAAACTATTTCCATTAATTTTCAAAACATAAAATGATTTTTATGAATATATTCAATATAAGAAATGGAATAAATCTAGAATATTTTCCAAAGATATTTTATAGAGTTTTCAAAAGATTATTCACAATATAAAACATAATGTTGCACAAAATACTTTGAATTAAAAATGAATCCATTATATTTCCAATTTCTTAAAAAATATTTATATGTTGTTATTGTACTATTATACCAAAATAAAGATGAATGGTTACAGAAAATGAGTAAAATAACTAAAATTCAAACATATTTGAATGTGGGCATTTCATAAAATTTATTTAGCCAAAATGAAATTTAATTAAGCTATAAATTAAAATTTGACATTAAGTGTCAAATTTGTATTAAACAAATATTTCAAAATTATTAATTTTAAAAAGTTTTCAAAACATGCCCACTAAAATTTTAAATCATAGATATGAATTTTACAAATTTATAGAAATTTGTTTGACTTCACTTGGAGTCTTAAACCAAAAATTATAAAGGAAATAGAAAAACAGAAAAATAAAATCAATTGTGACGTCAGCGATGACGTCATCTCGATCTTCAACCTTCAGCCGAGATTTTCGCCCCGATTTCCTCTTTCCATTTCCGTTCGATTCGTGCAAATTAAGCGATATTAAACCTAATCATGGATGCCTATAAATCCCCTGCACCTCGGTCTCTCTTTCCCTCTCCTCCCTCTCTGTTTTGCGCCTCCAGGCCGCCACAACCGCTCGCCGGATTTCGCATTTTCCGATTCCGGCGAGGTGATATATTGCCCCTTGCTAGAGAACCCTCCCCTCTACACTCCGTCTTCTTGCGCACCCCCTTGACATTTCCCCGATTTTTCCCGCAACCGCAGAGAAGAGTTCATGCACACCCGAAGGTTGCCGGAGTCGCTGTGGCTTCGACCGAGCAGCCCTCCCTCTCCAGGATGAACGCGACGACGCCACCGCCTCCTTCGAGTTCTCCATCTTGCCTCACGCGTCGCCGTCGCCTTCCCGAGCCGGGGAGACCACCGGAGCGACGAATCGGTCCATGCTTGAGCCGCACCGCCGCCGTCTCGACATCGCCGGCGACCTCGCTCCGCCCCCTCGGTGAGCCCTCCGATCTCCTTTTAACAGCTAGGGTTAGATCCATCACTCGAACCGGTACGGGCAGATCTGAGCCATCAGATCCAAATCCAACGGATCAGATCCATCCACATAATCCAGTCAGCAGCCCAGTCAACGCCTAGTCATATCCGCGTCAGCAGCACAGTCAGCATCCACATCAGAAAATGATTTTCCTATGTAATTCATTTTCGCAATTTTGTAGAAAACCCCCTGTATGTTAGATTTATCATTACTTTTTTCTATTTATCCAAATTCAAATATTTTATATTTTTGGAAAGCCCTTGTCATATAGAATATTTTAGATCTCTTAGAATTCAAATTTGACTTAGTTTAAATTATTCAAATCTCAAATGGATGATTTGAATATATTTATCATAATTTTAAATCTATAATTCAAAAAATTGCAAATAGAATTGTTTTGGGATCCTTAAAATATGTGTTATATTATGCTCCTGTTAGAAAATAATTTTTGAGAATAGTTTTGACGATTTAATAATCATACCCTTAATTTGAATAGTTTGACTATTTTTGACATAACTTTTGATAGAAAGATTATTTTTGAGTAAATCCAATTGCTATAAATTTAATTAAACCCCATCGTTCTATTAACACTATTTATAAATTCTGTTATAAAATTTAATCACACAAAACTTTAATCTTATATTTATTCCTTTTATTATATTTTGTAAAAATAGAAATTAATTAAATTGCATTTATAGCCTCATGCATACTTTATAAATATCACAAAAATTAGTATGATGATTCTTATGATTTAAAAGTGCATTGCATGCATAACATATTTTCTCATATAGATATACTTCTCATAGGAAAATCTCTTCATTATTTTCTCTAAGTTAGGATTATTTTCAACTTTCTATTTTGGTAAAGTGCTATGCACTTAGACACTTAGGATTTTCAACATGGAGCTAGAAGGCCAATGAAGGACTTAGAAGAAAACAGACTCTGGAAGTATCTCCAAGAAGTAGAAGCACTTAGAAGAAAAATCAAGAGGAAGTCCAAGAAGACCAACCCCCTTCATTCTTTAAGTCTTTCTCTCTTTCTTTCTTCTTCTCTGAGACTTCATGATGACTAAGTTAAACCCAAGACCAGCCTCGATGGTACAAGAATCATCAAGTCTAAAGATTTATCAAGTCTACCAAAAATTCAATCAAGACATCACCGAGGAGAAAGTTACAAGTCTGGAGATGAAGCCTGGAAGACCAACTACATCTTTCTTTCTATCCTTTCCCTCTTTCCTAATCATGTCTTTCACTTTAGACATAAACAACTTTTGATCATGATATTACCATCTTTGAATTATGTTGGATCCTAGCGGCATAGTGAGATGAAGCGGCCTGGAGACTAACCTTACATGTCCACGTACATGAGACCTGTTCCACAACATAAGTGGCTGGCCGGGTGTCTGTCTGTCTCATTATAGTGAATATCCAATTTACAAAGAGTTGTTAATAATTGTTGATCACCTTGAATTATAGGCTTAGCATTTTTTCCAAGTATTTATGCACATCATGACTAAGCCATTAGAGTGATTATTCAAGATGATTTATAGCAAAATATTTTGTCCAGCCTATGACCTTAGTCCTTAGTCATTTTTGACCAACATATTTGCCTTGCATTAACTAAGAAGATTTTCATGGCATGACATGCATCTCTAGTCCTTAGAAACATTTTGCACATCATGCATAAACATATTCTTCCTTAGAAGTTTTATAAAACTTGTTTGTTCATTAGGTATGTGTTTGTATGCATTACGTAGTTGTGTTTTATGTTGATTGTTGTATTGTTGCTTGTCTATATTGTTTAGATTGAACAGAGAGACTCGAGTTACGTTGAAAATACTTTGAGAGCAAGACATCATCAAAAGGCAAGTGGCACACCTCAGAAACTTCCTACTATTTTCTATATGCATTACTTAGTGAATTTTTATATAAGCATGTGTAGGATAGTATTGCTATGCAAGCCATGTTTAGATTTCCCTATTCCTGTGTCTAGGTACCTATAAAATACTTAGTAGAATTATTGATGCTATGCAAATGTTTTATGAATATCTAAATTCTACGAAGTTAAGAAAGAACCTCCTGGGTGGATTGGTTGTATATGGTGGCGAAGTTGAGTGGCTACTCAGGCCCATGTCTATGGTTCCTGGAGTACGTGCACTTGTGGATGGCCACCCAGGGAACAAAGGGATCTGAAGAACTCCGAGTGAAGATTGCTTCGAGTGCAGCCATTGCCAATGGGCTCTGGCTTGATCAACTAAGTTGCGTGGACTCGCCCCGGCTTGACATGCAGATGTAGAGGGTGTTAGGTGGAACGAGTCAAGCCAGAGTGGGAGGGAAAATGCTTCTGAAAGATCTCGTCTCATTCTTCTCCTTTTCCTTATCACTTGTGAGTGTAAAGGATAGTTTGGGTTGAATGGGTACAATGGTGAACGGGCACAACCTCTGAAGAGTGTAAAACTAAGTACTTAGCCGTGTCCCCGGTACAGACAAATTGAGCAGCTGATCAGGGACGTCGACGGAGGATTCCACCATTCCAACTTCAAAATTAAAACTTGATGGCTGAACAAGGGTAGAAGGAGACAGTGGATTTCATGCCACGGATGTCTCGAATAGAAGAAAAGTGTTTTCCAAAGAGTTAGGAAAAAATGGCTTTATGCAAAATAGCCTTGAACTCCACCAGCCAAATATGCAGATAGGTTAGTAGAGTTATTCCACTAAATCTCCACCATAGTGTCACTTGACAGACTCCATTTTTAATGGAATCTGACCCACGTTGTTGAAATATTTTTCTTATTGCAGATTGATCAGATGACGAGTGAAGTTTCTTTTAAAGGTTTCGAGTCTACAACCAACATGTTTTTGCCTGTGGCAACATGAAGATGATGGAGACTCACTGCTATTTTATTTCCGCTGTTTACTCTTTCAGTGCTAGCTTTATGCTATGCAAGTTGTAAAGAATATTTTCTAAGTCTGGATCATCGATGTAATAAAATTGATACTTTGTTGTGATATTACATCGTAAACTGTGTGTGCAAACGAATCGATCCAGGGATTTGCACTATACACAGGTACCTTGCCATATTTTAAGTGCAGGTACGCTACAATCTCGATAGTAGTACTCATATACATAACATGGATGCCAAGAGGATTAAACTTAGTAGTGGTACCGCCATGTATATGTGGCATTGCCATCTCGGTCATATTGGTATATAAAACGCATGAAGAAACTCCATGCCGATGGACTTTTAGACTTGTTGGATTTTGGATCCCTCGACACATGCAAACCATGCCTCATGGGCAAGATGACCAGGACACCGTTCAAAGGTTTCGTGGAACGGGCGTCGGTCTTATTGGGAGTCATACATACAGATGTGTGAGGACCAATGAGCGTGTCGACATGCAATGGTTATCGTTACTTTGTCACCTTCACCGATGACTTGAGTAGATACAGGTATATCTATTTGATGAAACACAAGTCTGAAACATTTGAAAAGTTCAAAGAATTTCAAAGTGAAGTTGAAAATCATCTTCACAAGAAAATCAAGCACCTCCGATCCGATCGTGGTGGCGAGTATTTTAGTTATGAGTTTGACACACATCTGAAGGCCTATGGCATCGTGCCACAACTTACGCCTGATGGAACACCACAACGTAACGGTGTGTTCGAGCGACGTAATCGTACTCTATTAGATAGTGTCTGGTCTATGATGTCTCTTACCGATCTGCCTATATCCTTCTGGGGTTATGCATTAGAAACAACCGCATTCATTTTAAATAGGGCTCCGTCCAAATCTGTAGAAACGACATCATATGAGTTATGTCATGGTAACAAACCTAAGTTGTCGTTCCTGAAGGTCTGGGGTTGTGAGCCGTATGTTAAGAAACTACATCCCGACAAACTCGAACCGAAATCAGAGAAAGTCGTCTTTGTAGGGTATTCGCGGGAAACCATATGATACACCTTCTACAACCAAGCTGAGGGAAAAACGTTTGTCGCGAAGAACGGTACCTTTCTTGAGAAGGAGTTTCTCGCGAAAGGAGTAAGTGGGAGGAAAGTAGACCTCAACGAGATCGTTGATCCTGAACTCGAAATTCCGAGTGGCACAACGGAAGATGTTCCGAAAACGTCCTCCATAGAAGGAGTGGGAGAAGATGTCGAGGATACTGTTCAACTTCGTAGGTCTGGAAGATCTCGTATCGCACTAGAGTGGTATGGCAACTTGGTTTGCACCGTCATGTTAATTGAACAAGACGAACCTACGAACTACAAAGAGGTTATGTCAAGCCTAGAGTCTGAGAAATGGTTAATAGTCATGTAATCCGAAATAGGATCTATGTATGGCAACAAAGTATGGACTTTGATGGAGATTCCCGAAGGGTGCAAGGCCGTCGAGAATAAATGGATCTTTAAGAAGAAGACTGATGCTGACGGTAATGTGACCGTCTATAAAGCTCAACTTGTCGCAAAAGGTTTCTGAGAAGTTCATGATATAACATAGCATGGAACATAAGAAATGCATAAGACTGATGCTGACGGTAATGTGACCGTCTATGAACCAAAGACGACACGAAGAGGGCCGCGAGGGGCCCACACCACCTGGTGGCGCGGCAGAAGGGGGAGCCGCGCCGGGAGGTGATGTGGCGCCCTCGGGCGCCCACCGACCTAGGTCTTTTGCCCATAAATACCTCTCTGACCTAAAAACTGAAGGGGATCGTGTGCAGAAAACAAAAATTTTCCTAGCAACGATATCCTTAAACTAGCCAAGATCTACACTATGCAGATATAGTAGTACGGCGGAGATCGGAATACATACCCTCGTAGACCGAATAGCGGGGATTACGCTCCCGCACAAGCGTTGACGATGAAGACGCCGTAGCCGACCTATAGGTCGCGGAGAACTCGGCGCGACGAAGATGACGAAGATGACCCCGAGGTCGGGTGGAGGAAGTAGGCCTCCGGGTACCGCTAGCGCAGCACCTCGCAGGGAGTCGCACACATACGGTGGAGACGACGGCCTCCGAAGCTCCAGTCCAGGACGAGCAGCGGAAGACTTGGACCGGAACACCAGCAGCGCGGCAGCGGGCTATGGTGGAAGAGATCCCCCTCCTCTACTCGGCGCGGCTCCGACAAGGGAACCACGAGATCGAGAGAGAAATTGGGAATTAATTGGTGAATTAAAAGGCCAGGGGTGCCCCTTCTTATATAGGCTCCCAGGGGGAGCCAACCTTGCCAGCCAGACAATGTGGGACTATCCCACATGCCTGGTTCGGCCAAGGCTGGTGCGCCGGACCTAGGTGGGCCCCATTTGGCCCACCTAGGCCGGCCAAGCCTCCCCCACAAAATTCCCTTGAGGGTTTTCCCCCCCATGGGCCTTCTTTCGACCAGAAGGCCCATTTAGGGAAATCAGCCTAAATAAATTCGAAAATAAATTTATAAAATCATATTTGCATATTAATTACACTAATTAATATCAACCATAATATATAATTTTTCCTAGCTCCGAAAACTCTTTCGGCGCTGCCCGATCTCCATCGGACCCCTCCCGGGACGCTCCCGGTGATCTCTTTCCTTTCCGGTTGTCTTGTCGAAACCCCTTAAGTGTGTTACCCTAGCGGTCCGATATAATAACAGGTACGATCAAGACTCCTCTATGATCAACGACTAACTTGTAGGCCTGGACCCCATGAATTAATCCCTGTGATATAACGAATGACTTTCATCTATCAAACCTGGACGTCTAGTCTTAAACCCTTTGTCATGGCGATACTTAGCGTGTCCGAGCATCATTATCAGATATATCCATACCTAGCATGATCTCGTTACCGACATCGCTATCTTCTACTCATCTATGATATTATGTCAGCTGGTGACCTAGTCACATGTTTGCAAACTCATTTGACATAATCTCACCGAGTGGGCCCTAGAGTATCTATCCGGCTATGCGGACTGACAAATCCCGCTGTTGACCCCTCTTCTCAACTACCCCCTTCCGATACCCAAAAGTATCACCGTTATTGTCACACTAGATAAGATGCGACGTTTGGTGCGATCAAAGTATCTTTCAGGGATAACAATAAGAGTTGATCTCACGGTCTTAAGGCGTAATGACTATGTCCTATAAATACTGGGTATGTCCATCACATCGTTACTCCTAACGATATGACTTCCATTGCCGACCGGCGCCATGCCCTATGATCGGAAAACCTCGATCATCAATCGCGCAATGAAACTAGTCATAGTAGAGGCTACTAGGGACCTGGTTGTTTATCTACCACACCTGTATTAATGTTTCCGCCTAATACAGTTATAGCATGGTATAAAACATATAATGAACGATTGGGATATTGCCAATAAACTATGTTTATTAAGTGCCTCTAGGGCATATTCCCTTCAGTCTCCCACTTGCACTAGAGTAACACTTAATCTAGTTTACAACCTGGTAAAAGCTCAACACCCATAGCATCTTGGTGCCTGCTCGCCTCGTGGAAGAGGAATACAGTCAATAGATCTCACACATTGAGATCTATATGTGCTTTGCAACACTTCTATGTCACCTAGTTTGACATAAACCCGTATCTTACGATGACGGTAAAATATATCCCAGTGGATGGAGTGAGACTCGAGCATTCGCGTAGCATGCGCCTTAAAAGTCTAAGAGATCTATTAAGGGGACCACCTACGCTCGGAAAACTGCTCAGTCCAATCACACTTGCTACTTCTAAAGTCGCGATATATTTCTATACCTATGTAGATTATGCGACAGTGCATTCATATGCGACTTCGCAAACTAACCATGTCTATCTTCAAAACAAAGGACATCTCCTATACGAGATTTCTAGTCGTATGGGTCAGTGTAATAACTTGCATCATCGTAACCGCTTTACGGCAAGTTGCCATTCCACTCTTACCCGTTACTAGAAAACCTATCTTCAGTTCTCATAGACACTGAAGAATAAACTTAACGTTTGTTCATTGATCCACACAAGGATCACTCTAGAACCTGTTCTTCAACCAAGAACTCGGGTCACACCAAGTCAAGCTTTCAGCCTGATAGACTCTATGTGTGATACATAGAGAATGTCGAACATCATTTTCTATCACTGAAAAAGTCAAGATTAACTTAATATTTTACCTAGTCATACAAGCAAGAACCTCTTTCTTCGCTTGTCCTTTTCTGAAACACTTCAGAATCCTGACTTAGGAAATACTCCGACTTAATGTTATTAAGCCCCCTCTGATCTATACAATTATAAATCGGATGCCTAATACTCCTAACTTCATTTCATAGAAAATTTAATCACTTAAATAATCCTTTACACTATACTAGAGGATCTGTGTCATTCAATATGTCGTTACATACAGAATCACAAATGACACCTAGCTCCCACTCAAATATGCCTTCCGCATATAAGATCAAGGAAAAGCTACTTAGCTCCCACTCAAATATGCCTTCCGCATATAAGATAAAGGAAAGCTACTTTGCTCCCACTCACTTCTTTGCAAATGTAGGTTTCTTCAACTATTTTGGACAACTCCAAAATCCTTTGATCACATTATCAAAGTGAAGATTCCAGCTCCGATATGCTTGCTTCAGCCCATGAATGGACCACCGAAGTTTGCACACATGTTTAGCATCGTCAGGATTACAAACCATTCTTAATTACACTATTAAGAACCATGGTTTTCTCATCCATCTATCAATTTCTCATTCGAAATTATAGTAATTGCTAAACGACCCAGAATAGATTTAGGCTTCGCCACTTGAGACAAAGTCTCATGTGGTATGTCGGAACTGTTTCACGACAAATCGAATCTGCTTAATATCTACTCTCTCATAAAACTCCATATACTATCAACATCCTAGATGCCATCAAGAAGATCTCCCAAGTCATTACCTGGTAATCGTATATGGATTTTATTTTGGATGATAAATGACTCATAGCCATTTCTCGGACTTAGGTCCACCATCTCTTCTTTGTAGTTCGTAGGTCTATCATATTCCATTAATATGACCTCCATAACAAGATTGTCGTAACACACAGTGTGGAACACAACCCCGTATGCCTACGCTCTTAGTATGAGCTCAGAACATCATGATCTTGAATCATTAGCTTTTTCAAGCTGTGGGGCCTGACACCGAAAACACTTTCGATTGCGCCACTCTGATGTTTGGAGAAGAAGTTCACCAACTTCGTCTTGCTCTACTTTCTTTCTCACTTATACCCTCGGACAAGAAACTATTTCTTTCGCAAGGTATATCCTGGCAAAGATTTTGCCTATGTCGTGAGACATGTACCCAACTAACTCTTTAGGTAGGGTATACTACAAAGATTAATCCATTTTAGGTTCGATTACATCGAAACACTAAATTGCTGAAACGACAATCCAGGCTCAAAAGCCATGCCATCACTCGTATGGTATTGTCTCCATGGATTCAAATGGTTTCCCTATTTGCTAACGTGAGTGTTTACGTTTCTACCATATGACTCTAATGATTACAATAATTCGGTAAGAGATTCATTTACCACACACTATCCGATAGGGTGTGATTACGACGTCCTAACATACCATAACACTATGGTGTTCCATGCGACGTAATTTGTGGAACTCTTCTCACAAGTCTTCCAATGATGTGCCAACATTATAACTCAAATCTTCATTCCTCGATTTGCATCGCGGGAATTTGATTATCTTGTTAAGTTTATTTCCTACTTCATTCTGAACTTCGTTTGATCGAATCAAAAATTCAGACTAACATTCCCCGGAGTGGATATCCATATATCTACTCGGAATATTCATGAAGTCTATGAAATAAAGACTTCCACTACACGTTAAAGTACTTCATTGATTCACATACACCCATATGCATGATTCTCAACAAGCTATACTCAAAACGTTCAACGAAGTTCACGAAATAAAGGTCTCCACTACCCGTCAATTACTTCATCGAACCACATACATCTCCATGTATGACTATCAATAAGTTATATGCCCGTTTTCCGAAAACGGTGTCACAGTTATTTTGCAAGTGTCAAAAGATCAAATCTTAGGACTTGTAGGTCCATCCAGTGTGGAGCTAATGCATATAACATTGACATGACTAAACGGTAGTGCCACACATATGTGGTGTCTTTATTAAGTTTGTATCCTTTGGCATTAATACTATGAATGTGGGAGCTTCTACCATCTAAATTCAAATCGGCATATGATCATTACTTTATAAATATAGGACACCAATTTGTCACTATCATGTATGAACAAGTGTCTCGCTAGAGGAGACACACTCGTAACGATCATACCAACACCCAATCATAAAGAATTTATTCAAATGGTAGATCTAGAAGGAGAGTGTCTATGGCCGTCACAACAACTTGACTGCCGTTATCAACACGCAATGTCGCCTCATCCTTTCAAGCTACTCAAGCAGTAAACCTGTTTTTTCACAAAACATGACTAGTTCAAGACTTAGTCACTACTGCGAGCACTTGCTTAGCTAAAACATTCATAACATGTATATCATATATACACCATCATCATTGATGACTTCCGGCAATCTTTTTCATCTTCTTGATACTTCCACCGTAATCAAGAACCATGCAGGTGAACGATTCCCCTTGCATGACATAGTCTATGACAGAGGATTTGCACTTGGCAACGATGTCTATCATCCAGTGGTTGAGCTGAGCGAGGCGTCTCAATGTTCATTAATCATGAACATATGTCATTAAGTATGACCGCCACGTGCTCCCTCAATGTGTGTATTCTCTTTCATCTTGGTTGAGAAGACAATCAGTCAACGTACTGATAAACTTCATCAACCCAACTTTAGGGGTACCCCGAGTTTTAGCGACCATATCATATGTCCGCGATCCAATAACTCGTACCCACCGTTGGTTCTATATGGCAGAGATCATAGCATACACAGGACTATGATGATATCATCCGCTCAAAATCCGATAATCCAAATTATCTTTTGCTAGCGGAATCTCCGGGTTTATCTCCTAGCGGGTATTGTAACACAAAGAGCAAACGGTTTAAACAAGGAGTATCCTCAAGCTAAAGCATAAAACTATGAAGTTTGGACCCAACCTTTTAAGTTTCTCAATCGCAGGAATGCGCCTAATTCGAAAAGATGCTATCACAATGGTTAATATCTACAAAGGTTTGCGAAGCTGACTCTGTTCATTATATTCTGAGTTCTAGTATTTTAGAAAATAACTATCCGAACTCCCACTCAAACGAACATCCCTCCTGGTCGTTTAAGCGATTACACGACCCCCATCCATTGCACCACCCCTCATCATCAGAGCCGGCGGCACAACTTCAAGAGTAGACAAAAGTCCGCCACACCAATTTTGTGACTCGTGCTCGACCTTTCGGTCTCCCTGTTCCGAGGCCATATTTCTGAATATGCTAGGCTCGCCACCATAACCTCCACGCTGACGCTTGTGCAACATGGCTTACACCCACCGTATGCGAACGAAGATATGTCTGACACCCGATCATCACGGCCTGCCTCATAACGTAGAACTTTCTTGGTGGTGCGCGTTGGAGGGAGAACACTGGTGGTATTTTGAAGGGATCATCTTATATAGCTACCGCCGTATAACTAATGTATACTATACACACAATCACACAATATAAGATGCACACAAAACATCAAATGTAATGCAATGTGATATAGTCCATTGCGCCATGGTTTTCTTGGCGCCCGCAGTTTATAAACAATTTAATAAACCTACCTTGACCATATCACATAGCCCCTGCAAAATAAAGTTAGACGCTTCTACTTTATCTTTTGCATATTTTACGTGGCTCGGGGCTTTCTTAAATAGAACCGCTTCATACCTACGAACCTTATGACCACAACAACGATCCAATAATTGCATGTTTAAGCATCCCTTTCGGGCCCTCCATTGAAAATGCAAAGCCAACTAAAGAGAGAGAAACAGGCACCCGCCAGCCACAGATACGGTGCAAGCCGTATGTCAGAAGTGGAACCAGTCTCGCGTAAGCGTACGCGTAAAGTCGGTCCGGGCCGCTTCATCAACTCGATGCCGCTGGAATCACAAGTGCACGCTAGAGGGTAGCAAATAACAGGAACGGTGCCCCCATGCAGAACACGGGTTCTAACAGCGTACAGCTATATCTACGATAGATCGGCTCTGATACCACTGAAGGGGATCGTGTGCAGAAAACAAAATTTTTCCTAGCAACGATATCCTTAAACTAGCCAAGATCTACACTATGCAGATATAGTAGTACGGCGGAGATCGGAATACATACCCTCGTAGACCGAATAGCGGGGATTACGCTCCCGCACAAGCGTTGACGATGAAGACGCCGTAGCCGACCTCTAGGTCGCGGAGAACTCGGCGCGACGAAGATGACGAAGATGACCCCGAGGTCGGGTGGAGGAAGTAGGCCTCCGAGTACCGCTAGCGCAGCACCTCGCAGGGAGTCGCACACATACGGTGGAGACGACGGCCTCATAAGCTCCAGTCCAGGACGAGCAGCGGAAGACTTGGACCAGAACACCAGCAGCGCGGCAGCGGGCTATGGTGGAAGAGACCCCCCTCCTCTACTCGGCGCGGCTCCGACAAGGGAACCACGAGATCGAGAGAGAAATTGGGAATTAATTGGTGAATTAAAAGGCCAGGGGTGCCCCTTCTTATATAGGCTCCCAGGGGGAGCCAACCTTGCCAGCCAGGCAATGTGGTACTATCCCACATGCCTGGTTCGGCCAAGGCTGGTGCGCCGGCCCTAGGTGGGCCCCATTTGGCCCACCTTGGCCGGCCAAGCCTCCCCCACAAAATTCCCTTGAGGGTTTCCCCCCCATGGGCCTTCTTTCGACCAGAAGGCCCATTTAGGGAAATCAGCCTAAATAAATTCGAAAATAAATATATAAAATCATATTTGCATATTAATTACACTAATTAATATCAAACATAATATATATAATTTTTCCTAGCTCCGAAAACTCTTTCGGCGCTGCCCGATCTCCATCGGACCCCTCCCGGGACGCTCCCGGTGATCTCTTTCCTTTCCGGTTGTCTTGTCGAAACCCCTTAAGTGTGTTACCCTAGCGGTCCGATATAATGACAAGTACGATCAAGACTCCTCTATGATCAACGACTAACTCGTAGGCCTGGAACCCATGAATTAATCCCTGTGATATAACGAATGACTTTCATCTATCAAATCTGGACGTCTAGTCTTAAACCCTTTGTCATGGCGATACTTAGCGTGTCCGAGCATCATTCTCAGATATCTCCATACCTAGCATGATCTCGTTACCGACATCGCTATCTTCTACTCGTCTATGATATTATGTCAGCTGGTGACCTAGTAACATGTTTGCAAACTCATTTGAAATAATCTCACCGAGTGGGCCCTAGAGTATCTATCCGGCTATGCGGACTGACAAATCCCGCTGTTGACCCCTCTTCTCAACTACCCCCTTCCGATACCCAAAAGTATCACCGTTATTGTCACACTAGATAAGATGCGACGTTTGGTGCGATCAAAGTATCTTTCAGGGATAACAATAAGAGTTGATCTCACGGTCTTAAGGCGTAATGACTATGTCCTATAAATACTGGGTATGTCCATCACATCGTTACTCCTAACGATATGATTTCCATTGCCGACCGGCGCCATGCCCTATGATCGGAAAACCTCGATCATCAATCGCGCAATGAAACTAGTCATAGTAGAGGCTACTAGGGACCTGGTTGTTTATCTACCACACCTGTATTAATGTTTCCGCTTAATACAGTTATAGCATGGTATAAAACATATAATGAACGATTGGGATATTGCCAATAAACTATGTTTATTAAGTGCCTCTATGGCATATTCCCTTCAAAAACTTCATACGGTTAATCACTTTTTCCTCCACGGGTCCCGAGCCGCCGCCGTCGTCAACACCAATTTGGGGGAGATCAGAATTGCTCCCCGGCACCCTGCCGGGAGGGGGAATCATCCCCGGAGGCCTCTACTTCGCCATGACCGCCTCCGGAATGATTCGTGAGTAGTCTACCCTTGGACTACGGGTTTATAGCAGTAGCTAGATGGTTGTCTTCTCCTCTTGTGCTATCTGGTTTAGATCTTGTGAGCTTCCTATCATGATCAAGATCATCTTTATGTAATTCTCCATGTTGTGTTTGCTGGGATCCGATGAATATTGAGTACTAAAGTTATTGCTTCATAATATATCATGTGTATGCTATTTAATGATCTTGCATGCTCTCCGTTACTTGTGTGTGCTTTGGCCAAGTTTATGCTCTTAACTCCAAGAGGGGGTATTTATGCTGGATAGTGGGTTCATGTCTCTATTAAATCTGGGGCAGTGACAGAAAGCTCTAAGGTTGTAGATGTACTGTTGCTACTAGGGATAAAATGTAACATCCCAACATTTTATAATGTTCAAAAATCACTAAAGTTTAAAACTTTTGTTTTTGATTAAAATAAAATATTAAAATGCATAAGAAAACTAACTATAAAAGATTTCAACCAATTTGAAAAGATCTATTTATTTCAAAATTTCCAATGTGTCATTATTTTCAAAAGTTATTTCCAATTAAACTTTACATTATCCATTGTATTTCAAAAACCTTAATATGTAATTTGACAAATGTTTTATAAAGTACAAACCATTTTATTTTAAGTAAATAGTTACTTATAAGTAATTGATTTCAACCACTTAGCCATATCTACTCATAAATACAGAAATGATTTAAAAATGGTGTTAGTTGCCAAATGGTTTTCATTCTCTCAACTAAGTTCAAAACATGGTGTTAAAATTTCAATTCTGTAATTTATAACTATAAACTTCATAGATTTTATAATTAATTAATTATCCAAATAAGCATTTCATTAGCTTAAATGATTTTCATTTATTTTCAAAACATAAAATGATTTTCATGAATATATTTCTATATAAGAAATGAATTAAAACTAAAATCCTTTCTAAAGTTTTTATGAAGTTTCAATTGATTTATCTTGGTATAAAATATAATGGTGCACAAATTATTTTCAATTAATAATGAATACCATATATTTCCCATTTCCTTCAAATTAGTTATATTTTGTTCTTTAATATTATGCAAAATAAAGAAGAATGATTTCAGCAAAACAAGTTTAAATAACTTAAATCCAAACATAATTGAATATGGGTATTTCATATAAATTATTTAGCCAAAATTAAAATTAATTAAACCCTAGTTTTAAATTAAACATAAAGTGTCAATTTTACATTTAATCAATATTTCGAAATTATTATTTTTGAAAAGTGTTCAAAACACTCCCACAATTGGTTTAACAGAAAGATAATAATTTTACAAATTTTTAGAATTTTGTTTGACCTCATTTGGACAACTAAATCAAAAGTTATAAAACAAAGAAATAAAACAGAAAAAGAAAAAGAGAAAACCCTGACAGTGGGACCCACCTGTCAGGGGGTCACCTTTCTTCAACCTCCAGCCGGAAAACTTGTCGAGAACGCCGGCAATTCCCTTCCTCCAAATCGCGCGATTAACGCCCCCAAATCCTCGGCTCTCCTGCCCCTACTTAAACCCTGCGAACTCTCTCTTCTTTCCCCCAGAAACCCTAGCTCCAACGCCCCCAGACTGCTTGGATTTGAGCCACCATTGCCGCCCTTGCCGCCACCGTAATCTTCAAAATCCGGTGAGTACAAAGCCCTCGAGCCCTTCCGCAACTCCCTCTCGACTCCCTGTCCACGGGCGCATCCTCTTGACACCATCGGTGTTTTGTTTTTGTTCCAGAACGTCACGTTCTTTCTCGCTCGAAGAAAGCCGCCCGCGGGAGCAACTCCGGTGAGCAACCTCCGGTGCATCCGTGCACCCCATCATCGTCAACTTCGCCACCGAGTCCGCCACGGTCTCCTCTTCATCTGGGTATGATCAGTCTTCCCTTCCCCCCCTAGAGCGCGTATAATGCGATTGCCGAGCCGGCGCCGCCGTCGGCAAACGTGCTCCGGTGACCTTGCGCCGCCAGGCTTGGACCAACGCCCGAGATCCGTCCGATCGTAAATCAACGGCTGCGATTTGATCCTTGCGCTGAACGGGTATGGTCCAATCTAGACCGTCAGATCTGATCGAGCGATCCAGATCTATTTCACTTAACAACGTCAGCGCTGACGTGGCCTGCACAGTCAGTATCCGCGTCAGCGTCAGCGTGTAATTCCTTTTCTATTTTAAATTTAATTGGAAGTTTTGCAGAATAGTCCCTGTAATTAAAACATCTATAACTTTTTAACCACAACTCCAAATTTAATAATTTTTATATATTTGGAAAGCTCTTGACATGTAGATTATTTTAGATCGGCCAAAATTCAAATTTTACTTAGTATGAAATATTCAAATTTCAAATGATGAATTTGAGTATATTTGTAATAACTTTAAATCTATAAATCCAAAAATTGCAAATAAAATTGTTTTAGAAACTTTAGAATATTTGTAAATTAATTGCCACTGCTATAAAATATTTTTGAGTAATTTTTGAATGAATTCATAGTTATATATTTAATTTGAATGGTTTGACTATTTTCAACATAACTATTAATAAAAATATTATTTTTGATTAAAGTAAATTTCTATAAATTTAATTAAAATACCCCTGTCTATTAACACTATTTATTAAATTATATTATAAACATTTAATCATAGAAAACTTTAATCTTATAATTATTCCTTTTATTATATTTTCCAAAATTAGAAATTAATTAAATTGCATTTATAAATTCATGCATATTTATAAAGAAATCACAAAAGTTATTTTTGTGTTTCTTGTGATTAAAAATTTCATTTCATTCGTAGCATATTTTATTTTGTAGATATAATTCTCATAGGAAAACCCCTCTTCATTAGTTTTCTCTAAGTTAGAAATAATTTCAACTTAGCATTTTTGTGATGTGCTACACTTAGACACTTAGTAATTTTATCATGGAGCTGGAAGACCAATGAAGGACTTAGCCAAACGAGACTCCAGAAGAATCTCCAAGGAGTGGAAGCACTTAGAAGAAAGATCAAGAAGGAGTTCATGAAGACCAACCAGAAATATTTTCTGAGTCTTTCTCCTTCTTTCTTCTTTCTCCCTCCTTCTTCTGTTAGACTTCATGATGACTAAGTAAATCCAAGACCGGCCTCAAGGATACAAGAACCACCAAGTCTGAAGATTTATCAAGTCTATCAAAACTTCAATCAAGACATCATCAAGGGGAATATTACAAGTCTGGAGATGAAGCCTGGAGGACAACTACCTCTTTCTTCTATCTTTTCCCTCTTTCCTAATCTTGTCTTTCACATTTGACTTAAACAATTTTGATCATGATATTATCATCTTGAAGTTGTTGGATCCTAGCGGCATAGTGAGATGAAGCGGCCTGGAAACAAACCTTACATGTCCACGTACATGAGACCTGTTCCACAATTTAAGTGGCTGGCTGGGTGTCTGTCTCTCTCACTTTAGTGAATATCCAATTTACAAAGAGTTGATAATAATTGTTGATCACCTCGAAGAATAGAGCTAGTATTTTCTCTAAGTATTTTGCACATCAAGACTAAGCCATTAGAGTGCTTATTCAAGATGATATAAAACAAAATATTTTATTCAACTTATGACCTTAGCCCTTTGCCCTTTTGGACCAACCTATTTGCCTTGCATTAACTTAAAAGATTTTCATGGCATGAAAAAGCATTTCTAGCCCTTAGGAATATTTTGCACATCGTGCATAAACATATTTTACTTAGAAAGTTTTATAAAACTTATTTATTCATCTAGTATGTGTTTGTATGCGTTGTGGAGTTGTGCTTGCTGTTGATTGTTGTATTGTTGCTTGTCTATACTGTTAGATTGAACGGAGAGTCCCGAGTATCGCTGAAAAGAGTTGTGAACAACGACAACATTCAAAGGCAAGTGGCACACCTCATAAACTTCCTATTATTTCTATATGCATTACTTAGTGTATTTTTATATGCATGTATAGGATAGTATTGCTATGCTAAACCTGTGTAGAATTCCTTATTCCTGTGTCTAGGTTCCTATGCAATACTTAGTAGAATTATTGATGCTATGCAAATGTTGTTTTGTGAAAATCTAAATTCTACTAAGTTAAGAATGAAACACCTGGGTGGTAAGTGGTTGTATGGTTTATGTTGAGTGGCTACTCAGGTCCATGTCTATGGTTCCTGGAGTATGTACACTTGTGAATGGCCACCCAGGAACAGAGGAATCTGAAGAATTCCGAGTGACGATTGCTTCCAGTGCAGCCATTGCCATATGGGCTCTGGCTTGATCAATTATGTTGCGTGGACTCTCTCCGGCTTGACAAGCAGATGTAGGGGGATGTTAGGTGGAACGGGTCAAGCCAGAGTGGGAGGGAAAATGCTTCTGAAAGATCTCGTCTCATTCTCTCCTTTCCTTATCACAAATGGTGTGTAAAGGATAATTTGGGTTGAATGGGTACAATGGTGAACGTGCACAACCTCTGCAGAGTGTAAAACTAAGTACTTAGCCGTGTCCCCGGTACGGACAATTTGAGCAGCTGATCACGGACGTCAACGGAGGATTCCATCATTCCAACTTCAGAAATAAAACTTGATGGGTGAACAAGGGAAGATGAGATTTATGGTTTTCATGCCATACTCGTCTTGATTTCAAGAAAAGTGTTTTTCAAAAGAGTAGGAAAAATTGGCTTTATGCAAATTAGCCTTGAACTCCACCAGCCAAATATGCATATAGGCTTTAGAGTTATTCCATTAAGTGTCCACCATACTGTCACTTGCCAGACTCCATTTTTAATGGAATCTGACCCACGTTGTTGCAATATTTTTCTTATTGCAGATTTGATCAGAAGACGAGTGAGGTTTCGTTTAAAGGTTTCGAGTCTACAACCAACATGTTTTCGTCTGTGGCAGCATGAAAGTTTGAGACTCACTGCTATTGTATTTCCGCTTTGTACTTTTTCAATGCTAGCTTTATGCTATGCAACTTGTATCAAATATTTTGTAATTCTGGATCATCGATGTAATAAAATTGACGCTTTGTTGTGATATTACATCGTAAAATGTGTGTGCAAATGAATCGATCCAGGGATTTGCACTATACACAGGTATCTGCCTTATTTAAAGTGCAGGTACGCTACATAAAACAGTAGTACTTTGTCTAGGATGATGTTACTTACTTACGTTACACACAGTGCTTAAGGCGATAATCTGTTGCAAGCAACTTAATACTGAAATGGGTGCGGACGCTAACCAGAAGGTGGATTATTAGTCATAGATGCGGTTGGAACGGTCTATGTATATTGTTGTAATACCCGAATGAATCTCACACTAGACATCATAACGTTAGTATATGCATTGGGTTGCTCATCATTATTCTGTCAATTGCCTAGCTGTAATTTATTTACCACGCATGCATGAATGTTATTATTATTTATGGAGAGACACCACTAGTGAACTGTGGACCTCGGTCCTTCTCATTAATCTGATAAAACCACAACTGCAAACCTGTTACTTTTTACAAACATACATCTTTCTTCCACACATACGTTTAATCCTTTGTTACAGCAAGACGGTGAGATTAACATCCTCACCATTGAGTTGGGGCAAAATACTTTGATTGTGTCGTGTGCATATTCCACGTCTCCTTCGCCACACCAAGTTTCTGGCGCCGTTGACACCTCGAGGGAACATTCATCTCCTACTGGTTCGATAACCTTGGTTTCATAACTGAGTGAAATCTTGTTGTCGTGCTACTTCACACCTTCCTCTTGGGGTTTTCCCAACCACACGCTTAGCACCATCAAAGAATTTCTAGCGCCGTTGCCGGGGCATAAAGAAACAACACCACATCCATCTCCCTCGTCAACTTCGCGCCTATGTAGTGCATCAGTTGACTACGATGAAACTTTTTCACCGGTAGGGATGCTAAAGTCTATTCGGATTTTTTTAGCAATTGCTTTATATTATGATTATGAAATATGGCAGATGGATGTCAAAACAGCGTTCCTAAATGGTAACATTGAGGAAGAGTTGTATATGGTACAACCGGAAGGTTTTGTCAATCCAGAAAATGCTGACAAAGTATGCAAGCTTCAGCGTTCCATTTATGGATTGAAGCAAGCATCTCGGAGCTGGAATTTTCGCTTTGATGAGGTGATCAAAGGTTTTGGATTTGTCCAAAATGTAGAAGAGACCTGCATTTACAAGAAAATGAGTCGGGAGCTCGGTTGTGTTCTTAGCACTATATGTAGATGACATATTACTGATCGGGAATGATGTGGATCTTCTGAATAGCGTGAAGAAATTTTTAAACAGTAAATTTTCCATGAAGGACTTAGGAGAAGCTGCATACGTCTTAGGCATTAAAATCTACCGTGATAGATCAAGACGTCTATTAGCGTAGAGTCAGAGTATTTATCTTGACGAGATACTGAAGTGTTTTGGTATGGAGACGGCAAACAAAGGTTCTCTGCTAGTTGTTAAGAATAAAACATTGAGCAAGGCAGACACACCTCAGGCCAGTCGATGGTCTTACTAATATTGTTCTACAGTTTTAATTTGCTACCCATCGCGTCCGCCAGGATTTTCATCGTATCTGTTGTTACAGAAATATCTAGGATTAAAACACTGCTGGAGTGATCCTCGGCCCTTTCGACTAATCGATGGGTCTTACCTTTGTATTTATCGTATACAACATCCGAGGTACTCTATTGAATGATTTTCGCTTGAGATTTTTTATGTTTCGAATGTATTTTGATTCTATCGGGTGCACGACCGTGCTCCCGATGGGAGTAGCCCCCGAGATTGTGCTTTATTGCTTGCAGTAGAGGATAATCTCAATTTTATGCTTTTACCAGTCAAATTCTTTTTTTACCTTCTCCCGAAGGTAGTTTCCCACTCAACTCTTTCTCATTCTTGCCCTTTTGCTTTTGAGTTTGCAAGGAGCTTTTCCTTTTTGCCAGTTGCGGTACAACACTCCTTTTTTATTCGTCTGGAATGATGTCATGCGTGACATCCTTGGCGTGCGAATAACACTCTGACGGGACGTGACATAGTGGGTCCCACTCTTTGACCGTTGTGGACGCCGGTTCAGTTCTGATTTGACCTGACGTGGCGAGATTTTCGCAGACGTGATGATGATCTCCTTGTTTTGCGCGCGTAGTGGGTGGCGTGGCCTATGCCGATTGCTCTCCGATTGTGCCACGTGCCGCCGTGTTTTCCTTGGACGACCATGATGAGCTTCTGTTTTTTACCATAAGTACGGGTTTCTCCGTTATGATTTATTTTACCCTGCCATTTGCCTCCTGCTCTCCTCTGCTTCATCTTCTTCCTCTCGCGCCCGCCGCCGCTCTGTCGTCGCACTTCCTTCTTCTTTGCGTCCGCTCCTCCTTCTGCCTTCCACCATGGCTCCTAAGAAGAGCTCTGCTTCTGCCACCACCACTGCTGCCACCAGCAAGAAGAGGAAGGATGCGACTGCCGCTGTCGTCCCCGTTGTTCTGAAGAAAGAGTCAGGCGGCTGGATCTCGTCCACCACGAATGAGAAACGACTGGCGGCCTGTCGTAAGGAGGGGCTCCTTCCTCCACCAGAAAAGCTCGCCGCACGGGCTCCCGGCAAAGATAACTTCCCCGCACCTCTTCTCAGAGAACGGGTTTGTTTCGCCGAGTTTCTCCCCCGTGGCTTCGGCTTCCCGCTGCAGGATTTCGTGCGCGGTCTGCTTTTTGCTTACGGGATACATTTCCACGATCTGGTCCCCAATGGTGTTTTGCACATTGCTTGTTTTATGGTAATGTGTGAATGCTTCTTGGGGATATCCCCTAGCTGGCCACTATGGAAGTCGATCTTCCTAGTGTGTCCCATGGCACGCCACGGTCATGTCAACCCTGTCATCAGCGTCGCCTTCCAGGTAAAGGCCGTCTGCAAGTACTTCACCTTGCGGGCAGTCGAGTCTGCACAGGGATGGAGAACCAAGTGGTTCTACGTCTTTGTGAACCAAGACGTCCGCCCTGCCTTCTCGACTGGGCCTTTTATGAAGACGAAGGCCTGGGAGCACTCTCTCACCCCTGCTGAGCAACTCGAGGCTGCCCCACTTTTGGAGAATGTCGCCGGTTTACTGAACACCGGTGTCTCCGGTGTTCAGCTGATCTACACCTTCTTGAAGTGTCGGGTGTCTCCCCTTCAGCAGTGTGCGCACCCGATGTGGGCGTATGAGGGGGTACTCGAGGCCACCAGGATTAGCGCTGTGGAGCTGTCGGCGAATGAGCTCGACACACTCGTGAAGTCGGTGAACAACTACAGAGCTGAGGACACCATCAACTATGCTTTCACGACAGTTCCCTTCAGTTTAGAGAATCCACTTCCCAAGGTAAGCTACTTGCGCCCTTTGTTGTCGACTGGATTTTGTTTATTGTCGTCATATCTAATTTTGCTTTTTGCTTTTGCCTCGTGTAGGGTCATTCGACAAAGTCTTCGCTCCCTCCCCTTCCCGAGGCTGGGCCAGTCGAAGAGATGGCTATGCTGAAGGAGCGAGAGAAGTCGAATGACTCCCTGCCCGAGGCCGAGTCTTCTTCTTTGGAAAAATCCGAAGTGGATGGAAAAGGTGTAGGGAAGCTTGACGCCGAGGCGGCCATTGAGCCCACTCCTAAGCGTCCCCGCCTGGCGCACTCGGGCGAGGGTGAGGGGGCTACGGACTTTGGTGCTACCTCGCCTGTGCGTGATGTGTCACCCTTGGCCCGGCTCTCGCCGCCACCTTCTACCTGCCAATCTGGCTTTGGCGGGCCCCGATTTGACCTTGACCTCTCCTCTGATGAGGATGAGCGAAAGTTACTCTTTGTCCATTGTGCCGTTTATGCCTTGACTTGTGAATGTTTTTCCCTTGCATCTTGTATTTCTTAGTGATGATCGGGCCGCTAGTCCTTTGGCTGCCCCTGTCACGACTGCCACTTCTTCTCCGACTGCGTAGGTGGCAGTCGCTCCTTCGCCACCTTCGGTTCTTGCGCCGGGGGTTGCAGTGCCTACCGCGGCTGCTTCAACTGATGCGCCTTCGACTTTCTCCCTGCCCGCCTGGCTGAGCCATGTAAGATTGTTTCTCTTCTGTCAGTATGATGTTCTTTCCTTTATCACGTGTGTGTGATGTATGTTGTGTGCGTTATGCTTGTAGCCAGCCGTGAGCGGCCTTGCCTCCTTTGGCGGGGTCTTTGCGCATTCAAAGACGGAGCGAGTCGCTCTTCGTTCCCAGCTGGAGCAGCTCAGCCGTAAGTTTTTGTTTTTCTTGCACATGACTGTATTCTTTCTTGTTCAGGGGAGAATGACGCTCTTTGCGCGACTGAGCTAGAGCGAGCGAAGCGACTGCTCGGTTTTGCATCTTCCCTTGCAGGTAAGTATAATGCGCTTTTTATGCGAATTTTTTGCTCCTGGCCATTTTTCCCTTCATCTTCTTGGCAGGGTCATTCGTTGTTGTTTTGCAGGTCCCTCTTCCAGCTCGAGTGGCGCTTTGTCCCTTGACCAGGCCATCGACCAGGTGGGGGTGACCATACAACATGCCAAGCAGTCCTTGGAGAGCTCCATCCAGACGCTTGGTGTTGTTTTCAAGGAGGTGCTCCCTTCGGCTGAGGTCCCGTCGACTGCTGCGGGCTTTGCTGCACAACTGGGTCCGGAGTCTACAACTTTGCAGGATTATGCGCAGGAGCTGATGGTACGCGGTTCAGATCCACCCTCAAGCTTCTCCTTAGCCATGACGTGGCTGCTGAATATGAGTCCGTCTTATCTGACTTTCACAAGAAGTCAGATGGGAGGCCTTCGAGTCTCAATAAGTATAGCGCTCGCGTCAAGGGCCTTGCTAAGTCTAGTATTGAGACTATGGAGCGTCGGTCGGCAGCGATTGCTGCTGTCCGTAAAGCTGGGTCTGAGCCTGTTGGCCAGTCGTAGGCGGTTTTAGTTTTAGCCTTTTGTTTTCTTTGTGCTGTAATTTGTGATGTATATTGTGCCACCTAAGCTAATATCTGTGAAGGATAACTTTTGCTGTTCCTTGTCGTATGCCTTGAGTCTACGTTTGCTTTGACTTGTATCTTGCCTGAAGTGCTTATCATTGTGTCTCAGTCGAACGTCTCGACCGCTCACGGGGATGTTCGAGCGAGAAGGGAATGGCCATCGACTGCGCAGGTGGCGAACGACGCCCGCGTGCTTGATTATGCCAAAAGGAAGGCTGTTCAACTGGAGCAGCAGCTCAAATCCGCCCGAACTGACGTTGATATTCTTCGCGAGAGGCCTTCTCTTTCCACTGAGAGAGATAAGTTTGTTCTCTATGAGATGGAGGACTCGAACAGGCAACTCGAAGGTATTTATTGTGCATACCTTCCTTCCTGCGTGCGTGCTTTTTGCCTAATGGTTTGTCTTTTGTGCTTTGTCTTTAGTTTTTGTAGATGATCCCTAGGCGGAATCCGCTCGCGTGGTGGAACGTCTAGAAGATGCCACTCGGACGCCTGTCACCGGTCCGCAACATTTTTGGCTTGACGCATACCATGCCAACATCCTTGCTACCCTGAAGGACCGTGTGTGGCGTGGTGCAATTCTGCTGAAGCGTTGCCGGGAGGCACTTATGCGGGCAAATCATTATTTGTTCCCTGAGGGTCCTCAACCTCGAAGGATCCACGCTCTAGTGGATTTATTTCGTGCTCATGAGCCCATCCGTGAGGCTGTGACTCGTCGGGTTGTGCTTGGAGCCAAACGCTGCGTTCGCCTATATGAGGCGTCAAGACTCTTTGCATCCTTCTTCTTCTTCGTCCCGGTCGGAGATTCGACTGTCTAGCAAAGGTATGGAGCGAACTCTAGCTCCTGCTGAGAGGCTGGTAAGTCGAGCGCGGAAGCAGCTAATCGATTCCAATCTGCCGTTGAAGGATGAAGATGCTTAGCTTATGTATCTAGATGTGTTTGCACTTGTAAATGTAACACACAGATCTAGCCCCCGAGTATAGCAACTGGGGTTTTGTTGTAATGCCATAGGGATCCTTTGTCCGTCTGTATTGGATGCTCTCAAGTATATTTGAGTTTGTTTGTGTTTTTGTTTTTTGACACAGACGCAGCCCTCGAGCATGTTGAGTGGCTACTTTTGTGCGCAACCCCCGAGCACGTCGGGTGTCTGTTTTATGCGTTACTCCGAGCATACCGAGTGTTTGCTTTATGCGCAGCCCCCGAGCTTGTCGAGTGGTTGCTTTATGCGCAGCCCCCGAGCTCGTCGAGTGGCTGCTTTATGCGCAGTACCCGAGCTCGTCGAGTGGCTGCTTTATGAGTTGCTCCGAGCACACCAAGTGTTTGCTTTATTTGCCATCCCCGAGCCCGTCGAGTGGTTGCTTTATGCGTAGCCCCCGGGGGTCTCCTAGAGGGTAATCCTGGGCCCAGTTTCTCAAAGATGTCTTTAGGGTTGA
The DNA here is from genome assembly GCA_026929855.1 of Poa annua. NCBI lineage: Eukaryota > Viridiplantae > Streptophyta > Magnoliopsida > Poales > Poaceae > Poa > Poa annua. The sequence goes on along the minus strand of CM049429.1, from coordinate 62,358,100 downwards.
TCCCGAAGACATCTTCGAGAAACTGGTTCTCAGGAGAACTCCCTGTACTTGCTTTTGTCCCTCCTGTAAATCTGATGTACTTCCAGAGAGTAGCCCTAGGCCTAGCCGCTCGAAGATGTCTTAGCTTATGCCGTCGAAGACATCTTCGAGAAGCTGGTGCTTAGGAGAACTCCCTGCTGCTGCCTGAGTGAGAGTGAAGGGCTGAGGGTCTATTTATAGTGCCTATCCCTGCCTCTTGCCTTCTCCAAAGGGTAGTTCCAACAACTTTCCAAAGGTTATCTTTTGCTCTGCCCCAAAGGCCAAGTTACTGCAACTTGAAGGGTCAAGTGGCTCTTGACACTAGTCAAAGGGTCAATCCGACGACCATTAGGGCCGACTTATCCGGGCCTTTACCTTACCTGGGGTTAGCTCCCCGACATATGTCCAACCCCCGAGCCTGTCGAGTGGCTGCTTTTTGATTTTTGATATATGTGCAGCCCCCTACCATATCGAGTGGCTGCCTTTTCACTGTGACGAAAAATTATACAAGGAAGGTATGAATTATCTCTTTTCTTTATAAATGTTGACTAGCAAGCCGCCTCATTAAAAACCTTTCAGTCCCCTTAGGTACCCTGGCAAGGAAAAGAGCGCGTATGGAACCTGCTAGCCTTTTGATACATGAGCTTTTTGCTACATCGACTAGATGTTTTTGCTAAGTGACGATGACCCTAATCGTCCTTACTCTTCGAGCTGTATGCTTCTTCTTGGTGCTGTATCATCTTTGGCTTGTACTTTCTTTCGTATGATCTCCTTGGCTCTTGTAGTCGAAATATGAGGGGTTCGCCGTGGAATGCGTCCTTCCCTGGTAGTGTGATGTGCATAGCGGTAAAAGCTTCGAGTGTCATCGTCTTCTTTGCGTCTTGCTTCTTCATTGTGCGACTGTCACTTATGATGACACAATTTGGTACTCCTTGGCTGAAGATAGTAGTGTCGTGGTTTGGGTTTGCCAATCTGCTTATGCCTGACCGCGACTGATTAGTCGTAGCTTATCTTTTTTTTCTCGGGAGATCCTCTTGGTATGGTTGTTGCCTGAAGGTTTTTATTTCTCGAGTGACCTGTGGATGCCACCTTCTGATTGACCTGTGGTTTATGTGCTTGAAGAGGACGCCTGGCGGCACCTGCGCCTTTGCCGCTCCGAGGCTAGCATGTTGGCTTGTTTGTTGCGCGCGCGTGTTACATGCTGTAGCTCGCAGCTGTGAAATCTTCTTTGCCACATATCGAAGTAATCTTGATATCTAGCCAGATTGTCCACATTCATTCTGCTTGCACCTGCCTCGTTTTGCATAATTGTACATGAGCTCCCTCGGATGATGATGTTTTGTGCCCCTGAAGCTCTTGCTAGTCGCAAGCCTTGGAACATGCCTTCGTAGTCAACTTCAACTTTTGATGGTGCCGGGAAGTTTATCTGCAATACATACCATACTCGCTCCTTTTTGGGGTTTATGAGTATCATACCTGCACCTGTGCCTTTGCCGTTTTTGGTCCCGTCGAAGTGTATTGTCCATCGTTTGGCTGGAGTGCTTTGTTCTTCTTCTGTGGGTTCCCCCTGTCCATATGGCGTTTACTTCATGTATTGCAACTACGGTTGCTCTTTTCTTGCGTTCTGGCTCTGTTGCTACTTCCCTTGCGCCTCGTGTCTTGTTTGCGGTTTCTTCGACTCCATATGTCTCTGAGATCCTGCAAAAGTCTCTGTTGCAGTCGTCTGACTTTTGGAAGTTTCCGTTGATTGTGATGACTCCTTTTGGACCTGGCATTTTGAGCTTGAGATATGCGTAGTGGGGTACTGCCATGAACCTTGCGAATTCTGGTCGTCCCAATATGGCATGGTATTATGATTTCCAGTCGACGACGTCAAAGTCGATGAGCTCGCTTTTGACGTGGGTTGCATCCCGAACGTGACGTCGAGTTGGATTTTCCCTTCTGGACGCACAAATTTGCCCGGCATAATTCCGTGAAAGGTATTTGTAGATTTCGGGAGGTTCCCGACTGACCTGTTCATCCTCCGAGTGTGTCTGTGAATATTATGTTGACGCCAGTGCCTCCGTCCATGAATATTTTGGTTATAGTGTATCCTCCAATCTGCCCTTCGAGTACTAGGGCAGCGTGTCCTGGTCGATAGATGTCGGGCGGGTGATCCTCCTTATCAAAAGCGATTGTTATGTCTCATCCTTGCAAAAATTCTGTTACTGGGGGTGGAGCTAATACTGCCATATCCACGTTTTTTGTGTGGCACTTTTGCCTTCTGTTGGAGGTGCATCCTTTCTGTATCATGTACATTTGCCCTTTCGGTTGTGGATATTGGACGTCCATGTTGTGCGGTATGTGATGTATGGCGCCAGCCATCTGGTTATTCGCATCGTGCTTTGATGGAGGCCGTAATGCTGCCACGATTTGCGGAGGTGCCACGTATGCCGCCGGTATAGCTTGTGCTTGTTCTCTCTTCATCTGATTTATGTAATGCATCGCCATTTGCCCGAATTCGCGACAGCTTCCCATTGTGTGATGTGATGTTAACCGTCCAGTCGCCGGGTCTTTGAACATATGGAGTCTGCATTCATCATCCATTTTTTCTTGAAATGATTTCTCGACTCTTGACTCTATGCGCTTCTGCCAATCTTGTCTTCTGTAGCTTCCGCGCTGGTCTTGACCTCGATCATCGCGTCTGTCGACTGACCTATCTCGTATGTAGTTATCAATTCGTGTGCCCCGGCGATCGTCTTGCCGGCTACTTTGTCGATCACTTTGCTTTCGATCATCGTGATTCCGGTCATCATGTGAGAATCCTGCTGCGACAAATTTGACCTTGTCCTTACCGCGGTGATCGTAGTCTCGCCTTCTTCGTTTGTCATCTCTGTCCCGTTTATCTTGGCTGTCGTGGTGGTCGCGACTGTCTCGTCTGTCGCGATGTCGTTGTGGTGAGTGTGCGGTTTTTCTCTGGACTGCATCTTCGCCATCTGCCCACTCGGTTGCTAGCTTCATGAGCTCGGCCATGTTTTTTGGTTTTTGCCGTCCGAGTGCCTCTCTGAAGTCTTTTCTGTAGACCCCATTTGTGAAGGCGTCCATCGCTCTATCTTCTGATATTGCAACCACAGAGTTCCTGAAGGAGGCCCATCGTCTGATGTAAGACCTAAGTTTCTCGTCCGTCTTTTGTCGGCATGCTCTTAATTCTTCGAATGTTTTCGACCTTTCGCAGAGAGGGTCGAAATATTTTATGAAGTCATCTTTTAAGTGATCCCAGGAATCGTAGGCTCCTTCTGGTAAAGATTTGAGCCAGTGGCGGGCTGTGCCTTCAAGCATCAACTGTATGTACTGTAATGCCGTTGTCGTCGTTCCTCGCTGGCATATGACTGCCAGTTTGTAGTCTTCTAACCATCCCGAGGGTTCCTGCTTTGAATTGAATTTCGACATGGTTGGTAGGCCAAACTTCTTCGGAGTTTTGTTTCTTAAATCCGTCGAGTGAAGCATTGTGCTCCGCATGGTCCTGCGTTGCGGTTGTCAGGTGATTCGCGACCGCCTGATCCTCTGTACCTGCTTCTTGATCGGCTTCTTGATATGCGACGGCTTGAACTTTTCCTGCCAATGCTTCGCTGAGGACTGCGACTGGAGCGTTCTCTTGAGCGGCTTCTGCTACGTCTTCTCCTTCCTCCATCGACTAGTTCTTTTGCTGCGATTTCCAGGGCCTTCATTTGTTGCAGGTATCTTGCCTCGGCCGGGTCACCTATCGGTGGTTTTCCTGCTTGGAGGTATGCTCCCATGGATATGAGAGCTCCCTCTGCTGTTTTGGGTTGGATTATACCGTCAGAATCGACGGTTAGCAACGAGTTGCTCAAATTTCGAGTGACGTCTGCTCTTTCGTGTTCAGGGTTTCTGTCGTATCTGGATCTTCGTCGTGCCTCGGTTGCCCCTGTAGAACTCATGGATAGTTGTCGTCGACGTGCACTTGATATTCTTGCTTGCCTTCTGCGCTCTTCGAGTGTTGCTCTTTATTGTGTCAAGCGCTGCGACTCCTGCCAGTTAAAGTAGTTGTATGTTGCCAACTCATCCGGAGTTGCGTCTGCTGGCATCATTATGCCTTCTTCAACGACCTTCGTTACCTTTCCAGCCATCTCTGCCGTGATGTCCAGGGTGGTGGTACCATCTGATAGAGTGACTGTGCGTGGGTACTCGACGGGATGTCGATCGGCTGCATTTTCTGATGTCTCTACTGCGGTTGCTCCGTAAACTTGCTGTGGTATATGGTAGGTGTATGTGTAGTCTGATTGCTCTTCATATGTTGATTCGACATTGCTATCTCGTTCTATGCTTTGGCTGTTTTCGCCATCTTCTACTTGTTGCGCATGTGCATCGTAGTTGATGGTAACATGATGTGGAGACTGGATCTCTACGCCGGTGAAGTCGGCTAGATGTATGCTGTCTTCTGTAGGCTCATCATACTCAGGTAGGTGAAAGCTTTCTTCTGGAGCGTCGATCTACTTATGGTCTTCGGTTGTGAAAGGGCATGTGCCCTAATATATGGTTTTAGTAATTAATGACAATCCCTATGGACTAATGTTTGTGTTGAGCATATTGCAAGTATGTCTTGAAGTTGTCAAGACATCATCATATGAAGAATGATGAGATGATACGAGATTGATCAAGAGGTTGATCAACACACAAATCTACAAGATGTACCAAGTGGATCATGTATCTCTTGGGATGGTAAGCTCTTGTCCATATAGCTTTGTGAACTAACCAAAGTGTGTGCGTGGTATCTATATGTGGGGTTAGGTATCTTCCCATGGGCTTGCAACAAGAAGATCAATTCATATAGCTCATGGAGGATGACGTCATGTCTTGATCGTCATCAAGGTTGATAAGTGCAAGACCAAGAGAAGCATGTCGGAGATATCTTATGCATGGAGGAAGAAATAGAGACATGAAGACGAAGCTAAGCGAGGCTCTCCCATAATGGAGTATGGGGGAGTATTTGGAGAAGTCTTCATCAAGCATGTGCTAGCAAGCGCAATCAAGAAAGGTGTTTCACTTGAAGATATCAAGATCGTCATCATCTAGATCAAGTGGAATGCTCAAGGCAAAGGTATGATCTTGATAGGACTACATGATATATAGGCGTACTATCAAGAGGGGCTCTCGAGTGAGTAACTTGATCGCATCTTTGTGGAGAGCTGAAACCTTTGCATACTTGGCATATCATCTTTCGTGTTTATTATTTGGCTTTTCTCCTTGTGGGCTTTTGGAGCTTGTTGTGATCTTCATAACAAGCTCAAGTTTATCAAAAACAAAGTTCGTTTGAAAAACTTCTTGGTTTTTGATGTTGGAGGCTTTACCGGTTGTTCCTCTTTCGAGAGGTTTTATGTTTCCCAATTTGGTTTTAACCTCCCATCTTGGACTATGATGTTTCTCTGCATTATCTTGTAGAGTTCTTCGTTGTGATTCCAACGAGCCAAAATCATCGAAAATGGAGTTCGGATGGTCAAGATATTATCGTTTTCATGTTGGTATTTCTGCAGTTTTCGGGTGCTCGGAAATATCCGAATCGGATTCGGAAATTTCCGAATCGGACGGATTTGAATACTGATATCGCCCAGAAAACTTCGAGATCTTTCCAGAAATCTCCGGGGGTCGGAAATTTCCGGCCCTAGGCCGGAAATCTCCGGTCTAAGCTGCTGTAACGGCTAGAATTGTGGGAGGGGTATAAATACCCCTCCCCTTCTTCTTCCTTGGGCAAGCACGACTTTCCCCTCTCTCTGTTGCCATTGTTGACCTTGGGAAAGCTTGCCCGCTCTCAAATCCGCCAATGATTCTTGCATATCTTTGAGGGAAAAGTGAGAGGAGATCTAGATCTACGATTCTACCAATCCATCCCTCCTCTAAGTGAGGGCAACATAGTGGATCTAGATCTTTGAGTTCCTTTGTGGTTCTCCCCCTTTGTTCTTGCTCTCTCTTATCCCCCCATAAGCATTAGTTGCTTGTGGTGGGATTTGGGAGTGTAGGATTTGTCTCCTTTGTGGTTTCTTGGTTCTTCCTCTCTTATTCCCCCATAAGCATTTGTTGCTTTGTTGGAATTTGAGAGTGAAGGACTTGAGCACTTTGTGTGTTCTTGCCATTGCATCTTGCATCGGTTTGAGCCCTCCACGAGGATTCGTGGCAGTGAAATTCATGAGCTTGTTACTCTTGGGTCTTGGACCCTAGACGCCTTAGTGGCCGCCTTTGTGGCGTAGGACCTTTTGTGGTCAAGTCCTTTGTGGCTAGTTGGGACCTTTGTGGTCAAGTTGAACCTGTTGTGGTCAAGACCTCTTGTGGTTATTTGGGAGCCCCCGATTCAGTTTTGTGTAGCGTACCTGCACTTTAAATAAGGCAGATACCTGTGTATAGTGCAAATCTCTGGATCGATTCGTTTGCACACACAGTTTACGATGTAATATCACAACAAAGCATCAATTTTATTACATCGATGATCCAGAATTACAAAATATTCGATACAAGTTGCATAGCATAAAGCTAGCTTTGAAATAGTACACAGCGGAAATACAATAGGAGTGGGTCTCCAACAACTTCATGTTGCCACAGGCGAAAACATGTTGGTTGTAGACTCGAAACCTTTAAATGAAACCTCACTCGTCATCTGAACAATCTGCAATAAGAAAAATATTGCAGCAACGTGGGTCAGATTCCATTAAAAATGGAGTCTGGCAAGTGACACTATGGTGGACACTTATTGGAATAACTCTAATAGCCTATATGCATATTTGGCTGGTGGAGTTCAAGGCTATTTTGCATAAAGCCAATTTTTCCTATCTCTTTGGAAAACACTTTCTTCAAATCAAGACAAGTATGGCATGAAAACCATAATCTCATCTTCCCTTATTCACCCATCAAGTTTTATTTCTGAAGTTGGAATGGTGGGATCTTCCGTTGACGTCCTCGTTCAGCTGCTCAATTGTCCGTTTCTGGGGACACGGCTAAGTACTTAGATTTTAACTCTACAGAGATTGTGCACGTTCACCATTGTACCCATTCAACCCAAAGTATCCTTTACACACCATTTGTGATAAGGGAAAGGAGAAGAATGAGACGAGATCTTTCAGAAGCATTTTCCCTCCCACTCTGGCCTGACGCGCTCCACCTACAAACCACTACCTCCACCTGTCAGGCCGGGGCGAGTCCACGCAGCTTAGTTGATCAAGCCAGAGCCCATATTGGCAATGGTTGCACGAGAAGCAATCTTCACTCGGAGTTCTTCAGATCCCTTTGTTCCTGGGTGGCCATCCACAAGTGAATATCCCACAGGTAAATCCCCTGGGGACAACACTCAACTCATACAGCCAAGCAACCAATTCCACCTAGGTGTTTGATTATAACTTAGTAGAATTTAACCTTTCATAAAAATAGTTTTGCATTGCATCACAATTCTACTAAGTATTTTCATAGGGACCTAGACACAGGAATAAGGAAGTCTAAACATGGCTTGCATAGCAATACTATCCTACACATGCTTATAGAAAAATAATCTACTCATGCATAGAAAAATAATAGGACTTTTATGGGGGTGTGCCACTTGCCTTTGGTTGATGTCTTTGCTCACAAACTCTTTGCAACAACGAACGTTTGCTCTCCGTTCAATCTAACAATATAAGCAAACAACAAAACAACAATGATCAAACAATACAACATCAAACATACATGCACATACAAAGTGAACAAGCAAACTTCTAAGGAAAATATGTCATGCATGAGGTGCCACATATTTCTAAGGACTAGAGGTGCAATGTCATGCCATGAAAATCTTTTTAAGTTAATGCAAGGCAACTAGGTTGGTCAAAAATAACTAAGGATTGTGGTCATGAGTTGGATAAAATTCTTTGTTTTATATCATATTGAATAAGCAACTCTAATGGCTTAGTCTTGATGTGTAGAAATATTTAGAGAAAATACTAAGTCATTTCTTCAAGGTGATCAACAATTATTAACAACTCTTGGTAAATTGGATATTCACTATAGTGAGAGAGACAGACACCCGACCAGCCACTTAAATTGTGGAACATGTCTCATGTACGTGGACATGTAAGGTTAGTTTCCAGGCCGCTTCATCTAACTATGCCGCAAGGATCCAACAAACTTCAAGATGGTAATAACTTGATCAAAATCGTTTATGTCTAAAGTGAAAGATAATATTAGGAAAGAGGGAAAAGGTAGAAAGAAGGTTGTAGTTGGTCTTCTAGGAATCTTCTCCATATTTCTAACTTTCTCATGAACTTCTTCTTGATTTTTCTTCTAAGTGCTTCTACTTCTTGGAGATTCTTCTGGAGTCTTGTTTGGCTAAGCCCTTCATTGGACTTCTAGCTCCATGTTGAAAATTCTAAGTGTCTATGTTATAAAACTTTTACCAAAATACTAAGTTTGAAGATATTTCTAACTTAGAGAAAATGGGGGAGGAGTTTTCTTATGGGCAATGTAACTACAAAATAAAATATGATATGGATGAAATGCAATTTTAAATCACAAGAAACATAATACTAATTTTTGTGATATTTATATAATTATGCATGCATTAAAAAATGTAATTTAATTAATTTCTATTTTTGGAAAACATAATAAAACGAATAATTATAAGATTAAAGTTTTCTATGATTAAATTTTTATAACAAAACTTTATAAGTAGTGTTAATAGACAGGGGGCATTTAATTAAATTTATAGCAATTTACTTTAATCAAAAATAATATTTTTATTAATAGTTATGTTGGAAATACTCAAACTATCCAAATAAAATATATAACTATGAATTCATTCAAATATTACTCAAAAATATTTTATAGCAGTGGCATCAATTTACAAATATTCCAAAGTTTCTAAAACAATTTTATTTGCAAATTTTGGAATTATAGATTTAAAGTTATGACAAATATACTCAAGTCTTCCATTTGAAATTTGAGTATTTTAAACTTAGTCAAATTTGAATTTTGGCAGATCTAAAATATTCTACATGTCGAGGGCTTTCCAAAAATATAAAGTTTGTTAAATTTGGATAAGTGGTTAAAAAGTTATGACAGATTTAAGTTGCAGGGTCCTTTTTGTAAAACTGCCAAATTAAATAAATCGAGAAAATGATTTTACACGTCAGCGCTGACTGGGCGCTGACTGTGCGCTGACTAGGCTGCTGACTAGGATCCGACGTGGTTAAGTGACTGGACCTGGGCCGTCAGATCTGGATCTGGCGGTCCAGATCTACTCCTACCGATTCGGTTACAAGTTCTAATCCCGACCATAGATTGAAGATCAGACGGATCTTGGAGGTTTGACTAAAAACGAGCGGCGCCGGTGGCCGGAGTTACTCCGGTGACCTCATCCGCGGCGGCGACGCGTCGGCAACGGCCGTTCCCGGTGTTCTACTGGGTTCCGAGACGAATGGGTCATACCAACGGGTAGAGGGCGTCAAGGCGAGGTCGTTGGCGCGTCAGTGAGCTTCAGCGTGCCCCCTTTCTCCTCCTTTTGCTCGCCGGTGACGAGGACGACGACGGTGATCTTCGGGTCGCGCACCGTTTGCTCGATCTGCTGCAAAATAAATTGCCGCGCCACGTCAAGAAGGTGCGCAATAACAAGGGGAAGCGAGGGGGGAAACATGGGAGAGCTCGAGGTAGTCGCTGCTCACCGGAAACAGAGGAACTCGCCGGCGGCAATGGCGAACTCCGGCGGTCAAATCCTTCGGCCTGGCGGCGGATTGGGTGAGGGTTTCTTGGGGGAAAGAGAGAGGAGCTCGCGGGCTACTTATAGGACAGAGAGGCGCGTTGATTAGGGGAAGGAATCACGCGAATTGATGGAAGGAATCGCCGGCGGTTTCGGGCGTGAATTTCGGCTGGAGGTTGAAGAAGGAGGTCTGACAGGTGGGGCCCGCGTGTCAGGTATTTTCCTTTTTCTTTTCTGTTTTTCTATTTTATTCATAACTTTTGATTTATAACTCCAAATGAAGTCAAATCAATTTCTAAAGATTTGTAAAATTAATATCTATGCTTTAAAACATTAGTGGGTATGTTTTGGAAACTTTCAGAAATTAATATTTTTGAAATATTGGTTTAATACAAATTTGACACTTAAAGTCAAATTTGGAATTATATTTTAATTAAATTTTCTTTTGGCTAAATAAAATTTGTAAATACCCATATTCAAATATGTTTTGATTTAAGTTATTTAAACTTATTTTCAGTAACCATTCATTTCTATTTTGGTATAATAGTAAAATAACTAAATATAAATATTTTTAAGGATATTGGAAATATAATAAATTAAATTTTTAATTCATAATATTTTGTGTACCATTATGTTTTATATTATGCTTATTAATTTGAAAACTTCATAACCACTTAGGAAAAAGATTTTAGATTTAATTTCATTTCTTATATAGAATATATATTCATGAAGTCATTTTATGTTTTAAAAATAAGTAAAAATCATTTAAGGTAATAAAATGTTTATTTGGATAATTCTTTAATTATAAAATATATGAAGTTATTAAAGTTATAAATTATAGGGTTGTAATTTCAACACTAGGTTTGGACTTAGTTGCAGAATGAAATCCATTTGGCAAAATAGATTATGTTTACAAAGTTTTAAAAGAATAATTTTAATTATTATTTTAATTTATGAATAGCTATGGTTAGGTTATTTAATTCCAATACTTGTAAAGAACTTTTTATTACAGGGAAATGGTTGAAAGTTTGTATAACTTTTATCAAATTAGATATTGAGGTTTTAAGAATTACAATGGATAATAAAATCTTTTAACCTGAAACAACTTTTGAAAAAGATGATAAACTGAGATATTTGATATATTAAAATCCATTAAATATGTTTGAAATCTTTTATAGTTGGTTTTCTTATGCATATAATGTTTTTATTTTTAATCAAAGAAAAGTTTTAAATTTTAGTGATTTTCAAACATTATAAAATGTTGGGATGTTACATTTTGGGTGTGTGCTCTAAGGTTGTTGTACGAGATTTTTCTCCGCCCCAAAGGAGTTTATAGTGGAAGGTGGACTCGGACCTTTGTGGTCGAGTTCATCGGAGAAGAAGGTGAAGCCTTTGTGGCGTTGAGCAAACCTGTTGTGGTTGCTCACACCTCTCCAACGAGACGTACACCTTTTGTGGTGGAACTCGGGAATACATCCTCGTCTCCGCATGCCTCGGTTATCCCTATACCCGAGCTCTTTACTTATGCACTTTACTTTGTGATAGCCATCGTGCTTGAAGTCATTTACCTTGCTATCCCTTTGTTGTTTGTCTTGCATAGAATAAGTAGTTGGTGCACATAGGCGAACCTAGTATATTTAGGTTGTGTCATTGATAAGTTAAACACTAAGTTTTATTCCGCATTTATCAATCCTAAATTGTAAAAAGTGTTCCTCGCCTATTCACCCCCCTCTAGGTGACGTCTTTCCTTTCAATTGGTATCAGAGCCAGTTTATCTCATAATTAGGCTTTACGGCCTAGAGATAAAGATGTCGTTTAGAGCATTAGTGCACAATCCTACTTATATATTCGATGGCACAAATTATGATGTTTGAAAAATTTGCATGCTTAATATCTTCAGGGACATGGATCCAAATTTAGAAAGGGTTGTAGATATGGGTTTTTCTCTTCCAAAGGATTCCCAAGAATTATGTTTAGAGGATGAGAAAAACTCTTATCTCGATACTCTAACATCTAATGGTATTATCTATGTTTTGAGCGATGTAGTTCTTGCATCAATCATGCCTTGTCAGAACGCTCATGAATTATGGACAAAGCTTGAAGATATATATGATGTGTCCAACATTACCAAGGATGATTGTCCTCCTTCCACATCCGACCGTGATGAGCTCACGTCTTCTTCCACTTCACTAACATGTGGCTTGCCACTAGGTAATGATATGGTGAGTGGTGATAGAGATTGCACTCTTGATGGTGAATCTAATATTGATAATATTTCACTCCCATCTTATTGCAATGCTCTACTTTTGGACTTAAACTCCTCTAGCACTATAAATGCCTTACATGCTAGTGTCTATAGTCCTTGCGTATCATGTACTAGTTGCTTAACTAAATGTCATGATGATATGCTTTCCTTGTCTTGTTGCCATGATAAAAATGTTTGTATTTCCTCTAGTACTTGTTTGGCTAACAATGTAGAGGAATCCACAAAATTGTTGGAACAAGACATGGACCTCAATGGTGTTTCAAGTAATTCTTCATCTTCCTCATCCATTACTCACTTTTGCCTTATGGCTAAGGAGTCTAAGGTATCTCCTACCTTGAACTCCAAAATATCTAATGGTTATGATATTAATGATGAAAGTGATAATGATGCCTCCGTTTAGAAGAACTTTGATATTGCCTCTCATGCTATTTTAAAGAAAAAACATGTCCATGATAGCTTCTTAGAAAGCATGACCATTCTTATTGAGCGCAAGGAGACTATTGAGGCCTTAGAGACTCGTTGTGATGAAGGATGGGGTCTTGCTCGTGATTCCGCGGGTGAGATCCACAATCTTGAGAATGCTCTTAAGGAAGAGCAAGAAACTCGAGTTTATCTTGAGGAGAAACTAGAAACTAGTAAGGAGTTAAATAATGAAATGATTTCTAAACTCACTAAAAAATGTGACCATGCTCTTGACGAACTAAAAATGGGCAAATCCAAATCTCTTGAGGAGACTCTTACTTTAGAATTATCTAAAGTAAAAGAAACCCGTGATAGAGCTCTTGAGGAAGCCATCAACTTCAAAAGAAAGTATAATGAGCTTGTTAAATTGTCATCTTCTATTCCCAATGATAATGATGCTTGTGCTACTAACTCCATTTCTTGTGAAGCATCTATTTTTAAGGAGAATGTTGAGCTAAGGGCTCAACTTGAGTTGCTATCTAGCAAGTACGAGAAGTTGGAGGAAAATCATGAAAAGCTTTAGAGCTCTAATGACGATCTTCTAGCATCCCATGCTAGGCTAGAGGTTACTCTTGAGGCAATCTCTACAAAGGTTAAATCTTGTGAGCCTCCTGTGTTCACTAGCACAATTTCTAGTAAAAATACTTTATTGCCATGTGCTAGTTCTAGTAATTTATCTACTCACAACATTGTTACTTCTTGTGATGAATTACTCTCCATGCCTTGTTGCTCTAACAATGTAGCATCTACTTCCTCTAGTATTTGTGTTGATACTAACCATGTAGAGGAAATAAAAGAGCTCAAGGCAAAAGTCACTTCTTTGAAGAAAGACTTGATCAAGGGTCATGAAGGGAAGCCCACCCTCGACAAGATGTTGAGAGCGCGAAGACTTCCTCATGACAAGAGTGGACTTGGATTCAACTCCAATATCAAAAACAAGTCCATTGACAAGATGAAGCACAAGTTCATCAAGAAGAAGGGCCAACATCAAGCTATTGATTCGGCCAAGATTGTGTGCTTCAAGTGCAAGGTCGAAGGGCACCATGTTAGATCTTGCCCGTTGAAGCAGAATAAGCCTCTTAGTGAGAAGTAACGAGGGAAGAAACCTCAAGTTCATACTCAAGCTTCTCAAGTTGAAGGATCTTCACTCCCCAAGAAGAAAAGAAAAGGCCGAGTGTGCTAAACATGTCGTGGGAAGGAAGACTTAGCCTCTTCATGCACTCATGGTAACTTATCCAACCCCACTATACTTGATCATGCTTATTCGCTTCAGAAGGATAAGGTTGGCAATGTGTTTGCCAAGTATGTTGGTACTCAAAGTGGTGTCAAGAAAAGAACCATTTGGGTTGCCAAGCCTATTGTGACTAACCTCTTAGGACCCAACTTAGTTGGGGTTCAACAAGCTAAAACTTGATCAATAGGTGGAGTCGGAGGACATTGGATACTTGGCTACATTATGAAGAGTTAAGGGATCTTCATCAACCCTATACTCTCAAGCCAGGTCAATTGGATTATATTGCCTCATCGTATATTCAATGCTCCTCCTTGCGGTAACTTGTATGTAAATTACATATACATTGAAAGTTGCTTGCACCCTTGCATGTATTTGGTGTTATACCTTGCTTGCTTGTATGTGTTGTGCTCTCTACTTACTTATCTTGAGTAATCAAGCATGTGTATGTTGGTTTGCACACCTTGTATGTTTTGAGCTTTGTTTCATCTTGTTTATCTTAATTCGCTCTTGTTGAAATATGTTTGGATTATCACATTATGGGGGAGTAATAAGCTATGTGCATATTACAAGCCTAGAAAATGTGAACATTTGAGGTAGTGTCATCTAGAGTTGATATTCTTAATTATCTTGTTCCTAGGTGACACGTTGCTCAAACAAGTTCCTCTTTTGCTCAAATAATTTATGTCTCTCATCTTTTGGTATCTTGTTTGTGAGAGAGTTTCTTGATGCTTAACATGATCATTGATTATTTTAAGCCATCAAAAATCTCTATGTAAGCATGTTTTTTAATTCCCATCTTTTGCCACATGCTTATGTTTTGTGATTAGGATCTTGAACATATACTTACCACCAAGAAATATCTCCATACATTCCTTGTCTTTGACAAGTGATAATTTTATTTGTGGTATATTTATTGATCATATCTACTTGGGTCTTTGCCCATAAATCGCCTTATTTGTTGCCAAGGCTTGTTTTGGAATAAATGCCTTCTTTGAACATGACTAGTGTTTAACGATATACATGGAGAGCAATTACTCCATTTATGTGCATTTTGTATTCTTATACAAGGTCATATAATGAAAAAATTGTGGGGGAGCAATCCTATATACTTTTGAACATTAGTTGTCTTCAATTGACATTTGTTCTTTTTATATTGGTGTTGGATCTTGATGACATGTCTTGTTGGAAGACAAACATTGTTCGTCTTGGTACTTTTGTGCCATCACGATAAGTGTAGAGGGTCTTGGTTTATTCTATGAAACCTTTTTGTCCTATGTGGAGTTGGCTATCTCATTTCTTGTCTTTTAGTCTATCTTCTTGAATGAGATAAATTTTTTGAGCATGTTTATTGGATGCATTCTTATTCTCTATAGTTTTGACCTTAACCTATTTTCAGTTGATATCTTTTCTCTTTGGTTTCTCCAGTCATGTGTTTATTCGAGTGTTGAGATATAATGTGGACAATTCTTTTTCTTGCCACACTTTTGTGTAGCTTCTTGATTTAATTGGCATTTTGTCCAAAATTGTATCTCTTTTGGTTCCAGAAAGTTTTGAGCATGCATATTTACTATATATATCTTATGTCATGCTTACTTTCCTTGTTCCAAAATATAGTATAAACTCCACCAAATCCTAAATGTCTAAGATGTGCTAGAAATTCAATTTCATATCAATAGGCACATATTTATGTGCAGTTTGTCCTATGTACTATAGTTGCTCTAACTACTTCGGACCCAATGAGTTTGGGTACCACTTTGTACTTAATTTTGTTTTAGGTACATTGGAGATGCATTGGAAGCTTGTCTCGATTACAAGGAGAGAGTCCTCGTCATGTGCCTTTTTGGGCCAAGCTTGAATGATCATGAGCACCTACCTCCTACTTCGTCAATGTTATCTCGGTAACAAGTATCTATCTCATGCATACTTTTCTAGCCCTCAACCTTATGTAGGTTGTATATTGGCATGAGTCTCTTGAGTTGAATTTGATATGGTTTTTGCAAAGTTCCTTTCAAATCGTCTTTATTACAAATATGAGCAAGCCGGGATGATTACATAGTAAAGGGAACATATTTGATCATGTTCATGATTCCTCAATTCGAACTATGTTAATCTAGCAATTCTTCTTATATTGTCTCATATGCAATATGGATGAATTTTCAAAATCATTTGCCGTTTGAGAGAGTTTTTACCATTCTCTAAGCATCTAAACTATCACTTATCATTTGTGGGTATTTGAGATACTTTGAAGAGTGTGTACTATAAGTTTTTCTTTTCCTAAAAATTTATCTTTGTGCTATGAGTTTAGGCAAAATTCTCATTGATATTTTATGACTTCCTAATGGATATCATATTCTTTTCCTAGTACCTATTTTGTGTGTGCATGTTTCTAGGTGGACTTAGTGCCTACTAAGAAACTTATATACATGAAATTAGGTACATCCTTCTTTGGTATTAAAAATCTTCAGTGATCACCTTTATTGCCCTCTTGATCTCTAAAAGGCACAAGCTTTGTATTTGATTTGGTATTATCTTTGCCTCTTAATAAGCTTGTAAACCTATTTGATGTCTATTCTTTGGTGTGTTTGTATGCGAAATACATGATATGCACTATGTGCTTCTTACCTTGAAAGACTATGGTGATGCCTTAGTTCACCCTTCTTAGTCTCCTAAAATGTAGATCCGTATCACATCCATCCTTTCTTGCTTGAGCAAGTCTTTAATTGTCACATTTCTTTCCTTTTGCTCAATTTTTATTTGTTGCAAGTTGCGTTCATTATTTTTCCATCTATGCACTCTTGCACTTGGTTGTTCAAATTAATCTAGGAAGGAATGAGAATTCCATGTTATGCACACTATATTAAAACATTAATCCTTCATTTTGCATGTACCTTGGGGAGTTCCATCTTGATTTCTTTGAACACTTGGTTGATTTTATCATACTATCTTCTTGTGTCCAATTGTTTTTGGATCCCTTGATTGCTTTCTTCATTTGTGAATGCATCTTTTGTTAGCAATTGATATCTTTCTTTTGTTTTCGATTGATATCTTTCTTTTGCATCATTTGGATCCTCAATATAATTTGATCCCCTCCATATATTTGTCATGGGATATATGCATTTGATTTCAGTCATATCATGAGAAATGCATAATTTATGGAGGAGCTCTTATTATATTTGTCTTCTAGATTTTTCGCCCATTTCGGCAATGGATGCCAACGGGGGAGAGATTTAGAGGGTTGGAAGGGAATTTTGGTTCTCTTGCATCCTTGCTTTGCTTAGTGCGTTACTTGGTTGTTTAAATTCCTTATATAAACCCTCGTAAAAGGGATTGTCATCAATTACCAAAATGGGGAAGATTGAAAGGGCATGTGCCCTAATATATGGTTTTGGTAATTAATGACAATTCCTATGGACTAATGTTTGTGTTGAGCATATTGCAAGTATGTCTTGAAGTTGTCAAGACATCATCTATATGAAGAAAGATGAGATGATACGAGATTGATCAAGAGGTTGATCAACACACAAATCTACAAGATGTACCAAGTGGATCATGTATCTCTTGGGATGGTAAGCTCTTGTCCATATAGCGTTGTGAACTAACCCAAGTGTGTGCGTGGTATCTATATGTGGGGTTAGGTATCTTCCCATGGGTTTGCAACAAGAAGATCAATTCATATAGCTCATGGAGGATGACATCATGTCATGATCGTCATCAAGGTTGAGAAGTGCAATACCAAGAGAAGCATTTCGGAGATATCTTATGCATGAGGAAGAAATAGAGACATGAAGACGAAGCTAAGCGAGGCTCTCCCATAATGGAGTATGGGGGCGTATTTGGAGAAGTCTTCATCAAGCATGTGCTAGCAAGCGCAATCAAGAAAAGTGTTTCACTTGAAGATATCAAGATCATCATCATCTAGATCAAGTGGAATGCTCAAGACAAAGGTATGATCTTGATAGGGCTACATGATAGATAGGCGTACTATCAAGAGGGGCTCGAGTGAGTAACTTGATCGCATCTTTGTGGAGAGCTCAAACCTTAGCATACTTTGCATATCATCTTTCGTATTTCTTATTTGGCTTTTCTCATTGTGGGGTTTTGGAGCTTGTTGTGATCTTCATAACAAGCTTAAGTTTATCAAAAACAAAGTTCGTTTGAAAAACTTCTTGGTTTTTGATGTTGGAGGTTTTACCGGTTGTTCCTTTTTCGAGAGGTTTTATGTTTCCCAATTTGGTTTTAACCTCCCATCTTGGACTATGATGTTTCTCTGCATTATCTTGTAGAGTTCTTCGTTGCGATTCCAACGAGCCAAAAATCATCGAAAACGGAGTTCGGATGGTCAATATATTATCGTTTTCGTGTTGATATTTCTGCAGTTTTCGGGTGCTCGGAAATCTCCGAATCGGGTTCGGAAATTTCCGAATCGGACGGATTTGAATACTGATATCGCCCAGAAAACTTCGAGATCTTTCCATAAATCTCCGGGGGTCGGAAATTTCCGACCCTATGCCGGAAATCTCCGGTCTAAGCTGTTGTAACGGCTAGAATTGTGGGAGGGGTATAAATACCCCTCCCCTTCTTCTTCCTTGGGCAAGCACGACTTTCTCCTCTCTCTGTTGCCATTGTTGACCTTGGAAAATCTTGCCCCTCTCAAATCCTCCCATGATTCTTGCATATCTTTGAGGGAAAAGTGAGAGGAGATCTAGATCTACGATTCTACCAATCCATCTCTCCTCTAAGTGAGGGCAACATAGTGGATCTAGATCTTTGAGTTCCTTTGTGGTTCTCCCCCTTTGTTCTTGCTCTCTGTTATCCCCCATAAGCATTAGTTGCTTGTGGTGGGATTTGGGAGTGTAGGATTTGTCTCCTTTATGGTTTCTTGGTTCTTCCTCTCTTATTCCCCCATAAGCATTTGTTGCTTTGTTGGAATTTGAGAGTGAAGGACTTGAGCACTTTGTGTGTTCTTGCCATTGCATCTTGCATCGGTTTGAGCCCTCCACGAGGATTCATGGCGGTGAAATTTGTGAGCTTGTTACTCTTGGGTCTTGGACCCTAGACGCCTTTGTGGCCGCCTTTGTGGCGTAGGACCTTTTGTGATCAAGTTCTTTGTGGCTAGTTGGGACCTTTGTGGTCAAGTTGGACCTGTTGTGGTCAAGACCTCTTGTGGTCATTTGGGAGCCCCCGATTCAGTTGTGGGTGTGTGCCTCAAGGTTGTTGTACATGATTGTTCTACGCCCCAAAGGAGTTCATAGTGGAAGGTGGACTCGGAACTTTGTGGTCGAGTTCATCGGAGAAGAAGGTGAAGCCTTTGTGGCGTTGAGCAAACCTGTTGTGGTTGCTCACACCTCTCCAACGAGACGTACACCTTTTGTGGTGGAACTCGGGAATACATCCTCGTCTCCGCGTGCCTCGGTTATCCCTATACCTGAGCTCTTTACTTATGCACTTTACTTTGTGATAGCCATCGTGCTTGAAGTCCTTTTCCTTGCTATCCCTTTGTTGTTTGTCTTGCATAGCATAAGTTGTTGGTGCACATAGGCGAACCTAGTATATTTAGGTTGTGTCATTGATAAGTTAAACACTAAGTTTTATTCCCCATTTATCCAGCCTAAATTGTAAAAAGTGTTCCTCGCCTATTCACCCCCCCTCTAGGCGACATCTTTTCTTTCAGGCTGGGTTGATATGGAAGGTCGACTGCACTTCTTCTTCCATCTCGTTTTGCTTTATGAATTCGTTGAATTCCTTTGTGGACATGGACCCTGCTATGGATGAGATCGGATCGATCTGTAATGTTGGGTCTCCAGTGCTTCCAGGCGAAGTCGTCGATATGATCATGTCGTCGACTGAGGTAGTCGACAACTCTTCCTCTTCAGGGAACTCATCCGCCATGAATTTGTTGAATTCTGCGGATGTCTTTGAATCTGTTGGAGACTGTGGCGGCGGGATCAGATCGATCTGTGACGGGGTATCTTCTTTGTCTACTGCAGATGCGATCTCAGTCGATCTCTTCTGAAGTGGCTGAGTTGTGATCTGTTCGACTAAATCCTGCACACCAAGGTGATCAACAAAGAAATTATGTTCCCCAACAGTTAGATTAAAACCTGAATCGAGATTGGCGTAGATCTCCTGAGCTTCGGGTGAGTATGGCCTGATCCTTGCTGGCGATGCTGTCTTTGGCAAGTGGTCGCCTGTGATCTGGATACGATCTGCTGTTGGTGATGTGCATCCCTTTGAAGGAGTCGGCGGATCGCCATTTGAAATTTGGACCAAAAATCTGTGGATCCAACACCACCTATTCCCACAGACGGTGCCAATTGACGAGGGATGTCCCCATCAAATACCCATGGTTATTAGCCTAGGGTAAGAGTTTATGAGGTAGATAACGGGTGGTGTTGGTAGATTTGTCGGCTGACAAGCGGGAATTACCCAGGTTCGGGGCCCTCGAGTGAGGTAAAACCCATACTCCTGCTTGTCTGTTATTGATTGTGTATATGCGGCGAGTACAGGGGTCTAGCAAGATGTCGATCTTGCTAGGGTTTTGTGATTCTGGTTGGGCGTGTCCCTGGTCGGTCTCCCTCCTGTCCTTTATACAGGGGTTCAGGTCTCGGGTCGTAACCGACTAGGACTATATATATGGAAAGTACTACCGACTATGCTATCTATGGTATATGTTTTCGACTTGGGCTTCACTTGTTGGGCTTCTTCAACCTATTGACAATTGGGCTTTAGTCATTACGTGCACCAGGTACCCACACGAAGGGGTACCCGTTTGGTATAACCTTGTCAAAGGCACAGTGTCCGGTAACGGAACATGATAAAGCCGAAATGACTAAACATCTTTATGCTTCAGCCATAGGATCGATTATGTATGCCATGTTAAGCACTCGACCTGATGTAGCATTGGCTCTTAGTTTGACGAGCCGGTTCCAAAGTAATCATGGAAAGGAACATTGGAAAGTTGTTAAGTGCATTCTTAAGCATCTCAAGAAGACGAAAGAAATGGTCCTTGTCTATGGTGGCTGTGATAGAGAACTTGGCGTAACAGGTTAAGTTGATGCAAGTTTCAACACAAACTCCGATGACTCTAAGTCACAAACAGGATATGTGTTCAAGGTGAATGGAGGCGCCGTGTGCTGGAGAAGTAGGAAGCAACCCATCATGCCGCAATCTACAATGGAATCGGAGTACATCGCTACTTCTGAAGCCGCGAATGAAGCTGTGTGGCTGAGAAATGATACGTCTCCAACGTATCGATAATTTCTTATGTTCCATGCTATGCTATATCATGTTATTACATGTTTTAAACGCATTTTAATAGTTTTATGCATTGGGACTAACCTATTAACAAGATGCCAAAGTGCCAGTTCCCTGTTTTCTACAGTTTTTGGTTTCAGAAAAGTACTTAAGGAAACATTCTCAGAATTGGAAATAAAAGATCCTGGAATTATTTTTGGAATATTTGCGTCACGAGGAACCGAAGACGAGATAGAGAAGAGCCACGAGGCGCCCACACCACCTCGTGGCGCGGGCCCCATGCTGGCCGCGCCAGGAGGTGATGTGGGCCCCTCGGGCGCCCACCGACCTTGCCCTTTCGCCCATAAATACCTCCGGACCTAAAAATTATCGCACGGTGTTCATATTTGCCTTCACGTGTCCCGAGCCACCGCCGTCGTCAACACCAATTATCGCACTGCCGGGAGTGGGAATCGTCCCCGGAGGCCTCTACGTCGCCATGACCGCCTCCGGACTGATGCGTGAGTAGTCTACCCTTGGACTACGGGTCCATAGCTGTAGCTAGATGGTTGTCTTCTCCTCTTGTGCTATCATGTTTAGATCTTGTGAGCTGCCTATCATGATCAAGATCATCTTTATGTAATTCTCCATGTTGTGTTTGTTGGGATCCGATGAATATTGAGTGCTAAAGTTATTGCTTCATACTATATCATGTGTGTGCTATTTAATGATCTTGCATGCTCTCTGTTATTTGTGTGTGCTTTGGCCAAGTAGATGCTCGTAACTCCAAGAGAGGGTATTTATGCTCGATAGTGGGTTCATGTCTCTAGTAAATCTGGGGAAGTGACAGAAAGCTCTAAGGTTGTAGATGTACTGTTGCTACTAGGGATAAAACAGTAGTACTTTGTCTAACGATGATGTTACTTACTTACTTTACACACTGTGCTTAAGGTGATAATCTGTTGCATGCAACTTAATACTGAAAGGGTTGCGGGCGCTAACCGGAAGGTGGATTATTAGTCATAGATGCGGTTGGAACGGTCTATGTATATTGTTGTAATTCCGGAATGAATCTCACACTGGACATCATAACGTTATTATATGCATTGGGTTGCTTATCATTATTCTGTCAATTGCCTAGCTGTAATTTGTTTACCACGCATGGATGAATGTTATTATTTTTATGGAGAGACACCACTAGTGAACTATGGACCCCAGTCCTTCTCATTAAACTGATAAAACCACAACTGCAAACCTGTTATTGTCTGCAAACATACATCTTTCTTCCTCACATACGTTTAATCCTTTGTTACAGCAAGCCGGTGAGACTAATAACCTCACTATGAAGTTGGGGCAAAGTATCTTGATTGTTTGTGTGCAAACTCCACGTCAACTTAGCACCAGCTCTTTTCTGGCGCCGTTGATACCTCGAGAGAATTCTTCATCTCCTACTGGTTCGATAACCTTGGTTTCATAACTAAGGGAAATTTGCTGCTGCACTATTTCATACCTTCCTCTTGGGGTCTCCCAACAATACACCCACCGTGTGCATCAAGATCTTTTCTGGCACCGTTGCCGGGGATTTGAAGGTTCTTTTGCGAGGGGAGTTTTCGCACTTCCAATCTTTTTATTTTATTATTGTCTTGCTTAGTTTATTTTTATTACTGTTTTGTTTGCTTAATATCAAGAATACAAAATAATTAGTTGCTAGTATTACTTTGTTTATTTTGGGTTGTTCTTTTATTTTCAGTTTTTGCTATTTTGTTATTCAGGTTTGCATATTATGTCTAGTTCTTTACTTGTTATCAATGGATTCTATATTTGATACAAAAGAGGAATACCGCTTGTCTAAAAAGGGAAATATTTATGGGAACAAATAAGTAGATTGAATAATTTTGCTAAGAACTTGTGTTCTACATATTATGAATCCTACTGCTTTAATGAATCCTTTTGTTGTAGGAGGCATAAACACATCCCCTTCCAATGTGATTATAATGATAATGAAACCTTGGCTGCCTATGCTAAAGGAAACTATGACTTTGGTAATCTTGAACAAATTGAAGAATTTGTTGTTTTTAAGGGTTCCTATGAAATTGTTGGTTATATTTAAAATGATAATGCCCCTTGTAAAACTGAGAGTTATGCTATACTTGGTTACTGCCTTGAGTATTATAATGATAATCCTTATATTGGTGAATTTCTTGAGAAGAGATATCCTCAAATAGAAGAAACCGTTGTCTTGCAGGAACCTGTAGAAGAAGAAATTGCTGAACCGGGAAGCTCATTAGATGAAAAAGAGGACGAGAGTGAAGAA
Source organism: Poa annua (assembly GCA_026929855.1). NCBI lineage: Eukaryota > Viridiplantae > Streptophyta > Magnoliopsida > Poales > Poaceae > Poa > Poa annua. The sequence goes on along the minus strand of CM049429.1, from coordinate 62,334,867 downwards.
CAAAAGGAGGATCTACTTCCTTTAGATAGAAACTCTTTAACTCATACATTACTTGATTGCCCTCCATATGTGCCTAAGGAGTAAGTGTGCTATATTGTTAAATGTCATGAATCTATTGCAATATCTACTTTTGATAAATTTGAAAAAGATATGTTCCTTGACTCAATTTAAAATGAAATAACAGGAAGTAAAAGTGTGGTCCCCAATGTTATGTATGATAATGCTTTAGATGATGGTCCTATGCTTATCAATAATCCTCTATGTTTAGAATTTATTACTTATTCATGTGAGGTTAAATGATATAATTGCTGCTTGTGATGGTTCTCTTACTCATGAGAGTCCTACTTTCTTCTTGAATTCTCTTAATTATACCATGGAGGAGAAATTTTCTTATCTTGAGAAATACTTATGTGGTTTGCAATTGTCTCTAGTTCCAAAACTTTGTTGCAACCATGATCTTAAACTTGATGTTGATCTTAATAACTATTTTGAAAGAGAAAAACATGCTAATGAATTCCGAAATAAATTTCCAAAATAAATTTGATTATCCTCTTTATGTGCCTATATTATCTAAGTTGAATGATTCTTGCCGTTATATGGTTGAATTTATTTCTACTACTGAAAATTATTATGAGAGAGGAGAATATGGTTATAGAGGTTTTATATTACTAAAACACGTCTCTATATGATAATAGTTCTGAAGTTACTCTTGTTTTAACTTCCTATACTTGTCACTTTGTTGTTTGTGAATTTATTTGTGTACAAGATTCCTATGTATAGGAAGTGGGTTAGACTTAAATGTGTTTTCAGTTTGCTTCTTGATCCCCCTTTTGCTTCATTTTATATACTTATTAGAGCATCGTAACAACTATCAAGCCTAGCTAAAAGACATTAAAGAAATCGCTTTTGGGAGACAACCCATTATGTTATTTTATTTTTCTTGTGTCAAGGACTTGTCCTACCTCTGTGGCAACTCCTTTGAATCTTTATTTTATTGCAATGTTGTGTCAAGTTAAGCCTCTAGCTGAAAGTTGATGCTAAATTTCAATTCTTGTGCATAAACAGATTTCTGCTGTTCACCGTTAAATTCATATCAATTCACTGCAAGGTCAGAAAAATCTGTCCTTTTTTGTGCATGATCCTCAGATAAATACACAACATTACTTAGTTTTGAGTTTTCTGATCGGAGCAAGTTAAGTGCGTCGAAAAAATTCGTGTTTACGGACTGTTATGTTTTTGACAGATTCTGCCATTTATTTTGCAATGTCTCTTTTGCTATTTTGATTGGATATTTTTATCCTATGAAGTATCAGTGTCTTTAGATAATGTCCAGTAGCATTTTTAGCAATTGTGTTCCCACAGAATATCATAATTTTTGTGCACTAACCCTCTAATGAAGTTACTCTAAGTTTGGTGTGGAGGAACTTTTCAAGCATAAAGAGAGAAGGATGATATAATGTGATCAAGAGGATAGTAACGCCAAAGCTTGGGGATGCCCCAGTGTTTCACCCCAATATAATTCAAGAAGATTCAAGCGTCAAAACTTGGTGATGCCTTGGGCATCCCCTTCTTCATCGACAAACTATCAGGTCCTTTCTAGTGAAACTATATTTTAATTCCGTCACATCTTATGGGCTTATCTTGAAGCATTTGTTTCCTTTTGTTTTTCTTTTTGTTATTTTCATTCTCTGAATAATATGGATCGTAGCATTATTTTGTGTGGGAGAGAGACACGCTCCGTTTTTTCTTATGAATACTCGTATTCTTCACTTATATTCGTTGAGTATTCTTGTCATGTTATTGTTTGCTTCCTAGCTCTTGTTTTTCATGCATCTCTTGTTAGAGCTGTTAGTTTTGTTATATTATGCTCTCATATCTCATTGTTTAATTACTTGGAGAGTTTATCTTTTAAATAAGTTATTTGGTGTTTGGTTGAGAACAGAAAATGCTAAATGTGGTAGATGGTATAACTAAATGATTCTTAATCTTGTAGATCATTAAATTGTGTCACTTGAATCATTGATGCTGTTTTGAGATATTAATTTGCTTAACGGTAAACATGATGGTCTAGTAAAGCGGAATGATTAATGGTTGGTCTAGAAAAACTTGAAGCTATGCCACACTTAAATTTCCAGTTGATTGCATAATGGTATATAACTTCTATTTGCCTAAAGCAACCGTAATGAATTTATGTTATGCGCTACGGTCGGGTCCCCAACAGTGACTTGTTCATTTGCTACAACACCCCTAGAAGTAATTTTCATTATGCCTTGCATGATCATATTTGTATTTGGAATCTTTTTACTTGTGGGTTCTGAAACTGCAGTTTTCATGGCACTTCCAGCACCATATTGCTAGCCTCTTCGGTACTTTGCATTGCCCTTTCGCACATTGAGAGTTGGTGCATTTTTCGCGGGTACATCCAAACTCGTGGGAGATCTTCATCTTGTTCTCCTACACATAAGCCAAATATATTCCACAAAACATCCACCATACCTACCAACTACAACATTTTCACAGCTGTTCCGAGATATATTGCCATGCAACATCCATCTTACATTACATGACTTATTGTCATTCATTACTTATATATTGCTTTGCGTGATTCTATAAAGCTGATGTGTGGTTTTACCCATGTTACGCTAGATCATTGCATAACCTGCTACACTGGCAGAGGCACCATTGTCATATGCATTCTTATGGCGCATTCATATTAGTTACTTGTATCATCAGTATGTTGTCTTATCATCATTAGTGTGTTGTCATATATCATATTAGGATGCTTGCCCCTAAAAGTGAAAAGAGCCATGGAGGCCATCGAAAAGAGAAACAAAAAAAAACAGAAAAAAGGAAAGAAATAAAAAAGGGGGCAGCATTACTATTGTTTATCACACACTTGTGCTCATGTTATAGCACCATATCATTTATAGTCATCACTTGTGCTCATGTTATAGCACCATATCATTTATGATCATCATTTGTGCTCATGTTTAGCACCTTTACTCCATATGAGAGAGTTTTCATGTCTTAGTTGCATAACTATGTGGGGAACTTTACACTATAGAACTTGGCTTGTATATTCCAATGATGAGCTTCCTCAAAAGTGCTCTAGGTCTTCGTGAGCAAGAAAGTTGGATGCACCCCCACTAGTTCCATTGGAGAGCTTTCATATACTTATAGCTCATTGTGCATCCGTTGTGTGGCAATCACTACTCCTTGCATAGCTTTGATTGTAAGACTTTCTCTTGTCTAATGATCATCTACAGCTTTGTGAGCCTTTCTTCCGTTAGCTTTCCAAACCTCCATTAGCATTCTCTTAGCCATAACATCCTGGTGCTAGGAACCAATGTTGAACGCTTGCTTGTTTCTTTTGAACAAATAATATATTAATCTTCTACGTGCATATTGATATTGCTTGACTTGATCCTTTCATTAAGTTGTCATGTTTATTGGAAGCATTAGATGATTATATTGTTGTGCTTGAAGCTTAAATCATCTTTAATATCTACTTTGCACAGTTGATTCCTATCTAGTACTATATCATTGAAAGCTTTGCTTGCTTCACATACTCGTTTATTTATTACTCATTTGATATCAATATAAACTACGGCCCTTATTCATTTGATGCCAGTTTACATGCCTTACATTATTATATGATCAAGATTGTGTTTAAGCATGTCACTTCAGAAATTTTTCTTCTTTTATCGTTATTACCTACTCGGGACGAGTAGAACTAAGCTTGGAGATGTTGATACGTCTCCAATGTAGCCATAATTTATTATGTTCCATGCTATGTTATATCATGTTATTACTTGTTTTACATGCATTTTACATAGTTTTATGCATTTTCTAGGACTAACCTATTAACAAGATGTCAAAGTGCCAGTTCCCTGTTTTCTGCTATTTGGTTTCAGAAAAGTACTTAAGGAAATATTCTCGGAATCGAAAATAAAAATCTTGGAATTATTTTTGGAATATTTGCCTCACGAGGAACCGAAGACGAGAAGGAGAAGAGCACCGAGGTGCCCACACCACCTTGTGGTGCGGACCCCATGCTGGTCGCGCCAAGAGGTGATGCAAGGGAGATGGTCACTGGAAGCGCAACTGCCCCAAATATCTGGAGGATAAGAAGGCTGGCAAGATTGTCGGCAAAGAGAAAGGTATATTCGATATACATGTTATTGATGTGTACCTTACATGCGCCTGTCGCAACACTTGGGTATTTGATACTGGTTCTGTTGCTCATATTTGTAACTCTCAGGAGGAGTTGCGGAATAAGCGGCGCCTGGCAAAGGACGAGGTGACGATGCGCGTCGGCAACGGATCAAGAGTTGACGTGGTGGCTGTCGGCACACTCCCTCTACATCTACCATCGGGATTAGTTTTGGTTTTAAATAAGTGTTATTTTGTGCCATCCTTGAGAGTAAATATTATTAGTGGGTCTTGCTTGTTGCAAGACGGATATTCATTGAATTCAGTATCAAGTGGTTGTACTATTTCGATGAATGATATCTTTAATGTTAATGCTCCCGAGACTAATGGTTTATTCTTGTTGAATATTGATCGTAGTACTCACATCCATAACATAGATGCCAAGGGGATTAAACTTAGTAGTGATACCGCCATGTATATGTGGCATCTCCGTCTCTGTAAACACATGAAGAAACTCCATGCCGATGGACTTTTAGACTCGTTGGATTTTGTATCACTCGACATGTAGCGTACCTGCACTTATAATAAGGCAGATACCTGTGTATAGTGCAAATCCCTGAATCGATTGGTTTGCACACACAGTTACGATGTAATATCACAACAATGCGTCAATTTTATTACATCGATGATCCAGAATTAAAAAACATTCATTACAAGTTGCATAGCATAAAGCTAGCTTTGAAATAGTACACATCGGAAATACAATAGCAGTGAGTCTCTATCACTTTCATGCTGCCACAGGCGAAAACATGTTGGTTGTAGACTCGAAACCTATATACGAAACCTCACTCGTCATCTGAACAATCTGCAATAAGAAAAATATTGCAACAACGTGGGTCAGATTCCATTAAAAATGGAGTCTGGCAAGTGACACTATGGTGGACACTTAGAGGAATAACTCTAATAATCCTATATGCTTATTTGGCTGGTGGAGCTCAAGGCTATTTTGCAGAAAGCAAGTTTTTCCCTAACTTTTTGAAAAACACTTTTCTTCTATTCGAGACATCCGTGGTATGAAATCCACTGTCTCATTCTACCCTTGTTCAACCATCAAGTTTTACTTTATAAGTTGGAATGGTGGAATCCTCCGTTGACATCCTCGTTCAGCTGCTCAATTGTCCGTTTCCGGGGACACGGCTAAGTACTTAGTTTTACACTCTGCAGAGGTTGTGCACGTTCACCATTGTACCCATTCAACCCAATTTACCCTTTACACACCATTTGTGATAAGGAAAGGAGAGAATGAGACGAGATCTTTCAGAAGCATTTTCCCTCCCACTCTGGCCTGACGCGCTCCACCTACAAATCCTCTACCACCACCTGTCAGGCCGCGGAGAGTCCACGCAGCTTAGTTGATCAAGCCAGAGCCCATATTGGCAATGGCTGCACGAGAAGCAATCTTCACTTGGAGTTCTTCAGATTCCTTTGCTCCTGGGTGGCCTTCCACAAGTGAATATTCCACAGGTAAAACCCCTGGGAACAACACTCAACTCATATAACCAAGCAACCAATTTCCACCCAGGTGTTTGATTAAAACTTAGTAGACTTTATCTTTTTCATCAAAATAGTTTTTGTATAGCATCACTATTCTACTAAGTAATTTCATAGGAACCTAGACACAGGAATAAAGAGGTCTATCATGGCTTGCATAGCAATGCTATCCTACACATGCTTATAGAAAATACTCTACTCATGCATAGAAATAATAGGACTTTTATGGGGGTGTGCCACTTGCCTTTGGAAGTTGTCTTTGCTCACAAACTTTTCAACAACGAACGTTTGCTCTCCGTTCAATCTAAACAATATAAGCAAATAACAATACAACAATCAACATAAAACACAACAAACATGAACAACAACACAAGGCATATAAAAGCAAAAACAAATTTCACAAAGGTTCATCACATAATTCAATATGCAAAAAGAATTGATGTGCTGAATAATGGGTTTTAATGGTCTGGTCTTAAATAGAAACTTATCACACATTAATTTGGTCAAAACATTTAAATCAAACTTAATGGTCTTAAAAGGCTTTTAATACCACTTAATTACCTTAATACACTGTTAAGACTCTTTAAATGTTTTACCAGCAGTTTTAATTGTTTTCTATAATTACAATTTTATTCAAAACTTATAAACAATACTACTGGTTAAAAGATAAAGTTTGTGACATTTTGCAAAAGAAACATATTAACATTATTCCTAGGATTAAAGTATAACAAAAATACTTAAATTAGGCCTCTGCTTTTTAAACCATCAAAATAATGCTCAAAATTGTTTTCTAACAGGGGCATAAGACTAAACATATTTTAAGGTTTCTAAAACTATTTTATTTTGAAAAATTGGATTTATAGATTTAAAGTTATTACAAATATACTCAAATCATCCATTTGAAATTTGAATATTTTAAACTTAGTCAAATTTGAATTTTGGCAGATCTACAATATTCTACTTGTCGAGGGCTTTCCAAAAATATAAAGTTTGTTAAATTTGGATAAGTGGTTAAAAAGTTATGACAGATCTAAGTGGCAGGGGCTTTTCTCCAAAACTGCCATTTAAACAATTAAAAGAAAACAATTTCCACGTCAGCGCTGACTGGATGCTGACTGGGCTCCGACGTGGCGAACTCTGATTGGCTCGGATCTAGGTTTAACCTGGGCCGTACGATCTTAAGAGGATTGGGCGGTCCAGATCTGATCATACCTCTTCGGCCTGGATCTAATCTGGGCCATTGGTGGGAGATCGAATGGCCTCGGCCGCGTCGACCAGGACGTGGCGGCGCTGCTCCGCCGGGGTGGAGGACGACGGCGGCGTGGGCTCGGGCGTCGACGGCGCCGGAGCTGCGGAGGCTCCCCGGTCTCGAGGAGGCCACGACGATGTGCGGCGCGGGGTGCTGAAGATGATGGCGACGTCGGCCTCGAGCGGCGTATCTCGATGCGGCGTGGAGGAGCGACCGAGATGATTCGGGCGCCGCCGAGCTCCGGTCGGACGTGCCCCGTACGATTTACTGCAAGGGAAGAGCGGGCAAGACGTCAGGGGGTGCGGGGGAGCAAGGGCAAGGCAATGCAGGGGGAAAACGGGTGGGGCAGAGGCTCACCTCGTCGAGGATCGAAGAAACGCGGCGGCGGACCGACGAACTCGGGCGAGCAAAATGCTCAGCCTGGGGGCACAGTTCAAGGGGAAAAGAGAGGGGAAAAGTGGAGGAGGGTCGGGGCTACAAATAGGGCAGGAGAGGGAGAGGTTTAATGCCCTTAATCGCACGAATTGAAGAGGAATGAATCCGGCCATTATCGGGCGAGGTCGGGGGCGGGATTTGGGGCGAGGTTGAAGACGACCCCCTGACAGGTGGGTCCCGCCTGTCAGGGATTTTTCTTTTTCCTTTTTTGTTTTTTAGTTTTTATTATTTTCTTTATAACTTTTGATTTGTAACTCCAAATGAGGTCAAACAAATTTCTAAAAATTTGTAAAATTATTGTCTTTGTGTTAAACCAGTTGAATGAATGTTTTGAACATTTTTGAAAAATAATATTTTGGAATATTGCTTAAATACAAATTTGACACCTAAAGTCAATTTGAAAATATATCTTAATTAAATTTTCTTTTAGCTAAATAAAATTTGTAAAATATCCACATTCCAATATGTTTAAATTTTAAGTCATTTAAACTCATTTTCAGATACTAAATTTCATTTTAGGCTTTAGTATAATACTAAATAACATAAAACATACTAAATGAAAATAAAAGGGAAAAAAATAATGTATTCATCTTAATTCAAAATAATTTGTGCACCATTATATTTTATATTAAGATAATTCAATTGGAAACTTCATAACAACATTTGGAAAGATTTTAGTTTTAATTTATTTCTTATTTAGAAGATATATTCCTGAAGTCATTTTATGTTTTGAAAATAAACGAATATCATTTAAGCTAATGAAATGTTTATTTGGATAATTCATTAATTTTAATTTATGAAGTTATTAAAGTTATAACCTATAAACTTGAATTTAACAAAACTATTTTTTGAGTTCTGGTAAAAGATTGAAACCATTTGACAAATAGATCATGTTTTTAAATATATTAAATGAATACTTGTAAACATTATTTTAATTTATGAATAGCTATGGCTAGGTTTATTTAAATCAAATACTCATAAAGAAACTTTTTATTACAAGGCAAAGATTTGAAAGTTTGTAAAACATTTGTCAAAATACATATGGAGGTTTCAAGAAATACAATGGATAATATAATGTTTAACTTTAAACAACTTTTGAAAGTAATGTTAAACTGAGATATTTGAAATATTAAACTCTTTAATATGTTTGAAGTCTTTTATAGTTGGTTTTCTTATGCATTTAATGTTTATTTTAATCAAAACAAAAGTTTTAAATTTTAGTGATTTTTGAACATTATAAAATGCTGGGATGTTACAGACTACCACCCTTAAAAGGAATCTCGTCCCCGAGATTCGGAGAGGCTAGAAAGAAAAGCAATTGCTTGGAATGATTCTGAAAAGTCGAGAGGTTTTGAGAAATGGAAATCTTACAAACTGGCAGGGGATGATTTTTCTGATTGGGGAGGCCAGAAGAAAGACAGTTTGGGATCTCTGGGATTATGCAACGGGGTTTAATTTAACTGGGTGGCTACCACCCTTAAAAGAAATTTTTGTTGTCAGTCTAGAAACTTTGTTTAATCTTGTTTATTTCTCTGATGTAGAGCTTACAAGTATTCAAAATACAATGGCCTGTGGTGGATACAGAAGTTTTAGCACTCACGTTTTCCACTCGGTCCTTGGAGAGATTTATTCTTCTTCCACTCAGGGCACTTATCAGCGTAATGTCCCTAATCTTTGCACTTGTAGCAACTTATGTGGCTAAGATCTTTCTTGGATTTAACCTTTTGTCCTTGTTCCTCCAGGGTCATCAAGAGAGACTGTTGCATTCCTTCCTTGGTTTACTGGTTAGCTTGTTGCACCAAGGGATAAAGTTGACACTGAATTGGGACATGGTTTGTTCCTTCACTCAGGAAGCAAGTAACCTGACTTGTGAGGCATCCTTTAACTCGACGTCTGGTATGACCATGGGGCCACTCGTCAGGACATTCTTTGGACGTATGTCCTATCTCTCCACAAGTTTTGCATGCCTTTAGTTTGGTCATGAGGTTCTCTTCAAAATCACTATGGTTTTGGTCAATCTTAGGCAGTTGGTCATTGTTCAAATTCCACAGCTGACTCTGGTTCTCTAATAGTAGTCGCATAGTTGTATGCAAAACATTGGTGTTGGTATTGGGGTGACACATATGTTTGGTTTAGAAAGCAATGAGTTGAATTATTTGTACTTATGGAGGAATCCTAGTTCAATAAAACAAAACAAGGCAACCAATCTATAACATAATCAATCAACATCTAACAAACATCAAGCAACAAGGTTCACAACAAACAAACAATCTAGTATTGTCATATAGCCAAATTGATATGATCAATACACTAACACGATATCGTCATTCTATTTAGGTGGTGGTCAAATCTACCTCCTTCGTGGGTGCTTCAAGTTCTTGTTCAACTTTCTTGGATATCTTACAAGTGTTGGCCGAATCCTGTGTCTTCAGTGGTCTTCCATGCATGTAGAACTTCATGTTGAATTGAAACTTTTCTATATGAAGCAGTAGAATCAGACTTAGACTATAAGAACATGGTCATCTAGAGTAAGATAAGGTATTTTCAGAAGGTTGATAGTAGATGAGAATACGAGGAAGACAGAGTGAAAAGATTTGTTTTTAGAAAAGTGAAGAAAAATAGATTTTCAATCCTATGGTCAAACCTATTTCTGTCCAAACCTAGGGTTTCGAACCTACAGGCAACACAGTGCTCTGATACCATCTGTAGCGTACCTGCACTTATAATAAGGCAGATACCTGTGTATAGTGCAAATCCCTGGATCGATTCGTTTGCACACACAGTTACGATGTAATATCACAACAAAGCGTCAATTTTATCACATCGATGATCCAGAATTACAAAATATTCATTACAAGTTGCATAGCATAAAGCTAGCTTTGAAATAGTACACAGCGGAAATACAATAGCAGTGAGTCTCTATCACTTTCATGCTGCCACAGGCGAAAACATGTTGGTTGTAGACTCGAAACCTATATACGAAACCTCACTCGTCATCTGAACAATCTGCAATAAGAAAAATATTGCAACAACGTGGGTCAAATTCCATTAAAAATGGAGTCTGGCAAGTGACACTATGGTGCACACTTAGAGGAATAACTCTAATAATCCTATATGCTTATTTGGCTGGTGGAGCTCAAGGCTATTTTGCAGAAAGCAAGTTTTTCCCTAACTTTTTGAAAAACACTTTTCTTCTATTCGAGACATCCGTGGCATGAAATCCACTGTCTCATTCTACCCTTGTTCAACCATCAAGTTTTACTTTATAAGTTGGAATTGTGGAATCCTCCGTTGACATCCTCGTTCAGCTGCTCAATTGTCCGTTTCCGGGGACACGGCTAAGTACTTAGTTTTACACTCGGCAGAGGTTGTGCACGTTCAGCATTGTACCCATTCAACCCAATTTACCCTTTACACACCATTTGTGACAAGGAAATGAGAGAATGAGACGAGATCTTTCAGAAGAATTTTCCCTCCCACTCTGGCCTGACGCGCTCCACCTACAAATCCTCTACCACCACCTGTCAGGCCGGGGAGAGTCCACGCAGCTTAGTTGATCAAGCCAGAGCCCATATTGGCAATGGCTACACGAGAAGCAATCTTCACTTGGAGTTCTTCAGATTCCTTTGCTCCTGGGTGGCCTTCCACAAGTGAATATTCCACACGTAAAACCCCTGGGAACAACACTCAACTCATACAACCAAGCAACCAATTTCCACCCAGGTGTTTGATTAAAACTTAGTAGACTTTATCTTTTTCATCAAAATAGTTTTTGCATAGCATCACTATTCTACTAAGTAATTTCATAGGAACCTAGACACAGGAATAAAGAGGTCTATCATGGCTTGCATAGCAATGCTATCCTACACATGCTTATAGAAAATACTCTACTCATGCATAGAAATAATAGGACTTTTATGGGGGTGTGCCACTTGCCTTTGGAAGTTGTCTTTGCTCACAAACTTTTCAACAACGAACGTTTGCTCTCCGTTCAATCTAAACAATATAAGCAAATAACAATACAACAATCAACATAAAACACAACAAACATGGACAACAACACAAGGCATATAAAAGCAAAAACAAATTTCACAAAGGTTCATCACATAATTCAATATGCAAAAAGAATTGATGTGCTGAATAATGGGTTTTAATGGTCTGGTCTTAAATAGAAATTTATCACACATTAATTTGGTCAAAACATTTAAATCAAACTTAATGGTCTTAAAAGGCTTTTAATACCACTTAATTACCTTAAAAACACTGTTAAGACTCTTTAAATGTTTTACCATCAGTTTTAATTGTTTTCTATAATTACAATTTTATTCAAAACTTATAAACAATACTACTGGTTAAAAGATAAAGTTTGTGACATTTTGCAAAAGAAACATATTAACATTATTCCTAGGATTAAAGTATAACAAAACTACTTAAATTAAGCCTCGGCTTTTTAAACCATCAAAATAATGCTCAAAATTGTTTTCTAACAGGGGCATAAAACTACACATATTTTAAGGTTTCTAAAACTATTTTATTTGCAAAAATTGGAGTTATAGATTTAAAGTTATTACAAATATACTCAAATCATCCATTTGAAATTTGAATATTTTAAACTTAGTCAAATTTGAATTTTGGCAGATCTACAATATTCTACTTGTCGAGGGCTTTCCAAAAATATAAAGTTTGTTAAATTTGGATAAGTGGTTAAAAAGTTATGACAGATCTAAGTGGCAGGGGCTTTTCTGCAAAACTGCCATTTAAACAATTAAAAGAAAACAATTTCCACATCAGCGCTGACTGGATGCTGACTGGGCTCCGACGTGGCGAACTCTGATTGGCTCGGATCTAGGGTTAACCTGGGCCGTACGATCTTAAGAGGATTGGGCGGTCCAGATCTGATCATACCTCTTCGGCCTGGATCTAATCTGGGCCGTTGGTGGGAGATCGAATGGCCTCGGCCGCGTCGACCAGGACGTGGCGGCGCTGCTCCGCCGGGTTGGAGGACGACGGCGGCGTGGGCTCGGGCGTGGACGGCGCCGGAGCTGCGGAGGCTCCCCGGTCTCGAGGAGGCCACGACGATGTGCGGCGCGGGGTGCTGAAGACGATGGCGACGTCGGCCTCGAGCGGCGTATCTCGATGCGGCGTGGAGGAGCGGCCGAGATGATTCGAGCGCCGCCGAGCTCCGGTCGGACGTGCCCCGCACGTTTTACTGCAAGGGAAGAGCGGGCAAGACGTCAGGGGGTGCGGGGGAGCAAGGGCAAGGCAATGGAGGGGGAAAACGGGTGAGGCAGAGGCTCACCTCGTCGAGGATCGAAGAAACGCGGCGGCGGACCGACGAACTCGGGCGAGCAAAATGCTCAGCCTGGGGGCACGGTTCAAGGGGAAAAGAGAGGGGACAAGTGGAGGAGGGTCGGGGCTACAAATAGGGCAGGAGAGGGAGAGGTTTAATGCCCTTAATCGCACGAATTGAAGAGGAATGAATCCGGCCATTATCGGTCGAGGTCGGGGGCGGGATTTGGGGCGAGGTTGAAGACGACCCCCTGACAGGTGGGTCCCGCCTGTCAGGGATTTTTCTTTTTCCTTTTTTGTTTTTTAGTTTTTATTATTTTCTTTATAACTTTTGATTTGTAACTCCAAATGAGGTCAAACAAATTTCTAAAAATTTGTAAAATTACTGTCTTTGTGTTAAACCAGTTGAATGAATGTTTTGAACATTTTTGAAAAATAATATTTTGGAATATTGCTTAAATACAAATTTGACACCTAAAGTCAATTTGAAAATATATCTTAATTAAATTTTCTTTTAGCTAAATAAAATTTGTAAAATATCCACATTCCAATATGTTTAAATTTTAAGTCATTTAAACTCATTTTCAGATACTAAATTTCATTTTAGGCTTTAGTATAATACTAAATAACATAAAACATACTAAATGAAAATAAAAGGGAAAAAAATAATGTATTCATCTTAATTCAAAATAATTTGTGCACCATTATATTTTATATTAAGATAATTCAATTGGAAACTTCATAACAACATTTGGAAAGATTTTAGTTTTAATTTATTTCTTATTTAGAAGATATATTCCTGAAGTCTTTTTATGTTTTGAAAATAAATGAATATCATTTAAGCTAATGAAATGTTTATTTGGATAATTCATTAATTTTAATTTATGAAGTTATTAATGTTATAACCTATAAACTTGAATTTAACAAAACTATTTTTTGAGTTATGGTAAAAGATTGAAACCATTTGACAATTAGATCATGTTTTTAAATATATTAAATGAGTACTTGTAAACATTATTTTAATTTATGAATAGCTATGGCTAGGTTTATTTAAATCAAATACTCATAAAGAAACTTTTTATTACAAGGCAAAGATTTGAAAGTTTGTAAAACATTTGTCAAAATACATATGGAGGTTTCAAGAAATACAATGGATAACATAATGTTTAACTTTAAACAACTTTTGAAAGTAATGTTAAACTGAGATATTTGAAATATTAAACTCTTTAATATGTTTGAAGTCTTTTATAGTTGGTTTTCTTATGCATTTAATGTTTTATTTTAATCAAAACAAAAGTTTTAAATTTTAGTGATTTTTGAACATTATAAAATGCTGGGATGTTACACGACACATGCGAACCATGCCTCATGGGCAAGATGACCAGGACACCGTTCAAAGGTTTCGTGGAACGGGCGTCATACTTATTGGGAGTCATACATACAGTTGTGTGTGGACCAATGAGCGTGTCGACACGCAATGGTTATCGTTACTTTGTCACCTTAACCGATGACTTGAGTAGATACGGATATATCTATTTGATGAAACACAAGTCTGAAACATTTGAAAAGTTCAAAGAATTTCAAAGTGAAGTTGAAAATCATCTTAGCAAGAAAATCAAGCACATCCAATCCGATCGTGGTGGCGAGTATTTGAGTTATGAATTTGGTACACATCTGAAGGCCTGTGGCATCGTGCCACAACTTACGCATGCTAGAACACCGCAATGTAACGGTCTGTCCGAGCGACGTAATCGTTCTATTAGACAGCGTCGGGTCTGTGATGTCTATTACCGATCTGCCCGTATCCTTCTGGGGTTATGCATTAGAAACAACCGCATTCATTTTAAATAGGGCGCCATCCAAATCCGTAGAAACGACACCATATGAGTTATGTCATGGTAAGAAACCTAAGTTGTGGTTCCTGAAAGTCTGGGGTTGTGAGGCGTATGTTAAGAAACTACAACCCGATAAACTCAAACTGAAATCGGAGAAAGTCGTCTTTGTAGGGTATCCACGGGAAACCATAGGATACACCTTCTACAACCAATCTGAGGGCAAAACGTTTGTCGCGAAGAACGGTACCTTTCTTGAGAAGGAGTTTCTCGCGAAAGGAGTAAGTGGGAGGAAAGTAGACCTCAACGAGATCGTTGATCCTGAGCTCGAAATTCCGAGTGGCACAACGGAAGATGTTCCGAAAACGTCCTCCATAGAAGGAGTGGGAGAAGATGTCGAGGATACTGTTCAACTTCGTAGGTCTGGAAGATCTCGTATCGCACTAGAGTGGTATGGCAACTTGGTTTGCACCGTCTATAAAGATCGGCTTGTCGCAAAAGGTTTCCGACAAGTTCATGGGATTGACTATGATGAAACTTTTTCACCGGTAGCGATACTAAAGTCTATTTGGATTTTGTTAGCAATTGATGCATATTATGATTATGAAATATGGCAAATGGATATCAAAACAACGTTCCTATAAGGTAACATTGAAAAGAGTTGTATATGGTACAACCGGAAGGTTTTGTCGATCCATAAAATGCTGACAAAGTATGCAAGCTTCAACGTTCCATTTATGGATTGAAGCAAGCATCTCGGAGCTGGAATCTTCGCTTTGATGAGGTGATCAAAGATTTTGGATTTGTCCAAAATGTAGAAGAGACCTGCATTTATAAGAAAATGAGTGGGAGCTCGGTTGTGTTCTTAGCACTATATGTAGATGACATATTACTGACCGGGAATGATGTGGATCTTCTGAATAGCGTGAAGAAATATTTAAACAGTAAATTTTCCATGAAGGACTTAGCTGAAGCTGCATACATCTTAGGCATTAAAATCTATCGTAATAGATCAAGACATCTATTAGCGTAGAGTCAGAGTACTTATCTTGACAAGATACTGAAGCATTTCGGTATGTAGACGGCAAACAAAGGTTCTCTGCCAGTTGTCAAGAATAAAACATTGAGCAAGGCACATTGTCCGTTAATGAAACATGATAAAGCCGAAATGACTAAACATCCTTATGCTTCAGCCATAGGATCGATCATCTATGACATGTTAAGTACTCGACCTAATGTAGCATTGGCTCTTAGTTTGACGAGCTGGTTCCAAAGTAATCCTGGAAAGGAATATTGGATAGTTGTTAAGTGCATTCTTAAGCATCCCAAGAAGACGAAGGAAATGGTCCTTGTCTATGGTGGCTGTGACGAAGAACTTGGCGTAACAAGTTACGTTGATGCAAGTTTCAGCACAGACCCCGATGACTCTATGTCACAAACATGATATGTGTTAAAGGTGAATGGAGGCGCCGTGTGCTGGAGAAGTAGGAAGCAACCCATCGTGGCGCAATCTACAATGGAATCGGAGTACATCGCTACTTCTGAAGCCGCGAATGAATTTGTGTGGCTAAGAAAGTTCATCATTGAGTTTGGAGTCTTCACTAGCGCGCAAGACCCCGTGACCCTCTACTGCGACAATACGGGTGCTATTGCTAACGCTAAGGAACTAAGGTCTCACTCAACTGCCAAACACATTCTCCGACGCTGGTACATCCAAAACGTATCTACTTCCCAAACCCTTTTGCTATTGTTTACTTCTAATTTGTGTGTTGCAACTAACACGGACTAACATTGTTTTCAGCAGAATTACCCTAGTGTCTCCTTTTTGTGCAGAAATATCAACTTTATGAAAAAAGCCCGAAAAACACCTAGAAGTCGTTTTCTATCCGGAAGGGACCAGGAACCACGAAGACCAAATGGAGAAGAGACACGAGGGCTCCACACCATGTGCTGGCGCGGCAGGCTCCTGGCCGCGCCAGCAGGTGGTGGGACCCCCTCGGTCGCCTCCTCGCCATCCCCTCGTGGCTACATAACCCCTCTGACCTAAAATCCCACGGGGGGTATCCATTTTTCTAGAGAACATCTCCGTACGCCGTCGCCATCACGAACTCTAGTTCGAGTACCAGAAGTCTCTGTTCCGGCACCCTGCCGGGACGGGGAATCGAAGGGGATCATCGCCATCGTCATCGCCAACGCCTCTCCATAAACCATCCATGTTTCCCCCATCCATGTGTGAGTAATCCACCGCTGTAGGCTTGAGGGGATGGTAGGGATTGGATCAGATCATTCATGTAATAGCTGTAATATCGTTAGGGCATGGTGCATAGTATCCGTTATCGGTGTTTTACATCATTGTTGCAACTTGTTATGCTTAATGCTTGACACTAGGGACCGAGTGCCATGATTTCAGATCTGAACATGTTATTGTATCATGAGAATAATTTTTGTTTTAGACCATATATATGAGTTGCATACACATATTATTGTTCGGAACCGATGGCCCCAAAGTGACAACAATTGGGATAACCGGAGGGAATGGCTGTGATGTGAGGATCACATGTGTTCACGGAATGTTAATGCTTTGCTTCGGTACTTTATTAAAAGGAGTACCTTAATTGCTAGTAATTTCCCTAGAGGCCCCGCTGCAAACAGGCTGGCAGGACAAAAGATGTTGTGCAAGTTTCTCATTGCGAGCACGCACAACTAAATTGGAATACATGCTTATGATTAGTTAATACTTGGATGCTTTATATTATTTATCTGCAAATGCCTATGCAATAATATTACATGAATTATCTTATCCATACAACGCCCTTACATTTGTCCCTATACCTATATTATTTTAATCGTTGTCTTAATTCTACTGCTGTTGTTATTTCACTACTGTCACTGTTATAAAACTGTTGCTACTGATATTCCGTCTCGAGCAAGTCTATTCACAGGTGTAGCTGATCTGACAAATCATCTGTTAAAACTTATAAATATTCTTTGGCTCCCCTTGTGTCTAATCAATAAATTTGAGTTTTACTTCACTCGAAGACTGTTGCGATCCCCTATACTTGTGGGTCATCAGACTATTTTCTGGCGCTGTTGCCGGGGAGCATAGCTTTATTTATAAGCCCACCTGAGTGTGATATTGTTCGCTGTAATTTATTCATCATGGGAAGAAATACCGATAAGAAGTTTCCTATCGTGCCATCCACTATAAGGAAAGTTACAACTCTGAACTCCGCTGCTGCACTTGATTCTCCGCATGTGTTGAGTAAGCTTGTTACACCACCATAACCTGCACGTTCTCTTACTACCGCTGAATCTGAAATTACTTATGATGATGCTTCTATTGTTGTTGATGAAACTGGTTCATTAGGTCCCTTTTTAGATGCTACTATTGCTAAATCTAAACAAATTGAAAATGCTGAAATTCCTAATGAAAATGCAGAAACATATGTTAATTCACCTGAATTTACACGTGATACTTATGATGAGCGTGATGACATGTATATCGATCTTGATGATGCTTTTGTTGAAGAAATTAATGCTATGAAAGATGCTAGTGCTTTTAAAAAACTTGTTGAAAAACGCGCTGTTAGATATAAATTATCTCCTAATGCTAAATTTACTACATCTCCTATAAACATTAAAGATAAAGCTTATGATTTCTCTCTTGATTTGGCTCATATAGCTATTGTTGAAAGAGAACCATTCTGTGGAACTGAAAATGAAAGTGCTGTAGAACACATGAATGTATTGTATGATTTAAGTGGAATATTTGCTGAGGACATTAAAAGACGCACTTACTTTGTTGCTAAAATATTTCTTTTCTCATTAAAAGGAGAAGCTAAAACTTGGTATAATAATTTGTCTCCTGGTTCCATCACTAGTCCTAAGGGTTTGCTTGATACTTTCTTTCAAAAATATTTTCCTGCTAGTGCTCAACATGATGCTTTGTTAAGAATCTATAATTTTAATCAAGATGAAGATGAGAAATTGCCTAAAGCTTGGACACGCTTTTGTTCCATTTTAAGGGGCCAGCCGAACCATGATTTGGAAAAAAATGATCTACTTGATATATTTTATAGTGGACTAACTGCTGAATCTAGGACATACCTGGATAGTTTTGCTAGTTGTGTTTTCAGGAAAAGGACCCCCGAAGAGGCTGAGGAATTATTAGCCATGATATGCAAGAATAATGATGATTGAGATATTCCTGAACCTACTCCAACACCACCACCAACACCGAAGAAGAGGGTTATGATTGAATTAAATGAAAAAACGATGAAGGAAGCTAAAAGATGTCTTAAGGAGAGTGTTATTAAATCTGAAGATGTGAAGTATTTACCTCCTATTGAAGAGTTATTTAAGCCTATTCCTTCTTCAGCTGTAATTGAGGTACACTCTCTCCATAGGTTTGATGATAGAGATATCCCTTATCCTAAACCTCCTGCTTAATGCTTAGATGAATTTGATGATTTTATTACTGAGCAATGCAATTTTAATATGAGAATAGAGAATCATTTAATGGAAAATTTTCGTGCTATTAGTGATTTGCATGATATTTTTTATAGAACTTGTAATGATGTTAAAGTGCTCATTAAACAATTTCATATGGTTCAAACTCAAATAGATCAACTCACTAAAGTGCAAAAAGAAGTTCTAGCGAATGCATTTATAGCTAAAGAAAAACTTGTTTGTGAAGTAACAACTAGAGGTGGTAAATCTACTGAAGATTCTTTATATCCAGAAGGACATTATAAAATAATTGAACAAGATTCTCAACGAGTTAATGAACCTAGTACTCCTTCTAGGAAAAAGAAACAGAAAACTGTTGTAGAATCCTCTGAACCTGTTAATGATCCTAATAGTATATCTGTTTCTGATGCTGAAACTGAAAGTGGTAATGAACACAACAATGATAATGCTAATAACAATGATAATGATAAAAATGCCAATTCGGATGTAGCAGAAATAGAAGAGGAACCTGAAAAGCATGCTAAAAATAAAAAAGTACACTGAAGAAGATTTTATTGCTTAGAAACATGGTAATGAAAGAGAACCTCGGGTCCAAAAACCAATGCATTTTCCTGCTAAGAAACTTAAAAAAAGAGGAAGAACATTATAATAAATTCTATGATTGGAGGAAACCATTGTTCTTGCAAATTCCTTTGACTGATGCTATTAAGTTGCCTCCTTATTTTAAATATATGAAAGATATTGTGACTAACAAAAGGAAAATTCCTAAGGAGTAAATATCTACTATGCTTGCTAATTACTCTTTCAATGGCAAGGTTCCAAAAAAGCTGGGTGATCCAGGTATTCCAACTATTTCTTGCTCAAAGAAAAATAACTATGTTAAAACTGCTCTATGTGATTTAGGAGCTGGAGTAAGTGTTATGCCATTCTCTCTTTACAAAAGACTTTAACTTGATAAATTGATACCTACTGACATATCTTTGCAAATGGCTGATAAAACTACAGCTGTTCCTGTTGGATCTGAACGGAATATGCCCGAGAGGCAATAATAAAGTGGTTATTATATTATTCCATGTATATGATAAATGTTTATTTCTCATGCTAGAATTGTATTAATTGGAAACGTTAATACATGTGTGACTAATGAAAAAATTAGAGTTCCTAGTAACGCCTCTCATTTAACTAGCTCGTTGATTAACTCATGATCAAGGTACCCTGATCATGAACATTGGATGTTGTTAAAACGGGATCACGTCATTAGGAGAATGATATGATGAACACACACCCAAATTAAGTATAACAATATGATCAAGTCATTAAGTTTATATTGTTGTACTGAGCATACGAAGTAACCCTAATCCTTAGACCATGAGATCATGTCAATCACTAACACCGGAAGAATGCTTTGATGACATCAAACGCCACACCATAACATGATGACTATAAAGGTGGCGTTGGCTATTCCGAAAGTATTAGTTGAGGCTCATGGATCAAGAAGTGGGATTTGTCTATCCAGATGACGGAGAGATATACTCTGGGCCCTCTCGGTGATATCACATCGACACCGCTTGCAAGCACGTGACTAGGTCACAAGGATGTCATATCATATAACGAGTAAAGAGTACTTGTCAGGAACGAGATCGAACTAGGTATAGATGATACCAATGATCGGATATCGGACAAGTAAACTATCGCGAGACTAAAGGAATTGGTTATGACGTTTTTGGTTCACACGATCACAAGATTCATCGTCGAATATGTAGGAGTCATTACGGATCTCCAAATTCCGCTGTTGACTATTGACTGGAGAAGTGTCTCGATCATGTCTACATTATTCACGAACCGTAGGGTGACACACTTAAGGTTTGTCGACGCTTTTGGGTAGACACGGAATTTCGGAGAAAAGTTTGGAAAGCACCGAAATTGTTTCGGGTAATATTGAAATAGTTCAATGGGTTAATTGTCAAACGTTGCCAATTGTTGTTAATAGAATTAACAAATGAACCAAGGGGATAAGTGTTAATGTTTTTAATAGAATTAACAAATATTAAAAAAAATAAACTTGTTTTATTTAATAAAGAAAAACCCTTGGGATTTTTGAGTGGAGATTAAAAGAGATTGAGTGGGCATGAGTGGATGCTCCACTCACATCAAGAGGGAAGAGGTGGAGTCACACCTAGGGGGCAACGACCCAACCTCACCCCTCTCCGATATGCGGAGGGGTGGGAGCTCCCTTTTGAGCACACACTTGATCCTCTCTCCCTCCTCCCGCTGCTCCACCCCTCGGCCATCCGCTTGGCGAAGCCATGGCCGTTAGTTCTCCCCACACCACACCGTCGTGCTGTTGGAGTTACTTGGTGGTTCTACTACTTCCGCTGCCCCGCTGGATCGAGGGAACGAAGGTCGTCATCAAGCCGTACGTGTGACCGAGTACGGAGGCGCTGCCCGTTGCAGCGCACATCTTCATGATCTTGAGATCAGCGAGTGAACGACTACATCATCCACGAGAATTATTCTCGAAACGCTTACGGTCTTCGAGGGTGAGTTTCTCTTGGAATATGTTCCACTTGTTACGAGCATCTCCTAGATCAGATCTTGGCTTGTTGGTTTGTTCTCACCGTAGGAAATTTTTTGTTTTCTATGCTACGAACCCTTCAGTGGTATCAGAGACATGTCTATGCGTAGATGCTTTGTACGGGTAGAACACATACGTGTATGTGGGCGTTGATGATCATGTTATTGCTGCCTTTGTATATTTTGTATCTTAGTGGCATAGTGGGATGAAGCGGACCAGACTAACCTTACATGTCCACGCACATGAGACTTGTTCCACGACTGACCTGCAACTTGTTTTGCATAAGTGGCTTTGCGGGTGTCTGTCTCTCCCACTATAGTTAAGATATAAAATAGAACATGTTGCTAATAATTTTTTCATCACCATTGTGGTTTCATGTTCGTAGGTAAGAACGGTTTTATCCTCGAAAGGCCTAAGCCACGTAAAATATGTAAAAAAAATAGAGGACGTCTAACTTGTTTTTGCAGGGCATGTGGTGTGAATGGTCAAAGTTACAAATTTGATGTATGAGATGATACTTACTATAAATTATACAAACCGGCAGGAGCCAAATGGTTGTCTTTTAATTTTATGGCCTGCGTGCTAAATATCATATCCATATGATATGTTTTAAATTTGGAGGACAATCAAGAAGGAGGCTCCATGGACCTTGGTGCCACGCCGGTGGAATGATAGAAATCATGCCAAGATGCACAAGATGGAGATCAAGTGCGAGAAGGACCATAGCATATCACATTATCCATGCATGTGATGTTAATCATTTTATGCATCTTAGTTTTCTTAGGTCTTGTTTAGATCACGACGGTAGCATTATAAGATGATCCCTCTCACAGTTAATATCAAGATAATAATGTGTTCTTCCTTAGTATGCACCGTCAAGAAAGTTCGTCGTTTCGAAGCACCACGTGATGATCGGGTGTGATACACTCAATGTTCGCATACAACGGGTGTAAGCCAAATTTACGCACGCAAATACTACGGTTTTACTTGGCGAGCCTAGCATGTACAGACATGGTCTTGCAACACGTAACCGAAAGGTAAAGAATGAGTCATATAGATGATATGATGAACATGTCGATGTTCGCCTTCGCACCATCTGTCGTGATGATCAGTTATTGGTGTAGTGAATTTGGTTTGTGTAATCACTAAAACGACTAGAGGGATGTTGTTTTTGAGGGGAGTTCACGTAATCATTTTGAATTAACTTGAACTTAATTTATCATAATCTTAGTCTAAATAGTCTTTGCAAATATGTTGTAGATCATGGCACCACCTGCTTTCAATTTCAATATGTTCATGGAGAAAGAGAAACTAGCAAACAATGGAAGCAACTTCACCAATTGGGCACTTAACCTGAGGATTCTTCTCACAGCTTGTCAAAAGCTCTATGTGCTTGATGCACCGCTAGGTGCCTCGCCCGCTGATGACACTCCCGATGATGTGAAAAATATTTTCCTGACTCAGAAGGAGGACCATAGTGTAGTTCACTGCGGCATTTTGTATGGTTTAGAGCCAGAGCTGCGAAAACGTTTTGAGAACAACACCGCTTTTGATACAATGGGAGAATTGAAAATGATTTTCGATACCCATGCTGCCGTAGAGAGTTATGATGCTTCAGAAAAGTTCTTTAGCTGCATGATGGAAGAGAATAGCTCCGTTAGCGAGCACGTACTCAAAATGTCTGGGTACGCCGATAAGCTCATAGCCCTGGGTATATAAATCCCCAATGAGCTAGGAATTCATCGTGTTCTCCAATAACTCCCACCAAGTTACAAGAACATTGTGATGAACTACAATATGCAAGGCATGAAGAAGACGCTCTCTAAGCTTCTGTCAATGCTTAAAACTGCTGAAGTGGAGATCAAAAAGGAGCATCAAGTGTTGATGATTAATAAAACCACTAGTTTCAAGAAAGGCAAGAAAGATAAGCCAAAGGGTAATTTCAAGAAGGGCGGCAAAACTGTTGCCGCGCCTAAGAAAAAGACCAAGGCTGGCCCTAAGCCTGACACTAAGTGTTTTTACTGCAAGGGCACTGGAAGCTTAATTGCCCCAAATATTTGGCGGATAAGAAGGCCGGCAAAGTGAACAAAGCTATATGTGATATACAAGTTATTTACGTGTACCTTACTAGTAGTCGCAGTAGCGCCTGGGTATTTGGTACTGGTTCGGTTGCTAACATATGTAACTCGAAACAGTAACTACGGAATATGTGACAACTACCAAAGGATGAGGTGACGATGCGCGTCGGCAATGGATCAAAGGTTGATGTGATCCCTATCGGGACGCTACCTCTTCGTATACCATCATGATTAGTGATGAACCTAAATAATTGTTATTTGGTGCCTGCGTTAAGCATGAACATAATATATGGATCTTGTTTGATGCAAAACGGTTCTTCATTTAAGTCTGAGAACAATGGATGTTCAATTTATATGAATGATATCTTTTATGGTCATGCACCTATGAAGAATGGTTTATTTCTTTTGAATCTTGATAGTAATGATACACACATTGATAATGTGAATGCCAAAAGAATCAAGTTGAATGATGATATTGCTGCATACATGTGGCATTGCCGCTTAGGTCATATTGGTGTTAAGCGCATGAACAAGTTTCATTCTGATGGGCTCCTAGAATCACTTGATTATGAATCATTTGAGACATGTGAACCATGCCTTATGGGCAAGATGAGTAGAACCCGTTTTCCGGCACGATGGAACGGGCGACGAATTTATTGGAAATCATACATACCGATGTGTGTGGTCCAATGAGTGTGTCGGCGCGCAGTGGATATCGTTATTTTGTTACCTTCACGAATGATTTAAGTAGATATGGGTATATTTACTTAATGAAACACAAGTCTGAGACGTTCGAAAAGTTCAAAGAATTTCAGAGTGAAGTGGAAAACCATCGTAACAAAAAGATTAAATCTCTACGATCCGATCGTGGAGGTGAATATTTGAGTTACGAGTTTGGCACACATATGAAAGAATGTGGAATAGTTTCACAACTCACTCCTGCCGGAACACCACAACGTAACGGCGTGTCCTAAGGTCATAATCGTACTTTATTGGATATGGTTCGGTCTATGATGTCTCCTACAGATTTTCCACTATCATTTTGGCGTCATGCACTAGATACGGCTATATTCACTTTAAATAGGGCTCCAACAAAATCTGTTGAAACGACACCGTATGAACTATGGTTAGGAAACAATCCTAAGCTATCATTTCTACAAATTTGGGGATGCGATGTTTATGTGAAGAAGCTTCACCTGATAAACTCAAACCCAAAGCGGAAAAATGCGTCTTCATAGGATACCCTAAAGAAAAAATTGTGTACACCTTCTATCACAGATCCGAAGACAAAGTTTTCGTTGCCAAGAATGGATCCTTTTTGGAGAAGGAGTTTCTCTCAAAAGGTGTGAGTAGTAGGAAGATAGATTTCGACGAGGTTACTGAACCTTCTCTTCTTGGAATGGCGAGTAGCGTAGCGTCGGAAATTATTCCGGTGTTGACTTCACCAACTGAAGAGGGAACTAATGATAATCAAGATCATGAAACTCCGAAAGAGGATGCTATCATAATTCGCAGATCAACAAGGACATGTACAACTCCTGAACTATACGACAATCGCGTCATGAACGTCATGGTAGTTGATAATGATGACCCTGCGACGTATGATGAAGCGCTGATAAGCTCAGATTCCAACAAATGTCTAGAAGCCATGAAATCCGAAATGGAATCCATGTACGAAAACCAAGTGTGGACTTTGGTGGACCTACCCAATGACCGCAATGCCGTTGAGAACAAATGGATTTTCAAGAAGAAAACTGATGCTGATGGTAATGTGACCGTCTATAAGGCTAGACTTGTCGCAAAGGGTTTTCGGCAATTTCAAGGGATTGACTATGAGGAGACTTTCTCTCCTGTAGCGATGCTGAAGTCTGTTAGGAATATGTTAGCAATTGCTGCATTTTTCGATTACGAAATCTGGCAAATGGATGTCAAAAATGCGTTCCTTAATGGTCACATTGATGAAGAGTTGTACATGGTGCAACCCAAAGGTTTCGTCGATCCTAAGGATGCTGAGAAGGTATGCAAACTTCAGCGATCCATTTATGGACTGAAGCAAGCATCCCGGAGTTGGACCCTCCGCTTTGATGAGGTGATCAAAGGGTTTGGATTTGTCCAAACTTATCGAGAAGCTTGTATCTACAAGAAAGTGAGTGGGAACTCTGTAGCATTTCTAGCACTATATGTGGATGACATATTGTTGACTAGAAATGACATAGAATTTTTGAATAGTATAAAAGGTTATTTGAACGATAGTTTTTCGATGAAGGACCTCGGTGAAGCATCGTATATATTAGTGATGCACTACACATGCGTGAAGTTGACGAGGGAGATGGATGCGGTGTTGTTTCTTTATGTCCCCGGCAACGGCGCCAGAAATTTTTGGATGGTGCTAAGCGTGTGGTTGGGAAAACCCCAAGAGGAGGTGTGAAGTAGCACGACAACAAGATTTCCCTCAGTTATGAAACCATGGTTATCGAACCAGTAGGAGATGAACGTTGCCTCGAGGTGTCAACGGCGCCAGAAACTTGGTGTGGTGAAGGAGACGTAGAATCTGCACACAACACAATCAAAGTATTTTGCCCCAACTCAACGGTGAGGTTGCCAATCTCACCAGCTTGCTGTAACAAAGGATTAAACGTATGTGTGGAAGAAAGATGTATGTTTGTAGAAAGTAATAGGTTTGCAGTTGTGGTTTTATCAGATTAATGAGAAGGACCGAGGTCCACAGTTCACTAGTGGTGTCTCTCCATAAATAATAACATTCATCCATGCGTGGTAAACAAATTACAACTAGGCAATTGACAGAATAATGATGAGCAACCCAATGCATATACTAACGGTATGGTGTCTAGTGTGAGATTCATTCGGGCATTACTACAATATACATAGACCGTTCCAACCGCATCTATAACTAATATTCCACCTTCCAGTTAGCGTCCGCACCCCTTTCAATATTAAGTTGGTTGCAACAGATTGTCGCCTTAAGCACCGTGTGTAAAGTAAGTAAGTAACATCATCCTTAGACAAAGTACTATTGTTTTATCCCTAGTAGCAACAGTACATCTACAACCTTAGAGCTTTTTGTCACTGCCCCAGATTTAATAGAGACATGAACCCACTATCGAGCATAAATAATCCCTCTTGGAGTTACAAGCATCTAATTGGCCAAAGCACACACAAGTAACGGAGAGCATGCAAGATCATTAAATGGCACACATGATATATTATGAAGCAATAACTGTAGTACTCAATATTCATCGGATCCCAGCAAACACAACATGGAGAATTACATAAAGATGATCTTTATCATGATAGGCAACTCACAAGATCTAAACATGATAGCACAAGAGGAGAAGACAACCATATAGCTACTGCTATGGCTCCCTCTCCTGCCGCGCCACCAGGTGGTGTGGGCCCCTCGCGGCCCCTCTTCATCTCGTCTTCGGTTCCTCGTGACGCAAATATTCCAAAAATAATTCCAGGTTGATTTATTTGCAATTTGGCGGATATTTCCTTAAGTACTTTTCTGAAACCAAAAACAGCAGAAAACAGGGAACTGATACTGTGGCATCTTGTTAATAGGTTAGTCCCAGAAAATGCATAAAACTATATAAAATGCATATAAAACATGTAATAACATGACATAACATAGCATGGAACATAAGAAATTATGGATACGTTGGAGACGTATCAACATCCCCAACTTAGTTCTACTCGCCCCAAGTAGGCAATAATGATAAAAGAAGAATAATTTCTGAATTGACATGCTTAAACACAATCTTGATCATATAATAATGTAAGGCATGTAATCTGAGATAAAATAAATAAGGGTTGTAGTTTATATTAATATCAAACAAGGAATGAATAAACAAGTAGGTGAAGCAAGCAAAGCTTTCAATGATATAGTACTAGATAGCAATCAACTGTGCAAAGTAGATATTAGAGATGATTTAAGCTTCAAGCACAACAATATAATCATCTAATGCTTCCAACAAACATGACAACTTTATGAAAGGATCAAGTAAAGTAATAGCAATATGCACGTAGAAGATCAATATATTATTTGTTCAAAAGAAACAGCAAGCGCTCAACGTTGGTTCCTAGCACCAGGATGTTATGGCTAAGAGAATGTTAACGGAGGTTTGGAAGCCCAACGGAAGAAAGGCTCACAAAGATGTGGACGATCATTAGACAAGAGAAAGTCATACAATCGAAGCTATGCAAGGATTAGTGATTGCCATACAACGGATGCACATGGAGCTATAAGTATGTGAAAGCTTTCCAATGGAACTAGTGGGGGTGCATCCAACTTGCCTTCTCATGAAGACCTAGAGAACTTTTGAGGAGGCTCATCATTGGAATATACAAGCCAAGTTCTATAGTGTAAAGTTCCCCTCATAGTTATGCAACTAAGACATGAAAACTCTCTCATATGGAGTAAAGGTGCCAAACATGAGCACAAATGATGACTATACATGATATGGTGCTATAACATGAGCACAAGTGACGAGTATAAATGATAAGGTGCTATAACATGGGCACAAGTGTGTTATAAATAATAGTAATGCTGCCCCCTTTTTATTTCTTTCTTTTTCCTTTTTTTTTATATTTTCTGTTTCTCTTTTCGATGGCCTCCATGACTCTTTTCACTTTTAGGGGCAAGCATCCAAATATGATATATGACAACACACTAATGATAATAAAACAACATACTGATGATACAAGTAACTAATATGAATGTGCCATAAGAATACATATGACAACGATGCCTCTGCCAGTGTAGCAGGTTATGCAGTGCTCTAGCGTAACATGGGTAAAACCACACATCAGCTTCATAGAAACACGCAAAGCAATAAATAAGTAATGAATGACAACAAGTCATGTAATGTAAGATGGATGTTGCACGACAATATATCTCGAAACAGCTATGAAAATGCTATAGTAGGTAGGTATGGTGAATGTTTTGAGGAAGATATTTGGCTTATGTGTAGGAGAACAAGAGGAAGATATTCTTCTTCGGGTGCTCGCCGTCGTCGGGCGGCGCCGGCTCCTCCACGTCGTCGGGTGGAGCTTGAGGCGACCCTGAAGAATACGGAGCGGCTACTGCACCGCTCCCAGTCGCATCCTACGGCGGAGTTCTCGCGACGTGAGGATTTTTTGCTTGGGGAGATCGACCTGATCAGCCGGCAGTTGCAAGGTTTGTATCCCTTTGGCGGCTGCCGTCTTTGTTGGCTTTCTTTCTTGTTCTGACTTGCATTTTTATGCGTGCAGATGTTAATCCTGATTGGGAGGCCGAGCGGGCTCGCGTTGAGGAGCGAGTTACCCGAGAGGCGTCCGGCGACTCCTATGAAGCTCGGCACTTCTGGGTGAACAAGTCGAGGGGGCGCGTCCTTGCCACCATGCTTGATCGTACGTGGCGCGCTGCTTTTCTTCTGGAGAACTGCCGGAAGACACTCTGGCACATCAATCACGTGTACTTCCCGCACAATGCGCAGCCGAACGGGCTGTCCGCCTTGCTGGAGAGGTTTCGCGATGGTGAAGGGCTGAAGGAGGTTGTCGACGCTCAACTTGTGGCTGGGGCGAATGCGGCGTTGGCGTACGTCCGGATGCACCGGCCGCATCTTCCGCTCGAGAGGGTGCTTGATGGCCTGCCTGGTGACGACGACTTTGACGAGACCTTAGCGACTGCGCGTCGAATTATCAGGCAGGTTCAGGACCTGAGTGAGCGCCTTGTAGGTCCCCTCGATGCGCCGAAGGCCGAACCTGCAGTTTAGAGTAGCTGTCGTCTGATGTACAGGGTTAGCTATAGAGGGCAAATGTGCCTGTGTAAGCGTGATGTAACAGATTAAAGTACTTTCGAGTCCTGAGAATTGATCTGCTTGCTCGAAAGTGAAAATGCCTGTTTTGATTTGCGACCTGTGTGGCGCAGTCGCCTAGTATGCTAGGCAACGGCCTAGGTTTTTTCAAGTGTGACCTGTATGTCGCAGTCTCTGAGTTTAACAGGTGGCGACTTAGGATTTTTGTAACTTGACCTGTATGGCGCAGCCCCCGAGTTGCTCGAGTGATGGCCTAGGATTTTGGCTAAGACCTATTTGGCGCAGCCCCCAAGTAGGTCGAGTGGCGGCCTAGGATTACAAGTGTTACCTGTCTGGCGCAGCCCCCGAGTATGTCGGGTGGCGACCTAGGATTTTGAACTTGACCTGTACAGCGCAGCCCCCGAGTGGGTTCGAGTGGCGGCTGAGGATTTTTCTGAGAAGGCCTGTTTGGCGTAGCCCCCGAGTAGGTCGAGTGGTAGCCTAGGATTACAAGTATTACCTGTGTGGCGCAGCCCCCGTGTGTGTCGGGTGGCGACCTAGGATTTTGAACTTGACCTGTATGGCGCAGCCCCCGAGTTGGTCGGGTGACGGCCTAGGATTTTTTGACTTATGCTTGTATGGCGCAGCCCCCGAGTAGTTTGGGTAGCGGCCTAAGCTTTTATTCAACCTGTGTGGCGCAGCCCCCGAGTGGTTCGGGTAGCGGCCTAAGCTTTTATTTCAACCTGTGTGGCGCAGCCCCCGAGTGGTTCGAGTGGCGGCCTAGGATTTTGAGCTTCCTCTGTGTGACAGGTAAAGGAGACAGATTTTCTTCAAATCACTTTATTGATTCTTGCGAACATGCCGCCTCATTAAAACCCTTCCAGTCCCCTCAGGTACCCTGGTAAGGGAAAGAGTGTGTCTGAAACCTGCCGCGCTGATTTTCTTGTACAATGATTGGGTTGAACTAGGCGTAGAACCGGCGGAGTTGTGCCACGTTCCACGGGTTGCTGCAGTCTGCTCCCGTCTTCGAGTCTTTCAGGCGGTAAGCTCCATTGCCGATTGCTTCTGTCACGATGTACGGGCCCTCCCATGAGCGAGCTTGTGCACCTTCTTTTGCTTGAGTCGAAGAACCAGGTCGCCTGCAACGAACGCTCTTGGTCGCAGCCTCCGAGTGTGATAGTTGCGCAGGTCCTGTTGATACACGGCTGATCGTGCCAGGGCGATGTCGCGCGCTTCATCCAGGGTGTCTCTGCTGTCTTCGAGTGCCTCCTCTGCATCCGACTCGTCGTAGGCGACTACTCTCGGTGCGTCGAACTTGATGTCGCAGGGGAGGACCGCTTCTGCACCGTATACCATGAAGAATGGAGTGTGCTGGGTGGATCTGTTTGGCGTTGTTCGCAGACTCCAAAGGACCGATGGCAGTTCTTCCACCCATGCGCCCGCTGCGCGTTTTAGGGGCACGCGCAGTCGTTTCTTGATGCCGTTGCAGACGAGGCCATTGGCTTTCTCCACTTGCCCGTTGGATTGCGGGTGCGAGACAGACGCGTAGCTGAGCTTGATCCCCTGCTCTGAGCAGAAGTCCTTGAATTCTTCGGCTGTGAAGTTCGAGCCGTTGTCGGTGATGATCCCGTTCGGTACTCCAAATCTGAAGATGATTGACCTGATGAAGTTGACCGCTGTGGATGCAGTCGAGCTTGTGATGGGCACGGCTTCGATCCACTTTGTGAACTTATCGACTGCAACCAGGAGGTGAGTGTGACCTCCGGGTGAGGATTTCTTCAGCGGGCCCACCATGTCCAGACCCCATTGGGCGAAGGGCCAGGCTAATGGTATTGTCTTGAGTTCCGATGCTGGCGCGTGTGGCTTGTTGGCAAATTCTTGGCACCCTGTGCATTTCTTTACCAGCTCCTCGGCGTCCTGCATGGCTGTCAGCCAGTAGAACCCGGCTCGTAGCGCCTTGGCCACCAGTGCCCGACTGCTGGCGTGATGCCCGCAGATACCCGCGTGGATGTCGAGTAAGATGGCTTGGCCGTCGACTGGATCTATGCACCTTTGCAGGATTCCTGAGATGCTTCTTTTGTAGAGTTCTCCGTTGATGACGGTGAAACTTTTGGAGCGCCTGATGATGCGCTTTGCTTCGACTGGGTCGGCTGGCAGCTTCTGATGTAGTATGTACGCCAGGTACGGTCCTGTCCATGTGGCTTCGACTAGCATGACCTCCATGGGGACCTTGTCTTGGCTTGGCGGGTTGGCATCGCCTTTCGTTGTTGCAGTGCTTGCTGTATTCTGAGTCTTGATGGATCTCTGCGTGATGCACTGGACGAAGACGCCGGGTGGGACTGGTACCCTGTCTGAGCCCATGTTAGCAAGGACGTCGGCTTCCTCGTTGCTTTCACGGCCAATGTGGCGCAACTCGCATCCGTCGAAGTTGCCTTCCAGCTGATTGTAGAGGTCTCTGTAAGCGATCATGTTGTCGGCGACGGCGTCGCAGGACTTCATGGTTTGCTGTACCACCAGGTAGGAGTCGCCGTAGTTCATGAGGTGCGTGGCGCCGCAGTTCTTGGCCATCCGCATGCCGTGGATCAGGGCCTCGTACTCGGCTTCGTTGTTGGACGGCGTCGGAAAGTCCATCTGCAGGACATACTTGAACTTGTCGCATTTGGGGGAGATGAGCACGACTCCTGCCCCGGCTGACTTGAATTTCTTGGAGCCATCAAAGTACATTGTTCATGCGTTGGACAAGTCGGGGACATTTGGTAGCTGGGCTTCTATCCACTCGGTGGTGAATTCCGGGAGGACTTGGGCCTTGATGGACTTCGGGTGAGCATACTTCAGCCCCCATGGTCCTAGTTCGACAACCCACTTGGCGACTCGTCCTGTCGCGCGTTGGTTTGTGAGAATGTCTGCTAGTCCAGAGGAGCTTACCACCGTGATCGGGTGCTCGGAGAAGTAGTGGACGACCTTTCTGGAGGTCATGAAGACTCCGTACGCCAGCTTCTGGTAATGAGGGTAGTTCTTCTTGGACAAGGTGAGTACTTCGCTAAGGTAGTAGACGGGCCTCTGCACCGGGTGACTGTGCCCTTCTTCTTCGCGTTCGACTACTAGCACCGTGCTCACCACCCTGTTCGTTGCTGAGACGTATAGGTACAGCGGCTCATTTTCCAGTGGTGCCACGAGGACTGGAGAGGTTGTCAGTGTTTTCTTGAGATGGTCGAATGCGTCCTGCGCCTCTTGTGTCCACTCGAACTTGTCTGCCTTCTTCTTCAGTTGGTAGAAAGGTAAGGCTTTCTCTCCCAACTTACTAATGAACCGGCTGAGAGCTGCGACTCGGCCAGCTAATCGTTGCACCTCCCTGAGCTTGGTTGGTGCTGGCATTGTGAGTATGTTCTGCACCTTCTCGGGGTTTGCTTCGATTCCTCTTGCGGATACGAGGTACCCTAGTAGTTCTCCGGCTGGCACGCCGAACACGCACTTATCTGGGTTGAACTTGATCTGATACACGTCGAGTGCGGCGAAGACCTCGCGGAGGTCGTCGACTAGGGTATACTCCTTTCGGGTAGTGACAACGATGTCGTCGACGTAGACTTGGACGATCTGCCCGATTAGCCCCTTGAGGCATGCTTGCATTGTCCGCTGGTACGTGGCACCTGCGTTCTTTAACCCGAACGGCATCGTCTGGTAGCAAAAAACGCCGTCGGGTGTGATGAAGGCTGTCTTCTCTTCGTCCTCGACTTTCAGCCTGATCTGCTGGTAACCTGAGTAGGCATCCAGAAAGGACAGGCGCTCGCAACCTGCTGTCGAGTCGATGATCTGGTCTATCCGCGGGAGCGGGAAGTGGTCCTTGGGGCAGCATTTGTTGACTGCGGTGAAGTCAACGCACATGCGTAGTTTCTTCGTCTTCTTTTTCTCAACTAGAACCGGGTTGGCGACCCAGTCCGAATCCTTGATCTCTCGGATGAACTTGGCGTGCAGTAATCTGTCGACTTCCATGGTGATCGCGTCTCGTTTGGGTCCTGAGAAGCGTCGCATGGATTGCTTGACTGGTCTTGCGTCCTTGTGGACTTTCAGAGAGTGCTCGGCGAGTTCCCTGGGTAACCCTGGCATGTCAGAAGGTTGCCATGCAAAGATTTTCCAGTTCTCACATAGGAACTCGACGAGCGCGCTTTCCTATGCGGGGGTCAGACTCGATGAGACCTTGACCGTCTTTCTGCTGTCAGTCGGATGGACTTGATGGGTGACGGTGTCGTTATTCGTGTTGAACGCTGCGTCTTTGGCAGGCTTCTTGCCAGCCGGGAAGACGGTCTTGTCGTTGTCGGCTGATATGGCCTTGAAGTGCTCTTCGACGCCGAAGAACTCGGAGATCTTGGCGAACTCGCGGTCGCAGCTGTTGGAGAGCCCGAAGTCGCCGCGGACGGTGATCACTCCTTTCGGCCCGGGCAACTTTATCATCAGGTAGGCGTAGTGGGGTACTGCCATGAACCTGGCAAAGGTCGGGCGTCCGAGGATGGCGTGGTATTGTGACTTCCAGTCGACGACCTCAAAGTCTATCGACTCCTTCCTGAAGTGCTCGGGTGTACCGAGGATGACGTCGAGTGTGATTGTTCCCATGGGCGTGATTGCTTGCCCTGGTACTATGCCGTGGAAGGTGGTCTCCGATTCCGGCAATTTCTCTGTCGACCTGTTCATTCTTCTGAGGGTGTCGGCGAATATGATGTTGATGCCGCTGCCTCCGTCCAGGAATACCTTCTTCAGGCTGTAGTCACCGATCAAGGCCTCAATCACGAGTGCGGCGTGCCCGGGTCGGATTACCTCCGATGGGTGATCTGCCCTGGAGAATGTGATTGGTGTCTCCGACCCGCGCAGGTAGTCCGGTACCGCGCGCGGGCTGTTGATGGCTTGAAGTACTTGGCGTGTGATGATTTTCTGGCGCCTGTTCGACGGGGGTCCCTTTGGATCATGTCCAGCTGTCCCCGTGCGGCTGGGTACGTGTCGGCTGCTGCCGACTAACCTTGTTGCTGCTGCTGCGGCTGGGGGAACGCTCCTGCCGCCTGCACTTGGTTGTTGTTTGCGGGTGCTGCCTGGATGGCTAGCTGCGGTGCCGCTTGTACGGCCTGCACCGGGGCGATGATTTGCTGCATGGCATGGTAGATCTTTGTTGCTTTGCGGCAATCCTTCAACAGGTGGTTGGAACTCCATTTGCCTGTTTCCGGGTTGCGGAACGAGTGATGCTTACAGGGTTGCATCAGCTCCTCTGCTGGGGTCAACGGGCGTTTCCACTCGCGTTTCTGACTTCCATCATTGTGGCCGATGCTGCTGCTGCCACGGTTGTACTGACTCGAGCTGGGCTGCCGACTTTGCTCGTACTGTCGGCTGCCGTCACGCTTGTTCTCACGGGGGGTTTCATAGCCCGTCGCTACTAATTCGATTGAATCGTGGGTGTAACGTGGTTTCTTCTTTTGACGTGCCTCGCGCCAGTTGCTTGTTTCGCCCTCTTTTTTGGGAGAAGTTTCGCGGACGTAGTCCTCTCTTTCGGCCCATTGGTTGGCTGTCTTCATGAGTTCTATTGTAACATCCCAAATTTCTCAAAAATTTAAAACTTTGCATTCATGCATCCTGCATCATAAAAGTATGGCATTGAGAACACATAAGAAGTAAATTGAATTTTAATTGTAAGATTAAATAAAATTGTTTTCATTAAAGAGGTATATTTGAGCTCCTCATACAAATATGTATTTTATTATTTTATTTATTTGACAAAATGTATTCAAAAAGTTATAAATTAAATTAGCTTTTCAAAACATATTTTTATGAATTTTTCTGAAATGTTTTGA
Organism: Poa annua; assembly: GCA_026929855.1. NCBI lineage: Eukaryota > Viridiplantae > Streptophyta > Magnoliopsida > Poales > Poaceae > Poa > Poa annua. The sequence goes on along the minus strand of CM049429.1, from coordinate 62,299,610 downwards.
TAAGTTTTAAAAATCAAATTTGAATTAAAGGTTTGAAATCAGAAAATGTTTTTGTTAAAAAAAAAAGGGGAGACAACCCAATCTGGGCCGAAGCCCATTTCCCCTCTGCTATCCGCCGCGCGCGCAGCGCAGAGGCCCACGCCGCAGCCCACCTCACCCTCCTTCTCTCACTGCCAGCCGGGGCCCGCACGTCATCTCCTTCATCGTGAAGAACACGATTTCTACCGAACCCTATATCGAATCGGATCAAAATCCGTTGTTAACTCGCGGTTTAATCGGTCCCCTACGTCCCCATATAAACCCCCCCCTCCGCCGCCGTCTCCCGCGTCCAAAACCCTAACCGAAACTCACCAAAATCGCGAGTTCATCGCCGACATTGCCGCCGCCGTACTTTGCATCTTTCCGGTGAGTCCAGCACCCGAGCTTCATCCCCACACCCCCTCTGCGCCTCCCCGTCTCCGTACGCGTCTAATGGACTTGCTCCGGCGTTCTCTTGTGCACCAGGGCGGCTGATCCTGCGACGACCGACGCCGCCGTCCGCCGCGCATCTCCGACGAGCTCGCAGAGGAGGAGAAGGGCCATCTCGACCGCGTCTGCCACGCCATCAAGTTCGCCACGACAATCTGCGTCCAGTGGTACGTGTTTCCCTCTCCCCTTAGCCGTAGAACACGAGGTCAAGCGTTGCCGACGATGGCGCCGCCGCGGGCACGGGATCGCCGGCGAACCGCGCCGCTCGTCTGCCCCCTTTAGATCCTGGCCGTCGGATCTAGATCCAATGGATCTAGATCGGATGGATCTGGTGCGTTAGATTTAAAATAGATCGGACGGTCCGCGTACGCGATCCGCGCCGAACCGGTATCGCCCAATCAGAGCACGACGCGTGGCGTTTTTATTTTCTATTTCGGCAGAGAAATTGTTTTAAAAACAGAAAATAACACAAACTTACAAAAATCATAACTTTTGATCTGTTCATCCAAATTTGATAAATTTTATATCCACGTGAAGCTCTGCTCGTGTAGTTTAATATGGTTTCATTAGTTTATCCTTTTAGTGCATATTAAATAGCGGAATTTAATTGTTTAGCTTTCGGATATTAAATCAATAACTTAATTAATAAAATCTCTTTCCAAATAAATCCAATTGTTTTGGAGATTTATTAATGCCCTCTGTCCAGAGAGTGTAACATGAGTTTTATTAGAAACTTCTTCTAATAGACTTAAAGAAATTGGTTTTAGAATTTAAAACTACTAATATGCTCATTGTTTAAATGATTAATTAAAATACTAAAATATTGAGCATTGCATTCTCATGCATGAATAACAGAGAAATTAAAATAGTAATTATTTGGTCTTGTTAAGTTCATTGCATATTAAGCATGCATACATATTTTTGTATTGATATTTTAAGTGTTATGTTTTGTGTGTTTATATAGTGTTATTGTTTGTCTCTAGATTGTGAAGAGGAGGAAGGTCCTTGTGATTGTTATTCTTGCTGTGCTTGTTCCCTTTGTTACCAAGGCAAGTGACATTCATAATCTATCCTATGTTTTCTATATGCATTATTAGTAGATTTTGAGTAGTATGCATGATAGGGAAATTTTTTATACTATCTTATAATGTTAAGTTAGTTTACACTTTGAAAATATCCTAGTAGTGTGTAGCCATCCCTCCCCATGCAGCCACCAAAAGTTTTATTAGATGCTTAGCTATGCTATAAAGGAGTTTACTTATCATGTTATAGAATTATTGCTAAGTGTTAAAACTTTGAATGCACTTCTGGGTGGAATTGGTTGTTTGGTTTATGTTGAGTGGCTTTTGGGACCATGCTTGTGGTTGTCTTTGCCTAGGATGAATTTCTATTCTACTTAGGGCCATGAGTATGGTGGTTTTCACCCAGAAGTACACTTGTGGACGGCCACCCAGGAACAAAGAGATTTCTAAGTCCCTCCAAGTTTAGAAGCTTTCCGTGCAGCCTTCTGACAATGGGCTCTGTCTAGAACTACTAAGTTGTGAGAGTGCAACCTGTCAGCTTGACAAGCAGATGTAGAGTTGATAGGTGGAGCGGGTCTTGCTAGTATGGTTGCATTCTTCTTCTGAAAGTTCTTGTCTCAATTCTCTCCTTTCCATAATACACTCCGCGTGTATAGGATTTCTCGGACAAATTGAGTCTTAAGGTGAAAGTGCACAACCTCTGCAGAGTCGACAAACTGAGTACTCAGCCGTGTCCCCGGTGATGGACAACTTCGAGCAACTGGATAAGGATGGACGGAAGAATCTCAACATGGTTTTCGTAAAGTAAAATTTGACTAAGGAAAGAATTATTGGTGCACTTGGGCTTCATCCCTTGGTGCCAAGTCTTTGAGATACAAAAGTGTTTTACAAAATATAGGAGAAAACTGGCTTTCTGCAAAATAGCCTACAAACTCCACCAAGCCAAATATGCATATAGAATTAGACTTGTCATAATTTATCCACCATAGTCACTTGCCAATACTTCATTGTATTGACCTCCTTCGGGGGCTGCATATTCAAATGTGCAGGTAATTCTGATGAGGAGTAAGTTTGGACTCGATTCTACACCCAACATGTCTGCTCGTGGCTTATGCTAGAAGAGAAGGCCCATTGCTTTTATTTTCGTTGTGAACTCTGAATATTTTAGCTAGTCTTCATGACTATGCACTTTGTAATAAAGCTATACTTGGCTATTTTTTGATCTCGATGTAGTATTTTGATACTTATGCAATGATACTATATATTTTGTACTGTGGTGCTAGCAGTGATCCAGGGACTAGCACATAACACAGGTGTTCCATCTTTATTTAAAGATGGGACGCTACATCTATTGTGGTCTTCGGCTGGAGCCTACCGAATTCCTCCCAGAGGTCGCGGCGAGCGACGCCATGCATGAAGGCGTCCATCACTCGATCTTCTGATACGGGTTCCATGGTATTACGGAGGAGTGTCCACCTCTGGATGTAAGAGCGGAGCGACTCATCGTTCCCTTTCTTGCAGGCCTGCAACTCGATGTAGTTTGTCGGCCTGGCGAATGTTCCCGAGAAACTCTTGATGAAATTATCCTGGAATTCTTCCCATGTTCGGAAAGAGTCTTTGGGTTGGCTTGTGAGCCACCCGCGTGCCGAGTCTGTCAGCATGAGCTGGATGTACTGCATTGCCGTAGTCGACGTTCCGCCTTGGCAGGTGCAAGCGATGAGGTAGTCTTCGAGCCACAGTTTTGGGTCTTGCTTCCCGTCGTACTTTGGTGTGCCAGCCGTCAACTTGAAGCCTTTAGGCATGCGGGTGTCACGGATGTTGAAGCTAAATCATGCCGCGCCACACGGCTCGAAGTCGCGGTCAGCGTGGTCGTCCGCGTTTGCCGCACTAGCCGAGCGCTCCTTGCGATTGCGGTCCACCGTCTTCTGTGTCAGGACGTCGTGAAGGTCCTTGATTGGTTGTCGCTGCGCCGCTGGGATGCCCGATGTCGTTGGTTCGTGCGCTCGGCTACTTGGCCCCTTGGCCGCCAGAGCTTCCTCGATTGCCCTTATGGAGGCAATTCGTTGCTTGTGGAGAAGGGAGCGTGCGTCCCCCTCCGGTGGCTGCGTGAGTCGGAGGTATGTCTCGACTGAGATCAGTGCGGCATTCGCCATCCTTGGGACGGGTATCCCGTTCTCATCTTCGGTGACGAAGGACGAGTCGAGGTTGCGGGTGAGCCTTGTTCGGTCGGCTTCTGCCATGTGGGCAACGCGGGCTCTGGTTCGCCGTGCTCCTTGGTTAACCTCTGTGGAGGATGGGAAGGAGAGGGCGGCTCGCCTGGCACTCGATGCATCCGCGTCCCTTTTGCGCCTGAGCTGGTCGGCTTTTTCGGCGCGAATTCGTTCGCCTTCCTTGCGTAGCAAGTACTGGACCGCCAGGTGGTCTTCTCGAGGTGCGTTGGGTGGGGGGAACGTGCCCTCGTCCACATGCCTCATGGCTTGGATCGCCATGTCCCGCGTGATGACCAGTTTAGTCTGGTCCGGCATGTCCACCTCTAGCGGATATGCGGGTTCTTCTTCGTCGTCATGCGGTGCTGTGCCGGCCATGAAGACTTGCTTGGGGTAGACTTGAGTCGGAGAGTTGGTGCTGCCGCTGCTGCTTCTGTCACCCGCTTCTTGCTCGGGGTCGAAAATTGCTGCAACGTGGCGTGCGGCGCAGCCGCTGTCGCGTCTTCTCGCGATTGTCCATGTGCTCACGCTCGCCGGGGCGAGTGCGATTGGCTTGGGGTAGACCTGGGATTTCCAAGAAGATGAGGGCGCGCGTGACATGGCTGTCGGACGCGGGCTCCTGGTTGCCCGTGCGGGTGTGACGGTCGAGGTGGATCTTGACTTGATCGACCGCGCGACCGAGGCTGGGGTAGTAGACTCGATTCGCGTGGCCGTTGTCGAAATTGTCGATGTAGATGCCCTCTTCGCGGGTGCAGCTGGCGCGATCTCCGCAGGTGCAGCAGATGCGATCTTCGCGGGTTCGGCAGGCGCGATCTCCGCGGGTGCGGCAGATGCGATCTTCGCGGGTTCGGCGGGCGCGATCCCCGCGGGTGTGGCAGATGCGATCTTCGCGGGTTCGGCGGGCGCGATCCCCGCGGGTGTGGCAGATGCGATCTTCGCGGGTTCGGCAGACGCGATGGTTGGCGATTTTGGTGACGCCGTCGCGCGTAGCGCGGTAGTCGTAGACCTGAGTATACCACGACTATCGATGCAGCAGAATATGGAGCCGAAGGTGATGTGTATACCTTTGTCCAGATCGGCGTACACCGACTGGTGAGCTGGCGAGTGGATGACGTACTCGAAGGAGCCGAATCGGATCGACTCCCTGACGAGGGACACGCCGATCTTCATTGCGGATGGAGCCGGAGCGACCATGATCCTAGCACTTGTTTGCTTTCCCACAGACGGCGCCAATTGACGAGGTGTTAACTCGACAAGTCCCAGGGTTGTGCACCCCGGGTTGATTGATGGGGAGAGAGATGAGTGCAAGGTGGTCACGACGGCTGACAAGCAAGGATTTACCCAGGTTCAGGCTCCCGGAGGATAACACCCTACTCCTGCTTGTCTGGTTATTGATGCGAGTTGTGGTTACAATGGCGAGATTGCGATCTCGCTAGGGTTTGTGTTGTAGCTATGAGCGTGTCCTCTGGGACGAGCAACCCTCCTGGCTTTATAGGCAGCCAGGTCTCGGGTGGTTGGTGCCGATGGCAACTACAGATATGACAGGTTATGCTTCCTAACCGACTTGGACTAGGTTACATGGTACCCCGCATGGGCGTCCTGTGTGCCTTTCTATCCTTGGCGCGGCCCAGGTAGCCTTATCGTGGGCTACCCGCAAGGCAGCCCCACGTCACAAGCCAGAGCCCATATTAGCAATGGCTGCACGGGAAGCAATCGTCACTCGGAGTTCTTCAGATTCCTCTGTTCCTGGGTGGCCATCCACAAGTGAATATTCAACACTCAACTCATACAGCCAAGCAACCAATTCCACCCAGGTGTTTCATTCTTAACTTAGTAGAATTTAACTTTTCTTAAAACCATCTTTTGCATAGCATCAATAATTCTACTAAGTATTGCATAGGAACCTAGACACAAGAGTAATGAATTTCTACATAGGTCTAGCATAGCATCTCTACTAAGTCCTACACATGCTTAGGAAAATAGACTACTCATGCATAGAAAAATAGTAGGACTTTTATGAGGTGTGCCACTTGCCTTGGCAACAAGGAGTGCAAAAGTTACAGTTGCAAAGGTCCTCATTTCTTTCCGAATAGTCTAATAAAATAAAATGCCACACATGAACACACAAGTAACATAACCATACAAAAATATGCTATGCATGAGATGCAATAATTTAATTACAAGAAACTAATATATTTATCTATTAGAATTTTTATAAAGTATGCATGATGACATTTTTAATTTATTTTCAATTAGCAAGACTTGAATAAAAGGGTAAACACAAGAAATTAGTTTCATGTAATAAAATTTCTATAACCAAAATTTGTAAAAAGTGCTACTAGACAGAGGGTATCTAAACAAAATTTTAACAATTTGATTCACTCAAAAATAATATTTTTTAACCAACGTTAAGTCAAAAATACTTAAATTACTCATTTGAATATATGAAATTTTTAAATGTGTCAAATATAAAACAAATGAAGCCAAAAGATTCTACTGGTTCTAAGGATTCCAAATATATAAAAATATTTAGATTTGGCTAACAAGATAAAAAGTAATGATAAATACAGTATGCATGGTGTTTTCTGCAAAACTGCCATTTAAAATGATTTAAGAAAATTTGCAGAAATTCTTATCCTAGGTGGCGCTGACGCCTCAGCGCGTACCGTTTCTATTTAAAAAGAAAATAAAACGCGACCGCATGATCTATATCTAACGGCTCAGATCTAAAAGGACAAAATCGGGTGGCGCGGCCGGCCGGAGAACTCCGGTGACCGCAAGAATACGGCGGCGCCATCGTCGGCGTTCGCGCTCGCTACGCGCTATGAACTAAAGAAGAGAACGGCGCATACCCGTGGGTGCAGGACGTCGTGGCGGATACAATGGCGAGGTGGCGATGATCGGAGCTTCTTGGTTCGTTCTCGGTTGCTCGCCTGAGTTGGGCGTGGCACTTAAAATATGGCAAGATACCTGTGTATAGTGCAAATCCCTGGATTGATTCGTTTGTACACACAGTTTACGATGTAATATCACAACAAAGTATCAATTTTATTCGATGATCCAGACTTAGAAAACATTCTTTACAACTTTCATAGCATATAGCTAGCACTGAAAGAGTAAACAACGGAAATACAATAGCAGTGAGTCTCCATCATCTTCATGTTGCCACAGGCGAAAACATGTTGGTTGTAGACTCGAAACTTTAAACAAAACATCACTCGTCATCTGATCAATCTGCAATAAGAAAAATATTGCAACAACGTGGGTCAGATTCCATTAAAAATGGAGTCTGGCAAGTGACACTATGGTGGACACTTAGTGGAAAAACTCTAATAACCGATATGCATATTTGGCTGGTGGAGTTCAAGTCTATTTTGCATAAAACCAATTTTTCCTAACTCTTTGGAAAACACTTTTCTTCTATTCGAGACATTCGTGGCATGAAATCCACTGTCTCATTCTACCCTTGTTCACCCATCAAGTTTTATCTTAGAAATTGGAATGGTGGGATCCTCCGTTGACGTCCTTGATCAGCTGCTCAAATTATCCGTACCGGCGACACGGCTAAGTACTTAGTTTTACACTCTGCAGAGGTTGTGCACGTTCACCATTGTACCCATTCAGCCCAAACTATCCTTTACACTCTTGTAGTGATAAGGAAAAGGAGAAGAATGAGACGAGATCTTTCAGAAGCATTTTCCCTCCCACTCTGGCTTGACCCGTATGTAACATCCTGGGATTTGAAAAATCAGAAAAATTTAAAACTTTTAAAAATTACTTTGTATGTTACCTTTGAAAGAGTATTCAAGCATTGCACTCATGCATTCATGCATAAACATCATTTCATCTTGTGGCTTAAATTAAATAAGAGTTTGAAATTTTAAATTTTATTTATATGTTTTGAAAATTATTCCATAAACATGTTATTTGTATCTTTTATAATATTCCAATTTATAATTTTTATTTTGGGAAATAATACTACCAAAAAGTTCTAAATTAAACAAGCTTTCCAAAACATATTTTTATGAATTTTTCTGAAGAGTTTTGGTTAAGTTTAAAAATCAAATTTGAATTAAAAGTTTGAAAATAGAAAATGATTTGTCAAAAAAAAAAGAGAGGAGAAGAACAGCCCGAACCAACTGGGCCGAAGCCCATCTCCTTTCTACCGCGCGCGCAGCAAGTCGTGGCCCAGGAACAGCCCAGCAGCAGCCCGCTAGTCCCTCCTCTCTCACTGAAGCGCGGACCCCACCTGTCATCATCTTCACGCGTAGCTCGTCAGGATTCCGGCGAACTCCGATCCGTGCACGACTTGAATCCGAGCCGTGTGCTCGAGGAACTCGTCCCCGGTGCCTCTATTTAAACCCCAGCCCCGGCCGCGTCTCCCTCCCCCCAAAACCCTAAATTTTTAGGGCCTCCAGGTGTTCCGTTTCGAGCTCGAAGCTCCGCCGTGGCCATCGACCATCATCCTTCAAATCCGGTGAGAATCGTCGACCCCGAGCCACCACGATGCCCCCATCCTTCTCCTTGTCTTCTGGCGCATCTCCCTGACCTCTCTGGTCGATTTCTTGTGCTCCAGAACGAGTCGTGCATCCGCACCCGAAGCAATCCGCCGCCCACGCCAACTCCGACGAGCGAATTGAGGAAGAGAAGGGCACGCCAAAGATCGCCGCCGCGCCAAAGTCTCCGCCTCGACCTCCCCGACCCAACGGTATGATCCGTTCGTCCCCACTCGGCGTAGATCGCAATGAACGCTCGCGAGCATGCTGTCGCCGCCGCGCGCATCGTCTCCGGTTAGGTTTCCGGCCACCGGCGCCGCTCGGTTTTTGGTCAAATCAATCTAGGCCGTTAGATCGTGATCCTACGGTTTTCTTTTAATCACTTATCCGAACCGGTATCGGCGAATAAGAAGACGCCACGTCGACGCACCGTCAGCAGCACAGTCAGCGCCCCGTCAGCAGCACAGTCAGCGCCGCGTGGAAATTGATTTTTCTATTTAGTTTAATCTGGCAATTTTTTTTGCAGAAAAGACCCCAAACTTAGATTCATTATAACTTTTTATTGGTTTGGCCAAATTTAACAAACTTTATATTTTTGAAAAGCTCTCGACTTGTAGAATATTTTAGCACTGTTGGTTTTCTGTTTTGAGTCTGTTTAAATTATTCAAATTTCAAATTATTAGTTTAAGTAAATTTGACTTAGATTTAAATCTATAAGATCAAAAAGTGTAAATAAAATTGTTTTGGAAACCTTGGACTATGTGTTATATGATTACACTTTTAGAAAATATTTTTCAGTATTATTTTGGACTATTTCAAAATCATAATTTTAAATTGAATAAAGTTTGAGTAATTTTGACATAACTTTGATAGAAATATTATTTTTGAGTAAATCCAATTACTATAAATTTGATTGACTAAGTATTTGCAGTAGGAATTTTCTGCTAATCAGTGTGGAATTATTTTCTGTTTATTTTGTAAATAATATTGATTTAATACTTTTCAAAGATATTTTAATGAATAAAAACTAATTAAAAATATATTAAAATTAACTTCATCATTTGTTTTTGAAATTATAAAGTACTTAGGCATATTATGAACACTTTGGTCACAAAAAGTACTTAGAAATATTTTGCCTTCTTAAAACAAAGTAATTTCTCTATTAGAAAATATTTGATAAATATTCGAGAATACTTTCCTTAAGAAAAATTTCAGCACTTAGATATGCTAAATCCTTCCTTAGAGAAATTTAGCATCTACAAACTTAGTTGTTTTATTTTGTTAAATGTTGTCCTTAGAAATAAATTGCATTGCATGCATGACATATCTATTGTATAGTTATACTCCTTATAGGAAAACTTCTTCCTTATTTTCCCTAAGTTAGGATTATTTTCAACCTAGTGTTTTGGTAAAGTGCTATACAATTAGACACTTAGGATTTCCAAGGTGGAGCTAGAAGGCCATTGAAGGACTTAGCCAAAACAAGACTTCAGAAGTATCTCCAAGGAGTAGAAGCACTTAGAAGAAAACAGACTCTGGAAGCATCCTCAAGATGTCAAGCACTTAGAAGAAAAGTGAGAAGAAGTTCAAGAAGACCAACCTCCCTTTTATTCTCTAAGTCTTTCTCTCTGTCTTTCCTTCTCCTCTGAGACTTCATGAAGACTAAGTAAATCCAAGACCAGCCTCGAGGATACAAGAACCATCAAGTCTGAAGATTCATCAAGACTACCAAGAACTTCAATCAAGACATCATCAAGGAGAATATTACAAGTCTGGAGATGAAGCCTGGAGGACAACTACATCTTTCTTCTATCTTTTCCCTCTTTCCTAATCTTGTCTTTCACATTTGACTTAAACAATTTTGATCATGATATTATCATCTTGAAGTTGTTGGATCCTAGCGGCATAGTGAGATGAAGCGGCCTGGAAACAAACCTTACATGTCCACGTACATGAGACCTGTTCCACAATTTAAGTGGCTGGCCGGGTGTCTGTCTCTCTCACTTTAGCGAATATCCAATTTACAAAGAGTTGATAATAATTGTTGATCACCTCGAAGAATAGAGCTAGTATTTTCTCTAAGTATTTTGCACATCATGCATAACATATTTTTGTATGGTTATTTTGTTTGTATGTTTATTTGTGTCTTGTTTGATGTGTTAGAAATTTCGGAGGGAAACGACAACTGTTGTAGCTGCTGTTGCTATTCTTCTTGTTGCCAAGGCAAGTGGCACACCCTCATAAACTTCCTAAGTATTTTCTATGCATTACTTAGTATGTTTATTATATGCATGTGTTGGATAGTATTGCTATGCTGAAACTACTATATCCCTTACACTAGTTGTGTCTAGAATCCTATGGGTAACTTGGTAGAAATATTGATGCTATGCAAAAGTTGTTTTGTGAAAAGTTAATTTCTTCTAAGTTAAAGATACTTCTGGGTGGATGTGGCAAGAGGATGGAGGTTAGAGTTGAGTGGCTGCTTAGGCTCATTTAGGTGGGTGCACCTGGCTAAGACCCAGGCTCATTTAGATGAGTGAACCTGAGTACGTACACTTGAGGATGGCCACCCAGGAACAAAGGGACCAAAGTTTTTCCAAGTGAAGATGCTTCCAGTGCAACCACGTGGTATAATGGCTCTGCCTTGACTTTTCCCCAAAGGTCTCGTCTCAGGCTTCTCCTTTCCTTTTCACTACATGAGGGTCAAGGACAGAAGGGTTGTTTGAGTCTCGTGGTGAAAGTGCACAACCTCTGCAGAGTTAAAACTAAGTACTTAGCCGTGTCCCCGGTTACGGACAATTTTGAGCAGCTGATCAAGGATTCAACGGAGGCTCCCAACATTCAAATTTCTAAGTTAAAAGTTGATGGGTGAACAAGGGAAGATGAGATTATGGTTTTCATGCCATACTTGTCCTGATTTCAAGAAAAGTGTTTTCAAAAGAGTAGGAAAAATTGGCTTTATGCAAATTAGCCTTGAGCTCCACCAGCCAAATATGCATATAGGTTTTAGAGTTATTCCATAAGTGTCCACCATAGTGTCACTTGCCAGACTCCATTTTTAATGGAATCTGACCCACGTTGTTGCAATATTTTTCTTATTGCAGATTTGATCAGATAACGAGTGAGGTTTCGCAAAGGTTTCGAGTCTACAACCAACATGTTTTCGCCTGTGGCAGCATGAAAGTTATAGAGGCTCACTGCTATTGTATTTCCGCTGTGTACTTTTCAAAGCTAGCTTTATGCTATGCAATTTGTAAAGAATATTTTGTAATTCTGGATCATCGATGTAATAAAATTGACCTTTGTTGTGATATTACATCGTAAACTGTGTGTGCAAATGAAACGATCCAGGGATTTGCACAATACACAGGTATCTGCCTTATTAAAAGTGCAGGTACGTTACAGATGGTATCAGAGCACTGTGTTGCCTGTAGGTTCGAAACCCTAGGTTTGGATATAAATAGGTTTGACCATAGGATTGAAAATCTATTTTCTTCACATTTCTAAAAACAAATCTTTTCACCATGTCTTTCTCGTATTCTCATCTACTATCAACCTTCTAAAAGCCTCTTATCCTTTTCTAGATGACCATGTTCTTATAGTCTAAGTCTGATTCTGCTGCTTCATATGGAAAAGCTACGATGCAACATAAAGTTCTACATGCATGAAAGACCACTGAAGAACCAGGATACGACCAACACCTCGAAGATATTCAAGAAAGTTGAACAAGAACTTGAAGCACCCACGCAGGAGGTAGATTTGACCACCACTTAAATAGAATGACGATATCGTGTTAGAGTATTGATTATATCAACTTGGCTATATGACAATACTAGATTGTTTGTTTGTTTGTTTGAACTTGTCGCTTGATGTTTGTTAGATGATGTTTGTAATAGTTTATCTTGATTGTTGGGTGTGCATTAGGATGTTGATTTATCAACAAAACTTTTAAGGGTGGTAGCCACCTAGATAATTCAAACCCAGTCTCCTAAACCCAGAGATCTCAAACAATCTTCTAGTTTCCATGTCCGAAAATTCATTTCTCAAAACATCTCGAGTTATAAGAATCAATCAAGCCTTGCTTTCTTTTCTAGCCTCTCCGAATCTCGGGGACGAGATTCCCTTTAAGGGTGGTAGTCTGTAACATCCTGGGATTTGAAAAATCAGAAAAATTTAAAACTTTTAAAAATTACTTTGTATGTTACCTTTGAAAGAGTATTCAAGCATTGCACTCATGCATTCATGCATAAACATCATTTCATCTTGTGGCTTAAATTAAATAAGAGTTTGAAATTTTAAATTTTATTTATATGTTTTGAAAATTATTCCATAAACATGTTATTTGTATCTTTTATAATATTCCAATTTATAATTTTTATTTTGGGAAATAATACTACCAAAAAGTTCTAAATTAAACAAGCTTTCCAAAACATATTTTTATGAATTTTTCTGAAGAGTTTTGGTTAAGTTTAAAAATCAAATTTGAATTAAAAGTTTGAAAATAGAAAATGATTTGTCAAAAAAAAAAGAGAGGAGAAGAACAGCCCGAACCAACTGGGCCGAAGCCCATCTCCTTTCTACCGCGCGCGCAGCAAGTCGTGGCCCAGGAACAGCCCAGCAGCAGCCCGCTAGTCCCTCCTCTCTCACTGAAGCGCGGACCCCACCTGTCATCATCTTCACGCGTAGCTCGTCAGGATTCCGGCGAACTCCGATCCGTGCACGACTTGAATCCGAGCCGTGTGCTCGAGGAACTCGTCCCCGGTGCCTCTATTTAAACCCCAGCCCCGGCCGCGTCTCCCTCCCCCCAAAACCCTAAATTTTTAGGGCCTCCAGGTGTTCCGTTTCGAGCTCGAAGCTCCGCCGTGGCCATCGACCATCATCCTTCAAATCCGGTGAGAATCGTCGACCCCGAGCCACCACGATGCCCCCATCCTTCTCCTTGTCTTCTGGCGCATCTCCCTGACCTCTCTGCTCGATTTCTTGTGCTCCAGAACGAGTCGTGCATCCGCACCCGAAGCAATCCGCCGCCCACGCCAACTCCGACGAGCGAATTGAGGAAGAGAAGGGCACGCCAAAGACCGCCGCCGCGCCAAAGTCTCCACCTCGACCTCCCCGACCCAACGGTATGATCCGTTCGTCCCCACTCGGCGTAGATCGCAATGAACGCTCGCGAGCATGCTGTCGCCGTCGCGCGCATCGTCTCCGGTTAGGTTTCCGGCCACCGGCGCCGCTCGGTTTTTGGTCAAATCAATCTAGGCCGTTAGATCGTGATCCTACGGTTTTCTTTTAATCACTTATCCGAACCGGTATCGGCGAATAAGAAGATGCCACGTCGACGCACCGTCAGCAGCACAGTCAGCGCCCCATCAGCAGCACAGTCAGCGCCGCGTGGAAATTGATTTTTCTATTTAGTTTAATCTGGCAATTTTTTTTGCAGAAAAGACCCCAAACTTAGATTCATTATAACTTTTTATTGGTTTGGCCAAATTTAACAAACTTTATATTTTTGAAAAGCTCTCGACTTGTAGAATATTTTAGCACTGTTGGTTTTCTGTTTTGAGTCTGTTTAAATTATTCAAATTTCAAATTATGAGTTTAAGTAAATTTGACTTTGATTTAAATCTATAAGATCAAAAAGTGTAAATAAATTTTTTTTGGAAACCTTGGACTATGTGTTATATGGTTACACTTTTAGAAAATATTTTTCAGTATTATTTTGGACTATTTCAAAATCATAATTTTAAATTGAATAAAGTTTGAGTAATTTTGACATAACTTTGATAGAAATATTATTTTTGAGTAAATCCAATTACTATAAATTTGATTGACTAAGTATTTGCAGTAGGAATTTTCTGCTAATCAGTGTGGAATTATTTTCTGTTTATTTTGTAAATAATATTGATTTAATACTTTTCAAAGATATTTTAATGAATAAAAACTAATTAAAAATATATTAAAATTAACTTCATCATTTGTTTTTGAAATTATAAAGTACTTAGGCATATTATGAACACTTTGGTCACAAAAAGTACTTAGAAATATTTTGCCTTCTTAAAACAAAGTAATTTCTCTATTAGAAAATATTTGATAAATATTCGAGAATACTTTCCTTAAGAAAAATTTCAGCACTTAGATATGCTAAATCCTTCCTTAGAGAAATTTAGCATCTACAAACTTAGTTGTTTTATTTTGTTAAATGTTGTCCTTAGAAATAAATTGCATTGCATGCATGACATATCTATTGTATAGTTATACTCCTTATAGGAAAACTTCTTCCTTATTTTCCCTAAGTTAGGATTATTTTCAACCTAGTGTTTTGGTAAAGTGCTATACAATTAGACACTTAGGATTTCCAAGGTGGAGCTAGAAGGCCATTGAAGGACTTAGCCAAAACAAGACTTCAGAAGTATCTCCAAGGAGTAGAAGCACTTAGAAGAAAACAGACTCTGGAAGCATCCTCAAGATGTCAAGCACTTAGAAGAAAAGTGAGAAGAAGTTCAAGAAGACCAACCTCCCTTTTATTCTCTAAGTCTTTCTCTCTGTCTTTCCTTCTCCTCTGAGACTTCATGAAGACTAAGTAAATCCAAGACCAGCCTCGAGGATACAAGAACCATCAAGTCTGAAGATTCATCAAGACTACCAAGAACTTCAATCAAGACATCATCAAGGAGAATATTACAAGTCTGGAGATGAAGCCTGGAGGACAACTACATCTTTCTTCTATCTTTTCCCTCTTTCCTAATCTTGTCTTTCACATTTGACTTAAACAATTTTGATCATGATATTATCATCTTGAAGTTGTTGGATCCTAGCGGCATAGTGAGATGAAGCGGCCTGGAAACAAACCTTACATGTCCACGTACATGAGACCTGTTCCACAATTTAAGTGGCTGGCCGGGTGTCTGTCTCTCTCACTTTAGCGAATATCCAATTTACAAAGAGTTGATAATAATTGTTGATCACCTCGAAGAATAGAGCTAGTATTTTCTCTAAGTATTTTGCACATCATGCATAACATATTTTTGTATGGTTATTTTGTTTGTATGTTTATTTGTGTCTTGTTTGATGTGTTAGAAATTTCGGAGGGAAACGACAACTGTTGTAGCTGCTGTTGCTATTCTTCTTGTTGCCAAGGCAAGTGGCACACCCTCATAAACTTCCTAAGTATTTTCTATGCATTACTTAGTATGTTTATTATATGCATGTGTTGGATAGTATTGCTATGCTGAAACTACTATATCCCTTACACTAGTTGTGTCTAGAATCCTATGGGTAACTTGGTAGAAATATTGATGCTATGCAAAAGTTGTTTTGTGAAAAGTTAATTTCTTCTAAGTTAAAGATACTTCTGGGTGGATGTGGCAAGAGGATGGAGGTTAGAGTTGAGTGGCTGCTTAGGCTCATTTAGGTGGGTGCACCTGGCTAAGACCCAGGCTCATTTAGATGAGTGAACCTGAGTACGTACACTTGAGGATGGCCACCCAGGAACAAAGGGACCAAAGTTTTTCCAAGTGAAGATGCTTCCAGTGCAACCACGTGGTATAATGGCTCTGCCTTGACTTTTCCCCAAAGGTCTCGTCTCAGGCTTCTCCTTTCCTTTTCACTACATGAGGGTCAAGGACAGAAGGGTTGTTTGAGTCTCGTGGTGAAAGTGCACAACCTCTGCAGAGTTAAAACTAAGTACTTAGCCGTGTCCCCGGTTACGGACAATTTTGAGCAGCTGATCAAGGATTCAACGGAGGCTCCCAACATTCAAATTTCTAAGTTAAAAGTTGATGGGTGAACAAGGGAAGATGAGATTATGGTTTTCATGCCATACTTGTCCTGATTTCAAGAAAAGTGTTTTCAAAAGAGTAGGAAAAATTGGCTTTATGCAAATTAGCCTTGAGCTCCACCAGCCAAATATGCATATAGGTTTTAGAGTTATTCCATAAGTGTCCACCATAGTGTCACTTGCCAGACTCCATTTTTAATGGAATCTGACCCACGTTGTTGCAATATTTTTCTTATTGCAGATTTGATCAGATAACGAGTGAGGTTTCGCAAAGGTTTCGAGTCTACAAGCAACATGTTTTCGCCTGTGGCAGCATGAAAGTTATAGAGGCTCACTGCTATTGTATTTCCGATGTGTACTTTTCAAAGCTAGCTTTATGCTATGCAATTTGTAAAGAATATTTTGTAATTCTGGATCATCGATGTAATAAAATTGACCTTTGTTGTGATATTACATCGTAAACTGTGTGTGCAAATGAAACGATCCAGGGATTTGCACAATACACAGGTATCTGCCTTATTAAAAGTGCAGGTACATTACACCGTACCACCTAACACCCTCTATATCTGCTTGTCAAGCCGGGGCGAGTCCACACAACTTAATTGATCAAGCCAGAGCCCATTGGCAATGGCTGCACTGGAAGCAATCTTCACTCGGAGTTCTTCAGATCCCTTTGTTCCTAGGTGGCCATCCTCAAGTGCACTCTCAGGTGAAAACCCACTATGCTCATGGCCCTAAGTATAGTAGAAACTACCTTAGGCGAAGACAACCATGAGCACAGCCCTGAGAAGCCACTCAACATAAACCAATCAACCATTCCACCCAGGTGTTTCATTCTAAACTTAGTAGAATTTAACTTATCATAAAACCATCTTTTGCATAGCATTAATAATTCTACTAAGTATTGCATAGGAACCTAGACACATGAGTAAGGATTCTACACAGGTCTAGTATAGTATTTCTACTAAGTCCTACACATGCTATATAAAATACACTAAGTAATGCAAATAGAAAATAGTAGGAGGTTTATGAATGTGCCACTTGCCTTTGGATGATGTCTTTACTCACAAACTCTTTTCAACGTTATTCGGAGCTCTCCGTTTGATCTATACATAGCAATCATAAACAATCACACAACAACACAATACAAAATGAACAAACAAGTTTCATAAGACTTCTAAGGAAAATATGTTTATGCATGACGTGCAAAATATTTCTAATGACTAGAGATGCGTGTTATGCCATGAAAATCTTCTAAGCTAAGTGCCAGCAAATAGGTTGGTCAAAAATGACTAAGGACTAAGGTCATAAGTTGGATAAAATACTTTGCTATAAATCATCTTGAATAAGCACTCTAATGGCTTAGCCATGATGTGCATAAATACTTAGATAAAATACTAAGTCTATTCTTCAAGGTGATCAACAATTATTAACAACTCTTTGTAAATTGGATATTCACTATAGTGAGAGAGACAGACACCCGGCCATCCACTTAAGTTGTGGAACAGGTCTCATGTACGTGGACATGTAAGGTTAGTCTCCAGGCCGCTTGATCTCACTATGCCGCTAGGATCCAACAAACATCAAAGATGGTAATAACATGATCAAAAATTGTTTATGTCTAAAGTGAAAGACAAGATTAGGAAAGAGGAAAAAGATAGAAACAAAGATGTAGTTGTCCTCTAGGCTTTATCGCCAGACTTGTAACTTTCTACTTGGTGACTTGATTGATTTTTTGGTAGACTTGATGAATCTTCAGACTTGATGATTCTTGTATCACCGAGGCTGGTCTTGGATATAACTTAGTCATCATGAGGTGTAAGAGAAAAAGAAAGGAAAGAGAGAAAGACTTAGAGAATAAAGGGGGTTGGTCTTCTTGAACTTCCCCTTGATTTTTCTTCTAAGTGCTTCTACTTCTTGGAGATGCTTCCAGAGTCTTTTTTCTTCTAAATCCTTCATTGGCCTTCTAGCTCCATGTTGAAAATCCTAAGTGTCTAAGTGCATAGCACTTTACCTAAATACTAAGTTGCAAATAATCCTAACTTAGAAAATATAATAAAGAGATTTTTCTATGAGAAGTATATCTATATGAGAAAATATGTTATGCATGCAATGCACTTTTTAAATCATAAGAAACATAATACTAATTTTTGTGATATTTATAAAGTATGCATGAGGCTATAAATGCAATTTCATTAATTTCTATTATAACAAAATATAATAAAAGAGGTAATTACAAGATTAAGTTTTCTGTGATTAAATTTTTATAACAAAATTTTATAAATAGTGCTAATAGACAGAGGGGATTTAAATAAATTTATAGCAATTGTATTTACTCCAAAACAATGTTTCTATGAAAAGTTATGTCAAAAATAGTCAAACTATTCAAATTAAGGGTATGATTATTAAATCGTCAAAACTATTCTGAAAAATTATTTTCTAAGACAAGCATAATAAAACATATAGTTTAAGGATTCCAAAAAAAATTTATTTGCAATTTTTGGAATTATAGATTTAAAGTTATGACAAATATACTCAAATGATTCATTTGAAATTTGAATATTTTAAACTAAAACAAATTTGAATTCTAACAAAGCTCAAATATTCTACAAGTCCAGGGCTTTCCAAAAATAAAACAATTGTCAAATTTGGACTTACTCATTGAAAGATATAAATTTTGCAAGTTTTAAAATTTTATGTTTTATTACAAAAATTCCAGGCGGAATAGAAAAAGAAAAAGCCACGCGGGTGCTGACTGGACTGCTGACGCGGATCTGACTGGGCGCTGACGGGACATCGATGTGGAAAGATCCTACTGGCCCGTACCGATTCGGTTGTGGATCAAATCTGGGCCGCACATTTTAGATCGGATGGAACTGGGAAGGTTGACCATACCTGGGCGGCGCTCCGGTGGCCGGAGGTGGCGACGACGGCGGCGCACGCTCGGGCGAGGACAGGGACGGTGCTTCCGTTGCTCCCTTGACGTGGCGAGGCGATGAGGAGGTGCGGCGTGTGAGAAGGGAGTCGATGGTGCGGCCAGCACTGTCAATTTCTTCTCTGACGCGCGTGGCGGCGTGGATGGAGGTGCTCCGTCGCCGGCGAAGTTCCGGTCGAGTTCGTCCTCGACGAACGACTGTGGAAACAAATCGGGGAGGGCATCAGGAGGTGCGCAAGGACGTGGGAAATCGCATGGATGGGGTGCCGGGGTTCGGTGGTTAGTTACCTCGCCGGAAAACAGGAAATGGCGGCGGCGGTCACGGAGTTCCGGCGATGAAATTGGACGGCCTGGGGGCATGCTTGGCTCGGGCACGAGAGGGGAAACATAGAGGGGGTCAAGGGCTATCTATAGAGCAAAGAATGGCAAGAAATCGTGGCATTAATCGCCGGAATCAAGAGAGAAATTTTCGGTTAAAAAATGGTAGCATGGTCTCCGGCGGCCAAATACGGAAGATTGGAGGCGTTTCGAAGAGGGCTTTTGTGCGAGAAGGAACGATGAGATCATGAGCTTTAATTTGCAGCAAACGGCGCTTGATTTCATGGAGTAAAACGTCGGGAAACAAATCGGGATGAAATGGAAAAATCCACGCTCGCGGGCGTGATTTCTGTCCGTCCCGAGCTGGAAGATGACGATAACGACGTCATCTTTTTTTCTTTTTCTGATTTTTCTTATTTCTTTCATAACTTTTGATTTAAAACTCCAAATCAAGTCAAATAAATTTCTAAAAATTTGTAAAAACAATATCTTTGTGTTAAACCAGTTGTGTCCATGTTTTGAACACTTTTCAAATATAGTAATTTCGAAATATTGATTAAATGCAAAATTGACACTTTATGTTAAATTTGAAAATATGTCTTAATTAAATTTATTTGGGACTAAATAAAATTTATGAAAATACCAAAATCATATATGTTTGATATTAAGCTATTTAAAACTTATTTTCAATAACCATTCATTTTTATTTTGGAATAATAGTAAAATAAATATTTTTAAAGAAATGGGAAATATAATAAATTCATTTTCACACTAATAATACTTTGTGTAAAATTAAGTTCTAAAATGTTATACATTATATGAAACTCTCCAAAATACATTTGGGGGAACATATTAGTCTTTATGTGACTTTGTTTATGAAAACCATTTTACAAATTAGGCATACTTTTAAATACTTTAAGGCACTTTTCAAAGATAGTTTTTGAGTTTAATAAATAGTCAAAAGTTAAATATTCAAAATCAACTAATGAAACATCTTATAAGATGAAGGTGCATTTGAAAAATCTTAAATCACCTTGACAAATATAGTGGTTCCTAATATAATTTTAGTATTTTATTTTAATAAAAACAAAAGTTTCAATTTTTGTGATTTTTAAACATTACAAAATGTTGGGATGTTACAGACACGCTGCGAAATAAATTGCGAAAACGTGTCACAACGATGCGCAAGTGAGAAACAAAGCGAAAGGGGGAGGAGGGAAAGTCTGAGGTGGCTGGAGTTGAGCACACGGTGCAGTTTTTACCGACGGCGGTGGCGGGATGTTGGGGTCTCGTGTGGGCAGCCTAGAGGCTCTTAGGCAGTGGTGAGTGGGGCAAAAGAGAGAGGGGAGCGAGGGAATCTTATAGGAAGAAACGGTGGGGTAAACGGGGGAGTAAATCGCCGGCAATCAATCAAATTGATTCGGCTGTTTGCGGCGAGGTCGTCGGCACGATTTGGGGGAGGAGCCGTTGCCACGGGGGTGATGACAGGTGGGTCCCACCTGTCAGCGAGAGCGAGCGAGAGAGAGGGAGGCCGGGCCGCTGGTGGGCTGCTGTGGTGTGCTGCGCGTGGCAGATTAGGCGTGGGCTTCGGCCCACTAGGCTTGGAAGGCTGGCCCGACGCAAAAAAAATTATACAAATTTTTTCGGTTTTATATCTTATGAATACAAAACAATTTAAATTTTTTATCAAAACTTCTCAGAAAAATTCATAAAAATATAATTTGAAAAGTTTATGAAAAATAGAACCATTTGGTAGTATTCTTGTCTAAAGATAAAATTATATAAAAATGAAGATTATTATAAATTCAAATAACAACTTTATGGACTTAAAATCAATTTAGACATATTAAAGCAATTTAGATTAAATCTTATGTGATTCAAATGACAAGTTTAATGATGTTGATGCATGAATGGAAGGTTTTAAATTTTTCTAAAAATTAGGATGTTACAAACCTAACCCCCTTAAGATGAATCTCGCCACCGAGGCTAGCAAATAGGTGAGGGTGGTCTTCTTTCAGGTCATCTTCCCTTTCCCAAGTTGCTTCTTCCTCTGAATGGTGATTCCACTATACTTTGCATAATTTTATGGTCTTGGTTCGGGTGACACGTTATGCAGTCTCCAAAATCTTTATAGGTTTCTCTTCATAGGTGAGATCACTTTTTAGTTTTACTTCCTCTAGTGGCACCGTATCTCTTAGCGGTGTCTCTACCATTTCTGGGTGACATTTCTTCAGCTGGCTGACATGGAATACATTGTGTACTGCGGAAAGAGCCTCCAGGAGTTCCAACTCATAGGCTACTTCTCGTTTGCGGGATAAGACCTTGAACGGTCCAATAAATCTGGGTGCCAATTTACCTTTGATCCCGAATCTTTTTACTCCCCGCATAGGTGAAACCCTGAGATAGGGTCTATCGCCTACTTCGTAAGTAACTTCCCTTCTTTGGAGTCTGCATAACTCTTCTGTCTGGATCGTGCTATCTTTAAACGGTCCTTAATCAGTCTGACTTTTTCTTCAGCCTCATTGATTATGTCTGGTCCGAACAAACTACGTTCTCCTACGCCACTCCACAGTAGTGTTGTGGTGCACTTCCTTTCATACAGGGGTTCAAATGGCGACATCTCTATGCTCGCTTGATAGTTATTGTTGTAAGAGAACTCAACATATGGAAGATTATCATCCCCGCTAGACGTATAATCTAGAGCGCATGCTTTTAGCATATCCTCTAGGATTTGGTTTACTCTTTCTGTCTGTCCATCCGTCTGTGGGTGGAATGTTGTGCTAAACTCTAATCTGCTTCCCAATTATTCATGCAATTGGTTCCAGAAATGTGAAGTAAACTAAGTACCCCTATCAGACACAATTTTCTTGGGAATACCATGTAGGCACACAATTCTCTTCATATAGATGTCAGCTAGTTTGGCACTAGTGTAAGTAGTCTTCAAAGGTACAAAGTGAGCTACTTTCGTCAGACGATCAACTATAACCCAAATAGAATCATATGCTGACTTAGTTCTGGGCAGACCAGTGATGAAATCCATACAATTATGTTCCCATTTCCAATCTGGTACTGGTAAGGGTTGCACCAATCCCGCTGGCTTTTGGTGTTCTGCTTTCACACGACTGTAGACGTTACACTTTGCAATGTATTCAGCAATATCTCTTTTCAAATTGATCCACCAATACTTTTCCTTCACATCCATATACATCTTGGTGTTACCCGGATGTATGGAGTCTTGAAGTATCAACTTCCTGAGATCAGTATTATCAGGAACACATATGCATTTTTTATACCATACAGTTCATTCTTCATCTTCTCTAAAGCCTCTGGCTTTGCCTTCACTCAGGTTTTTCTTGATTTCTTTTATCGCCTTATCCTCTTTCTGAGCCTCCTTAATTTTGTTAATCAGGAGAGGTTGAACTTCTAATGATGCTACAAACCCTTCAGGTACCACTTCCAATCGAAGGTCCCTAAATCCCTTACATAGATCTTCAGGCAATTCTCTTGCCGTGAGTCCGTTTACATAAGGCTTACGGCTCAAGGCATCAGCCACTACATTGGCTTTCCCTGGATGGTACTGTAGACTTAAATCATAGTCCTTGATCAATTCTAGCCATCTTCTTTGACGCATGTTCAATTCCTTCTGTGTAAAGAAATACTTGAGACTCTTATGATCCGTGAATACTTCACATCGTTTTCCCCATAAATAAGGTCTCCAAATTTTCAGGGCATGCACTACAGAAGCTAACTCTAGATCATGAGTGGGGTAGTTTACTTCATGATTTTTGAGTTGTCTTGAGGCATAAGACACTAGTTTTCCCTCTTGCATCAACACACTTCCTAGACCATGATATGAGGAGTCACAGTAAACTTGTAAATCTTTCTCTAGGTTTGGTAGGCATAAGACTGGTGGAGACACTAAGCGCTTCTTTAGTTCTTGAAAACTGGTCTCACAAGTTTCTGTCCACTCAAACTTCTTTCCCTTCTTCAGTAATTCAGTCAAAGCCTTGGCAATCTTGGAGAAATATTTAATGAATCTCCGGTAGTACCCTGCTAGTCCTAGAAAACTGCGGATTTCTCCCACATTCTTGGGTGATTCCCAATTTGTCACAACAGAAAAAATTTCAGGGTCCACTGCTATTCCATCCATAAACACCAAGTGTCCTAGAAATCCTACATGTTTTAACCAAATCTCACACTTGTTGAACTTAGCATATAACTTATGCTCTGGGAGTCTTTTCAACACCAGCGTAAATGTTCTTCATGTTCATTGTGACTTTTGGAGTAGACTAAGATGTCATCGATGAAGACAATGACAAACTTGTCCAGAAAATCCATAAACACCTTATTCATCATATTCATGAAATAGGCTGGAGCATTGGTTAGCCCGAAAGGCATTACTGTGTACTCATACGAGCCATATCTTGCAACAAAAGCAGTCTTGGGTATATCCATCTCTCTAACTTTCATCTGAAACTACCCTGATCTGAGATCGATCTTGGAGAACACAACGACCCCTTCTAATTGATCAAAGAGTTCATTGATTTTGGGTAGTGGGTATTTGTTCTTGATTGTATGCTCATTTATGTCACGGTAATCTGTGACTAGTCTCTGTGTACTATCTTTCATCTTGACGAAAAGGATTGGTGCTCCACAGGGTGATGAACTTGGGTGGATAAAGCCTTTCTGCATAAAGTCTTCCAATTGCTTCTTGAGTTCTTTCAGTTCATCAGTGGCCATCGGGTAGGGTCTTTTAGCAATTGGTCCTATACCCGGCTTCAGTTCAATGAGAAACTCGACATCTCATCGGGTGGCATTCCCGGTAGTTCTTCCGGAAACACATCGAGATATTCCGTGACTATAAGAACATCACCGAGGCTAACCCCCTTAAGAGAATTTAGCCTAACTTTCTTTAGTTCAAACTTTGATCTGAATATTATCTTCCTTCCCTCCATAGTGGTGAGAGTGATAGTTGTATTTGCACAGTCTATGATCCCTTCATAAAGAGTCATCCAATCCATCCATAAGATCACATCTAAACCTTGGGTTTCTAGGACAACTAGGTCTGTTGGGAAAAGATGTGATCCAATCTTCATACTTAATTGTCTACACTTGGAAGTTACTAACATTTCACCTCCAGGAGAACTTACTCTAACATGATTTCCCACGCTGTCAACTTCTAACCCATGTATGTTTACAAAAGCTCTTGAAATGAATGAATGCGATGCTCCGGTATAAAATAAAAATTATGCTGGACATGAATTTAGCAAGAACGTACCAATGACAACATCAGGTTCATCGTACACTTCTTCCACGTTGATATGGTTTACATGTCCCTTCTGGAAAGGATTGGGCTTGGCAGCTTCTGCAGTCTTCTTCTCGGGGCAGTCAGTGGCATAGTGGCCCTTGTTATTGCACTCGAAGCATAATACTTGGCTGATATCTTTCTTATACTCAGGATTCGGGCGATGTTGTCCATGGTTATGGCCAGCATGTCCATTTTCTTTGTGACCTCCATTATTTCCCTTGAACCCACCACTATGGTTGTGACCATGATGTTTGTGGTTGCTTCCTCCACTAGGATAGTTCCCATTTTTATGACCATTGTTTGCATCATGAGGAAATTGCCTTTTGAATGAAGGTTCAAAATGGTGTTTGTTGATATTCAGCTTTCTCTTCCTGCTTTCAGCCTTCTTGATACTATCTTCTAGTATGATAGCCTGATCTAGGAGGGCCTGATAATTTCGGGCATATGCGACTGTCAGAGAAATCTTCAGTTCGTCACTCAGCCCTTTGAGGAATTTTGCCTTCCTCTTAACATCGGTGTTGATGTCCTCAGGAGCATATCGAGACAGGGCACGGAAGTCATCCATGTACTCCTTAAGGCTCTTGTTCCCTTGCCTCAGGTTTCTGAATTCTTCTTGCTTCAAGTTCATAATGCCCGAAGAGATATGAGCATTACGAAAACCTTCCTTGAAGTTTTCCTAGGTCAAGGTTTCAAGTGGGTGAGTGATTTGATAAGTTTCCCACCACTGATTGCTGGTCCTTCCAACACATGAGTAGTGAACCACACCTTTTCAGCGTCGGTACATTCACAAGTCACTAGATCTCTATCCACTGAGCGCAGCCAGTCATCTGCCACAATTGGCTCAGTTGCATTGGAGAACTTGTTAGGCCGTGTAACATCCCAACATTTTGGAATGTTCAAAAATCACTAAAATTTAAAACTTTTCTTTTTATTAAAATAAAATATTAAATGATAAGGAAACCAACTATGAAAGACTTCAAACTTGGGTTTAATATTTCAAATGTCACAGTTTAAACATTTTATTATCCACTGTAATTCAAAAACCTAAAAATGTAGTTGACAAATATTTTACAAACTACAATCCATTTTAATTTAGGTAAATAGTTTACTTATAAGAAATTGATTCCAACCACTTAGCCATATCTATTCATAAATACAAGATTATTCAAAAGGGTATATAATTACTAAATAGTTTTCATTCCTTAAACTGAGTTAAAAATATAGTTTGGAATTATAAGCCTATAGTGTATAACTTTAAAACTTCATAGTTTTAAATTAATAAATTAGCCAAATAAACATTGCATTTGCTTAAATGATTTTCACCTATTTTTAAAGCATGAAATGATTAATATATCCTAAATAAGAATAAAATTAAAACAAAGGTCTTGTCCAAAGTGGTTATGAAGTTTCAAATGCATTATCATATTATAAAATATAAGGTTGCACAAATTATTGTCAATAAAAGAAAATGAATACCTTATATTTCACATTTCCTAAACATTATCTATATTTAGTCTTTAATATTATGCCAAAATAAAGATGAATGATTTCAGCAAAATAAGTTTAAATAACTTAAATTTAAACATATTGAAATGTGGGTATTTTACAAATTTTATTTAGCAAAAAGAAAATTTAATTAAGTTATAAATTCAAAATTGATATTAAGTATCAATTTTGTATTAAACCAACATTTAAATTTATTAATTTTAAAAAGTTCTCAAAACGTACCCACAACTGGTTTAACAGCAAGATATTATTTTTACAAATTTTTAGAAATTAATTTGACATCATTTGGACATTTAAATCAAAAGATATGAATTAAATAAATAAAATCAGAAAAAGAAAATACTTGCTGACGTCAGCAGATCATCTTCAACCTCCGAAACCAACTCCTGCTAGAAATCCGCATCGATCCGGAGACGATCCCGGGCCGTTTTCGAACGAGATTCTATCTCCTCCCCGCCCCCATAAATACCCCAGCCCGCGTCGCGTCTTTCCCCTCTCGTTCCGCTTCAAATCGCGCCGCCAGGCTCGAGAAATAGCTCGCCGGAGCCGCTCGATCGCCGCCGCCCGATTCTTCCTTTCCCGGTGAGTGAAGACCTTCCTGGAGCCCGTGATGCCCTCCTACCTCTTCCTCGCGTCCGTGCGCACCCCCCTGACCTCGCCCTCGTCCTTTTCTGCAGCCAAACGAGGAGACCGAGCTCGCCGGAATCGCGAGAGAACTTCACCGCTCCGCCCGCTCCTCCTCGCCGCTGCACGGCAGCCGAGCCTACGCCACTGCCTCCATCCCGCTCGCCATCTCCTTCCGCACGCTTTCGTGTCCTTACGGGAGCTAGGAGACCACCGCAACGACGAGTTCGTCGTCAACCGAAGCCGCGCCGCCATCTTCATCGTCGCCGGCAGCCACCAGCGCCGCCACCCTCAGGCCAAGCAAGGTGAGCCCTCCGATCGGCGATTAACGACTGAGATTAGATGTCGAGGACGAAGCGGTATGATCCGATCTGGACCGTCAGATCCAGATCTGACGGCCCAGATCTGTTGACTTAACCACGTCAGCGCCTACGTGGCATGCCCCGTCAGCACACAGTCAGCGCCCAGTCAGCGCTGACGTGTAAAATCAATTTCACAATTTAATTAATTGGCAGTTTTGCAGAAAAGCCCCTGTCTATTCAAACTATCATATCTTTTTCTCTATTTATCCAAATTCAAATATTTTTATATATTTGGAAAGCTCTTGACATGTAGATTATTTTAGATCGGCCAAAATTCAAATTTTACTTAGTATAAAATATTCAAATTTCAAATGGTGAATTTGAGTGTATTTGTAATAATTTTAAATCTATAAATCCAAAAATTGCAAATAAATATGTTTAGAAACTTTAGATTATTTGTAAATTAATGCCACTGCTATAAAAGATTTTTGAGTAATTTTTGAATGATTTCATAGTTGTGTGTTCAATTTGAATAAGTTTGAATATTTTGTTTAAATAACTTTTATTAGAAACATTATTTTTTTGATTAAATCGAATTGCAATAGATTTAATTAAATGCTCTCTGTCTATTAACACTAAGTATAAAATTTTGTTATAAAATTTAGTCATAGGAAACTTTAATCTTATAATTATTCCTTTTATTATATTTTTCCAAAATTAGAAATTTATTTAAATTGCATTTATAAATTCATGCATATTTATAAAGAAATCACAAAGGTTATTTTGATGTTTCTTGTGAGTTAAAATTTCATTTCATTCATAGCATATTTTATATTGGAGATATATTCTCATAGGAAAACCCCTCTTCATTAGTTTTCTCTAAGTTAGGATTATTTTCAAACTTAGTATTTTGAGAAAAGTGCTATGCACTAGACACTTAGTAATTTTCAACATGGAGCTGGAAGACCAATGAAGGACTTAGAAGAAAACAGACTCTGGAAGCATCCCAAAGATGTCCAGCACTTGGAAGAAAAGTGAGAAGAAATTCAAGAAGGCCAACCTCCCTTTTATTCTCTAAGTCTTTCTCTCTGTCTTTCTTCACCTCTGAGACTTCATGAAGACTGAGTAAATCCAAGACCAGCCTCGAAGATACAAGAACCACCAAGTCTGAAGATTTATCAAGTCTATCAAAACTTCAATCAAGACATCATCCAAAAGAAAGTTACAAGTCTGGAGATGAAGCCTGGAGGACAACTACATCTTTCTTTCTATCTTTTCCCTCTTTCCTAATCTTGTCTTTTAGACTTAAACAAATTTTGATCATGATGTTATCATCTTGAAGTTGTTGGATCCTAGCAGCATAGTGGGATGAAGCGGCCTGGAAACAAACCTTACATGTCCACGTACATGAGACCTGTTCCACAATTTAAGTGGCTGGCCGGGTGTCTGTCTCTCTCACTATAGTGAATGTCCAATTTACAAAGAGTTGATAATAATTGTTGATCATCTTGAACAAATGACTTAGTATTTTTCTCTAAGTATTTGGCACAACATGGCTAAGCCATTAGAGTGCTTATTTCAAGAAGATATAAAACAAAGGATGTTTATCCAACTTAAGACCTTGGTCCTTAGTCATTCTTGACCCACCTATTTGCCTTGCATTGACTTAAAAGATTTTTCATGGCATGGCATGCATCTCCAGTCCTTAGAAAAAACTTGCATATCATGCATGTCATGTTTTCCTTAGAAGTTAAGAAACTTGTTTGTAGGTGTTGTGTGGTTTTATGATTGTTGTGTTGTTGTTTGTTTGTATTGTTTAGATTGAACGGAGAGTCCCGAGTATCGTTGAAAAGAGTTGTGAACAACGACAACATTCAAAGGCAAGTGGCACACCTCATAAACTTCCTATTTTTACATGCATTACTTAGTGTATTTTTATATGCATGTGTTGCTATGCTAAACCTGTGTAGAATCCCTTATACCTGTGTCTAGGTACCTATGCAATACTTAGTAGAATTGTTGATGCTATGCAAATGTTGTTTGGTGAAAATCTTAATTCTACTAAGTTAAGAATGAAACACCTGGGTGGTAATTGGTTGCATGGGTTATGTTGAGTGGCTACTCAGGTCCATGTCTATGGTTCCTGGAGTATGTACACTTGAGAATGGCCACCCAGGAACAGAGGAATCTGAAGAACTCCGAGTGACGATTGCTTCCAGTGCAGCCATTGCCATATGGGCTCTGGCTTGATCAATTATGTTGCGTGGACTCTCTCCGGCTTGACAAGCAGATGTAGGGGGATGTTAGGTGGAACGGGTCAAGCCAGGTGGGAGGGAAAATTCTTCTGAAAGATCTCGTCTCATTCTCTCCTTTCCTTATCACAAATGGTGTGTAAAGGATACCTTGGGTTGAATGGGTACAATGGTGAAAGTGCACAACCTCTGCAGAGTGTAAAACTAAGTACTTAGCCGTGTCCCCGGTTACGGACAATTTTGAGCAGCTAATCAAGGACGTCAACGGAGGATTCCATCATTCCAATTTCTAAGTTAAAAGTTGATGGGTGAACAAGGGAAGATGAGATTTATGGTTTTCATGCCATACTCGTCGATTTCAAGAAAAGTGTTTTCAAAAGAGTAGGAAAAATTGGCTTTATGCAAATTAGCCTTGAACTCCACCAGCCAAATATTCATATAGGCTTTAGAGTTATTCCATAAGTGTCCACCATAGTGTCACTTGCCAGACTCCATTTTTAATGGAATCTGACCCACGTTGTTGCAATATTTTTCTTATTGCAGATTTGATCAGATGACGAGTGATATTTCGTTTAAAGGTTTCGAGTCTACAACCAACATGTTTTCGCCTGTGGCAGCATGAAAGTTATAGAGACTCACTGCTATTTTATTTCCGCTGTGTATTTTTTTCAATGCTAGCTTTATGCTATGCAACTTGTATAAAATATTTTGTAATTCTGGATCATCGATGTAATATAATTGATGCTTTGTTGTGATATTACATCGTAAACTGTGTGTGCAAATGAATCGATCCAGGGATTTGCACTATACACAGGTATCTGCCTTATTAAAAGTGTAGGTACGCTACAGGCCGGAGCCTCAGAAATCTGGTACGTCTATCCACTTGGGGAGGTGGTGGCGGTGGCGGGTTGTGGTTATTGTTGTTGGTTGCTGCAATAAACTGAATCATCATAGTCATTAGCTGGGCTTGAGCGGCCATCAACTATTGTATAGCATCATTGTTGTTGTTGTTGTTGTTGTTGTTGTTGTTGTTGTTGTTGTTGTTGTTGTTGTTGTTGTTGTTGTTGTTGTTGTTGTTGTTGTTGTTGTTGTGCACGGCGGGGAGGCATCTGTGGTTTTTAGCATAGATGAGTTTAGATGGAAAGAACTAAAGAGAGTTTCTACCCAAACAAACAAACAACTTATATAACAACCAACACAAAAAAACTCTTTTTGAATTAAAAACGATCTAAACGTTTGGAACATAAACTCGCGAGGTTCTGAAAGGGAAAGTACTGCCTTACCACAAGTTGGTAGGTCAATACAAAACTAAAGATAATGATGAGGTGAAAAGTAAATGGTAGTCTCACTAACTAACTACTCGACCATGGCATCTTCTTCTTCTTCTTCTTCTATTTCTTGAATCTCGATTCCTTCATTGTCGAGCACCTCCTTGAGTTCCTTCACCTCTTTCTCCAGGGCAGAGTTCTTCTCTTGCAGCTCCCTCTTCTCAGTACGAAGCCGTTTGATCAAGTCACTATCAACCTCAAACTCGACTTCATTGCTCTCGAGTTCCGCCTTAAGCTCTCTAATAGTCTTGTTCTTCTCTTGAACTCTTTTCTCCTGACTCTTGTACTTCTTCTCTTGTGCATCAAACCTCTCTTCTTGGGCCTTAGTCACTTCCTCTTGAGCCTTCACCTTCTCCTCGTTCTCCTTGAGTAAGGCACACAACTCATCGTTCCTCAGGAGTTCGGTGCGCCTATCCTCATAAAGCTCTGTGACGAGGATTTCTAATTCCTGGAAATATAGGCTAAGGGGCTTAGTCTTGCCACTATCTCCGACATCCAAAAGGTAAGGTTATCCATCCTCGTTTCTTCTTCCAAAGAAAATGGAGTAGTGGCCCCTCACTTCTGCGCTGTGCCGTCCGCAGAGGTGCCCAATCAGGTCTTGCATGATTAGATTGAGTCCTTTATCCTTGGAGTCACTAACAAGCTTAATCTCTACCTGGGGCTCTTCACCACGTCTTGGTTGAGTCGATTTTACTCCCCAACAACCTTCCTTGTTAAACTTCTTCAGCATGAAGCCCTTGATCTGAGGTAGCGTTAACCCTAACTTCTCGACGATGTGGAGGAGGTAGCAGCCAAAACGGGTGTCCTCGTAGTCCTCCGCGGTGGTGAAGTGGAAGCTCGTCATCCTTTAGGTAGAAAAGGAAAAAAATAAAACAGGAAATGCATAAGGTAAAGAAGTACTAGTCATGATGTGCATTATTATTTTGGAAAAATACCAAGTCAAAATTTTAAGGTGATCAACAAATACTAACAACTCTATGTAAATTGGATATTCACTATAGTGAGAGAGACAGACACTTGGCCAGCCACTTATGATTGTGGAACATGTCTCATGTACGTGGACTTGTAAGGTTAGTCTCCAGGCCGCTTCATCTCACTATGCCGCTAGGATCCAAAATACTCAAGTAGATAATACTATGATCAAAATCCAATCCTAAGGGCTCGAACCTACAGGCAACACAGTGCTCTGATACCATCTGTAGTGTACCTGCACTTAAAATATGGCAGGTACCTTTGTATAGTGCAAATCCCTGGATCGATTCGTTTGCACACACAGTTTACGATGCAATATCACAACAAAGTATCAATTTATTACAACGCTGATCCAGACTTAGAAAATATTCATTACAACTTTCATAGCGTAAAGCTTGTAGTGAAAAGAGTAAACAACGGAATATTTATTCTTCACGGAGTCCCCACCATCAGCATGTGCCACAGACGAGCATGTTGGTTGAAGACTCGAAACCCTTAGCAAAAATCTCACTCGCCATCAGAACAGTATGCAATAAGAAAGATATTGCAACAACGTGGGTCAGAACCATTTAAAAATGGAACTGGCAAGTGACACTATGGTGGACACTTAGAGGAATAACCCTATAACCTATATGTTTATTTGGCTGGTGGAGCTCAAGGCTATTTTGCAGAAAGCAAGTTTTTCCTTAACATTTTGAAACGACTTCACCTAGTTGAGACTAGTATGGTATGAAAGCCATAGTCTCAATCAACCCTTGTTCACCCCTCAAGTTTTAATTTAGAAGCTGGAATGATGGAATCCTCCGTTGACGTGGAATCTGCACACAACACAATCAAATTATTTTGCCCCAACTCAACGGTGAGGTTGTCAATCTCACCGACTTGCTGTAACAAAGGTTTAAACATATGTGTGGAAGAAAGATGTATGTTTGCAGAAAGTAAATGGTTTGTAGTTGTGGTTTTATCAGATTAATGAGAAGGACCGGGGTCCACAGGTCATGTAGCGTACCTGCACTTTAAATAAGGCAGATACCTGTGTATAGTGCAAATCCCTGGATCGATTCATTTGCACACACAGTTTACGATGTAATATCACAACAAAGCGTCAATTTTATTACATCGATGATCCAGAATTACAAAATATGTGATACAAGTTGCATAGCATAAAGCTAGCATTGAAAAAGTACACAGCGGAAATACAATAGCAGTGAGTCTCTATAACTTTCATGCTGCCACAGGCGAAAACATGTTGGTTGTAGACTCGAAACCTTTCAACGAAACCTCACTCGTCATCTGATCAAATCTGCAATAAGAAAAATATTGCAACAACGTGGGTCAGATTCCATTAAAAATGGAGTCTGGCAAGTGACACTATGGTGGACACTTATGGAATAACTCTAAAGCCTATATGAATATTTGGCTGGTGGAGTTCAAGGCTAATTTGCATAAAGCCAATTTTTCCTACTCTTTTGAAAACACTTTTCTTGAAATCGACGAGTATGGCATGAAAACCATAAATCTCATCTTCCCTTGTTCACCCATCAACTTTTAACTTAGAAATTGGAATGATGGAATCCTCCGTTGACGTCCTTGATCAGCTGCTCAAAATTGTCCGTAACCGGGGACACGGCTAAGTACTTAGTTTTACACTCTGTAGAGGTTGTGCACTTTCACCATTGTACCCATTCAACCCAAGGTATCCTTTACACACCATTTGTGAGAAGGAAAGGAGAGAATGAGACGAGATCTTTCAGAAGCATTTTCCCTCCCACCTGGCTTGACCCGTTCCACCTAACATCCCCCTACATCTGCTTGTCAAGCCGGAGAGAGTCCACGCAACATAATTGATCAAGCCAGAGCCCATATGGCAATGGCTGCACTAGAAGCAATCGTCACTCGGAGTTCTTTAGATTCCTCTGTTCCTGGGTGGCCATTCTTAAGTGTACATACTCTAGGAACCATAGAAATGGACCTGAGTAGCCACTCAACATAAACCATCCGACCAATTACCACCCAGGTGTTTCATTAACTTAGTGGATGTGCACTCTCAGGTAAAAATCACCATGCTCACAGCCCTAAGTAGAATAGAAATTCATCCTAGGCGAAGACAGCCATGAGCACAGTCCTGAGTAGTCACTTAACATTTTGTGAAAACCTTTCATCAATTGCATAGCATCAATATTTCTGCTAAGTATGATATAGGAACCTAGACACAGGGATAAGGGATTCTACACAGGTTTAGCATAGCAACACATGCATATAAAAATACACTAAGTAATGCATAAGAAATAATAGGAAGTTTATGAGGTGTGCCACTTCTCTTTGAATGTTGTCGTTGTTCACAAACTCCTTTCAACAACGAACATTTGCTCTCCGTTTAATCTAACAATAATAGCAAACAACAATACAACAATCAACAAACAACACAACACTTACAAACAAGTTTTATAAAACTCCTAAGGAAAACATGTCATGTATGATATGCAAATTATTTCTAAGGACTAGAGATGCATGTTATGCTATAAAAAATCTCTTAAGTTAATGCAAGGAAAATAGGTGGGTCAAGAATGACTAGGGACTAAGGTCTTAAGTTGGATAAAATTACTTTGTTTTATATCCTCTTTAAACAAGCACTCTAATGGCTTAGCCATGATGTGCCAAATACTTAAGAGAAAAATATACTATGTCATTTGTTCAAGATGATCAACAATTATTATCAACTCTTTGTATATTGGACATTCACTATAGTGAGAGAGACAGACACCCGGCCAGCCACTTAAATTGTGGAACAGATCTCATGTACGTGGACATGTAAAGTTTGTTTCC
The DNA here is from genome assembly GCA_026929855.1 of Poa annua. NCBI lineage: Eukaryota > Viridiplantae > Streptophyta > Magnoliopsida > Poales > Poaceae > Poa > Poa annua. The sequence continues at coordinate 62,265,272 of CM049429.1, read as the reverse complement.
AGGCCGCTTCATCCCACTATGCTGCTAGGATCCAACAACTTCAAGATGATAACATCATGATCAAATTTTGTTTAAGTGTAAAAGGACAAGATTAGGAAAGAGGGAAAAGATAGAAAGAAAGCTGTAGTTGTCCTCCAGGCTTCATCTCCAGACTTGTAACTTTCTTCTGGATGATGTCTTGATTGAGTTCTTGGTAGTCTTGATGAATCTTCAGACTTGATGATTATTGTATCTTCGAGTCTGGTCTTGGATTTACTTAGTCTTCAGGAAGTCTCAGAAGAGAAGAAAAGACAGAGAGAGAGACTTAGAGAATAAAAGGGGTTGGCCTTCTTGAACTTCTTCTCACTTTTCTTCTAAGTGCTTGACATTTTGAGGATGCTTCCAGGGTCTGTTTTCTTCTAAGTCCTTCATGAAGTTTTAGAGAAAAGAAAGAGAGAGAGAGAGAAGACTTGGAAAATATTTCTAGTTGGTCTTCATGACTTCTTCTTGATTTTCTTCTAAGTGTTTCTTCTCCTTGAAGATACTTCTGAAGTCTTGTTGGCTAAGTCCTTCCTTGGTCTTCCAGCTCCATGTTGCATTTTACTAAGTGTCTAAGTGTAGCACTTCACAAACATGCTAAGTGAAATTATTTCTAACTTAGAGAAAACTAATGAAGAGGGGTTTTTCTTATGGAAATTATAACTATAAAATATGCTATGCATGAAATGCAATTTTAAATCACCAGCAACATAACACTAATTTTTGTGAATTTTATAAAATATGCATAAAGTTATAATTGCAACTTAATTAGTTTCTAATTTGCAAAACATAATAAAAGGAAACATATAGAATAAAGTTTTATGGGTTTTATATTTCATAACACAATTTTCTTTATAAATGTTGTTAATAGACAGAGGTGGTTTAATTATATTTAATGCAATTTGATTTAATCAAAAATAATATTTCTATTATAGGTTATTTCAAAATTAGTCAACTATTCAAATTAACTCACAACTATGAAATCATTCAAAATTTACTCAAAAATATTTTATAGCAGTGACATTAAGTTACAAATATTCTAAAGTTTCTAAAACATATTTATTTGCAATTTTTGGATTTATAGATTTAAAGTTATTACAAATATACTCAAATTCACCATTTGAAATTTGAATATTTTATACTAAGTCAAATTTAAATTTTGTCAGATCCAAAATATTCTATATGTCAAGAGCTTTCCAAATATATAAAAATTATTAAATTTGGAGTTGTGGTTAAAAAGTTAGAGATGTTTTAATTACAGGGATTAATCTGCAATTTTTCCAACTAAAATTAAAATAGAAAAATTGATTTACACGCTGGCGCTGACGCGGACGCTGACGAGGCGCTGACGAGGCGCTGACGGGGCATCGACGTGGCACGTTCTGATTCGTTGGTACCGGTTCGGTAAAAGACATAAGACAGTGGCCGTCAGATCGAGATCTGACGGTCTAGATCTAAAGGACCAAATCCGGCGGCGGTTTTTCCACCGGAGTTGCTCTGGCGACCTCGATCGACGGCGGTGACGCGTCGGCTATGGTCGTTCTAGGCAATTTTAGGACGGGCGGGGACAGGCGAGTGTACCGGAGTGGAGAGGGAGTCGCGGCGGGTCCAGTGGCGAAGTAGGGGTGGTCGGAGCTCCTAGGTTCGCCTCCCGTGGTTCGTCGGAGACGAAGATGGCAGCGGTGACGTTCGGCCGGGGATGGATCTCTCGTTCTGGTGCACCAACAAACACGGGACCAAGTCAGGAAGTTGCGCACGTGAAACATAAGGAGAAAGAGAGCATCGAGCGAGCTCGGGAGGTCTTGTACCCGCCGGAGTTGGAGAAATTCGCCGGCGGTAATGGACGAACGGCGGCGGCGATTTCGGGCAGCCTGGGGGCGTTTTGAGCTCGGTTTTGGGGTACGGAGAGAGGTAGTAGGGCTGGGTATTTATGGGGTGCTCGGGCACGGGATACGGATCACTCAAACTACCGAATCGATCTCGAGTTTGAGATCAGTTCGGAGCCGGAAAATCCTCTGCCGGAGGTTAGAGACGATGACGTCATCGCTGACGTCATCCCTTTATTTTTCTTTTTGTTTTATTCCAATTTATTCATATCTTTTGATTTAAATATCCAAATGATGTCAAATTAATTTCTAAAAATTTGTAAAAATAATATCTTGCTGTTAAACCAGTTGTGGGTATGTTTTGAACACTTTTCAAAAATAATAAATTAGAAATTTTGATTAAATGTGAAATTGACACTTTATGTTTAATTTAAAACTAGGGTTTAAATAATTTTAATTTTGGCTAAATAAATTATATGAAATACCCATATGCAATTATGGTTGAATTTAAGTTATTTAAACTCATTTTCAAATTCTAAATTCATTTTTGGCTTTGGTATAATTATTAATGACATAACACAACTATATGAAAATGGAAAAGATAATGTATTCCTTTTTAATTGACAATAATTTGTGCAACCCTATATTTTATAATATGATAATGCCTTTGAAACTTCATAACCACTTTGGACAAGACCTTTGTTTTAGTTCTATTCTTATTTAGAATCTATTAATCATTTCATGCTTTGAAAAATAGATGAAATTCATATAAGCAAATGAAATGTTTATTTGACTAATTCATTAATTTAAATTCTATGAAGTTTTAAAGTTATACACTATAGGCTTATAATTTCCAAACTATATTTTGAACTTAGTTAAAGAGATGAAAACCTTTTAGTAATTATATACCATTTTGAATAATCTTATATTTATGAATAAATATGGCTAAGTGGTTTAATTTAAATACTTATAAAGAAACTAATTTATTTAAAATAAAATGGATTGTAGTTTGTAACAATTTTGTCAAATTATATTTTAAGGTTTTGAAATACATGGGATAATAAAATGTTTTAAACTGTGACATTTAAAATATTAAGCTTTGAAGTCTTTTATAGTTGGTTTCCTTATGCATTTAATATTTTATTTTAATAAAAAGAAAAGTTTTAAATTTTAGTGATTTTTGAACATTATAAAATGTTGGGATGTTACAGACTACCACCCTTAAAAGGAATCTCGTCCCCGAGATTCGGAGAAGCTAGAAAGACAAAGCAATTGTTTGATTGATTCTGATAACTCGAGATGTTTTGGGAAATGAAATTTCTGACATGAAACTTGAAAACTTGGCAGTGAATAAATTTTCTAATTGGGGAGGCTAGAAGATTGTTTGGGATTTTTGGGTTTAATAAGTTGGGTTTGAATATTCTAGGTGGCTACCACCCTTAAAAGAAAAGTTTTGTTGATAATTAAACATTCTAATGCACAACCAAAAATCAATATAATCCATTACAAACATCATCTAACAAACATCAAGCAACAAAGTTCAAACACAAGCAACACATACGTAAAATTTCAAACTTCTTTTGAGAAATCGAACTAATTGTTTATCGAACGAAAGGTCGGGGAAATACAAAAGTAACAGTACTGCCATACCACAATTTGATAGGTCAATACACTAAATCGATACGATAAGCTAAATAAGATAAATGGTGGTCCCTCTAACATGGTTTTGATTGCTACACTTATCCTCCGAAATATTACGCTTGCGTTTTATTGCGTGGTTATTTGCCACAGGCGTGACTTCTTCCTCAGTTGACTCTTCAAACAGCACCTCCTCGGGGTCTTCTTCCTCTGGTCCTTCCTCCTTCGTAGCTGCAGATACAGTCACATCTCCAGTGCCTTGGTCACCTCCTTCTTCAGCTACTGGCGGTGGTGGAGGTGGAATTAGTTGCGCCTCAAGCATGGCAATTTGCTCATCCTTGCCAAGGTTCTCCAAATGTAGGTCATGAATGAGTTCTTCCAACTGACCAATGAAATTTTCAGAAGCCTGGAGTTCTTGGGTTTTTGCGTGTATGACGGCTTGTGCATGATTTGCGACGTCATAAGTCTGTTGGACCCTCCTGGTCAGACAGTTGATGAGATAATCCAAGTCTTCAAACGTCTTGTTAACGAGTGGCAGGTCCAGGCGATTTCCCGTGTGAGCCATTGAGAGACCATGTGCATTCCTCTTCCCAAAGGCACGGAAGGGCGATCCTGGTGCTAGCTTGAATCGATACTTGTAACACAAACGAGCCATTAAGTCCACCATAGCTATGTTCACTCCCTCAATCCAGTCTGGGTAGTAGGTGACATAGTCCACGGGCTCGAAGTCTGGCATCGTAGGATCCGGGGTCATGATGGTGCGTATTTCCCAACGTATTCCATGGGGTATATTGGTCTCCTCCTTCCTTCCTCGGAAATAGGGTGGTGGTAGCTTCAATACACTTGTCAATCTAGACAGCTGCCTCCCAAAGATGAAACCAGACAAAACTCCAGCATACGCAGTCTCAGTGTACTCTCCCATCTAAAATTTTGAACAGGTAAGAGTATTAGAATTTAAAGGAAAGGGAAAGATGCAAGACAAGGTAATGTAAAACAATATTAAAGGAAAGTTCAAAATTTAATCATGTTTTGGAAACCTAGTTTAGTTAACTATTTAACCTTTGGGGTCTTAGTCCAATCCTAGGGGTTTCGAACCTACAGGCAACACAGTGCTCTGATACCATCTGTAGCGTACCTGCACTTTAAATAAGGCAGATACCTGTGTATAGTGCAAATCCCTGGATCGATTCATTTGCACACACAGTTTACGATGTAATATCACAACAAAGCGTAAATTTTATTACATCGATGATCCAGAATTACAAAATATGTGATACAAGTTGCATAGCATAAAGCTAGCATTGAAAAAGTACACAGCGGAAATACAATAGCAGTGAGTCTCTATAACTTTCATGCTGCCACAGGCGAAAACATGTTGGTTGTAGACTCGAAACCTTTCAACGAAACCTCACTCGTCATCTGATCAAATCTGCAATAAGAAAAATATTGCAACAACGTGGGTCAGATTCCATTAAAAATGGAGTCTGGCAAGTGACACTATGGTGGACACTTATGGAATAACTCTAAAGCCTATATGAATATTTGGCTGGTGGAGTTCAAGGCTAATTTGCATAAAGCCAATTTTTCCTACTCTTTTGAAAACACTTTTCTTGAAATCGACGAGTATGGCATGAAAACCATAAATCTCATCTTCCCTTGTTCACCCATCAACCTTTAACTTAGAAATTGGAATGATGGAATCCTCCGTTGACGTCCTTGATCAGCTGCTCAAAATTGTCCGTAACCGGGGACACGGCTAAGTACTTAGTTTTACACTCTGTAGAGGTTGTGCACTTTCACCATTGTACCCATTCAACCCAAGGTATCCTTTACACACCATTTTTGATAAGGAAAGGAGAGAATGAGACGAGATCTTTCAGAAGCATTTTCCCTCCCACCTGGCTTGACCCGTTCCACCTAACATCCCCCTACCTCTGCTTGTCAAGCCGGAGAGAGTCCACGCAACATAATTGATCAAGCCAGAGCCCATATGGCAATGGCTGCACTGGAAGCAATCGTCACTCGGAGTTCTTCAGATTCCTCTATTCCTGGGTGGCCATTCTCAAGTGTACATACTCTAGGAACCATAGAAATGGACCTGAGTAGCCACTCAACATAAACCATCCGACCAATTACCACCCAGGTGTTTCATTAACTTAGTGGATGTGCACTCTCAGGTAAAAATCACCATGCTCACAGCCCTAAGTAGAATAGAAATTCATCCTAGGCGAAGACAGCCATGAGCACAGTCCTGAGTAGTCACTTAACATTTTGTGAAAACCTTTCATCAATTGCATAGCATCAATATTTCTGCTAAGTATGATATAGGAACCTAGACACAGGGATAAGGGATTCTACACAGGTTTAGCATAGCAACACATGCATATAAAAATACACTAAGTAATGCATAAGAAATAATAGGAAGTTTATGAGGTGTGCCACTTGCCTTTGAATGTTGTCGTTGTTCACAAACTCCTTTCAACAACGAACGTTTGCTCTCCGTTTAATCTAACAATAATAGCAATCAACAATACAACAATCAACAAACAACACAACACTTACAAACAAGTTTTATAAAACTCCTAAGGAAAACATGTCATGTATGATATGCAAATTATTTCTAAGGACTAGAGATGCATGTTATGCTATGAAAAATCTCTTAAGTTAATGCAAGGAAAATAGGTGGGTCAAGAATGACTAGGGACTAAGGTCTTAAGTTGGATAAAAATACTTTGTTTTATATCCTCTTTAAACAAGCACTCTAATGGCTTAGCCATGATGTGCCAAATACTTAAGAGAAAAATATACTATGTCATTTGTTCAAGATGATCAACAATTATTATCAACTCTTTGTATATTGGACATTCACTATAGTGAGAGAGACAGACACCCGGCCAGCCACTTAAATTGTGGAACAGGTCTCATGTACGTGGACATGTAAAGTTTGTTTCCAGGCCGCTTCATCCCACTATGCTGCTAGGATCCAACAACTTCAAGATGATAACATCATGATCAAATTTTGTTTAAGTCTAAAAGGACAAGATTAGGAAAGAGGGAAAAGATAGAAAGAAAGCTGTAGTTGTCCTCCAGGCTTCATCTCCAGACTTGTAACTTTCTTCTGGATGATGTCTTGATTGAGTTCTTGGTAGTCTTGATGAATCTTCAGACTTGATGATTATTGTATCTTCGAGGCTGGTCTTGGATTTACTTAGTCTTCAGGAAGTCTCAGAAGAGAAGAAAAGACAGACAGAGAGACTTAGAGAATAAAAGGGGTTGGCCTTCTTGAACTTCTTCTCACTTTTCTTCTAAGTGCTTGACATTTTGAGGATGCTTCCAGGGTCTGTTTTCTTCTAAGTCCTTCATGAAGTTTCAGAGAAAAGAAAGAGAGAGAGAGAGAAGACTTGGAAAATATTTCTAGTTGGTCTTCATGACTTCTTCTTGATTTTCTTCTAAGTGTTTCTTCTCCTTGAAGATACTTCTGAAGTCTTGTTGGCTAAGTCCTTCCTTGGTCTTCCAGCTCCATGTTGCATTTTACTAAGTGTCTAAGTGTAGCACTTCACAAACATGCTAAGTGAAATTATTTCTAACTTAGAGAAAACTAATGAAGAGGGGTTTTTCTTATGGAAATTATAACTATAAAATATGCTATGCATGAAATGCAATTTTAAATCACCAGCAACATAACACTAATTTTTGTGAATTTTATAAAATATGCATAAAGTTATAATTGCAACTTAATTAGTTTCTAATTTGCAAAACATAATAAAAGGAAACATATAGAATAAAGTTTTATGGGTTTTATATTTCATAACACAATTTTCTTTATAAATGTTTTTAATAGATAGAGGTGGTTTAATTATATTTAATGCAATTTGATTTAATCAAAAATAATATTTCTATTATAGGTTATTTGAAAATTAGTCAACTATTCAAATTAACTCACAACTATGAAATCATTCAAAATTTACTCAAAAATATTTTATAGCAGTGACATTAATTTACAAATATTCTAAAGTTTCTAAAACATATTTATTTGCAATTTTTGGATTTATAGATTTAAAGTTATTACAAATATACTCAAATTCACCATTTGAAATTTGAATATTTTATACTAAGTCAAATTTGAATTTTGTCAGATCCAAAATATTCTATATGTCAAGAGCTTTCCAAATATATAAAAATTATTAAATTTGGAGTTGTGGTTAAAAAGTTAGAGATGTTTTAATTACAGGAATTAATCTGCAATTTTTCCAATTAAAATTAAAATAGAAAATTTGATTTACACGCTGGCGCTGACGCGGACGCTGATGAGGCGCTGACGGGGCATCGACGTGGCACGTTCTGATTCGTTGGTACCGGTTCGGTAAAATACATAAGACAGTGGCCGTCAGATCGAGATCTGACGGTCCAGATCTAAAGGACCAAATCCGGCGGCGGTTTTTCCACCGGAGATGCTCCGGCGACCTCGATCGACGGCGGCGACGCGTCGGCTACGGTCGTTCTAGGCAATTTTAGGACGGGCGGGGACAGGCGAGTGTACCGGAGTGGAGAGGGAGTCGCGGCGGGTCCAGTGCCGAAGTAGGGGTGGTCGGAGCTCCTAGGTTCGCCTCCCGTGGCTCGTCGGAGACGAAGATGGCGGCGTGACCTTCGGCCGGGGATGGATCTCTCGTTCTGGTGCACCAACAAACACGGGACCAAGTCAGGAAGATGTGCACGTGAAACATAAGGAGAAAGAGAGCATCGAGCGAGCTCGGGAGGTCTTGTACCCGCCGGAGTTGGAGAAATTCGCCGGCGGTAATGGACGAACGACGGCGGCGATTTCGGGCAGCCTGGGGGCGGTTTGAGCTCGGTTTTGGGGTACGGAGAGAGGCAGTAGGGCTGGGTATTTATGGGGTGCTCGGGCACGGGATACGGATCGCTCAAACTACCGAATCGATCTCGAGTTTGAGATCAGTTCGGAGCCGGAAAATCCTCTGCCGGAGGTTAGAGACGATGACGTCATCGCTGACGTCATCCCTTTATTTTTCTTTTTGTTTTATTCCAATTTATTCATATCTTTTGATTTAAATATCCAAATGATGTCAAATTAATTTCTAAAAATTTGTAAAAATAATATCTTTCTGTTAAACCAGTTGTGGGTATGTTTTGAACACTTTTCAAAAATAATAAATTAGAAATATTGATTAAATGTGAAATTGACACTTTATGTTTAATTTAAAACTAGGGTTTAAATAATTTTAATTTTGGCTAAATAAATTATATGAAATACCCATATGCAATTATGGTTGAATTTAAGTTATTTAAACTCATTTTCAAATTCTAAATTCATTTTTGGCTTTGGTATAATTATTAATGACATAACACAACTATATGAAAATGGAAAAGATAATGTATTCCTTTTTAATTGACAATAATTTGTGCAACCTTATATTTTATAATATGATAATGCCTTTGAAACTTCATAACCACTTTGGACAAGACCTTTGTTTTAATTCTATTCTTATTTAGAATCTATTAATCATTTCATGCTTTGAAAAATAGATGAAATTCATTTAAGCAAATGAAATGTTTATTTGACTAATTCATTAATTTAAATTCTATGAAGTTTCAAAGTTATACACTATAGGCTTATAATTTCCAAACTATATTTTGAACTTAGTTAAAGAGATGAAAACCTTTTAGTAATTATATATCATTTTCAATAATCTTATATTTATGAATAGATATGGCTAAGTGGTTTAATTTAAATACTTATAAAGAAACTAATTTATTTAAAATAAAATGGATTGTAGTTTGTAACAATTTTGTCAAATTATATTTTAAGGTTTTGAAATACATGGGATAATAAAATGTTTTAAACTGTGACATTTAAAATATTAAGCTTTGAAGTCTTTTATAGTTGGTTTCCTTATGCATTTAATATTTTATTTTAATAAAAAGAAAAGTTTTAAATTTTAGTGATTTTTGAACATTATAAAATGTTGGGATGTTACAGTTCACTAGTGGCGTCTCTCCATAAATAATATCATTCATCCATGCGTGGTAAACAAATTACAGCTAGGCAATTGACAGAATAATGATGATCGACCCAATGCATATACTAACGATATGGTGTCTAGTGTATGATTCATTCGGGCATTACAACAATATAAATAGAACGTTCCAACCGCTTCTATGATTAATAATCTACCTTCCGGTTAGCGTCTGCACCTCTTTCAGTATTAAGTTGCTTGCAACATATTATCGCCTTACGCACTGTGTGTAAAGTAAGTAAGTAACATAATCCTTAGACAAAGTACTACAGTTTTATCACTAGTAGCAACAGTACATCTACAACCTTAGAGCTCTATGTCAATGCCCTAGATTTAAGAGAGACATGAACCCACTATCGAGAATAAATACCCCTTCTTGGAGTTAGAAGCATCTACTTGGCCAAAGCATACACCAGTAACAGAGAGCATGCAAGATCATTAAATAGCACACACATGATATATTATGAAGCAATAAGTTTAGTACTCAATATTCATCGGACCCAGCAAAAACAACATGGAGAATTACATAAACATGATCTTGATCATGATAGGCAGCTCACAAGATCCAAACATGATAACACAAGAGGAGAATACAACCATCTAGCTACTGCTATGGACCCGTAGTCCAAGGTAGACTACTCACGCATCAGTCTGGAGGCGGTCATGGCGACGTAGAGGCCTCCGGGGACGAATCCCCCTCCCGGCAGGGTGTCGGGGAGCAGTTCTGTTCTCCCCCGAATTGGTGTTGATGACAGCGGTGGCTCGGGACCCGTGGAGGAAAAAGTGATTAACCGTATGAAGTTTCTAGCTCAGGGAGGTATTTACGGGCAAAAAAACTAGGTCGGTGGGCGCCCAAGGGCGCCACATCACCTCCCAGCGCGGCTCCCTCTCCTGCCGCGCCACCAGGTGGTGTGGGCACCTCGCGGCCCCTCTTCGTCTCGTCTTCGGTTCCTCGTGACGCAAATATTCCAAAAATAATTCCTAGTTGATTTATTTCCAATTTGGCGAATATTTCCTTAAGTACTTTTCTGATACTAAAAACAAAAGAAAACAGGGAACTGACACTGTGGCATCTTGTTAATAGGTTAGTACCAGAAATGCATAAAACTATATAAAATGCATATAAAACATGTAATAACATGATATAACATAGCATGGAACATAAGAAATTATGGATACGTTGGAGACGTATCAATTAGGCATCAAAATCTATAGAGATAGATCAAGACGATTAATTGGGCTTTCGCAAAGTACATACCTTGACAAGATTCTGAAGAAGTTCAGAATGGACGAAAGTAAGAAAGGGCTCTTACCTATGTTGCAAGGAAAGACATTGAGTCAGACTCAAAATCCAGCTACATCGGATGATAGAGAATTGATGAACAAGATCCCCTATCCCTCGGCCATAGGCTCTATCATGTATGTTATGCTATGTACAAGACCAGATGTGGCACATGCTATTAGCTTGACTAGCAGGTACCAATCTAATCCAGGTTTGGAACACTGGATGGTGGTAAAGAATATCTTAAAGTACTTAAGAAGTACTAAGGATATGTTTCTCATGTATGGCGGTGAAGAAGAGATCGTCGCAAGATGTTACGTTGATGCTAGCTTTGACACCGATCTGGATGACTCTAAGTCACAATCTAGGTACATATTTATTATGTATGGAGGAGCAGTAAGCTGGAGGAGTTCCAAGCAACCCGTGCTGGCTTGATCGTCAACAGAAGCGGAATATGTTGCTGCCTCGGAGGCAGCACAGGAAGGAGTTTGGATGAAGGAGTTCATATCCGAACTAGGTGTGGTTCCAAGTGCGTTGGATCCGATGGTTACCTTTTGTGACAACAATGGTGCCATAGCCAATGCTAAAGAACCAAGGTCTCACAAGAATTCCAAGCATTTCAAGCGCCGTTTTCACTTCATCCATGAGCATGTCAAGGATGGTGATATAAAGATTTGCAAAGTACATACATATCTGAATGTGGCAGACCCTTTGACTAAACAACTCCCAAGGGCAAAACATGATCAACACCGGAACTCCATGGGTGTTAGGGTCATTACAATGTAATACATCTTATTGCCCCTAGTGCAAGTGGGAGAAAGAAAGGAATATGCCCGAGAGGCAATAATAAAGTGGTCATTAAATTTTCCATGTTTATGATAAATGTTTATTTCTCATGCTAGAATTGTATTAATCGGAAACGTTAATAAATGTGTGACTAATGAAAAAATTAGAGTTCCTAGTAACGCCTCTCGTTTAACTAGCTCGTTGATTAACTGATGATCAAGGTTTCCTGATCATGAACATTGGATGTTGTTAATAACGGGATCACGTCATTAGGAGAATGATATGATGAACACACACCCAAATTAAGTATAGCAATACGATCAAGTAATTAAGTTTATATTGTTGTACTGAGCATACGAAGTAACCCTAATCCTTAGACCATGAGATCATGTCAATCACTAACACCGAAAGAACTCTTTGATGACATCAAACGTCACACTGTAACAGGTGACTATAAAGGTGGTGTTGGGTATTCCGAAAGTATTAGTTGAGTCTCATGGATCAAGAAGTGGGATTTGTCCATCTATATGACGGAGAGATATACTCTGGGCCCTCTCGGTGATATCACATCGACGACGCTTGCAAGCACGTGACTAGGTCACAAAGATGTTATATCACAAAGAACGAGTAAAGGGTACTTGTCGGGAACGAGTTCGAACTAGGTATAGATGATACCAATGATCGGATCTCGGACAAGTAAACTATCGCGAGACTAAAGGAATTGGTTATGACGTTTTTGGTTCACACGATCACAAGATTCATCGTCGAATATGTAGGAGTCATTACGGATCTCCAGATCCCGCTGTTGACTATTGATCGGAGAGGTGTCTCGATCATGTCTACATTATTCATGAACCGTAGGGTCACACACTTAAGGTTTGTCGACGCTTTTGGGTAGACACGGAATTTCGGAGAAAAGTTTGGACTCCGGCAGCATGGTCTCCGGCGGCCAAATACGGAAGATTGGAGGCGTTTCGAAGAGGGCTTTTGTGGGAGAAGGAACAATGAGATCATGAGCTTTAATTAGCAGCAAACGGCGCTTGATTTCGTGGAGTAAAACGTCGGGAAACAAATCGGGAAGAAATGGAAAAATCCACGCTCGCGGGCGTGATTTCCGTCCGTCCCGAGCTGGAAGATGACGATAACGACGTCAGCTTTTTTTGTTTATCTGATTTTTCTTATTTCTTTCATAACTTTTGATTTAAAACTCCAAATCAAGTCAAATAAATTTCTAAAAATTTGTAAAAACAATATCTTTGTGTTAAACCAGTTGTGGCCATGTTTTGAACACTTTTCAAATATAATAATTTCGAAATATTGATTAAATGCAAAATTGACACTTTATGTTAAATTTGAAAATATTTCTTAATTAAATTTATTTGGGACTAAATAAAATTTATGAAAATACCAAAATCATATATGTTTGATATTAAGCTATTTAAAACTTGTCGTTTGCGGCGAGGTCGTCGGCGCGATTTGGCGGAGGAGCCGTTGCCGCGGGGGTGATGACAGGTGGGTCCCACCTGTCAGCGAGAGCGAGAGAGAGAGAGAGGGAGGCCGGGCCGCTGGTGGGCTGCTGTGGTGTGCTGCGCGTGGCAGATTAGACGTGGGCTTCGGCCCACTAGGCTTGGAAGGCTGGCCCGACGCCAAAAAAAAATTATACAAAATGTTTCTGTTTTATATCTTATGAATACAAAACAATTTAAATTTTTTATCAAAACTTCTCAGAAAAATTCATAAAAATATAATTTGAAAAGCTTATTAAAAATAGAACCATTTGGTAGTATTCTTGTCTAAAGATAAAATTATATAAAAATGAAGATTATTATAAATTCAAATAACAACTTTATGGACTTAAAATCAATTAAGACATATTAAAGCAATTTAGATTAAATCTTATGTGATTCAAATGACAAGTTTAATGATGTTGATGCATGAATGGAAGGTTTTAAATTTTTCTAAAAATTAGGATGTTACAAACCTAACCCCCTTAAGATGAATCTCGCCACCGAGGCTAGCAAATAGGTGGGGTGGTCTTCTTTCAGGTCATCTTCCCTTTCCCAAGTTGCTTCTTCCTCTGAATGGTGATTCCACTATACTTTGCATAATTTGATGGTCTTGGTTTGGGTGACACGTTATGCTGTCTCCAAAATATTTATAGGTTTCTCTTCATAGGTGAGATCACTTTTTAGTTTTACTTCCTCTAGTGGCACCGTATCTCTTAGCGGTGTCTCTGCCATTTCTGGGTGACATTTCTTCAGCTGGCTGACATGGAATACATTGTGTACTGCGGAAAGAGCCTCCAGGAGTTCCAACTCATAGGCTACTTCTCGTTTGCGGGATAAGACCTTGAACGGTCCAATAAATCTGGGTGCCAATTTACCTTTGATCCCGAATCTTTTTACTCCCCGCATAGGTGAAACCCTGAGATAGGCTCTATCGCCTACTTCGTAAGTAACTTCCCTTCTTTGGAGTCTGCATAACTCTTCTGTCTGGATCGTGCTATCTTTAAACGGTCCTTAATCAGTCTGACTTTTTCTTCAGCCTCCTTGATTATGTCTGGTCCGAACAAACTACGTTATCCTACGCCACTCCACAGTAGTGCTGTGGTGCACTTCCTTTCATACAGGGGTTCAAATGGCGACATCTCTATGCTCGCTTGATAGTTATTGTTGTAAGAGAACTCAACATATGGAAGATTATCATCCCCGCTAGACGTATAATCTAGAGCGCATGCTTTTAGCATATCCTCTAGGATTTAGTTTACTCTTTCTGTCTGTCCATCCGTCTGTGGGTGGAATGTTGTGCTAAACTCTAATCTGGTTCCCAATTATTCATGCAATTGGTTCCAGAAATGTGAAGTAAACTGAGTACCCCTATCAGACACAATTTTCTTGGGAATACCATGTAGGCACACAATTCTCTTCATATAGATGTCAGCTAGTTTGGCACTAGTGTAAGTAGTCTTCAAAGGTACAAAGTGAGCTACTTTCGTCAGACGATCAACTATAACCCAAATAGAATCATATGCTGACTTAGTTCTGGGCAGACCAGTGATGAAATCCATACAATTATGTTCCCATTTCCAATCTGGTACTGGTAAGGGTTGCACCAATCCCGCTGGCTTTTGGTGTTCTGCTTTCACACGACTGTATACGTCACACTTTGCAATGTATTCAGCAATATCTCTCTTCAAATTGATCCACCAATACTTTTCCTTCACATCCATATACATCTTGGTGTTACCCGGATGTATGGAGTCTTGAAGTATCAACTTCCTGAGATCAGTATTATCAGGAACACATATGCATTTTTTATACCATACAGTTCCTTCTTCATCTTCTCTAAAGCCTCTGGCTTTGCCTTCACTCAGGTTTTTCTTGATTTCTTTTATCGCCTTATCCTCTTTCTGAGCCTCCTTAATTTTTTTAATCAGGAGAGGTTGAACTTCTAATGATGCTACAAACCCTTCAGGTACCACTTCCAATCGAAGGTCCCTAAATCCCTTACATAGATCTTCAGGCAATTCTCTTGGCGTGAGTCCGTTTACATAAGGCTTACGGCTCAAGGCATCAGCCACTACATTGGCTTTCCCTGGATGGTACTGTAGACTTAAATCATAGTCCTTGATCAATTCTAGCCATCTTCTTTGACGCATGTTCAATTCCTTATGTGTAAAGAAATACTTGAGACTCTTATGATCCGTGAATACTTCACATCGTTTTCCCCATAAATAAGGTCTCCAAATTTTCAGGGCATGCACTACAGAAGCTAACTCTAGATCATGAGTGGGGTAGTTTACTTCATGATTTTTGAGTTGTCTTGAGGCATAAGACACTAGTTTTCCCTCTTGCATCAACACACTTCCTAGACCATGATATGAGGAGTCACAGTAAACTTGTAAATCTTTCTCTAGGTTTGGTAGGCATAAGACTGGTGGAGACACTAAGCGCTTCTTTAGTTCTTGAAAACTGGTCTCACAAGTTTCTGTCCACTCAAACTTCTTTCCCTTCTTCAGTAATTCAGTCAAAGCCTTGGCAATCTTGGAGAAATATTTAATGAATCTCCGGTAGTATCCTGCTAGTCCTAGAAAACTGCGGATTTCTCCCACATTCTTGGGTGATTCCCAATTTGTCACAACAGAAAAAAATTCAGGGTCCACTGCTATTCCATCCTTAAACACCAAGTGTCCTAGAAATCCTACATGTTTTAACCAAATCTCACACTTGTTGAACTTAGCATATAACTTATGCTCTGGGAGTCTTTGCAACACCAGCGTAAATGTTCTTCATGTTCTTTGTGACTTTTGGAGTAGACTAAGATGTCATCGATGAAGACAATGACAAACTTGTCCAGAAAATCCATAAACACCTTATTCATCATATTCATGAAATAGGCTGGAGCATTGGTTAGCCCGAAAGGCATTACTGTTGTAACATTCCAACATTTTATAATGTTTGAAAATCACTAAAATTTTAAACTTTTGTTTTGATTAAAAATAAAAACATTATATGCAAAGAAAACCAACTATAAAAGATTTCAAACATATTTAAAGGATTTAATATTTCAAATATCTCAGTTTATCATCTTTTTCAAAAGTTGTTTCAGGTTAAAACATTTTATTATCCATTGTTATTCTTAAAACCTCAATATCTAATTTGATAAATGTTATACAAACTTCAAACCATTTCCCTGTAATAAAAGGTCTTTGTAAGTATTTGATTTAAACCACATAGCCATAGCTAATCATAAATTAAGATAATATTTATAACAAATTTAAACATGGTCTAATTGCCTAATGATTTTTGTTTATTGTAACTAAATTTAAATTATAGTTTTGGAAACTATAACTTTATAATTCATAACTTTAAAACTTCATAAATTAAAGTTAAGGAATTATCCAAATAAACATTTCATTTGCTTAAATGAATGTCATTTATTTTCAAAGCATGAAATGATTAATATATTCTAAATAAGAAATGAATTAAAACTAAAATCATTTCCAAAGAAGTTATGAAGTTTCAGTTGAACTATATTAATATGAAATATAATGGTGCCCAAAATAATATTAAAAATGGAATTTATTATGTCTCCCATTTCCTCAAAATTTTTTTGTATTTAGTTATTTTACTATTATACCAAAACAAAGAATAATGATGGTTATTAGAAATCAGATTTAAATAAACTTAATATCAAACTTATAAGATTGTGGAAATTCATAGATTTTTATTTAACCCCAAATGAAATTATTAAAACCCTAAATTTCAAAATTGACATTAGGTGTCCATTTTGCAAATAATCAATATTTCAAAAATATTATTTTTGAAAAGTCTTCCAAACATAACCATACGTGTTTTAAATGATAGACATTGTTTTTACAAAATTAAAGAAACTAATTTGAGTTGATTTGGTTTCTTAATTTAAAAGTTATGTAAAAAAATCAGAAAACAGAAAAAGAAAAGCTAACTGGGCCGAAGCCCAGCATCTATCGCCCACGCGCGCAGCGGACAGCAGCGGCCCAGCGCAGCCCAGCCCGCGTCCCCTCCTTCTCTCACTGACGTGTGGGGCCGACACGTTAGGTTGTGTTCAACCTCCCGGAGACGACGCCCACGTCCACGGCTGAAAACGGCCGGCGTTACCACGTTTCAACGCGGGCGTTTAAGACCCGGATTCAACGCCCCTGCCTGCCTATTTGTAGCCCTGACGCTCCTCTCCGTTTCCCCTCTCCTTCCCCTCAAAATCACGCCCCCAGGCTGCGGTACGAGCTCGCCGGAGTTCTCCGCCACCGCCACCGTTTCCTTCGAATTCCGGCGAGTGGGAGCCACCCCGACACCCAAAACCGCCTCCATCATCTCCCTCGTACTCGTGCGATCCCGTAGGACCCTCCCCCTTGTCCAAAGCATCACCGATTTATCAAGCGGGCACTCGCCTGAGGTGGCCGGAGCCGCCGCCGCGCTCGTCCACGCCACTCCGGCAAGAACTCGAGGACGCCGCGGTCACCATCTTCCCCGCAGCGACGAGCCGCACCCGAGGGCGTCATCCGCGCGTCCGGGGGAGCACCGTAGCGTCATCCTCGTCCTCGCCGAGCGCAGCGCCGCCGTAGGCCTCGTCTCCGGCGAGCTCGCGCCGCCGCCCGGTGGTCAACGCACGGTGAGCCCTCCGATTCTTTTTCCACGGTCACGATTAGATCCATCCTCCGAACCGGTATCAGTAGATCTCAGCCGTCAGATCCAGATCCAACGATCCAGATCTGACGACTTAACCACGTCAGCAGCCCAGTCAGCGCACAGTCAGCGCCCAGTCAGCGCTGACGTGTAAAATCATTTTCACGATTTAATTAATTGGCAGTTTTGCAGAAAAGCCCCTGTCTATACAAATTATCATATATTTTTATCTGTTTATCCAAATTCAAATATTTTTATATATTTGGAAAGCCCTTGACATGTAGAATATTTTGGATCTGCCCAAATTCAAATTTGACTTAGTTTAAAATATTCAAATTTCAAATGGTGAATTTGAGTATTTTTGTCATAACTTTAAATCTGTAAATTCAAAAATTGCAAATAAAATTGTTTTAGAAACTTTAGAATATTTGTAAATTGATGCCACTGCTATAAAATATTTTTGAGTAATATTGAATGAATTCATAGTTATATAGTTAATTTGAATAGTTTGAGTATTTTTCCACATAACAATTAATAGAAATATTATTTTTGATTAAATCAAATTGCTATAAATTTAATTAAATGCCCCCTGTCTACTAACACTAATTACAAAATTTTGCTAAAAAAATTTTAATTATAGAAAACTTTAATATTATAATTATTCCTTTTATTATATTTTCCAAAAATGGAAATTAATTAGATTGCATTTATAGCCAAATGCACACCTTATAAATATCATAAAAATTAGTATTATGTTTCTTTTGGTTTAAAGTTGCATTACATTCATAGCATATCTTATTCTCATAGGAAAACCCCTCTTCATTAGTTTTCTCTAAGTTAGGATCATTTCAACTTAGCATATTTGTGAAGTGCTATGCACTAGACACTTAGGATTTTCAACATGGAGCTGGAAGACCAATGAAGGACTTAGTCAAAAAACAAGACTTCAGAAGTATCTTCAAGGAGAAGAAGCACTTAGAAGAAAATCAGGAAGAAGTTCATGAAGGACTTAGAAGAAAACAGACTCTGGAAGTATCCCAAAGATGTCAAGCACTTGGAAGAAAAGTGAGAAGAAGTTCAAGAAGGCCAACCCCCTTTTATTCTCTAAGTCTCTCTCTCTGTCTTTTCTCCCCTCTGAGACTTCATGAAGACTAAGTAAATCCAAGACCAGCCTCTAGGATACAAGAACCATCAAGTCTGAAGATTCAGCAAGACTACCAAGAACTCAATCAAGACATCATCCAGAAGAAAGTTATAAGTCTGGAGATGAAGCCTGGAGGACAACTACATCTTCTTTCTATCTTTTCCCTCTTTCCCTAATCTTGTCTTTTAGACTTAAACAAATTTTGATCATGATGTTATCATCTTGAAGTTGTTGGATCCTAGCGGCATAGTGGGATGAAGCGGCCTGGAAACAAACCTTACATGTCCACGTACATGAGACATGTTCCACAATTTAAGTGGCTGGCCGGGTGTCTGTCTCTCTCACTTTAGCGAATATCCAATTTACAAAGAGTTGATAGTAATTGTTGATCACCTTATAGACTTAGTATTTTCCTCTAAGTATTTTGCACATCATGCATAAACATATTTCCTTAGAAAGTTTTATAAAACTTATTTATTCATCTAGTGTGTGTTTGGTGTGTATTGTGGAGTTGTGCTTGCTGTTGATTGTTGTATTGTTGTTTGTCTCTACTGTTAGATTGAACGAAGAGTCCCGAGTATCGTTGAAAAGAGTTGTGAACAACGACAACATTCAAAGGCAAGTGGCACACCTCATAAACTTCCTAAGTATTTTCTATGCATTACTTAGTGTATTTTATATGCATGTGTAGGATAGTGTTGCTATGCTACACCTGCGTAGAATTCCCTTACTCCTGTGTCTAGGTTCCTATATCTTACTTAGCAGAAATATTGATGCTATGCAATTGATGAAAAGTTTTACAAATTATTAAGTGGCTACTCAGGGCTGTGCTCAGGGTTGTCGTCGCCTAGGAGGAATTTCTATTCTACTTAGGGCCGTGAGCATGGTGATTTTTACCTGAGAGTGCACATCCACTAAGTTAATGAAACTCCTGGGTGGATTGGTTGTTATGGTTTATGTTGAGTGGCTTTTGGGACTATGCTTGTGGTTGTCATCGCCTAGGATGAATGTCTATTCTACTTAGGGCCACGAGTATGGTGGTTGTTACCCAGAAGTACACTTGTGGATGGCCACCCAGGGAACAGAGGAATCTGAAGAACTCCGAGTGACGATTGCTTCCCGTGCAACCTTTCGACAATGGGCTCTGTCTAGAATAATTAAGTTGTGAGGGTGCAACCTGTCAGCTTGACAAGAAGATGTAGGGGGATGATAGGTGGAACGGGTCTCGCTAGTATGGTTGCATTCTTCTTCTGAAAGTTCTTGTCTCAATTCTCTCCTTTCCTTAATACACTCCGCGTGTATAGGATTTCTCGGACAAATTGAGTCTAAAGGTGAAAGTGCACAACCTCTGCAGAGTGTAAAACTAAGTACTTAGCCGTGTCCCCGGTACGGACAATTTGAGCAGCTGATCACGGACGTCAACGGAGGATTCCACCATTCCAACTTCAGAAATAAAACTTGATGGGTGAACAAGGGAAGATGAGATTTATGGTTTTCATGCCATACTCATCTGGATTTCAAGAAAAGTGTTTTCAAAAGAGTAGGAAAAATTGGCTTTATGCAAATTAGCCTTGAAACTCCACCAGCCAAATATGCATATAGGCTTTAGAGTTATTCCATAAGTGTCCACCATAGTGTCACTTGCCAGACTCCATTTTTAATGGAATCTGACCCACGTTGTTGCAATATTTTTCTTATTGCAGATTTGATCAGATGACGAGTGAGGTTTCGTTTAAAGGTTTCGAGTCTACAACCAACATGTTTTCGCCTGTGGCAGCATGAAAGTTATAGAGACTCACTGCTATTGTATTTCCGCTGTGTACTTTGTCAATGCTAGCTTTATGCTATGCAACTTGTATCAAATATATTTTGTAATTCTGGATCATCGATGTAATAAAATTGACGCCTTGTTGTGATATTACATCGTAAACTGTGTGTGCAAATGAATCGATCCAGGGATTTGCACTATACACAGGTATCTGCCTTATTTAAAGAGCAGGTACGCTACAACTGTGTACTCATACGAGCCATATCTTGCAACAAAAGCAGTCTTGGGTATATCCATCTCTCTAACTTTCATCTGAAACTACCCTGATCTGAGATCAATCTTGGAGAACACAACGACCCCTTCTAATTGATCGAAGAGTTCATTGATTTTGGGTAGTGGGTATTTGTTCTTGATTGTATGCTCATTTATGTCACGGTAATCTGTGACTAGTCTCTGTGTACTATCTTTCTTCTTGACGAAAAGGATTGGTGCTCCACAGGGTGATGAACTTGGGTGGATAAAGCCTTTCTGCATAAAGTCTTCCAGTTGCTTCTTGAGTTCTTTCAGTTCATCAGTGGCCATCAGGTAGGGTCTTTTAGCAATTGGTCCTATACCCGGCTTCAGTTCAATGAGAAACTCGACATCTCATCGGGTGGCATTCCCGTTAGTTCTTCCGGAAACACATCGAGATATTCCGTGACTATAAGAACATCACCGAGGCTAACCCCCTTAAGAGAATTTAGCCTAACTTTCTTTAGTTCAAACTTTGATCTGAATATTATCTTCCTTCCCTCCATAGTGGTGAGAGTGACAGTTATATTTGCAAAGTCTATGATCCCTTCATAAAGAGTCATCCAATCCATCCATAAGATCACATCTAAACCTTGGGTTTCTTGGACAACTAGGTCTGTTGGGAAAAGATGTGATCCAGTCTTCATACTTAATTGTCTACACTTGGAAGTTACTAACATTTCACCTCCAGGAGAACTTACTCTAACATGATTTCCCACGCTGTCAACCTCTAACCCATGTATGTTTACAAAAGCTCTTGAAATGAATGAATGCCATGCTCCGGTATAAAATAAAAAATAATGCTGGACATAAATTTAGCAAGAACGTACCAATGATAACATCAGGTTCATCCTACACTTCTTCCACGTTGATATGGTTCACATGTCCCTTCTGGAAAGGATTGGGCTTGGCAGCTTCTGCAGTCTTCTTCTCGGGGCAGTCAGTGGCATAGTGGCACTCGAAGCATAATACTTGGCTGATATCTTTCTTATACTCAGGATTCGGGCGATGTTGTCCATGGTTATGGCCAGCATGTCCATTTTCTTTGTGACCTCCATTATTTCCCTTGAACCCACCACTATGGTTGTGACCATGATGTTTGTGGTTGCTTCCTCCACTAGGATAGTTCCCATGTTTATGACCATTGTTTGCATCATGAGGAAATTGCCTTTTGAATGAAGGTTCAAAATGGTGTTTGTTGATATTCAGCTTTCTCTTCCTGCTTTCAGCCTTCTTGATACTATCTTCTAGTATGATAGCCTGATCTAGGAGGGCCTGATAATTTGGGGCATATGCGACTGTCAGAGGAATCTTCAGTTCGTCACTCAGCCCTTTGAGGAATTTTGCCTTCCTCTTAACATCGGTGTTGATGTCCTCAGGAGCATATCGAGATAGGGCATGGAAGTCATCCATGTACTCCTTAAGGCTCTTGTTCCCTTGCCTCAGGTTTCTGAATTCTTCTTGCTTCAAGTTCATAATGCCCGAAGAGATATGAGCATTACGAAAACCTTCCTTGAAGTTTTCCCAGGTCAAGGTTTCAAGTGGGTGAGTGATTTGATAAGTTTCCCACCACTGATTGCTGGTGCTTCCAACAGATGAGTAGTGAACCACACCTTTTCAGCGTCGGTACATTCACAAGTCACTAGATCTCTATCCACTGAGCGCAGCCAGTCATCTGCCACAATTGGCTCAGTTGCATTGGAGAACTTGTTAGGTCGGAGCCTCAGAAATCTGGTGTAGCGTACCTGCACTTTAAATAAGGCAGATACCTGTGTATAGTGCAAATCCCTGGATCGATTCATTTGCACACACAGTTTACGATGTAATATCACAACAAAGCGTCAATTTTATTACATCGATGATCCAGAATTACAAAATATTTGATACAAGTTGCATAGCATAAAGCTAGCATTGAAAAGTAGACAACGGAAATACAATAGCAGTGAGTCTCTATAACTTTCATGCTGCCACAGGCGAAAACATGTTGGTTGTAGACTCGAAACCTTTAAACGAAACCTCACTCGTCATCTGATCAAATCTGCAATAAGAAAAATATTGCAACAACGTGGGTCAGATTCCATTAAAAATGGAGTCTGGCAAGTGACACTATGGTGGACACTTAATGGAATAACTCTAAAGCCTATATGCATATTTGGCTGGTGGAGTTCAAGGCTAATTTGCATAAAGCCAATTTTTTCTACTCTTTTGAAAAACACTTTTCTTGGAATCCAGATGAGTATGGCATGAAAACCATAAATCTCATCTTCCCTTGTTCACCCATCAAGTTTTAGTTCTGAAGTTGGAATGATGGAATCCTCTGTTGACGTCCTCGTTCAGCTGCTCAATTGTCCGTTTCCGGGGACACGGCTAAGTACTTAGTTTTACACTCTGCAGAGGTTGTGCACGTTCACCATTGTACCCATTCAACCCAAGGTATCCTTTACACACCATTTGTGATAAGGAAAGGAGAGAATGAGACGAGATCTTTCAGAAGCATTTTCCCTCCCACTCTGGCTTGACCCGTTCCACCTAACATCCCCCTACATCTGCTTGTCAAGCCGGAGAGAGTCCACGCAACATAATTGATCAAGCCAAAGCCCATATGGCAATGGCTGCACTGGAAGCAATCGTCACTCGGAGTTCTTCACATTCCTCGGTTCCTAGGTGGCCATTCACAAGTGTACATACTCCAGGAACCATAGACATGGACCTGAGTAGCCACTCAACATAAACCATACAACCACTTACCACCCAGGTGTTTCATTCTTAACTTAGTAGAATTTAGATTTTCACAAAACAACATTTGCATAGCATCAATAATTCTACTAAGTATTGCATAGGAACCTAGACACATGAATAAGGAATTCTACACAGGTTTAGCATAGCAATACTATCCTACACATGCATATAAAAATACACTAAGTAATGCATATAGAAATAATAGGAAGTTTATGAGGTGTGCCACTTGCCTTTGAATGTTGTCGTTGTTCACAACTCTTTTCAACGATACTCGGGACTCTCCGTTCAATCTAACAGTATAGACAAGCAACAACACAACAATCAACAGCAAGCACAACTCCACAATGCATACAAACGCATACTAGATGAATAAATAAGTTTTATAAAACTTTCTAAGGAAAATATGTTTATGCATGATGTGCAAAATATTCCTAAGGCTAGAAATGCTTTTTCATGCCATGGAAATCTTTTAAGTTTATGCAAGGCAAATAGGTGGGTCAAGAATGACTAAGGACCAAGGTCTTAAGTTGGATAAACATCCTTTGTTTTATATCTTCTTGAAACAAGCACTCTAATGGCTTATCCCTGATGTGCAAAATACTTAGAGAAAAATACTAAGTCTATAAGGTGATCAGCAATTACTATCAACTCTTTGTAAATTGGATATTCGCTAAAGTGAGAGAGACAGACACCCGGCCAGCCACTTAAATTGTGGAACAGGTCCCATGTACGTGGACATGTAAGGTTTGTTTCCAGGCCGCTTCATCCCACTATGCCGCTAGGATCCAACAACTTCAAGATGATAACATCATGATCAAAATTTGTTTAAGTCTAAAAGACAAGATTAGGAAAGAGGGAAAAGATAGAAAGAAAGATGTAGTTGTCCTCCAGGCTTCATCTCCAGACTTGTAACTTTCTTCTGGATGATGTCTTGCTGAATCTTCAGACTTGATGGTTCTTGTATCTTTGAGGCTGGTCTTGGATTTACTTAGTCTTCATGAAGTCTCAGAGGAGAAGAAAAGACAGAGAGAAAGACTTAGGGAATAAAAGGGTGGTTGGCCTTCTTGAACTTCTTCTCACTTTTCTTCTAAGTGCTTGACATCTTGAGGATGCTTCCAGAGTCTGTTTTCTTCTAAGTCCTTCATGAGCTTCTTCTTGATTTTCTTCTAAGTGCTTCTTCTCCTTGAAGATACTTCTGAAGTCTTGTTTTTGGCTAAGTCCTTCATTGGTCTTCCAGCTCCATGTTGAAGATCCTAAGTGTCTAGTGCATAGCACTTTTCCCAAAATACTAAGTTTGAAAATAATCCTAACTTAGAGAAAACTAATGAAGATGGGTTTTCCTATGAGAATAAAATATGCTATGAATGAAATGAAATTTTTAAATCACAAGAAACATAAAAATAACTTTTGTGATTTCTTTATAAATATGCATGAATTTATAAATGCAATTTAATTAATTTCTGATTTTGGAAAATATAATAAAAGGAATAATTATAAGATTAAAGTTTCCTACGAATAAATTTTTATAACAAAATTTTATAATTAGTGTTAATAGACAGAGAGCATTTAATTAAATCTATTTCAATTGGATATAATCAAAAATAATGTTTCTATTAAAAGTTATTTCAAAATTAGTCAAACTATTCAAATTAAACACACAACTAAGAAATCATTCAAAAAAATTACTCAAAAATATTTTATAGCAGTAGCATTAATTTACAAATATTCTAAAGTTTCTAAAACATATTTATTTGCAATTTTTGGATTTATAGATTTAAAGTTATTACAATTATACTCAAATTCCCCATTTGAATTTTGAATATTTTATACTAAGTCAAATTTGAATTTTGTCAGATCCAAAATATTCTACATGTCAAGAGCTTTCCAAATATATAAAAATTATTAAATTTGGAGTTGTGGTTAAAAAGTTGTGACAGATCTAAGTGGCAGGGGTGTTTCTGTAAAACTGCCAATTAAATTTAATTAAGGAAATCGTATTCCACGTGGCAGCTGACTGGGCAGTGACGTGGCGCTGACGTGGCTGCCACGCGGGCGCTGACTGGATAAGTCAACAGATTTGGGCCGTCAGATCTGGACATGACGGTCCAGATCGGATCGTACCGATTCGTCTGCGACATCTAATCTGGGCCGAAGGATTTCAATCGGACGGCGCTGGGGCTTTACCATACCATGGGCGGCGCAGCTCGCCGGAGATGGCGCGGACGACGGCGTCGGCGGCTCGACGTGGACGCTCCAGTCGTTTCAGTTCCTCCCCGGGGTTGTGGAGGTGGCGTAGAGGTGCGGCTGGGTAAGGCGGAGGCGATGGAGAGGTCGGTGCCGTGTCGTTCGTCTCGGTGAGGCGGCCTCGGGCGGATGAAGAGGTGCGGACGCCGGCGAGCTTCGGGTTGAGCACGGATTTGGCAGTCCAGCTGCGGATGACGGAAATTAGGGACATGGGAGGATGCGTAAGGGCGAGGGGGATCGAGTGGGAGGTTCGGAAGCTCCTGAAGGGGTCTATACTCACCGGACTCAAAGAAGTGGCCGGCGGCAATGGCGGCGACGGCGGCTCGATTTTAGGGCAGCCCGGTGGCGATTTCTAGGTATTTTCGGGGGGCCGAGAGCAGCTACAGGTCGGGGTATTTATGGTGGCGGGGAAGAGATAGAATCTCGTTCGAAAACGGCCCGGAATCGATCTCCGGATCGAGGCAGGATTCCAACAGAAGTTTGTTTCGGAGGTTGAAGAAGATCTGCTGACGTCAGCATGACGTCACAGGTATTTTCTTTTCTGATTTTTCTATTTTATTTATATCTTTTGATTTATAACTCCAAATGATGTCAAATAAATTTCTAAAAATTTGTAATATTATTATCTTTCTGTTAAACCAATTGTGGGCATGTTTTGAATATTTTTGAAAAATAATATTTTGAAATATTGATTAAATACAAATTTGACACTTAAAAGTCAAATTTGAATTTATATCTTAAATAAATTTTCTTTTGGCTATATAGAATTTATAAAATACCCATATTCAATATATTTGAATTTAAGTTATTTAAACTTATTTTTGCTGAAATCATTCATCTTTATTTTGGCATAATATTAAAGAACTAAATATAAATAATGTTTAGGAAAATGTGGAGTATAAGATATTCATTTTTAATTGAAAATAATTTGTGCAACATTATATTTTATAATATGATAATGCATTTGAAACTTCATAACAACTTTGGACAAGACCTTTGTTTTAATTTTATTCTTATTTAGAATCTATTAATCATTTCATGCTTTGAAAAATAGATGAAATTCATTTAAGCAAATGAAATGTTTATTTGGTTAATTCATTAATTTAAATTCTATGAAGTTTTAAAGTTATACACTATAGGCTTATAATTTCCAAACTATATTTTGAACATAGTTAAAGGAATGAAAACCATTTAGTAATTATATAATCTTTTGAATAATCTTGTATTTATGAATAGATATGGCTAAGTGGTTTAATTCAAATACTTATAAGGAACTAATTTATTTAAAATAAAATGGATTGTAGTTTGTAAAATATTTGTCAAATTATATTTTAAGGTTTTTGAAACACAGTGGATAATAAAATGTTTAAACTGTGACATTTGAAATATTAAACTCCATTTTGAAGTCTTTAATAGTGGGTTTCCTTATAAATTTAATATTTTATTTTAATAAAAGAAAAGTTTTAAATTTTAGTGATTTTTGAATGTTATAAAATGTTGGGATGTTACAGACTACCACCCTTAAAAGGAATCTCGTCCCCGAGATTCGGAGAAGCTGAAAAGAAAGCAAAGGCTTGAATGATTCTGATAACTCGAGATGTTTTGAGAAATGAAATTTCGGACATGGAAACTTGAAAACTCGTAGGGAATAAATTTTCTAATTGGGGAGGCTAGAAGATTGTTTGGGATCTCTGGGTTTAATAAGTTGGGTTTGAATATTCTAGGTGGCTGCCACCCTTAAAAGAAAAGTTTTGTTGATAATTAAACATTCTAATGCACAACCAAAAATCAAGATAATCCATTACAAACATCATCTAACAAACATCAAGCATCAAAGTTCAAACACAAGCAACACATATGTAAAAATTTCAAACTTCTTTTGAGAAATCGAACTAATCGTTTATCGAATGAAAGGTCGGGGAAATACAAAAGCAACAATACTGCCATACCACAATTTGATAGGTCAATACTCTAAATTGATACGATAAGCTAAATAAGATAAATGGTGGTCCCTCTAACGTGGTTTTGATTGCTACACTTATCCCTCCTAAACATTACGCTTGCGTTTTATTGCGTGGTTATTTGCCACAGGCGTGACTTCTCCCTCAGTTGACTCTTCAAACAGCACCTCTTCGGGGTCTTCTTCCTCTGGTCCTTCCTCCTTCGTAGCTGCAGATACTGTCACATTTCCAGTGCCTTGGTCACCTCCTTCTTCAGCTACTGGCGGTGGTGGAGGTGGAATGAGTTGCGCCTCAAGCATGGCAATTTGCTCATCCTTACCAAGGTTCTCCAAATGTAGGTCATGGATGAGTTCCTCCAACTGACCAATAAGATTTTCAGAAGCCTGGAGTTCTTGGGTTTTTGCGTGTATCACGGCTTGCGCATGATCCGCGACGTCATAAGCCTGTTGGACCCTCTTGGTCAGACAGTTGATGAGATAATCCAAGTCTTCAAACGTCTTGTTAAGGAGGGGCAGGTCCAGGCGATTTCCCGTGTGAGCCATTGAGAGACCATGTGCATCCCTCTTCCCAAAGGCACGGAAGGGCGATCCTGGTGCTAGCTTGAATCGATACTTGTAACACAAACGAGCCATTAAGTCCACCATAGCTATGTTCACTCCCTCAATCCACTCTGGGTAGTAGGTGACATAGTCCACGGGCTTGAAGTCTGGCATCGCAGGATCCGGGGTCATGATGGTGCGTATTTCCCAACGTATCCCATGGGGTATGTTGGTCTCCTCCTTCCTTCCTCGGAAATAGGGTGGTGGTAGCTTCAATACACTTGTCAATCTAGACAGCTGCCTCCCAAAGATGAAACCCGACAAAACTCCAGTATACGCAGTCTCAGTGTATTCTCCCATCTAGAATTTTGAACGGGTAAGAGTATTAGAATTTAAAAAGGAAAGGAAAAGATGCAAGACAAGATCAATAATGTAAAACAATATTAAAGGAATTTTCAAAATTTACTCATGTTTTGGAAACCTAGTTTAGTTAACTATTTAACCTTTGGGGTCTGAGTCCAATCCTAGGGGTTTCGAACCTACAGGCAACACAGTGCTCTGATACCATCTGTAGCATACATGCACTTTAAATAAGGCAGATACCTGTGTATAGTGCAAATCCCTGGATCGATTCATTTGCACACACAGTTTACGATGTAATATCACAACAAAGCGTCAATTTTATTACATCGATGATCCAGAATTACAAAATATTTGATACAAGTTGCATAGCATAAAGCTAGCATTGAAAAGTACACAGCGGAAATACAATATCAGTGAGTCTCTATAACTTTCATGCTGCCACAGGCGAAAACATGTTGGTTGTAGACTCGAAACCTTTAAACGAAACCTCACTCGTCATCTGATCAAATCTGCAATAAGAAAAATATTGCAACAACGTGGGTCAGATTCCATTAAAAATGGAGTCTGGCAAGTGACACTATGGTGGACACTTAATGGAATAACTCTAAAGCCTATATGCATATTTGGCTGGTGGAGTTCAAGGCTAATTTGCATAAAGCCAATTTTTCCTACTCTTTTGAAAAACACTTTTCTTGGAATCCAGATGAGTATGGCATGAAAACCATAAATCTCATCTTCCCTTGTTCACCCATCAAGTTTTAGTTCTGAAGTTGGAATGATGGAATCCTCTGTTGACGTCCTCGTTCAGCTGCTCAATTGTCCGTTTCCGGGGACACGGCTAAGTACTTAGTTTTACACTCTGCAGAGGTTGTGCACGTTCACCATTGTACCCATTCAACCCAAGGTATCCTTTACACACCATTTGTGATAAGGAAAGGAGAGAATGAGACGAGATCTTTCAGAAGCATTTTCCCTTCCACTCTGGCTTGACCCGTTCCACCTAACATCCCCCTACATCTGCTTGTCAAGCCGGAGAGAGTCCACGCAACATAATTGATCAAGCCAGAGCCCATATGGCAATGGCTGCACTGGAAGCAATCGTCACTCGGAGTTCTTCAGATTCCTCGGTTCCTGGGTGGCCATTCACAAGTGTACATACTCCAGGAACCATAGACATGGACCTGAGTAGCCACTCAACATAAACCATACAACCACTTACCACCCAGTTGTTTCATTCTTAACTTAGTAGAATTTAGATTTTCACAAAACAACATTTGCATAGCATCAATAATTCTACTAAGTATTGCATAGGAACCTAGACACATGAATAAGGAATTCTACACAGGTTTAGCATAGCAATACTATCCTACACATGCATATAAAAATACACTAAGTAATGCATATAGAAATAATAGGAAGTTTATGAGGTGTGCCACTTGCCTTTGAATGTTGTCGTTGTTCACAACTCTTTTCAACGATACTCGGGACTCTCCGTTCAATCTAACAGTATAGACAAGCAACAACACAACAATCAACAGCAAGCACAACTCCACAATGCATACAAACGCATACTAGACTAATAAATAAGTTTTATAAAACTTTCTAAGGAAAATATGTTTATGCATGATGTGCAAAATATTCCTAAGGCTAGAAATGCTTTTTCATGCCATGGAAATCTTTTAAGTTTATGCAAGGCAAATAGGTTGGTCAAGAATGACTAAGGACCAAGGTCTTAAGTTGGATAAACATCCTTTGTTTTATATCTTCTTGAAACAAGCACTCTAATGGCTTAGCCTTGATGTGCAAAATACTTAGAGAAAAATACTAAGTCTATAAGGTGATAAGCAATTACTATCAACTCTTTGTAAATTGGATATTCGCTAAAGTGAGAGAGACAGACACCCGGCCAACCACTTAAATTGTGGAACAGGTCTCATGTACGTGGACATGTAAGGTTTGTTTCCAGGCCGCTTCATCCCACTATGCCGCTAGGATCCAACAACTTCAAAATGATAACATCATGATCAAAATTTGTTTAAGTCTAAAAGACAAGATTAGGAAAGAGGGAAAAGATAGAAAGAAAGATGTAGTTGTCCTCCAGGCTTCATCTCCAGACTCGTAACTTTCTTCTGGATGATGTCTTGCTGAATCTTCAGACTTGATGGTTCTTGTATCTTTGAGGCTGGTCTTGGATTTACTTAGTCTTCATGAAGTCTCAGAGGAGAAGAAAAGACAGAGAGAAAGACTTAGGGAATAAAAGGGTGGTTGGCCTTCTTGAACTTCTTCTCACTTTTCTTCTAAGTGCTTGACATCTTGAGGATGCTTCCAGAGTCTGTTTTCTTCTAAGTCCTTCATGAACTTCTTCTTGATTTTCTTCTAAGTGCTTCTTCTCCTTGAAGATACTTCTGAAGTCTTGTTTTTGGCTAAGTCCTTCATTGGTCTTGCAGCTCCATGTTGAAGATCCTAAGTGTCTAGTGCATAGCACTTTTCCCAAAATACTAAGTTTGAAAATAATCCTAACTTAGAGAAAACTAATGAAGAGGGGTTTTCCTATGAGAATAAAATATGCTATGAATGAAATGAAATTTTTAAATCACAAGAAACATAAAAATAACTTTTGTGATTTCTTTATAAATATGCCTGAATTTATAAATGCAATTTAATTAATTTCTGATTTTGGAAAATATAATAAAAGGAATAATTATAAGATTAAAGTTTCCTATGAATAAATTTTTATAACAAAATTTTATAATTAGTGTTAATAGACAGAGAGCATTTAATTAAATCTATTGCAATTGGATTTAATCAAAAATAATGTTTCTGTTAAAAGTTATTTCAAAATTAGTCAAACTATTCAAATTAAACACACAACTAAGAAATCATTCAAAAAAATTACTCAAAAATATTTTATAGCAGTAGCATTAATTTACAAATATTCTAAAGTTTCTAAAACATATTTATTTGCAATTTTTGGATTTATAGATTTAAAGTTATTACAATTATACTCAAATTACCCATTTGAATTTTGAATATTTTATACTAAGTCAAATTTGAATTTTGTCAGACCAAAATATTCTACATGTCAAGAGCTTTCCAGATATATAAAAATTATTAAATTTAGAGTTGTGGTTAAAAAGTTGTGACAGATCTAAGTGGCAGGGGTGTTTCTGTCAAACTGCCAATTAAATTTAATTAAGGAAATCGTTTTCCACGTGGCAGCTGACCGGGCAGTGACGTGGCGCTGACGTGGCTGCCACGCGGGCGCTGACTGGATAAGTCAACAGATCTAGGCCGTCAGATCTGGATCTGACGGTCCAGATCGGATCGTACCGATTCGTCTGCGACATCTAATCTGGGCCGAAGGATTTCAATCGGACGGCGCTGGGGCTTGACCATACCGTGGGCGGCGCAGCTCGCCGGAGATGGCGCGGACGACGGCGCCGGCGGCTCGGCGTGGACGCTCCAGTCGTTTCAGTTCCTCCCCGGGCTTGTGGAGGTGGCGTAGAGGTGCGGCTGGGCAAGGCGGAGGCGATGGAGAGGTCGGTGCCGTGTCGTTCGTCTCGGTGAGGCGGCCTCGGGCGGATGAAGAGGTGCGGACGCCGGCGAGCTTCGGGTTGAGCACGGATTTGGCAGTCCAGCTGCGGATGACGGAAATTAGGGACATGGGAGGATGCGTAAGGGCGAGGGGGCTCGAGTGGGAGGTTCGGAAGCTCCTGAAGGGGTCTATACTCACCGGACTCGAAGAAGTGGCCGGCGGCAATGGCGGCGACGGCGGCTCGATTTTAGGGCAGCCCGGTGTGGATTTCTAGGTATTTTCGGGGGGCCGAGAGACGCTACAGGTCGGGGTATTTATGGTGGCGGGGAAGAGATAGAATCTCGTTCGAAAACGGGCCGGAATCGATCTCCGGATCGAGGCAGGATTCCAACAGAAGTTTGTTTCGGAGGTTGAAGAAGATCTGCTGACGTCAGCATGACGTCACAGGTATTTTCTTTTCTGATTTTTCTATTTTATTTATATCTTTTGATTTATAACTCCAAATGATGTCAAATAAATTTCTAAAAATTTGTAATATTATTATCTTTCTGTTAAACCAATTGTGGGCATGTTTTGAATATTTTTGAAAAATAATATTTTGAAATATTGATTAAATACAAATTTGACACTTAAAAGTCAAATTTGAATTTATAACTTAAATAAATTTTCTTTTGTCTATATAGAATTTATAAAATACCCATATTCAAAATATTTGAATTTAAGTTATTTAAACTTATTTTTGCTGAAATCATTCATCTTTATTTTGCCATAATATTAAAGAACTAAATATAAATAATGTTTAGGAAAATGTGGAGTATAAGATATTCATTTTTAATTGAAAATAATTTGTGCAACATTATATTTTATAATATGATAATGCATTTGAAACTTCATAACAACTTTGGACAAGACCTTTGTTTTAATTTTATTCTTATTTAGAATCTATTAATCATTTCATGCTTTGAAAAATAGATGAAATTCATTTAAGCAAATCAAATGTTTATTTGGTTAATTCATTAATTTAAATTCTATGAAGTTTTAAAGTTATACACTATAGGCTTATAATTTCCAAACTATATTTTGAACATAGTTAAAGGAATGAAAACCATTTAGTAATTATATAATCTTTTGAATAATCTTGTATTTATGAATAGATATGGCTAAGTGGTTTAATTCAAATACTTATAAGGAACTAATTTATTTAAAATAAAATGGATTGTAGTTTGTAAAATATTCGTCAAATTATATTTTAAGGTTTTTGAAACACAGTGGATAATAAAATGTTTAAACTCTGACATTTGAAATATTAAACTCCATTTTGAAGTCTTTCATAGTGGGTTTCCTTATACATTTAATATTTTATTTTAATAAAAGAAAAGTTTTAAATTTTAGTGATTTTTGAATGTTATAAAATGTTGGGATGTTACACCTGGTACGTCTATCCACTTGGGGAGGTGGTGGCGGTGGCGGGTTGTGGTTATTGTTGTTGGTTGCTGCAATAAACTGAATCATCATAGTCATTAGCTGGGCTTGAGCGGCCATCAACTATTGTATAGCATCATTGTTGTTGTTGTTGTTGTTGTTGTTGTTGTTGTTGTTGTTGTTGTTGTTGTTGTTGTTGTTGTTGTTGTTGTTGTTGTTGTTGCTGTTGTTGTTGTTGTTGTTGTTGTTGTTGGTGGTGGTGTTGCTGTTGCTGTTGGTGTTGTTGTTGCTGCTGTTGTTGTTGTTGTTGGTGTTGTTGTTGTTGTTGTTGTTGTTGTTGTTGTTGTTGTTGTTGTTGTTGTTGTTGTTGTTGTTGTTGTTGTTGTTGTTGTTGTTATTGTTGTTGTGCACGGCGGGGAGGCATCTGTGGTTTTTAGCGTAGATGAGTTTAGATGGAAAGAACTAAAGAGAGTTTCTAGCCAAACAAACAAACAACTTATATAACAACCAACACAAAAAAAACTCTTTTTGAATTAAAAACGATCTAAACGTTTGGAAGATAAACTCGCGAGGTTCTGAAAGGGAAAGTACTGCCTTACCACAAGTTGGTAGATCAATACAAAACTAAAGATAATGATGAGGTGAAAAGTAAATGGTAGTCTCACTAACTAACTACTCGACCATGGCATCTTCTTCTTCTTCTTCTTCTTCTTTTTCTTCTGTTTCTTTAATCTCGATTCCTTCATTGTCGAGCACCTCCTTGAGTTCCTTCACCTCTTTCTCCAGGGCAGAGTTCTTCTCTTGCAGCTCCCTCTTCTCAGTACGAAGCCGTTTGATCAAGTCACTATCAACCTCAAACTCGACTTCATTGCTCTCGAGTTCCGCCTTCAGCTCTCTAATAGTCTTGTTCTTCTCTTGAACTCTTTTCTCCTGACTCTTGTACTTCTTCTCTTGTGCATCAAACCTCTCTTCTTGGGCCTTAGTCACTTCCTCTTGAGCCTTCACCTTCTCCTCGTTCTCCTTGAGTAAGGCACACAACTCATCGTTCCTCAGGAGTTTGGTGCGCCTATCCTCATAAAGCTCTGTGACGAGGATTTCTAATTCCTGGAAATATAGGCTAAGGGGCTTAGTCTTACCACTATCTCCGACATCCAAAAGGTAAGTTTCTCCATCCTTGTCGTGGTGGTGTCACGGCAGATGCCATAGGATGGCTAATGTGTGGGGCCGATGGACGTTGGTGGATCCGGGGAGGGATAGCGAGCTGAAGAGCTCACACGGGGAGGATCCCGGTGTAACCGAGATCTCCCAAGAACGAGAAACAAGATCAAAGCGCGAGGGGGAAGATCTAACAAACAAGAACAAATGCACGAAGGCACACAACACACACACACGATATACCCAGGTTCAGGGCCCTCGTGAGGAGGTAACACCCCTACTCCTGCCTTTCCTCTCTATATAAGTGTGATACGAGGACTACAACTTGCTCTTAGATCTCTTGAAGTGAAGAACTCAAGGAACTAGATGAACTCAAAGTAAGAAGAAGTAAATGCTCTAGGAGTAAATGCGACTATAGCTTTGGCTCCCAAGTTGGTCTCTCTTCCACAGAAGCAGTTATGGCGCCTTTTATTGAGTTCCAGCCAGGAGGGCCGGAAACCCTAAACCGGCTCCCCACAGGACATGCCTAACCGGTATGTCGTCACCGGCTAGTGCGACCTACTCGCCGCGCTATCCGGCGTAGCCCCTTCGTCATCACCCCGGCAAGGACAGCAGGCGCCGTCCTGGAACATCATTGTCCCCCTGTCAGAGACAAGACATGTCTTTGCCCATCCCGGATAGCCTTTTCCGGATTGCCGGGCTAGGCACGTCGTGTCTTGTCGTACCGTTGTCGTACCGGCTGACGCGCTCCCGTGTCAGGCGGGAGGTGACCATGCTTCCGTGTCAGGCGGAGGTGACCATGCCTCCGTGTCAGACGGAACGGTACCTCGCCCCGCATCAGGCGGGAAAGCCTGCTACAGACCGTTGGCGGCCTACCGGGATCCCTCATGCCGGTTATCTTCTTGCTCGACCTTGCGAGTCCTTCCTGCACAAGTCCAGGACCAAGATAAATGTTCCGGTTAGCCCTTACCCGTGTTGCCTATCCGGTAAGACCGAGTACTTCTCCTTCCGGGAGTCTCCTCGGAGCCCAAGATCCGAGATCCTTTCCGGATGCACCCGAGTTCGTCTCAGGATGAGTATCTCTAGGCCTAGCCTCCCGAAGATGTCTTTGCTGGTAGGCTAAGAGGGCTCAGGGTGTCTATTTATAGCCGCCAGAGCTGACCTTTGCGCCTGCCAGGAGGCACCTTGCACTCTACCAGCACTCAAGGGTCAAGTTGCCCCTTCAGCACCCTAGGGGGTGGCCCTTGCTCTCGCCAAAGGTCAAGCACTGTTGGCACACTGCAGAACTTCTCCGGGATCTGCCCTACCCGGGGGGCAGCCCCCCGACACTAGTCCCCGAAGCTGGTGCTGCGCAGCGACCCCGGATGATGTGCGGGATCAGCTTTAATAACAACTATCTTCCCAGGAAATATGAGATTATCCTCCGACTAGATGCCGAGACTAGTTTTTGCCGAGATCCTCATACTGAGATCGCTTTGACCGGAAGGCCATGCTCGTAACCGGATAGTGCCACCTGAGTGAATCTTGATCCTTGGCTCCGCATTAAATTCCAGATCCTGGGTTGGGTCCCGCCCGAGGTCCTATCGAACCAGAAGTGCACTCGAGTGCCTCTGACCGAGCACGCCGCCGCCCGGGTTCGCTTGCCGGGAGCCGCATCCGATCCGAAGTCCAACCGTTGGGGCTGTGTGGCCCCCGGTGTGGCCGGATCGGGCGCTCCGGTGGATGCCACGTGCCGCGCTGCACAAAATGGATCCCACCCACGATCGGAGAGATCGTGGGCGGGAAATTCGGAAACCGCTCCGGAACCCCCCCATAAATAGGGGACCGGAACGGTCATCTCTTCTTCTTCCTCAACTTCACACTTCCGCCACCGTCGTCCCGAGCACGCCGCCGTAGCTGTGTCCGGAGCTCGAACGCCGCCGCTCTCGTTGGTCGCCGGAGCCCTTCGCTTCCACCATCGGTTCGCGCCCTTCTTGCCCATCACCGGCCTCGCTTTCTCCGGTGAGTTCTTCTCTTCGCCCCGATGAACTTTTTTACGGGAATGATACCTCGCGCTCGGTTGTGCACTAACGCACGCGCGGCTGCGCCGCCTCCGCCGAGCACGATTCACGCGGCGCGCACGAGGCGCGCGGCGGGGATGAAGACGCGCCATACATCTTAGCCTCTTGCCCGCACTAGGCCATATTTGTGTTTAGCCCGAGCGTATTTTCATCGATTAAGTTTCGATTTACTAGCGCACGGTAGATCTTACTTGCCAGGAACCTGGTTGTCTTTAGGAGTTTGTGATCCGGTATCTTAGCTCCCGGTAGACTAATTCCGACTAACTGCCGATGCGCCTGCAGAGTAGCCCGGATACATCTGCAGATTTCTCCGGCATGGCTGAAGAAAGTGTTCGGGGGTGCTGGGATGGGTCCGAGACCATGCAGGAGGACCTCCACTGGCTGTACCGGACTCACCGGATTCCGCCAGAAGTTGAGAGTCGTCTCCCGGAGGGCGAGGTTCAACCGGAACCCCAACCCGGGGAATACGTTGTATTCCTCACGCATTTCGAGCGCGGGTTTGGGCTTCCGGCTAGCCCCTTCTTCCGCAACTTCCTCGACACCTACAGCCTCCAACCCCATCATCTCCCAGCTAACGCCATCATGATGCTTTCGGTCTTCACCACCTACTCGGAAGCATACCTCGGCGTGTGGCCATTCTTGGACCTCTGGGCCAAGTACTTCATCCTCCGCCGCCAAGTCATCCCCAATCCGGATCAGAAAGTAAAAGTCTTGGTCGACTGCGGAGCGGCCACCATCATTCCCCGCGCTGACTCCGGATTTCCTATAGTCAAGAGACTAGAATCCTGCCGGAAGTGGCATCGCAGTTTCTTCTATGTGAAGAACTGGGAGACTTCGGGAGATGGTCCGGGATCCTCGAACCCGGATTTTATAAATTTTCCGGAGTTCGCCATTGGACCTCCCCGCAAATTCAACCTCTGGAACCGGCTTCCAGATACCGAGGAGGTCAGATGTATGCACGACGTCCTCGGCGTGTTGACTGACAAGATGACTGGCGACGATCTCCGGCGCTGCTTCATTATTCGTCGCGTCTGCCCCCTACAAACCCGAGTGCACAAGATGTGCCATATGGACGGGAACCTAGATCCCACCAGGACCAGCATCTTCGGGTTGGACCGTCCCGCGGTCGTCTGGCGCGTTCGAGCTATCGCTCGAACGAAGATGCCGGATGACTATGTTTGGGGTGTCATCGGGGGATCCCGGAAAAAACCACTACAACAGGTGCTCCTATCTGTCTTTCGCAAACTTGCATTTGCACCCGGGTTCTGCTGGAGACCGACATGGTTGTCATGCAATGATTTATTCGTGCAGTTATTCGAGCGGCAAACTGAGGAGGACGCGATCCACGCGAACGGGAACTTCGCGCCGAACATTCCGGCACCGGCTAAGATGCCGAGAGAGGATCCCGACGGCGAGGACCATCTTGCTGTTCCTCTAGTCCGTGTTGCCGCCCCGGTTAATCCTTCAACCTCAGAGGCTATTTCCGTTTCTTCAGATGACGAGGATGAGATTGACTGTCAAATACTCGATGTGATTGACGCTCTTCCCCTCAACTGGGCTTCAGCAGTGGTTCCGAAACCCACGGCCGTGACAAAACGCGCCGAGACCTGGAAGCGTGCGGCTCCCGATACCAACACTGCCGATGTTTCCAGCAACCCCCCCAAGAAGAGCAAGCCGAACAAACAAACGACCGAGAAGCCTCCACGCCGAAGGAGGGTTCCTCCCACCGTTGATTCCGGGTAAATTTTCTTTGCTTCATGTTACATGATTTTGTCTTCTCCTGAAGTCTTTACTGATATATTTCTTTCAGCGATGCACTCGACCTCCCGGCATCCTTTGCCTCCCGACCTCCTGGATCCCGGACTCCCAGTACGCCTCGGGCTGCTTCTTCTCCAGCTCGTCCTTCCGCCCGAGGAAGCGAGCCGCCTGCTTCTGGTGCCGCACTGACTGCCGTTGCGACTCCGGATACTCGTCCCGTGGTCGACGAGATTCCAGTCCAGGCCACGACCGCATCGGACGACATCCTTCTTCCGGAGAGCCCGCGCAGGGTGCCTGGGCTTGAGGCGGAGATCATAAGTCCTCTTTGGCAGGTCGTGCCAAGTGGCCCCTCCCGGCACGCCGCGAGCAAGACAGCCCCGGTAAAACAGCCCGCGGCCTCTTCCCGGCAACCTGAGCATCCTGCCAGGAAAGCGCGCACCAAGGTCGCCGGGCAGAAAACAACCTCTGCCAAACCTACTGCTGCCCCGACGTCCTCGGCCCAAGAGTTGGCCCTAAGCACGGGTAAGTTTTCAACGTTACCGCCACCTCCTCCCGAGATCCCCACTGCTGCCCTGCGGACGCTGCGAGCAACCGTAAGCTCCTTTATGCCTTCAGGATCCCGGGAGGTTGTTGCTGCTCGCGCGCCTGGCGGCTCCGGCATACGCGTTGTTGAAGAATACAACCAAGCCTGGATTGCCGCTGATGCCTCCGAGATCGTGGAGGACTTGCATGCTGCCGGCCCTAGCCATGGCGCCCAAGCTCTGCACGCTCTCTAGGTGGCCGCGCTGGACGTTACTCGGGTGACCGAGGTAAGTTTGTTCCCTTTACCTTCTCCAATAATTACTTGTTCCTTCCCCACTAGTCCCCGAGATTGGTGCTTAGTGCTCTAGATTCCACCGAATAGCAGACCACTAGGCTCCAATCTTAGAGAAAATCTCAGGACTCGGAAGCCGAGTCCCCGAGTTCCTTTCCACTGAGTAACTTTAAAAAAAAAATGGTCCATCTCCACTAGTCCCCGAGATTGGTGCTTAGTGCTCTAGATTCCACCGAATAGCAGACCACTAGGCTCCAATCTTAGAGAAAATCTCAGGACTCGGAAGCCGAGTCCCCGAGATCCTTTCCACCGAGTAACCTTTAATTGTTATTGATCTCGGAAGTTCCCGAGTCCCCGGGACCTTTCCCTAGACTGCCCTATCTTTCTTTGTCTTGAATTCAGGAGTGCGGCAAGAAACGTGGCAGCATCTTCAACCGGGTTCTTGCTGATCTCGGTCAGTCCAAGAAGTGCGAGGGGCGCCTCCGGGAGGAGCGGGATGCCGCGCGCAAAATCTCGGTGGAGCAGAAGGCTGTACTTGCTACCACGCAGGTCGAGATCGCGCGGCTAAGTGCGGAGCTTGAAAAGGCCAAATCTGCCGCGACCGACATGAAGGCGCGCTTCGTGGAGGCGACAAAGAAGAAGAGGGAGACCTTGGACCAATCCGAGGCACGCGCGCATCTCGCCGAGACCGGGCTGGCGCTTCTCCGGTCACAGGCCGATACCTGGCTCTCTGACCTAACCGGATTGAACCGGGATCTCAACAGTGAGTTGACCGACATCCCCCTTTTTTTTTTGCTCTCTTTCTTTATTGTTACCCTCCTTATGACCTAGCCGCTTGACAGCTCTTCTTTTTAAAGGGGAATTCGAGCACTCCCGCGATGCTGCCACTCTTGACAGCTCTTCTTCATCAACTGGTATAGGGGCAAGGCCTTCATCAACTGGTATAGGGGCAAGGCCTTCTCTCCAAGTCGGCTCACAAACCGACTTAGGGATGCAAGACAACCAGTGAACTTCTGCACATCTTTGAGACGCACGGGCAATTTCATGCTCTCGATAGCACGTATCTTACCCGGGTTGACTTCAATCCCCCGGCTTGAGATGAGGAAACCGAGTAACTTTCCTGCCGGAACACCGAATGTGCACTTATCCGGGTTCAACTTCATCCGGAATCTTCTTAAGTTCTTAAATGTTTCCCTCAGATCATCGATCAATGAGGCTTTTTCTTTCGTTTTTATGACTATGCCATCGACATAGACTTCGGCATTCCGGCCTATCTGGTCGTGCAAACACTTTTGCATGCACCTTTGGTATGTAGCACCAGCATTTTTCAAACCGAAAGTCATGACACGATAGCAATAAGCCCCATAAGGGGTAATAAAAGTAATTTTCAATTGATCATCCAGATTCAAAGGTATCTGGTGAAAACCAGAATAGGCATCTAAAAAGGTTAAAAGCTCACTCCCGGCAGTGGAATCTATTACTTGATCTATCCGGGGCAGTGGAAAGGGGTCCTTCGGTGTCGGGGATGTGATCCCCAAGACCTCTAACAACAAGACTTTCGGTATGGAAAATTCCTGTAATTATTTGATTTTTAAGTTGATGCGCGATTCTGTGAATCCCCCATAAACTCGGGGACTAGTGTCGGGGATGTACTTCCCCGGTACCCTGAAGGTATGGGGCTGTAGTCTTGATGTTGCAGGTATATTTACGTTTAAATGATGGAGGGATGAAGAAAAGAGAAGGAAAAGAGAATAGAAAGTGGCTTTGACCGGGTATGACCGACTATGGGCCGGAACCCTCTATTTTCTGGCCCGAGACGGGCATCGCAATGGGCTGTTAGCAGGTACTCGGTCAACCCGGCGTCGCCCCCATCACACCCATGCCCCCGACATCCTCATCCTCGACCTCGCCCGCATCCACGCCAGGCCGCCTCTGGCGTCTCCATCCCCGGCATCCACGACCTCGGCGTCCCCTCCTCCAACACGCCCCCGCGACTCCTCCGACACTGCAGCTCCCCGACCTCGGCCATCTCCGACATCAGCCCGGCGCACCTCACCTCGAGTGGAGGCGGTCGCACAGGCATGCCCCGACCTCGGCTCCGGCTTGCCCGTCCCGACGTGCCCCGACCTCATCGCGGACGTGTTGGGTTCGGTCACGGCATGACCTCACCTCGGATGGGGACGAGCCCGGCGTCACGGCCCGCGCGGCCCCCAAACTCGGCGGCTCCGAGGTCGCCTCCGGCGTGGCTTGTGTCTCCGGGAAGCCACTCGGCATCCGCGCGGCCCCGCCTCCGACCTCGGTGACCGCGGCGTCCCGTCCGCAACCTCACCTCTTCTCCGCATCGGCGTAGCAGCACCAGCTCGGCCGCACCGTCCCCGACTCGTCCCCGGCTTTGGATATGCCGGTTGTCTCCTCCCCCTCGTCTTAGTTTCGTCCTCGCGCAGCACTGAGGTCGCGGCGCCCAACACCGGCATCCTGTCCGGCCAACTGTGGATTACGAGGTCAACAAGACCTCCGACTTGGGCAGACCGGGTACCCCCTCCTCAACTCGGTTGGTATCAGTTCGTCAGGCAGCAGCCTGTGGTGTTCTGATTTGCAGTCATGCGAGATAAGAAGATAGCAGCTAAAGGACATGAGAAGATAAGAAGAGGACCTGGAGATGTGGAAGTCAGGCACTAGAAGACGAAATCCAGTACACGTCCAGCACGGCTACAGTAACACTACAGGGCCCTGGGATGAGACAACATTACACTGTGCGTGACGCAGTGAACAGTGCCGACAAGGCCCCATCAGTCAAATCGTGAATAGTGTACCGCGCATAGTGTTTTCTGTTTTCTTGTCCCCGGCTCGTCCCCTGGGCTCTCCTATATAAAGGGCACCAGAGGGAGAGGGAAAAGAGAGACCACCACCCCACTACTTCATTTCCCCCCTTTCCATTTGCTCCCAAAACCTCGTGGAGGCATACCTAGCAGCTCGCGGAGCATATTGTAGCCCGGATATAAAGAGGAGAAATATACCGAGTAGGCTAGATGCTGCAGTAGGGGTTTTATCTCCTCACGAGAGCCCCGAAGCAGGGTAAATCCTTGTGTCCCTGTGTCGGTAGATTTTACCTGCGCGTGAATTCATCGCGCAATCCCTCCCCGAGATCCCCTAGCGTCCATCGGCCCCACAAATTAGCCTACCCGTAAGCATCTGTCTGTTCGCCACGACGACAGTTGGCGCCCACCGTGGGGCAGAGTGGCGCTTGCGGGAACAATTTCGGACGGGACCCAGCATCCCAAAATCCGGGATCCCTACGCTGCGGGCAGTGGTCACTGACATCCTGCGCCGCGGGTAGCGGTCGCAGGCATCCCAAAATCCGGGATCCTAAATCCGGGATCCCTACGCTGCGGGCAGTGGTCACTGACATCCTGCGCCGCGGGTAGCGGTCGCCGGCATCCCAAAATCCGGGATCCTAAATCTGGGATCCCTACGCTGCGGGCCGTGGTCACTGACATCCTGCGCCGCGGGTAGCTGTCACCGGCATCCCAAAATCCGGGATCCTAAATCCGGGATCCCTACGCTGCGGGCAGTGGTCACTGACATCCTGCGCCGCGGGTAGCGGTCGCCGGCATCCCAAAATCCGGGATCCTAAATCCGGGATCCCTACGCTGCGGGCAGTGGTCACTGACATCCTGCGCCGCAGGTAGCGGTCGCCGGCATCCCAATATCCGGGATCCTAAATCCGGGATCCCTACGCTGCGGGCAGTGGTCACTGACATCCTGCGCCGCGGGTAGCGGTCGCCGGCATCCCAAAATCCGGGATCCTAAATCCGGGATGCCTACGCTGCGGGCAGTGGTCACTGACATCCTGCGCCGCGGGTAGCGGTCGCCGGCATCCCAAAATCCGGGATCCTAAATCCGGGATCCCTACGCTGCGGGCAGTGGTCACTGACATCCTGCGCCGCGGGTAGCTGTCACCGGCATCCCAAAATCCGGAATCCTAAATCCGGGATCCCTACGCTGCTGGCAGTGGTCACTGACATCCTGCGCCGCGGGTAGCGGTCGCCGGCATCCCAAAATCCGGGATCCTAAATCCGGGATCCCTACGCTGCGGGCAGTGGTCACTGACATCCTGCGCCGCGGGTAGCGGTCGCCGACATCCCAAAATCCGGGATCCTAAATCCGGGATCCCTACGCTGCGGGCAGTGGTCACTGACATCCTGCGCCGCGGGTAGCTGTCACCGGCATCCCAAAATCCGGCATCCTAAATCCGGGATCCCTACGCTGCGGGCAGTGGTCACTGACATCCTGCGCCGCGGGTAGCGGTCACCGGCATCCCAAAATCCGGGATCCTAAATCCGGGATCCCTGTGCTGCGGGCAGTGGTCATTGACGTCCCTGCGCTGCGGGTTGAGGTCGCCGACATCCCTGCGCTGCGGGTAGAGCTCTCCGACATCCCTGCACCGCGGGTGGAGGTCATCGACGTCCCTGCATCGCGGAAACAGGTCATCGACATCCCAAACCAGCATCCCTGCATCACGGGCACTAGCCGCCGGAGTCTACCCCGACACTCATCATCAATGGACCCCTGGCAGTTGCACACCAGTTACCCGGGTTATGTCGCCTCCGACATTCCCAGCCGCTCCTGTGCTCCGTGAGTATCGTCATATGTACCTTGCAATTATGTTATCTTAGATTTATTCGGGGGCTGCCCATGCATGCTTAATTTAATTGTTTACCCGGGAACGAGGTATCGTAACCCGGGGACTGCCATGTTTCACCTGTTTGTCGTCTGTTAGTTTTTTCCCCGGAAGCAAGATGTCTTGACCCGGGGACTGGCTTACCGTTTAGTTCTACCTTGCATGCTAAGTCGGTAGAGTTGTTCAGTTTGTATTTATTATATGCTTGGCGTATCTTGG
This sequence comes from Poa annua, assembly GCA_026929855.1. NCBI lineage: Eukaryota > Viridiplantae > Streptophyta > Magnoliopsida > Poales > Poaceae > Poa > Poa annua. The sequence continues at coordinate 62,220,833 of CM049429.1, read as the reverse complement.
TTCCTGTTGTGTAGATTGTGAGCCGGCATCCCGAAACTGGACTCGGGGACTGCCGGGCTCCTTTGTCTTCCTGATATATCTGAAAGTTTACCCGGGGACTCGGTGGAAACCGAGTCTCTGTCCTATTGTGTGGTTTGCTGCTAGAGTTATTTTATGTCTTTATTAAAATATATATGTCCTAACTAACGTTGAAAGGTGATATCGGTTTTACCGCGAGGATACTCATGTCGAGAGTCTTGATTATATCGGTTGTCTTGGATCCATCTTAAGTTTGATTATTTTCTCAAAGTATATTGCACATGATCTATGGTATCAGTTGGCCCACATATCGCGGTATCACGCAAAATTTCCAGATCCCCGTTTATTTCGGTTCGCCAGTATATCATGGCATACTGCAATATCTCCATATCGCTATTCATGTCGGCTCGCCATTATATCGCGGCATCATGCCATATCCCCAGATTCCCGTTTATTTCGGTTCGCCAATGTATCATGGCATCGGGCAATATTTCCAAATCGTCATTTGTTTCGGTTTGTCAAAGTTCGCCAAAGGCAACGTCTGAGATATCGAAACACATGTGATACGCCCAGAGTGGCCGAGATACCGAGACACCTGTGATACGCCCGGAGTGGCCGAGATACCGAAATATATGTGATATGCCCAGAGTGACCGACATACCGACATACCGACATACCGACATATCGAGATACCTGTGTGACATTGTGTGTGTAGGCGTCTGTGTCGGTATACGCCCAGAGTGGCTAAACGCCGGCACATGAGAATCTGTGTCGGTATACGCCCAGAGTGGCTGCAAGCCGGCACATGAGGCGTCCGTGTCGGTATACGCCCAGAGTGGCTAAACGCCGGCATGTGTTATGTGTTTGTGTCAGACCGGCGATGGCCGAAGACATATATGTCGGTAAAACGCCCAGAGTGGCTAAGGAGCCGGCATATGACTGTATTTATGCAGGTACTCGGGGGAGCAAATGAAAACGATGAGGTTGAGATTTCTTCTTAGTCTGCGCGCGACTCTGCGAGTCCCCTGCAGCCTCGGGGACTAGTGTCGGGGATGTGATCCCCGAGACCTCTAACAACAAGACTTTCGGTATGGAAAATTCCTGTAATTATTTGATTTTTAAGTTGATGCGCGATTCTGTGAATCCCCCATAAACTCGGGGACTAGTGTCGGGGATGTACTTCCCCGGTACCCTTAAGGTATGGGGCTAAAGTCTTGATGTTGCAGGTATATTTACGTTTAAATGATGGAGGAATGAAAAAAAGAGAAGGAAAAGAGAATAGAAAGTGGCTTTGACCGGGTATGACCGAATATGGGCTGGAACCCTCTATTTTCTGGCCCGAGACGGGCATCGCAATGGGATGTTAGCAGGTATTCGGTCAACCCGGCGTCGCCCCCATCACACCCACGCCCCCGACATCCTCATCCTCGACCTCGCCCGCATCCACGCCAGGCCGCCTCCGGCGTCTCCATCCCCGGCATCCACGACCTCGGCGTCCCCTCCTCCAACGCGCCCCCGCGACTCCTCCGACACTGCAGCTCCCCGACCTGGCCATCTCCGACATCAGCCCGGCGCACCTCACCTCGGGTGGAGGCGGTCGCCCAGGCATGCCCCGACCTCGGCTCCGGCTTGCCCGTCCCGACGTGCCCCGACCTCATCGCGGACGTGTTGGGTTCGGTCACGGCATGACCTCACCTCGGATGCGGACGAGCGCGGCGTCAAGGCCCGCGTGGCCCCCAACCTCGGCGGCTCCGAGGTCGCCTCCGGCCTGGCTTGTGTCTCCGGGAAGCCGCTCGGCATCCGCGCGGCCCCGCCTCCGACCTCGGCGACCGCGGCGTCCCGTCCGCGACCTCACCTCATCTCCGCATCGGCGCAGCAGCACCAGCTCGGCCGCACCGTCCCCGACTCGTCCCCGGCTTTGGATATGCCGGTTGTCTCCTCCCCCTCGTCTCAGTTTCGTCCCCGCGCAGCACTGAGGTCGCTGCGCCCAACACCGGCATCCTGTCCGGCCAACTGTGGATTACGAGGTCAACAAGACCTCCGACTTGGGCAGACCGGGTACCCCCTCCTCAACTCGGTTGGTATCAGTTCGTCAGGCAGCAGCCTGTGGTGTTCTGATTTGCAGTCATGCGAGATAAGAAGATAGCAGCTAAAGGACATGAGAAGATAAGAAGAGGACCTGGAGATGTGGAAGTCAGGCACTAGAAGACGAAATCCAGTACACGTCCAGCACGGCTACAGTAACACTACAGGGCCCTGGGATGAGACAACAGTACACTGTGCGTGACGCAGTGAACAGTGCCGACAAGGCCCCATCAGTCAAATCGTGAATAGTGTACCGCGCATAGTGTTTTCTGTTTTCTTGTCCCCGGCTCGTCCCCTGGGCTCTCCTATATAAAGGGCACCAGGGGGAGAGGGAAAAGAGAGACCACCACCCCACTACTTCATTTCCCCCCTTTCCATTTGCTCCCAAAACCTCGTGGAGGCATACCTAGCAGCTCGCGGAGCATATTGTAGCCCGGATATAAAGAGGAGAAATATACCGAGTAGGCTAGATGCTGCAGCAGGGGTTTTATCTCCTCACGAGAGCCCCGAAGCAGGGTAAATCCTTGTGTCCCTGTGTCGGTAGATTTTACCTGCGCGTGAATTCATCGCGCAATCCCTCCCCGAGATCCCCTAGCGTCCATCGGCCCCACAAATTAGCCTACCCGTAGGCATCTGTCTGTTCGCCACGACGACATTCGGGCATGCTTTGTTGAGGTTGGTGAAGTCGATGCACATGCGCCACACCTTAAGCAGGACGGGATCATCCTTCTTCTTCTCTACTAGGACCGGATTTCATATCCACTCCGGGTGCAGCACTTCCATTATGAATCCGGCGGCCAGCAGTATAACAAGATGCTCCATGACGGCAGCTCTTCTTTCATCCGAGAGGCGCCTAGTCGGTTGCTTCACCGGCTTCGCATCCGGCCTAACAAACAGAGAGTGCTCAGCCAACTCCCTCGGAACACCTTGCAGGTCGTCACTCGACCGCGCAAAAGCATCCCGATTCTCACGGAGGAAGTCGACGAGCTCGCCTTCCTATTTGCTGTCCAGGTTGCTGCCAATGATAACTTGGCGCTCCGGGTTGCTGGGGTCCACACCCACCTTCTTGGTCTTCTTAGGGGGCTGGAATGATGCACCCTGCTCCGGGTTCACTATCCCGGGCATTCCGAGTTGGGAGGTCTTGGCCATCGCCACCACCTGCTTGATCCTCTTCTTTTCTTCCGCGGTCAATAGGGACTCAGCTAAACACGAGCCGGCCGAGGCACACTCCATGGAGCGCTTGTGGTCTCCCGAGATGGTGATTACGCCGTTAGGTCCCGACATCTTCATCTTCAGGTAGCCCATGTGAGTAGAGATCATGAACTTGGCCAGGGCCGGCCTGCCGATCAGTGCGTGATACGGGCTTTCGAGGTCCACGACCTCAAATTCCAAGCTCTCAGTTCGGCAGTTCTCCTGGGTTCCGAATAACACCTCAACCCAGATTTTACCCATGGGTGAACAAGAGACTCCGGGCACAATGCCGTGGAAAGTCGTCTCGGTAGGTAACAAGGTGTTCATGGACACCCCCAGCTTCAGCATCGTATCCTTGTACATGATGTTAATGGCGCTGCCATTGTCAATCAGAACCCGACTGAAGCGGAATTGAGGCTTGGTCCGACAAAGGTTGGGTCCACCACCAAGGCATACGCCCCCGGCTTAGGCATAACTCTGGGATGATCCTTCCGGCTCCACGTGATCTCCATCTCGGACCAGTGCAAGAACTTGGGCACCGCCGGGATCACGGCGTTCACCTCCAGGGCACGCTGTCGCACACTCCTCCGGTCACGAAGACCACATAGCTTTGATGTGCCTCCCGGTAGTTGCCCTGCTGCTGTCCGGCTTGATTACTGGGGCCTGCACCATTGTCGTTCCGGGTATGCACCACGTTCACCGGCCGGGGTGGGGGTCCTCGCTGAGGTTGACTGATCCGGACCGCGTTGGTTCCGGATGTCGGAGGAGGAGGTCTCGGAATGTTGGGTCGAGATGCCGGAGCACCCGGTCGAACAGCTCCCGAGCTGCCCTCCTGCAATGTGCGCTGATACCAGCTGCACTGCCGAGTAGAGTGGTTCGCCGGCTTGTTGGCCTCCAGGGTATTGTAGCAGCATGGCTTGTTCAACATCTCTTCATACGTCAGGGGCTTCTTCTATTCCACCCAAGTTTTTTGCACTTCCTGGCTCTGACCCCAAGCCGGGCCACTTGTCTTCTGACGCTGACTGTTGCCGGCATCTTCTTGATCTCGGGTCACTGCTGCGACATGCTGCGCGGCATGATGGTACTCGGGCTGATTTCTCTTCTGGCCAAAATCCTGGCAATCATGACTTCTGCTTGATCCCGAGCGCTGAGGTCCCGCATTCCTCCTGTTGGAGTCACCGACATCCACCAGGGGTTGCATGGGATCTCCAAGCGTGTAGGTATCGGCGATGCGCATGGTCTCTGCCAAGGTCGCCGGCATCTTTCATTGCAATTTCTGCCACAACATTGAGCCATGCCGGCATCCTTGCGCAAACCAGGAGATGGCCTGTGCCTCCACCACTCCTTCGCAAGAATTGCGAATATTGCTCCACCGGGTAAGGTACTCCCGGTCAGTCTCGTTGCTCCTTTGCCTACAGATGGCGAGCTGTTGAGGCCTGTTTGGCCTTTTGTACGTGCTGGTGAAGTTGCTGATAAATGCCTCCTCGAAATCTAACCAGCAGTCTATGCTGCCAGTTCTCAAGTTGTTCAACCAGATTCTGGCAGGGCCTTCCAACATCTGCGGTAGGTAACGTACTGCCCAGCGTCTGTTTCCACTGGCTATACTTACTGCAGTTACATAGTCGGTTAACCAGTCCTCCGGCTTCTTGCTGCCGTCATAGGTCTTAGCACCTTGGTTGAGCTGAAAATTCCGGACAGGCGGCTCCCGCATGATCCGGGGTCCAAAGCAGGCAGGTCCCGGAGGTCCTTGCTCTTCCACTAGCTCGGACTGGTGGAGCCGGTCGAGCCGGAATCTGGCATCGGCCGGATCCAGCTGTCCGGTTCCTACCCGAGATCCCAAAGGATTCTCATTGGGCTGGTACCCGAGCTGCTGCAGTCTTGAGTTGCCATCGTTGAGCCTGTCTTGTACTGGGATCACAGCCTGCTGCGGGACAGAGGCGGCCTCCCTTCGCGGGTTTCCCTGAACATGAGGGGGGTTCCGGGGTGGATTACCACGGCTAGCCGGGTTATTGTTTCCTACACCCAGGTTGCCACCATCACGGGTACTTCCTGCCTGCCCCGAGTTATGCTGCCCGGCTTGCTGGATGCCGGCAAAGGCCAGGTCATAAGCCTGCAGCTGCTTGTTTTTTCCGGAGCCCCGACTTCGGCTCCGGCTCTTGCTCTTGCTCTTGCTTCTGCTCGGATACGGGGAGGAGGCCTCTCCGTCCGATCTCTGGCTATTGGGCCTAGCTGAGTGCACTTGGGATCCCGCTCCGGGGTTCTTCTTCTTGAAGGCCTGGTTCTGTCGGTTGGCCTCTACGACCAGCTCATTCACCCGCTCCTGCTGCTTGCGCAGAGCCTCACCGGATAGCCCTGCTAGCTCTGCCATGGCGGCTTCGGCAGCCCTAAGAGTTTTCGCCGGCGAGCTGTACACCGGTCTCCTAGCCGAGATCAGGCTACCCGTTTGACTGGTTGCGGCTCCACCCGCCAACTCATCATTCACCATTCTGCCCTTTTGGTGCAGCTCCACAATACGCTTCCCCCGGGAGTCGATCTTAAGGAATCCGTGAGCTGCATTGTACTCACGGAGCCTAGCATTGAGCTCGCGACGGATCTCGGCGATCTCCTGCGCTTCGGCGAGTAGCAACCTACGCTGCTCCTCCAAGTCAGCCGAAGTGGCCTGGGTGTCTGCTTCAGCAGTCACAGGGACAGCCAATTTGGCCACCAGACCTGAGAGGGGATCCGGGCGACGACGTGGCTGGGACGGCTGCGGATCGCCGTCTCGGGCCGCATCTCTTTCCTGAGGAGGTTTGGCCAAACGGATGTGGCCGCTTCCAGCATCGCCGTCAGCGTCCTGGTAGTCCTCCTCGGTTGCCCTGACCATCATTACCGCGACGGAACTCGGGGAGCGACCGGCACGCAGATCCCGAGTAGCGCAGAGCATGGGAGGATCCTCAGCTTCTAGGACCACATCCGGATAGCTGCAGATAACTTCGGTGGCGACGTAGGTGGTGAAGCCACCAAAGTCAATGAGGCATCCGTTCACCGGAAAGGGTCTATTCCGGAAGCACCCTGCGTTGTCGCTGACGAAGTCCATCTCACCCAGCCTTACGACAAGGCCTGAGAGAACCCGAACGTCGAAGTGAATGAGGGAGCCCGTCCGGATGTGTACACCAGCCAACGCCTCTGTTTGCCCCACGCTGGGCGCCAACTGTCGTGGTGGTGTCACGGCAAATGCCATAGGATGGCTAATGTGTGGGGCCGATGGACGTTGGTGGATCCGGGGAGGGATAGCGAGCTGAAGAGCTCACACGGGGAGGATCCCGGTGTAACCGAGATCTCCCAGGAACGAGAAACAAGATCAAAGCGCGAGGGGGAAGATCTAACAAACAAGAACAAATGCACGAAGGCACACAACACACACATGATATACCCAGGTTCAGGGCCCTCGTGAGGAGGTAACACCCCTACTCCTGCCTTTCCTCTCTATATAAGTGTGATACGAGGACTACAACTTGCTCTTAGATCTCTTGAAGTGAAGAACTCAAACTAAGAAGAAGTAAATGCTCTAGGAGTAAATGCGACTATAGCTTTGGCTCCCAAGTTGGTCTCTCTTCCACAGAAGCCGTTATGGCGCCTTTTATTGAGTTCCAGCCAGGAGGGCCGGAAACCCTAAATCGGCTTGGCCCCACAGGACATGCCTAACCGGTATGTCGTCACCGGCTAGTGCGACCTACTCGCCGCGTTATCCGGCATAGCCCCTTCGTCATCACCCCGGCAAGGACAGCAGGCGCCGTCCTGGAACATCATTGTCCCCCTGTCAGAGACAAGACATGTCTTTGCCCATCCCGGATAGCCTTTTCCGGATTGCCGGGCTAGGCACGTCGTGTCTTGTCGTACCGTTGTTGTACCGGCTGACGCGCTCCCGTGTCAGGCGGGAGGTGACCATGCTTCCGTGTCAGGCGGGAGGTGACCATGCCTCCGTGTCAGACGGAACGGTACCTCCCCCCGCATCAGGCGGGAAAGCCTGCTACAGACCGTTGGCGGCCTACCGGGATCCCTCATGCCGGTTATCTTCTTGCTCGACCTTGCGAGTCCTTCCTGCACAAGTCCAGGACCAAGATAAATGTTCCGGTTAGCCCTTACCTGGGTTGCCTATCCGGTAAGACCGAGTACTTCTCCTTCCAGGAGTCTCCTCGGAGCCCAAGATCCGAGATCCTTTCCGGATGCACCCGAGTTCGTCTCAGGATGAGTATCTCTAGGCCCAGCCTCCCGAAGATGTCTTAGCCTACCAGCAAAGACATCTTCGAGAAGCTAGTTCTTAGAGGAACCACCCGCTGATGCTTGTGCTGCTACTGTGAGGGCTCGGGGTGTCTATTTATAGCCGCCAGAGCTGACCTTTGCGCCTGCCAGGAGGCACCTTGCACTCTACCAGCACTCAAGGGTCAAGTTGCCCCTTCAGCACCCTAGGGGGTGGCCCTTGCTCTCGCCGAAGGTCAAGCACTGTTGGCACACTGCAGAACTACTCCGGGATCTGCCCTACCCGGGGGGCAGCCCCCCGACAATCCTCGTTTCTTCTTCCAAAGAAAATGGAGTAGTGGCCCCTCACTTCTGCGATGTGCCGTCCGTAGAGGTGCCCAATCAGTTCTTGCATGACTAGATTGAGTCCTTTATCCTTGGAGTCACTAACAAGCTTAATCTCCACCTGGGGCTCTTCACCACGTCTTGGTTGAGTCGCTTTTACTCCCCAACAACCTTCCTTGTTAAACTTCTTCAGCATGAAGCCCTTGATCCGAGGTAGCGTTAACCCTAACTTCTCGACGATGTGGAGGAGGTAGCAGCCAAAACGGGTGTCCTCGTAGTCCTCCGCGGTGGTGAAGTGGAAGCTCGTCATCCTTTAGGTAGAAAAGGAAAAAAATAAAACAGGAAATGCATAAGGTAAAGAAGTACTAGTCATGATGTGCATTATTATTTTGGAAAAATACCAAGTCAAAATTTTAAGGTGATCAACAAATACTAACAACTCTATGTAAATTGGATATTCACTATAGTGAGAGAGACAGACACTTGGCCAGCCACTTATGATTGTGGAACATATCTCATGTACGTGGACTTGTAAGGTTAGTCTCCAGGCCGCTTCATCTCACTATGCCGCTAGGATCCAAAATACTCAAGTAGATAATACTATGATCAAAATCCAATCCTAAGGGCTCGAACCTACAGGCAACACAGTGCTCTGATACCATCTGTAGTGTACCTGCACTTAAAATATGGCAGGTACCTTCTTATAGTGCAAATCCCTGGATCGATTCGTTTGCACACACAGTTTACGATGCAATATCACAACAAAGTATCAATTTATTACAACGCTGATCCAGACTTAGAAAATATTCATTACAACTTGCATAGCATAAAGCTTCTAGTGAAAAGAGTAAACAACGGAATATTTATTCTTCACGGAGTCCCCACCATCAGCATGTGCCACAGACGAGCATGTTGGTTGAAGACTCGAAACCCTTAAAAAAAATCTCACTCGCCATCAGAACAGTATGCAATAAGAAAGATATTGCAACAACGTGGGTCAGAACCATTTAAAAATGGAACTGGCAAGTGACACTATGGTGGACACTTAGAGGAATAACCCTATAACCTATATGTTTATTTGGCTGGTGGGGCTCAAGGCTATTTTGCAGAAAGCAAGTTTTTCCTTAACATTTTGAAACGACTTCACCTAGTTGAGACTAGTATGGTATGAAAGCCATAGTCTCAATCAACCCTTGTTCACCCCTCAAGTTTTAATTTAGAAGTTGGAATGATGGAATCCTCCGTTGACGTCCTCGTTCAGCTGCTCAAATTGTCCGTACCGGGGACACAGCTAAGTACTTAGATTTTAATAAATTGTTGCTTTTAATAAAGTTTACATCAACATGTTCTTCTTGTGCAACTAAAGAAGCTAAAGGAACATTCTTAGGATCAATATGGGATTTACCACTAGCAAGCATAGACATAATAATATCAATATTTTCACTCAAGGAGGAGGTTTCTTCAACAGAATTTACCTTTTTACCTTGAGGTATCCTCTTCATATGCCATTCAGAATAATTCACCATCATATCAGCCAAGAGTTTTGTTGCAGCCCCCAAAGTGATGGACATAAAGGTACCTCCCGCAGCTGAATCAAATAAGTTTCTTGAAGAAAAATTCAGTCCTCGGGAAGAGCACTCAATTCTCCCCGGCAACAACGCCAGAAATTCTTGATGCACATGCGCGAAGTTGACGAGGGAGATGGATGCGGTGTTGTTTCTTTATGTCCCCGGCAACAGCGCCAGAAATTATTTGATGGTGCTAAGCGTGTGGTTGGGAAAACCTCAAGAGGAAAGTGTGAAGTAGCACAACAACAAGATTTCTCTCAGTTATGAAACCAAGGTTATCAAACCAGTAGGAGATGAACGTTCCCTCGAGGTGTCAACGGCGCCAGAAACTTGGTGTGGCGAAGGAGACGTGGAATCTGCACACAACACAATCAAATTATTTTGCCCCAACTCAACGGTGAGGTTGTCAATCTCACCGACTTGCTGTAACAAAGGTTTAAACATATGTGTGGAAGAAAGATGTATGTTTGTAGAAAGTAAATGGTTTGCGGTTGTGGTTTTATCAGATTAATGAGAAGGACCGGGGTCCACAGTTCACTAGTGGCGTCTCTCCATAAATAATAACATTCATCCATGCGTGGTAAACAAATTACAGCTAGGCAATTGACAGAATAATGATGAGCAACCCAATGCATATACTAACGATATGGTGTCTAGTGTAAGATTCATTCGGGCATTACAACAATATACATAGAACGTTTCAACCGCTTCTATGATTAATAATCTACCTTCCGGTTAGCGTCTGCACCTCTTTCAGTATTAAGTTGCTTGCAACAAATTATCGCCTTACGCACTGTGTGTAAAGTAAGTAAGTAACATCATCCTTAGACAAAGTACTACAGTTTTATCACTAGTAGCAACAGTACATCTACAACCTTAGAGATCTCTGTCAATGCCCTAGATTTAAGAGAGACATGAACCCATTATCGAGCATAAATACCCCTTCTTGGAGTTAGAAGCATCTACTTGGCCAAAGCATGCACCAGTAACAGAGAGCATGCAAGATCATTAAATAGCACACACATGATATATTATGAAGCAATAACTTTAGTACTCAATATTCATCGAACCCAGCAAAAACAACATGGAGAATTACATAAACATGATCTTGATCATGATAGGCAGCTCACAAGATCCAAACATGATAACACAAGAGGAGAATACAACCATCTAGCTACTGCTATAGACCCGTAGTCCAAGGTAGACTACTCACGCATCAGTCTGGAGGCGGTCATGGCGACGTAGAGGCCTCCGGGGACGAATCCCCCTCCTGGCAGGGTGTCGGGGAGCAGTTCTGATCTCCCCCGAATTGGTGTTGACGACAGCGGCGGCTCGGGACCTGTGGAGGAAAAAAGTGATTAACCGTATGAAGTTTCTAGGTCAGGGAGGTATTGACGGGCAAAAAAACTAGGTCGGTGGGCGCCCAAGGGCGCCACATCACCTCCCAGCGCGGCTCCCTCTCCTGCCGCGCCACCAGGTGGTGTGGGCACCTCGCGGCCCCTCTTCGTCTCGTCTTCGGTTCCTCTTGACGCAAATATTCCAAAAATAATTCCTAGTTGATTTATTTCCAATTTGGCGGATATTTCCTTAAGTACTTTTCTGAAACTAAAAACAAAAGAAAACAGGGAACTGACACTGTGTCATCTTGTTAATAGGTTAGTCCCAGAAATGCATAAAACTATATAAAATGCATATAAAACATGTAATAACATGATATAACATAGCATGGAACATAAGAAATTATGGATACGTTGGAGACGTATCAATTAGGCATCAAAATCTATAGAGATAGATCAAGACGCTTAATTGGGCTTTCGCAAAGTACATACCTTGACAAGATTCTGAAGAAGTTCAGAATGGAAGAAAGTAAGAAAGGGCTCTTACCTATGTTGCAAGGAAAGACATTGAGTCAGACTCAAAATCCAGCTACATCGGATGATAGAGAATTGATGAACAAGATCCCCTATCCCTCGGCCATAGGCTCTATCATGTATGTTATTCTATGTACAAGACCAGATGTGGCACATGCTATTAGCTTGACTAGTAGGTACCAATCTAATCCAGGTTTGGAACACTGGATGGTGGTAAAGAATATCTTAAAGTACTTAAGAAGTACTAAGGATATGTTTCTCATGTATGGCGGTGAAGAAGAGATCGTCGCAAGATGTTACGTTGATGCTAGCTTTGACACCGATCTGGATGACTCTAAGTCACAATCTAGGTACATATTTATTATGTATGGAGGAGCAGTAAGCTGGAGGAGTTCCAAGCAACCCCTACCTCGGAGGCAGCACAGGAAGAAGTTTGGATGAAGGAGTTCATATCCGAACTAGGTGTGGTTCCAAGTGCGTTGGATCCGATGGTTATCTTTTGTGACAACAATGGTGCCATAGCCAATGCTAAAGAACCAAGGTCTCACAAGAATTCCAAGCATTTCAAGCGCCGTTTTCACTCCATCCGTGAGCATGTCAAGGATGGTGATATAAAGATTTGCAAAGTACATACATATCTGAATGTGACAGACCCTTTGACAAAACAACTCCCAAGGGCAAAACATGATCAACACCGGAACTCCATGGGTGTTAGGGTCATTACAATGTAATACAGCTTATTGCCCCTAGTGCAAGTGGGAGAAAGAAAGGAATATGCCCGACAGGCAATAATAAAGTGGTCATTAAATTTTCCATGTTTATGATAAATGTTTATTTATCATGCTAGAATTGTATTAATCGGAAACGTTAATAAATGTGTGACTAATGAAAAAATTAGAGTTCCTAGTAACGCCTCTCGTTTAACTAGCTCGTTGATTAACTGATGATCAAGGTTTCCTGATCATGAACATTGGATGTTGTTAATAACGGGATCACGTCATTAGGAGAATGATATGATGAACACACACCCAAATTAAGTATAGCAATACGATCAAGTAATTAAGTTTATATTGTTGTACTGAGCATACGAAGTAACCCTAATCCTTAGACCATGAGATCATGTCAATCACTAACACCGAAAGAACTCTTTGATGACATCAAACGTCACACTATAACAGGGTGATTATAAAGGTGGTGTTGGGTATTCCGAAAGTACTAGTTGATTCTCATGGATCAAGAAGTGGGATTTGTCCATCTATATGACGGAGAGATATACTCTGGGCCCTCTAGGTGATATCACATCGACGCCGCTTGCAAGCACGTGACTAGGTCACAAAGATGTTATATCACAGAACGAGAAAAGGGTACTTGTCGGGAACGAGTTTGAACTAGGTATAGATGATACCAATGATCGGATCTCGGACAAGTAAACTATCGCGAGACTAAAGGAATTGTTATGACGTTTTTGGTTCACACGATCACAAGATTCATCGTCGAATATGTAGGAGTCATTACGGATCTCCAGATCCCGCTGTTGACTATTGATCGGAGAGGTGTCTCGATCACGTCTACATTATTCACGAACCGTAGGGTCACACACTTAAGGTTTGTCGACGCTTTTGGGTAGACACGGAATTTCGGAGAAAGGTTTGGACAGGACCGAAATTGTTTCGGGTAGTACTGAAATAGTTCAATGGGTTAATTGTCAAAGATTGCCAATTGTTGTTAATAGAATTAACAAATGAACCAAGGGGATAAGTGTTAATGTTTGTTAATAGAATTAACAAATATTAAAAAAATGAAATTATTTCATTTAATAAAGAAAAACCCTTGGGATTTTTTAGTGTAGATTAAAAGAGAATGAATGGCCATGAGTGGATGCTCCACTCACATAAAGAGGGAACAGGTAGAGTCACCCTGAGGGCAACGACCCAACCTCACCCCTCTCCTATATATGGAGGGGTGGGAGATCCCTTTTGAGGACACACTTGATCCTCTCTCCCTCCTCCCGCTGCTCCACCTCTCAGCCATCCGCTTCGTGAATCCATGGCCGTTTAGTTCTCCACCACACCACGCCGTCGTGTTGTTGGAGTTCCTTGGTGGTTCTACTGCTTCCGCTGCCCCGCTGGATCGAGGGAACGGAGGTCATCATCAAGCCGTACGTGTGACCGAGTACGGAGGCGCTGTTGCAGCGCACATCTTCACGATATTGAGATCGGCGAGTGATCAACTACATCAACCATGAGAATTATTCTCGAAATGCTTACGGTTTTCGAGTGTGAGTTTCTCTTGGAATATGTTGTACTCGCTACGAGCATCTCCTGGATTAGTTCTTGGCTTGTTGGCTTGCACTTGTTTTCTATGCAACAAACCCATCAGGAATTTTTGAGGATGTTCCTGTTCAAATAACTACCAATTGCTTAATTATGACTGACTTTCTTGTTCTTAAAATGCCTGAATATGATAATATGTCTATTATTCTTGTGAGAACTTTTCTAAATACTGCAGGGGTGGTTATTGATTGCAATAAAGGAAAAGTTACTTTTAATGTTCATGACAAGGAGCATACTGTTTATTTTCCCAAGAAAGTTGATAAAATGCATGGAGTTAATACAATTACCAATATGAGGTCTATTAGAGTGGGAAGTATTGATTGCCCATATAAAGAAGAATACAAAACTATCATGATTGGATCGATACCAATTCAATATAAGGTAACATGAGTGTATCATATGGTTTAAATCTTTTATGTCATATAAATTTTATTTGGTGGCAAGACTTGATCAACCTTGTTAACAAGTGCATTATAATTACCTACTGTAATGTTATTTAGTTTGCAATCTTTAGTTGAATTTGGTGTTAGAAAATAATTTTTCAATATTGAATTTAGTAATGCAAAATACCAAAAAATGAAAAAAAATAAAGTTTCTCGGAAAATTAATTTTTTTATATCAAAAATCATATTTTTCGAGAGGGCTCCTGGAAGTATCAGAGAGCAACCAGGGGGACCCACAGGGCCACCCCACCATATGGTGGCGCGGCTGGCTTTGTGCCGCGCCAGCACATGGTGTGGGGCCCACAGCCCCCCACTTGCTCTCTCTCCTTCCCCTACCTCCCTCTTGCCCGAAAAATCACTTTTGGATAGATCAAATTCGTGTTCTTGCTGTTCATATCCTGTGATTTCGATCTCCACATTCAGCCAATTTCCGTTGCTGAAGTTTGGTGCATCTACTCTCCGGTATGTGACTCCTCCGAATATCCAAGTAGAATTTTGTTTAGTGGTGTATATATGAAGTATTTTGCTGCTGTAGATATCTTGTTTAGTGAGTATGAATGCTTGGTCTAAGTTGAATTAACTAGTTTTGATGCATGCTTAAGCCTTTAGTAAGTCACTATACTAGTTTCCCTTCATTTAGTTGGCTAAAAATCATTTTTTATGGTGTTTGTCAAAAATTTCAGAACATGGAGTGGAATGCATTTGCACTAGATCCTAGTGAGATAGTGGTGCAAGGGAAGTTCAAAGTTCATAGGGAAGAAGGAGTATACCCTGCTATCTACCCATGCTCGCAATTCATGGAGGTTGCAGGAATTACACACGATTTCCATACTCTCTTGTCAAATGCAGTATTGGAACGTTTTCTTGAAGATCAACCTTTCCAATATGCTATTTTGTCTATGTCGGTGGTGCAGGACTTCCGCTGCAGTTTGAACTCATCTAACCCCACCGTGCATTATAAGATTTACAACAAATCTGTGGATTTTCCTTTTGGTGTTTTCTGTTCAGCGATGAGAGTTCCACATGGAGGATCATTGGAAAAGCTGAAGGGGAACCCGAGGCCATTGATGGATTTGTATGAAGAGATCAGGAGTATTCATCTTCCTTCCATTCTCTATTTTGCATATTTCATTGCTAAATGTGTTCTAGCTAGAAGGACAACTGGTAAATTAGGCTTATCTGATTTAGCTTTTCTAGCTGCTGCATTGCGTCATGATAGAACTTATAACTTGGGTGCTCTGATTGCTCACCGTCTTGCTACTAACCGCGAGAGGGGAGGAATTTGTGGAGGACTAGTCACTTCACGGTTGCTAGCTTTGCAAGATTTTCAGCTACCTATAGAATAACTTGATATTGATTCAATGAAGAAATATGAATTTATCGCTGAGGATGGTAGCTTGCATTTCCTCCCTTACACCATAACTTTCCCGAGGAAGAAACATTACATAGTATCTACCATTGAGAGGATTGTTATCTTGCCTACGCCTCTTCTTAACTTTGTTGGCAGGGGGAACTTGTCAGTCTCCGAGGCTGAACTTGTCGGAGAGTGACTCCCACGGAACAGGGATAGTCACACCCTGAAGAGTAATTCGAAGGGGATTGAACACGGAGGTCAAACAACCGTCGAGAGGCACGACGACGGTGCTCGCCGGGTCTGGAGAGGGACAATCATGACAGAGATGAACACCGGCCCGTAACCAGGTTCACGGCCCTCAGGAGGAGGTAACACCACTACTCCTGCTTGTCTGTATTGCACTACGGAGATTACAGTACAATGAGCTTGCCGAGGGCTCTCATGAGGCTGTTCGGTGCTTGGAGAGGGAAGCTATGGTCTTCTTCCTCCTCCAGCTACTGGCTATCCTACACGCTTGGTTAGGGCTCCAAGGGTTCAGAATGCAATTAGGCGATCCTTTTTTATGGTGGAGCTCTTGCTCCTTCTATAGGCGCCTCGGGCCTCTTCCTTGCGCTGTACGCCGAAGGTGGGCTCCCACAAGGCAGTGGCGCGAAGGAGAGGGAGTCCATCGTTGCCGAAACGTCCATGGACGCGGTCCATCCGTGCTAAAGTTGGGCGCGGTGGCCGACAAGCTGCCGGATGCGCAGAACGGCTCGCAGGCGTCGCAGGGGTCGTGGTGGAGCCTACGATGACGATCTTCTTGGAGCGTTGCGCCGTCCAGCCGCTTTATCACAAAAGAGGAAAGTCCTGGCTGTCCGAGCGCGGGCGACGCAGCTTTGTTCACTCCTTTATCACCAGAATGGCAACTGGGGTGCTCGCGTCACTCTGTGGCTGCTGCAGGGGCCATGTGCGCCCTGCAGCGCTTGCTTAGCCGCGAAGTGTCTCCACAGGGCCGCGGTGGCCTGTGGAGAGGTTTCTGTTGACTTCTCTCCAGGCGTGTTGAGCCTTGGGGAGACTCTTGAAGCGCGGGGTCCTCTTCAGGCCCTGGCTTCCTCCTCAGGCCCTCAAGAGGAGTTGCCTCTCGAGGGTCTCTCGAAGCGGTGGCTTGGTCCTTAGTTGTTTTGTCGAATCTGTCATGTGCGAGGCCTGTGGAGAGTGGGCTCTGCACACCTTGGTCCTCACTGGTCCGACAGAACTTGACGCGCTTGAGGAGCAGCCCGGCCCGGATAGTAGGGGCAATGATGAGGAGTATGGGGGTGGTGACGTGGGGCTACCTTTCGGCTAGCCCACGATGAGGCTATCTGGGCCGCGCCAAGGACACGGAAGCCCACAGAAGGCCCACTCGGGGTACCATGTATCCTAGTCCAAGTCGGTTAGGTTTCATAACCTTCCATATCTGTAACCGCCATCGATACCGACCACCCGAGACCTGGCTACCTATAAAGCCAGGAGGGTTGCCCGTCCTAGAGGACACGCCAACAGCCGCCACCACAAACCCTAGTGAGATCGCAATCTCGCCGCCATTGTAATCACAACTCGCCATCAATAACAGACAAGAAGGAGTAGGGTGTTATCCTCCGGGAGCCTGAACCTGGGTAAAACCTTGCTTGTCAGCCGTCGTGATCACCAACGCTCCTCTCACTCCTCCTCAATCAACCCGGGGTGCACAACCCTGTGATTTGCCGAGTTACACCCTCGTCAATTGGCGCCGTCTGTGGGAAAGACTTCAAGCGTTGGAATCATGGTCGCACCGGCTCCATCCGCAATGAAGATCGGGATCGACGTCACTCGGGAGCCCATCCGCTTCGGCTCCTTCGAGTACGTCCTCCACCCGTCGGTCCATCGCCAGGTGTACGGCAATCTGCGCAAAGGTATATATATCACCTTCGGCTCCATATACTGTTTCGTCGACAGTCGTGGCATGTTCAGGTCTGCGACAGCCGCACCACACGTGGCCACGGCACCCGCATCCGTTACTCGCGTGCCACCATCGACATCACCCGCCGCGGGAGCTGCGCCTGCCACATCCACGAAGATCGTACCTGCATCGACTACATCGTCGACCTCGGCGACCGCTGCGTAGATCGAGTCTACTCCGACCATCTCGATCGCACGGTCGACAAGGCCAAGATCTACTTCAACTGCGACTGTACCAGTGCGTGCGACCAAGGGCGTACCGTCGACTTCCGCGTCGCACGTACCCTCGTGGGACCATCAAGTCTACCCCAAGCCAATTGCACTCGCCCCGGCGACTGCGAAACCTCCGCCCACGGCTACGGTGACAATGCTCCAAAGACGCAACGGCGACTACGCTGCCCACGTAGGAGCAATTTTCGATCCCGAGCAAGATTCAGATCAAGGAAGTAGCAGCGGCAGCGTCAACACTCCTACCGAAGTTTACCCCCAGCAAGTCTTCATGGCCAATACCGAGCCTCCAGAAGGCAACGACGAACCCGCATACCCACTGGAAGTGGTCATGCCTGACCAGACACGACTCACCATCACACGAGACATGGGAATCAGGCCCTGAAGCATGTCGACGACGGCACTTTCCCTGCACCCGACGCGCCCAGAGAAGACCACCTGGCGGTTCAGTACTTGCTACGCAAGGAAGGCGAGCGACTTCGCGCCGAAAAGGCCGAACTGCTCAGGCGCAAGAGGGACGCGGATGCATCGAGTGCCAGACGGGCCGCCATCTCGTTCACTTCCTCCTCGGAAGTTAACCAAGGAGGACGACGACATAGAGCTCGTATTCCCCACATGATAGACGCTGATCGAACAAGGGTCACCCGCAACCTTGACTCATCCTTCATCACCGAGGACGAGAACGGGATACCTGTCCCCAAAACGGCGAACGCCGCCATCATGTCAGTCGAGACATATCTCCGGCTCACGCAGCCGCCGGAGGGAGGTCCACGCGCCCTTCTCGACAAGCAACAGATCATGTCCATGAAGGCAATCGAGGAGGCCTTGGCGACGGGAGCACCCAACAACCGGGCACGTGAAGAGCGGGATCGCCAAGCCCGCGAGCCAGCAACATATGGAACACTGGCAGGGCAGCCGCTGAGACAAGCAACCAGATGAAGATCTCCGCAACGTCATCACACAAAGGACAGTCGACCGTAATCGCAGCCAGCGCTCGGCTGACGCGATGAACCTGGATGATCCGGCCGACCGCAACTTCGAGCCGTGCGGCGCGACATGCTTCAGCTTCAACATCCGCGACACCCGCATGCCTAAGGGTTTCAAGCTGACGGCAGGCACCCCCAAGTATGACGGAAAGCAAGACCCGCGCCTATGGCTCGAAGATTACCTCATCGCCTGCACATGTCAAGGCGGGACGTCGACTACGGCAATGCAGTATATCCAGCTCATGCTCACGGACTCAGCCCACGGGTGGCTCACCAGCCAGCCCAAAGACTACTTCAAGACCTGGGAAGAATTCCAAGATACTTTCATAAAAAGTTCTCGGGATCATTCGCAAGGCCGACAACCTACATCGAGTTGCAAGCCTGCAAGCAAGGAAAGGATGAGTCGCTTCGCGCGTACATCCAGCGATGGACACTCCTCCGGAATACTATGGAACCCGTCTCAGAAGACAGGGTGATGGATGCTTTCATGCACGGCGTCGCTCGCCGTAATCTCTGTGAAGAATTTGGTAGGCTCCAGCCGAAGACTACGATCAAGCTCATGAAGGTAGCCAACCAGCGGGCCGAAGGAGAAGACTACGTCCGCGACACCTCCCCAAAAAAGGAAGCCGAGACAAACAACTTGCGAGACGGACGCCAGAAAAACAAGCAACGTTTCACCCACTCAGACACCATCGAGCTAGTAGCGGCGGGATATCAAACCCCCCGTGATGACACACGGGATAACAGTCGACAACATGATCACAGTCGGAAGTCCAGCTCGGGGCAGTACAATCGCAGCAGCGGCAGCATTAGCCACAACGACGGGAGCCAGAAACGCGAGTGGAAGCGTCCATTGACTCCAGCCGAAGAGCTGATGCAACCTTGCAAGCATCATTCGTTCCGCAACCCGGAGACAGGCAAGTGGGGCTCCAACCACCTGTTGAAGGATTGTCGCAAGGCGCGAAAGATTTACCAGGCTATGCAGCAGATCATCACTCCCGTGCAAGCATTGACGACGACTCCGCAACTCGTTATTCAGGCAGCACCCGCAAACAACAACACAACACAAGCGGCTGGAACCTTCCCCCAGCAACAGCCGCAGCATGACACCCAGATGGTGGCACACGAAACATACCCAACTACGCGAGGACAGGTCAACATGATTCAAAAAGGACGTCCTTCGAACAGGGTCCAGAAGCTCATCACTCGCCAGGTGCTCCAGGCTACCACCAGCACGCGCGCCGTACCGGAATACCTAAGAGGGTCAGAGACGCCCATCACATTCTCCAGGGCAGACCACCCGTCGGAGGTGCCGCGACCCGGTCACGCTGCTCTGGTTATCGAAGCCCTAATTGGAGACTACAGCCTGAAGAAAGTATTCATGGACGGAGGCAGCGGCATCAACATCATATTCGCCGACACCC
This sequence comes from Poa annua, assembly GCA_026929855.1. Classification (NCBI taxonomy): domain Eukaryota; kingdom Viridiplantae; phylum Streptophyta; class Magnoliopsida; order Poales; family Poaceae; genus Poa; species Poa annua. Next base: position 62,200,813 of record CM049429.1, on the reverse strand, counting down.
TAAGAAGAATGAACAAGTCGACAGAGAAGTTGCCAGAGTCGGAGACCACCTTCCACGGCATAGTACCAGGGCAAGCAATCACGCCCATGGGAACAATCACACTCGATGTCATCCTCGGCACACCCGACCACTTCAGGAAAGAGTCGATCGACTTTGAGGTTGTCGACTGGAAATCACAGTATCACGCCATACTTGGACGCCCAACTTTTGCCAGGTTCATGGCCATACCTCATTATGCCTACCTGATGATCAAGTTGCCCGGACCCAAAGGAGTAATCACTGTGCGTGGCAACTTCGACTGCTCGAACAGCTACGACCGAGAGTTCAGCAGGATCTCGGAGTTCTTCGGGGTCGAAGAGCACTTCAAGGCCATATCAGCCGACAACGACAAGACCATCTTTCCACCTTGCAAGAAGCCAGCCAAGGACGCAGCATTCAACACGAACGACGACACCGTCACCCACCAAGTCCATCCGACTGACCGCAGCAAGACGGTCAAAGTATCGTCAAGCTTGACCCCTGCATAGGAAAGCGCGCTCGTCGAGTTCCTGCGTGAGAACTGGAAGATCTTTGCATGGCAACCTTCTGACATGCCAGGAATACCCAGGGAACTCGCCGAGCACTCTTTAAAAGTCCACAAGGACGCAAGACCAGTCAAGCAAGCCATGCGACGCTTTTCAGGTCCCAAACGCGACGCAATCACCGCAGAAATCGACCGGCTGCTGCACGCCAAGTTCATCCGAGAAATCAAGGACTCGGACTGGGTCGCCAACCCCGTCCTGGTAGAGAAGAAGAAGACGAAGAAATTGCGCATGTGTGTAGACTTCACAGCAGTCAACAAGTGTTGTCCAAAGGATCACTTCCCGCTCCCACGGATAGACCAGATCGTCGACTCGACAGCAGGCTGCGAGCGCCTATCTTTCCTGGACGCCTACTCAGGTTACCAGCTGATCAGGCTGAAAGTCGAAGACGAAGAGAAAACATCATTCATCACACCCGACGGCGTTTTTTGCTACCAGACGATGCCCTTCGGGTTGAAGAACGCTGGCGCCACATATCAGCGCACCATGCAGGCATGCCTTAAGGGGCTTATCGGGCAAATTGTCCAGGTCTAAGTCGATGACATCGTTGTCACGACCCGGAAAGAGGACACCCTAGTCGACGACCTTCGCAAGGTTTTCGCAGCACTCGACGCATATCAGATCAAACTCAACCCAGAGAAGTGCGTATTCGGCGTGCCAGCCGGAGAATTGCTGGGCTACCTTGTCTCCGCAAGAGGAATCGAAGAAAATCCTGAGAAGGTGCAGAACATACTCACGATGCCAGCACCCACCAAGCTCAGGGAAGTGCAACGGCTAGCCGGCCGAGTCGCAGCTCTCAGCCGGTTCATAAGTAAGTTGGGCGAGAAGGCCTTACCCTTCTACCAACTGATGAAGAAGACGGACAAATTCGAGTGGACACAGGAGGCGCAGGAGGCGTTCGACCATCTCAAAAAGACCCTGACGACTTCCCCAATCCTGGTGGCACCACTGGAGAACGAGCCACTATACCTATACGTCTCAGCGACAAACAGGATGGTGAGCACGGTACTCGTGGTTGAGCGAGAAGAAGAAGGGCACCCTCATCCTGTCCAGAGGCCAGTTTACTACCTCAGCGAAGTTCTAACACTGTCCAAGCAAAACTACCCGCACTACCAAAAGCTGGCGTACGGGGTCTTCATGACCTCACGGAAAGTTGTCCACTACTTCTCAGAGCACCCGATCACGGTGGTAAGCTCCTCCGGCCTGGCAGACATCCTCACCAATCAGTGCGCGACATGACGAGTCGCCAAGTGGGTTGTCGAGCTAGGACCCTAGGGGCTGAAGTATGCTCACCCGAAGTCCATCAAGGCCCAAGTCCTCCCGGAATTCACTACCGAGTGGATAGAAGCCCAGCTGCCTAACATCCCCGACTTATCCAATGCATGGACCATGTACTTCGACGGCTCCAAGCAATTCACAGCCGCTGGGGCAGGAGTTGTGCTCATCTCCCCCAAAGGCGACAAGCTGAAGTATGTCCTGCAGATGGATTTCCCAACACCCTCCAACAACGAAGCCGAGTACGAGGCCCTGATCCACGGCATGCGGATGGCCAAGAACTGCGGCGCCACGCACCTTATGATCTACGGCGACTCCTACCTGGTTGTGCAGCAAACCATGAAGTCCTGCGACGCCATCGCAGACAACATGATCGCCTACAGAGACCTGTACAACCAGCTAGAGGGCGCCTTCGACGGCTGCGAGCTACGACACATCGGCCGCGACAGCAACGAGGAAGCCGACATCCTCGCCAACATGGGGTCAGATAGGGTACCAGTACCACCTGGCGTCTTCCTCGAGCGCATCACGCAAAGGTCCATCAAGACTCGACCCGCAACAAAACCCTCCACACCGGCAGCAAGCACCGCGAACCCGCCCCGCCAAGCAAAGGAGCCCATGGAAGTGATGCTAGTCGAAGCTACCTGGACAGGGCCGTACCTGGCATACATACTGCACCAGAGGCTGCCAACAGACCCAGTCGAAGCAAAGCGCATCATCAGGCGCTCCAAAAGTTTTACCGTCATCAACGGAGAACTCTACAAGAGAAGCATTTCAGGCATCCTACAAAGGTGCATAGATCCAGTCGACGGCCAGGCCATACTACTCGACATCCACGCGGGCATCTGCGGGCATCACGCCAGCAGTCGAGCACTGGTGGCCAAAGCACTACGAGCAGGGTTCTACTGGCTAACAGCTATGCAAGACGCAGAAGATCTAGTAAAGAAATATACCGGGTGCCAGTAGTTCGCCAACAAGCCGCACGCGCCGGCCTCCGAGTTGAAGACGATACCGCTAGCCTGGCCCTTCGCCCAATGGGGAGTGGACATGGTGGGCCCGCTGAAGAAATCCTCACCCGGAGGGCACACTCACCTCCTGGTTGCAGTCGACAAGTTCACCAAGTGGATTGAAGCCGCACCCATCACAAGTTCGAGTGCATCATCAGCGGTCAATTTCATCAGGTCCATCATCTTCAGGTTTGGAGTGTCGAACGGGATCATCACAGACAACGGCTCGAACTTCACAGCCGAAGAATTCAAAGACTTCTGCTCAGACCAAGGTATCAAGCTCAACTATGTGTCTGTCTCGCACCCGCAATCCAGTGGACAGGTGGAGAAGGCCAACGGTCTCGTCTGCAGCGGCATCAAGAAACGACTTCGTGTGCCACTCAGAAGCGCAGCAGGCGCATGGGTCGAAGAACTGCCATCAGTCCTCTGGAGTCTGCGGACCATGCCTAACAGATCCACCCAGTACACTCCATTCTTCATGGTGTACGGTGCAGAAGCAGTCGTACCCTGCGACATCAAGTTTGACGCACCACGGGTGGTCGCCTACGACGAGTCAGATGCAGAAGAGGCATTCGCATACAGCATGGACATATTGGACGAAGCACGCGACATCGCCCTGGCGCGATCAGCCGTTTACCAGCAAAACCTGCACAACTATCACTGACGGAGACTGCGACCAAGAGCTTTCGTCGCAGGCGACCTGGTCCTCCGGCAGCGGCCGCGCGGCTTCCTTCTCCTCCACGGCCAGCGGGTGCGACCAGGCGTGAGTCTTCCGCAGTCCGCGCCCGCTGTCGAATGCCGCCAGGCCGTCCTGGCCCGACTGGACGTAGAACCACTTCTTGCGCCACCCCTGGACGGAGTCCGACTTCTTCATCTGGAAGTACGCGGTATCACCGCGCACTTGGATTCCGAAGCCGCCCATGGGGAATGGTAACCCGCTCTTCCCGACGTTCTTGCGAACGAGGAAGAGCGACTTCCACAGCGCCCAGTGGGGCGCGACACCCAGGAAGCACTCGCAGAGCACAATAAAGCCCGCGATGATCAAGACGCCATTGGGGGTCAGATCGTGGATCTGAACCCCATAGGCATACAAGAGACCGCGCACAAAATCGTGCAAGGGGAACCCGAAGCCCCGCGGAAGGAAATCCACGAAGCATACGCGTTCCCCCTCGCGGGGTGTGGGATAGACTTCTTTGCCAGGAGTGCGTACCTGGACTTGATCAGCAGGAGGAAGGAGGCCTTGAGCGCGGAGGAGTTCAACCTCCGCCTTCTTCACAGATGACCCTTGCCAGTCGCCGTCGGGTTTCTTCATCAGCCCGGCTTCGTCGGCGGTGGCGGAGGTGCCAGCGACGGTCTTCGGCTTGCCCATGGCTTGGCAGGGCAGCGCAAGGTGCGAGGACAAATAGCACGGAGCTCTGCTGAGGGAGAGAATGGCAGAAGGCAGAGGAAAGGAGGCGCAGACGATTGGAGAAGACGATGCCCTCGCGCTGCGGCGCAGTACTTATGACTTAGCAAAATCAATCTCAGCCCTCCGTCGCGCAACGGTTCCGAGCATCTTCATCCTGCCGTCCACGTGTCAAGCAAAGAGGCCAACCGTCGCCGCCCACTTCCTCCACTGCGCACGAGAATCGAGGCGTCATCATCGTGCGCGAAAATTTCGCGCCCAGTTCGGAGACGTGACAACTGCTGACCGCGGTCAGTGCTGCCAGTGGGCCCCGCCACGTCACGTCCCATCGGGCGCAGAGGCGTGCAAGGAAACGTCACCAGCGACGTCATCAAGCCAACGGCTCCAAGCAAGTGAAACAGCGCGATAACTCGAGCGCAAGATTCGAGTGGTAAGCTTCAAAGCTGAAAGAACTTAAGACAGTGTGCTGGTCAGAGAACCCGAAACATCCATTCGGGTGGCAAGGAAAGTCAAGTAAGCTCGAGCAGCCAAATCAAATCTACATGTAAGCCAACAGGCCGAATAGAAGCAAGCTTCACATGAAGAACAAGACAAAGAAACTCGACTGAAGGTATTACTCCCATCGGGAGTGTCCTCTTCGACTGAAGAAAAAGAGTACAAACTCAAGATCAAGCAATCCAATGGCGCGTCCAGGAGGAAGAAGTCCTTTGCCCGACGCTACGCTTCGACCAAGCACACGGGGGATACTGACGTGGGGCTACCTTTCGGCTAGCCCACGATGAGGCTACCTGGGTCGCGCCAAGGACACGGAGGCCCACAGAAGGCCCACTCGGGGTACCATGTATCCTAGTCCAAGTCGGTTAGGTTTCATAACCTTCCATATCTGTAACCGCCATCGATACCGATCACCCGAGACATGGCTACCTATAAAGCCAGGAGGGTTGCCCGTCCTAGAGGACACGCCAACAGCCACCACCACAAACCCTAGCGAGATCGCAATCTCGCCGCCATTGTAATCACAACTCGCCATCAGTAACAGACAAGCAAGAGTAGGGTGTTATCCTCCGGGAGCCTGAACGTGGGTAAAACCTTGCTTGTCAGCCGTCGTGATCACCAACGCTCCTCTCTCTCCCCCTCAATCAACCCGGGGTGCACAACCCTGGGATTTGCCGAGTTACACTCTCGTCGGGTGGTTTCGTTCAGCCCCGGGAGACAGCTAGCTTCGCGTACCCAGATCCGGGGTATGTAGGACCTTCAGGATCTTACTCCACCGCAGCCGATGGGGAGTACGACTACACGGGGCCTAACCCACCGAGTTGGGGTCATTATTCACCTTGGGGCTGATCGCCACTTAGACCAAAAGCCTAAGCTTGGGGGGGGGGGGGGAGGTATACCGATAGCACACTCATTTACACATCATTATCATTCAGTACTTTGTATATCCATGTTTTGTTTTAGTTTTCTTTCTCTCTTTCATTTGTTCATGCTTTGTTTGCTTTACATAAACTCAAAAATACCAAAAAGATTTTTGTTATTTCTCTTGCTGGTTTGTTTTAGTATATACTATTAATATTCTTAGTATTTATTTCAGTTCAATATGCAAAAACATAAAAATATTTTGCTTTGTTGCATACTGTTTTACGCAGGGACAGATTTATGTTGTCCCCGTTTAATTCATAACTTTTCGTACAAATGTCAGCATGACCTGAAATTTTGTGTGCATATTCCTGGGATGTGTACGCAACTTTCATTAGTTTTGAGTTTTCTGATCTGGGCATGTTAATGTCCTCGAAATTTTTTGTCTTTGCTGGATGTTCTGTTTTTAGTTCCTTAATCCTAAAACCAAAAAATATTTGTTGTTTCTCTTAGGTTTTGTATAGTTTGTTTCAGAGGTCATTACCTTCAATTACACCATGGAGATTGGTTATTATTCCATATCTTTCAAGCACACAAGTGATAAGACAATTATGATGATCTATGACAATTCGAGTTGGGTAAGAGGCTCGTAATGAACTCTATTTGTTTCTCATTTTTGTACATATACTCATTCATGTGAGCGTGCCTAGATGGTTCGCATAAGGTATATGTCGATTGGTGGATGCTTAGTAGTTCGTGTTCTCTTATGATTGTTTCCAATTTATTTATGATGGTTGTCATGTTTCCATGGATATTTGCTTGCATTGTTTTGCTCATAATAGAATATGACATTGTGGTATCCTCCTCTGAACATTTCATTTAAATTGACTTGGCACATGTTCACACATGTTATGACAGAAAACAAAAAGTCAATTAAGCCTGCATGACATATTTTTCCTCAGAGTTCTAGTATCATTATTATGCCTCCGTTAATTCTATATCGTCGCAAGCATGATTATGACGGTTATTGCTCTCTTGAATTGTCGCTTTCCCATCTTTTGCTAGCCTCCACTTGTACTAAGCTTAAAATGCTTGTGCTTCCAAATCCCTGAAAACCAAGTTATTCCAAAGAGTCCACCATAAATACCTATGCATGGCAATTTCAAACCATTCAAGTAAATTCACATATGCTACCTTTAAAACCTTCAAATACTTCTCAAATTGTGCCACTGTTTTGAGCTCATAAGGAAGTTGTAGTTGGTCTTGTTATCTTCCATACTAATTAAGTAATTGACTTGCATGCTACATTTGCTCATCACTAATTTTGCAAAGGGCTGGTTAGACCATTGTAATATCAAAAAGCTTTGAGAAAATAAAATGGGCACTCCTCCATGGTTTGAGATTATTTTGTAGGCACCCGAGGATTCAGTTAGCCATGGTTATGTTAGCACGGTTGGGAGGAGTGCCAAGCTATAAAAATGAATATAAAGAATAAAAGATCAACATCAAGGGCAATATTATCAACTTTAGACACAAGAATATCAATTTTCCCAAGCTTTTCCTCAACAATTTTATTAAACAATAGTGATAAAATCTTTTAACATGGTTTCAAGTTCAGAGGTGGTAGTCCTATTTTTGTTTTAAGAATTACCATAAGAGTTACCATATGAGTTACCATTATTAGGAGGATACGGTTTATAGTTGTTGTTACTATAGTTGTTCCTATAGGCATTGTTGTTAAAATTGTTGCTTTTAATAAAGTTTACATCAACATGCTCTTCTTGTGCAACTAAAGAAGCTAAAGGAACATTCTTAGGATCAATATGGGATTTACCACTAGCAAGCATAGAAATAATAATATCAATATTTTCACTCAAGGAGGAGGTTTCTTCAACAAAATTTACCTTTTTACCTTGAGGTATCCTCTCCGTATGCCATTCAGAATAATTCACCATCATATCAGCCAAGAGTTTTGTTGCAGCCCCCAACGTGATGGACATAAAGGTACCTCCAGCAGTTGAATCCAATAAGTTTCTTGAAGAAAAATTCAGTCCTCGGGAAGAGCACTCACTTCTCCCCGGCAACAACGCCAGAAATTCTTGATGCACAGGCGCGAAGTTGACGAGGGAGATGGATGCGGTGTTGTTTCTTTATGTCCCCGGCAATAGCGCCAGAAATTCTTTGATGGTGCTAAGCGTGTGGTTGGGAAAACCTCAAGAGGAAAGTGTGAAGTAGCACAACAACAAGATTTCTCTCAGTTATGAAACCAAGGTTATCAAACCAGTAGGAGATGAACGTTCCCTCGAGGTGTCAACGACGCCAGAAACTTGGTGTGGCGAAGGAGACGTGGAATCTGCACACAGCACAATCAAATTATTTTGTCCCAACTCAACGGTGAGGTTGTCAATCTCACCGACTTGCTGTAACAAATGATTAAACATATGTGTGGAAGAAAGATGTATGTTTGCAGAAAGTAAATGGTTTGCAGTTGTGGTTTTATCAGATTAATGAGAAGGACCGGGGTCCACAGTTCACTAGTGGCGTCTCTCCATAAATAATAACATTCATCCATGCGTGGTAAGCAAAACTACAGCTAGGCAATTGACAGAATAATGATGAGCAACCCAATGCATATACTAACGATATGGTGTCTAGTGTAAGATTCATTTGGGCATTACAACAATATACATAGAACGTTCCAACCGCTTCTATGATTAATAATCTACCTTCCGGTTAGCGTCTGCACCTCTTTCAGTATTAAGTTGCTTGTGTGTAAAGTAAGTAAGTAACATCATCCTTAGACAAAGTACTACAGTTTTATCACTAGTAGCAACAGTACATCTACAACCTTAGAGCTCTCTGTCAATGCCCTAGATTTAAGAGAGACATGAACCCACTATCGAGCATAAATACCCCTTCTTGGAGTTAGAAGCATCTACTTGGCCAAAGGATACACCAGTAACAGAGAGCATGCAAGATCATTAAATAGCACACACATGATATATTATGAAGCAATAACTTTAGTACTCAATATTCATCGGACCCAGCAAAAACAACATGGAGAATTACATAAAGATGATCTTGATCATGATAGGCAGCTCACAAGATCCAAACATGATAACACAAGAGGAGAATACAACCATCTAGCTACTGCTATGGACCCGTAGTCCAAGGTAGACTACTCACGCATATGTCTGGACGCGGTCATGGCGACGTAGAGGCCTCCGGGGACGAATCCCCCTCCCGGCAGGGTGTCGGGGAGCAGTTCTGATCTCCCCCGAATTGGTGTTGACGACAGCGGCGGCTCGGGACCTGTGGAGGAAAAAGTGATTAACCGTATGAAGTTTCTAGGTCAGGGAGGTATTTACGGGCAAAAAACTAGGTCGGTGGGCGCCCAAGGGCGCCACATCACCTCGCAGCGCGGCTCCCTCTCCTGCCGCGCCACCAGGTGGTGTGGGCACCTCGCGGCCCCTCTTCGTCTCGTCTTCGGTTCCTCGTGACGCAAATATTCCAAAAATAATTCTTAGTTGATTTATTTCCAATTTGGCGGATATTTCCTTAAGTACTTTTCTGAAACTAAAAAAAAAGAAAACAGGGAACTCACACTGTGGCATCTTGTTAATAGGTTAGCCCCAGTAAATGCATAAAACTATATAAAATGCATATAAAACATGTAATAACATGATATAACATAGCATGGAACATAAGAAATTATGGATACGTTGGAGACGTATCAATTAGGCATCAAAATCTATAGAGATAGATCAAGACACTTAGTTGGGCTTTCGCAAAGTACATACCTTGACAAGATTCTGAAGAAGTTCAGAATGGACGAAAGTAAGAAAGGGCTCTTACCTATGTTACAAGGAAAGACATTGAGTCAGACTCAAAATCCAGCTACATCGGATGATAGAGAATTGATGAACAAGATCCCCTATCCCTCGGCCATAGGCTCTATCATGTATGTTATGCTATGTACAAGACCAGATGTGGCACATGCAATTAGTTTGACTAGCAGGTACCAATCTGATCCAGGTTTGGAACACTGGATGGTGGTAAAGAATATCTTAAAGTACTTAAGAAGTATTAAGGATATGTTTCTCGTGTATGGCGATGAAGAAGAGATCGTCGCAAGATGTTACGTTGATGCTAGCTTTGACACCGATCTGGATGACTCTAAGTCACAATCTAGGTACATATTTATTATGTATGGAGGAGCAGTAAGCTGGAGGAGTTCCAAGCAACCCGTGCTGACGGGATCGTCAACAGAAGCGGAATATGTTGTTGCCTCGGAGGCAGCGTAGGAAGGAGTTTGGATGAAGGAGTTCATATCCGAACTAGGTGTGGTTCCAAGTGCGTTGGATCCGATGGTTATCTTTTGTGACAACAATGGTGCCATAGACAATGCTAAAGAACCAAGGTCTCACAAGAATTCCAAGCATATCAAGCGTCGTTTTCACTCCATCCGTGAGCATGTCAAGGATGGTGATATAAAGATTTGCAAAGTACATACAGATCTGAATGTGGCAGACCCTTTGACTAAACAACTCCCAAGGGCAAAACATGATCAACACCGGAACTCCATGGGTGCTAGGGTCATTACAATGTAATACAGCTTATTGCCCCTAGTGCAAGTGGGAGAAAGAAAGGAATATGCCCGAGAGGCAATAATAAAGTGGTTATTAAATTTTCCATGTGTATGATAAATGTTTATTTCTCATGCTAGAATTGTATTAATCGGAAACGTTAATAAATGTGTGACTAATGAAAAAATTAGAGTTCGTAGTAACGCCTCTCGTTTAACTAGCTCGGTGATTAACTGATGATCAAGGTTTCCTGATCATGAACATTGGATGTTGTTAATAACGGGATCACGTCATTAGGAGAATGATATGATGAACACACACCCAAATTAAGTATAGCAATACGATCAAGTAATTAAGTTTATATTGTTGTACTGAGCATACGAAGTAACCCTAATCCTTAGACCATGAGATCATGTCAATCACCAACACCGAAAGAATGCTTTGATGACATCAAACGTCACACTATAACAGGGTGACTATAAAGGTGGTGTTGGGTATTCCGAAAGTATTAGTTGAGGCTCATGGATCAAGAAGTGGGATTTGTCCATCTATATGACGGAGAGATATACTCTGGGACCTCTCGGTGATATCACATCGACGCCGCTTGCAAGCACGTGACTAGGTCACAAAGATGTTATATCACAAAACGAGTAAAGGGTAATTGTCGGGAACGAGTTCGAAGTAGGTATAGATGATACCAATGATCGGATCTCGGCAAGTAAACTATCGCGAGACTAAAGGAATTGGTTATGACGTTTTTGGTTCACACGATCACAAGATTCATCGTCGAATATGTAGGAGTCATTACGGATCTCCAGATCCCGCTGTTGACTATTGATCAGAGAGGTGTCTCGATCATGTCTACATTATTCACGAACCGTAGGGTCACACACTTAAGGTTTGTCGACGCTTTTGGGTAGACACGGAATTTCGGAGAAAAGTTTGGACAGCACCAAAAAATTTTCGGGTAGCACTGAAATAGTTCAATGGGTTAATTGTTAAAGATTGCCAATTGTTGTTAATAGAATTAACAAATGAACCAAGGGGATAAGTGTTAATTTTTGTTAATAGAATTAACAAATATTAAAAAGAAATGAAATTATTTTAGTTAATAAAGAAAAACCCTTTGGATTTTTGAGTGTAGATTAAAAGAGAATGAATGGCCATGAGTGGATGCTCCACTCACATCAAGAGGGAACAGGTGGAGTCACCCCTAGAGGGCAACGACCCAACCTCACCCCTCTCCTATATATGGAGGGGTGGGAGATCCCTTTTGAGGACACACTTGATCCTCTCTCCCTCCTCCCGCTGCTCCACCTCTCAGCCATCCGCTTCGTGAATCCATGGCCGTTTAGTTCTCCACCACACCACGCCGTCGTGTTGTTGGAGTTCCTTGGTGGTTCTACTACTTCTGCTGCCCCACTGGATCGAGGGAACGGAGGTCGTCATCAAGCCGTACGTGTGACCGAGTACGGAGGCGCTGTTGCAGCGCACATCTTCACGATATTGAGATCGGCGAGTGATCAACTACATCAACCACGAGAATTATTCTCGAAATGCTTACGGTCTTTGAGGGTGAGTTTCTCTTGGAATATGTTGTACTCGTTACGAGCATCTCCTAGATTAGTTCTTGGCTTGTTGGCTTGCACTTGTTTTCTATGCAACAAACCCATCAGGAATTTGTGAGGATGTTCCTGTTCAAATAACTACCAATTGCTTAATTATGACTGACTTTCTTGTTCTTAAAATGCCTGAAGATGATAATATGTCTATATTCTTGGGAGAACTTTTCTAAATACTGCAGGGGCTGTTATTGATTGCAATAAAGGAAAAGTTACTTTTAATGTTCATGACAAGGAGCAAACTGTTTATTTTCCCAAGAAAGTTGATAAAATGCATGGAGTTAATACAATTACCAATATGAGGTCTATTAGAGTGGGATGTATTGAGTGCCCATATAAAGAAGAATACAAAACTAACATGTTTGGATCCATACCAATTCAATATAAGGTAACATGAGTGTATCATATGGTTTAAATCTTTTATGTCATATAAAATTCATTTGGTGGCAAGACTTGATCAACCTTGTTAACAAGTGCATTATAATTACCTACTGTAACGTTATTTAGTTTGCAATCTTTAGTTGAATTTGGTGTTAGAAAATAATTTTTCAATATTGAATTTAGTTATGCAAAATACCAAAAAATGAAAAAAATAAAGTTTCTCGGAAAATTAAATTTTCTATATCAAAAATCATATTTTTGGAGGGGGCTCCTGGAAGTGCCAGAGAGCAACCAGGGGTACCCACAGGGCCACCCCACCATATGGTGGCGCGGCTGGCTTTGGGCCGCGCCAGCACATGGTGTGGGGCCCACAACCCCCCCACTTGCTCTCTCTCTCCTTCCCCTACCTCCCTCTTGCCCGAAAAATCACTTTTGGATAGTTCAAATTCGTGTTCTTGCTGCTCATATCCTGTGATTTCGATCTCCACATTCAGCCAATTTCCGTTGCTGAAGTTTGGTGCATCTACTCTCCGGTATGTTACTCCTCCGAATATCGAAGTAGAATTTTGTTTAGTGGTGTATATATGAAGTATTTTGCTGCTGTAGATATCTTGTTTAGTGAGTTTGAATGCTTGGTCTAAGTTGAATTAACTAGTTTTGATGCATGCTTAAGCCTTTAGCAAGTCACTATACTAGTTTCCCTTCATTTAGTTCGCTAAAAATCAATTTTTATGGTGTTTGTCAAAAATTTCAGAACATGGAGTGGAATGCATTTGCACTAGATCCTAGTGAGATGTGGTGCAAGGGAAGTTCAAAGTTCATAGGGAAGAAGGGGTATACCCTGCTATCTACCCATGCTCGCAATTCATGGAGGTTGCAGGGATTACACACGATTTCCATACTCTCTTGTCAAATGCAGTATTGGAACGTTTTCTTGAAGATCAACCTTTCCAATATGCTATTTTGTCTATGTCGGTGGTGCAGGACTTCCGCTGCAGTTTGAACTCATCTAACCCCACCGACATTATAAGATTTACAACAAATCTGTGGATTTTCCTTTTGGTGTTTTCTGTTCAGCGATGAGAGTTCCACATGGAGGATCATTAGAAAAGCTGAAGGGTAACCCGAGGCCATTGATGGATTTGTATGAAGAGATCAGGAGTATTCATCTTCCTTCCATTCGCTATTTTGCATATTTCATTGCTAAATGTGTTCTAGCTAGAAGGACAATTGGTAAATTAGGCTTATCTGATTTAGCTTTTCTAGCTGCTGCATTGCGTCATGATAGAACTTATAACTTGGGTGCTATGATTGCTCATCGTCTTGCTACTAACCGCGAGAGGGGAGGAATTTGTGGAGGACTAGTCACTTCACGGTTGCTACCTTTGCAAGATTTTCAGCTACCTATAGAATAACTTGACATTGATTCAATGAAGAAATATGAATTTTTCGCTGAGGATGGTAGCTTGCATTTCCTCCCTTACACCATAACTTTCCCGAGGAAGAAACATTACATAGTATCTACCATTGAGAGGATTGTTATCTTGCCTACGCCTCTACTTAACTTTGTTGGCAGGGGGAACTTGTCAGTCTCCGAGGCTGAACTTGTCGGAGAGTGACTCCCACGGAACAGGGATAGTCACACCCTGAAGAGTAGTTCGAAGGGGATTGAACACGGAGGTCAAACAACCCTCGAGAGGCACGACGACGGTGCTCGCCGGGTCTGGAGAGGGACAATCACGACAGAGATGAACAACGGCCCGTACCCAGGTTCACGGCCCTCAGGAGGAGGTAACACCGCTACTCCTGCTTGTCTGTATTGCACTACGGAGATTACAATACAATGAGCTTGCCGATTGCTCTCATGAGGCTGTTCGGTGCTTGGAGAGGGAAGCTATAGTCTTCTTCCTCCTCCAGCTGCTGGCTATCCTACATGCTTGGTTAGGGTTCCAAGGGTTCAGAATGCAATTAGGCGATCCTTTTTTATGGTGGAGCTCTTGCTCCTTTTATAGGCTCCTCGGGCCTCTTCCTTGCGCTGTACGCCGAAGGTGGGCTCCCACAGGGTAGTGGCGCGAAGGAGAGGGAGTCCACCGTCGCCGAAACGTCCATGGACGCGGTCCATCCGTGCTAAAGTTGGGCGCAGTGGCCGACAAGCTGCCGAATGCGCAGAACGGCTCGCAGGCGTCACAGGGGTCGTGGTGGAGCCTACGATGACGATCTTCTTGGAGCGTTGCGCCGTCCAGCCGCTTTATCACAAAAGAGGAAAGTCCTGGCTGTCCGGGCGTGGGCGACGCAGCTTTGTTGACTCCTTTATCACCAGAATGGCAACTGGGGTGCTCGCGTCACTCTGTGGCTGCTGCAGGGGCCATGTGCGCCCTGCAGCGCTTGCTTAGCCGCGAAGTGTCTCCACAGGGCCACGGTGACCTGTGGAGAGGTTTCTGTTGACTTCTCTCCAGGCGTGTTGAGCCTTGGGGAGACTCTTGAAGCGCGGGGTCCTCTTCAGGCCCTGGCTTCCTCCTCAGGCCCTCAAGAGGAGTTGCCTCTCGAGGGTCTCTCGAAGCGGTGGCTTGGTCCTTAGTCGTTTTGTCGAATCTGTCGCGTGCGAGGCCTATGGAGAGTGGGCTCTGCACACCTTGGTCCTCACTGGCGACAGAACTTGACGCGCTTGAGGAGCAGCCCGGCCCGGATAGTAGGGGTAATGATGGGGAGTATGGGGGTGGTTTCGTTCAGCCCCTGGAGACAGCTAGCTTCACGTACCCGGATCCGGGGTATGTAGGACCTTCAGGATCTTACTCCACCGCAGTCGATGGGGAGTACGACTACACGGGGCCTAACCCACCGAGTTGGGGCCATTATTCACCTTGGGGCTGATCGCCACTTAGACCAAAAGCCTAAGCTTGGGGGGGAGGTATATCGATAGCACACTCATTTACACATCATTATCATTCGGTACTTTGTATATCCATGTTTTGTTTTAGTTTTCTTTCTCTCTTTCATTTGTTCATGCTTTGTTTGCTTTACATAAACCCAAAAATACCAAAAGGATTTTTGTTATTTCTCTTGCTGGTTTGTTTTAGTATCTACTATTAATATTCTTAGTAATTATTTCAGTTCAATATGCAAAAACACAAAAATATTTTGCTTTGTTGCATACTGTTTTACGCAGGGACAAATTTCTGTTGTCCCCGTTTAATTCATAACTTTTCGCAGAAATGTCAGCATGACCTGAAATTTTGTGTGCATATTCCTGGGATGTGTACGCAACTTTCATTAGTTTTGAGTTTTCTGATCTGGGCATGTTAATGTCCTCAAAATTTTTTGTCTTTGCTGGATGTTCTGTTTTTAGTTCCTTAATCCGAAAACCAAAAAATATTTGTTGTTTCTCTTTGGTTTTGTATAGTTTGTTTCAGAGGTCATTACCTTCAATTACACCATGGAGATTGGTTATTATTCCATATCTTTCAAGCACACAAGTGATAAGACAATTATGATGATCTATGACAATTCGAGTTGGGTAAGAGGCCGGTAATGAACACTATTTGTTTCTCATTTTTGTACATATACTCATTCATGTGAGCGTGCTTAGATGGTTCGCATAAGGTATATGTCGATTGGTGGATGCTTAGTAGTTCTGTTATCTGATAATTGTTTCCAATTTATTTAGGATGACTGTCATGTTTCCATGGATATTTGCTTGCATTGTTTTGCTCATAATAGAATGTGACATTGTGGTATCCTCCTCTGAACATTTCATTTGAATTGACTTGGCACATGTTCACACATGTTATGACAGAAAACAAAAAGTCAATTAAGCCTGCATGACATATTTTTCCTCAGAGTTCTAGTATCATTATTGTGCCTCCGTTAATTCTATATCGTCGCAAGCATGATTATGACGGTTATTGCTCTCTTGAATTGTCGCTTTCCCATATTTTGCTAGCCTCCACTTGTACTAAGCTTAAAATGCTTGTGCTTCCTAATCCTTGAAAACCAAATTATTCCAAAGAGTCCACCATAAATACCTATGGATGGCAATTTCAAACCATTCAAGTAAATTCGCATGTGCTACCTTTAAAACCTTCAAATACTTCTCAAATTTGCCACTGGTTTGAGCTCATAAGGAAGTTGTAGTTGGTCTTGTTATCTTCCATACTAATTAAGTAATTGACTTGCATGCTACATTTGTTCATCACTAATTTTGCAAAGGGCTGGTTAGACCATTGTAACATCAAAAAGATTTGAGAAAATAAAAATGGGCACTCCTCCATGCTTTGAGATTGTTTGGTAGGCACCCGAGGATTCAGTTAGCCATGGTTATGTTAGCACGGTTGGGAGGAGTGCCAAGCTATAAAAATGAATATAAAGATGCATATTATAAGTGCCTTGTTTTAAAGATAATTCGGAACCGCTCTCAACTTGCTTAGTATGGAAGATAACAAGAACTCTATTGCCATTCGTTGACCTAACAACCACCACTCAAAAACAATTTTTCCTCTTTTTCGAAATGATAAGAAGATCTAGCACATGTTGAATCCCTACTTCCCTCAATGAAGGGCATATCTTTTACTTTACTATTGAGTCACCATCCTTCTTTGAGCACCTTCTTGAGAGCATAATTGTCATTCTTAATGTAGTGTGCTTGTCCCTTAATATGTTAACCACGGTGTAATCTTGATGCTTTTATCTTTGATATCTTTATCTCTAGTCTTCCTTGAAGCTCAGAGGTGTCTAGGCATTTATGTTTTGTTGTTCCATTTGGGCAAGTGAGATACCACTTTATCATACTTCCTTATGAGCCTTGCAATCCTGTAAATTGATATGTTTCATGTTATTTATCATCGGTGTAGTTGGCATCTTTTCATGGTTTACATAACTATTGGGTGACACCGTTTATATATGTCTTATTATGAATAGTCTAAGCATTTTTCCTCATAATGAGAATATTTACATCACATGAGCAAATGAGTTAACTGAATTGCTTGAGGACAAGCAACAAGCTAAGCTTGGGGGAGTTGATACGTCCAAAACGTATCTACCTTCCCGAACACTTTTGCTATTGTTTTTCCTCTAATTTGTGTGTTTTGAATGCAACTAACACGGAGTAACGCTGTTTTCAGCAGAATTACCCTGGTGTTTTCTTTTTGTGCAGAAATATCAACTTTATGGAAAAAGCCTGAAAAACACATGTAAGTCGTTTTCTATCCGGAAGGGACCAGGAACCACGAAGACCAAACGGAGAAGAGACACGAGGACACCACACCATGTGATGGCGTTGCAGGCTCCTAGCCGCGCCAGCAGGTGGTGGGACCCCCTCAGTCGCCTCCTCACGACCCCCTCGCGGCTACATAACCCCTCTGACCTAAAAACCCACGGGGGGTATCAATTTTTCCAGAGAATATCTCCGTACGCTGCCGCCATCACGAACCCTAGTTCGGGTACCAGAAGTCTCTGTTCCGGCACCCTGCCGGGATGGGGAATCGAAGGGGATCATCGCCATCGTAATCGCCAACGCCTCTCCATCAACCATCCATGTTTCCCCCATCCATGTGTGAGTAATCCACCGCTGTAGGCTTGAGGGGATGGTAGGGGTTGGATGAGATCATTCATGCAATAGTTGTAATGTCGTTAGGCATGGTGCCTAGTATCCGTTATCGGTGTTTTATGTCATTGTGGCAACTTGTTATGATTAATGCTTGACACTAGGGCCCAATTGCCATGATTTCAGATCTGAACATGTTATTGTATCATTAGAATAATTATTGTTTTAGATCATATCTATGAGTTCTATACACATATTATTGTCCGGAACCGATGGCGCCAAAGTGACAGCAATTGGGATAACCAGAGGGAATGGCTGTGATATGAGGATCACATGTGTTCACGGAATGTTAATGCTTTGCTCTGGTACTTTATTAAAAGGAGTACCTTAATTGCCAGTAGTTTCCCTAGAGGCCTCGCTACAAACGGGCTGGCAGGACAAAATATGTTGTGCAAGTTTCTCATTGCGAGCACGCACAACTAAATTGGAATACATGCTTATGATTAGTTAATACTTGGATGCTTTATATTATTTATCTGCAAATTCCTATGCAATAATATTACATGAATTATCTTAGCCATGAAACGCCCTTACATCCGTCCCTATGCCTATAGTATTTTAATCATTGTCTTAATTCTACTGTTGTTGTTATTTCACTACTGTCACTGTTATAAAACTGTTGCTACTGATATTCCGTCTCGAGCAAGTCTATTCACAGGTGCAGCCGATCTGACAAATCATATGTTAAAGCTTATAAATATTCTTTGGCTCCCCTTGTGTCGAATCAATAAATTTGGGTTTTACTTCCCTCGAAAACTGTTGCGATCCCCTATACTTGTGGATCATCAGACGCTTCCATGTGATACGACAGTATGTACAGGAAGGCGATGTGAATATTTGCAAAGTGCATACGGATCTTAATTTGGTAGATCCACTGACGGAGCCTGTTCCGCTTGACAAGCATGAGAAACACCAATAAGCTATGGGTGTTAAGCTTTTACCAAGTTGTATTCTTGATTAAATTGTACTCTAGCGCAAGTGGGAGACTGAAGGAGATATGCCCTTGCGGCAATTAATAAAGTGTTTTATTTATCATATCTCGTTTGTTCATAATACGTTTTTGTGTCATGCTATAACTGTAATAAGCGGAAACATTAGTACACGTGTGATACGTAAAACAACCAGGTCCCTAGTAGCCTCTACGTGACTAGTTCATTGTGCAAATGATGATCGAGGTTTCCCGATTATGTGACATGGCGTCAGTTGACAATGGAGTCATATCGTTGGTAGAACGATGTGATGGACATACCCAATATATTTGTAGGACTTAGTCATTACGCCTTCGACCGTGAGATCAACTCTTATTGTTATTTCTGAAAGATACTTTGATTGCATCAAACGTCATATCTTAATAGTGTGACAATAAAGGTGTTCCTCTCGGGTACCGAAAGGGAGTAGTTGAGACGAGGGATCAAGAGCGGGATTTACCAGTTGATGACCCACAAGTATAGGGGGGTGTATCGCAGTACTTTCGATAAGTAAGAGTGTCGAACCCAACGAGGAGCAGAAGGTGTTGACAAGTGGTTTTGATGAGGATTTCGCTGTAAACACTAGCAGACAAGTTTTTAGCAGACTTTGATATAACAGAGAAATAAAGTGCGAGTAAATAGAGTGCAGCAATTATAATTACAGCGAGTGGCCCAATCCTTTTTAGAGCAAAGGACAAGGCGGTTTGTTTACTTATGATGACCAAACGTTCTTGAGGACACACGGGATTTCTGTCTAGTGCTTTCGCTTCATATTGATGAATAATCTTTAGCGTTTAGATAAGTGTCGTGTGGGTGAACCTATGCTAATGCACCGCCCTTCCTAGGACTAATACATACTTATGATTATGCCCCTTGCAAGCATCCGCAAGTACTAGAAAGTAATTAAGATAAATCTAACCATAGCCTTAAACTAGATCCTGCGATCCCTCGCGCATCGGAATACCAACGAGGGTTTAGGTTTCTGTCACTCCGGCAACCCCACAAATGATAACCGAGTACAAGATGCATTCCCCTATGTCCATAAAGGCGAAGTATCATGTAGTCGACGTTCACATGACACCACTAGAAGAATGGCACCACAACTTAAATATCAAAACATCAAATATTAATTGTAGCGTACCTGCACTTTAAATAAGGCAAATACCTGTGTATAGTGCAAATCCCTGGATCGATTCGTTTGCACACATAGTTACGATGTAATATCACAACAAAGTATGTCGGGGGGCTGCCCCCCGGGTAGGGGCAGATCCCGGAATAATTCAGTAAGGTATCAACAGTACTTGACCTTTGGCGAGAGCAAGGGACACCTCCTGGTGTACTGAGAGAGCAACTTGACCCTTGAGCACTGGTAGAATGCAAAGTGCCTCCTGGCAGGCGCAAGGGTCAGCTCTAGCAACTATAAATAGACACCCCCGGCCTTCACAATGGCAGCACAAGCATCAGCGGATGGTTCCTCTAAGAACTAGCTTCTCGAAGATGTCTTTGCTGATAGGCTAAGACATCTTCGGGAGGCTAGGCCTAGAGATACTCATCCTGAGACGAGCTCGGGCGCCTCCGGAGAGGATCTCGGATCTCAGGCTCCGAAGAAACTCCCGGAAGGAGGTGTACTCGGTTTTACCGGATAGGTGGTCCGGGTAAGTGCTAACCGGAGTGTATGTCTCAGTCTTGATCTTATGTAGGAGAGGCTCACAGTGGCAAGCGAGGAGGTAGCCGGCATGAGGGATCCCGGTAGGCCGTCAACGGTCTATAGCAGGCTTTCCCGTCTGTTGCGGGGGGAAGTACCATTCCGCCTGACACGGAAGCATGGTCACCTCCCGCCTGACACGGAAGCATGGTCACCTCCCTCCTGACACGGGAGCGCGTCAGCCGGTATGACAACGGTACGACAAGATCTGACATGCCTAGCCCGGCAATCCGGAAAAGGCTATCCGGGATGGGCCAAGACAAGTCTTGTCTCTGACAGGGGGACAATGATGGTTCAGGACGGCGCATGCTGTCCTTATCGAGATGATGACGAAGGGGCTACGCCGGATAACGCGGCGGCTAGGTCGCGCTAGCCGGTGACGACATGCCGGTTAGGTCTGTCCGGTGGGGCCAAGCCGGTCTAGGGTCTCCGGCCCTCCTGGCCGGAACTCTATAAAAGGCGCCATAACTGCTTCTGTGAGAGAGGACCAACTGGGGAGCCAAAGCTATAGTAGCGTTTACTCCTAGAGCATTTACTTCCTCATACCTTGAGTTCATCTAGTTCTTCTTGTTCTTCACTTGGAGAGATCTGCGAGCAAGTTGTAACCCTTGTACCACACTTATATAGAGAGGGAAGGCAGGAGTAGGGGTGTTACCTCCTCACGAGGGCCCTGAACCTGGGTATATCGTGTGTGTGTTGTGCGCCTTCGTGCATTTGTTCTTGTTTATTAGATCTTCCTCCTCGCTCATTGATGTTATTTCTCGTTCTTGGGAGATCTCGGTTACACCGGGATCCTCCTCGCGTGGGCTACTCAGCTCGCTATCCATCCCCGGATCCACCAACATCCATCGGCCCCACACATTAGCCATCCCATGGCATCTGCCGTGACACCACCATGACAGTTGGCGCCCACCGTGGGGCTGACAGAGGCGTTGGCTGGTGTACACATCCGGACGGGTTCCCGCATTCGTTTCGACATTCGGGTTCTCTCTGGCCTGGTCGTAAGGCTAGGGGAGATGGACTTCGTCAGCGACAACGCAGGATGCTTCCGAAACAGGCCCTTTCCGGTGAACGGATGTCTCATTGACTTTGGTGGTTTCACCACCTACGTCGCCACCGAGGTCGTCTGTACCTACCCGGACGTGATCCTGGAAGCTGAGGACCCTCCCATGCTCTGCGCTGCTCGGGGTCTGCGTGCCGGTCTCCCCCCGAGTTCTGTCGCGGTGATGATGGTCGGGGCAACCGAGGAGGAGTACCAGGACGCTAACGGCGATACCGGTAGCGGCCACATCCGTTTGGCCAAACCTCCTCAGGAAAGAGGTGCGGCTCGGGATGGCGATCCACAACCGTCCCGGCCGCGGCGTCGCCCGGATCCCCTCTCGGGTCTGGTGGCCAAGTTGACCATACCTGTAGCCGCTGAAGCAGATACCCAGGCCACTTCGGCTGAGTTGGAGGAGCAGCGGAGGTTGCTACTAGCTGAAGCGCAGGAGATCGCCGAGATCCGGCGCGAACTCAATGCCAGTCTCCGGGAGTACAATGCAGCTCACGGATTCCTTAAGATCGACTCCCGGGACAGGCACATCGCGGAGCTGCGCAAGAAAGGAAGAATGGT
Source organism: Poa annua (assembly GCA_026929855.1). Lineage (NCBI taxonomy): Eukaryota > Viridiplantae > Streptophyta > Magnoliopsida > Poales > Poaceae > Poa > Poa annua. The sequence continues at coordinate 62,178,716 of CM049429.1, read as the reverse complement.
GAATGACGAGCTGGCAGGTGGAGCCACCACCAGTCAGACGGGAAGCCAAATCTCAGCGGGGAAGCCAGTGTACAGTTCACCGGCAAAAACTCTTAGGGCTGCCGAGGCCGCCATGGCCGAATTGGTAGGGTTATCCGGTGAGGCCCTGTGACGCCCGAAAATCGATACTATGTAGATTTAAGCGCTTCCGTCGAAATCCGCATAATAACGATTTTAGGTCGCCCACCAGACATAATGTGCACGTCGAAACATGCGCATTATGTGGGTGGAATTGTGATAACATTACAACAGTTCCGATACATCCACAAATACAACAGAAGATATAATTACAACAAGGACTTGAACGAGTCAAGATACAAATGATACAATACAAAGATTCAAATGACAGCGGAAGCAAAAATAGTATCCGACTACGGATAAGATGCAAATTGGACTAAGAGTCCTGAAGATAAGCAATGGCGCCATATCCCTGCCCAGCCAAGCCGGAGGGATTTCCAAGCTAACGTCGTCAGACTTCAAACCTGTTGACTGCACATAAAGCACATCCCAAAAGAGGGTCAGGGCACTCCCTGGCAAGCAAAACCGACTTGCCTACTTTCTACACCATCTCCCAAAGTATAGGAGAGGTGGACTTAGCGGCAGCAGCACTAGCAACGTAAAGAGACACGCTACAACTTCCGTCTAATCAGAGAGGGATAAGAGAGCGCATAAGATAACCATCTACAACTAACACCAATCATAACCCATTCTCGGATTAACCCCCTCAACCAAATATGAGGAAGCAATTCGGGAATACTCACACGTTGAACAATTTTAGTTACCCGTTATTGTGGAAGTAATTCTATATTACTAGTCAGGTTAATTAACAATGATTAGGTATAAGTTGTCTATGATCTTGTTAGCCAGCATCATCAACAAGTCGTCCATAACCGTGGACACGGCTCATCGATAAGATTATATCCTGCAGGAGTGCACTACTGGACCCGTACTCGTTCGATCAACCCCAAAAGCAAAGCCAGAAGCTAGGGCATCTCAACACGGCAAATCTCTTCTCTACAACCCATCCAGGGAACCGCATGATTGTGTGCACGGCTAATCAGGTCCAGTGCCCGCGGGATGACCTTCATAGCACTCTAAGAACGTGTCACCCTATATGAGAATCGACTACTCCATCATCATGAGATCGTTAGGTAACCATATGCATGCATCAAATGGAAAGCCCGAACTACTTGCGGCGCCCTGGATAAGAAGCGGATTAGATCGAAGCCGCGGGGGGCTCCATAGGGCCTCCCACAAGCGGTTAGTGCGCTCAAAATTGGATCCGAGGACAAGAACTGAGTTCCTAGGTCGACACTTAGCAGAACAAAGCACCTCGCAAGGCCTTCCGCCGGTGCCTTATCTTTTAATTATAATACCCCAATATAAGACAACATTTATTAAGGTAGAATAACCTATCATGCTAAGCAGGTGAAAATAAATAAGACATACGGACGACTCGCACAAACAACTCTAAGCATGCGCTACGACTCGCAAGGCCAATAGATAAACATGCAACAGGTATTAGGATGTGGGGATAAAGCTGTATGGGCTGCAGGATAAACATGTGATGGGATCGCAGTTCAAGAATCGATAACTAGGGTAGCAGAGATCAACAGCAGGAATGAAAGACAATGTATAGGTAAACAAGCAAACTTTGCTTGCCTGGAATCCCGCATGGAAGCAGATCTTGTCGTTGCTCACACATCTCAACGTCTTATCCGCGAAGACGCAACAAACACTGGAAAGCGTGAAAGATGCATTTTACAACTACGGCAAAAGATTCATCATGATCATACGAGAATGATGCATGGCGTGGCAAGATGCAATACAATGCAGGTAATCCAAATTAAGCGGGAAAGCAACCCCGTCAATTAATATTTAGGTGTAAGTAATTTATTTACTCAGCAATATTAAATGTTGGTTAGCATGGCAACACATGGCATGGTGTAACATCCTAGGATTTTTTCAGATTCTGAAAAATCAGAAAAATTAAAAACTTTTTAAAAACTATTTGTATGTCGATTTGAAAACAAAATTCATGCATGCATTCATCTTTTTCTTACATTGTTTAGATTTGAAATTACAATGGTTGAAATACTATTTCCAGTTGAAAATCTATCTGAGAAAATATTAAAAACAAATAATGATTATGCTATTTATCTTATTTTACTTTAATATTTTGATTGTAATTATTAGAAATAATTATTTTCATATGTTCACAATCGTGGTACCAAATTTTATTTACCCATAAATAAATTGATTAAATTTCTATTTTCAAATTAGACAAAAGTGTCAAATTTGTATTAAATCAAATATTCAAAATTAATATTTTTAAAAAATGATCAAAACATGTCCACAAATGTTTTAAAAGAAAGATATGGTTTTTAGAAAATTTTAGAAATTAATTTCACTTAATTCGAAGTTCTAAAATAAAAGATATGAAAGAAATAAGGAAAGAAAAAAGAAAAAAACAAATCAGGCCAGCCGAACCGAACTGACATGCTATCGTATCAACTCAACCTCTGAAATTCGTTTTTCCTACCACCTTTTATTAAAACACGTTTATCTCGAGAAATATAACTCCAAATCCGGATCCGCTTGATCCTACGCGTTCACAACTCCGAGCCCTATCTATTCCACCATCCCTCCGCCTATATAAACCCCTGTAGCCTCCGGCGTCTCTTTTACTCTTTTCGTTCCACCGAAACCCTAATCAGCGAAATAGTATTTCGTTCGTTCGACGAACAAAACCATCTCCAATCGCGACGGGGCCTTAATCATTGTTGTAGATCTCGTCGATACCTTTCCATCCCGGCTCAACTCTTTTCATCAAGCGTGGAGGAAGAATTTCGAATCGTCATCCATCAGATTTGAAGTCGTATTTCTCAGATCTCTTCGCGCTCGTTGCGCCAAATCGAAATTCCTTTGGTGAAAAGGTAGATCTATTCTATATCTACAACTTTCCTGTTGACAACTTTTTATTTTAATGTACGTAATTTTCTGTATAATACAGATCGTGTTTGATGTTGTTCGAGTAACCAAACCATCTCAAAAGTTTGGGACAACAATACGAAACTTGTTCCCCTGATCAAGACCTTTCTTTTGCCCCAAGCCTCACCTCTTTCGGTTCAGCGAGCTGAGAGATATTTGCGTTTGAAGTTTCGGATCAGACAGGTATTTTTGCGATTTGTGACCAATCTATTAATCCACTTATGTTATAATTCTGATAATTAGAAAGAGCACGTAATTCTCTACAACTTTCGTTAAGAGTGTTTTTCCATCCGAGCAACTTTATTTTTGGTCAAATTCGTAGTCAAATCCCAATCAGCCTGCCACGTCAGCAAGTCAATTCCCACGTCAGCAGTCAAAGTCAACAGTCAACCGAAGACCGGCAGTTTTGCAGAAAAATCCTAAATTTTAAATCTATCACTACTTTTTATTGGTTAGGTCAAATTTTACAAATAAAATATTTTTGAAAAACTTATGACACGTAGAAACTTTTGGCATCATTACTTTTATGATTTGTCAAATTACAATTTGTTGAAATTCAAAAGTGGCATTAATGGTAATTTGAACATAACTTCAAATTTGAAATTTAAAATTTATCAAACTCTTTTGCTATAAATTTGAATGTCTAAGTATTGGCAGTAGTATTTTTCTTCTAATTTTGTAGAATACTTTTTCTATGATTTTGTAAATAATATTGATTTAATACTTTAAATGATATTTTAATGAATAAAAAACTTATTAAAAATATATTAAAATTAATTTCATCATCTATTCGAATTATAAAGTACTTAGTCATATTATGACCACTTTGGTATTAAAAGGTACTTAGAAATATTTTGCCTCTTTAAACAAAATAAATTCTTCCTTAGAAAATATTTGATAACTATTTTTTTTGACAACACTGTTCCTTAGAAAAATTTCAACATCTTAAAGATGCTAAATCTTTTCCTTAGAAAATTTTAGCATCTAGAAAACTTAGTTGTTTTATTTTGTTAAGTGTTGTCCTTAGAAATAAATTGCATTGCATGCATAAAATATCTATTGTATAGCTATACTCCTTATAGGAAAACTCCTTCCTTATTTTCCCTAAGTTAGGATTATTTTCAACCTAGTGTTTTGGTAAAGTGCTATGCACTTAGACACTTAGGATTTCCAAGATGGAGCTAGAAGGCCATTGAAGGACTTAGCCAAAACAAGACTTCAGAAGTATCTCCAAGAAGTAGAAGCACTTAGAAGAAAATTCAAGAGGAAGTTCATGAAGACCAACCAGAAATATTTTCCAAGTCTTGCTCTCTCTCTCTCTCTTTCTTTTCTCTGAGACTTCATGAAGGACTTAGAAGAAAACAGACTCTGGAAGCATCCTCAAGATGTCAAGCACTTAGAAGAAAAGTGAGAAGAAGTTCAAGAAGGCCAACCTCCCTTTTATTCTCTAAGTCTTTCTCTCTGCCTTTTCTTCTTCTCTGAGAACTCAAAATCCAAGACCAGCCTCGAGGATACAAGAATCATCAAGTCTGAAGAACCATCAAGTCTACCAAGAATTCAAAGACATCACCAAGGAGAATATTACAACTCTGGAGATGAAGCCTGGAGGACAACTACATATTTCTATCTTTTCCCTCTTTCCTAATCTTGTCTTTCACTTAAGACTTAAAACAATTTTTGAACATGTTATTACCCACTTGAAGTTTGTTGGATCCTAGCGGCATAGTGAGATGAAGCGGCCTGGAGACAAACCTTACATGTCCACGTACATGAGACCTGTTCCACAATTTAAGTGGCTGGCCGGGTGTCTGTCTCTCTCACTATAGTGAATGTCCAATTTACAAAGAGTTGATAATAATTGTTGATCGTCTTGAAGAAAGGACTTAGTATTTTCTCTAAGTATTTCTACACATCAAGACTAAGCCATTAGAGGGCTTATTCAAGATGATATAAAACAAAATATTTTATTCAACTTATGACTTTAGCCCTTAGTCCTTTTGGACCAACACATTTGCCTTGCATAAACTTAAAAGATTTCCATGGCATGAAAAAGCATTTCTAGCCCTTAGGAATATTTTGCACATCATGCATAAACATATTTTCCTTAGAAAGTTTTATAAAACTTATTTATTCATCTAGTATGTGTTTGTGTGCATTGTGGAGTTGTGCTTGCTGTTGATTGTTGTATTGTTTCTTGTCTATACTGTTAGATTGAACGGAGAGTCCCGAGTATCGTTGAAAAGAGTTGTGAACAACGACAACATTCAAAGGCAAGTGGCACACCTCATAAACTTCCTATTATTTTCTATATGCATTACTTAGTGTATTTTTATATGCATGAGTAGGATAGTATTGCTATGCTAAACCTGTGTAGAATACCTTATTCCTGTGTCTAGGTTCCTATGCAATACTTAGTAGAATTATTGATGCTATGCAAATGCTGTTTTGTGAAAATCTAAATTCTACTAAGTTAAGAATGAAACACCTGGGTGGTAAGTGGTTGTATGGTTTATGTTGAGTGGCTACTCAGGTCCATGTCTATGGTTCCTGGAGTATGTACACTTGTGAATGGCCACCCAGGAACCGAGGAATCTGAAGAACTCCGAGTGACGATTGCTTCCAGTGCAGCCATTGCCATATGGGCTCTGGCTTGATCAATTATGTTGCGTGGACTCTCTCCAGCTTGACAAGCAGATGTAGGGGATGATAGGTGGAACGGGTCAAGCCAGAGTGGGAGGGAAAATGCTTCTGAAAGATCTCGTCTCATTCTTCTCCTTTCCTATTCACAAATGGTGTGTAAAGGATAGTTTGGGTTGAATGGGTACAATGGTGAAAGTGCACAACCTCTGCAGAGTGTAAAACTAAGTACTTAGTCGTGTCCCCGGTACGGACAATTTGAGCAGCTGATCACGGACGTCAACGGAGGATTCCACCATTCCAACTTCAGAAATAAAACTTGATGGGTGAACAAGGGAAGATGAGATTTATGGTTTTCATGCCATACTCGTCTTGATTTCAAGAAAAGTGTTTTCAAAAGAGTAGGAAAAATTGGCTTTATGCAAATTAGCCTTGAACTCCACCAGCCAAAAATGCATATAGGCTTTAGAGTTATTCCATAAAGTGTCCACCATAGTGTCACTTGCCAGACTCCATTTTTTAATGGAATCTGACCCACGTTGTTGCAATATTTTTCTTATTGCCGATTTGATCAGATGACGAGTGAGGTTTCGTTTAAAGGTTTCGAGTCTATAACCAACATGTTTTCGCCTGTGGCAGCATGAAAGTTATAGAGACTCACTGCTATTATATTTCTGCTGTGTACTATTACAAAGCTAGCTTTATGCTATGCAACTTGTATCAAATATTTTGTAATTCTGGATCATCGATGTAATAAAATTGACGCTTTGTTGTTATATTACATCGTAAACTGTGTGTGCAAATGAATCGATCCAGTGATTTGCACTATACACAGGTATCTGCCTTATTTAAAGTGCTACACATGGGTGATCTAATTAAATTAAATGGAATAGGGCATTATATATTTATTACCCCTAACATTCCATATTTAATTATTTAGTTGCAATTAAAAAATTATACTAAGTAATTAAAATAACAGATGCAAAATGGCATACAAATGTCATACTAATATTCTTTGCATTTTTCTGATAAATAAACATATAAAGATTATTAAATTTGGAGTTAGAGAATTAAAGTTATTAACATATTAAGTCAAGGGGTTTTTCTGTAAATTGCAGGGACCTATCCGTGATGGGAACAAAGTCTCTGGGGACCTCTGTGTGGAAACCAGAAAGGCAGGGGCTCGGTGTAAAGATCCAGATCCAGATCTGGATCTGGGCTTTTTGCACCGCGCACGGATCCACCCAGGGAGGATGACAGGCGGGTCCAGGCGCCACGCGGCGTGGGCGCAATGTGCTGGCTTGGTTGGTCACTGATCCGGGGGACCCATATGTCAATGTGTGCGAAAAACGTAAAAAGGGGATTATCGCCGCGCCCAGGGATCGAACTCGCGCGCTCGCGCATCGCGAGGGTGGGCGCTGCTAGCCACTCGGGCTGGTGGGTGTTGGTGACAAAAGCGGAGACTGTTTTGTTTTAAGGTGAGACAAGTGCAGAAACTGACGAACTGAAGAAATATACGGAGACAGAGCACGGCGGAGCGATTCCCGCCGGCGACAACCTGGAACGGGAGGCGCTGGGGCGGTGTGTGTGTGCGGCGTGGTTGCGGGATGGGGTGTGGGTGTGTACAGAGCCGGGGAGGGAGACACCGAGCCAAAACATAAAAAAGGGAAGCTTTTGTTATCGACGACCATGGCGGAAACGGAGCACGTCGAGGACAAACTCGTCGTCTACGTGAAGAAAACGAGCCGAGGAGATGGGGAAGAAGGGGGCGGCGGCGCTGAGGGGTGGAGAGGGGCGGCTAGGGTTCGAGGGAGCAGGAGGGGAGGCTATAAGGTGGGGGAAATGGAGTGGTTGGGGTGGGGGCACCATGGCTGCCTCGCTGTAAAGCGAGGTGCCCCTCTGCTCCGTACGAAGGAGAAGGTGTAGGTGGGTTGGGTTCTGAGAAGATGGGCCAGGAGGTGGACTTCGGCCCAGGTAAGTTTTTCTTCTCTGAATTTATTTTTCTTTTAAATATTTTCTGTTTTTCTATTTTAAAAAAAATAGAAAAGGAAAATGAATTAGGAGATTTTACAAAATAGTTTTAGTTTAAAATAGGCAATTTAATAAACTAGTTTTTATAATATTTGCAAAAGATTTGAAATAACACATTTTAATTAATTTGAAAAGCATTTGAATTTAATTATGAGAATTAAATTTAAATGCAACAAATTAAATTAATGAGATGATGATGCAATGACATGATAATGCAAAAAATAAAAACAAGAAAGTCTAATTGGAGAAATCTCCGGGGCGTTACAGGCCCTACGCAAACAGCAGGAACGAGTAAACGAGTTGGTAATCGAGGCCAACCGTCAGAATCAGGCATTCAAGAAGAAGAACCCCGGAGCAGGATCCCAAGTGCACTCAGCTAGACCCAATAGCCAGAAATCGGACGGGGAGGCCTCTTCCCCGCATCCGAGCAGGAGCAAGAGCAAAAGCAAGAGCCGGAGCCGGAGTCGAGGTTCCGGGAAGAACAAGCAGCTACAGACCTATGATCCGGCCTTCGCCGGTATCCAGCAAGCTGGGCAACGTAACTCGGGGCAGGCGGGAAGTACCCGTGAGGACGGTAACCGGGGGGTAGGAAACAATAACCCGGTCGGCCGTGGTAATCCACCCCGGAACCCTTCTCATGTTCAGGGAAACCCCCAAAGGGAGGTCGCCTCTGTTCCACAGCAGGCTGTGATCCCGGCACAGAAGAGGCTAAACGATGGCAACTCGAGACTGCAGCAGCTCGGATATCAGCCAGACGAGAACCCTTTGGGATCTCGGATAGGGACCAGACAGCTGAATCCGGCAGATGCGAGATTCCGGCTCGACCGGATTCATCAATCCGAGCTAGTGGAAGAGCAAGGGCCTCCGGGACCTGCCTGCTTTGGACCTCGGATCATGCGGGAACCACCTGTTCGGAATTTTCAGCTCAACAGGGGTGCCAAGACCTATGACGGCAGCAAGAAGCCGGAGGACTGGCTAACCGACTATGTCACTGCAGTGAGCATAGCCGGTGGAAACAGACGATGAGCGGTACGATACGTACCGCAGATGTTGGAAGGACCTGCCCGAATTTGGTTGAACAACCTGAGAACTGGCAGCATAGACTGCTGGTTAGACTTTGAGGAGGCATTCATCAGCAACTTCACCAGCACGTACAAAAGGCCAAACAGGACTCAGCAGCTCGCCATCTATAGGCAAAGGAGCAACGAGACTGACCGGGAGTATCTTACCCGGTGGAGCAATATTCGCAATTCTTGCGAAGGAGTGGTAGAGGCGCAGGCCATCTCCTGGTTTGCACAAGGATGCCGCCATGGCTCAATGCTGTGGCAGAAGTTGCAGAGAAAGATGCCAACAACCTTGGCAGAAACCATGCGCATCGCCGATACCTACACGCTTGGAGATCCCATGCAACCCCTAGTGGATGTCGGTGACTCCAACAGGAGGAATGCGGGACCTCAGCGTTCGGGACCGAGCAGGAGCCATGATCGCCAAGATTTTGGTCAGAAAAGGAATCACCCCGAGTACCACCATGCCGCACAGCACGTCGCAGCGGTGACCCGGGAGCCAGAGGATGCCGGCAACAGGCAGCGTCAAAAGACAAGTGGCCCGACTTGGGGTCAGAGTCAGGAGGTGCAAAAGACCTGGGTGGAACAAAAGAAGCCCCTGACATATGAGGAGATGCTGAACAAGCCATGCAGCTACCATACTCTGGAGGCCAACAAGCCAGCAAACCACTCTACTCGGCAATGCAGTTGGTACGAGCCCACATTGCAGGAAGGCAGCTCGGGAGCCGTTCGACCGAGTGCTCCGGCATCTCGGCCCAACATTCCGAGACCCCCTCCTCCGATGTCGGGGGCCAATGCTATCCGAATCAACCCACCTCCGCGAGGACCCCCGCCTCGGCCAGTGAATACGGTGTACACCCGGAATGACAACGGTGCAGGCCCAGTAACCAAGCCGGACAGCAGCAGGGCAACTACCGGGAGGCACATCAAAGTTATGTGGTTTTCGTAACCGAACCCACTGACCGGAGAAGTGTGCGGCAGCGTGCCTTGGAGGTGAATGCCGTGATCCTAGCAGTGCCCAAGTTCTTGCACTGGTCCGAGATGGAAATCACATGGAGCCGGAAGGATCACCCCAGGGTTATGCCCAAGCTGGGAGCATATGCCCTCGTGGTGGACCCAACCTTTGTCGGACCCAGCCTCAATGTCCGCTTCAGCCGAGTTCTGATCGACAATGGCAGTGCCATTAACATCATGTATAAGGACACGATGCTGAAACTGGGGGTGTCCATGAACACCTTGCTGCCTACCGAGACGACCTTCCACGGCATTGTGCCCGGAGTCTCTTGCTCACCCATGGGAAAAATCTGGGTTGAAGTGCTATTCGGAACTCGGGAGAACTGCCGAACCGAGAGCTTGGAGTTCGAGGTCGTGGACCTCGAGAGCCCGTATCACGCGCTGATCGGTAGACCGGCCCTGGCCAAGTTCATGATCTCAACTCACATGGGCTACCTGAAGATGAAGATGCCGGGACCTAACGGCGTGATCACCATCTCGGGAGACCACAAGCGCTCCATGGAGTGTGCCTCGGCGGGGTCATGCTTAGCTAAATCCCTGGTGATCGCAGAAGAGAAGAAGAGAATCCAGCAGGTGGTGGCAATGGCCAAGATCTCCCAACTCGGAATGCCCGGGATGGTGAACCCGGAGCAGGGTGCGTCATTTCAGCCCCCCAAGGAGACCAAGAAGGTGGGTGTGGACCCTAGCAACCCGGAGCGCCAAGTTATCATTGGCAGCAACCTGGACAGCAAATAGGAAGGCGAGCTCGTCGACTTCCTCCGTGAGAATCGGGATGCTTTTGCATGGTCGAGTGAAGATCTGCAAGGTGTCCCGAGGGAGTTGGCTGAGCACTCTCTGTTTGTTCGACCGGATGCGAAGCCGGTGAAGCAACCAACTAGGCGCCTCTCGGATGAAAGAAGAGCCGCCGTCATGGAGCATCTGGCTATACTGCTGGCCGCGGGATTCATAATGGAGGTGCTGCACCCGGATTGGATATCGAATCCGGTCTTGGTAGAGAAGAAGAAGGATGATCCCCTCCTGCTTAAGGTGTGGCGCATGTGCATCGACTTCACCAACCTCAATAAGGCATGCCCAAAGGACCCCTTTCCACTACCCCGGATAGATCAAGTGATAGATTCCACTGCCGGGAGTGAGTAATAGACATTTTTAGATGCATATTCTGGTTTTCACCAGATACCTTTGAATCCGGATGATCAATTGAAAACTGCTTTTATTACCCCTTATGGGGCTTATTGCTATCGTGTCATGACTTTCGGTTTAAGGAATGCTGGTGCTACATACCAGAGGTGCATGCAGAAATGTTTGCATGACCAAATAGGCCGGAATGCCGAGGTCTATGTCGATGACATAGTCATAAAACAAAAGAAAAAGCCTCACTAATAGATGATCTGAGGGAAACATTCAAAAACTTAAGAAGGTTCAGGATGAAATTGAACCCGGATAAATGCACATTTGGTGTTCCGGCGGGGAAGTTACTCGGTTTCCTCATCTCAAGCCGGGGAATCGAGGTCAACCCGGGTAAAATTCGTGCTATCGAGAGCATGAAATTACCCGTGCGTCTAAAGGATGTGCAGAAATTCACTGGGTGTCTTGCATCCCTGAGTCGGTTTGTCAGTCGACTTGGGGAGAAGGCCTTGCCCTTGTACCAATTGATGAAGAAAAGCAAAACATTTGTTTGGACCCCGCAGGCTGACGCGGCGTTCAACGATTTGAAGAGGATGCTCTCAACAGCACCCGTGTTCGCATCACCGTTACCCAAGGAACCGATGCTGCTATACATCGCTGCAACCAACCGGGTAGTCAGTGTGGCAATGGTGGTAGAAAGGGAAGAAGGGGGCAAGCTGATACAAAGGCCGGTGTATTACCTCAGTGAGGTGATCTCGGAATCTAAACAGAACTACCCACACTACCAGAAAATGGCGTATGGGGTGTACATGGCAGTAACCAAACTCAAGCACTACTTTCAGGAACACCCGATCACAGTAGTATGCGAAGCTCCTCTAGCCGAGATCATCGGTTGTAAGGACGCTAGCGGCCGGGTAGCCAAATGGGCCATCTAGTTGTCTCCATATGCTCCGGCGTATGAGAGACGAGATGCCATCAAGTCGCAGGCGCTGCCGGACTTTTTGGTAGACTGGGCCGAGATGCAGTATGAACCTCCGATGCCGGATTACAATTTCTAGAGGATGCATTTCGATGGCTCAAAGGCTAAAATCGGATTGGGTGCCGGAGTGGTCCTCACTTCCCCAAAGCAGGATGTACTGAAGTATGTTCTGCAAATCCATTTTCGGGCATCTAACAATGTCGCGGAATATGAGGCCTTGGTTCATGGACTGAACGTTGCCAAGGAGATCGGCATCCGCCAGATAGAGTGTTTCGGTGACTCCGACCTCGTGGTGCAGCAGGTGTCGGGGAATTGGGATGCCCTTGATGCAAACATGGCCTTATACAGGTTTCATGTGCAGAAAATATCCGGTTTTTTCGAAGGATGCGAGTTCAAGCACATACCCAGAGGAGAAAACGAGGCAGCGGACGTCTTGTCCAAGCTAGGGTCATCTCGGGATGCCATCCCACCCGGGATAGCTCTGGAGCATTTGAGGAAGCCATATATTCAACCCTCACCCGAGTCGGATTCTATCTTCATCCCCAAGGAACCTGGTTCAGATGCCATACCCATGGAAGTAGATGTCAGGAGCATAACATCGAACCCGGGGACTGCATCACAGTGCTCAGAGAGGCAAAGAAAGATGATGATGGAGGTGATGTCGGCAGAGCCAATGGACATAGACGCTCCCGTGTTCCCGGTTCGACCTGTCCCGGGATGGGCACAACCCATTATGGCTTATATCTTGGAAGGAGTCCTCCCGGAGAATGAAGTGAAAGCCCGGCAGATAATGCGAAGATCAAAAGCATACACCGTCATCAATCAAGAGTTGTACAAGAGGAGTGTCACTGAGGTACTCCAGAGGTGTGTAGAACCGGCAGAAGGACAAGAGATGCTCCTAGAAATACATCAGGGGGAATGTGGGCATCATGCATCATCCCGGGCCCTGGTGGCGAAAGTGTTCCGGCATGGGTTCTATTGGCCCACTGCATTACAGCAAGCAGAAGATATTGTCCGGAAGTGTGGAGGATGCCAGAGGTTTGCTCACCGGATACATATGCCGGCGTCAGCGCTGAAGACAATCCCTATCACTTGGCCATTTGCAGTATGGTGTTTGGATATGGTCGGGCAGTTCAAGCCGGCAAGAGGCAATATGACACATATACTGGTTATGGTGGACAAATTCACCAAGTGGATAGAGGTCAAGTCAATCCGGAAGTGTGATGGACACACCGCTGTGCAATTCCTGAAAGACATCATCTTGAGATACGGGTACCCGCACAGCATTATCACGGATAATGGCACCAACTTTGCTGTGGGGGAATTCACTCGATTTTGTGCTGAGAAGGGAATCCGGCTAGATGTAGCATCAGTTGCACACCCGGAAGCAAATGGGCAAGTCGAAAGAGCAAATGCCTTAGTCTTAGCCGGCATCAAAGCTCGTTTGATCGAGCCATTGTTGAGAACTCCGGGATGCTGGATAGAGGAGTTACCGGCGGTTTTGTGGGGTCTCCGGACTACACCGAATAGATCTACCGGGTACACACCATTTTTTATGGTATACGGTGCTGAGGCAGTACTCCCGACTGACATACAGTATGATTCCCCGAGAGTGACGATGTTCACCGTGACCGAGGCAAAGGAGGCCCGAGAAGATGATGTAGATTTACTCGAAGAGGCAAGAGAATTGGCACTATCTCGGTCTGCAATTTATCAACAAAATCTCTGTCGCTATCATAGCCGGAAAGTACACCCGAGGGTGTTCCGAGAAGGGGATCTTGTGCTGAGGCTCATCCAACGCACGGCCGGAATGCATAAATTGTCACCTCCATGGGAGGGACCTTTTGTGATAAGCAGGGCATTGCACAATGACTTTTATTACCTTGTAGATGCACAGGAGGCTAGGAAAGGTGTAATGGACAAATCCGGTGAGGAAACCAAGCGTCCATGGAATGTAGCACTACTTCGCCCCTTTTACACATAAAGGGCTCAGTGTATGTTGTATCTCAGTTTTCAGTATTAATGAAAGTAAGGCACCCCGGGAGGAACCCGGGGACTGCCTGATTATGTGCATATTTTGTTTTTATTTTTGTCAAGTTCATTTGCTGTTTTTTACCGGCATCTCGGGAAGGAACCCGGGGATTGCCGGATAACTGTCTTCTGTTTTATTTGTATGCCGGGAAAGTTCCGAGTTCGATTCTCAAAGTCAGAGTAATGTATGTCATATGAATTCATCTTGTGACTCGACTGACGCACGCCGAAATGGTAGTCAAGAGCAAAGAGAGTCAAAGGTGGGGAACACGAAAATGGTCTCGGGGACTCCGAAAAGGAACTTATTCGGCATACCTCTTTTTTGCTAACCCAATTATTTTTTATGTCGGGAATTCGGTTAGCCAGAATTCGGATTGTCTTAAGTAATGTATGCCGTATGTGGAGTTTTGTGACTCGACTGTCGAACGCCGAAATGGTAGACAAGAGCAGAAATTACCTAAGTACGGTAAACATGAAAAACAACTCGGGAACTCGTAACAGAATAAATCGGCATAACTTGTTCGAGTAGATGATTCGGTACGAAAAAACAATATTGAATAGTGTATGTTACATCTTGCACCCGGCATCCCGGGGATTTGACAGTTCTACTCTTAAGATTTTTTCTAGACGGTAGGGGAAGCCGGCTTCTCGGCGGAGACGTCAGGAGAAGCAGCGACCTCGGGAGCAGCAGCGGGAGCAGCAGCAGGAGCAGCAGGGGCTTCAGTTTCAGCGGCGGTACTCGGTGCGTCGGGGCGCACCTCGGCCTGAGAAGCATCGGGTGTCGGGGAATTAGCAACATCCCGGGGAGCCGCGGTCTTGGTGACAGCACCGGAGGCAGCGTCATCCTCTTCCGGGATCTCGTCATCCGCATCACCGGTCGCGCCGGTTTCTTCATCGTCCTCATAGTCGGATTCAGACTCGGAAGGAATGACGCTGGCGGTGAAGGCGCGGATGCTGGACCACGAGGCGATGCGGTGCGCCACCTCTTGTCGCCGCTGGACCTTAGCCGGATCGCTCAGCCACGGCGAGATTGTCCGCAGGCGCTGGATCGCGTCCAGGTCGACACCTTCGTACCAGCTAAGTACTTGGGTCAAGACCTGGTCGGCACCAGCACGCGCACCGGAACGCTTCCAAGCGTGGATGCGCCTCCTGGCACACCGGAGTGCGCTCGCGAGTTCAGAGACCGAGAGCGTCGCGCGGATACTCGGCCACAGCGCGGCGTGGACGTGGATCGCAGCTCTGAGCAGTTCCGTCCCGATAGACCGGAGAGGCACTATCCGGGCCTTCAGCGCGGTGAGGTGGTCCTCAATATCCCAGGCGTCCGAGACAGCACCCTTCCCGGCACGCTTCTCCCGAGCAGCAGCAACGGCAAGAACAGCAGCCTCCCGGGAGTGCTCAAATTCCCCTTTAAAAAGAAGAGCTGTCAAGCGACTAGAGCATAAGAAGAACTACAACAAAAAAAAAAGAGCAAGGAAAGCATGGGGGATGTCGGTCCACTTACTGTTAAGATCCCGGTTCAGTACGGTTAGCTCGGAGAGCCAGCTATCAGACCGTGACCGGAGAATAGCCAGCCCGGTCTCCGCGAGATGCGCGCGCTCCTCGGACTGATCCAAGGTCTCCCTCTGCTTCTTCGTCGCCTCAACGAAGCGCGTCTTCATCTCGGTCGCAGCGGCCTTGGCCTTTTCAAGCTCGCCGTTGAGTCGCGTGATCTCGGCTTGCGCGGTAGCAAGTGCGGCCTTCTGATCTATCGAGACCTTGCGTGCAGCATCCCGCTCCTCCCGGAGGCGCCCCTCGCACTTCTTGGACTGACCGAGGTCAGCAAGAACTCGGTTGAAGATGCTGCAGCGTTTCTTGCTGCACTCCTGAAATCAAAACAAAGAAGGATGAGACCAATTCGGAAAATTACGAGATCAGTAGCAAGTAATGGCTAACCGGTTGGGAGCATCTCGGGGACTCGGTGCCCGAGTCCTGAAAGTTTCTCTAAGATTGGAGCCTAGTGATCTGCTATTCGGTGGAATCTAGAGCACTAAGCACCAATCTCGGGGACTAGTGGTGATGGAGCAAATTTTGAAACAATCTAGCCGATTGGGAGGATCTCGGGGACTCGGACCGAGTCCTGAAGTTTTCTCTAAGATTGGAGCCTAGTGATCTGCTATTCGGTGGAATCTAGAGCACTAAGCACCAATCTCGGGGACTAGTGGGGAAGGAACATATGTTTATGGGAAAAAGAAAGGAAACAAGCTTACCTCGGTCACCCGAGTAACATCCAGCGCGGCCACCTGGAGTGCATGCAAGGCTTGAGCGTTGCGGCTTGGGCCCGCAGCGTGCAAGTCTCCCACGGTCTCGCAGCCGTCGGCGGCTAGCCAGGCCTGGTTGTACTCATCAACAACGCGTATGCCAGAGCCGCCGGGCGCGCGAATAGCAGCAACGTCCCGAGATCCTGGAGGCCCAAAGGAGCTTACGGTTGCTCGCAACATCCGCAGGGCGGCAGTAGGGATCTCGGCAGGAGGCGGTGGTAACGGTGAAAACGTACCCGTGCGCAGCACCAAGTCTTGGGCCGAGGATGTCGGGGCAGCTGCAGGTTTGGCAGAAGTTGTTTTCTGCCCGGCAACCTTGGGGCGCGACTTCGCGGCAGGTTGATCAGCTTGCCGGGAAGAGGTTGTGGAACGTTTCTCCGGGGCGGTCTTGTTCGTGGCTTGCTGGGAGGGACCGCTTGGCGCGAGCTGCCGGCGAGGGTTCAGAATCTCTGCCTCAAGCCCGGGCACTCGGCGAGGGCTTTCCGGAAGAAGAATGTCTCCCGAGGTGGTCGTGGCCGGCACCGGGATCTCGTCGATCACCGGGCGTGCATCCGGAGTCACAACGGTAGCCGGTGCGGCACCGGAGGCAGCAGGCTCGCTTCCTCGAGTAGAAGGGCGAGGAGGAGATGTAACATCCCAAATTTCTCAAAAATTTAAAACTTTGCATTCATGCATCATGCATCATTTAAGCATGGCATTGAAATCACATAAAGAGTAAATGAATTTTAATTATAAGTTTAAATAAAGTTGTTTTCAATAAAGAGGTCTATTTGAGCTCCTTATAAAAATCTGTATTTTATTATTTTATTTATTTAGCACAATGATATCAAAAAGTTATAAATTAAATTAGCTTTTCAAAACATATTTTTATGAATTTTTCTGAAATGTTTTGATAAGTTTTAAAAATCAAATTGTTTGAAAAAGGGTTTAAACAGAAGAAAAAAAATGTGTTCGGGCTAGCTGGCCGAGCCCCTCCGCTATCTGCCGCGCGCGCACGAAGGAATGGCCCAGCAAACCAACCGCGCAGCCCACCTCCCTCCCTCTCTCACTTCCAGACGGGGCCCACTTGTCATCTTCATCCCCGCCGTGAAGAACACGAACTCCACCGAAACCTAGTTTGTTGCGGATCAAAATCCGTTGGGAAATCGCGAGTAAATAGCTCCCCTCCTCCCCCATATAAACCCCCTCTCCGCTGCCGTTCCCCGCGCCCAAAAACCCTAACCAATACTCGCCGAAATCGTAGGAACGAGAGCCTCCATCTCCGACATTGCCGCCGCCGCGTTTCGCTCCGTTCCGGTGAGTACGGCACCCGAGCACCACCTCCACACCCCCTCTGTGACTCCCCGTCTCCGTACGCACCTAACGGACTTGCTCCGGCCTCCTCTTTTGCACCAGGGCGACGTATCCGTCGACGACCCGAGGCCGCCGTCCGCCGCTCATCTCCGACGAGCACGCAGGGGAGGAGAAGGCCACCTCGACCGCACCTACCTCGCCATCGAGTTCGCCACGACGATCCGCTTCAAGTGGTGAGTAAAACCCCCTCCGATCGTGCGTCTGTTAGCCGTAGCTGCAACCCCGGCGATGGCGCCGCCGCGGGCACGAGTTCGCCGGCGAACCGCGCCGCCCATCCGTCCCCTTTTGATCCAGGCCGTCGGATCTAGATCCAATGGATCTAGATCGGATTGATCTGGAGCGCTCGTTTAAAGTAGATCGGACGGTTCGCGTTCGCGATCCGTGCCGAACCGGTATCGGCCAATCGGAGCGCGCCGCGTGTCCTATTTATTTTCTATTTCGGCTGAAAAATTGTTTTAAAAACAGAAAACAACACAAACTTACAAAATTCATAACTTTTGATCTGTTCATCCAAATTTGATGAATTTTATATCCACGTGAAGCTCTGCTCGTGTAGTTTAGTATGGTTTCATTAGTTTATCCTTTTAGTGTATATTAAATTGCGGAATTTAATTGTTTAGCTTTTGGATATTAAATCTATAACTTAATTAATAAAATTTCTTTCCAAATAAATCCAATTGTTTTAGAGATTTATTAATGCCCTCTGTCCAGAGAGTGCAACCTGAGTTTTATTTGAAATTTCTCATAATATAATTAAGGAAATTGGTTTTAGAACTTAAAACTACTATTATGCTCAATATTTTAAATGATTAAATAAAATATTAAAATATTGATCATTGTATTTCATGCATTAATAACAGAGAAATTAAAATGGTAATTTTTGGTTTTGTTAAGTTCATTGCATATTAAGCATGCATACATATTTTTGTCTTGATATTTTAAGTGTTATGCTTGTGTGTTTATTTAGTTTTATTATTTGTCTCTAGATTGTGAAGAGGAGGAAGACCCTTGTGATTGTTATTCTTGATGTGCGTGTTCCTCTTGCTACCAAGGCAAGTGACATTCATAATCTACCCCATGTTTTCTATATGCATTATTAGTAGATTTTGAGTAGTATGCATGATAGGGAAATTTTGAACTATCTTATAATGCTAAGTTAGTTTACACTTCGAAAATATCCTACTAGTGTGTAGCCATCCCTCTCCATGCAGCCACCAAAAGTTTTATTAGATGCTTAGCTATGCAATAAAAGTGTTTACTTATCATGTTATAGAAATATTGCTAAGTGTTAAAACTTGAATGCACACCTGGGTGGAATTGGTTGCTTGGTTTATGTTGAGTGGCTTTTGAGACCATGCTTATGGTTGTCTTTGCCTAGGATGAATCTCTATTCTACTTAGGGCCATGAGTATGGTGGTTGTCACCCAGAAGTGCACTTGTGGACGGCCACCCAGGAACAAAGAGATTTCGAAGTCCCTCCAAGTTTAGAAGCTTCCCGTGCAGCCTTTTGACAATGGGCTCTGTCTAGAACTACTAAGTTGTGAGAGTGCAACCTGTCAGCTTGACAAGCAGATGTAGAGTTGGTAGGTGGAACGGGTCTTGCTAGTATGGTTGCATTCTTCTTCTGAAAGTTCTTGTCTCAATTCTCTCCTTTCCTTAATGCACTCCGCGTGTATAGGATGTCTGGGTTAATTGAGTCTTAAGGTGAAAGTGCACAACCTCTGCAGAGTCGACAAACTGAGTACTCAGCCGTGTCCCCGGTGATGGACTACTTCGAGCAACTGGACAAGGATGGACGGAAGAATCTCAACATGGTTTTCATAAAGTAAAATTTGACTAAGGAAAGAATTGTTGGTGCACTTGGGCTTCATCCCTTGGTGCCAAGTCCTTGAGAAACAAAAATGTTTTACAAAAGATAGGAGAAAACTGGCTTTCTGCAAAATAGCCTACGAACTCCGCCAAGCCAAATATGCATATAGAATTAGACTTGTCATATTTATCCACCATAGTCACTTGCCAATACTTCAATGTATTGACCTCCTACGGGGGCTGCATATTCAAATGTGCAGGTAATTCTGATGAGGAGTAAGTTTGGACTCGATTCTACACCCAACATGTCTGCTTGTGGCGTATGCTAGAAGAGGAGGCCCATTGCTTTTATTTTCGTTGTGAACTCTGAATATTTTAGCTAGTCTTCATGACTATGCACTTTGTAATAAAGCTATACTTGGCTATTTTTGGATCTCGTTGTAGTATTTTGGATACTTATGCAATGATACTATATATTTTGTACTGTGGTGCTGGCAGTGATCCAGGGACTAGCACATAACACAGGTGTTCCATCTTTATTTAAAAGATGGGGCGCTACAAAATGGTATCAGAGCAAAGTGTTGCCTGTAGATTCGAGCCCTTAGGATTGGTTAAGCCTCTTTTTGATCATAATATTACCATCTTTGAAGTATGTTGGATCCTAGCGGCATAGTGGGCTGAAGCGGCCCGGGACGAACCTTACATGTCCGCGTACATGAGACATGTTCCACAATTATAAGTGGCTGGCCGGGTGTCTGTCTCTCTCACTATAGTGAATATCCGACTTACAAAGAGTTGATGATAGTGTTGATCACCTATTAAAAAAAAAGGAACTTCTTTTTCTCTAAGTACTTAAGTACACCACAATTAGTATATCTTACCTTGTCTTGGTTTAACAAACTCTATCTGTATCACTTAAGGATGTCGTTCTTCATGTATCAAACCGCGGAGGACTTCAAGGACATGCGCTTTGGAAGATATCTTCTAGAGTTGGTAGAACTGTTGGCACTTCCAACACCCATCATCAAGGCAAGCCAGCTGAAGCACTTCAACAAAGAAGACTTATGGGGAATTCGCCTTTACCAACAAGGGCGCCAGACTGAACCCAAGACCGAAGACATCCAGTACAAGTCGATTAGTGACTCCTTGGAGAAAGGGCTGAATCTCGTCACGCAGGAGCTAATAGGACGTCTTTGCTTGCAATTCCAGGAGGAGTTAAAAGACCACTACTTTTCTCACCTTGGCCAACGTGACGAACATGGGATTCCTTACCTTGTTAGCGAGGAAGATAAAAACAAACCAGAACCTTTGTACCCATATCTCCAAGACTTAGAACTTCACCTCTGGCAAGTCGAAGAGGATAGGAGCAACGAGCTGTTGAAGAATGATGAAATAATGGCACAAGTCAAGGAGACCCAAAAGAAGATCGAAGCCCAAGAAGAGGTGGCCAACGCTCAAGAGGAGAAGTTCCGAGCTCAAGAGAAGAAGTTCCAAAATCAAGAAAAGAGAATTAGAGACAAGAACAAGGAGATCAAGACCTTGAAGGATGAAATTCTGAGCAACGACGTCGAGTTCGAAGCAGATCGAGATTTGATCGAGACTCTACGCCGTGAGAAGAGAATACTGCAAGAAAAGATTGAAGTCCTGGAGAAGGAAGCAATCGAGACACTGCACCGTGAGACGACAATGTTACAGGAGAAGAACGAGGCCTTGGAGAAGGAGGTGAATGACTACAAGGAGATCCTTACGAAGGAAGGCATCACCATCGAGGAAGTCGAAGAAGATGAAGGAGACGTCATGGACGAAGTTTAGACTTAGTAGTTGGACCACCATATTCTCCCTCGTTTAGTTCGTCGTTCTTTTTAAAACATTGATCTCCAACTTGTGGTGTGACAATGATAGAATGTTTGGTTTGCAGACTCTGTGGTTTTATTAAATCAACTTAGATTATTTGTTTCGTTTTGCTAAGTAGATTTTTTTTTCAAGTTGTCTTACGAGTGTTGATTGTGTTGACTTGGTTGCTTTGTGCATGGGTAGGATTTTTCTTCTCTTAGTTCTGTCTATCTTTCACTCATCTATGCTGAAAAACCCTACAGATGCCTCCTCGTCGTGATACCAACAACGACGATGTCATGCAACAACTGATGGCCGCTCAAGCTCAGTTGATGAATATGATGACTCAATTCATTGCAGCAACCAGCAACAACAACAACAACAACAACAACCACAACAACAACCCGCCACCTCCACCACCACCCCCAGTGGACAGACTTGCTAGATTCCTAAGGCTTAGGCCTAATAAGTTCTCCTCTGCTACTGAACCAATAGTGGCGGATGATTGGCTCCGTTCAGTCAACAAGGACTTAGTAACTTGTGAATGTTCTGAGGCAGAAAAAGTGAGGTTCACTGCACACCTGTTGGAAGGACCCGCAGCATTGTGGTGGGAGAATTATCAAGTGACTCATCCTTTGGATGGCATCACTTGGGATGCGTTCAAGGAAGGTTTCCGGAATGCTCACATCTCCTCAGGTATAATGAACCTGAAGAAAGAGGAATTTCGCAGCTTGAGGCAAGGAGGTAGAACTCTGAAGGAGTATATGGATGACTTCTGTATGCTATCAAGGTATGCGCCAGAGGACATTGACACTGATGCAAAGAGGAAGGAAAAGTTCCTCAATGGACTTAGGGGAGAACTGAAGATACCTTTGTCTGTGGCATATACTCCAAACTATCAAGCTCTGCTGGATCAAGCTATCACCCTGGACAACAACATAAGAAAGGAAGAAAATAGGAAGAGGAAGTTCAGTGCAAGTAAGGTTCATTCTTAAGGGACATATAAGAAACAACACACCTCTGAAGTCAGTAGCCATAAACCCTGGAATCACTCCAACACTGGGAGTGGCCAAAAACATCATGGTCATAATCACAATGGAGGAAACAAAGGGAGCAATGGGGGATACAAAGGAAATAATGGAGGATACAATGGAAATAATGGTGGATCCAGGGGAAACCATCATCATGGCCATAATCATGGGAATGGTAATCACCGTCCTAACTATGAAGGGAAGAAATACTTGTCTAATGTGACCTGCTTCAAGTGCAAGAAGACAGGACATTATGCAACTGAATGCCCAGAGAAGAAAGCTGATGAAAATTCCAAGCCCAATCCTTTCCAGAAGGGACAAGTGAACCACATCAATGTGGAAGAAGTTCATGATGAACCTGCTGCTGTGATTGGTACGTTCTTGCTCAACTCCTTTCCAGCATTAGTCTTATTTGATACTGGAGCATCGCATTCATTCATATCAAGAGCTTTTGTTAACAAACATGGGTTAGCTGAGGAAAGTCTAGGAAAACCTATTAGGGTAAGTTCACCTGGAGGAGAGATGATAGTAAATTCAGAGTGTAGGCAGTTAGACTTGCAAATCGGAAAACACACCTTCCCAACAGACTTAGTCATCCTAGAAACCCAAGGATTGGATGCTATCATCGGAATGGATTGGATGACTCGTTTTGAAGGAATCATAGATTGTGCAAATAGAGCAATCACCCTCATCACCCCAGAGAAAAGGAAGATTAAGTTCAGATCAACTTTTGAACTTAAGAAGGTTAGGCTAAATTCTCTTAAGGGGGTTAGCCTTGGTGATGTGCTTATCGTCAAGGAATACCCAGATGTTTTTCCGGAGGAACTACCGGGAATGTCACCCGATAGAGATGTAGAGTTTCTCATCGAACTGAAGCCGGGAACAGGGCCAATAGCTAAAAGACCTTATCCTATGGCCGTCGATGAATTGAAAGAGCTCAAGAAGCAACTAGAGGAGCATATCCAGAAAGGATTTATTCGTCCAAGTTCATCGCCATGGGGAGCACCAGTCTTATTTGTTAAAAAGAAGGATCAAACCCAGAGGCTAGTCACGGATTATAGAGATATAAACGAGCAAACTATCAAAAACAAGTACCCGTTACCCAAGATAAATGAACTATTTGATCAACTGGAAGGTGCTAGTGTTTTCTCAAAGGTCGATCTTCGATCGGGGTACCTCCAAATTAAAGTTAGAGAAATGGATATACCCAAAACTGCATTTGTTACGAGATATGGCTCTTATGAGTACACAGTAATGCCTTTTGGATTAACCAATGCAACAGCCTATTTCATGAATATGATGAATAAAGTGTTCATGGATTTTCTGGATAAGTTTGTGGTCGTGTTCATAGATGATATTCTAATCTACTCCAAGAGTCACAAAGAACATGAAGAGCACTTGCGTCTGGTATTGCAGAGACTACGTGAGCATAAGTTGTATGCCAAGTACAGCAAGTGTGAGTTTTGGTTAGAACAAGTCGGATTTTTAGGCCATGTGGTGTCGAAGGAAGGTATAGCGGTGGATCCTGAAAAAGTTTCAGCGGTAACTAATTGGGAACCGCCGAAGAATGTTGGTGAATTACGAAGTTTTCTGGGCCTAGCAGGATACTACCGACGATTCATTGAAAACTTCTCCAAGATTGCCAAGGCCTTGACGGAATTATTAAAGAAGGAGAAGAAATTTGAGTGGACGGAGGCATGCGAAGCCAGTTTTCAGGAGTTGAAGAAACGTCTGGTTTCAGCCCCAGTTCTATGCTTACCTGATTTGGAGAAAGAATTCCAAGTATACTGCGATGCTTCACGCCAAGGCTTGGGAAGTGTGTTGATGCAGGAAGGTAGAGTGGCATCTTATGCCTCTAGACAACCCAAGAAACATGAAGCAAATTATCCAACTCATGATCTCGAGTTAGCATCAGTAGTGCATGCCCTGAAAACTTGGAGACCCTACCTGATGGGAAAAAGATGTGAGGTATTCACGGACCACAAAAGTTTGAAGTACATATTTACACAGAAGGAATTGAATATGAGACAAAAAAGATGGTTGGAACTTATTAAAGATTATGATCTAAGCCTTCAATACCATCCGGGAAAAGCTAACGTGGTAGCAGATGCTCTGAGCCGTAAAGTGTATGTGAATGGCCTTACGGCAGGAGAATTACCCGAGGATCTATGCAAGGCATTCAAGGACCTAAGATTGGAAATAGTACCTGAAGGGTTTGTAACCTCATAAGTTGTACAACCCACTTTGATGGACAAGATACGTGAAGCTCAGAAAGGAGACAAGGAAATAGAAGAGATCAAAGTCAATTTAAGAGTTGGAAAAGCTAAAGGATTTCATGAGGATGAGCAGGGGATTTTGTGGTTTGAAAAACGTGTATGTGTGGCCAATGACCCTGATATTAGGAAGTTAATTCTGCAAGAAGCTCATGAAACACCTTATTCAATCCATCCGGGAAATACCAAGATGTATATGGATGTGAAAGAGAGATTTTGGTGGAATAATCTGAAAAGAGAAATAGCAGAATACATCGCTAAGTGTGATGTATGTAGTCGAGTAAAGGCAGAGCATCAGAAACCAGCAGGACTCTTACAACCTTTGAATGTACCGGATTGGAAGTGGGATTCCATTGGGATGGACTTCATCACCGGATTACCAAGGACCAGATCGGGTTATGATTCTATTTGGGTTATTGTTTGTCGCCTAACCAAAATAGCTCACTTCATACCCGTGAAGACCACTTATACTAGTGCAAAGCTAGCCGATATTTACATGAAAAGAATTGTGTGCCTTCACGGCGTTCCTAAGAGTATCGTGTCTGATAGGGGGACCCAGTTCACTTCTCATTTTTGGAAGCAGTTGCACGAATCTTTGGGAACCAGATTGGAATCCAGTACGGCTTTCCACCCGCAAACAGATGGTCAGACTGAAAGAGTGAATCAGATTTTAGAAGATATGTTAAGAGCTTGTGCGCTCGACTATGGATCTAGTTGGGATGATAATTTTCCATACGCTGAGTTCTCCTACAACAACAGTTACCAAGCCAGCATTGAGATGGCACCGTTTGAAGCCTTATATGGAAAGAAATGCACAACCCCACTGTTGTGGAGTGGTGTAGGAGAACGGAGTTTCTTTGGGCCTGATATAATACAGGATGCTGAAGAGAAAGTCAGGCTGATAAAGGACAGATTGAAAATAGCACAGTCACGCCAGAAAAGCTATGCAGATTCCAAGCGTAGAGAAGTCACTTATGAAGTGGGTGATAGAACCTATTTAAGAGTGTCACCACTTCGGGGTGTGAAAAGGTTTGGAATCAAAGGAAAGTTAGCACCTCGATTCATTGGACCATTCAAAATTCTTTCGCGCAAAGGTGAAGTGGCATATGAGTTAGAACTACCTGAAGTGCTGTCTGCTGTTCATAATGTGTTCCATGTCAGTCAGTTGAAGAAATGTCATCCCGAGATGATGGGAGTTCCTTTAAAGGATATTGTACCCCTCGAGGAGGTACAATTGGAAAGTGACCTGACATACGAAGAGAAGCCCATCAAGATATTACAGACAGCAGAAAGAGTCACCCGTACCAAAACCATCAAGTTTTGCAAGGTCCAGTGGAATCATCACACCGAGGACGAAGCCACCTGGGAACAAGAGGATGACCTCCGAGAAGACCACCCACACCTATTTGCTGACCTTTCCGAAGCTCGAGGGCGAGCTTCTTCTTAAGGGGGTTAGTCTGTAACATCCCAAATTTCTCAAAAATTTACAACTTGCATTCATGCATCATGCATCATTTAAGCATGGCATTGAAATCACATAAAGAGTAAATGAATTTTAATTATAAGTTTAAATAAAGTTGTTTTCAATAAAGAGGTCTATTTGAGCTCCTTATAAAAATCTGTATTTTATTATTTTATTTATTTAGCACAATGATATCAAAAAGTTATAAATTAAATTAGCTTTTCAAAACATATTTTTATGAATTTTTCTGAAATGTTTTGATAAGTTTTAAAAATCAAATTGTTTGAAAAAGGGTTTAAACAGAAGAAAAAAAATGTGTTCGGGCTAGCTGGGCCGAGCCCCTCCGCTATCTGCCGCGCGCGCACGAAGGAACGGCCCAGCAAACCAACCGCGCAGCCCACCTCCCTCCCTCTCTCACTTCCAGACGGGGCCCACTTGTCATCTTCATCCCCGCCGTGAAGAACACGAACTCCACCGAAACCTAGTTTGTTGCGGATCAAAATCCGTTGGGAAATCGCGAGTAAATAGCTCCCCTGCTCCCCCATATAAACCCCCTCTCCGCCGCCGTTCCCCGCGCCCAAAAACCCTAACCAATACTCGCCGAAATCGTAGGAACGAGAGCCTCCATCTCCGACATTGCCGCCGCCGCGTTTCGCTCCGTTCCGGTGAGTACGGCACCCGAGCACCACCTCCACACCCCCTCTGCGACTCCCCGTCTCCGTACGCACCTAACGGACTTGCTCCGGCCTCCTCTTTTGCACCAGGGCAACGTATCCGTCGACGACCCGACGCCGCCGTCCGCCGCTCATCTCCGACGAGCACGCAGGGGAGGAGAAGGCCACCTCGACCGCACCTACCTCGCCATCGAGTTCGCCACGACGATCCGCTTCAAGTGGTGAGTAAAACCCCCTCCGATCGTGCGTCTGTTAGCCGTAGCTGCAACCCCGGCGATGGCGCCGCCGCGGGCACGAGTTCGCCGGCGAACCGCGCCGCCCATCCGTCCCCTTTTGATCCAGGCCGTCGGATCTAGATCCAATGGATCTAGATCGGATTGATCTGGAGCGCTCGTTTAAAGTAGATCGGACGGTTCGCGTTCGCGATCCGCGCCGAACCAGTATCGGCCAATCGGAACGCGCCGCGTGTCCTATTTATTTTCTATTTCGGCTGAAAAATTGTTTTAAAAACAGAAAACAACACAAACTTACAAAATTCATAACTTTTGATCTGTTCATCCAAATTTGATGAATTTTATATCCACGTGAAGCTCTGCTCGTGTAGTTTAGTATGGTTTCATTAGTTTATCCTTTTAGTGTATATTAAATTGCGGAATTTAATTGTTTAGCTTTTGGATATTAAATCTATAACTTAATTAATAAAATTTCTTTCCAAATAAATCCAATTGTTTTAGAGATTTATTAATGCCCTCTGTCCAGAGAGTGCAACCTGAGTTTTATTTGAAATTTCTCATAATATAATTAAGGAAATTGGTTTTAGAACTTAAAACTACTATTATGCTCAATATTTTAAATGATTAAATAAAATATTAAAATATTGATCATTGTATTTCATGCATTAATAACAGAGAAATTAAAATGGTAATTTTTGGTTTTGTTAAGTTCATTGCATATTAAGCATGCATACATATTTTTGTCTTGATATTTTAAGTGTTATGCTTGTGTGTTTATTTAGTTTTATTATTTGTCTCTAGATTGTGAAGAGGAGGAAGACCCTTGTGATTGTTATTCTTGATGTGCGTGTTCCTCTTGCTACCAAGGCAAGTGACATTCATAATCTACCCCATGTTTTCTATATGCATTATTAGTAGATTTTGAGTAGTATGCATGATAGGGAAATTTTGAACTATCTTATAATGCTAAGTTAGTTTACACTTCGAAAATATCCTAGTAGTGTGTAGCCATCCCTCTCCATGCAGCCACCAAAAGTTTTATTAGATGCTTAGCTATGCAATAAAAGTGTTTACTTATCATGTTATAGAAATATTGCTAAGTGTTAAAACTTGAATGCACACCTGGGTGGAATTGGTTGCTTGGTTTATGTTGAGTGGCTTTTGAGACCATGCTTATGGTTGTCTTTGCCTAGGATGAATCTCTATTCTACTTAGGGCCATGAGTATGGTGGTTGTCACCCAGAAGTGCACTTGTGGACGGCCACCCAGGAACAAAGAGATTTCTAAGTCCCTCCAAGTTTAGAAGCTTCCCGTGCAGCCTTTTGACAATGGGCTCTGTCTAGAACTACTAAGTTGTGAGAGTGCAACCTGTCAGCTTGACAAGCAGATGTAGAGTTGGTAGGTGGAACGGGTCTTGCTAGTATGGTTGCATTCTTCTTCTGAAAGTTCTTGTCTCAATTCTCTCATTTCCTTAATGCACTCCGCGTGTATAGGATGTCTGGGTTAATTGAGTCTTAAGGTGAAAGTGCACAACCTCTGCAGAGTCGACAAACTGAGTACTCAGCCGTGTCCCCGGTGATGGACTACTTCGAGCAACTGGACAAGGATGGACGGAAGAATCTCAACATGGTTTTCATAAAGTAAAATTTGACTAAGGAAAGAATTGTTGGTGCACTTGGACTTCATCCCTTGGTGCCAAGTCCGTGAGAAACAAAAATGTTTTACAAAAGATAGGAGAAAACTGGCTTTCTGCAAAATAGCCTACAAACTCCACCAAGCCAAATATGCATATAGAATTAGACTTGTCATATTTATCCACCATAGTCACTTGCCAATACTTCAATGTATTGACCTCCTACGGGGGCTGCATATTCAAATGTGCAGGTAATTCTGATGAGGAGTAAGTTCGGACTCGATTCTACACCCAACATGTCTGCTTGTGGCGTATGCTAGAAGTGGAGGCCCATTGCTTTTATTTTCGTTGTGAACTCTGAATATTTTAGCTAGTCTTCATGACTATGCACTTTGTAATAAAGCTATACTTGGCTATTTTTGGATCTCGTTGTAGTATTTTGGATACTTATGCAATGATACTATATATTTTGTACTGTGGTGCTGGCAGTGATCCAGGGACTAGCACATAACACAGGTGTTCCATCTTTATTTAAAAGATGGGGCGCTACAGGAGAAGGGGAAGCCCGAGCCGGGCTGGGAGTCCGAGTTCCGGGAGGAGGAGGAATAGCGGGTGACGGGAGGTCGAGTGCGTCCCTGAAAGAAAATATCTCAGTAATAATTTATGGAGAAGGCAAAATCATGTAGCATAAGGCAAGGAGAATGTACCCGGAATCCACAGTGGGAGGGCCCCTCTGCCGGCGTCGAGGAGGCTTCTCGGCCGTTTGTTTATTCGGCTTGCTCCTCTTGGGGGGGTTGCCGGAGTTATCGGCAGCCTCGGTGTCGGAAGCCGCGCGCTTCCGGCTCTCGGCGCGTTTGGTCCCGGCCGTCGGCTTCGGAACCACTGCTGAGGCCCAGTTGAGAGGGAGAGCGTCAATCACATCGAGAATTTGGCAGTCAATCTCATCCTCATCATCCGAAGAAATGGAAACTGCC
The DNA here is from genome assembly GCA_026929855.1 of Poa annua. NCBI lineage: Eukaryota > Viridiplantae > Streptophyta > Magnoliopsida > Poales > Poaceae > Poa > Poa annua. Next base: position 62,149,233 of record CM049429.1, on the reverse strand, counting down.
TCTGAGGTTGAAGGATTACCCGGGGCGGCAGCTTTCACCAGAGGAACGGCGAGGTGCTCCTCACCATCAGGATCTTCCCTCGGCATCTCTTCCGGTGTTGGGAAGTTCGGCGCGAAATTCCCGTTGGCGTGGATAGCGTCTTCCTCGATTTGCCGCTCGAATAACTGCGCAAATAAATCACCACATGATACCCATGTCGGTTTCCAACAGAACCCGGGTGCGAATGCAAGTTTACGAATGGCAGACAGGAGCACCTGTTTCAGGGGTTTTTTCTGGGATCCCCCGATGGCACCCCAAGAGTAGTCATCCGTCATCTTCGTCCGAGCAATAGCTCGAACGCGGCGGACGACAGCAGCATGATCTAGCCCAAAGATACTGGTCCGGGTAGGGTCTAAATTCCCGGCCATATGGCACATCTTGTGCACTCGGGTTTGGAGGGGGCAGACGCGGAGAATGATGAAGCAGCGCAGGAGATCATCGCCGGTCATCGTGTCGGTCAGCACGTTCAGAACGTCATGCATGCACCTGACTTCTTCGGTGTCGGGGAGCCGTTTCCAGAGGTTAAATTTGCGCGGAGGACCAATGGCGAACTCCGGCAGATTAATGAAGTCCGGATTCGAGGATCCCGGAGCATCTCCCGAGCTTTCCCGGTTCTTCACATAGAAGAAGCTGCGCTGCCACTTCCGGCAGGACTCTAGTCCTTTGACTATTGGGAATCCGGAGTCGGCGCGGGGGATGATGGTGGCAGCTCCGCAGTCGACCAAGTCTTTTATTTTTTTGTCCGGGTTGGGGATGGCTTGGCGGCGAAGGATGAAGTACTTGGCCCAGAGGTCCAGGAATGGCCATATGCCTAGATATGCTTCCGAATAAGTGGTGAAGACTGAAAGCATCATGATGGCGTTGGTGGGGAGATGATGGGGTTGGAGGCTGTAAGTGTCGAGGAAGTCGCGGAAGAAGGGGCTAGCCGGAAGCCCAAACCCACGCTCGAAGTGCGTGAGAATACAACGTATTCCCCGGGTTGGGGTTCCGGGAGACGGCTCTCAACTTGCGGAGGAATCCGGTGGGTCCGATACAGCCAGTCCAAGTCCTCCTGGGTGGTCTCCGATCCATCCCAGCATCCCCGGATACCTTCTTCACCCATGCCGGAGAAGTCCGCAGATGTATCCGGGCTACTCTGCAGGCGCAGTGGCGGTTAGTCGGGGTTAGTCTATCGGGAGCTAAGATGCCGGATCGCAAACTCCTACACACAACCGAGTTCAGGGCAGGTAAGATCTACGTGTGCTGATAAATCAAAACTAAAGTGAGGAAAATTTACTCGGGCTAAACTCGAACGAGACGTAATGCGAGCGAAAGTTATAAGTCCTACCGCAACGGTGCATCACCACCGTGCACCCCGTGCGCGCTGCTCGAGTCGTGCTCACCGGCGGCGGCTCAACCGCGCGTATGTTAGAGCACGGCCGAAGGCGAGGTATTATTCTACTAAAGAAGATCATCGGGGCGGAGAGGGCAACTCACCGGAGAAGAGGAGGTCGGTGACGGGCAAGAGGAACGGCGGCGTTCGGGCTCCGGATCCAGCGAACAGCGAGGATGGCGAAGTTCGGGCGGCGGACACGGCTGCGGCGGTGTGCTCGAGACGACGGTGGCGAAGAAGCGAAGGAGAGGAAGAAGAAGAGGAGACCGTTCCGGTCCCCTATTTATGGGGGGATTCCGGAGCCGTTTCCAATTTTCCCGCCCACGATCTCCACGATCGTGGGTGGGATCCATTTTGTGCAGCGCGGCACGTGGCGCTAGCCGGAGCGCCCGATCCAGCCACACCAAGGGTCACACGGCCCCAACGGTTGGGCTTCGGATCGGCTGCGGCTCCCGGCGCGCGAATCCAAGCAACAGCGTGCTCGGGCAGAAGCACTCGAGTGCATTTCTGGCCAGACGGGACGTCGGGTGGGGCCCAGCTTGCAGTCTCGAGTTCAATACGGAGCCAACGGTCAAGATTCACTGAGACTGCACTATCCGGTTGCAGGTTTCGTCTCCCGATTAAAACAGTCTCGGTAAGAAGGTCTCGGGAGAAATCGATCTCGGCAAGAAAACGGAGGATGATGTCATGTGTTCTCGGAAGATAGTTGTTATTAAAGCTGATCCCGCACATCATCCGAGGTCGCTGTGCAGCACCAGCTTCGGGGACTAGTGTCGGGGGGCTGCCCCCCGGGTAGGGGCAGATCCCGAAATAATTCAGTAAGGTATCAACAGTACTTGACCTTTGGCGAGAGCAAGGGACACCTCCTGGTGTACTGACAGGGCAACTTGACCCTTGAGCACTGGTAGAATGCAAAGTGCCTCCTGGCAGGCGCAAGGGTCAGCTCTAGCAACTATAAATAGACACCCCCGGCCTTCACAATGGCAGCACAAGCATCAGCGGATGGTTCCTCTAAGAACTAGCTTCTCGAAGATGTCTTTGCTGATAGGCTAAGACATCTTCGGGAGGCTAGGCCTAGAGATACTCATCCTGAGACGAGCTCGGGCGCCTCCGGAGAGGATCTCGGATCTCAGGCTCCGAAGAAACTCCCGGAAGGAGGTGTACTCGGTTTTACCGGATAGGTGGTCCGGGTAAGTGCTAACCGGAGTGTATGTCTCGGTCTTGATCTTATGTAGGAGAGGCTCACAGTGGCAAGCGAGGAGGTAGCCGGCATGAGGGATCCCGGTAGGCCGTCAACGGTCTATAGCAGGCTTTCCCGTCTGTTGCGGGGGGAAGTACCATTCCGCCTGACACGGAAGCATGGTCACCTCCCGCCTGACACGGAAGCATGGTCACCTCCCGCCTGACACGGGAGCGCGTCAGCCGGTACGACAACGGTACGACAAGACCTGACATGCCTAGCCCGGCAATCCGGAAAAGGCTATCCGGGATGGGCCAAGACATGTCTTGTCTCTGACAGGGGGACAATGATGGTTCAGGACGGCGCATGCTGTCCTTATCGAGATGATGACGAAGGGGCTACGCCGGATAACGCGGCGGCTAGGTCGCGCTAGCCGGTGACGACATGCCGGTTAGGCCTGTCCGGTGGGGCCAAGCCGGTCTAGGGTCTCCGGCCCTCCTGGCCGGAACTCTATAAAAGGCGTCATAACTGCTTCTGTGAGAGAGGACCAACTGGGGAGCCAAAGCTATAGTAGCGTTTACTCCTAGAGCATTTACTTCCTCATACCTTGAGTTCATCTAGTTCTTCTTGTTCTTCACTTGGAGAGATCTGCGAGCAAGTTGTAACCCTTGTACCACACATATATAGAGAGGGAAGGCAGGAGTAGGGGTGTTACCTCCTCACGAGGGCCCTGAACCTGGGTATATCGTGTGTGTGTTGTGCGCCTTCGTGCATTTGTTCTTGTTTATTAGATCTTCCTCCTCGCTCATTGATCTTGTTTCTCGTTCTTGGGAGATCTCGGTTACACCGGGATCCTCCTCGCGTGGGCTACTCAGCTCGCTATCCCTCCCCGGATCCACCAACGTCCATCGGCCCCACACATTAGCCATCCCATGGCATCTGCCGTGACACCACCACGACAAAGTATCAAGTTATTACAACGCTGATCCAGACTTAGAAAATATTCATTACAAATTTGCATAGCATAAAGCTAGCAGTGAACAGAGTAAACAGCGGAAAATTATTCTTCATGGAGTCCCCAATCATCATCATGTGCCACAGGCGAGCATGTTGGTTGAAGACTCGAAAACCCTTAGTAAAAACTTTCACTCATCATCAGGACAGTCTGCAATAAGATATATATATTGCAACAATGTGGGTCAGAACCATTAAAATGGAACTAGCAAGTGACACTATGGTGGACACTTAGAGGAATAACTCTATGACCTATATGCTTATTTGGCTGGTGGAGCTCAAGGCTATTTTGCAGAAAGCAAGTTTTTCCCTAACTTTTTGGAAACACTTTTCTTCTATTCGAAACATCCGTGGCATGAAATCCAATGTCTCATTCTACCCTTGTTCACCCATCAAGTTTTTATTTAGAAGTTGGAATGGTGGAATCCTCCGTTGACATCCTCGTTCAGCTGCTCAAATTGTCTGTACCGGGGACACGGCTAAGTACTTAGATCTTACACTCTGTAGAGGTTGTGCACGTTCACCATTGTACCCATTCAACCCAAATTACCCTTTACACACCAATTGTGATAAGGAAAGGAAGGAATGAGACGAGATCTTTCAGAAGCATTTTCCCTCCCACTCTGGCCTGACGCGCTCCACCTACAAATCCTCTACCACCACCTGTCAGGCCGGGAAGAGTCCACGCAGCTTAGTTGATCAAGCCAGAGCCCATATTGGCAATGGCTGCACGAGAAGCAATCTTCACTTGGAGTTCTTCAGATTCCTTTGCTCCTGGGTGGCCTTCCACAAGTTAATATTCCACAGGTAAAACCCCTGGGAACAACACTCAACTCATACAGCCAAGCAACTAATTTCCACCCAGGTGTTTGATTAAAACTTAGTAGACTTTATCTTTTTCATCAAAATAGTTTTTGCATAGCATCACTATTCTACTAAGTAATTTTATAGGAACCTAGACACAGGAATAAAGAGGTCTATCATGGCTTGCATAGCAATGCTATCCTACACATGCTTATAGAAAATACTCTACTCATGCATAGAAATAATAGGACTTTTATGGAGGTGTGCCACTTGCCTGAAGAAGGTTGTCGTTGCTCACAAACACTTTTCAATAACGAACGTTTTCTCTCCGTTCAATCTAAACAATATAAGCAAATTACAATACAACAATCAACATAAAACACAACATCAGACATGGACAACAACACAAGGCATATAAAAGCAAAAAACAAATTTCACAAAGGTTCATCACATAATTTAATATGCAAAAAGAATTGATGTGCTGAATAATGGGTTTTAATGGGCTGGTCTTAATTCAAAATTCATCACACATTAAATGGGTCAAGATATTTAAATCAAACTTAATGGTTTTAAAAGGTTTTTAACACAACTTAATTACAATAAAACACTATTAAGACACTTTAAAGGCATTAACAAAAGATTTAATTTATTTTATAATTGAACTTTTATTCAAAACTGAAATATAATACTACTGGACAGAGGGCAATTAAACAAATTTTCTACAATTTTCTTCAACCGAAAAAAATTCAAATAAACGAGTGTCGAATAAAATCCAAAGAAGGCTAGAAAGGCTCGGGAAGTGTGAGGTGTGTTGGTCAATCTACCGTGTCCCTCCGAATAATATTATTTAGAAAAAGATAGGATTATATTCTGTATGTGATGCACAATCATTTTACCAATAGTCTACAACCTTTGTTGTGATAAAAAATATTGTAATGAAAAATATTACCGTAGGTTAAGTATGCATGACTTAACGACATAAATACCTAGTAGGGAAAATAGGAATGAAACTAGCTTAATAGCAAGCGATCAACCTACTAAGTAATTCTAAATCTAATTTTGCATCTTCAAACAATAAGACATATTAGCTCTAAACTAGTCAATCCGACAGATAGCATACCAACAATCCGTACACTAGAAATATACAACTAACAGGAATAATACTAAACCTTCAAGACGATGTCTCAGATTCAATCACTATTGAATTTGGGTCAGATGCAATTGAAAATAATTTTTGTAGCCTAGCCCATTTTCCTGAAACTAACACCACGACTGTTTTGCCAAATTCAAGTGGAATGGTTTCTACGAAGGGCTCACAAAGTGTGAGAGGTAGGTGAGACAATGTCATCGGGTGGCCTCGGATCCACGACCACGTGATCAACTAGAGCTCTACAGACTGAAACCATGTATACCGGATAGGTATCTAACATACTACCACTGGTGTGCAAGGAGAAACGTCTGTGCTCACCGAGCTCGATGCAGATGTGCGAGGAAGTCGCTGAATGGAAGAGATGAAGTTGCAGATTGCGTCGGCTATGATGAAGAACTTGAGCTTCTAGTTCGCTGAATCGACCTTGCTCCTCCACGCAGTACTCCTGGCGCAGCAGATCGTCCTCCCGAGGACGCAGCTTCTCGGAACGCGAACGGTGTTCGTCGGTTTGGCGGTGGAATCAGGTGGAAGTGGGAGTCTAAGCTCGAGCTGTCAGCTGTGGTGTGAGATGAGAAAGGAGGTCGAGGGCATCGCTTTGGTCCCTTACATAGGGCAATAGGCTGAGACTAATTGGCAATTAGAAGCCGTTTCGATATTTATGCGAAGAAGAATAGGAAGTGGAGCGACGCGAGGATGACTGGCTTCACGGACTGGTCCTAGCTGAGCGTCGGGAGCGCGACTCGCCTCGCACGCTCGTCCGGCTGGCCTTGGTCCTTGGCCCTTGGCCTGGTGCGACTAGGCGGGAGCGTACTAGCTCATGTGCTGAGCTGATCGATCAGTGCAGCGTGGGATTAGGAAGGAAATAAAAGAAGGCAACCAGATCGATCTCGATTAGTGGTTCCGTGCGTGTGCTAGTACAGGAGCAAGGAAGGAAAAGGAAAGAAATAGGATCGATCGATCAGTGTTCAAAACAAAGCTACTAGCACTAGTAGAAATATGAGTTTTAGTCCCGGTTCTAGAGGACCTTTAGTCCCGGTGTAGCAACCGGGACTATCAAAGCGGGATTAAAGGTGTCCAACCCTTTAGTCTCGGTTGCTTACGAACCTGGACTAAAGGCCCTTCCACATGGCCACGTGTGCCCACAGGGTTTGGACCCTTTAGTCCCGGTTGGTAATACCAACCTGGACTAAAGGTTTTTAGCAGAAATTTATTTTTTTCAAAAAAATCAACTATTTTCTATTTTTTACAGGTTTTTTAATTTTGAATCTTCGAAATGTTTTTGAACTTCGAATCTTTCAATTATTTTACCAATTAATTTGTATTTACCCCTATTCTCAAGTCAAAGTGCATACCTACGGTCAAACTTCCCGCTCGGTCACCCATCCTCACACTACTCCACCTCAAGCACGCTTAACATTTAGGTTCCATTCAAATTAGATACTAAGAGAGAACAGAGAACTTACTGATATAATTGTCTTATCTATCATATTAACCACTCGGTCATGATGATATATTTTTTCATCGCTTGTATTATAAAATTTTAGTTGAATAAATAAAAATTATAATACAATAAAATATTGAAATAAATAATGATCAAATAAACATTACTTTACTTTTGCTTTTTCATATAGTATGGAATAATACGTATCTTTAAATCCTTAAATCGAAATTAAAAAAATAAAATGTCTAAATTGATCAAAAAAATTAGAGGAATCCAAATATGACATCCAAATCATATTTTGCATTACAGAAACATCGATAGCCATGGTGACCATTTCGATCTTTTTTACGAACAAATGAAATAAAGTGATAAACACCTCAAAAAATCAAATCCTTTGGCATGGGATCCTTATATGTCTACTATGTGGTATGAAAAATGATAAACTTGATTTTTGATAAAATTAAAAAAAAAATTCACAAAAAGGACTATCATCTTGTGATAAAGATCTCATACTCCACACATAGGTGCATATTGTTATATTAAACAATCTTGCCGAAGGGATTCTTCAAATTATTTTTATAAATATCATTTTCCTTTTTTTAAGTGGAAAAAATGAGGTTTTTTGTGAAGGAAGTACTGAAAATATGACTCCAAATGACACCCAACAAATTTTCACTAAGAGTGGTGCACATATGATGGATGATTCACAGGTATGAGTTTTTTATTTAAATTCTAACTAATTTCTCCTAATTAATTAATTTTATGTTGATTTATCGAAAGTAATTCAAATTTGAACTACAATTGTTTGATAGTTTGATATGAAACTTTTGGAAAAATCATTTTAAGATACAGAACTACTGGTTATATCACAGAAACATTGATAATTCTAGAAAATATCACCTCTTCCGATGATTAGTCATAGCGACCGTTTTGATCGTTTTTAAGAAAAAATGAAATAAAGTGATAAACACCTTAAAAAATCAAATCCTTTGGCATGGGATCCTTATATGTGTACTAGTTGCTATGAAAAATGATAAACTTGATTTTTGCTAACATTTTCATAAAAAGTCTTCAAAAAAAGGTCTATCATGTATGAACATCTAGAAGTTTCAAGCCGAATGACCAAGTTATGGTCATTTCGACGACATAGTTTGTGATAAAGATCTCATACGCCACACATAGGTGCATATTGGTATATTAAACAATCTTGCCAAAGGGATTCTTCAAATTATTTTCATAAATATCATTTTCCTTTTTTTAAGTGGAAAAAATGAGGTTTTTTGTGAAGGAAGTAAAAAAAATATGACTCCAAATGGCACCCAACTATTTTTCACTAAGAGTGGTGCACATATTATGGATGATCCCCAGGTATGAGTTTTTCCTTTGAATTCTAACTAATTTCTCCTAGTTAATTGAGATTATGTTGATTTATCGAAAGTAATTCAAATTTGAACTACAACTGTTTGATAGTTTGGTCTGAAAATTTGGATAAATCATTTTAAGGTACAAAACTAGTGGTTATATCACAGAAACATTGATAGTTCTAGAAAATATCACCTCTTCCGATGATTAGTCATAGCGACCGTTTTGATCGTTTTCAAGAAAAAATATAAGAAAGTGATAAACACCTCAAAAAATCAAATCCTTTGCCATGGGATCCTTATAAGTGTACTAGTTGCTATGAAAAATTATAAACTTTATTTTTGTCAATATTTGCAAAAAAAGTCTTCACAAAAAGGTCTATCATGTACGAACATCTAGAAGTTTCAAGCCGAATGACCAAGTTATGGTCATTTCGATGATATAGTTTGTGATAAAGATCTCATAATCCACACATAGGTGCATATTGTTATATTAAACAATCTTGCCAAAGGGATTCTTCAAATTATTTTCATAAATATCATTTTCCTTTTTTTAAGTGGAAAAAATGAGATTTTTTGTGAAGGAAGTACAGAAAATATGCCTCCAAATGGCACCCAACTAATTTTCACTAAGAGTGGTGCACATATGATGGATGATCCCCAGGTATGAGTTTTTTCTTTGGATTCTAACTAATTTCCCCTACTTAATTGAGTTGATGTTGATTTATCGAAAGTAATTCAAATTTGAACTACAACTGTTTGATAGTTTGGTCTGAAACTTTTGTAAAAATCATTTTAAGGTACACAACTAGTTGTTATATCACAGAAATATTGATAGTTCTAGAAAATATCACCTCTTCCGATGATTAGTCATAGCGACCGTTTTGATCGTTTTTAAGAAAAAATGTAATAAAGTGATAAACACCTCAAAAAATCAAATCCTTTGACATGGGATCCTTATAAGTGTACTAGTTGCTATAAAAAATGATAAACTTGATTTTTGTCAACATTTGCAAAAAAAATCTTCACAAAAAGGTTTATCATGTATGAACATCCAGAAGTTTCAAGCCGAATGACCAAGTTATGGTCATTTCGACGACATAGTTTGTGATAAAAATCTCATACTCCACACATAGGTGCATATTGGTATATTAAACAATCTTGCCAAAGGGATTCTTCAAATTATTTTCATAAATATCATTTTCCTTTTTTTAAGTGGAAAACATGAGGTTTTTTGTGAAGGAAGTACAGAAAATATGACTCCAAATGGCACCCAACTAATTTTCACTAAGATTGGTGCACATATGATGGATGATCCCCAGGTATGAGTTTTTTATTTGAATTCTAACTAATTTCCCCTAGTTAATTGAGTTTATGTTGATTTATCGAAAATAATTCAAATTTAAACTACAACTGTTTGATAGTTTGGTCTGAAACTTATATATGTACTAGTTGCCATGAAAAATGATAAACTTGATTTCTGACCAAATTTACAAAAAAAAGATGCCTTCCGGTTGACTGGTCCTCCAAGATGCGCATTTTATCATTCCATCCTATACTAAACTTTCGCTACAATTAATATAAAAAAACTTAAAATGGTAAGTCATCACACAATGTCATTTTATGTGACCTAATTGCGTAGATAGTTTTTCATATATACACAATGTTTTCCGAGTTCATACCCAAAAATTATACTTTTTAAATTGAGATCACTTTTTTTACAAAAAAAAGTTAAACATAAAAAATTAAAATTTTCTCTAATAGTAGGTTGCGATAGGTACCGGCACGTCAAAAGATTTTTAAATTTGAAGTTGTTTTCATTTTTTAATTTATTTTAGACGTTGTTTTTTCACGGTAAAAAAGTAGCCTACCGTAGACCCTTTAGTCCAGGTTGTGCCACGAACCGGGACTAAAGGGTCACACACTGGGCCCCGCTTCTACGGCCGCATGTGGTGACCCTTTAGTCCCGGTTCTTGACACGAACCGGGACTAAAGGTCCCTCCAAAATTCAATCTGGTGTCTTGTACCCTTTAGTCTCGGTTCCTTTTTAAATGTGGACTAAAGGGGTGAACCAAAGCCCCGTTTTCTACTAGTGTAGGCCAAAGTTTGCTACGTACGTGCATGTACATGCATGCTACAGCCAATGCATGTGTGTTAGTTTAAAGGTTAATCAGAAATTACAAAAAACAACTGAGAGACAAACTGACAAATATAATTTAAAGGCAGTATAACCTTTATTTAAAAACATGTTGGAATAATATTGTCGGAATAAGAAAAAAAACTTTATTTATTATCTCGTGTCGTAACATCCTTTTTCAAATAAAGTCAAATTCATTTTTGGAGTTAGTAAAATAGTAATATAACATAACACAAATGTAGATATTGAAAGTTAGCCATTTTAAACTTAATTTGCAAATAAATATAATTTAATAAAAATCAATTTTTAAATGAGAACATGCTTTACAAAATTTAAAACACTTTATTATATTGTTTTAAGGTTTAGTAAACTGTAATTTTGGAACATTCTGTTTAAGTAAATTTTTTGTACAAATGGCCATACTTTAAATAACTTTAGCATTTTGCAAATGAGATTTTTGGGTTTAAACAATTAGCCAAAATTTAAATATTTAAAATTAAATATTTGAAATAGGACATTTTATGAAATTAAGTTGTCATTGAAAATTTTAAATCACCTTGTCAAATATAATGGGGTTTATGAAATACTTTGGATATTAGAATTTAAACTAAACTCTAATTTTTGAAATAGAGATTACTTGGAATTAAACTATTGAAGTTTTTGAAGTTGTAAATTGTCTTCTATTATTTGTTTCAATTATAATATTAGTGTTTTCTTTTATTAAAAAACAAAGGTTTAATTTTTTTAGTGGTTTTTAAACATTTCAAAATATTGGGATGTTACAGACTACCACACTTAAAAGGAATCTCGTCCCCGAGATTCGGAGAGGTTAGAAAGAAAATCAAATGCTTGAATGATTCTGATAACTCGAGAGGTAATCCAGCCGTTGACACGGAAACTGCAAACCAGCAGAGAATGGTTTCGCCGATTCGGGATGCTAGAGAGAAAGACAGGCTTGGGTCTGCGGGTTTAGGCGACTGTGTTTGAATTATCTGGGTGGCTACCACCCTTAAAAGAAAAGTTTTGTTGACAGTCAAACATTCTAACTCATACAAGAAGATCATGACAATTAATACAAACAACATCTAACAAACATCAAGCAACAAGGTTCAACACAAACAAACAATCTAGTATTGTCACACAACCTAAGTTGGCATGACCAATACCTTAACACGACATCGTCGTTCTATTTTAAGTGGTGGTCAAATCTACCTCCTTCGTTAGTGATTCAAGTTCTTGTTCAACTTTCTTGGATATCTTCGAAGTGTTGGTCGTATCCTGATTCTTCAGTGGTCTTCCATGCATGCAGAACTTCATGATTTATCGTAGCTTTTCCATATGAGGTAGCAGAATCAGACTTAGACTACAAGAACATGGTTATCTAGAAAAAGATAAGATATTTTCAGAAGGTTGATAGTAGATGAGAATACAAGGAAGACATAGTGAAAAGATTTGTTTTTATAAAAGTGAAGAAAAATAGATTTTCAATCCTATGGTCAAACCTATTTCTATCCAAACCTAGGGTTTCGAACCTACAGGCAACACAGTGCTATGATACCATTTGCAGCGTACCAGCACTTTAAATAAGGCAGATACCTGTGTATAGTGCAAATCCCTGGATCGATTCGTTTGCACCCACAGTTACGATGTAATATCACAACAAAGTATCAATTTATTACAACGCTGATCCAGACTTAGAAAATATTCATTACAAATTTGCATAGCATAAAGCTGGCAGTGAACAGAGTAAACAGTGGAAAATTATTCTTCATGGAGTCCCCAATCATCATCATGTGCCACAGGCGAGCATGTTGGTTGAAGACTCGAAAACCCTTAGTAAAAACTTTCACTCATCATCAGGACAGTCTGCAATAAGATATATATTACAACAACGTGGGTCAGAACCATTAAAATGGAACTGGCAAGTGACACTATGGTGGACACTTAGAGGAATAACTCTATGACCTATATGCTTATTTGGCTGGTGGAGCTCAAGGCTATTTTGCAGAAAGCAAGTTTTTCCTTAACTTTTTGGAAACACTTTTCTTCTATTCGAGACATCCGTGGCATGAAATCCACTGTCTCATTCTACCCTTGTTCACCCATCAAGTTTTTATTTAGAAGTTGGAATGGTGGAATCCTCCGTTGACATCCTCGTTCAGCTGCTCAAATTGTCCGTACCGGGGACACGGCTAAATACTTAGATCTTACACTCTGCAGAGGTTGTGCACGTTCACCATTGTACCCATTGAATCCAAATTACCCTTTACACACCATTTGTGATAAGGAAAGGAAGGAATGAGACGAGATCTTTCATAAGCATTTTCCCTCCCACTCTGGCCTGACGCGCTCCACCTACAAATCCTCTACCACCACCTGTCAGGCCGGGAAGAGTCCACGCAGCTTAGTTGATCAAGTCAGAGCCCATATTGGCAATGGCTGCACGAGAAGCAATCTTCACTTGAAGTTCTTCAGATTCCTTTGCTCCTGGGTGGCCTTCCACAAGTGAATATTCCACAGGTAAAACCCCTGGGAACAACACTCAACTCATACAGCCAAGCAACCAATTTCCACCCAGGTGTTTGATTAAAACTTAGTAGACTTTATCTTTTTCATCAAAATAGTTTTTGCATAGCATCACTATTCTACTAAGTAATTTCATAGGAACCTAGACAGAGGAATAAAGAGGTCTATCATGGCTTGCATAGCAATGCTATCCTACACATTCTTATAGAAAATATTCTACTCATGCATAGAAATAATAGGAATTTTATGGGGGTGTGCCACTTGCCTGAAGAATGTTGTCGTTGCTCACAAACACTTTTCAACAACGAACGTTTGCTCTCCGTTCAATCTAAACAATATAAGCAAACAACAATACAACAATCAACATAAAACACAACATCAAACATGGACAACAACACAAGGCATATAAAAGCAAAAAACAAATTTCACAAAGGTTCATCACATAATTCAATATGCAAAAAGAATTGATGTGCTGAATAATGGGTTTTAATGGGCTGGTCTTAATTCAAAATTCATCACACATTAAATGGGTCAAGATATTTAAATCAAACTTAATGGTTTTAAAAGGTTTTTAACACAACTTAATTACAATAAAACACTATTAAGACACTTTAAAGGCATTAACAAAAGATTTAATTTATTTTATAATTAAACTTTTATTCAAAACTGAAATATAATACTACTGGACAGAGGGCAATTAAACAAATTTTCTACAATTTTCTTCAACGAAAAAAATTCAAATAAACGAGTGTCGAATAAAATCCAAAGAAGGCTAGAAAGGCTCGGGAAGTGTGAGGTGTGTTGGTTCATCTACCGTGTCCCTCCGAATAATATTATTTAGAAAAAGATAGGATTATATTCTGTATGTGATGCACAATCATTTTACCAATAGTCTACAACCTTTCTTGTGATACAAAATATTGTAGTAATCGTTGCTATGCTCACATCATACAAACAATAAACAAGCTCCGTGCATGGTCGCCACATTGGTCGCCACATAAAGTATGAATTACAGTAATGAAAAATATTACCGTAGGTTAAGTATGCATGGCTTAACGACATAAATACCTAGTAGGGAAAATAGGGATGAAACTAGCTTAATAGAAAGCGATCAACCTACTAAGTAATTCTAAATCGAATTTTGCATCTTCAAACAATAAGACATATTACCTCTAAACTAGTCAATCCGACAGATAGCATACCACAATCCGTACACTAGAAATAAACAACTAATAGGAATAATACTAAACCTTCAAGACGATGTCTCATATTCAATCACTATTGAATTTGGGTCCGATGCAATTGAAAATAATGTTTATAGCCTAGCCCATTTTCCTGAAACTAACACCACGACTGTTTTGCCAAATTCAAGTGGAATGGTTTCTACGAAGGGCTCACAAAGTGTGAGAGGTAGGTGAGACAATGCCATCGGGTGGTCTCGGATCCACGACCGCGTGATCAACTAGAGCTCTACAGCCTGAAACCATGTCTACCGGATAGGTATCTAAAATACTACCACTGTTGTGCAAGGAGAAACGTCTGTGCTCACCGAGCTCGATGCAGATGTGCGAGGAAGTCGCTGAATGGAAGAGATGAAGCTGCAGATTGCGTCGGCTATGATGAAGAACTTGAGCTTCTAGTTCGCTGAATCGACCTTGCTCCTCCACGCAGTACTCCTGGCGCAGCAGATCGTCCTCCCGAGGTTGCAGCCTCTCGGAACGCGAACGGTGTTCGTCGGTTTGGCGGTGGAATCGGGTGGAAGTGGGAGTCTAAGCTCGAGCTGTGGTGTGAGATGAGAAAGGAGGTCGAGGGCATCGCTTTGGTCCCTTACATAGGGCAATAGGCTGAGACTAATTGGCAATTATTCATTGCTCGAATGAAGGAGATTTGATACCGGAGCAGTTTCCGTTCGTGCTGCCGTTTCGATATTTATGCAAAGAAGAATAGGAAGGGGAGCGACGCGAGGATGACTGGCTTCACGGACTGGTCCTGGCTGGGCGTCGGGAGCGCGACTCGCCTCGCACGCTCGTCCGGCTGGCCTTGGTCCTTGGCCCTTGGTCATCCTGTAGGTGGGAATGGGAAGCCCACGGCGCCGTGGGCCGAACCCAGTTAATTTGAGTTATTGGACACCCATGGGTAGGCGACAAAAAGTGTCGGGCAGAGTCGGGTTCTCCGCTACCACCGCCACGCCGCCGCGAGGCTCCATGGCCAGGTGTTGTCGGCCCTGTCGCCACGCCCTGCCTCCATGATGATGGCGGCGAACTTCAGCTCCCGCACTGCTTCAGACGGCGCGGCCGTCGCGTGGCGGAACGTAGAGAGGAAGATGGCGGTGACGGGCGCCGGGTCGGCCGGGTGGAGGCGCGCGAGGATGCGGTCGTACTGCCCATGACCGTTTGCCTGGGCGCCAACGCCGCTCACGGCGGCCGCCCGCGCCGGTTGTCGACCCGGTCGCCGTCGACCTCCAAGAGCTCTCCCAGCCAGCCTCACACACCACCGGCCATCATTTCAGCATCTTTTCGTCTGGCGTTTCTTGGCTTTGGAGGACTTGCATCCGAATCGAGATTCGTCTCGTCACCGGCCGCTCTCCTGCCTCGGCTCCTTGCGCCTGGCCGCTGCCTCCACCGTGACCCCGCATCGATTCGAAAGCATCTCGCCGAGAGCACGCCATTGTCCTCGCGCGCGTCGGCAACCTTCGTCCCCGACCTCGATGCGGCGGATGCCGAGGCGAGTCTGGGGCGACGCGCTTATCAGCTCGTCCCAGCGCACGCTCGTCCTGAGGGTGCCGTCGGGGAGCAGCTTGCCGCGTCGTCTTCTCCGTCCAGCTCGGCCCCGTGTGTGGCTATCGCCTGGCCGCGGCATCCGATCCACCCCACGGCGCCCTGCCGCACCCGACGCCGGCGCGCGCTTCCCAGGCCATGACGACCCCACCGCTAGCGGGGGCGGCTGAAGCTGCACTACAGACCGGCCTTGCAGGTTTCCCGGCTCGTTGCCCACTGCTAGCGGATCCAAAGGCAGGAGCGTCTCGGCCGCCATGAGAGCAGAGCGCCATCGATAGAGGAGCATGGGCTTTCGGTTGATATCTAATGGGTATAAAGTGGGCTTCACGAACGCCGTGGAAATATGACGGGAGTCAACTAGGCAATATCCATGACCCGTATAATTTGTCGGGCACGAGCGGCAAACCCACGGACAGCCGTGGGCGTGCCCATTTACAGGCGTAGCCCTTGGCCTGGTGCGACTAGGCGGGAGCGTACTAGCTCATGTGCTGAGCTGATCGATCAGTGCAGCGTGGGATTAGGAAGGAAATAAAAGAAGGCAACCAGATCGATCTCGATTAGTGGTTCCGTGCGTGTGCTAGTACAGGAGCAAGGAAGGAAAAGGAAAGAAATAGGATCGATCGATCAGTGTTCAAAACAAAGCTACTAGGCCAAAGTTTGCTACGTACGTGCATGTCCATGCATGCTACAGCCAATGCATGTGTGTTAGTTTAAAGGCTAATCAGAAATTACAAAGAACAACTGAGAGACAAACTGACAAATATAATTTAAATGCAGTATAACCTTTATTTAAAAACATGTTGGAATAATATTGTCGGAATAAGAAAAAAAAACTTTATTTATTATCTCGTGTCGTAACATCCTTTTTCAAATAAAGTCAAATTCATTTTTGGAGTTAGTAAAATAGTAATATAACATAACACAAATGTAGATATTGAAAGTTAGCCATTTTAAACTTAACTTACAAATAAATATAATTTAATAAAAATCAATTTTTAAATGAGAACGTGCTTTACAAAATTTAAAACACTTTATTATATTGTTTTAAGGTTTAGTAAACTGTAATTTTGGAACATATAGTTTAAGTAATTTTTTTGTAGAAATGACCATACTTTAAATAACTTTAGCATTTTGCAAATGAGATTTTTGGGTTTAAACAATTAGCCAAAATTTAAATATTTAAAATTAAATATTTGAAATAGGACATTTTATGAAATTAAGTTGTCATTGAAAATTTTAAGTCACCTTGTCAAATATAATGGGGTTTATGAAATACTTTGGATATTAGAATTTAAACTAAACTCTAATTTTCGAAATAGAGATTACTTGGAATTAAACTATTGAAGTTTTTGAAGTTGTAAATTGTCTTCTATTATTTGTTTCAATTATAATATTAGTGTTTTCTTTTATTAAAAAACAAAGGTCAAAATTTTTTAGTGGTTTTTAAATATTTCAAAATATTGGGATGTTACATTAATCAACATAGTTCAGTACTAACATCTAGACTTCTCCCATGTCCTCAAGAACACAACGAACTACTCACAACACACCATAATGAACATGATCAGAGGTGATATAATGATGGATAACAATCTGAACATAAACCCTAGTTCAACGGTTTCACTCAATATCATCAATAACAAGAGTAATCAACACCGGGAGAGTTTCCCCTATCAAATACACAGAGTTTAGCCCTAGATATAACAGCCGGAACGGAGTGGATGGATGGAGATGACGGCGTCGGCGGTGGAGATGGTGTTGTTGGCGATGGTGATGGAGTGCAGCTCAATGACGGTGACGATGGCGACGATTTCCCCCTTCCAGGAGGGAATTTCCCCGGCGGCATCGCAGCCTGCCGGAGAGCTTTTCTCTCTTTGTCGTCTCCGCCTCATGGTGGCGGCGGAGATGGTTTCTGTCCAACGTGATAATTATAGGTCTTCGGGGGGAAGATGTACGCGAAGGGGTGCGCCAATTAGTGGGCAAGGGTGCCCACATCGCCTTCTCGCGCGGAGGCTTTGGGAGCCGCGCCGGGAGGTGGTGTGGGCCCTCTGGGCCCCACCTCGAGCTCCCCTTTTGGCTCCCTCGATGAAATAATTCAGAAATAATTCCCAATTGGCCACTTTGTTCTTTTGGTCTTTGCAAATATTGTATCTTGACGGTGCTTTTTCCAACAGAATTCATCCTCCGGGGTTCCATCCCCAATGATCATCAATCATGCAAAATAGATGAAATAACATAAGTATCATCTCCAAATACGATATATATCAATGAATAGCAGTAAATTATGATATAAAATAGTGATGCAAAATGGACGTATCAACTCCCCCCAAGCTTAGACCTCGCTTGTCCCCAAGCAAAAGCTGAACTCGGTAAACATGACCACATGTTTAGGGAGTGAAGTGTCGATATAAAATATACGGACAAGAAGCATCACATGTATAAACGCACAAATAATCTTTAGATATTAACTCCGTTCATGTATAAATCAACTTGTAACAAGTAGAGGTAAACCACAGTAAAGTACATAGACAAAACCATAGTTGGTGTTAGCAAACTTAGTCCTTGGCCAGAGAACAATGAGCAATTGAGCTTAGTTTATAAAACAGCCCACTTTGTAGGTTTATAGTTCCAAAAATCAAATTCATTAGATACCAACAATGTGCTAAGCAAGAAAGAATGAAAGACATGATTAAAAATACTAATGTATGAATGGTTGAATCAAAATCAACTCAAATGCTTGCTTAAGATAGAAGGAGATAGGTTTACTGACTCAACATAAAGTAAGGGATAGGCCCTTCGCAGAGGAAAGCAAAGATACAAGCATGTGCTAGAGCTTTTTGGTTTTATGGCTTTTTGAAATCATATAAAGAGCATAAAAGTAGGTTTTTGAGCGGTGTTTGTTGTTGTCAACGATTGGTAACATAGTTGTTGTCATCTTCCTTACTAAGCAAGCCTTTGTCATATTCATCTTCTTTTTCTCTTTGCTTTCACAGCCATGACACTCCTCCCCACCTTTCTAACATAACAATGGCTAGCCGAATTCATGGGTGCCCACCAATCACTCTCAAACCATGGAGGAGTGCCTATATTTTTTAAAAACTCAACCTTTGATATTATAATGGTTTGACCACCCCTTTGCAATATTAATGACGAGCCGATGTACCATGCAAGTCATGGGTTACTTAATTAGTACGGAAGATGACAAACCCAACTATTATTTCCTCATGAGCTAGTAAATATTGACACAAATAAGGGATAGTAATTTTGAATAAAGATAGCACAACAAGTATTTACTTGGAGTGGCGCAAAATACCACATAGTAGGTAGATATGGTGGACACAGATGACAAGGAAGGTTCGGATGTATGAGAAGCATTCCCTCTCGAAACAGGTCTTTGGCTAGCAATGTTGGGTAGCAAGCATAAGAGTTGAAGGATGCAAACAAACATACATGTAGTTCTTTTTCCTCTTAAGTCCCAAAATATTGTAGCTACGGACCAATGCTAAGTTTGCCAAAGCCAAAAGATTTACTATATGTTCCCAAAGTGATTACCAATACTAAATGACAAGGTCAATCATTCATCATAAAAGTTGCAACCTAAAATAAAGTGTGAAGAAAATAAATGATGACACTTCTCATTAAAATTCCATAACGGCAACTCATACCAAGGGATACATAGATAACCAACTAAAGAGAGATACTTCCACATTGCAAAACATCATATAAGATAACTTGCCAACTCATGATATGACACTACTAAAAAGTAAAAGATGAAAGATAATGGTGATACCGCGGCACTCCCCCAAAGCTTGGAAGAAGCTAAGGAGATGCCAATGCTGATGATGAATTACTCCCTCGGTGGCGATGGTGGAACAACTCGAAGTGGAGTAAGGGTAACGCTCCAACATCTTGCGGAGCCTGTTATTCTCCTCTTGAAGTATATCCACCTCCCTCCTAAGGACGCAATACTGCTCGCAAAACTGATCTGTTACTCGAAGAGCTTCAGTTGCTTCTAGAAAAGAACTAAGATCTGGAATAGGTGGTATCGCTCCCTGCATGTTATGAGAAAAAGCACGCTAGGAGTTAAGTGATCCCACGAAGATGGGCTTGCTGGTTCCCGTCCTTGCTCGATCCTTCTTTTCCGCTTGCGTCTTCTTCACCTTATTCATGACGCTATCGTCCATGTCCTTGCGCCTAGCCTTCGCCTTCTCATCGTCCGCCCATCCAACAAAAGAAACTTGATCAAGATCTTGAAGGAGTTCACGTTGGCGACGAAGTGCGTAGTCTTCGGAGCAAGATCCTTGAGACGACATCTGGACAACAACAACAACTCGAAACAAAAACGCGTCAAAAACACAATATACGGACCTCGGGGGCCTCAGGTGATTATATAGCAAAAATTTACGAAATAAAAGGAAGGCAACAACACGAAACCGAGTAGGAGAGGAGCTCCGAGGGCTCCACATCGCCTGCTTGCGCGGCCAGCAAGTGCGCCGCGCCACGAGGTGGTGTGGTTGCCTCGGACTTTATGTCCTATTCGTTTTCGTCTCATATTTTTCCATATTTTCCAAAAATAAATCATAGTTAACCAAAAAATTAAATTTGCGAATTTTTCTTACCGAAATTGTACCTTTTCCAAATCAGGTTCTGCGAACTCAGAAATATTTTCTTTAAAGTAAATCTCCGGAGAAATTGCTTGAATAATATCAGCATCTTCAGTATAAGAATCTCCAAAAATATAATGTTTGAGTCTTTGTCCATTTACCACTTGTGTAGAGTCATCCTTGAGCGAAGCAATTTTTATCGCACCCGAACGAAACACCTCCACAATAACATATGGTTCTTCCCACTTGGAGTGTAATTTTCCAGCAAAGAATCTAAGACGAGAACTATACAATATAACTTTCTCACCAACATGAAATTCTCTCTTGAGAATTCTCTTATCATGCCATCTTTTAACCTTTTCTGTAAAGATGTAACTTTTGTTTTAAACTTTTGTTTTGATTAAAATAAAATATTAAAATGCATAAGAAAACCAACTATAAAAGACTTCAAGCATCTTAAAAAAGTTTAATATTTCAAATATCTCAAATAATTATTATTTTCAAAAGTTGTTTCAAGTTAAACATTACATTATTGATTGTTTTCCTTAAAGCTCATTATATAATTTGACTAATGGTTTACAAACTTTCAAACCATTTTCTTGTAATAAAAGTTTCTTTATAAGTATTTGTTTCAACCACTTAGCCATAGCAATTCATAAATTAAAATAATATTTACAAATGTTCTTTTAAACTATTTAAAACATGGTATATTGCCAAATTGTTTTCATTCTTTTACCTGAGTTCAAAAACTAGTTTTGGAAATTACAAGTCTATAGTTTATAACTTTAAAACCTCATAAGATTTTATAATTAATTATCCAAATAGGCATTTCTTTAATTTAAATTAATTTCATTAATTCTCAAAACATAAAATGAT
The DNA here is from genome assembly GCA_026929855.1 of Poa annua. NCBI lineage: Eukaryota > Viridiplantae > Streptophyta > Magnoliopsida > Poales > Poaceae > Poa > Poa annua. The sequence goes on along the minus strand of CM049429.1, from coordinate 62,127,952 downwards.
TTTCATGAATATATTCAATATAAGAAATGAAATAAATCTATAATCTTTTCCAAAGGTATTTTATGGAGTTTTCAAATGATTTATCATAATATAAAACATAATGGTGCACAAAAATTTTTGAATTAAAAATGAATTTATTATATTTTCCACTTCTTTAAAAATATATTTATATTTTGTTATTTACTATTTACCAAAATAAGTTGAATGGTTATTGAAAATGAGTTTAAGTTAACTTAATAAAAATATATATGATTGTGGTAATTTCATAAATTTTATTTAACCCGAAATAAATTAATTAAATCCCTTATTTCAAAATTGACCTATCGGCCCAGTGGGGACTGGGGTGTGCAGAGCCCACTCTCCCCAGGCCTCGCACACTGACAGATCAGACGAAACGACTAAGGACCATGCCACCGCTTGGAGAGATCCTCGAGAGGCAAATCCTCTTGAGGGCTGAAGAGGAAGCGAAGGCCTGAAGAGGACCTGCGCTTCAAGAGACTCTCTTGAGGCGCCGTGCGCCTGGAGAGAAGTCAACAGAAATCCCTTCACAGGCCGCCTCGGGCCTGTGGGGAAGCTTCGCGGCCAAGGAAGTACTGCAGGGCGCACATGGCCTCTGCAGCAGCCGAAGAGTGACGCGGGCACTCCCTTTGCCGTTTTGGTGATAAAGGAGTCAATAAAGTTGCGCCGCCTGCGCCTGGACAGCTGGGACTTTCCTCTCTGGTGATAAAGCGGCTAGACGGCACAACGCTCCAAGAAGATCATCATCGTGGGCTCCACCACGATCACTGCAACCCCTACGAGCCGTTCTGCGCGGTCTGCAACCTGTCGGCCACCGCGCCCAACTTTATCGCCGATGGACCGCGTCGATGAAGGATTCAGCCGCGGTGGACTCCAACTCCTCCGCGCCACTGCCGTGTGGGAGTCCACCTTGGACGCCCCGTGGAAGGAAGACGCCCGTGGCGCCTATAAAAGGAACAAGACCTCCACCGTAGGAAGAGGTCGGCCAATTGCTTGAAAAACACTGGTAAACCCTAGTCTTTGTAGGTTTATAGTTCCAAAAATCAAATTTATTAGATACCAACAATGTGCCAAGCAAGAAAGAATGAAAGACATGATTAAAAATACTAATGAATGAATGGTTGAATCAAAATCAACTCAAATGCTTGCTTAAGATAGAAGGAGATAGGTTTACTGAATCAACATAAAGTAAGGGATAGGCCCTTCACAGAGGGAAGCAAAGATACAAGCATGTGCTAGAGCTTTTTCGTTTTATGGCTTTTTGAAATCATATAAAGAGCATAAAAGTAGGTTTTTGAGCGGTGTTTGTTGTTGTCAACGATTGGTAACATAGTTCTTGTCATCTTCCTTACTAAGCAAGCCTCTGTCATATTCATCTTCTTTTTCTCTTTGCTTTCACAGCCATGACACTCCTCCCCACCTTTCTAACATAACAATGGCTAGCCGAATTCATGGGTGCCCACCAATCAATCTCAAACCATGGAGGAGTGCCTATATTTTTTAAAAACTCAACCTTTGATATTATAATGGTCTGACCACCCCTTTGCAATATTAATGACGAGCAGATGTAGCATGCAAGTCATGGGTTACTTAATTAGTACGGAAGATGACAAACCCAACTATTATTTCCTCATGAGCTAGTGAATATTGACACAAATAAGGGATAGTAATTTTGAATAAAGATAGCACAAGAAGTATTTACTTGGAGTGGCGCAAAATACCACATAGTAGGTAGATATGGTGGACACAGATGACAAGGAAGGTTTGGATGTATGAGAAGCATTCCCTCTCGAAACAGGTCTTTGGCTAGCAATGTTGGGTAGCAAGCATAAGAGTTGAAGGATGCAAACAAACATACATGTAGTAAAAGACAATCATGCAATTCTTACCTGAAAGCACACACAATTTTAAGTTGCGAATACTAAGCTTGTCATAGACAAGTGAGAAAGATCAATGAATGCTATATTCTACATGTAATTCTTTTTCCTCTTAAGTCCCAAAATATTGTAGCTACGGACCAATGCTAAGTTTGCCAAAGCCAAAAGATTTACTATATGTTCCCAAAGTGATTACCAATACTAAATGACAAGGTCAATCATTCATCATAAAAGTTGCAACCTAAAATAAAGTGTGAAGAAAATAAATGATGACACTTCTCATTAAAATTCCATAACGGCAACTCATACCAAGGGATACATAGATAACCAACTAAAGAGAGATACTTCCACATTGCAAAACATCATATAAGATAACTTCCCAACTCATGATATGACACTACTAAAAAGTAAAAGATGAAAGATAATGGGGATACCGCGGCACTCCCCCAAAGCTTGGAAGAAGCTAAGGGAGATGCCAATGCTGATGATGAATTACTCCCTCGGTGGCGATGGTGGAACAACTCGAAGTGGAGTACGGGTAACGCTCCAACATCTTGCGGAGCCTGTTATTCTCCTCTTGAAGTATATCCACCTCCCTCCTAAGGACGCAATACTGCTCGCAAAACTGATCCGTTACTCGAAGAGCTTCAGTTGCTTCTAGAAAAGAACTAAGATCTGGAACAGGTGGTATCGCTCCCTGCATGTTATGAGAAAAAGCACACTAGGAGTTAAGTGATCCCACGAAGATGGGCTTGCTGGTTCCCGTCCTTGCTCGATCCTTCTTTGCCGCTTGCGTCTTCTTCACCTCCTTCATGACGCTATCATCCATGTCCTTGCGCCTAGCCTTCGCCTTCTCATCATCCGCCCATCCAACAAAAGAACCTTGATCAAGATCTTGAAGGAGTTAACGTTGGCGACGAAGTGCGTAGTCTTCGGAGCAAGATCCTTGAGACGACATCTGGACAACAACAACAACTCGAAACAAAAACGCGTCAAAAACACAATATACGGACCTCGGGGGCCTCAGGTGATTATATAGCAAAAATTTACGAAATAAAAGGAAGGCAACAACACGAAACCGAGTAGGAGAGGAGCTCCGAGGGCTCCACATCGCCTGCTGGCGCGGCCAGCAAGGGCGCCGCGCCACGATGTGGTGTGGTTGCCTCGGACTTCGTGTCCTATTCGTTTTCGTCTCATATTTTTTCATATTTTCCAAAAATAAATCATAGTTAACCAAAAAATTAAATTTGCGAATTTTTCTTACCGAAATTGTACCTTTTCCAAATCAGGTTCTGCGAACTCAGAAATATTTTCTTTAAAGTAAATCTCCGGAGAAATTGCTTGAATAACATCAGCATCTTCATTATAAGAATCTCCAAAAATATAATGTTTGAGTCTTTGTCCATTTACCACTTGTGTAGAGTCATCCTTGAGCGAAGCAATTTTTATCGCACCCGAACGAAACACCTCCACAATAACATATGGTTCTTCCCACTTGGAGTGTAATTTTCCAGCAAAGAATCTAAGACGAGAACTATACAATATAACTTTCTCACCAACATGAAATTCTCTCTTGAGAATTCTCTTATCATGCCATCTTTTAACCTTTTCTGTAAGGATGTAACTTTTGTTTTAAACTTTTGTTTTGATTAAAATAAAATATTAAAATGCATAAGAAAACCAACTATAAAAGACTTCAAGCATCTTTAAAAAGTTTAATATTTCAAATATCTCAAATAATTATTATTTTCAAAAGTTGTTTCAAGTTAAACATTACATTATTCATTGTTTTCCTTAAAGCTCATTATATAATTTGACTAATGGTTTACAAACTTTCAAACCATTTTCTGGTAATAAAAGTTTCTTTATAAGTATTTGTTTCAACCACTTAGCCATAGCAATTCATAAATTAAAATAATATTTACAAATGTTCTTTTAAACTATTTAAAACATGGTATATTGCCAAATTGTTTTCATTCTTTTACCTGAGTTCAAAAACTAGTTTTGGAAGTTACAAGTCTATAGTTTATAACTTTAAAACCTCATAAGATTTTATAATTAATTAATTATCCAAATAGGCATTTCTTTAATTTAAATTAATTTCATTAATTCTCAAAACATAAAATGATTTTCATGAATATATTCAATATAAGAAATGAAATAAATCTAGAATATTTTCCAAAGGTATTTTATGGAGTTTTCAAATGATTTATCATAATATAAAACATAATGGTGCACAAAAAAAGTTGAATTAAAAATGAATTTATTATATTTTCCACTTCTTTAAAAATATATTTATATTTTGTTATTTACTATTTACCAAAATAAGTTGAATGGTTATTGAAAATGAGTTTAAGTTAGCTTAATATCAAATATATATGATTGTGGTAATTTCATAAATTTTATTTAACCCGAAAAACATTAATTAAATCCCTTATTTCAAATTTGACCTGTCGGCCCAGTGGGGACTGGGGTGTGCAGAGCCCACTCTCCCCAGGCCTCGCACACTGACAGATCAGACAAAACGACTAAGGACCAAGCCACCGCTTGGAGAGACCCTCGAGAGGCAAATCCTCTTGAGGGCTGAAGAGGAAGCGAAGGCCTGAAGAGGACCTGCGCTTCAAGAGACTCTCTTGAAGCGTCGTGCGCTTGGAGAGAAGTCAACAGAAATCCCTTCACAGGCCGCCTCGAGCCTGTGGGGAAGCTTCGCTGCCAAGGAAGTACTACAGGGCGCACATGGCCTCTGCAGCAGCCGAAGAGTGACGCGGGCACTCCCTTTGCCGTTTTGGTGATAAAGGAGTCAATAAAGTTGCGCCGCCTGCGCCTGGACAGCTGGGACTTTCCTCTATGGTGATAAAGCGGCTAGACGGCACAACGCTCCAAGAATATCATCATTGTGGGCTCCACCACGATCACTGCAACCCCTACGAGCCGTTCTGCGCGGTCTGCAGCCTGTCGGCCACCGCGCCCAACTTTATCGTCGATGGACCGCGTCGATGAAGGATTCAGCCGCGGTGGACTCCAACTCCTCCGCGCCACTGCCGTGTGGGAGCCCACCTTGGACGCCCCGTGGAAGGAAGACGCCCGTGGCGCGTATAAAAGGAACAAGACCTCCACCGTAGGAAGAGGTCGGCCAATTGCTTGCAAAACACTCGTAAACCCTAGTCCAGCTAGTAAAACAGGCCTTCGGCTGGAGGAGGAAGACGGCAACACTACTCTTGCTTCGGAAGAACAACAAATGAAATGATCTACTTCGGCCATTGTGTCCCTCTCCAAGCATGAACTGCCTCAAGAGAGCCCTCGGCAAGCTCAATTGTACTTTAACCCTTGCAGTGCAATACAGAAAAGTAGGAGTAGCGGTGTTACCTCCTCCTGAGGGCCGTGAACCTGGGTACGGGCCGGTGTCCATCTCTGTCGTGTGTGTTCCTCTCCAGGCCCGGCGAGCACCGTCGTCGTGCCTCTCGAGGATCGCTTGATCTCCGTGTTCAATCCCCTTCTCGAACTACTCTTTAGGGTGTGGCTATCCATGTTCCGTGGGATTCACTCTCTGACATTTGGCGCGCACGGTAGGAGATTGAGGCGCGTCAACGACCTTCGAGCAGCCTCCGCGCCATGGCGAACACCCGCGCTACTCGCGCTGCCCGCGCCAACAGACGCGCACCTGAAGGAGCTCGCGCCACGCCCGGCGCCACGGCAGCGCGCGGACGACGGGGACGACCCCGCCGCAAAGAGCACGCCAACTCAGGCCCACATGTGGAGGAGCCAGAACACAACTCCGAGCACCAGGAGGACGCGCAGTCGTCACACCCGACACAGCGCCCTAGCTGCTCCGGCCCAGGGAGGACGGACCCCGCCCCACACCGCTCTGCTCATGGCGCAAGAGCTTCTCCGCTATCAGCCTACCGCTGAGGCCTGCGAGCAGTGGCTGGAGCGGCTCAACCACGTCGTCGGCATCGCCACGACTCGCCCGCTCCGTCGCAGTCCGTCGTGCACCCCTCCCTCGCGGAAATGGCTGCGCCGGGCGCACCTCCGCCTCCACAAGGGCATGCACCGGCTGCGACGCAGAGGGCTGCCTCCCACGCGTCTTCGCCTCATGACTGCCTGATCGTGCAGCGCACTGCGCCAGACGCGCGCGTGGGGATGGAGCTCCAGCGCAGCCGCCAGAACCGCCTCGTGGAAGAAATCGGCCAGGCGGGCCAGCAGAACCGCAGCGCGCTGCAGCACGGGGTCGCCACGTACGCCACAGGCTGCATGGCGTTCACCCGCTCCCTGCTCCGCGTGGTCTGGCCCCCAAAGTTCAGGCCGGCTCTCCCCAAGTGATACAACAGCTCCAGCAACCCCATCGAGTTCCTGCAGCTCTACACCACCTCCATCCAGGCGGCAGGTGGAGACGACAAGGTCATGGCCAACTGGTTCTCCCACGCCCTTTGCGACTCTGTGATTTCGTGGCTCTTGAACCTCCCTGAGGACTCTGTGAACTCGTGGGAGGAGCTCTGCAAGCAGTCCGTCTCCAACTTCAAGGGGACATACGAGCGCGCGCTCATCCACAACGACCTGCGCGCTGTGGTGCAGAAGAAGGATGAAACCCTCCGCAAATACATCCAGCACTTCAGCCAAGTGCGTAACAAGATCCCGAACATCCCCGACACCCAAGTCATCGCCGCCTTCCGCGAGGGCGTCACGAACAGCAGGATGCTTGAGAAATTGGGCATCCACAACGAGCTCACCTCTGTGGTGAAGCTGTTTGACCTGGCTGATAAGTGCAGCAAGGCTGAAGAGGGACTCCTCTTTGTCAAAATGTCCTCGAGAGGGGACAAGCACGTTGAGGGGTCCAGGAGCCAGAAGAAGGAGGAGGCCAAACGCAAGGCCACCGCGGTCCTCGCGGCACAGCTTGACGCTAAGGGCACCCGCAGGTACTCTCCCGAGCCTGTGGAGAGAAAAGACGACCATCGCCCGTTCTGCATCTATCACAACACGCGCGGTCACTCTACATAGACCTGCTTTGACCTCAAGAGGTTGAGTAAGGAGCGTGAACAAGCAGAGGGCAGCGGCAGCTGCGGTCGAGGCCGTGGCTACCGCGGAAGCGGGCGCAAGGGCGGCTACCATAAGCCATCAGGCTATCAGGCCAATGCTGCGGAGAAGAACGGCAACCTCCCTGACAAGGAAGATGGAGGCTACCAAGCTCCAAGAGGCGCCATTGCCTGCATCCTCGGTGGGGCACAGGCGCCCAAGTCGAACAATCAGTTCAAACAGTTCGCTCGCGAGCTCAACGCCGCCCTCCCCAGCCTCGAGACCTCCAGGCCCCTCAAATGGTCGCAGTACACCATCGCTATTGACGCTCAGGACCACCCCAAGTCCACCAAGAATGTTGGAACCCTCCCGCTGGTCTGCAGCCCCACCATCGACAACATCGCTGTCTCCAAGACGCTCATTGATGGTATAGCAGGCCTGAATGTCATCTCCATTGAGACGTTCGAAGCGCTTCAAGTGCCCTACGAGCGGCTCATGCCCTCTAGGCCCTTCACGGGAGTCGCCAGCGGCTCAATCGAGCCACTGGGGCAGGTCAGGCTTGCCGTTCCCTTCGACAGCAAGGAAAACTACCGCACCGAGCACATCGACTTCAACGTTGCGCACATCGGCTTGCCGTACAACGCCATCCTCGGCTACCCCGCCCTCGCGAAGTTCATGACTGTCACGCATCATGCCTACAACATGGTCAAGATTCCCGGCAGCGCTGGCACCATCACCATCCGTGGACTTGTCCAGGATGCTACGCGCGCTGTCGAGACAGCCTACAAGGCAGCCGCCATGGAATTCCCTGCTGACGAAGACATGGAGCCTCTCGAGAGACCCAAGAAGAAGAAGCAGTTGTTCTCCCAGGAACCAACCGCCACAAAGAAAGTCTCTCTAAGCTCCAGCTGCTCGGGGGCTGAAGGCTCGGGGGCTAGCGTCACCATTGGCGCTGCTCTGCCTCCCAAATAGGAAAGCGCGCTCGTCGCCTTCCTCCAGGCAAACTATGACATGTTCGCATGGACTGCGTCGGACATGTCCGGTGTATCGAGGGAGGTGATCGAGCACCACTTAGCCGTGTGTCCAAACGCACACCCCGTCAAGCAAAAAACAAGAAAGCAAGCCCCCGAGAAGCAAGCATTCATCGTCAAAGAGGTCGAGAAGCTAAAAGCGACAAATGTCGTCCGCGAAGTCGCGCACCCCACTTGGCTCTCCAACGGCGTGGTCGTCCCAAAACCCGCCGGAGGAGGACGCCTCTGCATCGACTACACCGATGTCAACAAGGCTTGCCCCAAAGACCCGTATCCCATGGCAATAATCGACCAGATCGTGGATTCCACAGCAGGCTGCGACCTCCTCTGCTTCCTCGATGCTTTCTCTGGTTATCACCAGATCAAAATGGCAAAGGAAGACGAGGAGAAGACAGCATTCATCACCCCTTGTGGTGTATATTGCTAAGTCTGCATGCCCTTCGGCCTGAAAAACGTTGGCGCCACCTTCCAGAGGCTCATGAGGAGAGCACTTGGCAAGGAAATGGGCATAAATGCCGAGGCTTACGTCGTTGACATCGTCGTCAAGTCTCGAGAGGGAGATACTCTCCTCAGGGACCTCGAAGAGACCTTCGCCAGCTTGCGCAAAGTAAACATCAAGATCAACCCCGCCAAGTGCGTCTTCGGAGTGCCTTCAGGCAAATTGCTTCGTTTCCTCGTGTCCCACCGAGGCATAGAGGCAAACCCTGACAAAATAAAGGCCATAGAGGAAATGCAACCTCCAGGCCGGCTCAAGGATATGCAACGTCTAGTAGGCTGCATGGCCAGCTTGGGTAGATACATCTCCAAGTTTGGCAAGAGAGCTCTGCCATTCTTTAAGATCATGAAGAGAACTGGCACCTTCAAGTGGATGCCTGAGCGGAAAAAGCCTTCGAGGACTTAAAGAGGTACCTGGCCAGCCCACCAGTCATGGTTTCCCCAAGGACAGGAGAGAACCTGAAGCTGTATATTTCAGCCACTCCACAGACCGCGAGTGTCGTCCTGGTGGTAGAAAAAGAAGAGCCAGTCCTTCACAAGAGTGCAAACACTCCAAAGCCAAAACCGCCTGACAAAGAGCTCGACAAAGGAACATGCCCCACAACCCCACTGCCAGGCCCAGAGCCACAAGCGGAGCCTGCCCCAAGTCAACCGCTACAGGATGATCTCGCCGGGGAGCTTGAAGAGCCTCCATAGGCCAACCCCCTCGAGGGCCCTAAAGAGTCTCCACAGGCCAACCCCCTTGAAGGCCCTGCAGAGCCTCCCCAGGTAGAGTGCGCCAAGACTAAAATGACAATCCTTGTCAAGCATCCAGTCTACTTCATCAGTACAGTACTGCGCGATGCTCGCGAGCGGTACACAATGCAGCAGAAGCTCCTCATCGCCTCAAGAAAGCTGCGACACTACTTCCAGGGGCACCCCATCACGGTGGTTACCTCATTCCCTCTGGAGCAAATCCTGCGCAACCCTACCGCCACAGATCGTGTCGCGGGGTGGAACATAGAGCTACAACCATTCAACTTGTGCTTCGATACCATGAGGGTAATCAAAGGAAGAGCGCTGGCAGACTTCGTTGCCGAATGGACTGATCCAACCCCTGAAGAGCCTCTAGGAGAAGAAAAAGAGCCCACTGGAGACAAAATGCCCAACCACTGGACCATGAAGTTCAACAGAGCTTTCGCTTGTTGTCACGGTGGGGCTGGCGTGGTCTTGACCTCACCCAAGGGCGGCAAACTCTATTACGCGGTCCAGCTGTGCTTCGGAATCGACAAGATTTCCAACAATATTGCTGAGTACGAAGGTTTGCTCGCCGGCCTATGTCACGCCATCACCTTGGGCATCAAGCACCTACTCATCAAGGGCGACTCCCAGTTGCTCGTCAACTTCTCCAACAAGAGCTACAAGCCTAAGGACGACCACATGGCCGAATACCTTGAAGAGGTCCACAGGCTTGAGAAGCACTTCAGGGGCATGGAGGTCATGCACATCCCAAGAAAGGAAAATCAAGAGGCCGATGACAATGCCAAGCGCGCATCGAGGAGGCAAGCTCAGCTGCCAGGCGTCTTTGAAGAAAGACTCGTCAAGGCATCCATAAAACAGCCTCAAGAGGTCATGCCCGCAAGCACAGACGAAGCACTCCCGCCACCACCTGCAACTGGGGCTCCCGATTGCGGGCCCCTACAGGGGAGCGTCTGTTGCTCACATAAGCGCATCAAGAAACAGGCTGGGTCGACGAGATCAAAGACTACGTCGCCAAAGAGATCCTTCACGAGGAAGATGTCGAAGCGGAGCGAATCGCCCGCTAGGCAAAATTCAACCACATCCTCAAAGGGAATCTTTACCGCAAGCGCACAAATGGCATCGCGCTAAAATGTGTCCCTCCTGAAGAAGCCAAAATTCTGATCAAGGACATCCACAGCGGGAAGTGCGGCCACCACTCATGCGCCCACACCCTCGCAGGCAAAGTCTTCAGAAGCGGCTTCTACTGGCCTCAAGCACGTCAGGATGCAGTTGACATCGTTCAAGCATGCGAAGCTTGCCAATTCCACGCCAAGCAAATCCACCAACTTGCGCTGGGACTACAGACCATTCCGCTCTCCTGGCCGTTCGCAGTATGGGGCTGGACATCCTGGGACCATTCCCGACAGCACAAGGGGGATATCTCTACCTCTTTGTGGCCATCGACAAGTTCACCAAGTGGCCTGAAGTGGAGGCGCGGCGGTGAAATTCATCAGAGGCCTGGTCTGCCGCTTCGGAGTGCCTAACCGCATCATCACCGACAATGGCTCGCAATTCACCAGTGGCATCTTCAGGGCTTACTGCGAAAACATGGGCATCAAGCTCTGCTTCGCCTCGGTCGCTCATCCACAGAGCACTGGCCAGGCCGAGCGAGCAAACGCAGAAGTCCTCAAGGGCCTAAAGACCAGGACCTTTGACATCCTCAAGGGCCAAGGAAAGGGCTGGATCAGCGAGCTCCCCTCGGTGCTCTGGTCCATCCGCACAACGCTACCTAAGCCTACAGGGGAAACACCGTTTGCCCTCGTCTATGGAGCCGAAGCAGTCCTCCCCACAGAGATAAAGCATGGATCCCCATGGGTCCTTGCATTTAACGAGGACGAGCAAAAGGATCTCCACAACGACGACCTGCTGCGTCTCGAGGGACTAGGCCGCCGTGCCGCCCTCCGGGCGGCAAAATACCAGCAGGACCTGCGACGCTACCACAGCCGCAACGTGCGCTCCCGCACACTGGAGACAGGCGATCTCGTCCTTAGGCGAATCCTCTCCAGGGAAGGCCTCCGCAAGCTGTCACCAATGTGGGAAGGCCCCTACAGGGTCACCCACATCGCGAGGCCTGGCGCGGCTCGCCTCGAAACTCAAGACGACATCCCCTTCAAGAATCCTTGGAACATCATGCACCTACGCAAGTTCTACCCGTGATCATTGTCACACCCGTGATCATTGTCACGCCCGTGATCATTGTCACGTCAAGACATCTGGCGGAAGAGGCAGCTTACGGCTCAACCTCCAAGCATTTTTTGTCTCAAGAGGTTAAAAGCTCGCGGCTTAAACCTCCAAGCTCCAAAGGCTTCTCTCGAGGGTCAACCCTCCGAGCTCTCCATGTAACGAGCCACCTCAGGCCGTAGAGAGTCTCCGCCACTAATGGGTGGTCCCCATGCCTCGACATGGTAAAAACATTAACTTGGCAACTCCAAGCATAATGAGACAATGTCGTTCCTAAGTGAAGTTAGCGCTACAGCGCCGCTGTGTAATATTTGGTGGTGAGTTTAATTTACGCATTACTTTAGTGAAATGTGCGCTTATATCTCTCCACATGCGCACCTCGCGAGCGGGGGCTAAGTACGGTTCCAGTGCCTCAAATGACACACCAGCAGCACTGCAAAACCCAAGGATCCGAACTCTGGCTGGAGGGCAAGCTCCCACAAACACGCCATCTCTACAAAGGACCTTGGTACTTACTCTCCTCGCGAGGAACGCCTGAGGGGACCTATAAGCGCGCACGAGTCCTCATTCCCGTGTACAAGCGTTTGGGTTCGCCCCTCTGACATTCACAGGGAAGAAACGTCCCCACAAGCCTGAGGAGATATCCGGGAAAAAACCCCTAGAGAGGACCTCCGCGCCAGGCGAAAATCTCTATAGGGCGAAAGACTCGAGAAGCTAAGTCTCAAACTCATGCCTTGAGAGCCTTTTTTCCTCCGCAAGCGTACGTTTTGTCAGACCCTGAATTCAAGCTACACAAACGAAACGTATCGGTTGGGCCACACAACCAAGAACATACTAGGGTTACCAATCCCAGGAAACAAGCAGGCCAGGCTCGGAATGGATCATCGGCCGACAGCTCTTGGCGACCCCAAAGTCACATACGTTTCAAGATTGTGCACGCAAGAACCCAAAAAGTCTTCCAACTCGTATACTTCAACCATACACACATGGTATACGAGTCGGATTTTTAACAAGTTGAAACCACAGAATAAACCTAAGACACAAAGAAAGGAAATAATATCCAAAAGCTCTCACTGAGCAAAATATATCGAATGGCACCAATCAGAGGACACATGTCCCAACATTACATCAGGAAGCGGAAACAAACCGGTCTGAGTACAGACAAGAAGCAAAGGGCTCAAAGCCGAAACGGAAAAAGAAGGCCCATCCACGCGGTCCACCAGGAAGAAGCCCAGGGAAACTCTAACTACTCGTCGTAGATCTCGCCGTCGAACTCCACTTAGTACCCACCAACCTGGTCGTGCGAGGAATCCTCAACTACATAAAAACCACAGCCCGCGAACGGGTCAATACACCGAAGCGTATCGAACAAGCTTAAGCTAACAGGTTACAAAACTGTAAGACTCCCAAAGTATGGGGTTAAGTGGACTTTAGCGGCAGCAGCACTAGCAACCTAATAGAGACACGCTACAACTTCCGTCTAAGTTAGAGAGGGATAAGAGAGCGCATAAGTTAACCATCTACAACTAACACCAATCATAACCCATTCTCGGATTAACCCCCTCAACCAAGTATATGAGGAAGCAATTCGGGAATACTCACACACTGAACAATTTTAGTTACCAGTTATTGTGAATGTAATTCTATATTACTAGTCAAGTTAATTAACAATGATTAGGTGTAAGTTGTCTATGATCTTGTTAGCCAGCATCATCACCAAGTCGTCCATAACAGTGGACACGGCTCATCGATAAGATTATACCCTGCAGGGGTGCACTACTGGACCCGTACTCGTTCGATCAAGCCCAAAAGCAAAACCAGAAGGTAGGGCATCTCAACATGGCAAATCTCTTCTTTACAACCCATCCAGCGAACCGCATGATTGTGTGCACGGCTAATCAGGTCCAGTGCCCGCGGGATCGACCTTCATAGCACTCTAAGAACGTGCCACCCTATATGAGAATTGACTACTCCATCATCATGAGATCGTTAGGTAACATATGCATGCATCAAATGGAAAGCCCGAACTACTTGCGGCGCCCTGGATAAGAAGCGGATTAGATCGAAGCCGCGGTGGGCTCCATAGGGCCTCCCACAAGCGGTTAGTGCGCTCAAAATTGTATCCGAGGACAAGAACTGAGTTCCTAGGTCGACACTTAGCAGAACAAAGCACCTCGCAAGGCCTTCCGCCGGTGCCTTATCTTTTAATTATAATACCCAACAGAAGATAACATTTTATTAAAGTAGACAATCTATCATGCTAAGTATAAATGACATAGGACAAACAGACTCGCAGAATCAACCTTAAGCATGCACTACGACTCGCAAGGCTAACAAATAAACATACAACAGGTGATAGGATGTGGGGATAAAGATGTATGGGCTGCAGGATAAACATATGATGGGATCGCAATTCAAGAATCGTAACTAGGATAGCATAGATCAAAAGGCAAGAATGAAAATCAAACAATCGTGTAAACTGTTAGCAGAAGCTTGCCTGGCAGCTCGTGGCCCGGCACAAAGCTGTAATCTTAAGGATGAAAGTATCGACAGCAGACACGTCGTCGTCTACCCAGAGAAGAGCAAAACACAGACAATAGGAAACAATATCAATAAAGTGAAATGCGCAAACAATTGATGTTGCAATATGGTATGCGATGATTAGGTCATATTAATGCGGGGATGAAATCCCGGCAATTAATTATGGTGCAAGTTATTTGTGTAACCAACAAATTAAATGTTGTTTATCATATATTGCATGGCATGGTGATTTGATCAATATAAATGGAGTAGGCAATAATTAAATATTTGCCCAACACATTCCATATATATCATTTAATTGCAAATTATTTATCTACACAACAGATTAAATGTTATTAGCATGGCAAGACATGGCATTGATAACAAGATCAAACTAAAGTGAATTAGGGCATTATATATTTATTACCCCACCTATTCCATATTTAATTATGTAAGTGCTTTTGTTAAATTAAACTAAGCAATAAAATTAAATGATGCAAAATGACATAAGAATGTGATATTAATGTTTATTGCATTTTTCGGATATAGAAACATATAAAGTTTATTTAATTTGGAGTTGTAGAAATAAAGTTATTGCAATTATAAATCTAGGGTTGTTGTTGTAGTTATCCAGGGACCTGTTCGTGATAGAAACTTAGCAGTGAAGGTCCTCTGTGCAAACAGGAAACTCCAGGGAGCTCGGGGTAAAATTACAGCGTCTCTGTCTATGACATGTGGGACCCACTGTCAGTGAGACACAATTAAACAAAAAGTACGCTTTTATTCCACTGGCGCGGGGGATCGAACTCGCCTCAGCGCGGATGGATATGTTCGGTGGTGCTAGCCACTGGGCTCGGTTGGTGATGTTGAAAGAAAAGGTGGGGGTTTTCTTTTATGCCGTAAGCAGTGCACAATACTGACGAAACTGAATTTTCTTCAGGACCCGAGCACGACGGCGACCAAAGGAGGGTGGCGCCGTGCTGGGGGTGGCGGGGTTGCGGGAGCACGCGGGGGTTTCATTCCATTGCTCGGTTGGAGAGGGGAGACGCGGAAAGGCTCGTATCGGTGCTCGCCGGCGTGGTGGGCCGTGGCCGTGGCGGATGGTGTCCGGCTCCGGCGGAATCCAGCGAGCGGAGACGGGAAAACAAGGGGGGAAAGGACCGGAGGGGTCTCTGCTCACCTCGGAACTCCTTACGGCGAGAGGTGGGAGGTCGGGGACGGCGGAGACAACCCGTTGGTGTCGGAGAAGAAGGTCGCGGCGGCGCACGGCCGTCGTCGGGGACATATGTGTAGAGGGCGCATCCCGGTTCTGCTCCGCAGTCGTCGAAGAAGGGGGAAGAAGCGGCGCGACTCCGGGGCTCCTCGGCGTTTCCGCGTCGGCGCCGGAGCTGCGGGGACGATGAGGTTTTCTCGGTGGTGTTTTCTGGGGGAAGAAGAACAGAGAGAAAAAACTGGCGGTGGCGAGATGGGATAGGGTTAGGGTTGGGGGCGCACTGCGGCTTAAGGAGAGGAGGAGCAGTGGGGACAGCGCATGGGGGCGAGGAGTGTAGTGCCCCATCTTTTAAATAAAGATGGAACATCTGTGTTATGTGCTAGTCCCTGGATCACTGCCAGCACCATAGTACAAAATATATAGTATCATTGCATAAGTATCAAATTACTACAGCGAGATCCAAAAATAGCTAAGTATAGCTTTATTACAAAGTGCATAGTCATGAAGACTAGCTAAAATATTCAGAGTTCACAACGAAAACAATAGCAAAGAGCCTCTTCTTCAAGCATGCGCCACAGGCAGACATGTTGGGTGTAGACTCGAGTCCAAACTCATTCCTCATCAGAATTACCTGCACATTTGAATATGCAGCCCCCGAAAGAGGTCAATACAATGAAGTATTGGCAAGTGACTATGGTGGATAATTTATGACAAGTCTAATTCTATATGCATATTTGGCTTGGTGGAGTTGTAGGCTATTTTGCAGAAAGCCAGTTTTCTCCTATCTTTTGTAAAACAATTTTGTTTCTCAAAGACTTGGCACCAAGGGATGAAGCCCAAGTGCACCAATAATTCTTTCCTTAGTCAAATTTTACTTTATGAAAACTATGATGAGATTCTTTCTCCATCCTTGTCCAGTTTCTCGAAGTAGTCCGTCACCGGGGACACGGCTGAGTACTCAGATTGTCGACTCTGCAGAGGTTGTGCCCTTTCACCTTTAGACCCAATTAACCCAGACATCCTATGCACGCAGAGTGCATTAAGGAAAGGAGAGAATTGAGACAAGAAGTTTCAGAAGAAGAATGCAACCATACTAGCAAGACCCGTTCCACCTACCCACTCTACATCTGCTTGTCAAGCTGACAGGTTGCACTCTCACAACATAATAATTCTAGACAGAGCCCATTGTCAAAAGGCTGCACGGGAAGCTTCTAAACTTGGAGGGACTTAGAAATCTCTTTGTTCCTGGGTGGCCGTCCACAAGTGCGCTTCTGGGTGACAACCACCATGCTCATGGCCCTAAGTAGAATAGACATTCGTCCTAGGCAATGACAACCACAAGCATAGTCCCAAAAGCCACTCAACATAAACCATACCACCAATTCCACCCAGGTATGCATTTTAAGTTTAACACTTAGCAATATTTTTATAACATGGTATGTAACCACTTTTTATAGCATAGCTAAGCATCTAATAAAACATTTGATGGCTGCATGGAAAGGGATGGCTACACACTACTAGAATATTTTCAAAGTGTACTAACTTAGCATTATAAGATAGTTCAAAAATCCCTATCATGCATACTACTCAAAATATACAACTAATGCATATAGAAAATATTGGGTAGATTATGAATGTCACTTGCCTTGGTAACAAGAGGAACAAGCACATCAAGAATTACAATCACAAGAAAAGCCTTCCTCCTCTTCACAATCTAGAAACAAACAATACATAAAGATAAATAAACACACAATTACAACACTTAAAATATCAAGACAAAAATATGTATGCATGCTTGATATGCAATGAACTTAACACAACAAAATAATTACAATTTTATTTCCTCTGTTATTAATGCATGAAATGCAATGAACAACATTTTATTATTTTATTTAATCATTTAAAATATTGAGCATAACATAGAAATATTAAGCCCTACAACCAAATTCTTTAATTCTATTATGAAAAGTTTCAAATAAAACTCAAGTTGCACTCTCTGGACAGAGGACATTTATAAAATTCTAAAACAGTTGGATTTATTTGGAAAGCATTTTTATTATTTAAGTTATAGATTTAATAGCCGAAATACCAAACAATTAATTACGCAATTTAAAATACACTAAAATGACAAACTAATGAAACCATACTAAACTACACGAGCAGAGCTTTACGTGGATATAAAATTCATCAAATTTGGATAAACAGATCGAAAGTAATGAATTCTGCAAGTTTATATTGTTTTTCTGTTCTAATTACAAAATCCAGCCGAAATAGAAAAAGGGTATGCCACGCGGCGCCATCTGATTGGCTGATACCGCTCCGCTCGGATCGCGATTTGTTAACCGTCCGATCTAACAGAAAACGAACGCTTCAGATCTATCTCTTTTACCGACGGGGGCAGGCGGCGCCGGTGTGCCGGAAAAGCTCCGACCACAGCGGAGCCATGACAGTTGTCGTACGTTCCCACGGAAGGAGAGGCTACGGGACGGATGAGTCGTACCGGGGTAGAGAAGGCGACGAGGCGGTCACGATGGCGTGGTTGGAGGCAGCGTCGCGTCTTCGTTCGTCGGAGATCCCTCGTCGGAGTTGAAGGTGCGGGCGGCGGCGTCGGTCGCGGACGCTGGCGAGGGCTCGCTGCGTAAACAAATGGAAAACCGTGTCAAAAGCATGCGCACGGACGAAAGGAAACGAGGGGAGGAGGAGAGAGGGTCCGGGATGGCCGGAGTATCCCGAACGGTGAGCTTCACGGCGGCGAAAACGGCGAGATGCGAACTCCGATTGTGGGAGCCCTGCGGCGTAGAGATTAGGGTTTTGGGCGGAATCGAGAGGCGGGGTTGCGGGGTATAAAAAGGAGGCAGGGGCACGAGATAAAACCGTTCCAATGATCCGTATCGATCTCGAGTTTGAGATGAGTTCGGCGCCGAAAAATCCTCGTCGGGAGGTTGAGGATGATACGACGTCAGCGTGCGGGCCCCGCGTGTCAGCGAGAGGAGAAGCGAAGCGCGGGCTGGGCTGCTCCTGGGGCGATGGGAGCTGAGCGCGCGGTAGATAGAAGATGGGCTAGGCCCAGTTGGCTCGTTTAAAGATTTCTTTTTATTTAAACACTTTTTCTGTTTTGAAACTTTTCAATACAATTTGATTTTTAAATCCTATCAGAACATTTAAGAAAAATTCATAAAAATATGTTTTGAAAAGCTAATTTAATTTAGAACTTTTTGACACCATTTTACCAAATAAATAATCTAATAAAATGCAGATTAATATAAGGAGTTCAAATAAACCCCTTTATGGAATACAAATTTATTTAAACTTATAAATAAAATTTTAAATTATTCTTTATGTGATTTAAATGCCATGCCTTTATGATGGATAATGCATGAATGCAAAGTTTTAAATTTTTGAGAAATTTGGGATGTTACAGACTAACCCCCTTAAGAGGAAGCTCGCCCTCGAGCTTCGGAAAGGTCAGCAAATAGTGTGGATGGTCTTCTCGGAGGTCATCCTCTCGTTCTCAGGTAGCTTCTTCCTCGGTGTGATGATTCCACTGGACTTTGCAAAACTTGATGGTTTTGGTACGGGTGACTCTTTCTGCTATCTGTAATATCTTGATGGGCTTCTCTTCGTAGGTCAGGTCACTCTCCAATTGTACCTCCTCGAGAGGTACAGTATCCATTAAAGGAATTCCCATCATCTCGGGATGACATTTCTTCAACTGACTGACATGGAACACATTATGAACAGCAGATAGAATTTCGGGTAGTTCTAACTCATATGCCACTTCACCTTTGTGAGAGAGAATTTTGAATGGTCCAATGAATCTGGGTGCTAACTTTCCTTTGATTCCAAACCTCTTTACACCCCGGAGTGGTGACACTCTCAAATAGGTTCTATCACCCACCTCGTAGGTGACTTCTCTATGCTTGGAATCTGCATAGCTTTTCTGGCGTGACTGTGCTATTTTCAATCTATCCTTAATCAGCCTGACTTTATCTTCAGCATCCTGTATTATATCAGGTCCAAAGAAACTCCGTTCTCCTACACCACTCCACAACAGTGGGGTTGTGCATTTCTTTCCATATAAGGCTTCAAACGGTGCCATCTCAATGCTGGCTTGATAACTGTTATTGTAGGAGAACTCAGCGTAGGGTAGGTTATCATCCCAACTAGATCCATAATCGAGCGCACAAGCTCTTAACATATCCTCTAAAATCTGATTCACTCTTTCAGTCTCACCATCTGTTTGCGAGTGGAAAGCCGTACTGAATTCCAATCTGGTTCCCATTGATTCGTGCAACTGCTTCCAGAAATGAGAAGTGAACTGGGTCCCTCTATCAGACACGATACTCTTAGGAACACCATGAAGGCACACAATCCTCTTCACGGGTATTAAGTGAGCTATTTTGGTTAGACGACAAACAATAACCCAAATGGAATCATAACCCGATCTGGTCCTTGGTAACCCGGTGATGAAATCCATCCCAATAGAATCCCACTTCCAATCCGGTAGTTTCAAAGGTTGTAAGAGTCCTGCTGGTTTCTGATGTTCTGCCTTTACTCGACTGCATACATCGCACTTAGAGATGTATTCTGCTATTACTATTTTCATATTATTCCACCAAAATCTCTCCTTCACATCCATATACATCTTGGTATTTCCCGGATGAATGGAATAAGGTGTCTCATGAGCTTCTTGCAGAATTAACTTCCTAATATCAAGATCATTGGCCACACATACACGTTCTTCAAACCACAAAATCCCTTGCTCATCCTCATGAAATCCTTTAGCTTTTCCAGCTCTTAGGTTGACTTTGATCTCTTCTATTTCCTTGTCTCCTTTCTGAGCTTCACGTATCTTGTCCATCAAGGTAGGTTGTACAACTAATGAGGTTACAAACCCTTCAGGTACTACTTCCAATCTGAGGTCCTTGAATGCCTTGCATAAATCCTCGGGTAATTCTTCTGCTGTAAGGCCATTCACATACACTTTACGACTCAGAGCATCTGCTACCACATTAGCTTTCCCCGGATGGTATTGGAGACTTAGATCATAGTCTTTAATAAGTTCCAACCATCTTCTTTGTCTCATGTTCAATTCCTTCTGTGTAAAAATGTACTTCAAACTTTTGTGGTCCGTGAATACCTCACATCTTTTTCCCATCAGGTAGGGTCTCCAAGTTTTTAGGGCATGCACTACTGATGCTAACTCGAGATCATGAGTTGGATAATTTGCTTCATGCTTCTTGAGCTGTCTAGAGGCATAAGATGCCACTCTGCCTTCCTGCATCAACACACTTCCCAAGCCTTGGCGTGAAGCATCACAGTACACTTGGAATTCCTTCTCCAAATCAGGTAAGCATAGAACTGGGGCTGAAACCAGATGTTTCTTCAACTCCTGAAAACTGGCTTCGCATGCCTCAGTCCACTCAAATTTCTTCTCCTTCTTTAATAATTCCGTCAAGGCCTTGGCAATCTTGGAGAAGTTTTCAATGAATCGTCGGTAGTATCCTGCTAGGCCCAGAAAACTTCGTAATTCTCCAACATTCTTTGGCGGTTCCCAATTAGTTACAGCTGAAACTTTTTCGGGATCCACCGCTATACCTTCCTTGGACACCACATGGCCTAGAAATCCGACTTGTTCTAACCAAAACTCACACTTGCTATACTTGGCATACAACTTATGTTCACGTAGTCTCTACAATACTAGACGCAAGTGCTCTTCATGTTCTTTGTGACTCTTGGAGTAGATTAGAATATCATCTATGAACACTACCACAAACTTATCCAGAAAATCCATGAACACTTTATTCATCATATTCATGAAATAGGCTATAGCATTGGTTAATCCAAAAGGCATCACGGTGTACTCGTATGAGCCATATCTCGTAACAAATGCCGTCTTGGGTATATCCATTTCTCTAACTTTCATTTGGAGGTACCCTGATCGGAGATCGATCTTTGAGAAAACACAAGCACCTTCCAGTTGGTCAAATAGTTCGTTTATCTTGGGTAACGGGTACTTGTTTTTGATAGTTTGCTCGTTTATCTCTCTACAATCCGTGACTAGCCTCTGGGTTTGATCCTTCTTTTTAA
Organism: Poa annua; assembly: GCA_026929855.1. Taxonomy (NCBI): domain Eukaryota; kingdom Viridiplantae; phylum Streptophyta; class Magnoliopsida; order Poales; family Poaceae; genus Poa; species Poa annua. The sequence goes on along the minus strand of CM049429.1, from coordinate 62,106,737 downwards.
CAAATAAGACTGGTGCTCCCCATGGCGATGAACTTGGACGAATGAATCCTTTCTGGATATGTTCCTCCAGTTGCTTCTTGAGCTCTTTCAATTCATCGACGGCCATAGGATAAGGTCTTTTAGCTATTGGTCCTGTTCCCGGTTTCAGTTCGATGAGAAACTCTACATCTCTATCGGGTGGCATTCCCGGTAGTTCTTCCGGAAAAACATCGGGGTATTCATTGACAATAAGTACATCACGAAGGCTAACCCCCTTAAGAGAATTTAGCCTAACCTTCTTAAGTCGAAAGTTGATCTGAACTTAATCTTCCTTTTCTCTGGGGTGGTGAGGGTGATTGCTCTATTCGCACAGTCTATGATTCCTTCGAAACGAGTCATCCAATCCATTCCGATGATAACATCCAATCCTTGGGTTTCTAGGATGACTAAGTCTGTTGGAAAGGTGTGTTTTCCGATCTGCAAGTCTAACTGCCTACACCCGGAATTTACTATCATCTCCCCTCCAGGTGAACTTACCCTAATAGGTTTTCCTAGACTTTCCTCAGCTAACCCATGTTTGTTTACAAATTCTCTTGATATGAATGAATGAGATGCTCCAGTATCAAATAAGACTAAAGCAGGAAAGGAGTTGAGCAAGAACGTACCAATCACATCATCAGGTTCATCATGAACTTCTTCCACATTAATGTGGTTCTCTTGTCCTTTCTGGAAAGGATTGGGCTTGGAATTTTCATCAGCTTTCCTCTCCGGGCATTCAGTAGCATAATGTCCTGTCTTCTTGCACTTGAAGCAAGTCACATTAGACAAGTCTTTCTTCCCTTCATAGTTAGGGCGGTGATTACCATTCCCATGATTATGGCCATGGTGATGGTTTCCCCTGGATCCACCATTATTTCCATTGTATCCTCCATTATTTCCTTTGTATCCTCGATTGCTTCCTTTGTATCCTCCATTGTGGTTATGACCATGATGTTTTTGGCCACTACCATTGTTGGAGTGATTCCAGGGTTTATGGCTACTGACTTCAGAGGTGTGTTGTTTCTTGTATGTCCCTTCAGAATGAACCTTACTTGCACTGAATTTCCTCTTCCTATTCTCTTCCTTTCTTATGTTGTTGTCCAGGGTGATAGCTTGATCCAGCAGAGCTAGATAATTTGGAGTATATGCCACAGACAAGGGTATCTTCAGTTCTCCCCCAAGTCCATTGAGGAACTTTTCCTTCCTCTTTGCATCAGTATCAATGTCCTCTGGTGCATACCTTGATAGCATACAGAAGTCATCCATATACTCCTTCAGAGTTCTACCTCCCTGCCTCAAGCTGCGAAATTCCTCTTTCTTCAGGTTCATTATACCAGAGGAGATATGAGCATTCCGGAATCCTTCCCTGAATTCATCCCAAGTCATGCCATCCAAAGGATGAGTCACTTGATAAGTCTCCCACCACAATGCAACGGGTCCTTCCAACAGGTGTGCAGTGAACCTCACTTTCTCTGCCTCAGAACACTCACAAGTTACTAAGTCCTTGTTGACTGAACGGAGCCAATCATCCGCCACTATTGGTTCAGTAGCAGAGTAGAACTTATTAGGCCTAAGCCTTAGGAATCTAGCAATTCTGTCCACTGGAGGTGGTGGTGGTGGAGGTGGCGGGTTGTTGTTGTTGTGATTGTTGTTGTTGTTGGTTGCTGCAATGAATTGAGTCATCATATTCATCAACTGAGCTTGAGCGGCCATCAGTTCTTGCATGGCATCATTGTTGTCGGTATCACGACGAGGAGGCATCTGTAGGGTTTTCAGCATAGATGAGTGAAAGATAGATAGAACTAAGAGAAGAAAAATCCTACCCATGCACAAGGCAACCAGGTCAACACAATCAACACTCAAAAGACAACAAGAAAAAATTACTTAGCAATTCGAAACAGGTATTCTAAGTTGATTTATAAGACGACATAGTCTGCAAACCAATCATTCTAACATTGTCACACCACAAGTTGGAGATCAATGTTTTTTTTTAAAAAAAAACGACGAACTAAACGAGGAAGAACATGGTGGTCTAACTACTAAGTCTAAACTTCGTCCATGATGTCTCCTTCATCTTCTTCGACCTCCTCGATGGTGATGCCTTCCTTCATAAGGATCTCCTTGTAGTCGTTCACCTCCTTCTCCAAGGCCTCGTTCTTCTCCTGTAACATTGTCGTCTCACGGTGCAGAGTCTCGATCGCTTCCTTCTCCAGGACTTCAATCTTCTCTTGTAGCATTCTCTTCTCACGGCGTAGAGTCTCGATCAAATCTCGATCAGCTTCGAACTCGACGTCGTTGCTCAGAGTTTCATCCTTCAAGGTCTTGATCTCCTTGTTCTTGTCTCTAATTCTCTTTTCTTGATTTTGGAACTTCTTCTCTTGAGCTCGGAATTTCTCTTCTTGAGCGTTGGCCACCTCTTCTTGGGCTTCAATCTTCTTTTGAGTCTCCTTGACTTGGGCCATTATTTCATCATTCTTCAACAGCTCGTTGCGCCTATCCTCCTCGAGTTGCCAGAGGTGAAGTTCTAAGTCTTGGAGATAAGGGTACAAAGGTTCTGGTTTGTTTTTGTCTTCCTCGCTAACAAGGTAGGGTATCCCATGTTCGTCACGTTGGCCAAGGTTAGAAAAGTAGTGGTCTTTTAACTCCTCCTGGAATTGCCAGCAAAGACGTCCTATTAGCTCCGGCGTGACGAGATTCAGCCCTTTCTCCAAGGAGTCACTAATCGACTTGTACTGGATGTCTTCGGTCTTGGGTTCAGTCTGGCGCCCTTGTTGGTAAAGACGAACTCCCCATAAGTCTTTTTTGTTGAAGTGCTTCAGCTGGCTTGCCTTGATGATGGGTGTTGGAAGTGCCACAGTTCAACCAACTCCAAAAGATACCTTCCAAAGCGCATGTCCTTGAAGTCCTCCGCGGTTTGATACATGAAGAACGACATCCTTAAGTGATAAGGGTAGAGTTTGTTAAAACAGGACACATAAGGAAAGAAGTACTAGTCGTGGTGCACTTAAGTACTTAGAGAAAAAATAAGGGTTCTTTTCTGAAAAGGGATCAACACTATTATCAACTCTTTGTAAGTCGGATATTCACTATAGTGAGAGAGACGGACACCCGGCCAGCCACTTATAATTGTGGAACAGGTCTCATGTACGCGGACATGTAAGGTTAGTCCCGGGCCGCTTCATCCCACTATGCCGCTAGGATCCAGCATACTTCAAAGATGGTAATATTATGATCAAAAGAGGCTTAACCAATCCTAAGGGCTCGAACCTACAGGCAACACTTTGCTCTGATACCATTTTGCAGCGCCCCATCTTTTAAATAAAGATGGAACACCTGTGTTATGTGCTAGTCCCTGGATCACTGCCAGCACCACAGTACAAAATATATAGTATCATTGCATAAGTATCAAATTACTACAGCGAGATCCAAAAATAGCTAAGTATAGCTTTATTACAAAGTGCATAGTCATGAAGACTAGCTAAAATATTCAGAGTTCACAACGAAAACAATAGCAAAGAGCCTCTTCTTCAAGCATGCGCCACAGGCAGACATGTTGGGTGTAGACTCGAGTCCAAACTCATTCCTCATCAGAATTACCTGCACATTTGAATATGCAGCCCCCGAAAGAGGTCAATACAATGAAGTATTGGCAAGTGACTATGGTGGATAATTTATGACAAGTCTAATTCTACCACCAATTCCACCCAGGTATGCATTTTAAGTTTAACACTTAGCAATATTTTTATAACATGGTATGTAACCACTTTTTATAGCATAGCTAAGCATCTAATAAAACATTTGATGGCTGCATGGAAAAGGATGGCTACACACTACTAGGATATTTTCAAAGTGTACTAACTTAGCATTATAAGATAGTTCAAAAATCCCTATCATGCATACTACTCAAAATATACTACAAATGCATATAGAAAATATTGCGTAGATTATGAATGTCACTTGCCTTGGTAACAAGAGGAACAAGCACAGCAAGAATTACAATCACAAGAAAAGCCTTCCTCCTCTTCACAATCTAGAAACAAACAATACATAAAGATAAATAAACACACAATTACAACACTTAAAATATCAAGACAAAAATATGTATGCATGCTTGATATGCAATGAACTTAACACAACAAAATAATTACAATTTTATTTCCTCTGTTATTAATGCATGAAATGCAATGAACAACATTTTATTATTTTATTTAATCATTTAAAATATTGAGCATAACATAGAAATATCTAGCCCTACAACCAAATTCTTTAATTCTATTATGAAAAGTTTCAAATAAAACTCAAGTTGCACTCTCTGGACAGAGGACATTTATAAAATTCTAAAACAGTTGGATTTATTGGGAAAGCATTTTTAATTATTTAAGTTATAGATTTAATAGCCGAAATACCAAACAATTAATTCCACAATTTAAAATACACTAAAATAACAAACTAATGAAACCATACTAAACTACACGAGCAGAGCTTTACATGGATATAAAATTCATCAAATTTGGATAAACAGATCGAAAGTTATGAATTCTGCAAGTTTATATTGTTTTTCTGTTCTAATTACAAAATCCAGCCGAAATAGAAAAAGGGTATGCCACGCGGCGCCATCTGATTGGCTGATACCGCTTCGCTCGGATCGCGATTTGCTAACCGTCCGATCTAACAGAAAATGAACGCTTCAGATCTATCTCTTTTACCGACGGGGGCAGGCGGCGCCGGTGTGCCGAAAAGCTCCGACCACGGCGGAGCCATGACCGGCGTCGTACGTACCCACGGAAGGAGAGGCTACGGGGCGGATGAGTCGTACCGGGGTAGAGAAGGTGACGAGGCGGTCACGATGGCGTGGTTGGAGGCAGCGTCGCGTCTTCGTTTGCCGGAGATCCCTCGTCGGAGTTGAAGGTGCGGGCGGCGGCGTCGGTCGCGGACGCTGGCGAGGGCTCGCTGCGTAAACAAATGGAAAACCGTGTCAAAAGCATGCGCACGGACGAAAGGAAACGAGGGGAGGAGGAGAGAGGGTCCGGGATGGCCGGAGTATCCCGTACGGTGAGCTTCACGGCGGCGGAAACGGCGAGATGCGAACTCCGATTGTAGGCAGCCCTGCGGCGTAGAGATTAGGGTTTTGGGCAGAATCGAGAGGCGGGGTTGCGGGGTATAAATAGGAGGCGGGGGCACGAGATAAAACCGTTCCAACGATCCGTATCGATCTCGAGTTTGAGATGAGTTCGGCGCCGAAAAATCCTCGTCGGGAGGTTGAGGATGATACGACGTCAGCGTGCGGGCCCCGCGTGTCAGCGAGAGGAGAAGCGAAGCGCGGGCTGGGCTGCTCCTAGGCCGATGGGAGCTGCGCGCGCTGTAGATAGGAGATGGGCTAGGCCCAGTTGGCTCGTTTAAAGATTTCTTTTTATGTAAACACTTTTTCTGTTTTGAAACTTTTCAATACAATTTGATTTTTAAATCCTATCAGAACATTTCAGAAAAATTCATAAAAATATGTTTTGAAAAGCTAATTTAATTTAGAACTTTTTGACACCATTTTACCAAATAAATAATCTAATAAAATACAGATTAATATAAGGAGTTCAAATAAACCCCTTTATGGAATACAAATTTATTTAAACTTGTAATTAAAATTTTAAATTATTCTTTATTTGATTTAAATGACATGTCTTTATGATGGATGATGCATGAATGCAAAGTTTTAAATTTTTGAGAAATTTGGGATGTTACAAGGAGGCAGTGGGGGCGAGGCGCCATGCCTCGCTGTAAAGCGAGGTCGCCCTGCTCCCGTACGGAGGAATGGGACGAGCCAGGGAGGGCTCGTGGGCTGAGTTGGGCCATGGTTGCCCAGCTCGGCCAGGAGGCTCCCTCTACATTTTTTTTGTTTTGGTTTTCTTTTTATTTCTTTTCTAGTTTTTTGTTTCTAAAACAAAATGGAAAGATAAAAAGAGATGAAACCCTTTTGACAATTTTCATATTCATAAAAATAGTTAATTTAAAATACCAAGTTTGAAAGTTTAAAAAAAACTTTGCAACATCATATTTAAAAAATATTTGAATTTGCATTTGAATTTAATAGTGTGAATTAAAGTTAAATGCAACAAATTAATTAATTGTGGTGAAAAAAAGAAAAGATACCATGCTGATAATTTTTATTACAACACAAACACAACCTTTTTGGAATGTCTAAAGTTGGGATGTTACAACACTCCCCCCTCAAAGGAATCACGCCCCGAGATTCTTCATGGAGCAACGAAGAGGTCGGGATACTCGGCACGGAGGTGGTCTTCACGTTCCCATGTAGCTTCCTTGTCAGAATGATGAGACCATTGAACCTTGTAGAACTTGATAGTGTTGTTACGGGTGCGACGTTCAGCTTCGTCAAGAATGTGAATCGGTTGTTCCATATAAGAGAGGTCTTCTCGAAGTTCACCTGTCCACTTGTCTGCGGATGGTAAGCTGTGCTAAACAGAAGTTTGGTACCCAAGGCTTTCTGAAAGCTATCCCAAAATCGAGAAGTGAAGATACTTCCACGATCCGGGCTTATTGCCAAAGGAACACCATGTAAAGGAACCAGTCTTGTCATATAGAGTTCTGCCAACTGACTAGCTGATATTGTCTCTTTGACTGGGAAGAAGTGAGCCACTTTGGAGAGACGATCAATGACAACAAAGATTGCATCATTGCCTTTCTTGGACTTTGGAAATCCAGTAACGAAGTCCATCTCGATCTTGTCCCATTTCCACTCAGGAATTTGAAGTGGTTGAAGAAGTCCAGGTGGTCTCTGATGAACTGCTTTGACACGACAGCAAACATCACAATGAGACACATAGCGAGCCATTTCACGCTTCATCCTGGTCCACCGATAGATTGACTTGAGATCCTGGTACATCTTTGTGCTGCCAGGGTGGATAGAAAGCGGAGTATCATGAGCCTCCTTAAGAATGAGTTCTCTTAAGCTGTCAAGCTTGGGCACTACAATGCGTTCTTCAAACAGCAATGTACCCTTGTCATCGAGAGAAAAACTCTTGTACCTATCCTTGCCGATGTTTGCTTTGATATTCTTGATACCAGAATCACGCAACTGTGCGGCACGGATCTTATCCTCAAGTGTAGGAGTGGCAATCAAGTTTGCAAGATAACCAGAAGGAACCACTTGAAGATTGAGCTTCTTGAATTCTTCGTGAAGAGGAGGTTGGATGTCCTCAACCATGAGGTTGTTGCAATAGGACTTGCGACTGAGAGCATCAACCATTACATTAGCCTTGCCTGGAGTGTAAGAGATGGTAAGATCATAATCTGAGAGTTTCGCAAGCCACCTTGTTTAACTGAGGTTCAAATCTAGTTGAGTGAAGAGATATTTGAGACTCTTGTGATCAGTGAAGATCTCACAGCTGTGTCCCAACAAATAAGGTCTCCAAGCCTGGAGGGCATACATGATTGCTGCAAGTTCAAGATCATGGGTAGGATAGTTGAGCTCATGAGGCTGCAACTGACGAGATGCATAAGCCACCACTTTGCGTTCTTGCATGAGGACTGCGCCTAGTCCTTGAAGGGATGCATCGCAGAATATTTGGAAAGGTTTGGAAGTATCTGGGCCAATGAGAATAGGAGTAGAAGTGAGTTTAGCTTTCAAGAGATTGAAGCTCTCATCACACTTTGGAGTCCAAAGGAACTTTCTATCCTTCCTAGTAAGATCGGTGAGAGGCTTAGCGATTTTGGAGAAGTTCTCAAAAAATCGACGGCAATAGCTAGCCATGCCAAGGAAACTCCTAACTTGTTTCACCGATGTAGGAGGCAACCATTCAACAATGGCCTTCACTTTTTCTGGATCAACAGAAATACCTTCAGAAGAGATGACATGACCAAGGTAGGATACTTTAGGAAGCCAGAATTCACACTTGGAGAACTTGGCATAGAGACGGTGTTCTCGGAGTTTCAACAAGAGAAGACGTAGATGTTCTCCGTGTTCTTCTTCGGTTTTGGAATAGATAAGAATGTCATCGAGATAGACTACCACGAACTTATCGAGGTATTCCATGAAAACGAAGTTCATGAGACGTGAGAAAGTTGCCGGAACATTTGTGAGACCGAAAGACATGACGGTGTATTCATAGAGGCCATAACGAGTGGTGAAAGCTGTCTTTGGAATGTCTTCTTTGCGAATCTTGATCTGGTGATAACCTGACCTCAAGTCCAACTTGGAGAAAACCTTAGCACCAGCGAGTTGATCAAACAGGTCATTGATGCG